>OY754333.1:103088653-105488653 GCA_963573305.1 Pyrrhosoma nymphula | reverse complement strand
TTGATCACTTGGCCCCCAATCATTATGCAACTGCTTAACCCACCGGGATACCATTTGCCAAATGAGCATAATTGTTTCTACGCTCACCATCGAATATTTCAGTGAACTTAGTTCTATTTTAATACTGTGATACGTAATGTGAATTGCATCTAACAAAAGCATCAACTGACTATGGTTACAAGCATTATATGAAATAAATTCGTTACCTGAGACGTAAATTTGTGGAATTGATGAATGTTTTACTAAGGGTAGTGTTTCATTTCGTTAACATTGAATGTGTTGATACTTGGGTGATAGTTTCCATATGGTACCAGGATGGGATGAAGCTTCCTACAAACCCTAGGTTTGCATGCCACTTCATATTTACTGGTGGGCCCCATTCTCTTTTGGCAAACGGAAATGAAATAACTTACCACTATGTATGCACAAAACATATGCACTCACTTCATCACCACCGATTGCGACTCTTTTATTAAGTACTTTTTAAGCCTGAGAACTCTCTAGATTTCCATAGAAGACGAACAGGGGCTCTTAAATGGAGTAAACTTTACTGATATCTTATTTGATTTAGCTAGTAAATTTCTTCGTTCGGTCTTCTAGTTCGGTTTTAGGTTACACGGTTTTAATTAATAGATCGTGATCGTGGATCTAGGATGAAATATATTATCTGTGTGGAAAGGTGTTTGGCATTTCATTCATTTGGAAGTGAATAAAAATTGCCAGTTCACCCGCCTATTCCGTGAAAAGCCTTTGAAAATTTCTATGCCTACAATACTCTATAGACTTCAGTGGCAGGTTAGTGACTTCCGGTAAAAAAAAATGTTTTAAGTCTGACACGGTTTGTATGCAGCGACAAAAATTATTTTTAATGTTGCTAATTAATAGGCATTGTTTGGATATCAAATCGGATAGCTAAGAGGATCTTCTTCTCTCTTTTAATATGATCAATGAGAGAAGAAGATCCTATAAATCAAGATCAATAAGAGAAGAATAGTCATCAGTCAACTATTTTTGAATTTTCCTTATATCTAATTTCACTGTTATCACGTCACTCAGATGCACCGTAATCATTGTTATTCATCCTTCTCCTAATAATTTTATCAAGTTCCACGTATTTGGTATCAATTGAAATATGTAAAACTTAAAATTTTTCTTATCATTCCACACTCTATGCAACATTGTTCAAGTTAGAGCCCTTAATGAATCACGATGACTTTGTGTCCTGATCTTGATCACAATAATCGCCTGTTAATATTTTGGTAACATCCATAAGGATATATATTTCGAAAACTTGCAGCTCTTTTGATGGGAATGTCATGAAAAGTAACGAAACAAAATTAAATGATGCCTTTCAGGCTTGAAAAACTAAGTAAACTCATGTGAGCCTCAAAGTTTTATCGAAATTTAATTCTGCAATTAGTTAATTGATTCTACGTACCTGATTTTTTCTCAAGTACAACGTATGTATAGGTTTTAAGTCAATCCTAAAAGCTTTAATGCAATATAATACAGCCTGCCAAAGGAAACATCATTCTCTCGCAGTAATTTACCAAATCATTACCTCATTTCATTCTATTTCCTCAATTTTGTCGAGATGTATCCTCAGAAAAAGCCTTTCAAAATGTAAAACAGGTACAAAAATGAAGTATGTAAATTAATTGAGAGCGCATAAACGCGAATAAATATTATATGCAGAGAAAACTGAGACCTTAAGTTGTGGTCTAGGGAGCTATTACTACCGAGGTGATTTCGCACATTATATATCACCTAAAGGCATGCTAGAGGAGGGATTCGCACCCGTGACCTTTGGAGTTGTGTGTCCTGCGCTTTCTCGACCTGGCTACCTGGCCGGTCTAAGTATTCTACCCTCCAAATACCGGCGTTAATTGTTGAATTAGAAATTCTGGGTCTGTCATTTACCATGACAGTAAATGTTCCGCTTTAATTCGTTTAACTCATGTGGTTTTAATGACTCGGATGTTAATACGCCGTGAATTTCTAAAGATGCGGTAGGCAGGAGAAAACCTGTAACCTGGGAATAAAAAATCTACCCTTAAAGAGAAAATTCAAGTCCATGGACGCTGCTTATTACGCGCGCCAAGCTTCCAATGGAAGTTCTCATTGGAGCGGAGGTTGTAAACGCGCCGGGGATGCAGGACCTTGGAATTTTTTCCCTTTAATGTCATCGCGAGAAAGTTGTGTGACCCTCATTTCGGAAGATTTATCGGCGTTATCCAATAGCCTCAGATGCCACGGCAACCACGAATAATTTCAAGTTCCAGCCGTCCCGAATGAGAGAGCCATCAAGGGGAGTGGCGTTATCGACAGCAGAAGAAGAAATAAAAAAGTGAATCAAAATATGTCATTTACACTCAGTTCCAGGGCGTCCGGAACGGTTTCTGCTTTCATATCATTGGCCTCCCGCCCCCCAAATCATTCCAAATGGTATTAAAACGATAGCCAGGCATCTGCCGCGCGGCCATCCAAATCAGGAACAGGTGAGCCGTTTCACGGTTACAGGTGTGGCGCCTGAATTACATTTTTCAAACTCTGGTAAAGATTCCAAATATCATATCTCGGTGAATTCGAATATAAGCGTTTGACCGCACAATAGTTAGTTTAATATCAGGCCCAAGGTGGTATGTAATTTTCTGCATAAATTTTACTGCTATTTTTCTTCTGGATAGGTGAGTCCTCTATTTTTACCTGGAAATTAGACCTTATCTAAGGAAAGGATAGCCAGTCTTTCTATCAGATAGGTAGTCTTTCCATCTTTTTGGTGGTCTTCCTATCGGTCTCCAGGCATGGGAGATTTTATCTCTTGCGATTGTGTGGAGCCTAGTCTTCCGTCAATCTACCGAAGTGCGCATCCTAGTGCCTTCTCTGCTCTCTTGACTGTTAACGATGTCGTTTATTTTTGTCTGCTAACTTGACTCTGAGTTCTCAGTCTGTGCTGAATGCTTTCTGATTCCTTCATTCAATCAGAATGAAAACTAGAATCAGTATCAATGTATTCAACCTAAATACTTCGTTAAGAAGTCTTCGAAACAGTCCAGAGTGTGACTTTTACAATTTCCATTTTATTAATGTCAGTTTGGAAGACAGATTCCAAAATATTTCTCTACTAGGGTTCAGTAGTGAGGATGGAAAATCTCTTAGAAAAAAATGGAAACACATAAATGATGGAACATAGCACATGACGTAATTGTGGGAGAAACTGAGAAGGAACATTCCCGGATATTTACGATTTTACCATTATTTTTCTTCGCATTTTCGCAATATGTACTAAGTATTTTCTTTGGAAATGTAGCCAGCAATGTTTATATTCCGATTCCACCAAGTATCATTTGAGACAGAACAAGAGTTTCTATAACTTCAAGATACATTAAGGTAGTTTGAGTGACATTTTTCTAGTCATGGTAGAGATCACATTTAAATTTTGATTTAAAATTCAAGCAATTGTACGAAACGTGAAAAATAAAGTAGGAAACATTACTGAAGCAAGAACATGGTGACTGAAATTTGCAGAAACAACAAAATGTACATAGTTGAGGCTTAAACTTGACTTATTTGTTTCTCACAGTACGCTGAAAACGCCTTCACAACGAAATTTTTTTATTGCTATTTTACTAAATTATAAAATAATATAATAAATAAATAATAAAAATATATAAATAAATAAATAAAAATATAAATAATAAAATTATTATTAACAATGATTGATAAAACATACAAACTACATAGTTACATTTCTGACGCGATATGTGCGTCAGACATTCCTAATTTTTTTTAAATTATGCCTCTTTGGAGCGCACAACCTAATCCAATTCAATGGAGAACTGCTATTCTTTTCGAAAATATCTCGAAGAGTAGTGCAGTAAGTGCCTAATATTTTGGAATTATCAAGAAGATATATTTTTTTTATTATTTAGGTGATTTAATGGTTATGTTGGGCATAAATGGCAGTGAGTAAAATCCTCTAGACGTTTACATTTGAAGGTTCCTGTCTACCAATAATGATTCTTTCTTCATCCCGTCATTAAAACTTATTCTCTTCCATCCACTTCCCCGCTCTCCCAATATCCTCCCTTGTCACGCCTTAAGCAACCCTTCGCCCCTCTTTACCTCTTCCAAACACCTACTTTGACTCCCCCTAATCTCATTCAAGAGCTTCCTTTCCTCACCGACCATACCTAGCACTTCCTATTTTGATTTTATTTATAATGAGGCTAAATTTATTGAATTTTTCATACAGCTGAAACCACCTAAAGGCTCTGTTAGGAGTGGGATTGCTGAATTATGCTTTCCGTGGTGCCCACTGTCGGTGGAACGGGCCCCTCGGCACAGTATGCCACGGCCAGAGAATAGTGGTAGATCGAGTAGTAGAATGTCGGTATATTGAGGTGTGGAGACTCGACGGGAGATGATAAAAAACTTCCGAGGGGTGGGCGGTGGGCGAAGCCGAGAGAGATGGCCTACACACGCCGAAAGTCTCGAGCTCGACTCGAGGAGCGTGAAATCAGAGGAAAACTTTACGTACCGTTATGTTCGTGTGGGAAGGAGGAACGAAGAGGGGAGGAGAGGAGGATGGGGCTCACGGAATGGGATTTTGAGGCTGAAGGGGGAAGGGGGTGGGAAGTGGTGTGGGAAGCGGAGGGATGAGTTGGGAATCCCACTTACCTACATCCGAGAGCCGAACACGAGCATGCTCTGGGGCTGGCTGGCGGGGGGGGGGGGAGAGGAGGGGGAGATACGGAAGAGGAGTTGGGTGGGAGGGGAGGTTTGTTGGGGAGAGCTGAAGGATGCGGTGGGTCTATGCCACGAATGGGGGTTATGGCTAGGGACGTTGGTGGCAATAGCGCATGTTTGAGGTACTCCACGCTCGTATCTATTCTCTCTCCTCCGCCTCCACAAGCGGTGTAAAGCAGTGGTGCGGCAGCGTCGTGTAACAAGAGATGCACACACATACTTCCCGATGAGTTGTGTCCCCTTCCATATCGCAGTCAAGTCCTCGTCCCCCCTACTCGTCCGGGAACGTTTAAGACAATGGGATACCCTGTCTTAAACCGGCCTGGCTCGCATTTACATTTCAACCCTGAACTATGTCAATGGCGTGAGAGACGTTGGGAGGAGGTTCTTGGGGGGGGGACGATTTTTTTATTTTTATTTTAAAACGGCTGAGGGGGTAAGGAGAGGTAAGGACCCACTTTTCATCGCGGTCTATCATTTATGAGGGTTCTGGTCCGTCCCCCTTCGTATTCCTCCCCAGATGGAGTTTTAAGACGAATTAATCACGGGGTTCCCTCTACCATTTGTTACCCTCCCTTGTGTTGCTCCGTCATGATTTTCTCCCACCACTGATTCGACGATGTGTGCTCCCTGGTTTTTAAGACGTTAACTGCTTCTCCGCTGTTCTCGAAGTAGCCCAAATTATCTTCTTTCCTCCCCTGCCGTGTTCCCTATCATGTGGAGTTCCACTGCTCCTGAAATAGTACCCGTCCTTATCCCCCTCCAGCGCTCGCAGCTTTCGTTGATTTACTACCGCCGATGATTTTACGGTGAGAGTTTTCGTGACTGACTTGCTTCTCTCATCGGGATCATATTCAAGTGCTCTGATCTTTGTTCCCAACGTGGGTTCATGTATGTGGCGAGCGGGTAATTATCCCTCGCGGTCATATCAGTCATCGTGCTGGAAAGTTCACGGTGATATTGTTAAGGCGCGAATTATTCCCCATTCTGTATAGCTGTCTTGGTTAGAAGTTCAAGGAAGAAAAACTTTTTGCCCTTGTCGTGGGAGTTATATGCAAGAGCACTCAATCTAAAGCATTGGTGCACTGAAAGTGATCTGCATCGGCATTAATTACGTCTCTTAATAGGTTCCATTGTCTCATTCAAATTCTAATTACTGGTAGCTTCAATGCCAATTTGACTCGCTCTATTTTCAGAAAAGTGTTTTGTGATGGCAAAACGTATGGCGTATTTTTTATTTTCGCATGTAGAAGCACTAACTCTAGCAATTAGGATGTGTCGATTTGGAAATATAGAACATTAAACTCTGTCGTGTATTCTGCAATTTTCACTACTTCTAGGTACTTCATTCATGTGTAAATTTAATTATCTTACAATTTGTGCTATTATCACATTGAATATTTTGAATGCCTTATCACATATTTCATGAAGTCAGGAATGAGAAAATGTAATTTAACTTCTACGTGCGACGGTTTTAGTGCCTCATATGAAACTTTTATGACAGTAAATAATCATGTTAAATAGAAATACTAGACATGTAAAAGCCCTCTATAAAAATATCATTATTTTTCATTGTTTTAATAAATCCTTTACGTAACTCTTTGCAATTATTGGTGCAGGTACCGTAGGTAATTTATTACTGGAAAATTGGTTAATATTTTGGAGTCGAGTAACGCTTTGGTTCCTACTGCAATGCACTAATAAGCAGAATACAACAACATCGGAAATTGAAAAGGTACCGGAAGTTTCTATTTAGGGATATTTTTTCATATCATGAAACCAAAACGCGGGCATTGAAAGTCAATTTTCGACTAATTGCATTATAATTTTCGGTCTTAAAATAGAAACTTGAACTCTGTTGTTTTAACTACGGGGGATACACCACCTCAGTTCGTTAAAAAAAATAAGTGAGGCTTCAGATAATGGTGATTAACTAGAACGATTTGAAATTCCTGGATTAATACCCAAATTTTACAGACCAAAAATGATTAGGTCTTAAGACGCTCATTTTCGCCGAGTCCAATAGCTCTTTCCGAATGCTGCATTTTTACCACCAATTACTGCGTAGTTGATCCACATTATTTGTATTTGGATAGTGAAACTTAAAGGTGTTTAAACGAATTACATGTTTCTCATAAAATATTCCAGTGTTCGAATTTATGGACTTGATTGAGGAATGTACCAGCATGAAATGTTTACTAGCTTACTAGCGCTATGTTTGCCAACAACCGCTTACTAATAATTATAATCGGAGCAGTATGCGGTACCTGGGCATGAGTGACGTGAAATTCTCCGAGCACCTCGGTTGCTGTTTGAAGAGAAAGTCGGAGTAATTAGATGGCCTTGCTGACATATCGCTCCACTTTTCTTGAATTTTCAGCCTACCTGAATTCATTCTTGGGTAGTTTATGATTTCCTTTACTTGTTAAAATTGTTTCAAGGTGTATTTATTCGCTTTTGAATTGAGTAAAGTTTCGATTGGTGTGCCTGAAATGCAGGGATGGTTTTTTACTCGTCTTTCAAAGTAGAATAAATGCAAATTGGAGAGAAATGAAAATGATCAATGCATTTTCACAAGATATTTCTATTTAAGGATGACAAACTCTTCTCACTATATAAATTAATTCTTTCGAAGCGCTAGAAAACATAAGTTCATTGCTAGGATAAAGATATTTTCTGTTAATTTTTGTTCAATTGATTAGCAATACTACGGCTCATACTTTTGTGATACTGCATTGAAAAATAATAGTTTGCATGCGATGTACACATAAACTGTGTTCGCCAACCAACCCTTAGTTGTCTTTCTTGCATTGCGTTGAAGAGGCCACCTTCTGGCTGGTTACATTCGCTATCGTATTAAGATAACTATTTTTTTTAAAAGCTTCCGCTTCAGTTAACCTCACTTTCCTATGTGGAGGAATTTTTGCCAACAAAGATAGGAAATGACCAAGGAAATTAATGCTGGACCATAATAAAACTTAACACTTGAATAGGAGGGTGGTAGCGAATGTGATATTTTATTTCAACTTTTGATTGTGTTTTGATACATGTTTTATTCCAAATACAACATGAATGAAACCACAAGCTGTTAACCCATCTTGTTTTCCCAACCTGTGAGTTATGTATCGTCGCGATGCTACAATGCTTTAACACAACAAATAAAATAGACAATATTGTAAAGGATCATCAACGTAGTTTTGGCTTTGAAATAACTTTTTGCATCTTCAATGATTTGGAGTTACATATGAAGCGTGGTGTTCCATTCTTCCGATACCTGGATTTATAGTAGAAAGGGTAGGATTAAGATCGGCTACTTTGAGACTGAGGATTGAAGAAGAATGGAGTGAATAAGTCAGACAAATTACATAAGAGTATAAGATAGTAAATAAGAGAGACAAACGAATAAGTATGCAATTGGTTTGAAGTGGGAGAAAAAGAAGCTGCACGTGGAAAATAGAAAAAGGCATATTACGTGACGGAGACGATTTGAGACAATGGAGTTTAAATTAAAGATTAATCTAAACTGTCAATGGAAGCAAATAATTTTAACTTCTATGCATGCATCTGGGTCATTCTTTTATTTTTATGGACAATTTGGATTATATTTTAATTTACATTTACTTGTCAATTGCTCTCCTCTTGAATTAGACACTGGAGTGTTAACGATGGCGTTTATTGATGAATATAAGGTCAGCGTCGATGAGGGAGGATGAGAATAGGAATTTAAAATTAAATAAATTAAGATGGAATGTATTTTGAGTTGACGAATGAAAATGTGTAGAAAGAAGAGCTCGCTTGAGAAGCGGGGCATTTTACGATTGCGTGATGGGTCCATGCAAACCTCTCGTTAATCGGCGGAACACCCGTATTTGGACGTGACCCATCAAAAATACCTCCTTTAGTCCGTGTGTGTCTCGGGCAGGATTTGGGGCCCACTTTCTAGAACCCACTTACCGACTTTTTAGTTGACATTTATGGAACAATTTTCCCCTGGAAAGTGTCAATATTCTGTAAATGAATTATTTTATTGATAACTCTTACAATACATGGTAGTGTAAGTTTATAAGTAAACGCTCATATTAATAGATGATATTTTAACAAATTGTTATCGTATAATATTGAAACTGATGTACATACTTTATTTCGGGCTACCGAGATAAAAAACTGAGGAAATCTGATATTAAATGGGCAATTAATGAGTAGATAATGAAACGGGAGTCAAATCCGATTGTTCATTATGAGTTAAGGCCATTTAAGTTATCTGAGCACGAGTATCGAATCAATTGATAGAAATCTGGCCCATTTCTTGGATTCAAGCTGGATTGGGAGAATAACTAATATTTTCTATTTCTAATATTTCAATCAATATCATGTTCAATTTTCTTCTCATACTTATCGCTAACGGCTTAAATTAAATACTGAGGATTCAATGGAGGGTTAAAGTATAAGAGAAGTAGAAGAATGGAGAAAATGAAGGGTATAAACAGGAAAACAACAACGTGCTTTGAGGGATGGCAGGATAAAGAAGGCTATCAAAGATAATTTGAGGTAGGTATGGAATTTTGATGTAGCTAGTGCTAAAAGATGGATGCTGAATCACAGGATTGAAGGGAGGATTTAGGTTAGACAAGGTAGCAAGCTAGTTATGGAATAAATATGTTTTTGGTGGTGCAATCATAGATGGACCTAGTAAATTTGATGGAGTAAGTTGCATTCATTATTGAACCACGGGTTTTTGCATCATAACCATTGGCAATAAAATCACCTAATATTGTTGTTTTACAGACAGTAAAATCATTTGGCTTTGGTTGGAGTCGGGATTTTTCTTAAATATGGGACAAAATGGAAAATAATGCAATGAGGATTTATGAATATTATTACAAACCTGGCCTACTATGGCAAATAAGAGTAAATTGGATGGGAGCCGTTGAGATCCTCAGAGAAATATGTGCAAATATCTTCTGTTAGGATCCACGTTTAGAGAAAAAGTAAAATATTTCCTCGATAAGTTTTTATAAATACCGAATTCCCGCCCAAGTCAAGACAATAGTTTTATTTCTCCAATGTCACCAAATAGTTACTCTTAGTTTTGATAGATTATATCCAGGGACATGCCACTCTTTATTATCTTTTTATCATCAATCTTTGTATTCTCTCCTTTTTTATTTTCAATTTTAGTATTACCTTCTTTTAGGTCGCAAATACTCCTAACTTCAGCCATATTTTAACTTTCAATGCTTGGGTGCTACCCGTTGGACCTTAAAATCCTCTCTAAAGCCCGTTTTACACGGTACACTTTTTTGTACAAACTCTTCCGTGAACTCTTGGATGAGGCAAAATGTATCGTGTAAAGCGGCAAATTGTATGAATGCTTCTGCGAATGTCTCTATGCCTGCAGGGGAAATAGAACCTGTTCTAATTTCGTTGAGACAAACGTACAATCTCACGTACATTCGTTTGTACAAAATCTTTTATCGTGTAAAACGGCCTTAATGAAACGCTGAAAACATAAGCTTCTATAAGTTAAGTGAATATATTTTATGTGAAGGTCCTTGATGAGTCTTACTGACATAAGTTTGGTAAGATTTATCATATAATTAGGAGTGTTTGCCATAGTATCCACATTCATTTCTTTCCTACTCCAATGAAATGATAGTAAATACCAAGAAATACGTTACTCATTAGTCGTCTCTGTCTCTTTTAAAATAGCGTAATAAATGAAATCGGCCCACTGGCGTAGAGGATCCAATGAACCACGCTTGCACATTCATAATGCCAGTTTTATTGCAAATTAATAGATTCACGAACGATTTTTAAGAAATGGCAGACATAAGCACTGATTATGGAAACTTTTACCAATGCCTTTGAGGAATGGTTAATTTTGTGACTTAGAGCCTTAAGTAAAAACTTGAATGATAATTTTCACCAAAAAGCCTAAAATTTACAAATTTGACTTGATCTGTACACGCCTTTGATGTCTTGTGGATATGGGGTCCTGTTGGCATTCATCATTTGACTCTACATTTCCATTTCCGTAATTTGCCACATTTGGATAAAAAAGGCTTGAGTAGTGGTGAATAACTAATCCATTCGTGAATCTATTTTAACAATCACGTGAATCATTGCAAAGCAAATACATATATTAAAATTCGCGAAAAGTAAAACTGAAATTTTCTCAGTAAAGAGGGAACACATTATGCTGAAACTCCTAAAGTACATTTCCTTGTAGGTATCTTTTTGATCTAACATAACCTTGGCGAAATTACTACGATTAGTGTTACGATTGCGTAAACAAACGTAATAACGAAACAGCCTCAATTTTCGGTGGGTATTTCTAAGCTCTTACATCCCCAGATAATGCTGAATCTGGCTACTGAATAAAAATGTCAGGGTTAGACTATTTTGCTGCCCCATAACCGGGACAGATACACAATTCCAAGCGGTCAATGAAAGAGCCTTTTGTTCAACCATTACACGTTAAGTTTTAGACAGGTTACTAGTTTAAGGCAGTATCTCCTGGCTTATCTGGGGGCGTCAATTTGTGCTTATCACTTTATTTTGTTTGATGGTTTAATGATTTCATAGCTTCCACTAAGCTGCTGGACCTCGAAAGTGTACACCGTACTTATCAAAAATAGAAACGGATGCTTCCCAACATCTCCCTGCGCTCAATTGCATCGACGACATTCAAGGTGGAGTTCTGTGGTTAAGAGTTGGAAAGCGGATTGAAGGCACTTTTGCTTGGTCCTGCTACAATTCTGCGTGGGAGTTAACTACGGTAGCCGTGAAGGTACTCCTATTCGACCGCCTGTATTTTGCAATCATGTATTCCGGGGAAATGCGTGTAAACATTTGCTAAAAATATTATATTTTGTATTTTTCCTGGTTATGATGTAGAAAAAATATCCATGAAACAGTTATTTGCTCAAACTCAAATGTGTCCACTATAAGGATGAAGGAAACATCGTTTATTCTCCATTAATTTGTTTTGCTGAACGTTCTTTTGATTTTTTGCCTGTTATAATTTTCATGGAGCTATGACAACGCCAAATAATGTGAAACTAATAATTCGATGCGAGGTTGACCTGAAACTATTAACTAGTTAGTTTATTCTCCTGTAAAATATACAAAACCTGTTAGATCCTCCTAAATCACTCAAATTAAAAGAAGGCCTTGCGAATGAGAAGGATAAGTGGGTATAGGAGTTTGAGAGATACATGGAAATCGTGATTGTGACTGTAAGTTAGGGAAGTAGGGAACAGGAAGAATAAGGTCAGGCGTTAATAGAAAGAGGCGGAAGAGTTACCTAGCTGATGAATGAAATTGTGTGATGCAATCGGTGTTTATATAGGTATAATGCGGCACAAGTCTTTTATTCATGGGCAGGCTAAGATGTTTTGCAATAGTTTCAATGGGTCATCCGTAGCATAATCAAGGTGTATAATCCTGTAAACAGGTGATAGTGAACTTGGAATTGTGCCAGTATTACTATCGATCTATCTTATTACCTTCTTTTGAGCGAGAGCTCTCAAGGACACCTCTTTCTTCCCGTTCCCTGATCCCATCCATCCACCTCTTTCGAACAAAACGGCGGCGGATCCTAGAAGGAGGGGTTTAAGGGTCGTAAAAATTGTACTCACGCTCAGGTATTCCACTAAATAAATGGGAAGTCCTATCTAATCATTATTCACGAATTCATGGAGAACTGTAATATATTTTCGTAATAAAGATACCATTTTTAAATTCTAAACCCCTTAAAATTCTTCGTATATTTTACTTCCTTAATACAGTCCACAGTTCCTGTTCTTTTCTTCCCTCTCTCAGGTGAGTTACCCTCCATTGTCGATTTAAACAAACCGCTGTGCCCAAATACGTCCTCTGGCCATTTTAGCTGCTTATAAAATGTAAACTAATTATCGATTTCCTGATTGCGACTGAAAACAAACAAAGCAGAGGCACGTTATTGAGTGATATGGCACTATAAATAAATGTAGTGATTTTTACGCGGACATTAAAAGTTTTAATGCTGTTTCCAGCAATAAATTTTGCATAAATTTAAGCTTTATCCATTACTTATTATTTTCAATTTGTCTCACTGAGCCAAAATAATACCCTTTAGCTATGTTACAGTGATGCAATCAACAAACCTAAATGATAGAATTCCCTGTTATCCTTTACTTATTTTCCTTCGCCCCATTCCCATCGCAGATCTTTCCCTTAGCCCTCCAACGCCTCTACACTCCATGGTGTTGGTTTACCAAAATACGTTGAAAATATTCATATACTTCAACAGGTAGGACCCGGAACAAATGTGAAAATTAGTGTTGTGTATATTCCTCTTCACGTAATACATGCCAATTATTTCAATAATTTTCCGTATTCGATGTAGTTTCAGACGAGGCGTGTTGTAGTGAATTGTAGGTGAATGGGGTCCTAAACATTCGATTATCAATCACGTGGGGCGTGGGGGGTTAACGTTCTACCCTGTGAGTCAGTGTAAATTCTCGTGGCAGGGGGTGTTCGGAAACCACCCAGCCATGAAAACGATAGGGAAATACAAATAGATTGGAAGATAGGAGGGATGATATGTGAGGTCTGTAATAGTGCATTAGTGCCTTGCTCCATTTTTGCTGTAGTTGTTAACGATTCGGGGGAATCAGGAATTCTTATACGTATTTCTTACTCAGTGTATCTTTCTTGTTATACCATTGTTTTCTGAGCTACCGATTTCGAAAGGGGTAAAATAAAAACATCCGTGATCCAAAATGCCAAATGTTTCGCTTTAAGTACCCTTTGGACAAACAGGCACTTGAGTGGAAGGTTGAGGGATTACATCCCTAAGGAGAAATATTGTCCCTGCATCTTCCTTACTCACCAATTCTTTTATAATTTGACTCATATAATGGTTTACTTTAAAATTGTAGTTAGTTTCTAATTGATTTTTGACGCACTAAATTTTTAAAATAAGTTTTAGCCCATAGCAATTTTTCGAAAATTTTTCGAAACTTCATCACGTATAGGAATTTTCAAAAAGTTAATCTATTGTTTGTGCAGCGTGATCTTGGATCCGTAAACATATTTAAAACCATGGCAAGGAAAGGCTGTAGTTTCTTCGGTGCTATTAGGCTGACATTCTGACGCATCAAAATCTCACAATCGCTTACTACTAGTAGGAACGGGAGGAGTTGAACAAGGGGTGGGAGGAAATGCGGTAAGGTGCAGCCGGATTCATCATCAGCATCCGGAATTTCAAGGTTCACCCCCAGGGTCCCATATCCCCTTCGGAGCAGCCGGCAGACAAGCTGGAGGATGGAGGGAATTATCGGGGAAAAGAAAGGGGTCTGAGGGGGAGTGGCTGGCGGTGGGCGAGGGTCTTCAAGGTAATGCGGTAACAGCAGCAGTGGTGGGACTCGATAAATGAGGGCAGGGAGAGAGCGCGCGGGATGTCTCTTCTTCTTCCTGCGAGTGTCGGTTGCCTTAAGTCGTGGCGGTGGCTGTGAAGGACAACTTCATGAGCCCTTAAAAACATCCATCCAGTTCCCCCTTTAATAGCCACCTCGTCCAATTTCCTCCTCTACCAAATGCTCCTTCCATCGGACGTCCTGACACCGTTCCTCTGCTTTTAAAACCTCCCTCGTAATCTCATCATCCGTTCATCCTCACCGATGCAGCAGCATCCGCTTTCGTTTCCCTCCGCTAGAGGCGTTCCTTAAGCGGTTTTCTTAATTAGATGCCCTTACCCCTTCCCTCCCGGCACGACCTTCCCCGACTCCTCTCGTTTCCGCACTGCCCCCACCTACTCTAACTCCTGCATTAATTGTTTTACGCATACGAATGGACTTCTATCGTGGTTACCCTAAGCAACATGAAGTATTTTGCTTTCTTCATACTACCGTCGAGTAAAGTAACATGTGTATTTGGGTATATATAGTGCTTTCCTGAAGTCGCACCCAACTGTAGCGCTTTTCTTCTTGAATCACTGCCATGACCTGTGTCGCAGTTACTACTCCAATGAAATCACCAATAGGTACTGTTCTGAAATAATTGATGTGGCAGATTAAGTGCCCAGATTAGTCGAAGAGAAAAATATAATTAGAGTGGTGATGTGAATGAAGGGTGCATTTTATAAGTGTATGATGATATCTATTTTGTTTGAATCGCCCTGAATTCTCGATGCATATTTAGGGCTTGAATCAATATAAATTAGACATATTGATTTAAGCATGTAGAGGGATGTTCAAAGGAATCATACAATTAGTAAGAAATTGTAAGGGAATCGGGATATTCTCAGATGTTTAAGAAATTCGGGCAAAAGTATGTCTCGGCTACTTCTTTTTAGGTATTGGAGTTTTTAGATAAGCGGAATTTAAACGTGAAAGTCTGTGATGAATGGGTTATCACCTCCCTAGCTTGGGAATACAATTTTAGGGGAAGTAAAGAAATTTATTGGCATGATTCGCCTACTTTGAGCTATGATTTGCTCTTGACATTGCCTGTATTTAAAGGTATATGCACCAATTGAGTGGGATTGTATTCGCCAATCTTTTGTGTGACTTACTTGGACCAATTTTTGACATTTATTTTTTAGATATGAGCGCTCAGGGATAATGTCAGAAAGAGGTAATTAATCTGAAGCCTCCATATTCTTTCCCTCCCTATGAAAGAAGTGATTTGGGAATTTTGGTGCTCCAGCTGAAGGTTTTACCCAGTCGTCGAACTTGAGACTTTGCTCCTTAAATAAGCAACATATCCATGCTCGAGGCAGGATTCGAACGCGTGAGTGACCTTTGAGTACTTATTCTGAGGCGTTCCCAACCTGGAAACCGCTGTCAACCGGACGAAAAAGCCACCATGATGCGCTTCTAGCTCTTCTATCTTTCCTACCATTTAGACGGATACTCCCTTGAAAACGTTTATCTGAGTCTACGGGGAAACTAGAAGATTGTGCATAGGGGCACTTTCTCTGGAGTCACGGTACACCATTCCGAATATTACGGACTTTGAAAAGCAATTATGGAGAGCTCGTGGTCCCCGCGTTAATCGTTATCGCGATTTCATTCGAGGTTCTCGATCGCCCAGATCTTCCCACTGAGGAGAAAACTTTGACGAATCAGAAGCAGAAGAAGCCCAATTGACTCGGAAGTAGGACATCTTGGGATTCATCGGGCTGAGGTGAAAAGAAACAGCCTTATAGTTCCGAAGAGTGGTCACTTTTTCTCCTCGCTTTTTTCTTCTCGCTGGAAGGGGTATCAAATGGTGCCGGGAACTGGCCCTTTAACTTCCCTCGCTTGGAAGCTGGCGTCTGATCTAGGATAGAAAATGGCATATAGAACCCATCTGCTCAAGTTGGATCAATAATAAACGCCTAATTTTCCCCATTTCCGTTGCGAGTTTCAGTCGGGCCTCCGCATTGTAATGTTAAACTACAGAGATGGAGAAATCTTAAAAATACAAATTCATTCGGACCTTCATTGCATTAGCTAACTACTTAAGCCTACCACAATTTCAAGACTTTTTGGAAAGCAATTAATTTTTTAGGCGATTGAAGATATCTAGAAAAGAAGTCCCGCAGATGAACATGGCAACAATAAACAACTCATGGAAATTCCTGTTCTCGTAGAATTGTAATTATATTAGCAAATCCATTTGACCGATATCGCTGAAACTCATCTACATTTCGCCGCAACAACTATTCAATTTTATCGTCGCAAATTATTAAATATTTTCTGAAAATCCATGAATATGGTTTATAGTAAAGTATGCAAACTACAGCTTGAGCACCCCTGGTCAACGAAACCTAGCCAATGATTTTTGTTCCGCGTTATTGTGAAAATAATGGAATATTTTAAGGATCAGAGAATATTATCCAGCGGAAGGAATCAAACTATTCATGGAACTACTTACTTGAGGGAGTGATCTTGGTGAATTTCTTCGGAGCGGAATACGAGATGGTCCTACATGGAAACAATGTGTCGATATTTGTAAAGAAAGGAATGATTTCCGAAAAACATTAAATCTCAAATCAGACGGTTTGGGCCCAATTCTCGACGAGTTTAAATATTTTATTTTATTGTTTCAGCTTGCCTGTGCACTTTCTTACATCGTATCTTGTCGTATTATGACTGGAAATATTTTAATTAAAAGGGATACTAAGAAAAAACAATAACTGTAGAATAGTAATTCCTAATACTTTAGTTAAACTACTAGAAACTTTAAAGGAAAAATTAAAATAGCGTAAATTTACTATCGCTCTTTATTTATGAAAAGATAGAAAGATGCTTTAAAATGGGATTATGTGAGTAAATTACAGGTAGGTACTGAATAAGGAAATTACCAAGTAATCCTCGCGAGTGACAGAGTTTAGGAAGTACTGCAATTTTAGACATCCCTAACCTGACTTAAATAGGTAGAAAATTACAATGAATGATTACATGGGTACGTTCGGACGAGTTGCTTACATACTTTAATGCTCTCCCTCCCGCAGTAATTTCTCTCATATCTCTTTCAGAGGAGTAAAAATAGTCACTCTGTCCTTGAATGGTATCTTCCAAAATAAAAAGAGATTATTTTGGTAATATAATGATACTGAGAATTGACCCTTTTCCAAAAGGTGGCCATGAGTAGGGACAGCTGGTAATACTCAATGCTCTAGAGTTACTCTGTACTTCCGTTAAAGTATCTATTTTTCCCAAGAAGTTTAAAATGAAATGGAGGAGGCATGACCGTGAACGCTCATGGGCGAAAGTGAAGCAAGAATAGGGGTGCTTGGGAAGGATTTTGTGCCGAGTAGGTGTTGCCAAACCAGTCACAAAACATCGCTTTGTCTGTGGTTTTTAACTTAGATTTGACGAAAATCGAACGCGACCGCCGGACTCGTAAACCAGAAGAAGGTCTAAACTGTGCCGACTGCAATGGCGGAATTGGCTTCAAAAATCAAGTGGTATGTCGCCTCCATTTCTTTTCTAACCTCCTTGATTTTTCCTTCCTAGCTCAACACAAAAATGTAAACGACGCAGGAAGTCGTTTGAAATCTGGTGTTCTGACTCTCTAGAAGTTTCGCCTGTTCAAGTGCAGGTGTTTTCTCTCGCCCAGGATAAACACAGCCGTGTCAAATTATTTGTTTGATTTGGCAATCTTTAATATTTAGGCCCGACGAAAGGCCCTCCAAATAGCCGGCCATGAATGGGCACTCGCACATTTCCTACTCGGCCCGCACAATAATAGTTTGCTTTGCCCATGGGGCGGGGTGGATTTTCAAGCGAGCCGAAATGGCTGGGGGTGGGAACGGGCAGAAAGACAACCCGCAGAGGGAAATACCAGCAAAACCGATTCATCACATGAGAGAGTCACTCACGTGTCTCCCCTCCCCCCTGAGGCCGTGCAGAAAACGTCAAGGGGGGGGGAGTTATTTTCGTTTTGAGCGTCCCAGTTCACACGCTTGCCTAGCGGGAATGCCGTTAAAAATCTTGCCCGTCACATGCCACCGCCGCGCCGGTGGCAGACGAACGGAAAGAAAAGGGAAATGCGTTGCTCGGTGGTGTGCGCCGTCTAGGGGGAGGGAGGAGGTGAGATGGTGGCGAACGGGAGGGAGAGGGAGGAAGAGATGGAAGTGGAGGAGTTGGAAGAGGAAAGGGAAAGCATTGCGGAAGCACGGAGAGAGGTTCGTAGAGAAAGAGAGATGAGAGCGTGGATGAACGGGGGATGAAGCAGGGCCTTGAATGGATTGAGTGGATCTTAATAATTATAATGACGACTTTCTTTTGGTTGAAATTAGGACTATGGAGCCCACTCTTACATTTAATCCTCATACTTTAACACCCATGCCCTGAGTGGAATAAAACCCACCCCGGCGGGACTCGAAATCGCGACCTTAGGATTAGTAGGCGAGGACTTTAACTCGCCGCCACCGAGGCCGGCAAGCCGTCTTAAGGTAGTTAAAGCGAAATATCACTTCACCTAGGATTGGATGAATTTGACCTCATTTTAAAGAATAAAAACTCATATTTCCAATGATATCAAAATACTAACCCCTTGCCGAACTGCTTTTCAAGCTATTTGCCTAAAAATATAATCTGTTTCGCATGGGATAGGTAAGAACGCACTGTTTCAAAGCTCCAGGGAAGACTTGAAAAAATTAGGAATTTCTCACAACTGGATATCTTTAAAAAATTAACGGTGTGCAGTTTGTATGTTTTCTAAACTATTTATAAAATATTATAAATTCCGCACTGCAATAATTATTACAGAATCGCATAAAAACCCATATGGCTAAACCGGCGTGAAAAAATGAGTCAACTTCGAGACTTATGTGGATATATTTATTTGATTACTGAGAACATTTGACAGATATAACTATATTTTGGCGCCATTAACATTACAATATTTACTTCATACTTTGTACAGACGCTGAAATTAAAAAAATAAAATTCGAATACGGTCTCCATGATGACTAGGGAAATATCTCGTTCAAACTATCTTAAGGTGTACACCATTGTCATCGTCATCAGCCGTCAATCCGGAGATTGGCTTGCTGCAGCTCTCCACTCTGCTGTCCTCTCCGCCAACCGCTTCATTCCTACATAATCATTCACTTAGATGTCCTTCGTAATTTGCCTGATGCATTCCATTCTTGGTCTTCCTCTGTAATACTTCCCATTCATTCCTCCTTCCATTACTGTTTTCAATAGGCTATTGTGTGGCGCAAAATGTGTCCAACAAGTCCGCCTCTTATGCGTCTTTTAAATGTCCGCCTCTTAGTGCGAGTTTTCATTACACTTCTTTCATAGCAAATATCTTTCACTAGCGCAAGTTTTTGCTGCCCAAGTTTGACGGTGATTCTGCCTTCTTTATTTCTTCCACGAACCATAATCTTGGTTCTCTTTACAATCTTCAAGTTGTATTGTTTCAAGGTAATCACCAAAGGGATTAAATTCGACATGGGATTTAAATTTGGATCTCCCGATTGTCGGGCATGTGTGATGGTCAGTTACATCAGCAAACCATCCTGCTTAGTAAGTGAAATTCGCCTTTCATTCAGACGGCTTAGAAGAAGAATGTGGTATAATTGTTTAATACACCTGGTCTTCAATTGAAAGACCCGGGTTCGGATCGCGATCAAGTCAAATGATTTCTCTATGTCAAATTTTTTCCATTTCCTGGTATAAATGTCGCGTTTAAAAACTAGACGATATCACATTTACCTATACATATTAGTTAGACCTTTCGACATGATGATGCCTATACCAGGCGGCTACCCTTAATCTATGAGGACTCCCTGCCTACTATTGGCTAGTTTGGCATAAATTAACTTCTTCATTTCACAGATCTGGTATATAAAAGTCTCGTTTTGGGTCTATATGGATTTCACCGAAAATCGGATTCTTCTAGCTGTACAATGAACATCGGCATCTTGGAATGAAAAGGAAACTTTTCTCAACCACAATGCACTACTTTAACCGAGATGTACTCATTAATGAATGCTTTGCATCATGACTTTCATATTTACATCTGAGAATATATCTATTAAACATTACCTGTTAAACATTACGACTATATCACCTTAAAATAGGGGAAGAATTACACATATCAGATTTATTTCGGCAATATCACTAGATACTGAAACGACGTTGGTGACATAAAAATTATTGAAGTACGAAATAAAATTGACGTACGCGTCTGCTTGGGTCCTTCTTTTCTCTTCATTACTTAACGGCCGTAATGCTTTGGAAATACGATGACTCAGTTCTACATTATTCTCACTTTAGGGAAAACAATTATTCATTATTCATATTAACAATTATTATTTTCACTATTGCCATTGAGACGTTATTTAATCCTGACCCCACTCTGTATCTGCAGGTCAGACAACCGCAAAATAAGAGAGACTATGGGGAAGATATGCGCGAGAATTCGTTCTTCCCGTTCATCACACTGGACAACAGCATAAACGAAGTCCTAAAAAAGCTGAACACTTTTTTTTATCTCACTTCACTCCTAATTTTGTCTTCTGCTTCGCTATTTATTTCTATACTTAAATTAGTAAAGATTTTATTGATTATCTCCTTCGTTGCTTCCCAGTAAAACACTATTTCTTTCTTCAGCTCACCTTACATGCTCCTGATCTTCTACGTATCTAATATGTCGCCCATCATTTATCCAAACGTTAAGCATGGAATAAAAAAGTCAATAATTCAATAGTGCTTATTTCCGCGATGATATTATCGCATTTAGTTATTTTGGCTTACAGCAATATCTGACCATCTTATTTTTATGTGCTCCTTTGTTGTGATCTATATATTTTCTGAGGCCATCAGTAATCCTTCCCGCTACTTGATAGGCCTTCAGTAGCATGCCTACTTCACCATCATTCATTAATGCGGTAACTGTGAATGCTGGCATCTGTTATCCTGTGTTGAAATACACATTTGGTAACGATCCGAACGTTTTCCTGACCGATTTATAGGTCGTGGGATTGAAAGGGTTAGAACCAGGGGTTAGGACGCATAAAAAATAAAAATGGTTATGCCCTGACAGATGGCCGGAATAGGTCATGCCACCTTAAGTGGGTGTCTCGCATAGCTGCCGGCTGCCTACTTCGACCTCAAGTGACGATGCAAGGGTTGGTGTGTGGAAGGGAGGAGACCAGAGTGAAAGCTATAATGCCGAAGTTCGATCGTCAGGCGTTTCTCTTAGCAATGGGAAATATCCCAGTAGCCGAAATTAGCCCGTACTTACTGGTTACAATACATGTCAATTTTCTCTTTATTTCCATCAAAGCCCTTTATTCTCTCAATTTTGATGATGCGGTAGCCATTCTTTCCATTTCAAAGAGCCATTACGCCGTTTTTTGAAGCAGCTGTTGCGGTTCATTTTTGAGCCATGTGACACACTTTGCGATGCATATCAATACATTTTAATTTGAAGTATGAATAGTTGTCTCGCTTTGCATTCCAGTGAAAATTGGCGTTAACAGTTTTCTCCGATAGGTTGAATGGCAATTTTATTACTCCCGCTGATGTAGGAGAGCTACAAGAAATGGTTGCTGGAGATAAGTAATGTGATAGCGAAATTATGCCCCAATGTTGTGAGCTATATAAACGCTAGTTCTCAGTTCAATCACTGGATTAAAGAATTTTAGCCACAATATGAGCTGTTATATCCACGATAGCCGTTGTAAATTTAATCTCAAAAGACTTTGCTGGAATAGTAAAAACCTGGTAATAATATTATTTTTCTGAACGTTATCACTGTGACATAGGTATGCATTTGATGTTTATTTCTGATGTCAACGATTCGGAATGGTTCCACACATGTACTGGAGAAATATTTCCCTCCCGGTCGTCCCAACTAGTTTGAAATATTTTTTTCATCTGTTAAAAGACGATTGTAGCTTAGATGTATTTTTGAGGTTATATGTAAATGATATCCCTCTTTTATCCCACACAGCAATGAAAAGAGAGAAAAGTAAGGTCAAAAAGCCCTAGCGCAAGGCATCGTCTTGAATTTCGGCTGTCTCTAAGAATAGCAGATTTTATTTTTTGATATAACTCTTAATAAGATGATTAGAGAGTTTTTAGACGCTGGGATAATATTTTAAAATTTATGGGCCTGACTTGAAATCTCTTTGTCGTTTCTTTCGCAAATTCTCCTTAGTCGAAGATGCCGCACGTGCATTACGCCGGAGTTCGAGTAATCACCGGTGTGCGTCAGAAAGGGGTGTCTTTCGGAGGAAACTTGCCCTTTTCAATTCCTGAAACTTTCCGAAATATAGGCCGACATTCCAAAGGTGCAAGCCAAAATTTAGGACAAAGTGTTTAATTCTAAACCTTCTCGTGGACTTCCAACCAGCCTCGAGCGTTAAAATTTCGTCTCTGGATTCAATCGGAAGTCAATTCAAACCCCACGAATAACAGAATGGAGACAAACCGCTGAAAAAAATTCGAAAATAGCCTCTTTTACAAATGGGTCTTTTTCAAATATAGGACGCCTCTATTATTAATATTATTAGTGGTGATCTGCCAGTTCAGGTTAGTTCAGATGGAATAGAGTAAAATTTCCCAGACATTTACTAGCGTAAGCCTACGTCTCCATACACGATTTGCTCCGCATACGTTCTTCCTCTGTACGACCACTAGGATCTACAGTCTCTATTCCACTGAAATGAACCTGTACACATTCGAGTATTGAATTTTAGTTAAGGAAAGTGCGTTAAAGAGCCAGGACGCTGAGTGGCCCCTTAGAATTTCCATGGAAATAGAGAATCCTAGGTTTCTTGGCGGTCTACTTCTTAGTCCGGCTAGCCAAATGTCCGTGGATCGTTTACTGGCCAAAGAGAATTTTTCTAGCGGCAATTTCTACGTACCTATGTAAGACGGTGATTCAGCAATCCATCTAGCATATTACACACTTTCGGAAAAAATATCTCGCTCGTTGAAGTCTCTTCGTCATCATATTGGAGCTAGAGATGTTCGAGACATTTGAATCCGAGTTTAACCGATTTGGTTATGATAATTTTCAATTTCAATTAGAATCAAGGCAGTCTCAATCCGGAATATTTGAAGATTTCAAATGGCAGTTATTAAAATGCCTAATGACGGAAACACAAAAAATTAATTTTTGGCTGGATAAGGTTTTTACCGTCATCAATCGCCCTGGACCTCTGCAATCGGTTCCATATTGCCCATGTAGGCACAAAGTGCACTGAGGCAAATTAAGTAATTTTCATGATCGGATTTTAATTCGAAAGCACAAATCAGATGCTGAATTTTGATCCTAATAATGTATCGGGATTTTGATTCGATTCGGTAAATATCACCAACACGGCAGCTCATTTGTTTCTGGTTCAAATTCCGTCAACATTGAAGTGGCAGCTGTGTGATTTTTTGTAGACTCCTGATCCCTACTGGGGTGTTATACGGAGTATACTACTGTGACTTCTGAGCTCTTTCGTCGTATAAGACGTAAAAATGTGGCACCTTATTTCGACATCGTTTTTTCTATGTTCTTAGTAGTTCCATTCCCATAATAGTCTTCCCCTAATCTATCTACATTATCACACTCATCTATACCCCTATCTACACTATCACACTCATCTATACCCCTATCTACGGTATCCGTGACTTCAGCTGTCAATCGCCTTACCAAATCACCGGAATGCCTCGAGCACGGCTATTGTGCTTTCAGGGGATTGAAAATTTTAGGTAGTCACATCCTACGGAAATACGACAGTGCGAAGTTCAGAAACATTTTTAATAGCGAATTATGCCTGTGTAGTTTTAGGGAGGCATCACTTCAAATAAAATTAATTGAACTTGACCCCATTATAACGAAAAGAAATTCATCTTTTTGATATCAAAATATCATCCACTTACCGCACTAATTTCCGAGCTATTAGCCAAATGATTAGAAGTCATTTCCCATGGAATGTGGCACGGCGGTTTCCCACAGAGAAACATACATTACAGTACATATTTCGTGCTTTCTCAATTATTTTAACAAATAAATTTATTACTCACCATAATAATTTTTATGATATCGCAAAAAAAACCTTCGTTTGTGAAGATGTTTTCAATGTATGGCTTGAAAGATAAAGCAAGAAAAGTTCAATTAATGAAAGTGTATTTTAAATAAATTACTGATATTTTCACTATTATATAACAGTTTTGCGTCATTAGTATTGCTGTATATACTTCATGCTTTTTCCAACTGCTTGAATTTAAAAATAAAATTCGAAAATGATATCCATCATGGCTAGAAATAAATTTCGTTCACACTACCTTTATAGTCGAAGCACTTGGCGTGAATTCGAGGGATCTTAGTTCGAACCCTAAGCTAAGCGAATTTTTAAAGTGTTAATTCCGCCCATTTTTTTGCTGTCTGTCTAATGATTTTTAGTGTTGGGTTTCACAGTGCTAATTGGTGCCTTGAGTGGTAATCGTGGGTCATTGAGTGCACATTTTAATCATTTTTTAAGCCAGTCGAAAAAATTTTCTGGACTACATTTCCCTTAAGTGAATATGCTAATGTAACTCACCGTACAGGAAGTAATGGAAATGATACAATAATAATATTTTAAATTTTCCCGAAATTAAATCATGCTATGACTAGATTTTTTGGCGCGAAATTTAGACGAAATTAAATTAAAACATGTTGTTTTCAAATATTGGACTCGGCGTGACACCTTGATATTTGTTAGAAACAATTATAATGAAAATAAATTTATTATTCCGCGTCTAAAAGAAAATTGGTACACATTTTATCGAATTATTACGAAATTTATGTCATGAACCATTTGAATACGTGTGAAAACAGCATTGAATTGCAAAAAAATAAAATAAATCGGTTTTGATGAACTTTTTTCACATTCACATCCATGGATATCACTAATTAAAACACGTTTGCAAAGTTTCACGATAATCTGTGCATGGTTAAAAATCTCTCCGACCACCTTAAACTTGGCAGCCTGAAAACCCAAGTTTACTGGTCAGCAATTATTTCGCACAGTTATATTCGCAAAGTATAATGCGAGGGAATAAAACCAAGATTCGCGAATAGGAAGGAAGTCATAAAACACCCCGGTTTTGCAAAAGCACAACACGAGCGCGCACTTCGAAAAGGCTTCCCACTCGTTTTTCATTGGATTGGAGCAAGGGTTGGGGGAAGGGCAAAGGGGGTTTGTGTGTGTGTGTGTGAAGTGGGGGGATGAGGTGGAGACTTTAAAAGGGAATAATGGGTCAAGATGGAATTCAGGGAAGCCCTCTCTTTATTTATTTTTTTCCCTCCGCACCACTTCTTCTTCTGCCATCTTCTCTGTCCCCTCCACCCTTAGGGTTGGGAATCAGGTCGGAGTGACGTGTTGCGCCCGGCGAACGGCCCACTTAGACTGAGAGCTAGCGCACGAAATGAAGAGAGGAGGTGGGGGAAGGCTTTGAAAGAGGATGGGAGGATGGTGTGGGTAAGGGCTGTAGTTGGAGGCGGTGGAGGAGGAAGCAGTAAAAGTGAATTAACGGTAAAAAGAGAGCCAGGAGGAGGAGAACTGGCAGTGGGGGGAAGGGGATAAGAGATTTGATTGGAGGGGGGTGGGAGGCGAAAAGGAGAAAGGAGGGGAGGGGGGGGGAGGAGGGAACCAGACCCCTCCCCCCTCTTCCCTCCCTCCCCCTCTCCTTGCCGATGTAAATAAGTGGAGTAGGGCGCTTGTAACGGGGAGTGGTCTTTTGGGGGAGATGAGAATAGTGACGCTGGTGTGCGAGGGGGGATATTTTGGAAGGAAGCACAGACGGTTCGGTTGGCTACACCCATTTACATGTTCCCTCCCCCCATATACCCGTCTTGTATCATCATTCAACCGACGCCCAACCACCTCCAGGATGCATGGGGACGCCTACGTTTAAACGTTTAAGAGCCGACTAATGGGTATGTGGCAGGGATTGCTAGGGCACTAAACATTGTGTCATACTGAAAGTCTCACAGGCATGCTCTTCTTTTAGTTGCTTAAGATGGTTTAACCGTAAAATGACTTGAATGTTATTTAATTCATATTCCGGCTACTTATAGGAAAACAATAGTCTTATGGGTTATGTGAACAACAAAATCCTAAATTTGTACGCTGCTTTTCCGGAAATTGAACTTGAGATTACATATTGTCAAGTGCGAGAGTGAGTGAAGAAACATAGTATATTTTGTATCTTATGTAAATGCCATTTTTGCGAGAAACTGTGTATTGGATACGAATTATCCCAAGGAATATCATAGCGAAAGCATTAATAAAGGAATCTTAGTTTTTGTGTTATTGGCAGTTACTACGGGAAATGAAGTCAACATTCGTTAGTTCAATAGAAATGGCGCTGCAGTCGGCTCCTACGGCCGGGAAAAAGTGTTCATTAAAATTAATACTCGTCGAATAGTCTGCATATTTTCTATCTTCATTTTGTTTATCAGTATCTGAAGCATGTCGATGTGAAAGCAGAATGTTTTAGACAATACAAGGAAAAAGGTAGAATTTGGTGTTTAGTGGAATGTTTTGACACACAGTGATGGTAAACCCTCCTTAACAATCAAATTATCGCATTTCAGAGTATTCCCCGCACTTTTTTATTCACTGGCTTATGTTTCAGTGGACCAAGGTTTCAGCCATCGTTGAGAATACTGATCGTTGATTGGTTATTTGGGGAGAAGGCCCGACAAGTGAAGTAATTTGCGCCATTTAGAGTTGGTGGGTAAGGGGAGAATAATTTCAAGTATGGATGCAATTTTGAGAGAGTTTTAGTGCCGGTATCAGCCTATTATTAGCTTTTTGCGCTAAAGTTCACAGTATAGCTTCTCTATCTATGGTCGGAGTGCATGACACTTGACTGCTGAAGCGTAAGTCGGCGAATGCATTAGTGCGGAAGTACTCAGAAGTTTCATCATTATACCTATAATTATTTAGTCGATGATGAGATAAGTGTTACGAAGGCTGAATGCAGCCAATGATCAACGTCCCATTTTTTAACATTTTAGTTACTTCACATTTGTTCTGTTTATGTTGACAGATTACGCAAGAGAAGTGAGAGAAAACGGCGTACTTCAATCAATCTCCTCAGTGCCAAATTTGGAAGTGAACGCGATCTATTTTCCTCTCTCCCTCCCAAAATCACACCCGTATCGCCTTAATTACATGAACACTTAAGATCATGTCTTACTTGCCCTCTCAAATTCGATTCAATGCGGCACCTACCTTAATCTCGGTGTATTGGTGACCTACCAATTAGTTCTGTGTGAACCTCACGTCTGACGTGAACTCGGAGAGAAAAATATTTTACTTTAAATTGGAGGTAGGTATCGGTGTAATCGTGACGCAAGAAACTGAGATTTGAAAAGGAAAGTTTAATATACCGCGCCTCAACGATACCTATTTTCATTTAAAACGGAAATAAAAATGTGCATTTAAGTTAATAGTCGGTCAACATCACCTTGGTTGATAAATTAACATCTCCTAGAGATTCATGCGTTGTCTCATATTCTCCCCAGGTAGCACTGTAAACGAAACTTTCGCGGTTTTAATTTTTCCGACGAATCACTTTAATCCTTCTCTGCTTATTTTGAAAGGTGCATCATGCGCAATGCCAAAAAATTTCAACCTTATTTTACCTCATTGGTTGTTAGGAGTACTATGCATTTTAAGTAGTATACTTTTCGTGAATTTTTTTTTCGTTAGCTTCACTAAGCCGAGGCCCCTTAATTTACATGGGGTGATACGCATTTCATGACAATTTGATTGTACCTTTGAGCTTTCTCCAGTGTGTTAGTTCAAACCAGCCTTCGGATTGATCGTCGTAAAGAGGGATGCTCTATGACTACAGGCCATACCTTGAATGAATTGAGGAATCTCGTTGATGATGGTTACTTTTGGCATTCTTAACCACAATAGCTGCATTCTGAAACATTGCATGATGAAATTTTGGTAAGGTGTTTTGCCATTGTTGAATGATATATTTTCTATCGATGCATGGGCATGGTTATCAATATTTGTAAGTTAACAGATTATATTTCATCAAACAATGTTAACAGAAAAAATTATTTTGAGAGCATCATAAGAGCATCTTGTTGCTTTGATATTCATGGAACAATTACTCTACCTGTTGCACTCTTGCTCATTATTCTAAATTGTAATTGAAGTATCCAAAATAGATTTTACTATCTTAAACTCTAGTGAAATCCCTTACACCTTGTGAAGCATTTTTGATAATTTTTCATCCCAACATGATTTGATGGGTCAGCCATTCCAGCGGAAGCAATGCTGTTTACACGGAGATATATTTTATGCTCCTTGGATAAGGCTTGTAGAAATTTGTCAGAACTGGCTATAAACACACAAACAAATATGAGCACCGATGTCGACTTACTTTTTGTGCCCTCTTAAATTGGATAAAGAATCGTGACTTCCAATTTCGATTAAATTAAAATCTTGACCGGCTAGCCTCCTCTAAGTTCTTGCATGTTAATCAATGAACAGTGTAGTGGAATAAAAAAATGTTAATGGCATTAATTTCGAGGGATCTTAACCAATCCACGAGAGGACATCGAGAATTCCACCACTCTCTAATGACACCAGATTATCGGTCTAGAGGCAAAACTATTACAATTAAACTCTTGTTATTGGAAAATTACAACTACATAAAATGTTTTCATTGAATTAGCTACATAATATGTGGCACGGTGAGTAGAGCAACCTGTGAAATTTGGGAATCCGATTATTTAACCTGTTTTATGTCCTCGAGGATACCCCTTCAATGAATCACTTTTGTCACATATCGTATTCAGAGGAGCGAATGCTTGGAGACTATACAGGACAATAGAATTATCTTTTATGCCGTTGGTATTTTTTTAGAGCATAACGCCATTGACGCATAAATCCATGTACATCCATCGGAGGATGTAGTAATGTAGGTGATGGATAGTTCGTGGCCATTTGTTAAGAACCACGACAGTCGAAAAGGACGTAAAATAGCAGCAAAGGTGTGACCTTGTTTCAAAGACATTCACACTGAAGTGAATTTACGGTTTTCCAGCTAAGCCATTCACTAATGGTGAATGCAGCTACTGAGAAGAACGCGCATGAGTGAAGAAAGTCAAAGAGAGTGAATAATAATAATGGTGACATGATTACAGCGATATTAGGATTATCTAATCCTCTATAACATCTCTCTTTCACTCAATAAACGAGCTCACACAACCATTCCCGGGGAGTTGATAATCCTACCCAGGCGGGATTAGAACCCGCGACTCTAGGGTTGACAGGCAAGGACTTAACCGCTAAGCCATCGGGTCCGGCAAAGTTAATCGGTGAAGAGTGAATACTAGTTAGCACTGAGCGAAATATCAGTGGGTACAACAGCACTGCATATAGCTAAGTTGGAAATGTGAAGATAATGGCTAAGAATTAAGCTATCCATACAATCGGTGGAGAAAACAATTGTTAAAACTTAATAGGTAATATGCTTTAAAGTGCTACGTGAGAGCATTGTGGAGAAAATGATCAAGTAGTGATTTAGGACGGATACTGGCAGGTTTAAAAAGGTGCTTGAGTATAGGAATACGAGGATAAAATTTCATTACATGACATTAATATGTTTATGCAATGAAATGTATGAGATTTATGATCTATGTTCGTGCCCAGAACATTCAGTATCTTCACCGCTGAAGTTACAGAGTCTGTCGCTCGAATGTTGCCCGTCCTATGTTGTGTGTTCAACCAGTCACTCTGGTGATATGTGCTACTTGGAAAATAGAAAGTGGCATATCCAATCGTTAACTAACCGTGGTGTGTGATGAGATGAATTGATAATTCCTTTTCGTTCTAAAAATTTAGTGTACTAGAATTTTATTGGGGCGTGGAATATTTTCTAATCGTACGCCGATGATAGGCTTCGTTTAGTTCATTCCATTTTCGCCGGCTGTTAACTTAGGAGATGTATTTTGACATCAAAATTAACCAAGCACGCTTGCTGTACTGTGTGATATGTGCAATGGTATGCGAGGAAGCACCACGCATGTGTTACTTATTTTAACTCATGCTGAATTTGAGAAATTTGGAAATGCATAGAGCTGTGAATCTTATTTTATTCACGTTTCCTAATGCCTTATAATAGAACTGAAATCGTGGTAGAGCGTTGCCAATTAGAATCTGCCAGTATTTTGGAGTAAAAATAGCATAAATGTTAGTGATCAACTGTTGGACACAATTGTGGGTGGCTGAAAATGTATATTGCCATTTAGGTAATAATTGTTAAGGCCTGTGTCATCTATACGAATAAATTAGTGTACTCTGGATTATTATTTGATTTTAATTCTCGGAAACTTCATTAGAAAGCCTTCAAAATTTACCGTCCTAAACAAAAGAGTGGAATTTCATGTCCTTTTCGTTTTCTTTATTCACTGAGGCTTTAATTGTATTTTCTGATTGTAAAATCTCTATGTGCTAGAAACTCGATCTTTGATAAGTTGTCTAAAACTTTCTAAATAAAAAAAGTGAGTTTATAGTATGGCATAGCCTGAATATATTCTTTACCTTGTCAAATGATTTTCAGACTGCAGCATGGAAAAAGCGTTTTCGCAGGTATTAGGAGAATGAAAAACACTAAGAACTTTTTGAAATATTTTCACAATTGCTGGTAAATATTGTAGATACATTTCGAGATTACGTCAAAATTTAGTATTTGTTGAGATTAAGTTCAGCCGTTAAGCATTCATTAAAAATATTCACTGTAACATGAGGACATATACATCAGGGATTACGAATTGTGCCTAAGAGAGAGAGAGAGAATGATGTAAGTCAACAATGTCACTTTTTGAAAAATGAGGCTTAGAGTAAAATAAAAAAAATAAACTAAAGTGGTGTTTTCTGGTGGAAAAACACTGAAGCTAGACTAACACCCATTTATGCAAACAGTAGAAGAGGCAGAGGAATGTTTCTGCGTACCTGACTAAAATATAGCAAAAAACCGACACGCCTCTTTTGCTCTCTACGGCTCAATTTATATAGCTGTTTCGCAGGTAGAAATCTCTTGACTTCATTACTAATTTATTTATTTTTTAACAGTTAATCCAAAAACAGTATAGTTAACATTTACATTTGATAGTAAATTTTAACCAAGAAACAATAAGTAATGAATCAGCGAATCGAACAAAGTTTTAAGTTAAGCATAGTCATGTAGGTAAACAGAAGAATCAAATTTCACTGATTATTACATGGAGCACATAATTATTTCATGTGGGAGGATGCTGGTTGATCAGAAATTTAAATAATGATAAGGAAGAGGAGATCCCTATTTCTAAAGACAGAGGAAGAAGGGAATTGAAGTTGAGTCCCAGGCGGTAGGTAAAGGCTCTCTTGGCCATAGAAAGGCGGCAGTAGGGCAGATGGAATAAAACTGGGCGTAGGGTTTCGCGAGAGGGAACGTGAAGAGATAAGATGAGGAGGAATTAAAATATATTTATATTTACAAACGCTTGGAGCCCGTGCCAATCCGTATTCGTCCTTTTTATTTCTACTCCACGCCGCGCGACACACCGTGGTCGAGCGGAGATAAGAGCAGTTTAGAAACCCTCAAACCCGTGTCCCTAAGCCGTGTCGCCTGGGCATATTTCACGCTCGGCCCCATTTTTATCGTGGTCGCGCGCGCTTTAATGCACCGCGCCGATTCCACCCTTTCTCGAACCCGCCCGACCACCACGCCACCTCCCCTCTCCACGACTCCCTCCTCCGCCCGACACATGACTGCGTGCCCGTGAAGAAGAAGAAGCCCACCCACGCTTTCTCCGTTTCGGACGCAGGCTAAGGCGACCCGGATCGGTCTTTATCGCGTGCTCTGCATCCCTCCGTCTTGAACCCCTTCCCACCCAACCTACCTTCCTCCTCCTCCACAGTACTCATCGTGAGGTTCCCTCGTCGAACAATTTCATCCCCTACCCACGCCTTTCACGACACTGATCCTCTTAGGGCCGGTTTTATTATGCCTGGTTAGCGTTAACCGCAAGGTAACGTAGCCTTTTCGTTAGCTTGATGTCAACTGATAGATCGTGTTTTGTAAATTCTTCATACTGCTGGCTTGTTGACGTAGACGTTATCAATGTGAGAACGTATTAACTTCAGTTTGCACGTCGAGAAAATATTTAACCGCATATCATAAAACTAGGCAGTGTTCGCAATCTTTTGGATCTGTTGAAAGGATACTCTACCAATTAAGAGATGACTTGGTCGGGCATGCTTCTTTATATTCCCCAACATACTCCAACACCATATCCGAGCTGTGACTAAATAGTTTCCGGCTATACTGGATTTCGATTTTAGGTACTCCACCAGCATATGCCTATCCTGTTACTTATTAAAATAAATCATAAGATAAATAGAGTATCCCTTTTATTTTGCTAGATTGGTGCGCTGCTAACCTGGCTACTGCGGTCACTGTATCCATTTTACTTTTTACAGAAATATTTGCTGTCCATATTCGTAGAAGATACACAGGTAATTTTCCGCACTTCAATTTTAATTTAATTTTTTTGTTTGCATGGATTTAAAACCATGTCTTTGACAACATGGAGGTCCCCCATTTTCAGACAACGTTTTTCTTCAGCTTGCCATTTTCCTTACCATATCTAACCTTACAATCTCCCTTCTATCAACTAGGGTTGTTTTGTAGGGCAAGATTTAAGTGAAATCCATATTTTCCCCCACAGAGTATAGCTATCTCTGTCGATTGCCATAATATTTTTTCGCATGCGCATTATCATATGAAACTTACGCATTTCCGTTGATAAATGTCTTATTTTAATACCTTTTAGGGATACACCAAAGACGGTGAAATTCACCATGAAAATATCATTTGACTTGACCGGGATTCGAACCCGGATCTCCAAATTGCTTGTCAGGTGTGTTTGCCAGTTACACCACCAAGCCATCTTAATCCAAGGCGAATTTCAGCGGGGGTTTTTATGAACAGGTTTTTCTCGTCCCCAGTCTACATTGTAGCACAGGAAACGTCGTACAATAATTGGAACCTTTTAGGGACGTAGGTATTTCTCTTGACCAAGTATTAGCTTTGCACTTGATTCCATATTTTGTATGCGTGTTAACATACACTTTAAAGTCTTCACGCTTTAAATGTGTATTGCTGGGATTATACCATGAGGCAATGATTTAGGTGAAAGAGGGGAGTCGCGATCTCTTCCTTTAAATACTATCTATCTTGTTGACTCTGGCAACTTCCTTTCCACCCTTCCCAAGCCCAGCACCTATTCGTTTGGGTTACTTTATGACGTTGGGAAATTGGGTCGCGAAGTCCTCAGGAATAGTCGCTTAGGTATCTACATGCTTCCACGCACATGTTTCGCGGCGGATCTTGCCGAAATATTTGTGCGAGTCACCAAACACGTCGAACTCCTGCGTCCCAGTTCCGTGGGGCGGTGGGTGACACTCGGGCGGCCCAGGGCTGCGATTGACCCTGAGGGCGAGTCAGCCGTTTTTGGGAGGTCATTATTGGGATCCCATTTTGAATGGTACGAGAAGGAGGTAAATATAAAAGCTTTTCAGCTCTTTCTAAAGAAGAAAGCTCTTTATCTATTTTAGTCCTGTACGCACGGGTTATAAGCGTGTATGACTATGACGGGACTACTCTCTATCTTTCCAAGTTCATATCCTTTATACCGTCATTCAATAGTACTTTCTAAGTGTTCTTGTTCGTATTCATTCCACGAGCGCCCTTAACTCATCCCTCTTTCTCGCCGAAGGAGATTAAATGGCTGCTCTGCGTGGCATAAATTCCATACAAGATTTTTTTACAGAAAATAAATTCACTTGTGAAAATAAGTTTGCAATAAAACGACTAAAATATCTGTCAATTACACTTCTTAAACTTAATTAGCTAAAATAGCAAAACTACAATTGGATAGAAACAGTGAGTGAGGAATTTGAATATATTCAGCATCAATGAAATTGGATAACATCTATAATCATCATTACAGTAATCTACCGGTCAGAGGTAGGTATAATATTTGGCTATAAAAATCCAGAAGAAAGAGTTTAAATAAAACTGCTAAAATATTACTATGAAAATATATTACAGGAAATATCGATTCCAAATTTTTTATTTCGATTTTTATCAAAGTAGCGCTTCATCGGTAAGGCATGATCGGTGTACCGCAGACATTCTAACCAGTGTGTCGTAGTTTCAAGTGGCGGAGCTTTTGGAGTAAATCGAATTAAAATTTACTAATGCAAATGAATTTCAGCATTCAAATTTATACATTCTAGTTAATTTTTTCTTAGGAAAAATCAGTGTTGTTTTTTACTCACTATTATTTTTAGCCTTTAAATTGGGCTTGTCTGGAAATGAAGAAGGAAGTTTCATAATTATTACAATCTATATAAGCTTATATTTTTGGAAAAATTCTAGAATATACTAAAATATTTTGACTGTCAATGTAACTTGCATGGAATAGTTATACACTCAAATTTAGATTTTAAAGAAATCTTTTTCTTTCGTCAATCTCAATTACAGAATACGTAAGAAAAGTTTCTGGCAGGCATCATTTTACTCGGAGTTATTTCGTTAATGAATTATTAAGAATTAAAGTTGATCTTAAGCTCAATATTGAAAATAATTTTCAATACCGACACCATACTTCAGCAATTTATTTTCATTTTGGCCATCACAAAGAACTGTGACGCTACGCTTCCTCGCCGGAAGCCAGTTATTTTTATAATATGAGGCACAAGTGGCGGGATAGAAAGTTTTCATTTTATGTCCTCTTCAATTCAGGTCAGTAAACTGGCTTTTATCTTGGGCATTTTTTCTAATCAAAGCAGTAATTCTTTGGATAATTTAGAAACAACGTCAAGATCCTTTGATCACCAGCCTTTTACTCGGCGTGAAGCTAGTAGTTCTATAGTTTGAGAAAACCCACAATTATTAGTGATTTTGCATTGAAGTGGTTTTTAATTAACCTATACCTGCTCCACAAAAACTGCGAGTACCTACTGTTTTGCGTTATTACATTATTACGCTATTTTCTCCCTACTCCCTATCTATATTCATTTCAGCCACAAAGCCTATTCTCCTGCTACCTTTTCCTAGTTTACCCAATATTCTTCCTTGAACCGCAGTCTTCAGCATCCAATAACTGTTACTGCCTGCGCTATTATGATAATATGCCTCTTTCTTATATTTTACTACTATCTCTCCACATTAGCCATGCCTGGCATGTTCTTTTCTGACTAACTCTTAGTTTTAGTACATTTTTTTCATGCTAGAAGCGATTTGTAATCCGACAAAGATCGCAAGCGTGATATATTTTTGCTGTTAAAAATTATTTTTAAATTCATTATTCTTTGCTCTGGAAAGATGTCCCAAAATTACCTTGAGTCTATTTTGTTGAAATAGTTACTAACTTGGCAATTAATAAAAAATACGCAGCGGACTATGCAGATTCCACAAGACAATTTTTTTAAATTTTGTACATCCGCTTTCGCGGACTATGGCATATTCAGGTACATATATGTCACTGTGTACCTGCCATATAATGCGAATGCGGTGCATGTTAGCATGTGTACGTGAAAGTGGTTGCACAGTATTTTAATAAATGGTTTTGTTTAATCAACAAAGTCTACTGCGTATTGCTCTTTAATAATCAAGTGGTTCCACCGAGTAATGCCTGAAAACGTTGATTTCATTGGCCTCTAATATTTTGAAATTTTATTCTCAAAGATGGCAAACGGAATAAAAGTTTAGCAAATGCATTTTGCATTTAAGCAATTATACCAGTAATCTAGCACTTGGTATAAATTTGATTGTTTCAGGCTGTTATTCAAAATGGATAGATCTTGGTAGTCGTAATTAGTTCAAAAATAGGTTGGCTGGATATAATTTTTATTCTTCACTCCTGCATCTTGCTATCTCTCAACACCCCATATATTCAATTTTCAATCATTATTCTCTTCCTTCCTCTTACCTCGTACATGATCGTGAAAAAGCTCTTTTTCAAAATTCAATTCTTTTCAAAATTAATATCTTAAAAATATATCCTTTATAAATAGCCTTAAATTTACACCTTAACCTAGCATAAGTTGGAATATACACAATAAGTCTCACATACAGTTTTCGTCCTCTCCCTCTTCCAATTCACTTTCCCTCTTCATTGTCATTTTCTTGGCTGATAACACCCCGTGCCACACGGTCCTATAATAACTGCTTAAGCCAACCCTCTATTATCTTAAAATTCTGCTCGGTATACTTCTTTCATCCCTACAAATTCAAAACTCATTCTCCCTGCCTCGCTTAGCATGTATTTTTTGCATAGCTATTTTGCATAGCCGGTATTTTTTGCATAGCTAGCTACATATTCCCTTTGTTTGTTATCGTTATTCAGTGTCCCTAAGAAGACTATATTAAGTGGAAGATTTGGATTGCGATGCCGATGGCCTAGATTCAAACTCGGCGGATGCTGGATATTTTTCGTGGAATCACGATGCACTAATGCATTAATGAGAGTACTTAAAGTACTTTTCTTCGTCCATCGTAAGATAAATTCAACTGATGCTGGGCGTCATTTGTTTTTCGATTTTCTCGACGTAGTTTTTATTTCGGACGACAGGCAACCCCATCTTTAAAAACCTGACCACTTTTTTTTTACAATGACGTCAATGACCTCAGGGGTCAGTGTTCTCCCTGAATGTCTACAACTACTGCCGCTTGAAATTTCTTCCCAATTTTAGCGATCAAATGCGAATTTCGTGCAGCCCTTCGGCTGCGAGGCGATAAGTTGCGTGTTTTACTTTTTTTCGGGTGGGAGGCTTAGTAGAGCGTGCAAAATGTGTCTGATTTTTGGGATGGGATATGGTGTTGAAGGAAAATGATTCGGTGAGAGCATTCCACTGCGTATCCTTTTGGTCGAATCGAGCGGTGGACATAAATGGGAGAAAGTCGTGCTCCAGTGGCATTTACGCCTCGCGATTTTTTTTTGTTCAACGCTCCCGCATCTCCCTTTCCTTTCCTCTCGTGCCGCTTCCGATTCCAAGAACAATTTCCGAGTACATCGGTCGTATTGGTCGGCTACTGCAGTTTTAAGGAGGTTCCACAGCGACAGTGAGAGTCAAAACAAATATTAAAATTCAACCTTTTCGTATTTACTTTTTTAAAAGTACTGATTTCACTAAGGATATGCCTTAGTTATAAGACAAGAAAATTGAGATACAAAATATACAGATTACCCGACGGATATACTTTTAATGAACACTTTTTCCACCCATGGAATCAGACTACAGACTCATTCGCATTGAATTAACAGATTTTTACTTCAATCATTGCATAAAATGGTTAATGACTCATAAAATATGATAGAAAGGTGCCTAAATTTAATTGTCAGTTAATTCCCTGGGAGAATTTGCTTCTAATAAAGTTTTTCATGATGATGACGTTTATGTCAAGTAGAAAAAATATTTTCCTTTCACATGTTTATCAATTTACATAATGTAATTTCAAGTTCAATCGGCGAAAAAATAGCGTGGAAAGGTAGAATAATGTTGCTCCAATAATCGGAGGAATTGTTTCTTGTATTAGTAACTGGAATTGGAATTAACAGATATTAAAATTATTTTACAGTGCGACCACCTTGAGTGATCCAACTGATTAGTCTCTAACGTCTCATCTATCCCAGAACCTGAATCATCAGACAATCAATATGCATGCCTGTTGCTGGTTTTGAACCCAAGACCTCCTCATAGCAAAGCCTCATAGTTATCAACTTGGATATCGTAGCCAGCCTGAGGGTATTGGCTTTCTCCCATTTTTTCCATACCTACGTATATTTCACATATTTTTTTATTTTTTGTTGGAAAATCCAATTTGCTCGTATTTTTCGCGTTATTATTTCCCCGAGTTTGAAGATGTAAAAATTGAATAATGCATTCGTATGAAACATGCATGTCAATAAAATGGTCGAATAAATATACAGTCGTCTTCTTTTATCAATAAGTCCCGTGAAAATGGTCATTACTGTGAAAGATGATCTCGGTTACGAAAATCGGATGTCAAATACCTTTCCAAATTAGTGATTTATATAATTTTAATAAATATGTTAAAATAGTTATCATTGAAAGATCATTAAACAAATTTCCATTAATATTTTAGGCACATGCGATGTTGAAATAAGCTCCGAAATTGGCAAAATTTACTATTTACCCTTTCGGGCTTTACCTTCCGGGCACAACTACCAGGAATTTTCTTTTAATTCATATCATTGAACTGATGTTCTCTATGTATTCATTACCCCCTATTTATGAGCATTATTTTTGCCTCTCCATCATTCACGCCCCCCTTCTTGTGCGGGAAATTTGATGCTGCGGTTTTTTTTACAGAATACACGCCGATTATTCTGAATGTTTCCGTCGATTACAGAAATCTTTCTTAAGTTACACTACGTTGTCAATTTTAATCTAATAATGACAATTCCGAGGCTAAAACAGAGGAATACATTGTTTATAAATATTTAAGTAAAATATTTGTACATTCGTGTATCCATGTTAATTGATGAACTTTTCCATTTTTCCTTTTAACAATGACGTAGCAATGGAGATAATATTGTATGCTGTATGCATTAAGTTTTTGTTATATAAGTATTACACAATTATGGCTAGGGCTTAGGTGAATAAGGGGAGTCGAAAGTCTCAATCTCACTCAAAAAATAAATATGTTTATCTATCTATACATCATTCTTGCACTGCTACAAACACGCCCATGACTCATTACTCCATCCCATTACACCAACCCTGTATCAAACGTCTGTTTCAAGACTCAGTCCATCCGTTTTGTCAGCATAGATAGAACTTTCGAAGCATACTCTTTTCTTTGAATGAGCACCCACTTCTCCTATTCTTGTGGCCCACTCGTTTCTCAAGTAATCCCTCCTATTTTTACCGGCAAAATTTCTCCCGTGATTCTAGCCTGTCGCATTTCGCCAAAATTTAAAACTTATTCATGTGGAGAACTCAAATTTCACTTCTACGGAAAAAGGTGAGCGAGCAGGAGTGAAATTTTATGCAGAGCTATTTTTGATTTCCTAGGAAAATATTCGTACGGTGCTTAAGTGTGGTCCGTGAATAATCTGTTTATCACCGACGGCCGAGGCGATTCTTGTCGGGACGTGAAATGGAATATGAAGCGTGAGAAGTGTGTCACGTTGAGTGAAACCTCGTTGGACTAAAATGTGGATGTGTGCTGTGAGAATAGGATCGAGGTTTCCTACGTTTTTGGACCGTCTTACGTGAAGCAGTCGTTTTTAATGGGCTTCAAAATAAAGACCTTAACCCTAGAATTAGCAGGATTCTTAATTTTTTCTTCTTAATGTTTTCCTAAACAAAGATGCTAATCAAATAAAACCTAAATGGGCTGAAAAGGAAAATGGGTCAAATGAGAAAAAGATAGGCATTGAGTTTGATAAAAACGACGTTGAGTAACAAATAAGTAATTTGGTCAAATATTATTTGGAACCTCCTTCGAAAAATATCTGGGAAAATTTTAACCGTTCATAGATAGGAATCAAATTATAAATATCATTGAAAATTTGAAAATGTGGCCATTATTGAAAATGATGCAAAATTCTTGTCTTTTCCTACTTAAATGCCTTAAATTTTAATCTGTAAATACGAACCAAACGCTACTGTTGAGGTATCTGACAAGGAACTTTATTTGTCATTCAATTCACGCATTTTTTGTATTTTTATTCACATATAATGTGTTTTTTCGAATACACCATAGTCAGCTCCTTCTTCATTGTATGAGGCACGCTGGTACGAAATTCATCATCACTAGAAATTATCAATCCGAAGATTGGATTCCTGCAGCTCTTCTGCTGTTCTGCATTCCTACGCGTCATCAGTTTGACGCCCGTCATAATATGCCTGGTGATATTAAATTGCAGCTAGATATCTATTTTTCCGTACCAGTCGTTATCATTTCTAGTCTAACGATTGTTTAAAGTTAGGATATGTGTTTAAGTTATTCTCTTTGATCTGTTTTAATCGCAGACACCTAATTCTTACTACGATGATCTTCTTTGGGTTTTCCTGCCTTCCTTCTTATTATTCGAATAGTCTATTTTCTTTATCGTCTTCTTCACCAACCAATATTCTCACCTCCACTACGGCTTTCAGTAGTACACCGCCCGATTATTTCTTGGATCCCTTGATCAACTATGTATACTAATTTCCTCCTGCATCTCCTTCTCTTTGCCTACCATGCCCAACACTTTTCCGTTTACCTTCCTTTCACTTAGTCGTTAGTACCTGTTCTTTCAAAGAGCTAAATGTCTTATTCCTACAGTATACTCTCATACTGTCTTCTCCGCGTTCCTGTTTGTGCATAATTTATTAATGCGGCGTTCCATTTCTCTTTACCAATCCTTTCTTAGCATCCTTACAAAAGCCCTCGGTCATCAGGTCACCGCCTGCTGAACGTCTTCGCTATCACCATTCTGCTTCTCCCTCTCTTTCTATATCTTCCATTTTCTCCAAGATTCTAATCTAAATTGCAACAAAAATGCCTGATTGTGCTGGGAAAATTTCTAGAAAAACCAGCGTAAACTTTCAATATGTTTGTTGCAGTCATATAATATATTAGGCAAACAGCGGTATCCAGGTGGTAAAACTACTGCCAGGTTATACGAAGGTCTTCTGTTTCAATACCGCATCTGCTATGAATGTGAGGTTGCCTCAGGAAGCCTCAGGAAGCCTCACACGCCTGTGGTATTAGCTTAGACGATGTGACATAGCATTGGTATGATGCCATCAATATCTTTGCATTTTTCCAGACTTCAGAAATGGACCTCAGCTTCAAGATTTGACTCTCATTGTCAAAGTATTAATGTACAATCCGAATCTTGATTATGAGTGCCAATTTTAGAAACTATAATTAGTTCTTAAAAGCTTCATGGAAATTTTCAATTATTTTAAATTGTTTCCAGCAGCGATCCGCAAAGCCAAGCCTGAAGCTGTTCTCTCAAACCTTAGCAGCTGGAGCTCCTCAAAATCGAAGTTGCACACTAATACGAAACGCGTAAACATATAGCACCGTTCTTCTGCCAACCTTGTGAAGGGCAAACTATCCGGTCGGTCCGTGGCGTGTTCAAACGGTTGATGGGAAACCAAAGTTTTCCACTTTTGCGGTTGAGATGTAAAAAAAAGAAGTGGGTATGTGTGTGTGCCCTTCCCGCACATGCGTTTGTGCGAACACCCTCCCCTCCATCGCCGCTTTCGTTCTTCTTGGGACTCCCTCATCCCTCCCCCCTTCCCTGTTACGTCCCCCCTCCCACCCCCTCAACCTCCTTCCCACCATCCGCCGCTTTTTCAATTACCCGTTAGCTTCTTCTCATCCATTCCTGCGGCAATGTTTCCCTCCTCCCTTCTCTCTTATTTCCCTCCTGCTGTCACCATTTCGCGGAAATGCCGATTCAGAACACGGAGGCAGTAGGCAACTCTCGATCTTCGCGAAAGTAAACGCAGCAAGGCGACTCGTCTCACTCTCTCCACCTCCCTCCCTCAACCCCGTTCCCCACTCTTTTATTTTTTTTCGTCGCTCTTTCCCCGTTTTACGCGTTTTTCTTCCCAGCTTGTACGTTTCCTTTGAACGTCTCCCATCGTCCATCGTTTCGCTCCAGTAACGGTCACTTACCTACTATTCCCCATGCACTTTTCGCGCTCATTTTTTTTATCTTCGCCGTACCCACTTGGCTTTGGTGATCCAATATGCTCGAGGTACGGACGCTACAACAAAAGAGTGCCGAGAGGATCGACGGTGGAAGTTGACAACAAAGGGAAGTTGCTAAAAGAAATGTTCTTCAATGATTTGAATGAACGACTTATTAAAAAAAACTACCATATGGAGCATCTGAACTGCCGTTATACATTCTTCAATCATAAGGGTCATATGGGTTCCAGAACTCTTCTAGATGTAAGTGGAAAAATTAAAAGGAGCAATTATGTGCATACACCTATCTACTGCTGATTATTTTATATTTGTCCGATCCTGAAAAAGTAAAAGGAAATTCACTGCAGGTTCAATATGTTTGAGATAGCTGTACTTTACTCGAAAGCGTGCTAAAAAATTGATGATTGTTGGCTACAAAGGAAGACATTAAAAAGACATCCACATAAACCCTGTACACCGGCAATCGCCCAGGTGTTGCGTCGAAACTGCCGTTAAAGTCTCCCTTCGTCAATTAAAATATGGGCCATGTTGGGTGCAGAACTCACTCGGAAGTAGGTCGCAAAAGATAGCTGGAGCAACTACATATAAATACGTATCTATCTATTTCTGGCTACAATTTTAATATTCAATTGTTCTAAACAACTGTTGTTGGTCAATGCTTCCATTCTTGTCGACGAGAGATGAGACCCGTTTGTGAATGTGATATTTGCATAATTCTATCCTAGTTCATACTATCTTGACGTCAAAAACCTATAGGTTCCTCTTCAAGAATCAACTATGAACTCCCACTTTGTACGTATTTTCCGTACTAACAAAAAAGCATTTTTAGTCCAAGAGTATTTAAATGGCTGGAATGGATGAGTGGTACGATAAAAGAAATTCACATGCGTGTTCCTTTCATGATATCGATAGAAGGAAAAAGAAATAAAATTCATATAGCGGTAGGTTTTCCCAAAACTGATGTGACAGAAACACTTAATAAGGGTTATCTTGAAATTTCTCCTCCGATTAATAACGAATTTTCTCTCAACACCGAGAATTTGTAACGTATGCAGACTTTTGTATCTCATGTTAATAAAATATCATTCTTCATATTTTCCCTAAGGCATATTATTGGCATAATCCATTATTCAAATAACTGCGGAACTGGCCGCGCAGTAACTTTAACGGATTCACCCGCTGGTGGTCAAACACTTGTGTGAAATTCACAGTGAAAAAATCATACGCCTGGACTGTGATTCGAACCCAGGCCCCAGATTTCGCGTCTGGGTAGCTTGACTGGTTGAGCACTTCACGCGAAATCAGTCTTGGCAGTCTGGGTTCGAATCCCAGTGCAGGCGAGTGATTTTTTCACTATGAATTTCACACAATTATGTAATCCATTATTGCCTAGGAATGAAAATATCACCGCGATCTTGCACCAATGCATGCTATATAAATCTACGCAGGTATGGAGACTTTTCAGAGTACGTTAGAGCAACACTTTTAAGATTTACATTAAATATTTAAAATCATAAGTTACCGCATTGCAAATCCATTCCTGAAATCCCTCTGGAATCAAGGGTACACACTAATCAATTCAACAAGTACTAGGTTGTGTATGTCACGAAAGTCTTACGTTTCGCTGACGACGGCCTAGCATTCTTAATTTTCTGCGTCATAAATTATAGAAAAAATCTTCCATCTCATGAAGGCCTCAGTATAGGCTTGATGATTTTTCTTCAATTTTCTCGATTGCCCTACCTATCAAAAATTAGTCGGCATGCAATTATTTTGTGGAATAAGTGGCCCTAGTGTGAAGGAAATATACTGCCGGAGTCACTTGGACATGCGAAATATTTATCACTACAGAGTGTAGAAAACTTCGTGGCCATTCAAAAACTCTTGTGAAACTATTTCCTAACATTTTTTTTTTTAACGTCGAAGAGGGCGATTATTTACGGCTGGAGATTTCAACGCCCGATTCGGTTAGTTGGGCATATGTATTGAGAAGGAGGGTGCCTTCACAGCTAGCGAGGTGCAGCAGGGTGGAAAAGAAAGGGTGGGGGTGACGCGAAAAATATTCTCGGTACCGTGGCAAAAAAATGTAAGAAGAGAATATCTTGGACTGTAGTTGCAAACCCACTGTTAAAATATGAGTTGCTTTTTTGGTAAACTTTGGGAAATTTATTCCGCGCGACTCCCGATTGCTCAACCTTTGGTTATATATTTACACGATATGAATACGGAATCAAATATATTCTCCTATTGAAAGGCTAGAGCCAATTAACCGACAGTCTGATGTATTATACAAAACCCGGGCTCTCAGTTAACATTAATAAGTTACAAGTTAGTTCAGTTAACAAACAAGTTAGCAAGAATGTTACGTCATCTTCTGACTAACATTAACCAGACATAATCAAACCAGGCCTCAATGCATTAATCTACGTTGAGTAAATTTGTGTATTATTTATTTCAATGGTTATAATTCAATTGCACCGACAGCCTATCTATTCTGATGAAGAATGTACATACATCGCCGTCAACATGGGACTTGGAAATTTTTCGGCTCGATCTTTTGAACAGGACTTAACCAGGGGTTCTTGATTATTCTTACGCGTAGGAATACATTTATCTTTATTCCTCGACTTTTCCGGTATATCCCCAGTGTATGACCTTAAAATGTATTTTTTCAACCGTATATATTTCTCCAAAATTAGATTGACAATAGTCATTATATCGCCGCATGAACAAATTGAGAGTAGTATGTATAGTGAAATGAGGATGCAGCGCCATGTCTCCATGCTTCTGCTACACTATTTCCTCCGCTGCCATTATATCTGTTTTCGCATCTTTCCTCGGCCTCACTTTAACGAACATCAACTCGCTCACCTTAGAGGTTACTTGAGTTCACATAATTGGATAGAAGAGAAAGTTGGCAACAATAAAGGTGTAATACGGATTAAAATACGGCGTCACAAAGCATAACACCCAACTGCGCATATTGACGAGAGATACCATTCATTTCCATTCATCTTACACTTCAACGTGAATTGTATTTCTCCGTTAACTTTTAGGATGCTAACGGAGATATTATACCATTAAAATTTCATCAGATATTTCCTTATTCCTTACGGGACTACGGAAATGCCAGCGGGATAGGTGTCTTTTTTATTCAATTCTACGAATCATCTTCTTAAACGGGAGTCAGAGAAGTTGAGACAGATTGCCATGTCTAACCGGATAAGGAGGTCCATGGGTACCCTGGCTCCAGCTGAAAGCTCCAAATCCAACGTCCGTCGATGGTGCAATCCCGGGAAATTCCGGAGAAGTTCTGACTCAGCACCTCGATCATTTCTCTCTCCCAACGTTTCTTTTGTACCCATTCCTATCTTTCTTTCACCATTTTCGCTAATCTCTGCCATATAATAGAGAATTCCTTGTTGATTAATTTTGAGGGTCGGGCATATCATAATTTTAAAATCTGAAAATTTGACCGGTTACAAAAATCAGTTATCATGGAAGACGAGAAATGTTACCAAAATAGTTAGATTTACTTGGTAACAACAGAGCTTAATTGGTAGAGCTTAAGAGGCCCCTAACGAATCCAAAGACACTTCTCACAAGCAAAGAAACAATACACTCATTTGTAGGCTTTGCAAATTTCAAAAGATAGATCCAACCTCCAAGATGAGGTTAAATAAGTATAATAACTGCCCCACCTATGGTTTAATTAAAACGCACAAATGAAACAACTCTCTCAGACCAGTGGTAAGTTTTTGAATAGGCCTACTTTTGGGTGTTTTCAAGTTTTTTTCCCAATATATTTAATCACTTGTCCTCAAACCAATTATTTATAAAAGAATACTTAAATCTTTTTAAGGACATCGAAAAGTGTTACAAGTTCCCCTTGAATACCAACTTATTTATCAAACTGTATTTTTCCTATTTGTCAACATACCCGCATAACTTATTTCTAAAATCATTTCAAGCCAATTTCTTGTTTTGGAAATTCAGACTACCCTGAGAAAAACAGACTTTAGGTAAGAGACTTGGCAACCGGCTAGCTGGAGGAGACTGTAATAATCTAGGCGTAATATTAGATCGTCTTTTGTTACAATTTAATTTAAAATACGAGAACATACGAGATTCAGCTGGTAAAGCCATCATCAGGTATACCTCTCGCTCGAGTGGCGTCCCCGATGTAAGATTGTGTTTTATACCTCGTTTAAAAATACAACTTCAGCGAATGGACGTAACAATTTTTAAGCGACCAACCCTCATGATGAATCAAGAGGAAATCGTTCTCCTCCTCCCCCATCCACCCTCCGCAGCGGCGGCACCTTCTTTTGCGGCCAAGACTACCGACCGTCGTCGTCTCTGCCTCGAATGGATAATCGCACGGGCGCGAGTCACTTTGACGCCTTGGCGCTTTGCTTTCTCCGCCACGCGAGGCGCGGCGATCGCCCGGATGACGCCTCATTGGTCAGATGTTGAGGCTGGGTGTGTGTGTGGGGGAGGGGAAAAGGGGGAGAAAATCGTTGAGGGAGGGAAGGTAAGGTTTTAGAGGGGGGGAGGGGTTCTGGACTTCCGGGGGTGGGGAGAAAGAAGAAGAAGAGAATACCCTCCCGGATCTTAACTCTCAGCCGAATCTAGGCTCCGACACACATTCCACGGAGTGTCGAGGGAGGGGGGCGGAGATGAGGGGGGGGGGGGGTAAAGGGGGTTGGTGAGGGGGCAGAAGAGTTGGAAGTGTCCCTCGCGGCGCAATTCAGGCCTGCCAACTGTTATGCGGCGGTGAGTTAGGTGTCTCCTCCTCCTCTCTGGAGAGTGGTTAAAGAAGGGGGTCACACGACTCAGGCTCGGCCCGGAGGTGGGGTGAGTGGGGGAGTATTTTTGAGGATGGTGTAATGGTCTCGTGCGCGTACGGGAGATGGCGCCGGAAAAAGACTCAAAGAGTTACGTACCGAAAACGTTATGGGTGTACCCGCGGGAGTGAATGAATGCTGATGCGAGGTGGACGAGGAAAGAAAACATGAGACCACTCATTCTCTGCAGATAGGTAGCTGTGTGATTAAGGTGGCTGGAGCGGTAATCGTGAATCGTTGAAGGTACATACTAATAATTTTTCAAGTAAGTCAAAAAAAAATATTCTTGGACCACATTTCACTCAAGTACAAGTTTATACGTTGGAAATAACCATAAATGCAGTAGTGAATATGATGCAAGTGTTACATTTAAAAAATTTGCTTCAATTAAAGTATTGTTTTGACTTGGATTTTCGGCGCGAAATTCGAAATTTACGAGAAAATCATATCTAAATACGCTATTTTTACTCGGAATGATACCTTGATATTTCTTAGTAGCAATTATAATAATATGAAACTTCTTATTTCGCATTTAAGAGATAATCTGTATATACGTAATCGATTTTTTTCACAATATATGCCGTGTGCCATAAGAGTACTTGTTAAAATATCATTGAATTGCCAGGAAACCAAATCGGTAGCATACAGTTTTTTTCAATTTTATCGATAGATATTACAAATAAGGACACGTATGCTAAGTTTCACTCAAATCTGTATTTTAACAAAAATCGCTCCAGCCACCTTAAGAGAAATTTAATGGCATGCACCGAGGGGCTGCAGAGAAAGTGCCCCTTAAAATGTTCTTAAATCATCCTGCATTAAATAGCGATGCGTTAACTAACTGCTGCATCTAACCCACTACGATACCCCATTAAAGAGAAAAAGGCCCTGTCATAGAGCAGCCCAGTTCGAAAAATACAAGTTTTTCCGAATGACATATTTTCGGCGATTACTTTTTGAAGTTGCCAAATCTTGTAACCCTTCGATAATGCTCTTTCTAGCCCATAGTTAGTAAATTGCTATCCGGAAGATATTCTGCTCTTCGGTGTGCGTCCTCAAACGCTTGTGTTGCCACAACCTTTCATTTTTCCGACTAATGTTGACTTGACTTCTAAAGGTTCTGACGTAGTGGTCATCTTTGTTTGGTGTTTTGCCAATTGATTGGTGCACATGATAGATACATGACATCTAATTCATTTTTTAACGCATGCTAAACTTATTAATATAATTATTACTTAAAATCCAAAATAGTGTAAATGTGCAAGGAAAGTGTTGATAAATGTGGAATTTACAGGTTTTCATCAACTGATATTGACAAAATTACTTGGAAATCGTTTCAGATGTTTTACATGACAATTTTGGTGATAATTTCAAGCATTTACTGAAATTATCAATTATAAAAGGTGTATGTAGCGAAAGGTTTCCGCACAATGTTATTTCCGCACAATAATTGGGGAATATTCACAAATCCAGGGAGGAATAACTTTTGAGAGTACAACTTAATGCGACGTAATTTCAGCGAGCTTATTCACAATAAGGTCAGTGCGTCTGCATGGAATACATCTTCCGTCTCGTGTTCCACGTTCGTATGAAATTCAATCTCTTCGCCTCAAAGCTTTAAAATAAGAAAAAATGACCTTGAAATTGTATCGGATGGGTCTAACCTAATTTGGGATTCTACGCTTGATCGAATCCAGACCATCTTCTGTGTCTCTTCCCGCGCCATTCAATCCCCGGCCCTAAAACTTTCACATCGGTTTACTGCCTGCCCCGACCATTCACTCACCTAGCGAGTCTCAGGACCGCGACTTGTGTTACGTGTTAGCATTTGATCAATTTAATGTAACATAAAAGTCAACAAAGGGCCCGAAAGAAAGTTCGAGGGGGTCGTTTGAAGGTGAAATTTATGTAGGCACGTTGATTGCATCTTCAATGTCGACCGAAATTTCGTTGAAATAACTACCAGTGTTGCATAAAGGCTTTGACTGAATGAACGAATGAAAGTTGTGTAAAGGAGGTAATAGGTTTCGTCTTTGCAATTCTGAGCCATCAGAACAAGTTATTGTATCTAAGGTGTTTTCCTCTCGTACTTAAGCCCAAGGGTGGATTAAGAGTATGGTAGCATTATACTTTTAACCAATGATCATTTATGACCATTTTAATAGCACAGATTATATTACAATGATCATATGTTCTTATATTTTATACATAAAAATGAAAACGAGATTAACTTTAAAGAACGTTATAATAACGTCTCTCCCAGCACTTTGAGTGCGGAACTTCATTAATTCATTTTACTGACAGAGGAAAATGTTTTAAAGGTACACGTCAATGTTTTACGGTGCACGTCACTTGAAGTGCTCTGCCCCTAGCGAGGGTAGTGGACTACGTATATAGACGTGGCCCGCTCTCAAAAGTTGACCTCGCAGGGTCGCGAAGCTCGATATTGAGTAAATTTTATTTTTCACACTCTCTGTCCAATGCACTCGAAGTTGCAGGAGGTTGAAGAAGATGAGTGGCATTGCGGATGCAGACCCCATGCCACTACATTACGAGGCACATGGGTGTCTTTGCCCATACTCCTTCTCTCACCTAGTCCCATCGTAGGAATCATGGCTTCGTGATATCAAATGATTTGATGCATGATCGGATCATCCAGGCGTTTTAATAGATCCTATAAATCCTTGAGCATTCTTAGTTTCTTTAAGGGATCCTTGAGATCTCTCATTTCGGATACTGGTAGCTAGAACCTTTGTTTCTCTTTTGAAACGAAATATATCGAGCATGAATGGGAAAGACCTCTGAGGGGACCGTGAAATGTGAAACCACTAGAATAAATTAATCAATAGTGTCATGAAATATCACTTGAATGTCTTTTAAATGATTTTTACCTTCTGATAAGTTTGGCATCTTTATGTATCGAAAAGCTCCCTAATTTATTCCATTAATCTCACTCAACGGTTTGCATAATTCCGAGATATCTTCAAATTTCTCTTTCAGTCAGGGGCCACGAATTACAATTTTTAAGTGCGATTGAACATTGATGATCATGGTGTATGTGTTTTCCGGAACAGTTAACCATGATTCGTTATTATTATCGGAAAAAATCAGCCTACTGAAAGATAGCCCAGTTATCGTTTAAGCCATTGAATAAATAAGACTGCATGCAAGATATGCACGCAAATTGTATTCGATTCCGTCAATTGCTGGAATACATGTCTTCATTCAATCACAATTATTTGTTCCATACGGAATTCATAAACGCTATAATTGATAGTATCGTTAAAATCGCACATCAATGCTATAATATTTGAACTACTCAACTTTGGAGTATCTATATTAGGTAGTAGAGGAGCTTTTTTTTGATCATAGGGGTGGAGGGTTGACCTAATATAGTTGTTCTTGGGAAAGGAGAATTACTTAAAAGCCACCCTAGAACTCTGAACATACTCCTCTTATTGTAAGCGCACGGAGGATCGCCACTATTATAGTGGCTTGAATGGTCTGCACGCTGCCAAATGAGTCCACCCAACGGAACAAGTAAAGGTCACCTCCACTAAAGCTACTCGTATTGTATGCATTTACCTTATTCTTGCTCTCTTTCTCACAGTTGAAATTTAATATCGCCATGAAGAATCTCGGGGTGCACATTTACATTCAATGCCTCAAGAATAATGTGCGATGTTGGGAAACTAGTAGTGTGTCATGTAGACGGTGTTTTGAATGCGCCAGAAGAACAAGTGTAATAGCTCTAATCTACAAGCTCTTGAATCAAAAGCTCATTATTAGGCAAGACAGCCTCAAAGAATCTAACCTGACTGTCTGTATTTTAATGATTTTAATGGATCGACTTTTCTTGGACTATAATTATGCAGAAGATTAAAGTAAGAAAGAGAACTTATTTCACGTGTTGATATAGGTATTTGTAGAAAGTTTTCTGTTTTGCTGTTTTTCTGGTCGGCCCTTGCGGCTTGCGAAAGGCCGCGAGGATAAAAGTGGGATAGAATCAAGTTTATCTTTGTATTGAAATGAAACTACCTACATACTGCCATAATATGGTTTTGTTCCGACAGTGCTTTTCTATAGCAGCCCTCCTGTTCATAATATTTCGGAGGAAATCCTGTAAACTGAGTGGCAGGAAAAAAGTTTACTCTTTATCTATATTTTTATAATACATCCCCTAAGGCTGTTTTACACGACACGTAGGTCAGCACTGAAATCAACGCCGACAATTCGGAACTTGAATCAAATTTGATGCCTCTGAGCCTGTGTACCCAGTGCAAATTGCAGTGCGAAGTGGTGATGTTCGGGTATTTTCTCAGCTACGCAACCTAAATTAACTTAGCCATATGGTGGCGGCACATGTACCATATTGTTTACCACACATTCTAAACAAGATCCAGGAAATCAGTTCTGCAAGTATCAAGAGCACATATTCTCGATTACAGTTCCCTCAATTCCTCCTAAAATTAATTTGTTAGATTCCAACTCCACCACCTGTATTCTATAGAAACACCTGACTCGTCTTCTTGTCTGTGATTGGTCTTTGGATCCATGACCCGGATGGAAAAATAAGTAACCTACTTATTTCTGTTTTCAGTACCTACTGATAATCGAATTGGATTCATTCAACGGGTACGATAACCTCCTTTACACGGTACGATTTAATCATGCTGAATTCAGTTTTAGCTCTGAGGTAAGCATAATGTAAAAGGGCCATTAGCCTAGACATCCAGATCGGACTGACAGTGAAAGACTTTATGGCAATGAATACTTGGATACTCTCTAAGTTATCCTAAGCATTTTTACTCTCTTTCCATATCCTTTGGAAATTTTAGTTCTTGAGTATACCGAGATGGAGGAAAAAGTTCAGTGTTTATGCATATTTTTATATTCCATTCCCGTACACGATAAAATACTTATTCATTTTCGTGTCTATCCTACATTGGACCGCGGGAAACAATTAGTTTGCTTGTTTCTGGAAGTTTCATGGGCAAATTTTAAGAATGAGTGATTGTAGACGGACATATATTTGCAACTCTATCACCAAATTAATGACAACAACAAAATGGGTTGAGCAAGCAAAAAAAAAGATGTGGAGGAAGTTGGCATCAATCCAGAAGATATCTGAAATGAAGAGATTTTTTTGGAGAAAGGTTGATGGATTCAATGAGTTCCATGGAAATCGAAGGAAAAATACCAAAAGCACATGGTCAGAAAAAACCGGACTTCACATCCATTCGCTAGACAATAGGGAATGAGGAAAAAGATTGGGGCATGGGATGCGTGGAAATGGCCGCCAGAAAAAATCGGCCTGTATCGGGTATCGAAACTCGGACCTTTGGTTTGCCGGGACAATGCGCAGACCACTACGCTACCCAGGCTTCCTAATTATAATTTCCGAACCCCATGGGTTGTGGCATCTTTGAACTTTGGAGGTTACTCTTGGAAGGTACTCTGCGTTGCCATCTTCAATGGACCACTGCGCTGAGGCTTAAACATCTAGTTCCCTCGTAACCTCCTAAATTGCCACGGGGATTATAGGAAGCTAGGATAGCGTAGTGGTCTGCGCATAGGCCCAGCAAGTCAAAGGTCCGTGGTTCAATTCCCGTTCCAGGCAGATTGTTTCTCGTGGCAATTTCTACGTATTCCATCGCCGTATTTGCGACAGTTATGAATACATTCATCGGGGCATGGGAGTGAGTGATGTTTAAGAGGTGGGGACGAGGCTGAATTTAGGATGGCAACGTACTGTGGAGGGAATGGGAAAGTGAGGGAGGAAGAATTGGCTGAAGACATTGAAACTAGAGCGTGAAGGCTTAAAAAGAACAAATCGCTTTCTTGCTATATAGGCCTCTCCTCTCCTCCTGCGCACCCCTCAAACGCCCCCTCTTCTCACCAAAACCCTCTTCTCACAAACCTCAACTCATCCTCCTTTCTCCCCCCAACCCTCCACCATTCTACCTCCCAGCAGGCTCCACAACAATCCCCCCGCCTCTTTCCAACCTCCCCTCGATTCCCTATCTCCCGAGAAAATCCATCGCGAATAAATCATAATTTCACCGTTATTGGGGTTTGTGGAGCGATTTTCATGCAATTCCGAAGGGTTTTCGGGGACTGGAGTGGGTTGGGAGCGCAGGCAATGGCAAAAAAACTGGAAGTCTGGAGTTCACACGAAAAAGAGTGATATCAAAAAATTAGAGCGAGAGAAGATTTTTCGCAAATATCAGTCTGGGGAAATTTTGTTCCACTTCTGATTTCCCGGTGAAATTCACCGACTTATATTAATGTTTAACCCTTTGGACGCCTTGAATTTTGTGACAAATGTCAGCTACCAGGATCAGGCTGTCTGAGATCAGGCAAATCTTTAAATATTTTCGAAGTGTTGTCTAAATCGGTGGCCAATTCCTCAAAACAAAAATACATCCTAGTAAATATGTAAATAAAATATGTTATCGGGATGGATTTTACAGAAGCACTTCATTTTGTACCAGGAATAAAAGCTTCATATTTTCCATTCTTCTGCTCATTTGCGAGTTAGGTATAGACGTGTTCTTTCATCTGTAATGCAGGAGAAATCAATTTTAAGGAAAAAACAATTGAATATTTGTCATTATGATTTGAATATGACAAAAATTTAATGAATTTAGATCGTGCGGATGATTGCATTTTCTAATAAATATACATCGGCACCCTATGGGTAATAGGGTGCCGATGGTCCTCTACGTAATTCCTACGTAGTTCTCAACTCAAAATCTAATCGGCTCTAGAAAATCTATGGAACTGACTTGGTCGGTCCTAATAGGAAAGAAATAACACACCGAGGATCAACTTGAGAATCGATTGGAAATAAATAAAATGTATGAACATAACGCATAACTCTTCCATCCTCGCGTTTCTCTCCCATCATGACCTTACACCGATATTTTCTGCGAGACATAAATTACATCTGTTGTTTCGAGATTATAAATATTTTTTTATTTTCAGTCACGACTCGGAATATAGAGTCGCGCGCCGCCACACGATGGATATTCGTATCCAGAGGCAACTGACGTATCTTCCATTTCGGGAGGTAAAGAAACAACTATAACAGTTAGAATCAAGATATGTGGGCGTAAGGCGTTCACATTTAGAGGGGCGTAGTTGGGAAGCCACGATGAAGTCGCAAGACACAAAGCAAGAACAGTTTTCATCTTGTTCCCAAAGTGGATGACAACACCCACATTCCAATACAGCAGTGAATACATGTGCATATATTACAGATTCTCCGTCAGGAAACGGTAGAGCTGAGGTAGTTAAAATGTTGCTCATGAGCAAGCATTTGCATTGAACATTTATCTATTCATTCCAAATTAGTCGAACCGTTTTACATCATTTTGATTGATCGCTATATAAAATTTAAAGCGTAATGGAGCCAGAAACAGCAATATACAGATTGAATCTTTATAAAAATACTAATAAGATGGCAGAAATTCTTTTCCCTGGGATAATTTGCACTGAACGAATATAGACGGCATCACACCGTAATCTCCAAGTAACGGTGTGTACTTAAAAGCTACGGGTTGATCGATTGCCATGCATCATAGCTTTTCCCTACTCTTTTTTCGCGGCCGATATTTATTCTTTGCTTATTCGCTTTGAACATAAAATCGGACTTTTTAGGTCATTTGGCGCTGTGCCAAGACCGTTCGTGTTGACATTGTTTGATGGGCAGCTTTTCAGTGAATTGAATTGCATGATAGACACGGAAATGGCACATAAACTGAATATTTAGAAATCAAAGAAAACAGCCAGAGGAATAAATGAGGTAAAAATTGTTATATGGGTACCTAACTAAAAAGCGCACGAAAAACTAAGGTTTCAGAGACGAGATGGTGAACGATAGCAAATGAAGGGAATGTGGATGAAGGGAACGAAACGAAGGTTCACTTCGCACTACGTTTATGACGGTAGTTAGATGACTAATATTAGGTGTTAGCGATACATTATTATGATTATATTACATTTTACATTAGTATGTTTGCTACAGGCAATATTCGTAAATGGTACTACCATACGTGTAAAAAATCAATGTGTAGTAGCGTGTCCCCCTTTACAAATAGGCAGTTTTTCTTTAGTGCTACCGAGAATCATTTTGCATTGAAAAGAAAACATTCCCATTTTATATCGCAAGCCTTCCACAAAAAGTATCCCAAGCCTTCCACAAAAAGTATCCCAAGCGGGAAATGGTATGACTTCGCTCATTCCCGTTCGGGTTGTCAATTTCACGCACGGACTCGCCGTCCGAATCTGGGGGGGCTGGGGGTAAAAAAGGAAATGTTTCTACTCACGCCTTATTCCACAACTTCGTATCTCCCGATCCGTCTTTTCTTGCTCCCTTCCCGTCCTGGAACGAGACGTATCCCGGCACTGTCGAGGAAAAGTAGCCAAATTAATGAAAATATATAATAAATCAGTTATCATAATAATTAAAACTGACAGACTCGCATGACAAGACTTTTGAACTATTGTGTTTTCAAGGCTGTTGTTACACAGATTTGACAACATAACACTCGGGACTTATTTTACAATGTCTGGCTAATCATTTTAGGGTATGAGTAATGGATACGATAGACAACATTTTTATGAACTGCTAAAGCATTAAGCTTAAGTTATCATCAAATAACTGTTCAAGATAATAAAATATTTCTGAAACAAACTGACATGAGAGTGGTTATTGGACATTTTGGACATCAAAAATTCTTATGACTTCAGTTTTCAAATAAAATAGTCACATTTCCAAAACATATCTAAGGCTATATGTTAAGCTTCGGTATGAGCTGATTGTGAGATAAATATTATTGGTCGCATATCAGTTTTGATGTAATATGAACCCTTTTAGTTGGAAAGAAGATTCACTTCCTGATGTCTGTAGTTATCTATGCTTGCGTCCAAACAATCCGGACGTACTTCCCTCTTTCTTTCCATATTTTGAAGTCCGTACTTCCCATAAGTTGTGGTTTTTTCCGAAGATAAAATATTTGTTCCTAGGGAGAGCTTTTGAATAGCAGCTATAATTTATTTTTACGTGGGCGGTACACCAGAGCATTGTTTTTGGGTCGTTTTCTAGCCGGAAAATATTTCTTAGACTAAAATATATGAATACAAATGGGTTTACCATAAAGAGTGACTAGTTTGCCCAATTTTGTTTCCTCATAGATCTATGTATGCATAATCAATTAAGTTTCTATAATATAATGGAATTTTTGTGCCCGTCCTTTTGAATAAATTGGTGATTCGTCGTCGTCCACACAATTATCATTGATCATAGTGCTCCACTATTAGGAAAAAGCATTTCCTGCGTCATACTACGACTTTCCTTTTATTTACGGCGGGTACCTGAGGAATAGGTACATATATCGATTATCCAACGTTACCAACCCATTAAGCAGAATAGATTTATTGCCAGTTAATTATTAATGCATGGATGGAGTAGTTTTCCATCAATACTGTTTATTTTATCAACATAAACGAATGTTGCAAAGATTATATCTACTGTTGAAACATAAACCATGATGTGTTTGACAGTTTTACCTCTAATTTTATGTCTGCTCCTATACTGCCTGTATTTACATTTTATTCCATCCCATGTTAATAAATAGATATGCACCATTAAAATGAAACTACTACTTTTTAGTAGATTATAGCTGTTACATGACAGGTCTAAAATATATCCTAGCCTGGTTTCATTGTAATACCTATATTTCATCTTCTTTTAAGAATACGAAGTATTTATAGGCATTTTTACCTATACTTCTTATTCTTAAATTTTCTTATATTTCGTACTCCACGTGCTAATAATATTTTTTTCTTCGAAATGTTTCGAAAAGTTCCTTATTTATCAATTATCTGTACACATACACATTCATATCTCTTACCCAGGAGCCAATGAGTATTATATGCGTGGACCTCATCTTATTATTTTTACCATGATTTGGTTTTTTACAGTTGAAATTTTTTTAAACCCTTTTCGTCTTTTCACTAATTTTTCAATGCCTTCAGTGTGTAGAGCTCTATTACAATTTTTATTTCATAATCATGGATGCCATTACCTAAATTTTGCATTCTGACAAACATAACAGAATGTAACAACTGCATTTGGGGAAAATAGAAAGCCAAATTTTGCTTCTGATCTAGTACGCTACTAGAATAGTTTAATTACAAGAACTACAAGAACTGAATAGTTTAATTAATTCTTCGCTTCCATAATTACTGGAGGCAAAACCGACGGCAAAATTTTTCTATGGTCTTAATTTTCTGTTGGTTTATGCATGGAGCAAAGAGGGTAATGGTGTGAGGTTTGTACTTTGGGCATCTTCGTTTCTTTTGAAATTAAAGGACGACATCTGGTTTCTCTCCTTATTGTCATTATCCCGAGGTTTAATTTCTCCTTTCAGGATAGTAGTGTTACCCATCCTTAATGACGCGAAATACTGACGCTCACCGGATATCCCGAAGGCCACACGTTCTAATTTGGCTTTAGAATGAATGCGGTGTTGTAATGTTTTTCATAACTTCATCTATCAATGCGCCGTGACTCGACAGAGAGAGTTCAGTCACTATTGGTTCGGCGCGAATGACCTCTATATCCCGTCTCTTCCCTTGAAGAAAATAGACATACAGTATTATGAGAATATGGCTATTTTTAGGAATGTCATAGCTCATACTTGAACTATGGTACCTTAAAAAGTCGAATTGGAATTTCGTAAACAAAAACATTCCTTTACTTCGGTTACGTTAATAATTTTAACCTTTTGTATAGAACGTTTTTCAGATTAATCAAAGAATTCCAACTAGATTTCTAAAAAATGTGATACTGTCTTCCTCCCGAAACTTTTTTACCGGCGGCTCTGGTCCTAACCACAGTAAATTTAAAACAATTCTTATTCATATCTTCTCGTACCCGCTCTCACGGTCTGAAGATTCATAAATTTTCTCCTCTGGAATATTTTTTACGAAGCGGTACCTTAACTTCGCTCGGTGAATAATCCCAAAATCTCAGTTTGAAAATAAAGAATATGATTTCAAAAACTAGTGATCAAATTAGGTAAAACATTTCTTATAAAGGGTACATGACCCAAGATGATTTGAGATCGTTGTCTTGGGGTATGCTCACTAAACAGAGCAATCTCCTTTATTCCACTGTTTAATTTAAAATCCCGCCGTTGTAGCTATTAACAGCAGTAACACGCTAATCGGCTACTTAGAGCTCGTGGGTTCGTTTACCGCTTCGGACGTCGGTGTTGTACTTATATTTCAAATAGAGGTCTTAGGTTAAACGGAGTGGTGTACGATTTTTCAGCTTGAGCGCTTGAAATCCTATTCCATTAAAATACCTTTTAAATTTACAAAGCACGCGTCACTGAATGTAGGACAATTTTTCAGCCACCCTCATCGCCCGCGCGATTCCGCCGGCCGTAATCGGAGAAATTGATTGGAGGAATGGTTACGTCCTTCGCACAGCCAAATTCTTTCGCCGTGTGTCAGTATTCTCTCTCCCCTGCAGCAACGTTTGTGAAATAATGCCGCAGCATTCCGTCTTTGACTACCCCCCATAGTTCCCCACACCGTCCGCGCGAATGACTCCGCCGTTGAACGGGGAAGAGTTCCGAGTGACGGAGCGTCGAAGGACTTGTTGCCGGCGCACACGGCCACTCGTCCGTGTCCATCCCTCCCCACGCCTGAGAGGGGGTTGCTACCTCTTCGCTCACTCCAACCCCCCATCCCTTCTCCACCCACCGCACCCATTTTCCATCCCAAACAACTCCTCTCGAAAAACAATCCACCTTCATACTCCAAAGAGAGTTTTTGCGTCTTATATACGTGCAACTTTGCGATGCAAACGAACTTTACTCAGAAACAGGCGAAGGTACGTTAAAATAAGTTTCACCCAAATTACATGGTTGAATATTCCCGTATAATCTGGCAGGGATAATGCACAGTGTATCAAGGCAGATTCCAAAGATTACCCCTGAAGTTAAGTTTTCAACTGATGAAAAATCTACCAATTAATTAGAAGAATGATAGTTGTTGCCAGGAACCCTAGAGAGAGGTATACCTGCTCCATTTAAGATTCCACTTGAAGTAAATCCTTGTGATGTTATGTGAGGATACATAAATATCAATAGTTGGAATAGACTGGCAAGAGCCTAGCGTTTTTTGCGCTGAAACCTGGACACCAGGGAGAGTGGATGAGGTAAAAGACATTTGAGATATGCATGCGGAGGAGATTGGAGAAGATGCTTCGGAGGGAATGAAAGAAAAGCTAGGAAGTGTCGAACATGGTGGGAGAGGAGAATAAACCGATGGATGAAATTAGAAGAGGCAGAGTAGTTGGACAGAGTAGCAGGTAGTTTGAGATGAAGGGGAGGAATGGAGGGGAGGATGTTGGGTAAGTGGGGAAAGAGGAAGGAAGAGAATAGGCTTTGTAGACGGGATGAAGAGAGGTAGGACGTACGCCGATGGTGTTAGGAAGTTGTTGTTTTCGGTGGGTAAAAGATCCGTTACGGAAAGAGGAGGAGACCTTTCAGAAGTGGGAGTGAAGAATGGAGAGAGTAAACTAGGTAGTGAGGAAGACGATAAAGGAAGTCAGAAGAAGGAAGTGTTAGATGTGGTAGGGGATCATAGGAGATTCATAGCATAGATTCGATTGAAGTAGCCAACGTGAATGGAGTGCGAATTGAGAGGGAACGAAATGTTGAGAAGGCTTTATAGGGGAGAATGCTGGAAAGGCACGGCGAGGTTATAGTGGGACTTAGGGACGAAATACGGCTTGAAGGTTTGACAACATGACTAGCCTAATAGAAACTTAAGTGGGTAGTTAGATGGTTAAGATAGTAAACGTATGAATATAAACTCGAAAGTGGGTAGTACACGCTGAGACTGCTCATTAAACCTACCAATCAATTCAGAAAAAATATCAAAAACATAGCAATTTTCCCTATTGTTTTCACTAAGAACGACCACAGATTCGTTGCTATGAAACCCTAAGAAGTGGCTAGCAACGCAAACAGGGTCGTATTTAATGAAATAAATAGTGAAAATTTCCGTCTTTCATTTCAACTTTTTTTCGGGTAACGAAAGATCTTCACCTGATGAAGTTACCTGAGACTTTTTGCGATGCCAATCAGTGGGTAGAATACATTAGAATGAGAGGCACCCCCAATCCCAAATAAATCTGCCTTGATCGGTAGACCACCTCAAACGAGTATATAAATCTCTTATGGTAGTTTGAGCGAGATATTTCCCTAGTCATAATGGATACTATATTTGAATTTTATTTTTTTATTTCAGCATTTGTAAGAAGTATGAGTAAATATTGTGATATTAATGGCGCAAAAATGTAGTTACACATGACAAAAGGTCTCAGTAATAAAATAAGTATAGTCATAAACATAAGTCACTGACTAATAAGTCTAGGTTTTGAAAGCGATGAAAACACCTTCAATAAAGAAGTTTTTTTTTTGCAATTCTGTAAAATTTTATGCGGTGAGTAATTGCTTAGTTTTTATAAATAATTGAGAAAACATATGTAGGTACATACAAACTACACATCGCTAAGTTTTTGACGAAATCTAGGCGCTAAAAATTTCTATTTTTTCACTATTCTCCTTCTGGAGCGCACAGCCGTAATCTATTCCATGTAAAACAGCTTATCTTTTTAGACAAATTGTTTGAAAAGTAGTTCGGAAAGGGGTTCATCTTTTGATATCATTCGAAAGATGGGAATTTTTTTCTTAGAAATGAGATCAAATACTTCAAAATCTTGGTGAAGTGATATCTCGCTCAAACTACCTTAAACTCTCCCAAACCCCTTCACTCCAACCCCATTTCTTCTCTTCGAGCCCCACCCTCAACCTCACCATCCCCTCTGAGCCCACCCTCCTTATAAAAGCCCCCACCTTCCCTCTCTAGTCTAGCGCTTTCACGTCTTTTATACGAGAGGAGATCTCTTGACGCGCGGCAGCGATTTCGGAGTGGTGAGTGCAATAGCCGTCCGCGGCCGTCAAGGAACTGTGGAGAGGAGAGAGAAGGGTTTCGTGGTGGTGAAGGAGTTGGTTGAGGGGGAGAGGAAAAAAATAGGAAGGACCGAATAGGACGTTACGACACTTGCTCCGCCGACCAAATAACAACAGCAGCAGCACCCGCGATCACACTCGCTGAGCACCGCCGCGCGATTCGTTTCACAACTGTTTCCGCGTACGCACGCTCCGTCAGCCTTCCGCCCAACCCCCCTACCCTCCTTCCCCCCATCTGCCACATCACGATCACCTCCTCCTCATCACTCTCTCCCACAATTCCTTAGACCACCCACCTCCATCTCCCAACTGTATGAGTCTTATTGAAAGACACTTTTCGATGACAGTGTAAGTGAATTGCTTCCGTCTCGTGCGGTTTCGGCCAATAAATACCGCGAATTAACGGTTTTCCGATAGTGATCGTGCTACTATATAACAAGCTACTGCGTCAAAACAGATGCTTTCTTGACTTTCCTATGGGTTTTTGGAAGCAATTACGGATACTTCTAGATAGCGAGTAGAATACCTTCCGCATCGCGAGATTTCGGAGAAGTCCATCGTATGGATAGTTAGAGAAAACCTTCCTCAAAATTACTCGCAAGACCGTCTTGTTGTTTTTCTCATGGGTTTCGTCTGGAATTCCTCAGAATGTCACATTTTCTACCAAAAACGAGTTATACAAGAGGGCAGCTCTGTAAATTTCCGCTTGTGATGTATTATAATAATGAAGGAAATCACCATGAGAACTTCGCGCAAACGATGACATCTAGTGCCTAATTGTCTAAATTCCACAAAGTATACCCACAATGTTTTGATTGTATGTGCCCACAGGGGAATTACATTTAGTGCCCACACTACATTTAATGCACCAAACCTCATTTCTCTAGCTCAAAACTTGAGAGAGAATTAAACAAAATGGATACAGAATGGACTGACTTACTGACTGACACGCTACAAAATTAATATATATATGTATATATATATATATATATATATATATTTTTTTTTTTTCTGTTAAATTTAATTATAATCAGTTACAAACCGAATGGGCATATAAACGTTGTTAATTTATCTTTTTCAGGTAAATGTATATTGTACGACGATATCTGTATTACTTTATTTTCATTTCTATTATTTCCCTTGATATATAGCTACTTTTACGCGAATAAAGTTATTTAGTTAAGATTTTTAGAAATTATCCGGGTGAATTTTTAAATGTATGCCACTCCAAAACAATAAGGTTCATGTCAAATTTCTGTAAACTCAACGATAATATAATCAATTAAGTGTTATGTATGATAGAAGGCGGAATTTTTGCCCTCATTTTTTTAGCTATGACTAACCAATCGTCGGAGTGACTGTATCTCAAAAATGGTACTCTCCTCAGTCAACTACAGTGAGCATTGCACAGAAAAATGAATAGTATGAATTTTTTTACTCCAAAATGTTTACTTATATTTCCAAAACTATTCTCAAGTTTTTTCATTTTTGGGAAATATATAAACTCATTTAGCCACATTTCCCATTGCTTCCAGTTGAGTAGTGGAAAAAAAGGAAAAACACCAAGTTTACCTCAAGATCACACCAGACAGACTGCCTGCAAAGCAGGCAGCAGGTCTGCTACTGCTTATTTAAACGCCTACAGCGGTGTACCGTTAGTTTTCATGATTCACCATGCTTATGTGATTATGAAGATAAATGTATTTCAATAATATTAAATTTAAAAAAAATCATGAAATGAAGGGTTAAGGAATGATTTTTTGAAGGAAACACGCACCCTCGTCAGGCATGGCTAGTATTTTAACTCTAAAATCTCTGAACCAGTGGTATGGACTCAGGTGAACTCCAATGCAAACTGTCGAAATGGAATCGTGTTTTAATAGTACTTAGTATGATACTGATGCGTAATTAATCACCGCTGAAAGAATCCTCTAATCAGTTTGCTGCTGCTAGACCTGCCAGTGAAGTTAGGTCAATATGACTCAAGCTGCTCCTGGTGTCCAGCTGAGTCACATTTCGTTAGCAGTAACTGCGAGTCATGGCTTACGAAACATTCCCGATGCCTGAGTCCCCCTACTAAAAGGAATGTATCTGCTACATAATTAGCCTTATACCAAGTGTGACACAATATTGCAGTTCCAGCAGATGTGATAGAATCTTTTGTCTAACCATTGATATGCCGTAAATAAAGTTGTTTGAGAATTTAACATTTTTTCAATAAAAACACGAGGAATGTCATTTTTATCACTCCTTGATTCATCTCACGAATTTATAATGGCAACGAGAGTAATTTAAAGGTGATTCATAAAAAAAATTAAGTAAATATTATGATGTTGTCACTATGTGCGTGCTATCGATTGAGTCATATTTGGAGATTTAAACTTTAAGAGATTAACTAAACTTCTATTCCGTAACAGAGTGAGATTCAGGGTTTGTAAAAATGCATGTGGCCATAAACCAACATTCATTGAAAGATGAATCTTATCGTGCGTATATATTATCGTGTGACATCGGAATTTGTATTGTCGCAATGATTACAAGAAAAGTAGATTTACAGAATTCCTAACAGAGTGATAAATGTTAAATTATTTCGACCTTATACTATGCCAAAAATTAAGTTCATGTAAATTAGTCGCAGAACAGACCTACATTACAGCATTCAACTGTGTGCGAGAGCAATTAATTGATATCTATTCTGTCGATTCATAAATGCTCTATTAACTTATGGAATTCATTAAATTATTTTCCATTCGCTGGAGTAGACATTTGGTAGTAGTTATCATTTATGTACTCTAAACATTTCCCCCATTTAAAAACGAATTATTCGTACGGCAAAAGTGGTAGTACGAATGGTAATACTACACGGCGTACCCGAGGACTCTGGATGGAAGAAGCCTTCCAACAATGAATGCTGACCTTTCCTAAAAAATTGGCAATTAGGATTTTTTCGTATTTCTCACTTATCCAACCTGCACTTCTCAAAAGTCACCACAGATTTCGCCACAATGTGCCGAAATCTGTGGTGACCACACACAATCTGTGGTGATCACCACATTTCGTCACAAATATATGAGTTAGTTCATGCGAGGCAATGAAATCGACCTCTGTTTAATAAAATGTATGTTTTTTATTCCTCAGCAAATCATTATTTTCCTGATAAATGCTGAACGAATTTCTGATTTCCGTTCGCAAATTATTTCTGTTAGCCGTATAAACTCAGTACCGTGGAAATGACTATTAAAGACATGAGTATCATCTATATCCAAGAAATGTGGAATTCAGAAGTACCTAACCTTGCCAAATCTCTGAATCAATTAAAACTCATCAAACTTGTTACAGACAATAATGACGTTGGTAAAGTTTTTATGACTCAATGGAAAGCCTCGAGCTTAAGCTTTAGGGAAGTGATATGGCGAGGAAAAGTGACTAGAATTGGCCGAGGGGGGAGTTGGGTGGATAATTACCGCCCCCTGCGGGGTAACCGCTGTGGAACCGAGTAATCGCCGAGGGTGGATTATGAAAGCAGGAATGGTGTATGGGTGTGTTTATCCCTCGGTGCGTGGCGCGTAAAACGGTGAGTCTCCGCGTTGTGAAAGGATAAACTAGGTCCGTCAGAATTCCACTGGATTCAGCCCCCGTGATTCCTCATTCATCATCGTTCTTCTGGCACCTTAACTCGCTCGCCTTTCCCTCGAAGTCATTTCCTATTCGTCTAAAGACATTCCTCGTCTCGTGACTTCCTCTCGCTGAAGATGTACATTAAGGCCCCGTTTCATAATGTCTGGCTAATGATAACCACAAGATGACGTATCCTTTTCGTTAACTTGATACTAAGGGAGAACTACCGCTCAGCCCATTATACCGGAATCTCGGTTTGTCGACGAAAACAGTATCGATGAAAGAACGTACTGACTTCGGATTTCGGACTGAGAAAATATTAAATCAGAGGTTATAAATAAAGGGTTGCAATTTATCTGACAACGAAAAAAATACGTTGAAAATCATGAAATACTGCGGTGGATGTGACACACATGATGAGGGAATCAGACTGACGATCGGGCTGTTCTTCACCCAACAATAGCCATTATAGGTAGTCTACCAAATAAGAGGTAGGTCCGTGAAAGTCCTGCCTATAATTTCTCTTACCGGGGGGAGTTTCCTCTCGTCTCCTTCATGGGTTATATACTTTGCAATTTTAAATATTGTTTAAACTTGACGACTCTCTTCTCTCCTGATGCAGCCAAGGTTCCTATTCTTCTCCTCTATCTCTAGCTCCTGCCCTACATTCATTCCTCTACCATTTTCCTCAGCTTGTGGTAAACCATTAATACATCCTCTATACAATTTTCTGCCTCGTCATAATTTCTCAAATCAGCTTCCTTCATTCTACTGCCATGAAACTCCCAATATATCTTCCTCTCCACCATCCTCTTAACCTCTCTGTTCTTCTCCACCCTCACATTTTTAAAAAATCTCCCGTCTACGCTCATCTCCCTCTCATAACGACCAAGTTTTTTTTAACCATGCAATGCTAAGTGCCATAGGAGGGCTACTACGTATCTTTTCTTATCTGATGACTTCCAAAGTATTTCTTTAGTGGATATTCATCTGACTCTCTTACATAGCATAGCCCACGGAAATGTTAAAGTCTCTACAACCCAATATATAAGCCCATTTATTCGTGGTATATAATAGTTGAATCAATTCATAGATTAGTTCTATTAGGCAATATCTGATCCCTTTGGGATGCACAGGGTGTTTCAATGGAACTTCCTAATTTCCTTGCGTTGTCAGGAGAAAAGTAATAGAGATATGACCAGTTTTATGACGTACATGGGTAGCACAACACTTTAAGTTTTCACAAAAAATCAGTAGACTTCTAAGTTAGCCCCTTAGGTAACATGCAATATGTCTACTAATAGCATGTGCTCCATTTCCATCCACGTACGTTCCAAAATGGCCGGAGTAATGGTTCAGATAGCTTCCATAGTCCTGGACGGGAGGTCATTATGGTCTCGCGCTTTCGTAACGTAAACTGTGCCCTTAACGCATCCACACAAAATGAAATCCAAAGGAGTGATTTCCGGGGGGAACGTGGAGGCTAATCTGTCGGTCCGTCTTTTCTGTTCGACCGCCCTGAAAAAGTTGCATCCAAAGCTCGCCGCACAATGAGTGAGCAGTGGGGTTGAGTACTATTGTGTTCGAAAAGGACGATGGCGCTCCAGGCTGTGGCTGAAAGAAGCGATAAAATTCTGGCGGAAACTTAAACAAACGCACACCACAGGAAAACCGACATGACTGAGAAAAATCCAGTTTACCGAATTCTAACACCCCAATGAAATTAGGGCGTTTCATTTGGGACACCCTGTGTTACTCCATCTTCGTAGAGGTGTCGGGTATTCTAGGAAACACGTACTACCATATTGATGTTTCGGAGTACAAGGATTAAGTCCTCATGAGATAAGGAAAAGAGTGTCAAATGAAGTCTGGCATCGACGTGGGAAATGCCAGAGGAAAGATAAAGGGAATGGTGAAAAATGCAGATCCGTCGAAGAGTGTCGGAGTACACTGCAAATTATCAACTTGTGGTCATTGTAGTTGTGTATTTAAAATTTTTATGAGTCAGATTTTACTTTCAATTATAAAATTACTATAACTCGCCAGTATTACTGTATTTCTGGCTAATTCCTAAAGGGTCATCTGAAGCGTTTCTATTACGATTTGTTTTATTATTTGTATGCATATATGTGTATCGGGCAAAGTATACATCATTATTATTATACGATGTCGCACCGCAATGAAGATCCACGAGCCATCGCGATGAACATGCGTTTTAACGGCATTTAATGCGATGACGTCCATTTTCATTTCGGTATGTTGACAATTTTGATACAGGATCTTAGCGATAAATCATATCGCATCACATCGTAGTGTCACCAGCTGTTTGGTCGGAGCGTAGTGGAGGAGGGAGATGTTGCGCGGGAGTAATCGGGAACGGAGGCACTCCCCTCTTGTGCCGTTTGATCTAACCAAAACTGTAATGACCCCCTCTCCCTACCTTTTACTTTTATCCTCGTCCCCTCTCGACGCTTCCGCGTCACGTGTCCCACGACGTCCACTGCCAAGCTTTGACGAATCTTGGAAGTAGCCCTCCGTTGATTGTAACACCGTGGCCGTTGTATGTACAATGATCGTGGTTACTCATGCTCATCCAGAGACTTCACAGATCAAATACCTCATCCCTTATTAACTCGCAATGCAGCACTTATCATAAATGAGTTAAATGAGTCGGGTATGAAATGTACATACATTATTCCACGTTCGGTAAATGAAGGCAGCCAGCCCTTGAAGCCAGTTCGCCGGGTGAAGCCTGAAATTCAATATCCCCGTCGTTAAGCTAAATGATGGATTCATCTCACACCTCACATCCATCACCAACCGGAATATCACAAGCATAACGAAGACGAATGTCTTATTGTTAGATGCGTACTGCGAACATGTATAAGATGAAGAAGGAAATCCTCCGTTCCCAATCCCGTTCAATACAATTTATTGATTTCGATTTTTAGGTAGTAAGATCTCAGTGATTTTATTTTGAGTTCTTAGACATTCAGAGGTTTTTTATTGATAATCGGAATACAGGGCGATACATTATATTTTATTTCTGGCTTTCCACAAAGTCACATGCTTTCATGCTCCAGGCAGGAAGCTAATTAGTTGATGTTAATAAGAATGTCATTCAATTTTACATTGCTAATGTAACACTATTATCACTATTCCACCCAGATAGTTTCACAATTAATTTGAATTTTTGAAAATAGGAGAATAATATCATAAACCGTGATTTAGTGGACTATAATGTAGTTCTCCAACTTATAAGCATTGTGCACTGAGAAACTAGTTCTTTTTGCTTGAGAGAATGAAAACAAAAGGACGCTTTGGGTTACTTAATTATACAAACCTGTGCTGTGACCAGGTAAAAAAAATAAGAATGCTTCGATACATGCTTTCATGAGCTTAGAACTTTCTTAGAGAAGTAAATACAATCCAAAAGACGTAGGATATACCCGGAACCAACCTAATTCTCCAATTTTCGGAGACTCACGATATATACTGAAGTCACTGACATTTCATCAGTGTGGTTCACGAGGATGAATAAGGCAATAAAATGCGAGCCTTATTGAGGCTTATAATTAAGACGTCGACAAAGAAAGGATAGATTCGAACCTGCGACCTTCGAGCAAAAAACCTCATCACCTGCCGCACCACATTCCAGAGCACGGGGGAATGCGACACGCGCAGGTGATTTCACCGCGGTGATTTCGCAGCGTTCAGTTGCCATAGATACCCACCGTGTAAATGCAATCATTTCCAGTGGACCAATCGCGATGGGGATCGGAGAGAAAAAAAATACCGGGCGATCGTGAGCCAAACCGCGAGACGAGAGAGGGTGGAGGATGGGAGTGAAGACATTTCTAAAAAGTTTACACCAATGAGCGGGCAGGTATTTGAGACAGATTCGCGACAATGCCCCGACGCGACGCGCGAGTGGTACGGCGACCGCCATTGGGCAAGATGGAACAAAAAGCGATGGAGCGGAGATAGGACAAAAACGGTCGTTGAATAGAAGTTGTGTCGAACGAAATGGCCGATAATGTGCAAGAAAGGTTCGGTAGGTATAGGTAAGGGGGTCGGGGGAGTGACTTGTGTGTTTGAGAGGGATTGAAAAGAGGGTTAGGAAGAAAGTTATCCAAACATGGGCCGTCCTTATCGATAAGGTCGATGGAACATGCTGAAAAGCTGCCTTTTCGACGAAAGTAACAAAGCAAAGTGCCATAAGTGTTGAATAAGCGATCGGATTTTCTTAAATTTCAAAACAAGAACTACAGTCATGCAAGCTTACGAAATGTGATCACTATCGATAGTAATACTTTAAGTGAATTTGTGGCGTGTGTAAACCGTAAAATGTGTCGCACATGTATGGGGATATTTCTACGACACTGAATTTCGTCTCGTTGAAAATAAGGTCCATGGCACTTGCGAATAAAGCTGCCTTTTTGAAGACTGGAAATCAAAATGCCTGTGTTAATAGATTATTGATTTGGTTTTAATTTCCATGACAGATCTACAGATTTCAAGCTTAGAAAATTTGATCACTCTAAATTATATTTTCGTATTTTAGTGATTTTTCCCCATATGAAATCATAAAATGTGTCCCACACGTATAGCGATATTTCTAAGACACTGAATCCCGTCTCATTGAAATTCCTACAATCAAGGAACTTTTATCTAATTCGCCAATGCCTAGGAAACCTTGAGAATTATGCCCTCCAAGCGATTATCCAGCCTAGCCGAGTTTCTATTTTTTGCGACACTTTAAGAAGTAAATGATGTAAGAGTGTCGAAATACTATTCGCTCGTTAATTTTATGGACAAAATTACTAGCCGATCGAAATAAAAAGAGCTGGAAATTACGCTAAACAAAATACCTTAACTTAGGAAATCGACCAAAAACAATGCCTTCATTGATTGAAGCAAAAATTCGCCTATGCCTATCACCCGTTTATAGAAACACAAAAAGCAATGTATATTACAGCTCGAAATGAGATTCGTTGTTATTGTCCAGAACAAAGGTGACGAAATAAGTTTAGTGTCTATCTCATTCATAATTATGGGAGGATGAAATTTTGAAATGATCGTCCATTCTGAAAGCTCCGTTCACTTTTTATCCGGTTGGCGATATATAGCCATTAAGTCAAAGTTATTCGATCGAAAAGTTCTCTTATCCCAGACCAACTTCTTGCAAACTCACACCATGCTGAGTTTAAAATCCTATTGAAGGAAGTTAACTTTCCGTACGGGCTCAGTAGGTAGGTAGTTATTTTAATTCGCTGGTTCAGCAAATCACTCCACATGAGCAATTTTAGGGCCAAAATAAGTCATGTATTAACCAGTCGATAGCGACTATTAGCGGCTCATTATAGTGCACCGTGTTTTATTGTAGTCATTGTTCAGCCCATTACTTTGAGCTATGTTACTCATTAGCGTAGTACTTTCTCACCTTGCCGGGACATATATACATTCACTTCGATGTCTTGTAACAAATAGGCAAAGTTAAAAAAAAGTGATTGCTTTTCTAACTATGTTTACGCACGGACTGGAGCAAAGTCATTTTTCGAACTTATCAGCGTTTTTAGCGACCTAAAATCACACTAAACGCCTCAATGGACTGACTGGTTTGACTGGTAAGAGCTGTCTCTAACCTACCGTGAGTTTTCCGCCGTGCAGCATTAGCACGGTCGCAGTTCAGAGGAAACTTTGTCTCCCTGTATCACCTAAGTTTTCCAGAAAGATGAGATTCCCAGAAATGAATAAAGATCTCTTTAGCCGGAAATATTCCGAGGCGAGGGATCATGTAAGTCTGTAACCCTCCACCCAGGAAAACGAAAATTTCATCACTATACTCTAACACTTTTATTATTATTTAAATTTCATCGTTAGTTCAACTCTAGCAATCTCGATACTCTGGAACTAAATTGAGATGTAACTTACTATGCATGCCATGCAGCCTTTCACTCTCCTGCCCATATTCAGTATTCTCAGCGGCGAAAGTACTCCTACGGAATGTCTGCTACTGTATGCTCTTGTTCAAAAAAATTGGAAAAATGCCACGAATGCTCTTGTTCATGGTAATTAGTTTTTATGTGGCCAGAATTATCCTGTCGATATTCCTATTTGGATATAGCTCAGGTTTTGGAAAACGCAACTAGTTATCTCATGCTCACTGTTGCAAATTCTAATTGAGTAAATGTGCTGAAGCTCACTCAAGTGCCAATATTTCATTGCGAAAATTCATGTTCCATCCGTTCACATGCGATAAATGAATGCTACACTGGAGCTAATATTAAGGTGCGCAGAGAGTAAGAAGGACCCAGTTTGCCTCAAACTAAATGTTGGACACCGCAGATGGTCTTCCAACTCGTCGCTCTCGAACTCGGTCGCTCTTTAAGATCAAGAATGACATTTAGATAATAGGTGGAGAGAAAAGTGGAAAAAAATCCTGCTTCGTTCACTTGATAAATCTTCCCGTAAGTCAGGGGGCAACTATTCGGGCTCTCTCTCATGTTAGCTATATTAGGATGATATGATTGGTGTGGATGTCAAAAAATGACGGCCGATGATCGATCATTCAATGGTATTGGTAGGTAGGCGGCTTCCATCCTGGCGGCGGCGGTCAGCAAGTGGTTATTTTTCCGCGCGCTTCCTGACCACGTGCTCGGTGGGTTAGTGCATAGGTGGTGCGTGGGTTGCCTCCAATGCAGGCGTGTTTCTATAACTCATTTACCGCCAACCATTTGATTGCCACAGGCGCTGGACATGGCGATAATGCCTCGTGATGAGGTTGAAACATTTTTCGAATAGTTAAAGAAAAAAGCTGAGGTAAAACACTCAGCACCCTTAAACAATCGATATTATTAATATTAATTCTGATTCTCATAATATGTGAAATAGCAATAATGATGATGTAACTTAAAAATATTAACTATTTCTGTCAAATATTCTTATACCACGTTCTTTTTGCTCCCTTTATATTAGCTCACACTGTCTGTCTGTTTATGTACGTACAAACCCATTTCCCCTCATCCAATCGATCTGAAATGTAGTCCATAGACTCCTTTTGACCAACGATTCATTTTAATAATATAACTGACTTAATTATACTGAAATGTATTTGTGTGAAAATGAATGAGCATTTAAGGCCCGTTATCTGCATATCCTTGCAAGCAACCGGTAGCCCAGGTGTAAGGTAGTGGACTGTGGAGCGGAAGTTGTGGCGTTTAATTCCCTGCTGGGGAAATTATTTTTCTTTTTTCTTATAGCCCTTTTCACTTACATCTTTAGAAATTTTGTTTTCATCATCGCATTACCCTCTAAACTTTTTTTGCAATAGTTTACTCGCTAATTATTCATTAATGACGGCGATCAAAGCTAGCACTTAGCCATTGGACGTTGTGGGAGATGGACCGTGGTAAGCCAACAACTGTGATTATCGCTATTGAATGTTCAACAATGACTATAAATGTCATATCGAATTACTAATGTTCCTAATGGTTGTCGAATGTCTGAATAATTGTACATATCAGTGAAGATGGAATGATTTCCTTTCACAAATTAAATTTCTTAGCAATATGATAATACAATATTTTATGGCAAAGATGTCATAAAACAATGAAAAAAAATATAATAAAATTCACTGAGAATATGAGACATTAAAACGTGACGTAATGCATATGAAAATAAAGGTAGTATAATAAAAACTTTGTTTTCATGAGGTTATTTTTTTAACTCATAACTTTGCCCGAAGCATCAAGGGACTCGAAAACTCGTCACGCCCACCCGTGATTCGGAAGTGCCTTTCTAATTTACTATGATAAAATAATTTCTCATTAAGATAGCTCCCAGAATTTATTCTAGAATCCAAATTAACCCAAGTACGAACACCCTTTATTAATTCTATTTAGTGATAATGTGTTTACTCCGTTCCCATGTAAGAATTGTGCAGGTATTTTTTTCCACATCTGTGACTCATTCAGCAATGACGAACCATACTTTTATTTTTAGAACAGCGAGAAAGTGTCCGGTTTTTTTCTTTCTTCCCTCGAAACATTCACATCTCATGACACATATTCCAACTTTTCTACGTCGTTAGTCTTCTCTTACTGCCAAGCGGTAGCCATTCCAGGACATTAGCTGGTAATAGTCGGTAAGTTCTAGCGAATTCATTATTTGTCATGAAAAACGTTGGTGATATTCTCATTCCAATTTCCTTGATATAATTTCTCATGGCCGTCACCGTAAAAAGCATGCGTCCAAATTGTACCTAGGCAAATTATTTAAATTTAATTTTAGGCATAGTTATGCCACTGTCTAGCATTATACAGTCACGGTAAAAATAGCAACATATTTGCAGCAAGGAACACTGGTGGCGTGCGGTGGCGAACAATTAAAAGCTTTTTGAAAATCACTTTTTATTCGTGCTAATGATGCCCTAAAGTTATATCATAATTATCATTGTATTCCGAAGATTTGTTTTTGCATATTAGTCTTTAACGTATATATAAGGTGACAGTATTTTATAATCAATTAAGTTGATTATATTTTGATAACATTCCGAAGATTTGTATTTGAATATAAATCTTAATCTAAATATAAAGCGTCCATAAGGTGACATTATTTTATCATTAGTTTAGTTGAATACATTTTGTTATCATTTCACCGCCATTCACCAGAAATGTGTGTGAAGGTGGAAATTCAAGATAATAGTAACTACACATTGTGGATTTGTACGCGTACGGTTAATTTTCGACTAGAATGAGTTCTTTTATTTACATGCTTATTTATCTCAATGCATTTTCCTTGCAGACCAGAGAGGGGTTAGCTTTACTTGTTGGCCGATAGAGTTGCTACCAATGTCAACTGCAGGTCAGCATCAAGGGAAGTTAGCAATGAATGTCGCGACTCTACAGTACCAGGCAATGGCTATGCTCCAAACATTTGGAGATCTATTATGAATTAATATGTCCCGTAAGACAGGTAGGTACATCCAACTTGCTTGTTCCTTGGCCAGTGTAACATCATTCTTAATTAAGGCGTGATAAAAATAATTTAGTATTTCTCTGCCTATAAATGAAACTTTATCCAATAAAATACATTTAGAAGCTGGGACTAATTCAGATATCCATTAACTGGACTCGTTTATTTTTTTGGTTTCGATACTTTAGTTTACTTTGAGTTCCTTCCAGTACTAAGTAGTTCGTGTGTTTTTTGCATGTGAATACTTTTAGTGATATTTTACCTTTACCTCACTTTCATTATTACCGGAGCTAACTGGCATTTTTCCATGCATAAGTTATTTATATTTATTATTGGCTCGGTAATAATTATAAAGTAATTGAATACGCGCTGACTGTAGCTTCAATGATGAATACCACCTGTTCCTACTCATTACTACAGAATAAAACGGTTATCTGAAGTATCTGTTTGCACAAGCATCAATAGCCTACGCTGTACTCACTAAAAGGATTTTAACTATTTTAAATTCCTTCTTTGTCGCCAAAAACTTTTTACGGATAAAAATACACTAGGGGAGTACTTTATGGGTTAAGCAGTCAGTCAGTCGTCCGAAAGCGTGTCATCGTTCGAGATTTTCATTTGTATGATATGCAGATGCGACCACAAGGGAAGGGGGAAAGGAGTGGCCCCGGATATCACGATGCTTAAAAGCCAACGGTTGCCCGAGGGTAATTTCCATTTGCATGAGAAGTCTGTTTTTTCGGCCATCACAATCTTGAAAATATAATCCAGGAGCAAATATGGGACTCGTGCGAAGAAATGTGTATTTTCCTTTTACTAGCTCTTCATTCCTTTTTCGACCTATCATGCGCTCCCATAGGCAAAAATATGCCCTTAACATGGTGAATAGCTCAAGGTTCTGCAGTTACGTCACGAGTAAATTTTCATATAAGACACTCTCTCCGGCGTAACTCTGTGGAACTCCTTCAGTTTAATAATAAAAAGCACTTGTTATTATTCCACACTTTATTAGAAACAACACGACCCGGGTTTCAGCATCTCATGCCATCATCACGCCTGATGATGGCATGAGATGCTGAAACCCGGGTCGTGTTCTTCAAAATAATGTGTGGAATAATAACCAAGTGCTTTTTATTATTAAAAAGAGTAAATTTTCCCCTGATGACAAAAATCACCCTAATTTTTTTTCTATTTTCTTCACGTTCGGGTTCTGGGAAGAGAGGCTGTTTTGGTTTCAGGACGTTGCCTTTTTCCAGGTATTTCTGCGGAAACTTACTGGTATTATTGACCCATTCAATTCATTGACATGATGTTAACGTCGTTTTTCATCGGTTATTTTATTGGTTGAATTATGTATATTGGTGGCCTTAAATTAAATTTTCTTTGTAAATATTAATGTTTAGAAATATTTTTGCCAAGAAACGTGAGAATCCCAGGACAAGAGCGATACAAAAATTACTATTAGATGATTTTATTGTAATTTTGTGCCTGAAATTGTGCTATATTATTGCCATTCCTGCTAGTTAGTCGCGTGAGAATGGAGAAATAATTCAAAATAGCTTGTAACGTAAAAATATGCCATAACCCTTTATTTTACCCTCAGTGTAGTTTAATCCTCTTTTATTTCCACAAACGCATAAACTAAGAACACGATTGCGTGAAACTGTATTAACGGTCCTCAATGTCTAATGGAAGTTGACCGGTACAATGCAGTCACATGACCGAGTTGTGAGGATAAACTGAAGGACAGTGTTGTGGGGATGGAGGGAGATCAAAGGAAGAAATTCGGAGGCAGCAAACGGGGCTGGAGTGTAGGTATGTAAGGGTACGCCATTTTTTGAGAAGTTAATGCAGGGAAGAATGTTAGGTGAGCGCAGATAATAATGAGAATTTTAGGAGTTTTAGATGGCGTAAGCGGAGGCAGTTACATAAAAACTTTGAAGAAATCTATCTAAGGAAATGCAGGTACACTCAGGAGCTAATGTTATAAAAGTCCCAGAGTCGTGGGATATTATGGTAGTTGTCTATGTTAAGTGAGGAAGTTGATTTAGTATTATTTTCTTCCACCTGTGCCATACTGGAAGCATTTTCCAAGGATCAACTATTCATATGTCCATATTGATGATAATCGTGACACTGAAGATGGCAAAATGAGCATGGCTTATGGTCACAAGAACTTGTGTCGCGGCGTGCTCATTCTTCGAATTTTTCTCTTTCAATTCGACAAGAAGTGTACACTCGGCTTGTCCCAGTCATAGATTAAAGAAGAGAGTAGATTGACTCAAGAAAGTGAAGTCTGTTTTTTTCTTAGAAAAATGAGCCCCCTTGCAAGACTATCGCGTGAAGTTCGTCCATACATTTTAAGAGTAATACAATACTTTTCTGGAAATAAATTCCATTTTTCATTGTTCTGGATAAACCATAACGGTGCCGCGATAATTCCGCTACTGATACCCATTTTTTCGGCGTTCTCACTGCACAGCTAAATCCATTCAATACGGGCGAATGATGACTTTGATATCCCCCAGTGCTATCGTACCGTATGGTTGCATCTATTTTCTTCTTTAATCTATGTAGTATTATGGTGTGAGACTGGTGTGTGGTTTACGCATTTCCGAGTTTTCACTTCTCCCGCCTCTGTTTGGATGGGAAGCAAAACATACACTCAGACACCTACGCACTCCTTCATTGTCGATATTTTTTCAGCAAAACCTCTCTCTCATTCTTCCAGTTAGCACGTTTAGCATCTCAAATGGGCTCTCCCCCCTATTCTGCCCACCCCCCTCGGAGGGGTTGACATCATTCGCTCATTTCTGTCCCACTTTATTTCCGCGCGGGCTTTGGGATATCCCCGTTCGGCGAGTCCGGTCCCAGTATAGGTGCACACGCGCTTCCCACATTGTGAAATACAGGATTCCCATCTCCTGCCCACGCCTTTTTCCCTCGCCCTAGTTCGTTCTCAAAGGATGCTGTCTTCCTTGCTCCCTTCAGTGGGTGCGAAGCGGCACAATGCGGCCGCCCCGTGTGAGTGTGGAAAGGAGGCCTCAATACATTTCACCGCTTTTCGTGTGTCACTTGTTACTTCCAATGGCGGGGGGACGAAGATCTTGGGGATAAAGTTGGCAAAAGTACAGCTTCAAGTGTCGAAAGGCCTGGGTTTAAACCCTGTCAAGTGGAGCTCTTCATTCAAATCTTTGAAGTGAGCGCAGTTCGGAGCACATCAGCGCACACGAACGACGAATGATTGGAACTATATGAGCACAGGCGAAACGTTCGGTAACTTGACGGTAGGAAACATTCTGTAGGTTCAAAATAGTCACGGCTGAATTTTCTGTATTTTGTTGTAGAAGTAGATTATAAATTTATTTTAAAACTTTTCCTTTTCCCTAAGGGTATTTAAATACTAACTTATTCATGTTTGACGCCTAGACAGAAAGTTAACACTAAAATATAAATCTCGGATGAGATTCCATAAATTATTTTATTGCTTAGCGTCCATAAACCTAGCTTTTGATCTATTTTGAAGCGCGCTACCTAGTGCGCAGGATCTGAAATGAATGGAAAGCAAGTGCACTGTTGTGCTTTGTAATGAGGAGTGCACTAGAGCAAATAAAAAGCGTCCAAATTTAAAGGTTTTCAATCGGAATATTGAATCCTACTTGAGTATTTTGAGAAGAATAGACTGTGGACTCCTTGGCGCCTTTCGTTAAAATGTCGACCCCAGGTTTCTCTCCACTCTTCCTCTATTGCCCAAATAATACCTTTCTTAACATTCCTGCCCACCAGCCCTAATAACGCAAAATTACTTCAGTTGTCGATCAACTCCCAAAATAACCAACGAAGATCTTCCAGATATGTAAGATCTGGTGTTTTCACGGCGATTGACCAATGTTTGGTGTTCTCGGGATTCCCACCGGGTCAGGTAATTGGCTGTTGCCGACGTTTCGATAGATAACACTTCCATCGTCTTCAGAGCATTTGATTCCAGGGCTTCATCTGTCCTCTCTTATATACTCGTCTTGTAGGTCAAGTTCTCGCTTATATATATATATATATATATATATATATATATATATATATATATATATATATATATATATATATATATATATATATATATATAAATTCAAACTTACAGGAGGTAGGAGAAATAGGAAAAGATAAAGAATTCGTTCTTACGGAACGTTTCGAACCAGTTGGTCCTTCATATATATATATATATATAAACACTTGATAGGGGGTGGGGAAAGAAAAGTTAAAAGAGAGAGAGGACTTACTGGGACGTTTCGGGCATGTAGGCCCATGCCCGAAACGTCCCAGTAAGTCCTCTCTCTCTTTTAACTTTTCTTTCCTCACCCCCTGTCAAGTGTTTTTAATGTTGTGGCCTATTGGCGAAATTTTCGTTTTGTGTGTATATATATATATATATATATATATATATATATATATATATATATATATCTGTGCTCGCGGGGCAAGTCGGCTCTGATTGGCTATTTTTGTTCTTCCTTTTTTCCGTTATTATTTTTATCTAGTATTTTATTTACGAACCAATCATCTAACCCGGTGGGAATCCCAAGAACACCTAACATCTTCAAGATATTTTCACATTTTTTGTTTGTCTCCCTCACATGAGTTGATATAGGGAAATGAGTTAGGTGACATAAGACTTGATTCCCCATTGAGTTGCGGTTTCTCCCGTTTCTCCTTCGCTACCCGTTTCCCTACCAAGCGTTGTGTCAGTTTCAAAATCATTAGCGTCGTGCAGGCTTTGGCGCGATTATAATTATTCTTGGGCCAGAGGAAAGGGAGGCCGTAAATTGCGCTGACGGCCTGGAGGCATAACAAAACGTTACGGATGAGTCACTTAGAATTATTTAGGCCGCACACATTAATAATTCGCGAGGCTGAGAATTAGGTACCCATTGGAAAATCAGTAATTAAGATATTAGATTAATTTCGAACCGGGTGAACTAAATTCGTGAAAAATGTGTTACTGTAGAAATTGGGACGGTTGGCGATGCATAAACAATGATACTAATTAAGATATTGAAATTCTTAAAGGTTATTTTTTAATGTTGACTCAATTAATAGTTCTTTCTAGTTATTGGAAGATTTGACGTCAAAAATAAATTTAGATAAATACACACTGAGGTCCATAATTGTCACAATTCACGAACAAGACTAAACCAACGCTTAGAATTCTTTTGACAATTCAATACATTTGACTTCTGAGAATCTACTTTTAAGTCTCCCACTTAGGATTCTATTAGTATCTATGCTAATTGCAGTATTTATAGAATCAAAAACATGTGCCTTAGCAACCCTTGCTGCAATACCCTTCCCTTAACTTTTATCTTTTCGTACAGTTTTTCTCTGAAATATAACATTGCTATTTATGCCAAGATATCATGAATTTTTGTAATTGTAAATGGTAATACGCATATGGGAGAGGTTTAGAGGCCAGCAAAACCTTTTTTTAGTATCCATGTTCTTCATCACCTAGTCATCGCCAAGTATAGCGATTTCCCCATTGCTTCCAGTTTTTGGTCAAGGTTTATCAGATACTTCTGTCATAGCTGTCATATAATGTGAGCCAAACAGGTGCATTTGATATGGATACACTGGAGTGTATCGAAAAATTAAGTCAGGAAACTGGTGGCGTTTTAATAAAGTTAACCTATATACCTATGGAAAAGAGTGCTCGTGAGTTTACATTGTCGTTCAGAATGTTTACTATTTGGGTATTAGCTTTTTGTTAATTTTTCCATTGATAAACAGTTTGGGCAGAAGAGTTGGAGGTATCAGAGAAAAACATTCCGAGACAGTTATTCAAACCACGGAATGTTATTTTCGTTGCAACTTAAATATTACTTCAGGATTTCGTTAATATTTATACTGATTTAAGATTCCATGCAAGCTCCATTTTCCGGACAATAACGCCTTTTATTCACAACTGATCTATTAATCAAGCTAAACCATTAAGCTAATTAATTAATATTTTTAATGATTTGTCATCAGTTAACTCTTAGGCGATGTATATGTCAATACATTATACGATTCCTAGTCATAATTTGATACTTAGCACGATTAAAAATGGTTTTGGACAAATTGAGAACATGTTTAATTAACATGCATGTTTTCCAGGCTGAAAATGTATCAGTCAGGTTTTAAAAAATATAAGAATTTGCATGAGAATATAAAACATTTTACTGCGGCCTTTTTCTTACACGAAAGAACGAAAGCCATCGAGAACTGGCTAAATCTATGTGTTGGCAAGTATAGTGTTTGCTTGGAATGATACGTATCTCTGACGTCGATATTGTCATGGTGCAAATGAATTTCCTAACTTCGGATCTTAAACAAAAAATCCTCCTTCTCATTAGGGCCTTTGCTGTTGACTAGTTGTTTAACATGACTGTCCTACAGTGAGTAGTATGCTTTTATACAATTTCGATAGGTGTAACGATATTAAGTGGATCACCGAGGAAACTCTTGTGTGAAAATTGAAACAAATCAGTACAGAATGCGAAATTGATGTACGATGTAATTAATTGTTAAAATTGGTTGTAATAAAGACTCGTAACTTAAATACCTTTAATGGTGATACACTGACACATAAACAACGCCTACAACATTTAATGAGCCGATCTAAATTCTTTTCGCATATACCTACCCTTCCTGTCGTGAAAACGCGGGAACCGGGTGACATTGGAATTCGGTTGAGGTGACGCGTAAGATGAAACTAGCACATTTCGAGAACTCGGTAGAGAATAGATGAATATTCCATTTAATCTCTTCATTTATTTTTCGATTGAGTGGCATTACAATACTGAAGTAGTGAATCCAAATTTCGCAACGCAAAAGCGAATCTTCCCTGATTTTTTTCAAATGGGAATTTTTTTTCTTGCGCTTTAGCCGGTACCGGAAGAGGTGGCAATCCCCATTGGGAAATCCCAACGTCTCTCGAAACCGGATTCGCAGCTGTATGTCCGCAGCCGGACCTTACCGTGCACCTCCTTTGCCCGCCGAAGGGTTAAGGAACTTGAGATTTTGATGCAGATTAAAAGAAAGTGTATCCTCATGGAGTCCATTCAACCAATCACCCTGTTAGCCTTTACCTATAAGCACTGATTGCGTTTTGTTAATCGAGGATGGACCAAGGAGTTGACGCTTTATTTATCTTGCTGTTGTGCTGTACATATACGAAGTGGAATAGAAGCAAGCTCTTAGTCTTTCGTAAGGATCTTTTTTGTTTATAAACTGAGAACGCACCGTTCTTTAACGTCAGGTACAGTCGGTTTCTATGGGTCCATGCGATCATAGAGTAGTAGTTCCTTCCTATGCTTGGAACTTTATCAGTCTGAGCACAGAGATATGTTAGAATTAAACCTTTTTAATGAGTGCTGGTTAACTGATATCTTCTCAAAATATTCTAAAGTTTGAAGGCTACGGCAATTTTACGACAAATATACCAGCCAGTATCACACTCCTTTATTCGCATGAAATGCGATTTCATTTTTCTTTCTTTCTTACCGTATGAATTTTGTATTCATCTCATGATTATGAAGGACAGAACTTGGTCAAAGATTCGTCGAAACGAGACCCATTTAACCGAAAGCATCGTTTGGATATTTGCTAACTCTCAAGGCGATGTGAAAATGAAACTTATATTTTTTCAAGTATCGTTAATAGTTGATTTATTTTCACTTCAAATATTTCTACCCTATTTGAGATTGAATAAAGGTTCGTATTTAAATGTTACGGGTAGATATATTTGTGGGAGAATATACGCGGAATAGGAAACAATATTGGCACCCTACAGCTCAAGAGAGAGGGAAATTAAAGGTCTAGCAAGATGAGGTAGACTTATCCAGTGAATTCCACCATCACACGCACATCTATATCCATCTCTTGATGTGAGTCGTGCATAACTCGGAGACTTGCCTAGGGTGGAATGATACACGCATCAATGTACGATCATAATTTTAAGATGTTTTCTTGATACTAAAAGCTTTCTACGGCCGAGAAATACAAGCAAGCGTTGGGGATTTTCCAATTGTTTTGATTCTTGTATTTTCAGGTTTCCCTGTGACTCATTAAACGCATTTAGACCATTGACCTTTACCACGATGGCATTGAGGAAGTTTATAGAGTAGACCAGTTCTCACAATGCCACCAAAAATACTCTGGCTGGCTGAAAGTTTAAGCACTCGTGCTCTATGATTCATCCTCTGTTTCTGTCCTCACAAACCTGAAGTAATCTTAATATTTTATGTTTCTAGATCTTAGGCAGCAATGTTCTCGGAATCGCTCGTAACTTACTATCGGGATTCATATTTCTTTGCTGCAATCCAGCATGTGGTTACATTGGAGTAGGGAATATTAAATAATATTAACAGCATGAATGAGGAAAACGAAGAGAAAGGTACGTTTGGGAGACTTGTAGAATATTTGTGGCAAATTGAAATCTCCAACTTTGACGTCCAAAGACTCTAGCTTTAAGCTTCTCTTTTAGTTCTTGAATGAGATGCATCAATCGCAGACGCCATTAGGAATAATCAAGCATTTGAATATTGCTTATTTCACAATATTAATTTTTTAAGAGCGTAACATAATATTCTGTAGAGTTCTTCCTGTTTTAGTCTGAGGTTTAGGGAAAAACGCAAAGCGCAATGCACTTCGAATACGTTCGGATAAAGATGTCGGTCCTTCATTGTCTCCCTTGAAGTTTCGCTACGTTAGCTGAAGATTGAATCAGAGGACAAAAACAGTTGCCATTACGCATAAAGCTGCTGCAGTCTCTATCCGCTTTGCACTCAAAACCGCAGTACCATTAGTACGCCATTCGGGAGACCGGGCTTCAGTCTAATAATCGAAAAAGAAAGTCCTTTGCAAACAGTACAAATACTTGTTTGACATGCATATTAGAACACTACTTATTATTAACAATCTGGATTTTATTTAAAACTTTTTCGCTTTATTTCACTTTCTTGTATTCTTAAACCACCAATCGGGTATTCTGTACCTCGTAAAGTACGAATACGCTAGGTTGTGGACAATTACTATAACCAATCTTTACTGTATTGAATGAGAAGCAGTAACTTTGTAGTTCCACATGTATTTATTGGAAACGACCTAGGTTTCGACGTAGCACGTCATCATCAGGAACAAATAGCACAGAACACTCAGAATATATAGACACAAACATAAGGGGGGAGGGGGAGAGGGATGGTGACATAGATTGGGGAGGATGAGTTGTGGAGAGTTAGGTGTGGGAGAGGTAATGTCCTTCCTGGGGGGGGGGGGGGGGTTCAGGTGGCAATGGAAAGTTTGGGTGCAATCGTGTGTTCTAATCTGCTACAATGTGCGCTAATCTGCTCTAGGTAATTGGTAAGCACCCAAAGTTTGGGTTTGGGTCAATCTTTACTGTTTTCAAAATGGGTTCTCTTTGTACCAATGTCTCCATACAAATATTGCCAAATTGTTAACATGCAAAATGGATCAGACAAAAAAAATAATATCCCCCTCCAAGCTGGGCGCCCTCATGGAAAAAGTTTAGGACGGAATTCCTGGCCAATAATGAGATATTTTACAGAACCCTATTTTACTCCCGCGCGTTTCTTATGGCCTCGAGTAGGCTTGTGCGATGAGTCGATTAATCGAAGTCATCGACGATGATTTTAGTCATCGTGGTGCGATGACTGTAATCGATGACGATGAATGTCATCGATCATCGATGTCGATGAGTCGATGAGAATCATCGATGCCGATGAGTCGATGCGAATCATCGATGTCGATGAGAATCATCGATCCTGATGAGTTGATGCGAATCAATGATGTCGATGAGAACCATCGATGAGGATGATCGATATCCTTATATCACTAATTTTTCTTCTTTTTTTCCATCCATTTGAACGCCTTACATCTAAAATGTATGCATACAGTATAAACACCCCAGCTATTGCGTCTTGAGGACGATGGCAGGGCCACAGTGGGATGTTTGGAATTCATGTTTTTCCTCAAGTTTGTGGTAGACAATGCAGAAGTAGCGATCACGTTCAATCAGAGTTAATACGCAGTAGCAGTGGTAGCATTGTATTCGTTGGTTGCACTGGTGCAGTTGGTAGCAGCGGTAGCAGCCTGAGCTAAATCGGCTAAATTCACCGAATTCAAAGTCACAGTGATTTCGATTATTAAGTCACAGGCTGTTATTGCTACTTTTCTTTATCGGTGATTCAATCACAGCGATATATCGCTCATCACTACTGCACAGTTCGTCGAGAGTCATCGATCATCGTAATTCATCGATTATCGGCATTCATCGATCGTCGACATTCATCGATCATCGATATTCATCGATAGTCATCGATCATCGTGTACACTCTATACGATGATCGATGACAGCCATCGTCATCGAAACATTTCGATGAAATTTTTTCATCGAAAATCGATGTCCAAAATCGGTCATCGCACAAGCCTAGCCTCGAGACTCAATGACTTTATCCTTGATTAAACTCGGTGCTTATTTTTTCACCATGTTATTTAACCCTAGTAATTGAGGATAGCTGAGGAATGGAGGAAGAGTTGAGAGACACTCGACGTCGGCATTAGCCGAGTCTTTACGGATGTCACACCAAAGGGTCCATAGTTTCATGTCCAATCCGGCCGACTACGGAACTTTAAGTGTTTTCCACATAGCTCTGAAGCATGTGAGAAGATTTTAGTCTTGTGATTTTCAACTCGGCCCCACTGCAGCTACCGCATCAATTCGATACCCTTCACTCTAGTTCTCAGTTTTGAAATGAGATCCGCGTTGAGGTAGTTTGATCAAGATATAGGGTGCTTACCATTTACCTAGAGCAGATTAGCGCACATTGTAGCCGATTAGAACACACGATCGCACGTTCAAGTTGACGATTGGAACGATCTTCGTTGAAGTGTTTACAAAATGGCGGTGCGATATTAAACGTCATGAAAGTAATAGTAAAACTCACCCCATGAAAGATTGAACTCAGAATCAATATTTTTTTCCAGTAATAAACACAATTAGCTTAGACATTGAGGTGTTCCTGTTTTTATTACAAAAAAATTTCCCACCATCACAAGTTTTGTATGCTAGCGCATATGACTACGCAGACGAACTACAGTGAAGTTGTGTTGAATCTGATAACCGTAGATGACGTCAAAAATTTCATTGGAGCACGATCTGCGCTAAACAGATTAAAACAGTTGAGCGCAGAGACGTGATTGAAAATTATTCATAAATTCAACCTCATTGTTTTGAAAAATATCTCATATCCAATGATATAAATATATCAGTCACTTGCAATACTACCTTTCGAGATATTTTCCAAAAATACAAAAAGTTTGACAAGTGATATGCCACTCCAGAGAGACTTGATTAAAAATATGAGGAAGTTCTGATATATAGTTCGCGTTATAAATTTAACGGTGTGAAGTTCTTTTGTTTCTCAACTATTTAAAAAGTACATTCATTACTCGTAACAGTTTTTCCGAAATCGCAATAAAAATTCGGTTGTGGCGGCGTTTTCAGCGTGCTACGTAAAACAAACGAGTCAAATGAAAGTCTCATATATGAAGTATATTTTGCAAGTTACTTAGAATTTCAGTCATATTAAACATCGTTTTTATTATTAGAAAACTTACTTCAACGTTTCTTAACAACATCTTCAATTAAAAAATAAATTTCTATTATGACCAATTTTCTGATTAGAGAAATATCTCGCCACAACTTCCTTGAAACGACCCGCAGGAGAGATGCAGCGTGTCCGAGATTGGAAGGCTATTAAAACAAGGGGGGAAAGATAGAGATGGAGGAGAAGAGAGAGAGATGGGGAGAGATTGGAGTGGTGTTGGCGAGAGGAGAATGGAGGAGTTGGCGGGGGAGGAGGGAGGGGGAAAGAGGGAGAATGAGGAGGTTTGTTGTGCTCTTTGCGGCAGCGGAGTGGAGTTGGGGGGTGGGGGCAGGGAGAAGGGGATTGGAGGAGGCGAAGGCGGAAGTGGATAAAATGGAGGGGGGAGAGCGTGAGTTGGGTGTTCCTCTTCTTTCTTCCAGCGCCTGTACTCCTTCGCCGCCTCTCCTTCCCTCTCCCCGCTCACAAGGCAGAGGAGAGTTCTCAACCCTTTCTTCTTCCTATTTCTCCCTCCCCTCCAACCTCCCTCCCCAACCTGCCCCTCCCCTCCTCCACCAGAAACGGAACTAACAGCCGCACCGTGGCCTACATAGCGTCCCAGCCAGCGCGCATCGTGCGTGTGTCTCCCCTACTCCCCCACCCCAACTCCCTCTCCCTTCCTTTTCTTTCTCTCTCCTCTTCTCTCCTCCCATAGAATGTCAAAAGCCATCATTCCTTTCTTGGTGTGTGTACAAAACTACTTCTCCAAGCAAGACCTAGGTTCTGGAAAATGATCATCGAGCGTTTATTACGGAGGAAAGAAGGAATTTGTATTTAAAACTTGACAAATTGGACCTTTAACTATGCCAAGATCCGAATTGGGTAATTAAAATTTATGAAACCATTCCTTCTTATCGTGTACGAAACTGCTTCTCCGATCAGGCCAGGCTCTTAAAACTGACTGTAGTGCATTCCTTATGGAGGAAAGAAGGAATTTGTATTTACAATTTGGCAAATTGGACCTTTAACTATGCCAAGATCAGAATTAGGCAATTCATATTTATGAAACCATTCCTTCTTGGTGTGTATAAAACTGCTTCTCCAAGCAGGCGAGACTCTTAATAGTGACTGTAGCGTATTCCTTATGGAGGAAAGAAGGAATTTGTGTTTAAATTATAACAAATTGGACCTTGAACTCCGTAAAGATCGGCATAAGACAACGAAAGCTTATTTTTGTATTTTCGTTGAGTGAGTTAGATAAAAAAATTGCATGCTTGTAAAGTCGATTTCGTGAATGGATAACGAATCGCTAATGAGCGAAATATATTTTCTAATTTCTACCGTTTCTACGTAGCAGAAAAATGGAAGAAATACTTTCGCCATTTTCGTTGTTGTTTACATACCTACGACTTTAAAATCTGTGAATCGTTTGTGATAGATTTTTTTTCTCTCGTATTTTTGGCTTTACAATTGCACCATCTGAGTTTTTCTTGCACAGTTACTAGAATGTCAAAAGTTAACTCATTAGTTGAAAGTTAGTTCGTACCATTTTATTTTATGATGTGCCAGCTTACTTGAGCAGTTGAGATTTTCGAAAGGTTATTATGCACATCTGGCATTTTCATTCACTAGTAAAACGCCGTTAAACATACTTTAAACGTTTGACTTGGATATTTTTACAGCTTTTGTATTATTTTATTATCGCTTGTGGACCTGAGGCTTTGGGCTTGAGGCTTTGCTGTGAAATATTTATTAATATGCCAACTTAATTTTTCATGATCGTAAAAGTATTGCAGTTGAACGGCTTCTCTCAGGAACTTGGAGGTAGTACTATATGCGTGCTCCTTCTAGTCCTTAAGAATCTATTAGTTAACGAACTGTTTTTGCACCGTAAAACGTATTTTCTTTGCTCTCACTGGCGAGTGACGAAATAACTATCGTGCGTTTGATTTGTGGTAAGCTGTTATAGCTAAGCACATCGCTCCGTGCGCGCTCATTCATTCATCTACCCGATTCCTTCCTTAGAGTTACCCAGAATTCGACGCGCCCTCCCTCTCCTCATCCTGGTCTCCATAGCTCCCCCTTGGGGGAGAGGGGTGTGCGCTATGCGCGATGAGGTGGAAGGCGAGACTTCGAGTGAAAATGAATGGGAGGCGGTAAAGAAAGAGAGGCAGAGAGGAGAGACTAAAGGCAATGCGACGGAGAGATTCTTACGAAGACTCGCGCGGGCGGGATTGAGGGGAAAGAAGAGGTTAAATGTGGCTGGCGGGTGGCGGAGTAGTACGCTTCTTCAAAGTGAGGCCATCAGCGAAGAGCGATCGCTAAGACTAGAGGAGGGAGGAGGAATAAACGAGGTTGTTGGAATCGGTCGAGGGAGGGGTGGGATGAATGCAAAGTGCCGATGAGCGCGGGGGATTGTGCTTGTGTGCACGTCAGGGTCTATTTACCGCCACCGCCGCGGCTTGGCTTACTCGCGGTAGTCGGTGGCAAAGGAGGGGCGTGGGCGAGAAAGCTTTTGTGCCATCCGGTGGCTCCTTCCGATGAGAATAATACCCAACCCCCCGCGGCAAATGTCCCGCGGGGATGCCGCGGTACTCACGAGTTCCTGCGCCGAGAAGACTGGCCAGTTTATCCCGGCCAATGCTACGACGCAGAATGAACACACCATGTGTTTACCAGCGTGCTGAGAAACATTTTACAGCCTCCGCCGACTATCGGCAGATGCTATTTTCTACAACACTTTTGCCTCTGCTTGTCTGTACACATGTGACGCTAGCGGATGTTTGCGACTGTATATGTTGGAGAAAATGATGTAGAGTTGACGTGTTTATGCGAGATTAAAATTCATTTGCATTTTACTTCCATGGCATTTTAATTTTAAATGTTCATTGCCGTAAGAGAGACAAATGGAACGGGTACGATTTTCGTTCGCATATTTCATCGCGTCGCCGTTCTGAGGCGACTTGTTACATCAGCATAGCCTCTTTTGTAGTTTATTCTCTTTCGCCTCTGCTGTTTTATAAGTGGTACATCATCATGTCACTCCGAGTCAATCGTTGGCTGAAGAGTATTTAAAAAGTTATAAATATTATTGTTAGGAAAATTTGAGCCTTAAGCAGTAGAAAAAGTTAAAAATATATATCTTCCATCATTTTCATTTGGTTACGCTTCCAGAATTTAGGCCGCGTGAAATGGTTTTTTTTATGCTAGAGAATAGTTAATTGATAACGCAACGATATATTTCAGGGGTTTTCTCATTATTAATAGCGGGAAAATGCGTTCATATTACTGAAAATAAATGAACGGCTGTGCTAACATTTGGTTTAGATTTCTGCCCTTTTCTCTGGATAATCTTGTCTCGCCTCCAGTGAATAGTTTTCAGTGCCTAAGTGAAGTGCGTCAACTGACTAAATAAGCATTTTTTCTGACTAAGTCACCTCTGAAAAGAATGATTGTGAGCAGATCGGCCAAATAATTGATCTCAGGAGTGCGTAAAGTAGATTACTACGTTGTGTTAGATTGATAGCCCCCGAAAGGGCAAGTGATGGAGGTGTTACGTAAAACTACCCTCAGTTTTACGTAAGGAATACTCTCATGGCGGTTCATTGAATTTTATTTCTTGACCACTGGAACACAATTGCGTAAAGTGCTGTTCTCCGAAATTCCCTCTCCCATTCCTATACCCATTCACTTTTAGCTCGGGCATGAGATCACCTTCCTCCGTCCCACGGCTTAAACTTCCGCATGCCACATCATTCGTCCAAATCCCCATCCCTCCATGGAACGTCACTTTTTCCTCCTTGCTTTCACCAACGTTCTGAAGCTTGGGTACTTCTGCGCAGGTACATGCATGCGCTGCCGGTGCCGACGGTTGATATTAAATTGAGTTCCGTTTTTAGCGTGTGTGAGTAATCAGATCGTAATTTTACACGAACGAAAAAATTTGCATCACGTTGATACTGAATTCTGCTGAAAGCACGCGATGTTGACGTTAATTGATCAATACCATTTGCCAATATCCATCTGTTTTTTTTTACTGTGAGGCACTTCCTACTTGTGCATTTATTCAGTGACTTCAACGCTTGAAGCGACAATCTTAAGATACTTCAAATCATGCGGTTGTCTAGACTCCTTAATTTTTTGTTCAAAATTTTCCGTTATAATGAACTTCAAAGTTGAAGGAATAAAGTAAAAACTCTGCAATATGTGAGGGAATGTATGGTTTGGTCGCGTTCTAAAACAAATAAATTACAATTATTGGCACAGAGCCACCGAAATATGAATGGCATTATATCCTATATTATGGCCTTCAAGATTTCAAAGTCCCAAATTATAGCCCCCGACCATTTGGCCTGCTGTCTTCATATTTTTTCAAATATCGTTTTCTTCCTCCACAATATGACACCCCTTGCTTTATTGTTCGTATGTAAATGCCTATCGTTGTCTCTACATTGCTCCTTTCATCTTTCTCCATGCATACTTTTTTAAAATTCCAATTATTTCCGATTCATATTCTTAATTTGAGATGAATAAAATTCAACTCTTTCCCATTTCTAGTTTCTCTCTTAGCTTTGGTTCATATTCCATTTCTTGACTAAGCCTATGAATTAACCTAGCAGTTTTTCCTGCTTGTTGAAAGATTTGGCTACGTGCTGAATATTTCAACGTATATGTCGAATTAATATCAAAAAGGCACGGTTATGCGAACATATTCCGGCTCCTCTATATCCTTGTGGTCCTTCCTCATATTCCATACTTCGGAACAATCCTCTTTCAAGGATGAAATTCGTGGTATCCGTGCAACAAATACATTATAAAATGAAACTTTGTTGTTTTGTCACTATATATTCAAATCGCGAAACGTACGTTGTGCAATTGGAATAAATTCTGCGGGAACAGCAGGTGTTTCTTTTTTCTAGATGGATATACTTCGTTTTCACCAAGTCAGATCTGATTCCATCAATTTTGAAAGTTATTCTCTTCACAGCAGAGTCTCCACTGTAATCGGGCTGGTGGTATTTACACAAGCACGTCTCGAGTCGCGCTGTAGTATTATAAGTCCCCTTGAGCATCTTCCGCCTCCTAAGAGATTCTCTCCTTCCGATGCATTTTTTGGCTCCCGGAAAGTGTCACCGATTCACTTTTTCCCGCTCATCCCCCATTCCTGGAGCCACTATTGCCTCCACTACTCACTCTCTCCATACATCTCTCTCTCTCTCTTCCTATCCCAATAACCTTGACTCAAGGAGGCGGCCGAAGGACTATCGCCAACCCCCTACCGAAGGGAAGCAGTGCACGGCACACACACAAACAAACATCCTACCTATCATTCATTCCCCTCATTTTCCCCGCCGAATGGAGAGATGCCTTACGGATCGGATCGAAACTGGACCAAACCTGATGACATGTGGGGCGTAAAAAAATAAGAATAATTGCACGCGTGGGTTGTAGAAGAGTAGGCTGTTGGTTTGCATGGGAAACGAACGTGCGACAGGGACGGGTGGAATGCGGGATGATGGGTGTTCGGGGATGAGAATGAAGGGATACTGTAACAACTACATGATACCCTGTGAGCTGCCTGAAGCGAATGTGGCAAGGGTTGTAAGGACACAAATCCATGGAAATAGGATATGATAGGAGGAAGGAATGGGAGAAAAAGGATGGGGCAAAAAGTCAGGTTTTTAATGGATTAGTTTCACGCTATTTCCGTTGCAATCGGGAATAGTGCGTGCGAAGAAGAATTTACACTAGTTTAGTGAGAGAGTATAATAATATCAACCGTGTCTAACTGAAACTGATTTGTGATCTGAATTTTTTAGTATTTTTAGCCAAAAGTGTAACTTCCGAGTCACTTGCGTCTCCCACCCTCCAAGCAGATGGGAAATTCTCAACAGAACGCGCGGCATTCCTTTGAAATATATTGTTGGCTCACTTCATCAGTGTAATTTAAACATTTGATAGAACACCAGGAATGCAATAATGAAATTGCGTTTTTAATTCATCATTACAATAATGATGTGTGTAGGATAATTAATTTGCCTATCAATTGCCTTTTATCGATTTTGTAGGTCACATTTAAAGGTGTGATGATTTTCTTTAAAAGAAGATACTTTAGGCGTCGCCATGTTGTGGAATTGGAAAATATGTGGTTTTTTTAAACATATAGTAATAATTTTTTGCTTTAACTCAGTTTTTTTCGATTAGTTTCGGTGTTAGCCTCCGTCATTGTCATTTAATATATTCTGTTCATAATTTACCTCCAGAATAAGTTAATGGCATGGATTGCTGTTATGAAAACCTGTCACAATCTACTCAGTCAAGCTCCTTCAGCGTAACTTACAACACTGAAATCAGCACCAAGTCGTGAAAAGTTATATCCTTATTTTTCGCCAATGTACTTTTAACTATTGCCTTTTCTCCCAAATTCCTGATAAAATTTCCTAGATAAGTTGTGGTATTCTAAATCGTTTTATTGATTAACTGTACTTACTAAGGTTACATTTTTTTAGGTTGAAGGGCCTGTTTGAGAAATTTAATGCACAATATGCTGTAACAACCGATGTAATGCTATGAGAATCCTCGAAACTGGCGTTCCTATGAAACAAACAATTTATTTAGTCGTTACTTCTTCAATGAGATTATTCGTAAAAACATGATATCAATATAAATTGGTCTTGTCAATAGACGTATGTCTTCAGACGCTGAGAAGACAAAAATTACGATGATTTTACTTAAATCGATCTTAGAAATAATATCAAAATTTTTTTCGAGGAGAATCTTTACGCTCTGTTTATTCCGAAATGTTTGGCGGCAAACCTCGTAGTGTATTTCCTCTAAAAATTATGAATAACGCATCATTTTCATAAATCGCGATTACCCATGTATGCCTGGTTTCGCGCAACACTCAACCTAATTCTCCTTGCGGCTTACTTCTTTGTTCCGTCATTTCTTCACCATAGCATCTCCCGTTACTCCGAGCATTACCAGAGTTTTGGAAGCTATTATTCCTATCAACAATTCTCTCCCTCCTCATTAGTATTTTTTCCCTTTCCTCTAGGTAGTTCTTTCTCCCTTTGCAACCGATGTGATCCTGTGACCGATTCTAATTTGGGTTCTATATTCCTAAGAGTTGCGTATTATCCAGGGGCCTTGATATCAGCACAGAAGGCTCACTAGAATTTTTTTTTCTTGCACTCAAAACTCCAAGAAACCTGCATACAATGCCATCGAAAATACAAATTATCTCAGAATACTCCACCTATTTCATTCGTAATCAATTTATTAGTCCCTCTGTACCTCACTAAACTGATATTGGTAGACAAATAACGCTAATACACTTTACGCTAACTGGTCGCACGGGGATACATTTCCTTTCCTACAATCTCAGCGTGTTTCCCGCACTGATTTTTCATTCCATGTATGTACCGAGAAGAAGCATTGATATATTTGTTTATGTCTTGAAAAAATATTTTTCCATTTTCGGGGCCTGCCCTGTTTTCAGTTACACTTTAATTCCCAAGCTTGGCTTTTTGTGCTCATTCGCATTTATTACTTTCATCCTTGCTAATATCGCATTCTGTGTAAAAATCTCAAGTTTTGTCTCTGATGCCCCAGTTTCGTATTTTGTCGCCTGCTGCCCTCCTGCCACGGACAAGCATCTTTAAAATCTTTTTGATATTTTTCGTTTCATGCTTGTTATTCTTTTTTTTATATTTCACTCATTATCCTCACTCTTCTTATGTAGAGTCCTCACAACTCCTCCCTCATCCATCTCAAATGTAGCACCATAATAAACCCTTATTTTCTTTATTGCTACGTCGTTTAAGCTACGGCAGCATTTAAATTGATTTTATTTATTTCCCCATACATACAGAGTATAATTAGCATACATCATAACATTTACCTTTCCTCCGCTAAGAGCAGTGTCAACTTGTATTAAGTCATACTGTTTTCATTATCTGCTAATTAGATGTTTGATATTTGAAAGGCCAGTATCATACATTTATCATCGGGAAGTAAATTGATTTTCCAGCTTCTCGGTAACGGGTTACATATAGTTGTTAAAACACGTCAAATGAAATTTATTTACTCAGCCGAACATCTCTTATTAATTTTCGTTCTTCATTATCTTAAATGAGAACATCGTGTCATTTTGTGTTTATCAAGGATACGAAACACAAGGATACCATGGGACAAAATTGAGACGGGTTTCTCAATGCACAGCTTCCATCCGCTTTTTCAAACTATGGTTATTTTTCCACAGGATATTTACTGGCCTCATTATTCACGGAAAAGTAGTAAGATAATATTGGGAATAAATATCACTGCACTTTTTTCTACACAGTAAGACTATGCCAATTTAATACAATAATTTAAATAATAATGTTAAAAATAATGTTAATTTAAATGACTCGTCACTTTTCTTGATGCTTCGAGAACGAATTTTACACCTTACTTTCGTGAAAAGAATTTTAGATGGGCTGTACGGTTACTCCGCGTCTGTTGCCTTACGACTGGTTTATGAGGCATGGGCATGATTTTCTTTGAGCCCTTTGGGAAAGCATCCTAGCCAAATCACACCTATTCGTCAGCCTTCATCAATTTCCCCAAATCCCTAGTTGAATCCCAACTTTTGGTTGTAATCTGCAAGAACTTTTGCCTGGATTTTCCGGCGCACAGCCGCGGTGTGATGACTAGTTATTTTTATTTCTTATTTATTGTGAACTCTAGCTCATATAAAATACAGATTCAAGTGTGATGTGTTGTAAACCGTCCCATAATGACAGAACCAAAACACTTGCATTTTTCCTCTAATAAAATATTGAAACAGGTTTTGCTTCTGTCATCACTGACTTAGTTTATGAGTCCGGCATTCACAATTAGTTTCAAAAGCAAGGGTTTCATCCTAAGAATAAATGCACCAAAGCAGTTTTGTAAATGCAAAAAAATGGCTCAAGAATGCATTTATTTCCAAACTATTTTCCAGATTTGGAATGCAAATTCCTATTTGCATCGCAGACCTGGAAAACATTTCCGGACCACAAGAGTAGCTGACGAGACTCAAAATTTGGTTTTAACATTAAATAATTTCTTATGCTTGTGTTAAATAACTGCAATAAATTATTCTCCCACTTTTGTGTGAAATTCAACCAGAAGGCTCCATTTATAGCAATTTATTGTAGGCAAAAAGTTTTTTTTTTAAGTCTAAGTACACTAGAATGAACCTGCCTTCAGGGCGTTGTCATTTCAGTCATTTTTGTCGCCCCGATAGGGAGATAAATCTGAATTGGATCCGCTGTACTCACTCGCGCGCATCCCGTTCCATTGTCAGAGACTGAATTCACTGGAGTTTTTTTGCATGCATGGAGGGTGAGGGGCGAGAGATCCAAGGGTCCGTGGAAAAAAGGGGTTGTGGTGGCAGCGATATGATGGAAGGGCTTTGGCGGAAGGATGGCAGCGATCCGATTGGTCGGTTGGTTGGGTATTTGGGGAGGTGACCGACCAACTGAGGTCATTACCGTGGGTGGTTAGACTTCTGGATTAAAATCCCAAGGGCCCTGGTTCGATTCCTGGCAGTGGCGGAAACCTTTCATCAGTTAAGCAAGCCTTACTCTAGGGTATTATGAGGAAAGCATGAATGATGCTCCCGTCTGACGAATGTGACCCAGAATCATTGCTCCCTTGCCCGAATTTTCACTAAAGTGCTAGCGTCGATCTCAGTGGCTTTTTTTTACGAACAGAAAATAAATATGGATATAAGCATAAATAAAAATAGAGTAATTTATATTTTGTTTTATTTTTTTGTACCTCAGGGGCGCGATCATGGCTCTCATTAACGCGCGCTCTTGCGTTAATATTATTTTTCAATTGTGCTCATGAGAGTGAAATCATGATCCTTATTATTCTAATATAGTCAAGTGCTTTAAATAACTCATTTTAATTAATAGAGTGCGTTCTTCGATCAGTAACTGTGAGCGCTGCCCCTCTAAAGTGGTTTGCGTTTTGGATGATGAAAATGACAACGCGAAAGAAGGAACCGTTTTCCGACCCCAGGTTAAATTTTGATGTAACGTTTTCTTAAATTGGTCCAATTTTCGAATTTTACGTTTATTCGTTAACCTACTGTGCTTTTCATTTAAGTAGACCGGCAATTTTTTCACACTTTTTTTCAAATACGCGTGGCACTCACGAGGTTCAGGGAAGGGTAATTCTAGCGCCGGGCTTCTTAACTCTCTACCTCTCCTCTTCTTATATCTTTCCTCCCGGTATGGAGGTCCGATTCGTGTGCAACAGATTTCAATCATATTGATGAAGAGATCATTTGCGTCATCGGGAGAGGTGGTGGAATGGTGTAGGATAAGGGTCTAATAAGAAATAAGACCGCAGAGAAACCCCTCGTCGGCATTAGGTCACCAAGAACGGAAGACTCTCAAGTGCCCCCGGTTTTACTTCCTATTCGATGGATGGAGTACTGCGCTTGAAGACCGCGATTATGTTTATTCAAAACAATCAGCTTCCAGTGTCGAGCGAAAGCCCAAATCGTACGATACTTCATCCACCAGAATACCTATTATGCTAGCTGGTACTTGACACTGAAGACGGAATCTAGTGTGATTTGTCACGTCCTGGAATATTTCTCACGATCGTTGAACGTGTAATTTTTTAGGAAGCGGCAATTTCATTCATGTCGTAGTGCATGTCTACTATAATGCTAATGTATATGAGTAATATAAGTATAAGGAGCATTCGACCAAACTAACCGACGAGGCATTTTTTCCTTCTTTTATTTCACTGCCATAAAATTAATGATAAACGCAAAAGAGGTATTAAAGGCGCTGATTTATAAAATTGAAGACCTCACTGCGGCTGAAAGAGCAAACGCGATTAGTCAACGTCTAATAGATTCTACCGGGAACGAGTAGTTAGCAAACTATTGCCACATCAAATATGAAATCAATAGCTCAGTGAGTATGATAGTGATCATGATTTTTAGCCAGCATGCTGGTCCGCTATCTCAGGAGTTCCCAACCCATGGAATTTCGACCCCATTTGAGGTCGCGGAAGAGGTTCGAGGGGTCGTAAGGGATTAATAAATTATCGCTTGATATTGTAGTTCGTACAATGTCGATCATGTAATTGGTGACACCCGTTCACGACAACATTTTCCGATCAGCGCACGGAAGCAATGATGGAGTGGGGAGGGGGTGAGAAGAAGCGCAGGAGGGGTGGGAGGAGGGGTAAAGAGTGAGAAATGTGGGATGAGTGGTGTGGGAAGATCAGGGGAAATAGCGTGGGAGGGATTCCGGGATGGGGTGGAGGGAGGTTCGATGGCCCACTTCGTATCGGGGGCGGCAAGCGCTTGTCTTTATATTCTTTTCTCCCAAGTCTTTCTCCACAAGTAGCCCTATTCTCCTCCTTACTCCTCCAATCGCTTTGTTTTCCAGTCGTATTACTCCATTAAGAACTCGTTGTAGAGTTCTTGAACAGGTTTGTTAAGGTTGTAACGCCATACGTCGTTATTTGATTATTTATTAGTCATACTCTCATCATCATGATGATTAGTATTCTGGAAGGTCCATAGACAAGTCTTACCCATAACTTTCCGGACCACAGGGAGGTTTCTGTTACGTTTCATACGTAAAACTATCTTACTGCCTTGAGGTAGTAGTTTACTGGGGGGACCGAAGTAGAAGTTACCAATATAGTTCGCTGAGAAAGCATCAGATTTGTCAATAAACAGTCCTCCTTAACCAGGGAGAAGTATTCACTTCCGCTTAGCTCCACCAAAGATTGCTTCACCAATTTTTACTCTGTCACTTGATCGGTGATCTTCTCTTTATAATTACTATGTCAATCAATGTGATGTTCAACTGTAGTAGTTGTAGTCAAATAAATACTGAATTCCACCTTTTCATTAATACTGTTTAAAATATACTGCTGTTACCGATGACATTCTGTATGTATTAGGAAACAAACTTTAGGTACAAAATATGCACATTATTCGACGAATATATTTTAAGCGAACATTTTTTCCGTCCTTCGGAGCCAAATGCGGCGCCATTTCCATTTAAATAACGTATATTGACTACAATTTCTGTCGTATCTTGTACGAGTAATTAAAAAACCAAGATGAAGAGGTGCCTTAACTTTATTTCCAATAAATTTCCTGAGAGAATTCGCATCTTCTAAACAGTTTTTCACGAAAACGGTATTAATATTAGATGGAAAAAATACTATCTTCTCCATATTTAATCCCTTCTCGCATTTAACTCCGTGTGATTTCGACTTCAGTTTGCGAAAAAATAGCGTGGAAATGTGAAATATATTGTTCATATCAAACATAGGAAACGTTCTTGTGTTTTAGTTGCAAGGATATAAATAAAATGACATTTCAGTCATTTTACGGTGGAACCAGCTTAAAAAGAGACGCTGAATGGATTTGTACCACAAACGCGTACCTGTTTGCTCATTTCTTTTTTCAGCAACGCGCTCCCGCTACCGTTCTAAATGCTATCAAGAAAGTCTCTCCCTTTCCTCCCCCTTTCTCGCTTTCTCAGCCTTCTGCATTCCATCACGGGCTTCATCACCCCATTCTACCTTATTACTTGCTCCATTCGCTTGATAAACATCTTAATTTCCCACAGAAGCTACCTACTTTTCCTCACGCCTAGTTCTTCATCGCTTGTCTTCTTCACTGTAGTCAATAATTGATAATTTCAATCTATTAATATAGTGTACAGGAGTGCGTACTGTCCCACATTTTTCCATCAACTTGAGTTTACGATAACGGTTTGGTCCCACTTTCAGACTACAGAGTGAAAATAAATGACATATCAGTAAATGATCTGCAACAACGTGATGGACTCCTGGCGGTGAAACTTGGCCCAAGGGAGCATTTTGGCTCTCTGAGGGACATTATTGATTCCCTATTTGGCAGCCCTGCGCTGAGGGAGAACATAGGGGGAAATGACCAAGTATAGCTTCTTTGCTTCATTACTATTTGTGTATACATTGTAACATTTAAAGTCACTAGTAAGCAGATTGTAGCAAATAAAAAAATTATTGTGAAATACTATTATCATTTGCTGTGTCCTTAAGTCTTGAAGTAATTCTTAGTGCAATGAAAATAGTCGTAGCTCTAAAGAGATCAGAAAGACAAAGAAATTTGATAGGTAGCGTTAACTATGCAGCAACTGTAGGAAGAGTGAAAGAGATATATCGAGAGAGATAAGTAAACTTACGTATAGTGCTATGGACAGATGGATTCAAAAGATCTTTCTTTCCGCGCATCATTCATAAATGCAATGAGAACAGATCTAGACTTTAATTATACCAAAAAACTCCTAGCTAATCATCTTTTTCATTCCCGTTCCCTTTTCCCTCGGCCTTTCCTTTTTTTCTGGGTTGTGGTCCAAAAACCCCCACCACATGCCCCTACGGTGTCTCTCGAGGTAGCACGTTGATGTAAATCTATGTTTGACCCATTGATTTTCAGCGGAATCCGTGAGAATGTTTAGGATGATTGCTGTATGACTCTGGCCGTTGTTGAATGTCTCCGAACTCATCAGCACAAGTTCACGTCCTACGGTGCCTACAAGTTTATCTAACATTTTCTTTGGTTCCATGGAAATTACCTATATCTACCACATTTATGCCAAATTGTTTATGTACCTGATTTTGTGGTCAGCAATGCATTTTCCGTTCAATCCAAGCGCATAATACTACAAGGAAGGAAGAATTTGGAAGATTTGGTGTGCAATTGGAAAAAAACAAAACTTTATAGAACGTAAGCAGTCGTATTGATATCGTCGTCTGTTATCGATAGCGTGGAATATAGAAATTGCGTCCATTTATTGTATCGTCTTATTTAAGAAGTATCAATATCTAAAGTATTGACGAACGAATGATAAACAATGTCTCAATATGTCTTAATACAATAAAATACCAATCACAGCTGTATGTTAGCTCAAATGTAAAAGAAAAATAGTTGTTACGTAAAGCAGGATGTGATATCCCGCACACGGTATATTCATGTTAGTGCGAAAGAAGTAAATAATACTTGTGAGGTGTAAGGAGTGAAATTTCAAATTAATGAATGAAGAATATGAGGAGCGGAATCAAGATTTTAGTTGATAATTACTATCCTAATTTTGATATTTTCTCCTCTGTCAACATCATGGATTCAAAGATCATTCTAATCGCAAAAGTGGCTGGACGGGAAAAATATGTGCTAAATACCGACTGCACCACAATATAGGAGCAACTCTCAAGGAATTTCTGCGTCAAGTTTTGATATTGATGTGTGCATATTTTACGGGAAAATTCCTTTGAGAAAAATAGGAGTGGTGCATACAAAAATAACTCCCAATCGTGGATCAAACGAAAACATAAATGAAACTATCTTCGAACTTCCGTCTACATTCCAGTGGTTTCTCGTCCATCCCGGTAAATCATAATTTTCATCCCGTTTAATTCAAAAGTGTGCCAACGATTAACCACACATTTGCGGACGACGATCCCAGATTCGGAATCGTTTGCATCGAAGTAACTGTGCACGCCTCCGAGAAAACAAGCTTCGTGTAAGTGCCCACTTTATGATGGCCGTTTTACGCGGAAGGTAACCATGTTTTACTCATTTAGTTTCAAGAGGCGATTATGAAGCGCATAAAATTGCGTGATGATTTCAGTAAATACATCGGATTTTAGGATGACTTAAAGATAATAAGGCAAATATTAACTCAAAACTGGTATGAGGTCAAACCGAATAGATTGTTGGGAATTATAACATTTCTGTGTTCCCTCAATCCATGCATACGACATAGCTCTTATTTCGCTTGCATCGACTCCTTTTGGTGAGAAGTAACTTACCACTGTTTCTCATTTACTCAATTAAATCCCCCTGTATAAATAACGATATCCAAATGAGGTAGGATATGGCTTCTATTGGAAATTTTCATTCAACGGTGGTTGTTCTTAAACACTATTTCTCATATATTCTTTAACTGCTGTGCATTCGCAGAAATGTAATGGCTTTGGCCCGTTGACAGTTGTAGCTTATTTGTATGTGTCAAGTCGTTAAGTGGAAACTATTTTAATTGGCTATTTCTAAAATTACATGCATTGCATATATTACATACAATTTCGACAGATTAACCTAATTCTAAATTCATAGAGTTTGGTAAGCTGTGTTAGTCAAATATAACCATTGTATCCGATCATGGAACAGCTGCTATTGAAACTTTTACATCAGCTAAATGGCTGAAATGTTTTTCTTGAGAGAAACCACATGCCCTGAAGAGAATGTGAAGCCACATCTGCTCTATTGCCTGAATCAGAAATCTGCAACCTCTGCTGAACATCCCTCTACCCTCCTTCATTTGTGCTTTTACGGGGAATGTGTCATTTTCATGACCCTTAATTGAAAATCATACCATTTTGGAGTGGAAAACCAAAGAGGTTAAAACGATAGCAGATCGATATATTTAGTGTTGGTTTATAAAAAAATTGCCAACTGTACACTGGATTATTGGATTGAACTGGTACACTGGATTAATCAGAGATCTGCGCGTGTCTAACCACATCGATTAAATCTAAAATTTATGAGAAATTGGCATGCCGGTGTGTGAAATGAAAAAATAAAGTAGACCCATATGACATTCCCTTTTTGCAATTGTTTACATGTTTGGGCCAAGGACTGGCATTTAATCACGGTAGAAAGTAAATTTAAGGTATTTACGGACGTAAAATAGATAGAAATTATATGTGAATTGGTTGACGGTACAAGAAACTAAATGGTATGAAGTTTTATCTAGCAAGGCGATTATTGTTGTCGTAGGATTATTTCCAGTGAATGCTCTGACTATGCATTGAGACAATTTGACACAAATGATCTTGAATTTCTATTAAAGTAGCCAAAACATTTCTACAGATTTTGATATTCCTTGGTTAATATTTTTTTCCGAATTAGAGAATGTTTCTCGCACATTCTGACGCAAACTTTCACACAATTCTTTCACTTTTGTGCTGTTGGCATTGAAGCAATCAAAAGCTAATTTAATTTCCCGCCATTCAGCATTTGGTCCTCAAAATCTTTTTTATTATTTTTACCGTCACTATTTACAATGATTATACATATTTTTCCTCATATTTTTATAGCATCTTTACTGGAAATAACCTAAATATCTGCACAATCCCAACAGTTGTGCGCTGTTGGCATTGAAGTAACCAGAAATCAGCATATAAGCATCGTCGTAAGGGCATCATGTCCCGGTGATGATTACGTCGGCAGAAATGCAGAGTGTGACCCGGTGGATAACCCTAATAGACTTCACGAAAATCATACGCCGAGGAAGCATCATATCCTTCTTCACAACCAGAATATTATTTCATATCCCTTCCGTCAACATTTCGTCCTCGCCATGTTGTGTGTGTTTTTTTGCCCTCGCCAATTTTCATGGAAGCATTATGTACATATTTCTCCTCGTCTTCTCATAAGACCTTTCCACGCCTGGTTCTCCCCTTCATTCTCCATCCCCGACACCCCCTGCCTCACCCCGCACGGCCGGACGTATCGTCCCACCCCCCCCCCCCCTTCGGAAGAGAGCGCCCCGGATGCCCACGCAGCGTGCGACTCGCACCAATAGCCCACTTGAGCATAATATCTAGGTCCGGATGTTGTGTGCGCGGCGTGGCGGGTGACGAAGGGAGAGAGAAATGGCACACACTGGGCGGTTTACTTTACAGGCCTGTCGGCGAATGCCTTCGAAAAAAAAACTGGTTATCAGCGTTTTCGCTCGCGGTGCTTCGCGCCAAAGTGGCCCCCACCGTGATTGGAATGGAGGGTGAAGGAGGGTGTGCCTTCGGTCGGGATTCGACCTCCTCGTCGAGCTCCTGGGTGCCCGCGTTGGCGCGTCAAACAGTCGTAGCATCGTCGAACATTTGAAGGTAGTTCGAGCGAGGTATTTCCATAGTCGTAACGGAGACTATATTCGAATTTTATTTTTTATTTCAGCGTCTGTAAGAAGTATGAAGTTCATATTGTAATATTTATGGCGCAAAAATATAGCTATATACGAACAAGAATTCTGAGTACATAAATAACTATATCCACATGTCTCTAACTTGACTAATTGTTTTCACGCCGTAGGGTGAAAACGCCTTCACAGCGAGTTTTTTTTCCCGATTCTGTAAACATTAGTGCGGTTAGTAAATTGATTATTTTTTATAAACAATTGAGAAAACATACAAAGTACACACCGTTAGTTTTTTGACGAAATCTAGGTGTTAGCAATTCCTATTTTTTTTCATTATTCTCCCTCTGGAGTGCACAGCCGTAATCTATCCCATGTGAACCAGCTTATCTTTTTTGGAAAATTGCTCGAAATTTAGCTCGGTAAGTGGTTAATATTTTGATATCATTGGAAAGGTGAGGGTTTTTTTCTTTAAAATGAGAATCAATTCATCAAATTCTAGGCGAAGTGATATCTCGCTCAAACTACCTCTACGTCGATAATTACACTTCCTCGTTCTACCTACTTCTGACATGTCCCGAAGAGGACTTCATGCTCTTGAGGACCTGTGTATTACATTCGGGAATCGGGTCGGTCAAGTCAAGCCAAATTGTTTATTGCCATTTCAATTTCAATACAATTTAACAAGTAACAAGACAACAAGTGACATTGTAAAGAAACTTAACATAGCCTCTATTTTAAGCTGATTGCCTCTTCATGATCTGTGGGAGTTCTCTTTAAAAATGTGTGATTTTACACACATAATAGGAATAGGCTCGAGAGGTGTAGGACAATGTGATTTTTTTTTCATCTTTTGCTGTTAAAATGGTGGTCGAAAATTCGAATTGTGAGCATGTCTGGTGAGAGATTATTTAATTATTTCACCAGTAAAATGTAAATAACCCCGGCGTGCATGAAATTGCTTTCGAATTTGCTAACATTCTATCTATATTAGTTCGAGTTATAGAATTTATCCATTTAGCAGAATTAAGAATATATCTGGTGACAAACTTGTTGCTCATAGAGTCTTCAATAATGACTGTACGTATATGTATTGATGCTAGAACAAGCTGATTTAAGGTTTGTTCTCTGGAGTCTTATTCTGTTTTTTTTTCGTGGACATCTTAAGATTGTTAGTATAATTTGTCGCTAATGGAATGTACTTATTTATTCTGCACTCTTTAGTTCAGGAACGTTTTAGAGCTTTCAACTAATTCTTTTCAATTTTAGGTTCTCATGGGAAAACTCGAGCTCTCGTAATATTGTTGCAATTAAAAGCAGATACTCACTTAATTTCCAAAACGCGCTGGGACAAACGTATAAAAAACCCATATAATAAAGTCAATGACGATATTTCGTGAACGATAAAGCAATGAATTTTTTTCATCAGTGATGAGGTTTTTTTTTTACATATTTACTCGCAAAAACATTAATGCAATAAATATTTCTCAACTTTTGACGCCCATTAAAGTAGTGTTTCCGAGAAATGAATTCGCAATGAAATATGGTATTATCATAGACAAAATGATATCTCATATACATGTGAATGAATGAAATTATTCGAAACTGACGACTGAGATTAATGTAGGATTTTTTAATTTTGGGCTTTCGAGTTTGAACTTCTATAGAATGAAAATTCCTGAAAAGATCTTTTATAACATTTGCATAATAAGTTACCCTTTTCCCCGAGTAATTATTTTAAATGAGAGTGGATTAAATTTTATCTAGTTTGCGCCATTTCAATGAAAATACTAGTTTTCTCACTCTTCTGGCATGAAGTGAAACATCCAACGCTGTCATATTAATTTTGGGCTGTAAAAAACCTGATTTCTTGATTGCAACTCTATTCGAGACTCTTTAATGCCCCGCGAACATTATCAATGTTCAAGTGATATAATACGAGTTACTCTTGTTATTAAAATGTCGAAGTCAACATTAAATGAATATTAGAATGCGTGTAGAAATTTTTTAATTTCGCGTCGTATTTAGTAAAAACCTTTCGAAAATAACTGTATTATAAGGACTCAAATGTTAACCTTTGGAGACATAATGAAACGTGATGGGTTGACTAAAATATCTGCTGTGAAATTCGTTCAACTCTACTCCATCTCTGACCTATACTTGGGAGGCACCTTACTTTTCCATGGACTACCTCATTTTTCCTCATCTGGAGTTGAGGGAGAATATATTTACAACTAGCATTTTCTGCGCTGCTATTGTTTTGAAGCCTTCTTAGAATCTTCCACAGCTGGGACTCTTTCCAAACAGGCATTTTGGATTCCAAAAAGGACGTGTTTGCCATGAATGGGAGGGGCATCACAGTAGAAGGATTCTGCTTCGCTGTCTTGTTTTGCCGCTCGTTCGAGAGTCGCTCCTGAGCTGATTTTCCTCTAATTTGTCTCCCACTCCGCATCTCCAAAGTTCTTCCCTTTCCCCTGCCCCATTCTTCTCGGCCTTAGTCGTGAGCTTATTATGTGACTGAGCGTCTGGTGCTAGTGCGACATCACAACTAAGCTTTGAGTCTCTCTTTAGTCCTATTTGGATATATGATTATGGTCACTCAAATGTGCGTTGGGTTTGAAACCTGGGATTTGTTTGATTCCATTCGGTATCTCCTCTCGAATAAAGTAACTCGCAAAGCAATGAGGAGTCATGCGGCTATCTCGCTATCGTTTCTATGAAACATTGATCTACCTACGTCGTAATAACGGAGTCGTTCATGGAAGTATGTAGTATGAGAGTTACAAATTGACCTTTTATGCAGACCATTGTTTCATTCCCGAGATTGTTGAACTGCAGCCTCCATTCTTCCACATACCGCGACAGTGTCTTTTCATCCTGATTTTTAATCCTCCTTTCTCCTTTACCTGTCCTCTTAGTGGGACATTCCCTTCTTTTTCCAATTATATTATGTTTAAAAAAGTGAGTAATCTCTTCGGACGCATTCTTGTACCTTCTCATGCAATATGTCTAGTTGCTCTTCAGTATGCGGCTCAATCACCAGGTTTCGAAGACTTCCAATCTATTCTAACTTTACTTTGGTCTCCAGCCCTAATCCATGGATTAACTCATTTCTGTTACGTTGTTTACATGGATAAGCTGGAATCTTTTCATCCCATGTCTTCAGAGAGAATAGAGACCATGGCAATTTTCTTCTTTATTAAAATACAATTATTTAATAGTAGAAGTGGTCCTACAACTTCGGTATGATCACTGCTTCATCTACTTCTGTTATTTTGCGCTTACCTATGATTTACGCGCATCGTGACTCTTTCCAATAGACCTATGCGATACGGAATGGTACAACCCTGACGTTGACGCATCTGTGATTGATGTCCTTTTCCATACATTTACATGGCGATATCGACTCTCATCATGTGATACATGACTGTTTCGCACGAATCTGCGCTTCAGATGAGGAGGAAAGTATGAGGATGGGAAGGAAGGGATGAGGGAAGCCCGCCGCCGACATTAGCCTGCTTTCCACGAAAGATCACGGTTTTGCATCCCATCCGACAGAAGTGATCCATATTGGGGCTTGGGATCAATATGGGAGCTTGAATTGCCCTTTTTATGACTTCCAAGTGGAGTTCAGATCTCCAAAGAAATCTCTCCTCAATGAAGAACGAAGCGTTAGCAGTTTTCAGCTTTAATGGTATGAGCTGACGTAGTATTTCAATGGTTGCCTTGAAAAGTATATACAACCATCGAAACTAGTGTGAAATTAAACTGTCGTAGAGAAAAAAGTCATTGTTTGACTATCAGGGAAGGCGATCCGTATGGGCATGTTTGCAGGGGAAAAGTATTTGGGTAATGGAGGAAAGGTGAAGAGAAACAAGGGGTTGGCGTCGAAATACGCCAAGCTACCGCTTATATTCCTATCCGACGAACGTAGATCTGTATTCTGATTGCTCTTTACATAGCACCCAAGTGAAAACCGGTATTCCTTTGAAAAATCATCACCGCCGGGATTCAAACCCGCACTTCCTGCACCAGTACTCTCACTACCATAGAAATCCCATCCCCTTAGTGAACAGAAAGTGTTGCACTGATGATGGAAGGACTAGGTTGCGAGCCGTTGGGAATTTGGAGGCTACGCGCTAGGCTTGGGTTACTTGAAAATTTCAGATCACGCGCGTTTCAGTATTGTATGGAGATAATTTTTTTGACCCCGCGCAATATCTCTAGAACTGATAGAAGCGACAAAATAAAAGAGATAACCTGCCGAACTGAAGGTGCAAAAATTTCGTCTTTCCACGCAATTTTAGTGATCACAGCAAAAAAGCATGACACTAGCATTAGACACGTTGTTAAAATGCAATTCACCTCAGTCCTCTCCTACCTATTCTCTCCCCTTTCGTGGCTGGTGTCCAAACACCCCCTGCCACACGCCTCTGCGGCGGCTCGCAGGGTATTTTGTAGTTGTAGAATTAGATTTAGTTGGAGAACTAACTGCTCACTCTTTAAATTATTAGCGTGGAACAGTTCCACTATGTCAGACTGCGTACTTTACCTAACAGAGAACAATTTCCTACCCTGCCAGGGATAGATCCCCGTCCTCCGAATGAGAATACAATTCTCTAGTCATCGCGCTTATCCGACCCCCCTTCTCGAAGCCTCGAAACCTTTCCGATATTTGGTTCAGGTCTCGAAGTCCTACTTTTCCTCACCCTCGACCTTTGTCCACGCTGCTTCGGGATTGCTTTCTCCTCCAGCATCCCCCTCCATCTCGCCCTCCCGCCTCTTCTCCTCCCCTCTCCCCACCCTAAGTCCTCCTCCTCCTCGGTCGACATCGTCAATGCGCGGACCTCTCGAGGTCGGGGCTGCGAGCTTCGCTTCCCCTTTCTCCATAAAAGACCAAAGAGGTCGCCGAACCTCTCGATTCCAGACTCGAGTCACTTCCCGAGCCGCCCGCGTGCTACGTGACTTTTTCCCGTCCCCAGCACTCACGAAAGGGGTTGAGGGATCGGATTGATGTGGTAGATAGCTAAAACACTTGACTTTCCATCAGAAGATCCCGTGTTCGAATCCCGGTTGGCCAGTATATATATATATATATATATATATATATATATATATATATATATATATACACTTGGGTGCAATGTGGAGAGCATATTTCAACTGTAAGGATCAGTCCGTCGAATGAGACCTTAAAATGTAGACCCTTGGCACCTTTCCTCAAAGCAGGCTAAAGCCGACGCCAGGTTTCCCTCCATAGAAGTTACTGTCCACTGTATTTCACAATGACTACAATTGTTTTGGCATATTACATCGCAATTATCTGTACAATTCAACCTCGATAAAATTATCTATCCATCACTAAAGGTGCAAATTACCTCAAAAATCGATTGCATCCTCTAACTCGGGCCCTGTGGCGGCGGGGTTAAGTCCTCGCCTGCTAAACTGAGGGTCGCGGGTTCGAGTCCCGCCTGAGTGGATTTTTCACCACTCAGGTTATGGGTGTTTGTGTTCGTACATTGTTATATGTTACAACACCCGATGTAAAAGGCCGTCAGTGCTGTTTTCGGGGATGATAAAGTAAATAAAATAAAAGAACTCAAAATACAGAAATAATTTTCCGGATATTAGAAGTGTGCGATGTTTTGAGTATGTTTGGGTTCGGATATTACGGGTAGCCTATTGCTTAGTTACAAGTCTGCCTCTTAAAATAGTAAAAGATATATTTTATTCTGATCAAACATTTCTGTTGATGGAATACATTAGGTATGTTATGAAGCATGCTGGAATAAAATTCTGTACGAAAATGGTGGTTGCTTAAAAAGAGAATGGAGTTGAGAGCTTTCCCCTGGGCGTGACTTGTTTGGCGCCATGGCTTCCTTACAATGAATTTGTATTTGGAATCAAGGGGAAGTAAGAAGAAAGGAATATTTCGTTATTTTTGTGCTAGGATCACTAGGTTCTGGTGAAGTAACTACACTTTTAACATATATACCTCTTGACCCACTTGGATTGTAAGTATAGATTCATTGATATCTCTCGTTCTGCTGATTGGCTGGTTACCAACCCGATAGATATGCTATTACGGAGTGCCTCGATTGGTTACACGTCCGGAAATAAATGAAAATATATCTGACCTCATCGCTTCATAGATGAGCGTGATTGATGAACCTACATTCTGATACTCTTTTGTTATAATCTTGATTCCGGTGGCATTGCCAAAAATTTACGGCTATTGAAAAATGAGGCATTTCCATAAAAAACGGACTTCCGTACTCTTGGGTAATACGGTTGGTTACTAGTGATCACACATATTATGCAAAGCTTAGAAGAGAAGAGTACCATTCGACTTACGAATATAACATTTTTTCCATAGTCTATTAGGTAAGTGATTCCATACTTGATGCCATGAACCTTCATAAATTACTCGGAGTAGTCAAATGTACTCATTTATAGCGATATTCTGGTGATGGATACTATCATCCATTAGCCAAGTGCAGTTTTTGCACAGTTTTGGTAGAAAACAAACTTCACTGCAAATGTGAACCTAAAAATTATATATATATGGAGGACATGTATTTGCGGCATGAGTCCAGGAGCAATCGTTTTACTATCCCGTCTGCCTATACACCTATTGGATTCATATTCCGCGCATTGGTGCTATTTTCAACGTCAATTAACGACTAGGTTTGGTCTTTTGTGGAGTTGGAATTGAAAACCTATAAACTCTATTATTTCGAATATATTGTCGGCCTCGGTGGCGGCGGGGTAACGTCCTCGCCTGCTAACCCTGCGGGTTCGAATCCCGCCAGGGGAGGATTTTTCACTTCCCAGGACATGACTGTTTGTGCTTGTCCGTTGTTGACTGTTGTAAAGGCCAATATGTGCTGTTTTCGGTGGTAATATATAATAAAAAAAGGATATATTTACGTAGAACAATACCTCATCCAGGTGAAAATTCTGGTACGTCCCAATACCCAAAAGCTAGTCAGATCAGGTATTCTGTGGTCGTCAGCACAGGTCTACTGGCTACACCCTTTGTCCCTTCCCTCTAACAAGGCGCTAACGGTTTTTCGTATGGATCACAAGCGGTCTAGCTGCATCGGCTTAGCATAGACATCAACAGAATTAATACACACGTCAGCGAACGGGTGGCTGTCCTCGACAAACTGTCTCTCCACTCAGGGACACTACCACTCCTCCATTTTGTGTTATTTTTGTACTTGCATAAATAAGAAATGCCAGCAACAACAACAACAATACCCTCTTTAGAAGAATTCTGGAGAACGGCACATTCCTAAACTTGAATACGGATAAGAGTGTATAAACTGTCCTACATTAGCCGTTCGGAAATATAAACAACGTACGGTTATGCGAACCCTGAGTGCAACAGCTTTTGGAATCAAAACATGTATAGCATAAAAACAAGATTCTGGGACGGAACTTAGTTTTAGAGCAAATGTAAGAAAACTGGCGTTGAAGAGTTTTTGCTCATAAGGCACCAAACCGTCTCCAAGAGTCAACAGGGCTGTATTTCCAAGATGGTCAGTGTTAGAGGAACTGCTGAAAGGTGCACGCTATTCGTGGCACAGCAAGGCATGTCTAATTCGTCATAAAATGTTACGTACTCATTAGTTTTCCGGGAGAGGAAAGTATAATCAATTGTAATACAAGTATTCTTTAAAACGCAAGAAAGAAGATTCATCCTTCTCAGTTAAAATGTTTATTCAGTGCATCACGTCTGAGTGAAAAAAAGATTCAGGAGTGAGGTGCTCTTCCGGTTTTTCGCAGTATGGCCTAGTGGGTCGCTACTTGTAGCCTGCCTGTATAAGGCCAGTTTTTTTTAAGTATTCCGTTAAATTGTTGCATGAATTAATAATATTGTTGAAACAGGATTTTTATATTTTGTCTGCACGACTTAACATGTTCGGTCCTTTTTTATCACTCAATGACCTACTGAAAATGTATTCAATGGATGTTAACCGCACAAAATAAAATTATCAGACGTGATGTGGTGGAATTTCAACATATTGATGACAGAAATTTCAATTTTCTATCGGCAAAATAGATTTATTTCGACCTAAGATTCAATGTAATACATCATCACCAAGTTTCGATGTTCTACATCATCATTATGACCTGAAGATTATGTAGTACACCTAGGTTGAAAGAAATCTATTTTACTAATGGAAAAATACAATTTCTGTCTTCATCAGGATGTTAACCGCATTCGCTGCGAGTGCGTGCGAATACTGGTGTTTCTCGCTCGAATTATAATTCTAAGGATTCTGATTTTCCTCACATAAGATTTCGCTGTTAACGAATATTCTCCACGTATTCGACCGTAACATAGCCGATGTTCGATCATGTTTTCCGTTAATACTAATTACGCCACGGTGAACAGAATCATTGTTAAGTTTGTTCATAAAAGCTTTCATGGAAAGAAACTCGCAGAAGGTTTTTTTTCAGTTATTTACATATTTAAAAAAGCTGTTATTTTTTTCATCAAAATTTTATTCTTACGGCCTCTCACCTTCCTTTCCACCGGTTTTTCGTCACTTTCCGAGTCCGTGTCCGACCTGCCCCAACCTCTTCCGTTATTTCCGTAATCAACGTCGGAGTCGCCGCCGGTCCTTTTCCTCGCATCCCTCAGCTTATGTTTCACATCACATCCATTTTCGAAAAGGCGAGACGATAAACCGTGTTGATGAAATTAAAAAAAATCATTCCGCCCAGTGCTCGAAGCATTGGACTAGCAAACATCAAACTGGCGATCGATATAAATTTGGTTCGTAACCTTGTACGCCCTAGAGCGTGTTTATATTACTTCCTTTTAGTGAATAACCCTGGAGGCTATGTATAAATTATTCCTTCAGAGTTATTCATATCCATGATTTCTGTGTTTCATTTTCTGCGGCCCTCACAAGAAATTAAAAATGTGTCCTTGCGCAGCCCTGAGGGAACAATTGTTAGGTGGGTAGGCTACCAACTAGTTTCTCTGGCTCAAATATAGGAAGAAACACTCAATGAAAACTTCCAAACTGAACCCATACGACCTGCTACATTTGGTATGTAAACTAATCTGCGGCAATCTAAGGTGGCTCTGGGAAAGAATACATCCCTAAAACTTCCATTCATGCATCTCCGAAACATTCTCAAGGGCAAGGACGAAAGGAGTTACATTTTCCAATACGACACAAATGCTTGCCATCTTATGGAAAAGATACGCTCGTATTTTGCTTACATTAATTTAATTTTACTGATGCACTTCACTCGCAATTGTGAATCAAAAGCACTGCGATGCTTCATCCAGAATGTAAACACCATCACTGTCTCGGAATGTGAGGGACCAATTATTTATCGTCCCCGTTTTACAGCTCGCAAGATGCCACTCAGAAAGACCCCGTGACCTACATCGCGATCTCACAAACGCAACTTCACGTAGGTGTGTGGCTTTTCACGCCTTCGCAAAAAGGTTCTCGTGTCGAGAGGTAAGCCGTTAACGTACTTCTAACTTTGGAGAATATGGGGAACCGAGCAGTGGATAACGTTACACTGACCATTGGAGTTCATTATATAGATGACTACGCCTGTGCTGTCATAACGTCCTAATGAAGCTGCTCTTGAGTAGTAAATGGACTACTTTTGAGTCAAATTTTCTTAGAATTTTCAAGTTACCTGAAGGGTGTGAATCCATATCGCTTTATTTAACTACTGTACGAATTAAACAATCATGTATTATTTATGATGTCATATATATGCAGTTCCTGTAACCTTGGAATCCAAGAATGTCACAGTACCCACCGCAGAAAATGTTTCTGCTGGGAAGGAGTAAACTTTGTGAGAGTATTATTTTAAGTGTTCGAAATGACTTGCTTGCTACTGGAATGTACCTGCCGAGAAGTCATCTTTGATTTACTAAGTTGTTTCTATAAGTAACTGGATATCCTTAGCTGTGCAATCCTCGTTGATGTCAAGCAGGTATAAAAATCCAATGGACCAATCAGTCTGACTGAAATCTGAAACTGAATCTATGAAAATAATCAAACCTGTAATGTTTCCCTTTTCGCTTTATAATCCATGGTTTCTATGTTCATAATGAATAAAGACACTTGGTAATCTTCCACAGATTTATTTATTTATTTGACACTTAAATAAATCTGTGGAAGATTACCAAGTGTCTTTATTCATTATGAATATCGAGAACTTCCACCATATCCAGCCTGAAACAGTAGAATTTATCCATGGTTTCTATTTATTCTTGTGGCAAATCAAAATGGTTATTTATACCAGTGCAATGGATGATACTGGATAATGGAGGTAACCTGGATAGGATGCACGTGTATATTATACAGGTTTCTAGGACTTAGTTAACATTAAGCTTTAGCTTTCAGATAATAGCTATAAGCTAGTAAGAAGGAATATACTAGTAAGCCATGCCCGCGTGTAATGAATATGGGAACTTCAGAAACTGCCTTTAGCTTTTTTTAGGCGCAGAAGAATATTCAATCTGGCATCAAAGGGAATACGGAGGAATTGAGAAACTCGCCATCCTCCTAAAGGTCAAAGTGGCTCTTCGACACCCTCCGGCTATTCCACCTTAAGTGGTTTCAAGAGTTTAATCGTGCAGCAATTTAAGCCTGTACAGGAAGTTTACTAAACCATAACCAGTGTTGCGACATAAACTTGAATATACTTCAGTTTATCTCTTTCGTGTTATGTTCCAATCACTCCTACCCAAGTTGCCAATTTCAACCCAATAGTACTTTCTTACTCGTGTACGTTAATTAATGTGTTCGCTCACTACCCTAGCCCAATAAATATGATTTTTTTTCTGCTGAAATTAAATTCTCCAGTAATGATTATCAAGTTCTCAGAATATTAATTATGACTTACATTTCCTATTTCAGACCGGCATCAATTTAAAAATGAAGTTCCAACTGGGATATACTGATGCACCCTGCCTTTGTAGGCATTTCAACGCCAAGGAAAAGGTCTGTAACTTGATATTTTCCTTAGTTTCTCTGCTCTAGTTCTTCCATTACGGCTCTCTCTTATAATGATATGGCAATAATCTGACGAAGGTGATCATTTTTAACAAATGCAAGACGATGCTTTTATTATGTCAGAATGCTACCTTCTAACGGGCCTTAATTTTATATCTTTTTTAATATGGCACCATTTTAATTTGATGGCTATGCTCACAGTTGTAAGTTTGACTAAAAATACAGCTCATACTTGCTTCTGAAAGATGCTAAATGAGTCTTTATACAAGTATTTAAGTTACCTGTGGCTTAGGAAATTTCATTCATTTCATTCTGTTCTGAGGAAAATGGTTATATTCACCTCACATTGGAGGGATTTTTGGCAAGCACTGCCTAAAAAACCTGATAATCAATTGGTAAAATTCCGATTAATTGAGTAGTTTATTCATAATGCTATCGTTTATTTATGCAACAATGACTGAGGATGGAAAAAAGTTTTCTAGCATTTATTGGTCTAAAATGTACGAATGTAAATAATATTAACTTAAAAAAAATTGAAGAAAGCGTCTTTTTCTGGTTCTTTTTATTTTATCTCATGTCTCCTATCTTTTCTGAGTTATGCAGAGTTATTTTACCTCCACATACCAGTTATAAGTTGATTTGGAATTCATAACATCATAAAAAATTATCATAGTCTCATGGTTATGTTTGATCTAATTCTGTAAACCAAAAGACGTTTTATTATTATTATTATTATTATTATGATTCGACCCGCAGAAAATTACAAGTCCGAGTATACGTCACTAATCACAGTTCACGAAATATGAATTTATAACGGGAAAGCATTTCAAATAAACTACGAGATCAACTGCCTCAAAAGCTGACAGGAACATTCTCTGAATTCCTGGTAAAAACATAGGGAGTCTCGGCCGCCTTGCCTCCGCAAATGAGGCGTTGGGAAGAGCATTAGGAAATGAAGTCACTCATGGGGCTTTTGAAGGGGCGAGGGTGCTGTTTGGGGGATGAGAGGTGAATACGAGAGTAGAAGAGGAGCAGGGGAGGAGTGAGGTGCGCTCAACAAGGTGGGAGCAGCGGCCGTTACGGAGCTTGGAGGGGGCACATTAGTAAACGCATTAGCTGGAAAGAGGGTGGGCAGACTGAGCGGGGTTAAGGTCATCAAGCTTCCAGGTTATGGCTTGCCAAGGATGCGTTCCTTGCTTAATCTACTTTTTGGTCCTCTCCTCGGCCAAAAAAAGGCGGGAAAGAGAGGCAGCTTTCCTGGTCTGAAAAAAGCCTTCAGACTACTGTTTGTCAACTGAACTATTTGCCAACAGGTACCCTTAAATTGAGTACCTTTTTGAAAAATGCTCCTTATTCCCAACTTTAATTATTTTTTTTTCAGCGGGCACCAAACTGCTGGAAGACACTGTACCATTAGTTGTGGCTATTAAAATGCTTCATTCAAAAATTAAATTTGCGGATACGTGGTATCGCCATTCGGTGTCACCTCAGAGCGATCATGTGTGTAGTTCATTTGTGTATAGTATGTCCATTTGTGTAGTTTCAAAATACATACACTCTAACGGTCCCTCTCCATTGGGAGCATATTTGTAGTGTAGTGCATGCTTGTGAGTCTTCGCCTCGTGACAAGTAAAGAACGTGGTTCATCTTTGGATACGATTAGACAAGTCTAAACATTTTGCCGGAAATTGTTCAGTTATTAATTAAGAAATGGAAAAGGGAAAATATAATAATCGCCTAACTAACTTTTTAAAGCAACATGCGGAGGCTTGTCGCTCAATTCCTCATGGTATCAACTATCGAGGTATTTCTATTTCATTGATAGAGTCAAGTATGATCCTGCGCCTACACAATCGGCCTTGAAGAAGCATAACCATTAAAAGTGGCTAACCATTAGGAAAACAATTCCTTGCTGTTACACAGTTGCAATTTAGTTAGGTGGCTACGTGTTTATCTCCAAAGAAAAAGCCTCGACATTCCTAGGAATTAGTTGGTATGAACAAGAGACCGCGGGCTATAAAAAAATTATGCTCAAGTTTTCTAGCTACAAACGTTTTGCTAGTCGACGCTAACAAAACTGGGGAAACGCATGTTACTATGGGTGAAAATTGACTTAGCTCCTTCGATCAAAAGAAATCTCATTTTATTGTATTCACAATTTTGCCTGCCACTTGTTTAGCCCACGCGAGCTGAATAGGAAATGGCCGTGGGAACCTCCACCGCGCCCTAAGACCGAATCGAACGCGCGACATGTCACGCAGTCAGTCTTGTCCTGCCTTCCGATTTTGAGAACGGATGGGGGGAAGGTTTTTAGGTTTTTGGCTCAACACTTTTAAGAGCATGAGTGGGGACATCTGTGCCTCTTTGCAATATGGGAAGTTTGTGCACTTTAAAAGGGGAGGTCTTGCGAGCTTATTTTTCACCAACACAAGGAAAGATGGAAGGGGTGGGATATCTTTCGCGGGTCGCGTCCGGCTTGCGGGCCGCAGTGTTTCCCCCCATTTCTCGGATGTGGAGGGATGAAAGATGCGGTTTGTGGGACTGTAAGGAGTGGGTGCCGGGCTGTCGGAGCGGGGCGCCGGCTGCCTGGGGCGTTCGATGGGGGCCTTCTATTTTGGGGAAGAACGGTATTTTCCCAAGTGGCCGGGCCCTCACGGGGGAGGAACTTAGCAAGAGGGGGAGGGCGGACGGACAGCGTCATGGGGGCAGAAATGCCCCATGGTGCTCTCTGCGTATGTTACCGAGGGTGGTCGGCTGTCCCCACCCCTTCCTAACCCCGACCTGCCTTCTTCCCGAAGGCAAATCGCTAGACCAGGACAGTAAAGAGGCCAGGTTTGAGGGATTGGCCTTTCGCAATACTCTTTCTTCGCCACTTCGGTTGAAGGAGACTTCAACGCTCGATTATAACCACCTTTTACGAAACCACTGAACTTGTTCAGCGTACGAAAACAGAATTCGATGTTGATCGCCTTATTTTGCCGTTATAAATTTCACCAGCTACCCCAACAAATAGTGATGCGCAGATCTGTACTCTTCAGGACACCTTCACCCAATGAAATATGTTCGCCTTAACTTTAACCTGATTGAGATTCCCAAGAGGAAGTCTTAGAAACCGAATCACAACATATGTGGCGAAGATCGGATGAAAGTGCGTAAAATATCGAGGCAATTTTATTGTATTCACAAGCCCGCCAATGATTTGAATGGAAGTCACTATGAAAATCACAGAATCACTATCATCCGACTTCAGATCATAATTTAGACAAAATGTTGTAACCAAGTTAGAAGCCCATAATTTTTCAAAATATGTCAGAAACTTTCTACAAACGCTTGCTACTGTCGACTAGGTCATATTCATTGGGCTAGGAAATAAGATCACCGAACGGACAGGTTTCACATGCTTCTTGCCAACGAACAATAAGAGTAATAGCCTTCATTAAGACTGGATAGATAAGCTACTCCACAGGAAGCGTACTTCATGCTATTTCAGCATGAACCTTTTTCCTCATGCCAGCCATTGCCAACAGTATATCTCACATGATATAATTTTCGAAACTCTTATACGTAAGTATTTATATACATGTCTTTTGGTCATTGAAACTCTACAACAGTGTTTATTAAGCTTTCAGAGCATGTAATGTTGTGCGTTATTAGTAAAAATTCACTCCCTGAGGTGTACTATGCGGATATATCAATTTAAGTTAAAGAATAAATTTAATTTATGCACCCACGGGAGGAAAGTAATTGGTCAAGATGTAGTATGTAGATTTCCTTTCTTCGTGGGAGATGGGAAATTACCTTGTCAAAAGTTTCATGGAATTTCCACCCACCTCCCTCGGTTATGCTGTGCCGTTCTAGCACCACGTGTAATGGTGGGACGTAATTGTTCCACCTTTGCCTCTCGCAAGGAACACGATCCGTTGGCTCTTGAGATCAAGCTGACTGAATTATTTTGACAAAGCCAAAAGAGTTTTTGAAAATTTCAAGTTAATAGCCAATGTAGAGTTATACTCTCTCGATGCTTGGTATTCGAAGCTTACTACGTTAACGATGCTCTAAATTAATGATAAAAAATTCCAATTACACGATATACTCGGTTACTCTCATGGTATGTGGCGCGTGATTCGTGAAGCCTTGCTCTCCGTGTTGGGTAACCACACTCGAATAGAATTCTTAGTAATGAATTGGGAAGATACACCGAACGAATCCTCTCTTACTTTCACCTCAAAGCCGCTCGAATAAGGAAGTTTTTGCGCTGGTGTGTAACGGAGTATATGACTAATTTATAAGATGCTCCATAGAAATCAGGATTGTAATGTGAAGTGGAGAAAGTCAAGGGAAGGTTGACACTTGAATGAATTGGCAGTCATAAAAAAACATTACCCTGTATTATTGAGTACCTATTTCCAAATTTTATCTGTCGTTAACATTACTTTCTAAACCACAGTTAGAATCAAATAGATATTTGCGTGATTAAAATGCAAAAATACTTCAGACTTTGATAATCCTCTCATAAAAAAGTCTCTAGGTCGAGTGTTAAAATTTTTATTTGATGTTTTTTTACAAATGTAGGTACTCTATAAAACTTTGAGCTAATATTTAATAGATTGGCACTAAATATGAATAGGTTAAATTTACTGATGAAATCATTTTATTCCTCCACTTTTCACGCAAAACAATCAGGAATAGAAGTGATTCAAGTGGAATACCTGAACAATTTTGTTTTTTAACCATTTGGTTAAAAAAATTAATTATTATACGCTTCGCTAGTTCTACTTTGCCCCCTCCAGCGGTTTCTATGCCATGCAGAACTGCCATGCATACTATTCACACCTTGATTTGCACATTTTAACACGTGGGTGCCGTGGAGTATCACTGCCCTCATTCGCATATCAATGGGGTCATCTTGATTACCCGTCCAACTCGACGAGCAAAAAAGAAACTAAAGACGAGCCCTATATGTAGGAATTTTACATGCATAAGCGTGAAAAATGAATCGTTGTGGCAGTGTAACACTAAAGGGACATCAACTCTTGTCAGTAATTAGAAGTCCTCATATATAATCCATGGCTTGACTTGTTCGTGAATATACATTCTCTGTTGACCCTCTGGGTAAAGATTCAGAACCATGTCATGTTCGTTGGCTAAATCTGGGCATGAAGATTATTGAAATGAATACTAAAATGAAGGATTAATTTTCTCAATACATAAGTGAACTAATGGAGGTTTCAACGCCACGCTTTCTGCAGTGGTTCCCTTACTGTATAAATGCTAGGTTACGTTGGAAGTTTTATAAAGCAGACTGTCCTAATTATACATAAAGTACAGAGAAAACTTCGTAAATAGTTATTTCTGTGAAATTTTTACCTTTGCTTGCTAAAAACTTTTCCTTACGCGCTTATAAAAATATAGAGAAAGCATTAAGAAAAAAGATAAAGAGCAGAAATAAATTCCTCGTAAATCGACTTTTCACCTTTGTCGTTCAGTCCTAAGATTGGTTGACTGCAACTCTCCATCCCTACTCCCTGGTAGTTCTTCTTATGTTCGTAAATATAATCATCCTAGTAATAAGTATATCCCCTTTATGAATTAACGTGAACCCACATACTTAAAAAAAACAAATGGCGTAGAACGAGTAAATACAATCTCGGGCTGCCTGTTTAATTAATTTTCAATAGGAGCTGGATGATTTAAAGAAATTAAACAAATCACAGCGCCCTTCGATGCCCGAAAGAAATGGGTCTTCTTCCATTTCACGGGCACCAAGAAAATTCTCGCGTCCCATTTTCTCGTTCCAATTTCGTTTTCACTTGCAGCACCACTCCGCGAAAATTTAGGCGACGAGGGTAGGTGCTAATCAAATGGATTCTCATGCGCCGCCCGTCACGTTCCATACGAAAATATCCCGCATATAAACTCGAGAGGTGGGAAAGTAGGGGGAGACAAGCCTGCCCTTAACCTTGTCGAGATAGTAGGTTTTTCTACCCCCCCCTTCTTCCTCTAACTGCTGGAACATGACCGCTTAAGAATGCCTCGTTTGCTGCCACCCCCACCCTACGTTCGCCTCCACAGCACGGCACCCCCAACTCCCTCCCTCCTGTCACCCTTCTGGTACGGATGTGGATTCAACCAGGTGCCCACCCAATGCCGAAGGACGGAGTGGTGAGGGAGCAAGAGGTGGGAGGCCGAGCGAGCTTGTGTGTATGTCTTGTGTGTTGGTGTGAGTGTATAAATCCATGCCGGAGCCGTTCGTGGCTAGGGCACCCCACTGACCCCGATATGGGCGGAAAGGAGAGGGCGGCAAGGGTGAGGGGGAGAAAGGAGGGTGAGGGTGGTGGGGGCTTAGTTTTGTTTGGGGGAGAAGGGGAAGGAATAAGGGGGGCGCCAGGGGGTGGGGGGAAGGTTCTTTCTCCTCCCCATACACCCCCAAAAATCGCTGTATCCGACACGACTCCCGCCCGAAATATTCCCCCTCCCTCCCCCTCATTGGGAGAAAGGAGAGGATCGGGGATTGAAGAGAGGAAGGAATCACAATGAATACGAGACGAGGAAAGCAGTTACACTCAGAAATGTGGTTGAATCATAGCAAAAAAAAACTTGAGAAAATACAGGAAGCCCACATTTACACGGCCTGTAGAGTTGCTATTAAGATACTGAATACCATTCACTCGTGTTCACCAAATTGATGGGAGGTCCTGCATAAATGGACGGGTCCTATTTAATTTATACCATAGCACGGCGTTCTCTTAAACCTCAGAAACTATCTGCCCCGCACTTTCTTCTTAGCTCCTCATAGTTTCTGCCCCTTTTATGTCATCCAAAATCCCATTTCTCTTCTTTCCTCAAAATAAGAAATGTCCAGTTGCAATAGTAAAATATAAATTAAATAATTCCATTAAATTATTATTTACGAATTACGATAAATCTTAAACATTCTATTCATACTTAGTTCTGGAAATAGAAATCCACCAGCTTGGGATACCCATCTGAGACCTCTGGTCTGCGGTGCAAGACGTGCTAGCATATATTGGGATCTATGGCCGTTTAACAATGAAAGACTCAACGGGCTTGGGATGAAGTATTATTCCATCTCTCCGTAAATTAAATCACTATTCGAAATACCTTCTCTCCTATGGAAACGGAGACTTCAACGGCTGAGTTATTCTGGACAAGTGAGTAAAAATAAACGAGTAGTATCACTTCTTTATTTATAATTACTGACAGCTACGGTGGTCGCTGACGGTGAGCCTTAATTGAAGTACTGAGTCTCTATAAATGAAACTATGGCCGTACAGCCACCTCTACGCCACTTCAACGTCTCCACCTTCCCGCTCGGTGAAATCGCTGTTATTATACGGAGATTTCAACGAGCGAGTCATTCAGGACGTTAGGTTCCGAGAGTTAACTAGCGACTACGTGAGACCCTAGAGAAATCTCACCTAGTTTGGTATGCTGGTTATAAATATTTCCTTGGTTGATAACTTTTCTAACCTATTAAAAATTAATGGCTATAAAATACCGATTGAGATTTTTCCACTTATTTCTTAGCGATTGCATTCATCAGCCGATAAAGGAGTCAAATCAATCCAGGATTACGAATTTAATGTAATTACTGCATATTATATTCCATCATTTCAGTAACGAGCTTCTCGCAGCAAATATAAGACGGGAATAGCGAAAAATGTAAAGCAGAGTGACTGCATGCCTGGTGTGGAATCACCCCGTGCCACACACCCTAGTGGTGGCTTGCACGGTACATCGTAGATGTAGATGTAGACTGAGTTCACCGGTGTTGATATGCAGTCATTGTTCTATAAGTGTCACGAATGTTACACTAGAATGTGTTAAAAGAGCTATCACACCTATTAATATGACACCCATGCAAAAATACGTTTAGAATAGTTGCTTTAAAGTCGTATATTCCTCTACTTTTCCTCGAAAACATAACTATCACGGAGTAATCGGGGCGCAATCAGGTCCAAAAAGTGACCAAGAACCCTTTCCTTAGAAATCTACCATCACTACGTTTTCTTTCCGGAGTAAACGAGAGATGCAAGTAGCTTGAGAGCCAAATTCACCTTTATTCTTACGCTGGATGAAAACTATAAAATTCCTGTCTTGATAATTAACCTTTAAAAGAAAAAATGAATGTACCGAGAAACCTACAGTGATATCAAGTACTTAGATTTATGTGAGGTATATTCCCCAGAAACATTTTTTCGTCGATAATCGTGTTCTCTTGCTGCGACATAGGTTCAAATCATATTTACAAGAGAGCGTATGCGCGGCTATTGGAGTTACGAAAGAACTCTGACTAACGGTTGACATTCCTTTCAAGGACTCAAAAAAACTTTGAAGCCAAAGCAGCAGTGTAAACACGGAGATCGGAGATTCCTGAGAGGCATAGGCTCCGCTCACGATCACTCAATGTTTTGTACATAATTAGTAATAATGGGGCACTACTATTGGTTATGATTTAGTCCTATAAACAGTTCATTATGATGGGGTGTTCACGACCGTGGTGATATATTTTGGCCTAGTTCGCGACTATCTCGAAGATCACATGATTTGCCGATTTAAGTTGAAGGAAACGCGGAAATGTTTTGATTAGGAAAATTTTAATTCAAATTCAAGATCCTTTGAAAGCTCCATTTACGAAAGCCCTAATTACTAATTCGTAACTACAGTGACCGCATCAGCTGGAGAGTTAATCCCTCGGATGGTTAATGAGTTATTTTTAATTCAATAGCACCGAATTTGGTAGGCTAGGATATGGACAGTCTCGCCCTAATAAAGTATTAATCCATTGAGAAACGACCTCGTGTTTCCCACGAAATTTTCACTAAACTCACTGCATGAAATGAGTTTAATTTTGTATTCAGAAAGAAATTGCATTCAATTACAGCCTTAGGTTTACAGAATTTTATCTGGGCCTTTTCTTACCCACTTGTTAGTATTGAAAAAATACGCGAATACTTAACGTGCATTAGCATGTTCTCTGAACAAAGATCTGGTCCGATCCAAACTACAAGTGCCTAACCAGTAAATACTAAAATTTTAAATTGTTTTCTGACGATTTTTCCGTGAATTAGTAGCACTATTACGCTGTGAACAGCTCGCCACTCCGAAGACTAACGATCGATGTCCTCACTGTTCCTTTTGATTTTATGAATCAGAAAACCATTTCTACATCTATACAGAGAACCTTTTCGGATTTTTAAGGCATGAATTCCAGGAACTCACTATTTTATATGGGGAGTTCACTTTAGGAAATATTTTCGGGACTCTTCGCTATATGTTCCATGACCAAACCACTGTCAGTCTTCTTGTCGTAAGTACGCAAGATTTCTGAAGGCGGGGTAACCGAATACTTGAAATAATGGCACGTGCAACTCAATAACTCCAAGTGGCCCACTCTCTATCTGACGGTGTTTTTACATAGCGGCCTAATTTCTAAAAACTTGCAAAAATGGGGATTTGTCACTTGAATACGAACTTCGGACTCATTGATAGTTGAATATTCTAATTGCTACGTATACACGTTTATATTAAAAATATTAGCATATAACTGTTCTATTCGCACGCAAACACTACACTAGGGTAACTGATTTAGAGCTCCGACAGCACTTGCTATTATTATTTAAGTCGGCTATTTTATTTTAAAATTTCGTCGTTTAACTTGAGCTATGATGTTGAAATTTTAATGCCTACAAAATATCAGATTCCGTTGGCTACCGTAACTCCTATAATTCCTCTATTACGTGTCGGCATTGAGATGCCTGATGAAGCCTCAAAATAACACTTAGAACGTCGTAACCCATTTTTAGTTAGCAAAATATCAATGAAAACTCCTCCTCCTGGCGTTGAAAAATATATGTAATCTCTGATTTAAATTGCATGCTAAAATCAACTCCAGCTACGCAGTCTTGAGTCGCGAGCCCAACTATGGAGTCTGATAACACAGACATCTGTGTAAGGAAATGGAAACAAAAACACATTCCCCAATTTTATCTCAAAATTTGTACCCAATGAATCCCAATAATTGAAAAATGATCATATTTCTTCTGCCAACAGCCTCAGGATATAAATCGTAGAAATTCGTGTTGAGTCAACTGAAAACTAGCGAGAGAAACACGGAGGGCCATTTGTCAATAATACGTGCAGTACAGGTGCACAAACGCATCCTTTTACTACATGGAATACATCCTCATAACGAGAAATACATCTTGCTGAACAAAAAATTGATTGTTCTTGTCACACCAACGGTGTGGAGTTATTGATGATTTGCATCTACATTCTGCTCTCTTCCTTTCTTTGAGTCCACTTTGCCACCATAACTGAATACAATCCGCTTCCCGGGGAAAGGGATTTGATTTTTGAGGAACCCGGAAACAGCTTCGATTGTTCTTTCGCGCTGGGGAAAAAGAGTGTAGTGGAAACGCGTATCTCTATGGGACACGCACACATCGCATTGACCGCGTTCATACTCTCTCTGCTCGCGCAGTTGACCGGTTTTTCGAACTCAAGCGAACGAGGTCGTTGCTTTGCAGCGTACGCGTACTAAGGTAAGTTCAAGGACGATCGTAACATATATAAGTATTACTAGTTAAGTCGCGTGGCAGTTATGAAAAATGCAGAAATTTAACAAAAAATCCCATCAAACCAGCCGCAGATCCCAGAAATCTGAGGTAAAATCACGACCTGAGCTTATTAATATCGTAAAGAAGTGTAATACTCAGTACACCAACGAAGTACAATGCATGCCACCTCTATGGTAGGGGTGATAGAAAATTATGAAATTCCCTACCGTCTCATGTCATTCTAGAGAAAATCATTTGCGATGTCTCTACGCTCATTTTTTTATTTTCTGCGGTAGTACTTAATGATTTTGATCGCTTGACCGCAGTGTATCACACGTATGCCTATTTGAATATGTGGCAAAACTCCTTGTATCAACACACAGTTCTGTCCTTTCTGTTAAAATCGAACGTCCTTGTATCCTGCGTATTATTTACATAGCCCCTTTACCAATGTTGACGAATAATACCTTTCCACATAAGTTAGTGATTCCTTTTGAAATACGTACGGTAAATCCCATCCGTCTGTCCAAAAAGTCCAAAATTTGGAGAAAATATGGCAAGATGCCATTCACACAACAGACACCAGAAAAGAAAACACCAGTTCACTCTAGTATGCACGTCGAGAGACACCACATAACGCAGGAGGATTTACCGCTCACCGGATAATGGGGTGGAGAATAAAATACTACAAGGCCATTAGACACTTGCCTCTCGTAATCCAAAGGTCGAAGCTCTCGGCGAATCCCAAACAAAGCGGCCTTGTCTTCACAAAAATCCTTGGGTCTTGGAACTCCCCGTCGTTGTTGTGGTCGGGAAACACTTCACTCCTCAGCACACGTTGGTTTATCCTCTTGGGGTACTGCGATCGCCAATCCCGTCGAATGCTTTCCTTAGCACCCCGGAAAAAAAGGATTCCTTCTTTTTCGAACGCGGGAGATTTGAGCGAACGTGGAAATAAATCACTGCCCCGCCCCCGTAAGATATCGGTGATAGTAGGATTTAGGGATGTTTTTTGGACGAGAGAACTTAAGCTGGAGGTCTTGTTGGTTGAGGGGCTTGAAGATTTTGATAGGGTGGGAAACGGAAAAAGAAACTGACTATGAGGGGCGTAAGAAAAGGAAGGGAAAGATAGAAGAAGGGCCCTGCGGGGAAATTGAGAATTCCTCCTCGTGGGGCTTCACAAACTGGTAGATTGCCGGCAGAGGCGTAATGAGAACTCTAAAGAGGCGACAAGGGGCCGCTCATCTTTTATTCCGGAACATGTTTTGTCCCCGACTGTCGTCAGGAACAAAGGGTGTCGTGTTCGCACCGGGACATTGTCCACACTTGTTTTGACCTGTCACTGGGGAATAAATATTTTGCACTCTTCAGGGGGGTTACTGGTAACTTTAAGAACTGTTAATCCTTTTCTGTCATCAAGAAAAAAAAACAATGTTGCACTTTTGGGGTTGGTTATGTTGTTTATCACTTGTCGAAGGGTAAGGAGACACTAAGAGAGCGAGTTTTGTTTTATGCTCCGCGGAGAAGTGTGTATCCGTTTTGATGAGGCCCCCCCTGATAACTTTCGGAGCACAAAATCACAAAACGTTTGAGTAGTCCACAGCACCGACCTCCTCTTCCACAGTCCTGAGGGGCCGGGTTCGATCTTTTCCGGGGGCGGGAAGGGGAATGTCGTATAATCGGAGTCCACACTCGTGTCAGTCAGTCCCAAACTGTCTTCGTGCCAAGAAACGCGTGCTTCGAAACGTCCCTCCACCATCCACGCCCGCAAAGGAACTGAATAGCTGAGGAGGCCCGGAACGCCCATTCCCTCCCCACTCCCATCTTTCACCGCCCCCCCAACCTCCACAATACTCCCCCCCTTCCCTTCTTTTACTACCCCCTCTCCCCTTTCGACTCCACCTTTCCTACCTCACTACCACGTTCTTCCTCACGGTTAATACACCCCCCTCCTTAGCGACACCTATATTCCTCCCCCCCTCCCCATTCAACCCTACTATGCCCAAAGCCAAAACCCCTCTCCTCCCTTTTTCCTCATGCTCGTATACTACACGCAGACACACACCAAGTGATGGTGGGAGGAAGATGCAACCCCTTCTCTTGCTCACCCACACCACGATTTTCAACCCTCCTCAACTTACTCCAATCCCTGTTTCTCCCCCTCATTTCTCCCCACCACCTTCTCGCCAAACCCTGCTACCTTCAGTACTCCCACCCAATTGGTGGGGGGAGTCAGTGAACCGCTCAAACCGGGGAAGGTTTGGGTAGAGGAGAGTAGGGGTGGGGTGCATCACGGAGGGGGTTTTGTGGGAATGGGGGAGTGGGTTGCGGTGGTGGGATGGGGGTGGCGGAAAGGGTGGGTGGGGGATGGAGGAGAACACAGCAGTCTCGCGGAGGGGGAGTGAGGAACATTAACCTAGTTTCGCAGGCGGGCAGGTACCAGGTAGGTCCAACGACCGGAGTAGGGCTAACGCCATTGGCTGAGCGGGCAAGGGGGAAAGAGTCTGGGGGAGGGGGGGGGAGTGACGGGAAGAGGGGGAAGGGGAATAGTGGCTCCTTCCCAGTCGTCGTGTGGGCAGCGACACACTTTGAGAGAGTAGTCAGTCCCACACGCACCCAGAGCCGTCGCATCTCACCGTCTCGATCCGTTTCCCATCTTCCCAGGCGGTCGTATTTTCTTCTTCGTCCTCCTCTCCGATTCTTCCTCCATCCGCCTTTCCCCCATCTCTCTCCCCCCCCTCCATTCCTCTTGAATATTCATTCCCAACCCTCAAAAGTCGCTCGAGTCTCCTCCCGTTGCTTTTTGCTCCCAATCTCGGTTCGACTTGGCTATTCCATCGAGAAGTTATGTCCCAAATGGATAGGAAGTAAAACGCTGCACCAAAGACGGGCCATTTGTTAACCCTGGTCTTTAACGTGCTACAATTTATAGGATAATAACGCATGTACCGTCTAGCGTAAGATATTAATTCTTTTTGAAAATTACGCCTTGAGCGGGTTTTATAATCTCTGTTTAAATATTTGATCGGTATGTAAGCTGAAGTTAAATACCTTCTCAAATCCATAACGTTCAATTGATCTAACGTGGAAGTCAAATGTAATACACAATACCCGGAATTTCTGTTAGCATCAAGCTAATGACAAGGCTATGTTATCTTGCGGTTAACGTTAACCAGATATCACAAAACTGGGCATAAATCTATGTCCGAAACTGATTTTGAACTTCCTGACCTTTGATTTTCCTAATCATCGCATTACCTGGCTGGTTACCACCATCGATCCAATGATTATTACACCCATTACTATTATTATCTATCCCCTTATGGTGATTTTAACGCTTTGCTTTTTGAACGGTGAATCCAACATATTGAATAGACTTCTCGTTCACTTACTAGATAAATGGAATGTTTACTTATTCAAAGTTTTGAATCAGTGCAAGGAAATTCACGTAGCGTGTGTAAGTATTTGACTTATTGTTAGAGAAAAAATGAAAAGAAAACTTTTTTTCGGTTAGCAGTTACCTCAAGCAATTTTGTGTTGTTTCATTGCTTGTAGTATTCTCTCAGGTTGTAGAATCATACATTTCATGAAATTCGATCAGCATCTGGGACAGCGGCTGGCATGGATTATTTTGGGATATTCACCGTCATCAAAATTTATTTTTATTGCAAAGCGCACGTAATAGGGAAGCCAAGAAGTTAAATATCTACTATAATAATCACCGATGTGTGTGTGTATATATATATATAAACTTTGCCACAGGTGGGGCGGAATTAAATATAGACACATAAAAAAGAAGAACACTCACACTATACGTTCTGATATTTCGGTTACTCTAGTAACCGAAATCTCAGAACGTATATATCAGAACGTATAGTGTGAGTGTTCTTCTTTTTTATGTGTCTATATTTAATTCCGCCCCACCTGTGGCAAAGTTTATTTAAATTATCGCGTGTGTGATTTTCCACGAACTCGTATATATATATATATATATATATATATATATATATATATATTTCGTTCACTCACTCACACACAGCCTTTAGGCGAATAAATATATATTATAATTTGAACAGAAGGTGAAAGAAAGAGATAGGAAACATGTAACTAAAATTATACATATATATATATATATATATATATATATATATATATATATATATATATATATATATATATATATATATATATATATATATATATATATATATATATATATATATATATATGTTCGTCATGGATCATCTGCCAGTGAGTGTCCACTGATTTACTTTCCTATCCTTCCCCAACCTCAACGCCTTGTTGCTAGCTTATACCTTTATATATATATATATATATAATATATATATATATATATATATATATATAAAAATATTCAAACTTACAGGCGGTAGGAGAAAGAGAAAAAAAGATAAAGAATTCGTTCTTACGGGTTTAAAGGTTCGTTTATCTTTATCTTTTTTTCTCTTTCTCCTACCTCCTGTAAGTTTGCATTTATATATTTGTGGCCAATTGGTGAAAACTTCAAAAAAAAAATATATATATATGTCAGTAACTTTCACACAAGAAATACACGTGAAGCTGAATCTTCATTTGGCTGCAGACCTTTTTTTATTTGCAAAATTAAATTAGAATTAGTGGTTTTCTGTTATTGAAAGAGGTACCAATAGAAATAAAATAAAGGTCTTATTCCTTCAATCGAATTTTGTATTCCGGTCGAAATTCCGAAATGCTTGCTAAAACGTAACGATTTTTCGCAATATTTTAGCGTTTTTGAGTCATCTTCCCCATAACGACCATGCTCATTGTTTGTAAGTCGAGATTCCGTGACATATCCATTAACTCAATGACTCTTTGCTCTAAATAAGATGTGTAAATTATAATATTTTGAATGATAAAGTGAAATTTTATTTTTGCTATTAAATGGTAAAATCTTTAGTAAATTTCATCGAAAAATTTGACGTACTACGCAGTCACGCGCAGTGTTGATTTTTTACCTTCCCGTTGATATTCAATGGGCACCTTCACTAATTCCTTTATATTAAACGATTTGAAAGAAATCCTTGATTTTACTTCGAACCTGAATATTGCGTAGGAACAATGGATTTTAAAATTTATTCATTGCGTTTCACACATTTTTTCCCGGGATGCCTGTTTTATCAAATAGTACTTCGGTATCTATTATCAATTAGCCTTTTTGAATTACCTTAAATAGATTTGTAGTCGGTTTGTTTAATTTTTATGAGAGTTTTTTTCTATTTATGTGTGTCTGTCTGGGGTCTCTATTCACTCCACTCCATGAATCAAATAGTGTATCAGTAAAGAGTAGCGCCACGATGCATGATAATGAATCCTTGAGACGTAAGTGTGACAAAGGATTATCGAAGTAGGAGATCTCTTAATATAATGTTTATAGGAAAAACAGTACAAAATATTTGCTAAAGTTTTACCTCATTTCCTTCATTTTTTCCAAACCCGTTAATCAAAACAGTAAATGTGCAGTGTCATTCAGCAGCGTATTCTCTTGCTGGCTGTATTTGTTATGTTGGTGCTGCATTGAATAGGAAGCCATATTTTGCGGGGCCTAATCCTTTCCCAAATCAATTATGTATTGCATTTAGATTTATATGATAAGGAAAAATCTTAGTCGTCGAACCAATGAAAATCCAAACCCATGACCGTTACGTTTTAAAGTTGTTTTGAGATTGCATTTTTTGTAATTTTTAATTTATTTTCGAAGGAATTTTGCGATTTTTCGTTGGCCTATTTTTCAGAACAATTCGATGTATCTAAGACTAAAAATCATGCGTCTATAATAGGCAGTATTATTTTCGGTGAGTATTTAAATCAGTAATAAAATTTATGTTTTATTAAAATGCGAATGAGGGGAACGGCACGACGATTCTCCATTTTTGGAATCCCGGCAGCAGTGGGAAGGAAAAATGCGCAAAGAAGCAGCGCCGGCATTGTGTCTGCTAGGAAGCTTGGTCATTGTAATAAATCATTTTCACAGTCTGTTCCTATTCCCTTCCTCCTCGTTAAAATTTAGGTTAAACGTTGGAATGGAACTACGGTCTCATTTTCATTCCATCTAGCCTTTTCCGAGTTGTCAGCTCGTCTTTGTGCCTCGCTGCGGTAATTCCCATGCCTCAGGGTAGTAACTTAGCTTCTGGGAAAAGAGTCCGATTTCAGGAGAATGCTTCGAGACATGGTTACTTTAACACCCCTGAGCCGTAAGAAAATTCTCCACGGATATATTTTAAGAATACCCTTCTGATCATATCTTAAGAAAGATATTCTGTCAGGAAGTGGGACTGTTAGGAAATCGAAAAATAATCGAGCAAAAACATATTTATTGACTCTTAGGGGGAAATGATACACCCTGAAGATTTCATGTCTTGTGAGTCAAAGAAAATTGGAATTCAATCGGACCGGTCTAATCATAAATAAACTGGATTTTTCAAATAAATGCTCTGATATAGTTTTCCATAAATATGAAACCTGTTTCGTAACCCTTGAAAAATTGTTTTTATTTTAATCTAGTCAATAGATATGACGGTTTTCTTTGCCTAAATCAAACGTTAAATTATGCTTACTGCCACTCAATAATAATTTTCTACTTTAGGTCATTTGGTTGAAGTTGGAAATGTATAGGTATTAGTTTTGTTGAAAGATTTTGAAAGATACTTTTTTTTCGGGAATGAAAATTGTTATCAAAAAGGTTTGGTTTTATTTTGAACGTTTTACTTATTTTGGCCCAGTTGAATAGGATACAATACCATCCTCTCTTCCCCCCAACCAGGGTTATACCAAGTTTATGGCTAGAAATTGGGCATTATCCAATATTTTAACTGGTTAAATAAATTAATAGTAAATTTTCGAGAAGCAAGCAACATGCAACGTATATTAAGTAACATGGAATATACAATGAAAATGAATAATTAAATAAATATATACATGAATATACCACTGATTATTGTTGAGGAAGTACCAATAGGTAGTACATATTCTTTAATTTCCGAATTTTTTTGGGCACTTTTTGGCACCATTGCAAACTAGTACTCATGAAATCGATCTTTTGGAACGAAGATGCTGAACGATTCTCCCAATTCCGAAACGTTAGAAGTAAAAATATGTCATAATACGTAAGTCATTAAGAGGGTTCGAGCTCGCTTCGAACCTTAATCCGTTCCTTTTCCCGAGCTCGCCGGACGATCCACACAACCGGGAGTCCCCACCCCATAGCTGAGCATACACAGTATTTCTTATACTTTAACAAGTCATATACCAACAAATTAATTCTACCATATTACCCCTGGTAATTATGCGATTACATACGTCTTTTGATCGAGGCTCTACGACAACAAATAATGATTTTATAATGAATATTTTTCAAAACTCTACAATCTGCATCTGCACCTTTGTAGATTCTAAATCTGTGTTCCATTTCTCGATGGACGATGTACACTCTCGTGCTCTTGAGGTAGTTTGAGCGAGATATTTCCCTAGTCATAATGGAAACTATTCGAATTTCACTTTTTAATTTCAGCGTCTGTAAGAAGTATGAGGTCAATATTGTTATGTTAATGGCGCAAAAATATAGCTATATATGAAAAATATTGTCAGTATTTAACTAAATATGCGTACATAAGTCTCTAACATGCCTCATTTTTTCACGCCGTACGGAGAAAAAGCCTTCGCAGCGGTTTTTTTGACTCTGTAAAAATTACTGCGGTGAGTAATTTATTAATGTTTATAAATAGTTGAGAAAGTATACAAACTGCACACATATTTTAAAAAAATCAAAGAGTTATAAACTCCTAATCTTTTCAATATTTCCTTCTAGAGCGCACAGCCGTAATCTACCCCATGTAATAAAAACACCTTACACTTCTATGCAAATTGCTTGAAAAGTCGTTAGGTAAGGGGTTGGTATTTTGATATAAGAAGTATGAAATAATTTTGTAGTATTAATGGCGCAAAGATATAGTTATATATGACCAAAAATCTCAGTAATTAAATAAATAAAGATTCATAAGTATCAAACTTGACTAATTTTTTCATGCCGTACGGCTGAAAACCCTTCAAAACAGAAGGTTTTTTTTTGGGATTCTGTTAAATTACTTCGGTGAGTAATAGATATTTTTTATAAATAGTTGAGAAATCATGCAAACTATACACCGTCAGTTTTTTGACAAAATCTAGGTGCTAGAAGTTCCCAATTTTTGTAATTTAAAATGTTCTCCCTCCGAAGCGCACAGCTGTAATCTATCCCATGTAAAACATCATATATTTTCAGGTAAATTGCTCGAAAAGTAGTTGGGCAAGGGGTTGATATCATTGGAAAGATGAGTTTTTTCTTTAAAATGAGGTTAAATTCATAAAATTCTAGGTGAAGTGATTTTCGCTCAAACTACCTTAATGGACGAGTCGAGCGAATACGTCGCACGGTCACGTGACAACATCAAGCGAGCTGTGTTGTGGGATACATTGGCCGAGTTCCTCTTTGCCGTGCATTGTGATCCACAGCAATTTTACATTTATTTCGAGAAATGGTTCAATACTGTGATGTTCCTTATTGCAAAAGTTCGTATAAAACACTAGGGGTATTATTCCACAAATTTCCAGTGGAAGGAAGTATGTTTAAACTGTGGGCAGTAAAAATACGACGGGATGAAAGAAAATAAAAAAAAATCATCTTCTATGCGTGTGCTCCCGACATTTTTTACCCGGGGATTACAAAGTCTTATGTGGAAGAAAGTTTTTGAATTTTAAGAGATGTTTTTAGACTTTTAAGTTCAATTTGCAATATTTGCACCTGTACTGACGAAGGAATCGCATTAGCATCAGCGTAATACTAGAATATTGGAAGCTCCCTTTTTTTTTCAGACTTGGCATGGTAAATATAGCATTCATTACTTCATCAGGTTCAATTTTCTTTCCTCTGAGCTTATGCCATTTATTTTCCACCGATGTATAGTACAATACACGTCTACCGGTATATCCTTCAGCCCCGTCGAAATTAAATGGTGGAGGTAAAAGAGCCCAAAAGCGTGCACGCATTTTCCGAGTCTAAAATGGGAAAGAACAAATTTGGAGAGCTTGTACTTCACATTATAACTATATCAAGTAAAACATTGTGTTCTGTGAGCTTTAAGGATCACAGCCACAACAGCGTATAAGATATAAATACGGACGTTGTGGAACAAGATGCAAGTACGGCAATAGGTAAATGTTTTCATCCAGTCAAGGGTATTTAATTTTTTATATTCGTCAGTTTCGGTTCAAGTTTCGACTCGTCTCGATTACCTATATCTTCCACGAACTTTGCGACCGTGTTCACGGGTAACCCTTGTCAGCGAGAAAAACTGTTATGGTATCATTTATAGACTTTTATTTTAGGGAAGGGAATCAATAAAGTAGAGGTGCATATAATTTAGTGGTGAATGGTGATTGCATCGAGTTCATAACAAAATAAATGTAAGGAAATACATCGCCGCAGCGGAAACAAATCAACTAACTAATTATTACATCATGCATAGGTACTTAGTTCGTAGGTGAAACTATTATTTTCGCTGCGACGATGTACAAACATCATTATAACACGATGTACCAGAAAATGATGTCGTCATGTATATGCATCGTCATTTAAAATATTGCATGACCAATTCCTGTATTTGTATTACTTGTATTATTACCTACCCTGCTTTGCATGCACATTTCGAGGATCTAATCTCAAAGCTTTCATCTTTATTACGTCCTTCAAATTAGAGTAATCGAGCGGACTCATTCTTTCTTTGCTTGGTAGAGCAATACTCCTTCACAGAAACCGTATCATCCTCAGTTATTCCAGTCCATACCTCCTTGTAGTAGGACGAAATAAACAGATGGATTTCCTTCCTAGGAGAGCCTCGCGCTACCGCAAATTCCCGCAAACTTGAAGCCGCAACTTATGTTAAAATTAGGGATGGGATTCGATACCTGTCGATCCCTCGATACCAATCGATACTCGGTGGTATCGGAAGTATCGAGTATCGACTTAATTCCACGATACTGTTAATTCGATACATATGCAAACATTAATGAGAAAATAGAGTAAAACTTCGATTTTACCTTCTCCATCTTAAATTTTCCATAAATTACACTTATTTGCGCCCCAATTTCAATTAAAAATTATTTTTTATTCTTACTATTTTAAGATTTTGTCAATTTTACATTTATATTTAAGTAGAAGTGGTCCTTAAGAAGCTTACAGTAGAAGTTTTATTGTATTTTCATATTGCCAATCCTGGAGCTGTTATATTTTGCTGATCGTGGCCACAAAAATATGGGATGGAAAGAAAAATATACCGTCTAAACGAGCTCTTGTATGTGACGTCACCAGGAAGCGTCGGGAATGAAAAGTAAACTGGAATGCGTAAACAGTGACTAAAGATGCAAAATTAGCGTATACCCAACGATTTTCGGTCTCATCGCTGTCCACTTCGTACATACTTAGGATCGAGGAAAAGTAATGAAAATATAGTTCATCATGACAATTCAGTTAGTGGCATGAAATAACATTCTGTGCGCTGGAAGTAGTTCATTTGTTCAGGAACTCATTCTCGTGCTTATTAATACGTATGCACTTCATCGTCCTCTGCCTATCGTGGAGAGTACGGTAGAATTAGGCGCATGTGGTACGTTGTGAGTTTTCAGCTACCTGCATCAAACATTTGTGTCCTCAGAAAATCAACTGTGCTACCATACGTTTGTTTTACGTCAAACCTATAGTGGTTGGTGTGACTAGGCTTTCGCAATGTATGACCTCTGGCGGTTTCTTGTGATAGATCCCAACAAGAAAGACTATGCGAAGTGTTCAATATGTAAAAATTCTTTTTCCCGCGGTGGTAATTCACATAACACAACCAACCTTAAAAAGCACCTTAAAAAAAACACGGATTGGATTTAGAAGCAGAAAATGCCAAGAGAATGAGACTTCACTCTCAACGTGGGAAAAAACTTTCGATTGATATAAATTTAGAGGAAGTTGATGCTGACGATCCAGATTTTCAAACAAATCAAGAGATAAGCCCTTCAAGTTCCACTTCCAATGTGATCGGCGGCTACTTTTCTTCGTCACTTGAAAAACAAAATACCTTAGCTCCATTTGAAATTAGTCCATCAAGTACCTACTAGCAGCAGTTCTGAAAGTAGGCTTAACCGTAGATCTGATAATTTTCAGTCTGTTAGGTTTACTCATACTTCACAGCCCTCACTCCAGGAATTTATTGATAAGAAAAGTGTCTTCAAGCCTGGTGATCGACGTGCGAAGAAAATCACCGAGCTTCTTGAAAAAATTATTTGCATGGATAACCAACCGATCAGCATTGTTGAAGACAAAGGCTTCAAGATGCTTCTTAAACATTTAGAGCCTCGTTATGCCTTGCCATCTAGAAAAACCTTTTCAAATGAAGTGATACCAAGGATTTATGATAAGTGTATTGCCAAAGTTAAGTCAAAGCTGGGAGAGACTGATATTGAATCGATTAGTATTACCTCTGATATGTGGACTTAAACTTGCAGTGATAGCTACTTGAGTATTAGTGCTCATTTCATTGATCAAGATTTTCAATTACAGCATTTTGCCCTGAATGTTATACCAATTCCAGATGAACCTCACCCGATGGAAAATATAAGTGATTTGTTATTCCAAGTCTGAAAGAATGGGACATTGTTGAAAAAATTGTTGCTGTGGCCACAGATAATGGACCTAACATTGTAAGTGCTATCAATAAATCCCATTTCAAACACATTCCATGTCTTGCACACACTTTACACATTATTGTGAAACATGGTTTGCTAGAATACGCGTTAGTGAAAAGTTTGAAAGGCAAGTGTCGAAAATTGGTTGGTCATTTTAAACATTCAGTACATGCATGCAATGTATTTAAAAGGGCAAAAATCACAGTTAAAATAAAATTGCACAAGCTAATTCAGGATGAACGTACCCGCTGGAATTCTGAACTCCACATGTATCAACGGCTCCTAGAACAGAGGCAATCACTCTGCCACTAGTGAGCTCCAGCTCCCTATTGAGCTAAATTGTCATGACTGGCAAGCTGGTTATCAAGCTGGTTGTCAAGCTTCTTAAACCATTTGATTCCGCGACATTTGCATTAAGTAAGCCTCGTGACAAGCATTAGCGATTTATGCTAATGCATAATTAGTCGTATTTACACTAACTTTAGGGCATAGTGTAATGCATGTTGGTGACTACTCACCCCCTGCCACACACCCCTGAGGTGGCTGCAGGGTATTTTGTTGATGTAGATAGATATTCTACTCAGGGGCGGCGTGGGTGCTCAGGGGTCCGGGCCGCTGCACGTCCAGAGGAGCCCGGTTTTTGTGACCCCCCGTCCCACCTCTGAAACAAAATTTGTGCGTTAAATACGCGTTAAACTACAATTTCATAGGTATTTATGTACAGTATGACAAAATTGTACTTTCACTCAGAGATGTTTGGTCTGCTGGCTGTTCAAAGTTCGGGGCCCGGCTCGCCGGGCCCTTCGGACCCGAGCCCAAAACCTACTACCGAAAATGTGCGTGTCCCGGGGCCCGGGCGGGAATCTCCGCCTTCCCGCCCTGTCCACGCCACCCCTGATCCTACTCTTATTCCACTTTGTATGCCGTTTTGAGCCATTCCTTTCATTTCCTCTCCTCTCTTTCTCCTTTCCTTTTCACTGTTCTTAGCGGTTTGCTAACCAATCCCGTTCTTCCGCCCGTCCTCCCAATACGCACTCGCACGCCTTATTGTGTAGGTTTTCCCTCCCAAGGATTGGGAATGGCAAACACTCACTACGTTTACCAATCGATCTCATATCGGTCTGAGTTCAGACCGATCTGAAAGTTCAGCAGCGAGCCGACTCAGATCGCCTGGTTTACCAACACGGTCTGAAAATATCGATATTGAACTATCGAATTCAGTAGTTTGAATTATTTTGAGATTTCTGAATTATTTTGAGATTTCTTGCGTATTTCAGCCGCACACTTAACTCCTTTCCCTTCTTACAACAATTTTCACGCCGTAAATGATATCGATTATATTTTGTTTACCATCGGCAACCAAAAGAAGAACGATGAGCGCCACGCTCAGACCTCTTCGGATCGATCTGAGATCTCAGACCGGTTAGGGAAACCGGGCTGACTCGGCTCGCTTCTCAGATCGATCTGGCCAGCCCGCTCCGTTTACCATACCGAGCTGAGCTGGTCAGATCGATCTGAGATCGATTGGTAAACGTAATGCATGTCCCTCTGCAGCTGATTGAGCTTCATTATTCGAAGACAGATTATTGCTCCCATCTCAGGGAATGAATGATCTTGCGTTAACCGTTATAATCGAGGTGAGGTGCGTGAAAATACACTTGTTACGTTAAAAAATGACCCGAGTGGGAAGCATGAATTATTTCTTTAAAATTATTTGTATTTGAAGCACCTGAATATAAAGGACATGAATATTATCGGAAACCAATGCTGTACTATGAAAATATTTCCTCATCAAAATCTGCGCTTCGCACGACGCGGCGTGGAAGCGCTTTGTCATCGGGATCCCGGGGGATGACGTCACAGAACGGTATTATTAACTGCAATACGACGTATTTCCTTGTGAATTTTGGCAAGTTTTTGTAATTTGGCGAAATTATCGTTTTGTTTTCTTTTGTGGAAGGTAATGAACTGGTATAATTTTATTATTTCTGCTGAAATGTATGTAGATTAGAGAAGCGATACTGTGCGGTGACGTCAAGCCACAGTGATACCATTTTACATCACGTGAATTTTTCTAAGTTTTTTACACCTTTAAAAGGCAATTATTAATATCTGCGGTTGGCGCACGTACAGATGGATTATATATTTCAGTTCATGAGGGAAATGTGAGAATTACATTTGATGTATGTTGCCTATTCCGTGATTGGGAATGAATTTTCAATCTAAGATTCTGTATTGGTAGGCCAAAGTCTAGGAGAGATGAGACATATAGGAATAGTGTTTTTAGATTCTAAAGCTTAGCACTTGGAGTGGACGAGAGAATATATCCTTTAGTAAGTGCCCCGCCACTTAAAGATAACTTTTTCTCTATAGACTTAAATACGTATCTATTGATGTAAATTCGCTCAAAATTGACGCCGTTTTAAGTTACCATAAATGTGATTGTGTTTGGTTTTTAACAGTGCCGTATTTTTGCCAAGTACCTTATTTTGGGCGACCCGAATTTCGAGGTCACTAGGCAGTTTGTTCCATTCCCATTACCTTGGATGAGATCATTACTTTATTTATTACGCTCACTCATTATTGGCACATTTAACCGTTTATTATCGTGCCTTGCCTTATTGGCTTGATAAAGTTATTCTTTTTTTTGCTGTTGCTACCGGTTAGTGTTGCATCATAAAGTCATTTTTGTGACTATCCTGTACCATCCTTTCAACTTCTACATGCGTCATCTTAAGGTTCCGCCAAGCTCCACTCCTAACCTCAATTCTGATTGTCACTAGGGATAGTCGATTATGCAAACGGTTTTTTTTTCATTTTAATGATTCTCAGGCATAAATACCTGCATGACTATGATAAAACCATAGACATTCGAATGAACAACATATTCTCACGTTGGTAATAAAAAATATCAACTCTTCTGTTAGTTATCTGTAACATATTTGTGGTCTAATGGTTAAGAGTAAAAAGAGATTAAAAAAGTACTATATTTGATAGTTTGATTAATGTAGCCTTTTTAAGTACCATTTTGAAAACCATAGGTAAGTACCTTTAAAAATTACCACCCAGCGAAGAGATCGTATTATAGGATTCAATTGCTGTCAACGCGCAAATTTCTCAAAAAATAAGACACCATCAAAGTACTTCCCTCTCGCAATCGGTATACTTTTTCTTCTATTGAAACTATATTTGATGGAAATTTTCATCCCGCGTTAAGTGACATGGCATCTTTCCAAGTGTTAAAACTCCCGTAGTATGAGCGGTGGCGGAAATTAGGTCAGTGTTTCAATGATAAAGGCTCGTTGGACTTCTTTGGGCTAGGGTGTAGGACCATTTAGTGACCAATGTCCTCAATGACGTTTTGAATTTCTCCTTTCGTCTACTACCAGAAATCTCGGGTGCTTATTGAATGGCTACTCGGAAAACATGTGTCCCAGTGATTTCAACGGTAGTCATTCAGAGACTTGATGGCCAAAATTTTATGCATCCGTATTACACAGGGAAGTGTCATAGGCCCGCTTCTGTTCCTTTTGTACATAAACGACATCGGTGACAAAGTTGACAGTAAGCTTAGATTATTTGCTGACGACGCAGTGATGTATAGAGAAATTCGTAGCTTTAATGACAAGGAAGCGCTAACTAAGGACCTCGAGGCAATACAAGAGTGGTGCGATGCGTGGCAGCTAGAATTAAACCTGAAAAAATGCGTTGTTGTAAATTTTTGGAAACGGAAAAACGCTCCTTGTAACAGCTATTGCATTAACAACATAAAACTAGACACCGTAGAATCAGTTAAGTACCTCGGAGTTAAACTGACTAATGATCTATCGTGGAGTAAACATATTCGAGAAATTACCGGTCAAGCTAATCGTAAATTGGGATTTGTTAAAAGAGTACTTGGCAAGTGCGACGATAAAGTTAGGGAAATCAGCTACTTCTCCCTCGTTAGACCCCACTTAGAATATGCCGCCAGTATTTGGGATCCTTATGAGATAGGCTTGGAAACTGAGTTAGAACGCGTGCAGCGAAGATCGGCAAGATATGTTAAAGGCCGTTATGATAATCTCGTTAGTGTTACTGACCTTTTGCAGCAACTGGGATGGGAAAAGCTTTCAGACCGTCGATTAAAATTTAGACTAAATCTATTATGTAAGTTCCAAACCGGTCTATTCTCTGACGACGTTGACAATATTTTACGAAATCCGACATACTACGGTAGATCAGAACATGAGAGTAAAATTAGGGAACTAGACTGCAGAACGGATAGATTTAAGATGTCATTTTTCCCACGAACGATAAGGGACCATAATAGCTGCCATGAGACTTTTATCTAGGTTTGTCGTTAGGTAGTGTAGCTCTTAGTAGTGGTAGTACTCCTAATACTTGAATCCTTATCTGTTACCTAGTACATACTAACAGCACGCCTAGCATGTTTTCTACATGGGTCTTGAGTCCCTGTCCATCTGTGTAGTTGTAGAATGCATGTATATTGAGGTCACTCTCCATTTTGATGACATCTGTAGTGTAGTGTTGCATGCTTGTGAGGCTTCGCCTCATGACAAGCATTAGCGATTTATGCTAATGCATAATTAGTCGTAGTTACACTAACTTTAGGGTATAGTGTAATGCATGTTGGTGAATACTCACCCCCTGCCACACACCCCTGAGGTGGCTTGCAGGGTATTTTGTAGATGTAGATGTAGATACACTTTGAAATCCAGCTTATGGTCTAATAATTATAAAGTGGTTGATGAATTTGAGTTAAGTGCTTTAACGAATTACATATCTGACTTTACATACATTTCTGACAGTTAATCCATGGTGTATTTGTTGTAGTTCATTACAACCTGACTTACGAGAAATATCGAGATCTTAGGTATTGGGCAACCATATATTTAAGAAAAAAATATTGATAAACTCCGTTACTTCAGGCTTCACTTCGTAGAAGTTGTATCCATATTTAAAAAATGTAAAATAAACTTTTTAACAGAACTTGATATCATGTGGAAAAGTACGTCGTGCATTTAAATAAAATGGAAAAATATTGAGCATATCTGGCATTTAATCTCAGAAGATGCCACGGCGTTGTCTGTATATTCATGCAACTACATAGGCATGGCATTGAAATAATCCATTTTATTTTAAATTTAAATTAAGGATTGTCTGGGATTTTTTAAATTTCTATCTTTCTTTTACATGAATTATGACGAGTTAGATGATCCTGAACACCTTTTATTTATGATATCTTCCCTCCGTCTTTTAATTTGCATAGGTAGTTGAGAGTGGCATTAGGTTCAATGAGGATTGTAAACGAAGAACAAACGTGTGTGGAGTTTTTTTTTTAAGTTTTTTTAAAGTTTTTTTTAAGTTTTTTTTTTAAGTTTCTGGACATCAGTATGGAAATGTTATATAATTGAAACGCCGATAAATAACGCCTACCCGCCATTCAAGATATTCGAAAAATTAACATATCTGATGCTTGAGATACTGCCTCTCAACATAGTTGCCAAAAATTCAAATATGTTTCTAAGATATTATGGGAAAACTTTCATTTTTTAATGAACGGAGATAAGATATTGCCACAGATTTCAGGGAACCCGATATGATTAGGAGATATTTTTTAGTGCATGCATAAATTCTATCGCTGTCGAAACCAGAACCGTCATTACAACTGAACGGTTGTCGAGGCAATTGCTATCATTCACTGGAATCATGACTCTTGGATACTTAAGTTGCCAACATATTTGCTCAAAATCTCCCATGAATGCATTAGAAAGGATGCTAGAATATGAAAATAGCATTAATGCTACTTTGCTATGGAAATTGCACCATTGATGTGATGAGTTTTGCTCCGAAAAAAATTCAAATAGTGAAGGCCTGGTGACATGGATTATACATTTCTGCACTTTATGTTCTTGGGTTAAAATGTAATTTTTCTCGTGAACGATAAGTGACCTTAATACGTGCTACTGAAACGTTTATTAGGGTTTTCGATAGGTACTTAAGTTAATTATTTTATTTGCTCTCAAATGCTTGTATCTTACTTTTCTACGTAGTACTAACAGCACTTCTCGAATGCTTCTTGTGAACTTCTTGCATATCTGCATTTATATTGCTGCAAATATATAAAAACTCATAGTTTGTATAAAATTGTTGGCATGGAGTTGAAATTTCACCTCCTGAAAAGTATTTTCTAGTTTTTGCTGGTGCATTCATAGTTGTGGTTTCATTAACATTTTTAAGATACAGTGTAATTTATATTGGTGATGACTCACTACGTACCGTAGACTATAGATGTAGACACATATAGGTGGGTTATCATAAGTCCAATACTGTTACAGATATCTTCACAAAACTGTTCGGGTAGTCCCCTGTGGGACGCTTGGTAAAATTTCCGCTGGCTGGACGTCGTCGTGTTAATCGTTCATCAAACATTGGAGTATGCACTCTTAAGGTTGGGCTAAATGAGCAGAGGCAACACACGCACGTCAAAATTCACAGCCAATTACTCCGTACTCGAAAATCACGTGTCCGCGGATTTTTTTTATATTTTATTTTCAACTTTCTCCGCGAGGCAAGCTAGAATCCGCTGCGGCGGCTTCGTTCGGCCTTTCCAGCTGCTCACGGGTAATAACGGGAGAATTCCACGATTGGGCATGTAGGGAAACAAACCAGTGGCGCCAACCGAACGGAGAGTCGCGAGGGTGCGGGCGCGTAAGTGATCCAAAAGCGTGATGGGACAACGGAGGAGACGTCTTGGGCTAGTCGTGCGGCCCTACCCCTCTCTTCTCGAACAACCCCTTCCTTGATTTATTGAAATCCTTCCCCGCTCGTGGTGTCATACCACCCCACCGCGGCGGTTTCCCCCCCTGCTTTTAAGACCACCCCTCCCTCCAGAATCTCCCACGCACCATTGCTGGAGCGTCGAACGTCCTTCGGGACCCCGCCCCCCTCGCGTCGATCCCTCCCCCTCTCTACTCCGCCCCTCTCTCTCTCTCTCTCCCACTCCCACCTTCCCCTCCAGCCCCGGACCCATCCCAACCTCTCCCCTCATCCCACCGCTCACGAAGGCGGAAGGCGGCTAACGGTAAACGGGTTCTACTCTCCACTGCCCTCCATCAGGGCTGCCAACCTCTCACACCCGTTTGTTTCTTCAATCCGTGAGTCCTCGGCCCGCCACCAAAACATCCATTTTTTATTATTAATGACTAATCCTTCATTGGAAGCAATGGTTGTACAGCATTTCACAAAAAAATGTTATTCTTTTTTATTATGAAATAAGAACTAATGAGGCGGACGCACTGCTTAAAAAATAATATATATGTATGTCCTGGTCCTCCAAAGCCAAGGACTTGTCTGGAGGTGCCAAGTTAGTATAAATTTTTAGTTTAAAATTAATCCTTGCTTAAGCATAAGATATATTACTCTGTAGTAGTATAAATTTTATTGACCAATAGAATAATATATTCATATGCTCATAGTCATTCATGTATATCCGTTTATTTTTAAGTTATTTTTTTCAAAATATGATAAATGATATTGATCTTTGAGGTGAAATTTATAAAATGGTTGCATCAGGGGTTATTGTTATCCATGGTTTTATCTTGTTTTTGTGATTCATCTACATCTACATTACAACATTCAAGCCACACCTAGGGTGTGTGGTAGTGGGTTAGTTCTCATCAACGTGCTCAAAACTATATTCTACTGACGTTGATGAAAAGACAAAGTAAATGTAATTACAGTTATCCATAAGCAAAATCTGCAAATGCCTCTCAGTATGTAAATTTTCACCGGCATGGTCTACACTATAGGTATGCTATCAGTGTTATAGAAATTGTGAGTATTCGAAAATTTGGCAACTACAAAAATAAAAAGAGGTGCAAGTGTTGTACAGGCAGCGTACGGGTCGTGCTGTTAATGCAAGCAGTAGGTTATGAAACGCATTTTCCCACGGGATTTTTTATCATAATTTATTTGTATTCCTGCGTATTTTTACTAAGAATTTCTCACTTCCCATTTGGTGCTGCCAAATTTTACGTATCCTTTACATCAATGTTCTGGCATCCTCTCGGGAAAACCTGTTAAATTGATCACCTTATTAATGATGAAACTATTGAGTGGATCTATTAATCGCTTGGATTGCCTCCTTTTATTTAGAGTCTATTTATTTGAATTTCTCGCGTCCCATAATTCGCTGCCGACTTCATCTACCTCTACTTACTACCCTTAGTCACCTTGAGGGAGTGTTGCTAGGGGTGGATGTTCAACAAACATGCACTATGGATTATATTGCAAAAGTTTCAGGAACTACGAACATACTTGCACAGAGATACACTGCAAACTTTTGCAGTGTATCTCTGCAAACTGCAGAATTAGGTACACTGCAAACACGCAAGACCTACTAGTCAAAATATCAATAAAAAGCGTTATATATAAAATGAACTACACTACCTATCAAAATACCTTAATGGGAGCTAAAATGGTGTATAATTCTGCGCGGAAAAATAACACATTAAGCCTCTCCGTTCTTCTGTATATTTCACTATTTTTATGCTCTTTGTCCTTCGGGGTTCTTAGAATGTTTTCAAAAAAAGCGTGGAATCGCCTTAAGGTTTTTTTTAGTTAAACGTTTCGGCACTCCCGGATATTTTTTCCTAATGAATTTCTCCCCTCAATACACTCCCGACGCTTCCTGCACACATGAATTCACTGGTTTTCTCTCGGGATGAAGTTATCGCCCCGTTTAAAGATGAAAAGAATAAAAGCATCCATCGGTTGTTTGGACTTCTTCCCCATTTTGTACTCCACCAGGGAATTTTCCTCTCCACGCAATACGCTACCCACTAACATATCCATTTACTGAACGGATCATTTCGTGGGTAGTCTTTCGGCATCATCTGTTTAATCGATCGCCTATGGGGAATTTCTGGAAATAGTTAATATAGGTATAGATCGTCCACTCTTTTTTTTGCATGTCCTTGGTAATTTATATCTCCCCATCAGTCGCCACCGATATTTACCTCAACCGTTTTCTATTGTAATGGCTAAACTTTGTAGGTACTTTTAAACTATTAAACTGTGTTACCGGTTTCACCTTGATACGGCATCTTCTGGATAATGCTCAAGCCTCAACCAGTCTCTATATTCAGACAATATCAAGATGAAACGTATCGTAGAGATCAATAAAGCGTGGAAAAGTTTAATCTTTTGTTATTGCAATGGGTATTAGCCACTTCTACGGAGTCACGCCTGAATACATTGCCTTTATACCTCAACCCTCTGGTGTTTTCCTGGGACCATGGCTTTAACCCATTTATGACAGCAAAATTTCGTGAAGTCAAGACGAAGAAGATAAAAAAAGCGCCAATTTATTAATCGCTAGGGTTTCTTCCCTTTCTCCTACTTCGATTGTCCTCTTTTGAAACCATGTTATTCGAACCCTTTGATAGAATCTCTATCCAAATCTTGATCACATATTGTTCCTTAATATTTTGGCTTTTGTCACCATCTTCTGAGATTTTGAAGCGTCTTCCCCAGCTTTTTTCCTTTCCATGTACTCAGTTAAGCCAATTTACATTTTCCAAAGATTCTTCCCGCATCTTTCTCTTGTTCTCTAGAATGTTTTCCACTGTATTTCATTTTCCATTAGTTAATATTTGTTTCTGTGATTAATTTACTCATTTTATGTCCCTAATTTTTGCCAACTGTCTGATATTTACCACAGTGTTTCCACGGATTTTTTGTAACCTATTACTCGCGACGATGCACATGCATAATTTCATCTTGGTCATTAAACATGATTCTGGCTGGTTTAAATGAATGCAGCAGCTTATCCAGAAAATATATTTTCCTTAATAGACTGATGGAGATGGCAGCCAACGTGCTGTGCCTTCACATGAATTTATTTTGGATGCGAAAAATATACGATCTAGTAAAATATTTCTGTTTCTGGGACCTTGTTTCGTAATGGATCGAAATTATCGAATCTCGACTGAGGCGTCAATATTTCGTCATTTCTTAAGCTTGAAAATTCTGAGTACTTCCTGAATAAGGTTCCTGGTGTCCTCAAAGTGTTATGTGAGGGTGGTCACATGGATGAATGTTTTGACGCCACCTTTCGGATTTTTATTAATTTATTTATTTTTTCGTCGCAAATAGTCCGGCTCGGTGACTCCGCTACTAGGTATAGCCGCTTCCCCAAACAATGGACTCGGTGGCTCGCTGAGAATCGGTCCGAGAATAGACTTCGAAATTAACATTCGGGGGGCTTCGAGACGGCTCTTGTGGTGAGGGCTCCACAATCGGTTTCCGGGTTTGCTGCTATGCGGCGTCTGTAGTACATGCGGGCGCGGAGAAGGAGGAGGGGGAGTATGGGCGGGGGTGGGGAGGGACGTACGCGTCTATAGTGCGGTTTGCGGGGCCAGTGGATCCGACCCGAAATGAAGCTATTAAAAGAGGGCCACGGGCTGCCGGGCCAGAGTATAGCCAGAACGCCTTCGTCCTCAACAAGATTGAGGTTAGATATTTCGGCAGCTCGGAAATACACAGCCACGCTTGATCTTGTTTCGAATTTGTATTCGCGGTGTCCCCCAGATAGACACCCGGAGGTTTTAAGTTTTGCTTTCGACTGAGATTTGTCTGGTTTCGACCCACTTTATCAATGCAATCAAGTTTTGATGCGTGAACGTCATTTGTGACTTCAAGGCTAGAGATGGTCTTGGTCTCACCCGGCCACCGAAGAATTGTAGGTAGGTCAAATACATGCGAGATGCATCCGAGGAAGTGAAAGGTTTTTGAGGGAGGCACCCCTAGGCATTTAGACAACTGATGTACCTAAATCTTCGAAGTACCGTGTAAACTGCCTTCAGGGTGTGAGGCACCAGGTGATTTCCAACTTGATACATAATAATCGTACGAGTTCTCGATTTAGCCCTGCACTACTACTCTGCCTGCAAAGCGATCACCAAAAAGGTACGGAGAATACTGCAAAGCGAGACCATGAAATAGGAGATTGCTTTTAATGAAACATGCTTGATTATTTGATGGACCATAAAGCACTCACGGAAAGATTATAATTAGAGAAAAAAAAACATTGATTGATCATGTGTTAAGATTAAATGAATTTGTAGCAATAGAATGGACACCAAGTGTCATCCATCAATTCTTCCCAAATTTTATGCATGATAATCGAACGATATTATTTAAAAAAAGTGTAAAAGACCCCAAAGAAAAAGATTGAATAGCATGTCTTTAAACCCAGAGGTATAGGTGTAGCGAAACTTGGTGGCACTCGCTTGTTTAGAGTATGACGCAAGGGAGAGTAAAACATACTAGTGATGTGGGATAAAGTGACCGAGTCCTCTTCCAAATGGCACTCCGGGAGTCCTTCGGTACCTTTGCCCGCTCATCAACGCTTGATTTACCCTCAGTGATCTCTGATACTCCGCTGATGAGTGCCACCAAGTTTCGCTATACCTATAGATTCATGAACGCCTACTAACTACACTGCAAGCCAACTCCAGGGTGTGCTGCACGGTGTGATTTCAATACGGGCATGCAATATTTGTCCAACTATAAGGCACGCTGCGGCATGTGGGAATCACTTATTCAACCTTATTTGTCTTAATTTTGAATGTTTAAGCATTATTTACAAATTAGTTAAAATTACCCTCAAAGTAAATCTTAAAAGATACAAAGATTACATAAGAAATACATTCAAAATAAATTATGGAGGTCACAAAGTTTGATTTGTAAATTGGTTTGTTTTGGTTATTAGATTCGGCGAAGTAAAATAACCATTTTTCATTTCAACAGGAAGTATCGAAACTGGTTCCATCACAATTTGAACCATTACTGTAGGTAAACAGCCATACGGAGTAAACATTGGGGGACAATGCCGGCACTTATATCTTCTCGTTTTCTTTCTCTCGAAGCTTAAATAATACTCCAATATCTCAAGAGGAAGATGCTAAATAGACTTTGAAATTTCATGCGTCCACCCAATCATAACTTCTTAGTCCTTCCATGCTCCACTTATCCTTCATGAAAGTAACCTTTTGGTATCTAATGCATTTTGATGTTTGTCCTTGGGAATCCTTGTAGTTTGTCCTGTACTTGATTATTGAAGTTTTTGGGTTTTATTTCCTCATTGAAACAAGTCTCATCGTATCTTATGGGCAATCAGGTGTGAATGCCAACATCATGGAAGATAGGATACATGGGAATAATATAACAAGAAATAAATTGTAGAATTCACATGGTTACGATTGATTCGACATCATCAAATATTTCATCTAAATGTATGGAATTTTGGCCTTGGTTTTTGTATCATCAGGTTTCACAAAATATAACCAATTTTATTTTTTATTTTCACTATGTCCAATTGTAATTAGTTAATTTCACGAGCATAAATCTCATTTTCTACTTACAACGCAATCTGAATAGGTGCAACATTACTATCGATGTTGTTTTTCGCCGAATAATATGTTCTTAACTGGAATTAAAGATCGTAAAAGGTATTCTATCAATCAATTGGTAGGTCTTTAAACAGACTTAACTATGATTTTCCCGGTCCTTTGGCCTTAATTATTATCTTCTCTTACGCAGGGGTTATCACGTTTCAAGTGCCGGCCTTTATTTAAATTTATTTACCATTTATTGAGATAAGCGATGATTTTGGACTTAATTCTAAAGTCAGGATAAAGGGCTTTGGTAATATTAAAAAAACCGCATATGGAGGAATAAGTTGCAACCGTGTAACACGACGATTTTTTTCGATATTTAAGCTAGCCGGAGTGGTAATCGAAGGTCATTGAGTGCAAATTTTAACAAATTTTCAAGTGATTAAAAAAAATACTAGGATCACTTTTCATTAAAATACATCTCTTTATCCGGTGGTACTTGCCATAAATGCAGTTATGGGAATGATACAAGAATTATCTTTTACACTTTTGCCTAAGGTAATAATATTACGATTTGAATTTTCGCCTCGGTATACGAAACGCAGGTTAAAAATTCTATTTAAATATGTTTTTAGAATATTGTACTCTGCGTGACACCTTCATATATCTTAGAAATCATTATAATAGTTTTAAATGTAATTTTTCGTGTTTAGATGTGTACACATTCAATCGAATTTTTGCGAAATATATATATCGTGTCTTATGGCTACGTGTGAAGTTAGTATTGAATTGCCAAAAAAACAAAATCGGTAAATGCAATTTTTTTACTTGCATCGATAGATAAATATCACTAATAAGAAGACGTAAGTTCGCAAAGTTTCGCAGAAATCTGTTCAGAGACAAAAAATCGCTCCTACCTCTCTAAATGCCACGGAATTATCTTCATAGTATCTGGCGACCTACTTTTTGGAGGAAATGAAATTAATGAATCGCCAAGAGTGTGCTGTTTGCTAAGAAAGCCTCCAATGGTTTGGTCCGTGCTTCATTATGCATGCACGGTTGTGCTGGATGAAAGTAGGCGGTACTTGTCATAAATTCCTGGATTAACTTGACCGTTGAATTTGCAGACGTATTTGGAAGATTCAATCTTAGAAGGTTTGCGTACTTTTGATGGCCGCGAATCGCCTGTCACCCAATTTTCCGTGTTCTCCAAAGGTCCCAAGAAATCAAACATGGACAGCAGTGGCACACTTTTCGAGCCGGGCTATCGCTTTTTCAATGATACTTTTGGCAATAATCTTTTCTCATTCTTAGCTATTTTTAGATATTACGTGTTGGGGCTTACATTCCATCTTCCAACTGTAGTTGCAATGAATGTGCATGGGAGTATCGCGACAAGTTACAGTTTGCGGAAACCTTGTTATTGCTCCTCGGTGGATTAGAGAGTTTGGTAAAGACAAGTATACGGAGCTCTTGGAACTTCATAGAAGAATCTTCTCAATGCCGACATTAAAACGTATTACTATTAAAGTATTGGATTGTTTACGACAGTGCATTGATAACAGTTTATGCTGGTCATAGTATATAACCTAGCCTTGCATTGCTCTCTTCTCCAGTTTTGGGACCACCCTTAAGTGGACGAAGGAGTGGTGCGGGTCTCGACCTTGAATCGAGATAATATATAACTTGCCTGAAGTGTAATCAACTCTTTCCACACACCTACTACAATACCTGTAGTAAGTATGGACTTGCTCGATCCATCATAGATGGAAATATTTAATGATCGAAGAAGTTTTAGAACTTGTGTGGGAGAAAGAGCACTACGGTTTATACTGTGGTGTCATCTCATTCTTCTAATGCTAGTTCTATGCTATATGTCGGCTTCTAGCACTTTTAGGCCCAGTTTAATAATCTCTGGTTAAATACTTTTTCGGTATGAAAACCGAAGGTCAACTAACCGAGAGTTGGATGTAATACAAAAAACTTAACTCTCATTTAACAACAAGACATCGAAAAGGCAACGTCATCTTGCGGGTAGCGTTAGCGGGACAAAATAAATCCGGGCCTTAGAGCCTAGAGGCACCTCGGAAAAAGATCTTGTGGAAAAAATTATTTTTGTAGCCGTTAAGTTATATCTAAGTGTCTAGGGAATTGAAAATGGCTTGGAGGTTAGACAGATTCTGAGTGTAAAACGCACTGGACGTCAACGAAAGTAGTTAAAAAAATATTTTTGACGAATTTCACACAATGTTAGAATTTTAGTAAGCATCTCTGCCAGCATGAAATATCTTTAGGCCTTATTCCACAAAGGGACGACAAATTAAGAATTTAGAGACTAAACCTAGTCGGTTTTCTGGTTGTGTGCGTTTGGTTGACGAGTATATGGATTGGTTCCCTTTGATCGAAATCACTCGGGAGTGACAGTATAAAACCTTTCGTCCAGGGATTAAAATTAGTATGTTTTTCATTCAATGAATGTTATACGGCGTAACTTTGTCAAATTCTCTCATTCGAAAAATTAAAAACAAATTTGTACCTGGTAATGCCCTAGCGGGTGAAACCGGTGTGAAGTAACTGTTAGTATGGAATTTGAAAAAGTTAGTAAAAATATATCTCCTACGAAAACTTCTTTGAGATTTCCATTTACTGGCGAGTGTATTCACCAGGTGAGGACAGTTAATAAATGATAAATCAATCAAGAAAGTAGTCTGATTACTTTCGAGCTACACGAAATTCGACTAATATTAATTATAATAATTATATTTCAACTGATAAGGAGGTTCCTCCGCAACTGTGTGAGTCAAAACAAATATTTATTTCCGCCTTTTCGTTTGTGCTGTTAAAAAAATGCTGCTTTGCTGCTTTGATGACAAGCCTTAGTTATTATAAGAAAATATCAAGATAAAAGATAAGCAAATTATTCGACGATTATATTTTTAATAACCACATTTTTCCGGTCATGAGCCGACTATAGCACCATTATTATAGGATAAACCTATTTCGACTTCAGTTTCTGTAGTTATCTGCCAAAACTTATAAACTAAGAATAATTGGTGCCCTAATTTTATCACCATTCCATTTCCTGGGAGAATTTGCTTCAAAAAAACATTTATATGAGATAGATGAATGCTATTTTACGCATGTTTTACCCACTCTCGCGTTAAACACCATGTAATTTCAAATTTCTTTTGCGAAATAAAGAGGATACATTTGTCTGTGAGTTGCGAGAATGTGAATTACATGACAGTTAAGTCAGTTTACGGTTGAACACCCTATATATAACTAACTTCATGGCCTCCTGCCTCCAAACGTGAGGTGATTACTACCCTTGCGCTAGCGTCGTCCTCCATGTTTACCCTGTGATAATGATGGTATTCCCACACGATCTTCGGGGTCGAGAGGCATGCACTTTAAACCTGCCTGCTTGAAACCGGCTGTCTGGCTCACTGCGGTTTTTGCCAAACGAAGAAGATTGCCTGGGGCTTCCCTCGCCCTGCGGCGCCTATTAGGGAAACAGGTTCAGACCGGTAAGCACCTCTCGTGACACACGACACGTGAAAAAAATCTGAAAGTCATCCTCCTTTGGTAATTTGAGATTCTTTCAGTGGGAGAAGTCGCAAATATTCTACTTTTCGGCTACAAGCGCCTCCCTTCAGCAGAGCAGAGCCATAATAGACGCCGCATTACCCACGTTAGTTATTATTGAAAACGCAATTATTTAGATAATTAGTTGGCAAAATATAATTTCACTGTACTTGAATCGGTTCAAACAAAATATTATATCTGTTTCTGCGGTATTTCGCTAAGAACTTTCCGGCCGGTTTGACTACTCAAGTTTTCAGACGCCAGACCGCCATGGGTTGCTTTCATGTTTCAGGTTTTTTTCGTTGTCATTACATTTTTTTCGGAAGTAGATTGCACAGAAAAAGCCAGAAAAGAGAATTTTCATCGGTAATTTTTGTGATGAAATAAAGTTGGCCAGTGCAAGATGTTTTAACCTTCTGCGAAGAGAGGCGAAGAATTTGTTCGAAATTTCTTGTGGTAAAATATTTCCCAGTAGGTATAACGAAAAGAAACCTCTTTCCACTGCGGTTTTATATATTATCTACTTATATAAAAATGAATATATGTATGTTTATTTGAAATAAAATTTGAATACGGTCTATCTTAGTAATGTAAAAAAATGTCGCTCAAACTGACTTAGGGGAAAATATGCTTGAAGTTTATGCCGATATTCCCCACGCCCCCCTCAAGAAACTGGGGTACTTTTTTGTTGCTGTTTTAAAAACAAACATTTTCTGTAAAATGGCTTAATAATATGCATCATTAAGCGACAAAACGGGCAATGCCCATTCAGTAAAATACTAAGATGAGAAATGAAAAGTCAGATTCTCTTCTGTGTGAATAGAAGTACTGTATTATTTCGTACTATTATCTCTTCCGTTGAGAATCAACGGGTATTACTGCTAGTTTCAATCTAAAAATTATTGTGAGACGTACAAAAGATTACCTATTTAGATGAAAAATCCGATCGATACTTACTTGTGACTGTTCATCAACTAGGATAGGAATTCGACACCCCGGAAGTTAACTCAATCAAGGTGTCATTCGATTTATTTATACCAAATTTTATTTTTAAAAACTCATTTTCTAAGTAGTGATAAACAGAAATTGAATTTCTTTTTCAGTTTTTAAAGTGGTTTTTAGGAAATCATCTCTCGTTTCGCTTTTACCTGAGTTAGCTCCCACGTACTGTCGCTGACAGATTGCTGAAAAAATCATTTAACCCCTTTATAAGTTTTTGACTTACACATGATTTGTTTAAAATGATGCTGCGTTTCTCTGTAAAAACGCGAAGCACCCATTTTTATTATAACAGAGCTGATTTTAATGGTCTCTTACAGATATTATTAGAATGCCCTGGATTATCATTAAAAATGTGACCGTGAAGCGCAAAAGACGTATGTCGATGCTGCCACTTGTATTCGATGCAATGTTAATATTTAAGTTTCATCATTTCGAAATCCCTTTGTGCAACATCTGTAACTATTTGCCAAAAATTGGGCTGTGCGCTCCACAGAGATAATATTATACAAACATGAGGAAGTGCTGACGCATAAATTACGTCAGAAATGTTACAACGTGTGTAGTTCGCATTTCTTATCGATTATTTTAAAGCTTACATTTATGACTAACCGCAATACTTTTTACAAGATCGCAGAAATAAACCTCGGTGCCTAGTCGTTTTCAGCTTGCAACGTAAAAGGTAAAATACTATTATGTGTAGCAAATGTATTACTGTGAAGTTTAGTCATAAAAACCAAGTTTTTCCACACCAAATATTACTATGTCTACTTCAAACTTCTAACAACTGCTAAAATTTTAAAAAGAAAATTTGAATTCTATCATGACGGGGGAAAAATATCGCTCAAAGTAAGCTCCAGAAAACACGCTCTTAATGTGAATTAAGCTCTTGATTTTGCGCTGATGGAAATTGCTTTTGGGATTTTTTTTCCTCAAATTTTTCTTTACTAAATTTCTCAGGTCTCTGAACGTTTCGTATGCGTGGTCGACACTTTAACAAAAGTGACGTGACAAGACCCATTGAAATCATTTTTCCTGCGTTCGCTTGCTCTCTGTGTCTCTCTATCTTCCTCTTCCTTCTCATCTTCTGGGCCTCCTTCCCCTTGTGTCCCCTATGCTATTGCACCGCCCGCCCCCTTCCCCTCCCACCCTCTCTCCTTCCCTACACTTAGGACTCCCGTTCCTCGCATCATGCCATAAACATTTCAGCACACTCTATTAATTGCCTCGCTCCCCTTACTTACTTTCGCTTGAAACCTCTTGCCCCTCCCCCCTCCCCAACTTTAATTTTTCCAACGCTAACTCTTTCACACACACCCCACCCATCTTCTTATATTCCGTTTCTTTTGAATTCAAAGGTTGTAACGGGAGACCACTCAAGAGAGCACACGCAAGACTGGGCTAAATTCACGATGAGTAATAATTCGCCATCAAATATCCGTGGTTGGGATCCCATTCCAGGCCGATGATTCGTTCTTTTATCGTAAATTTCGCACATCTGTTTTTTACGTTATTGACATTATCTTTCCTCTCATATTCGCTGTTGGTTTCATTTACGCCCTTTGTTCTATTGTTCTAGATCAGGATTTCCAAACATTTTTATTTTCATCCCCCTAATGAGAAGAAAATACTTTATATTTACCTACTCTTCTTGTTCAGTACTTGATGCTTATTTTCTAGAAGGTAAATGCGTGGTTTCATGTCATTCAATTCAATGTAACCTCTTGATAGCGCCGAGGTGTCCAAGTTTTGAGGGAATCTGCTTGTCATTTCGTTTTTATTTGCGCCCCACAAAATCCCCCCTTTAAGAATCCCTGATCCAGATTCAGCTTGAATGGTTTCAGAGTTTACTTAGAGGAATTTTATTAACATTCTTAAATAAATAAACATTGTGCATTCTGTACTTTTTTTGGCCCTTGAAAATGACGCGAGAACGTTGATACAGGTCGGGTTTATGAATAATGCAATCGTGAAATATAGTCTAGTTATTTAGGAATGTTCTGAAAATGCGTTAATGATTTGAATTTTACTTGGAATGCTTTACAGCCTCATCGCACCGTGTTATTTGGCCGAACTTGCTGTGGAGTAAGATGAGCCACTGGCAAGAAATCGAGTGCTGGTCGTTAAGTTTTATATCCAATTGTTAAAGCTAACTCTCCTTCGCTTTGATTGGCCCATCAAGGCCCCATCACATCCTTCATCTGGCAAACATAATTAGTGCAACATCCTAATATTTGAAAAAATAAGGTTTATAGCGTGGTATAAATGAAGTGGACGTTATTGATGATTATAAGGGTGATTAAGGAAAGTAGTCTCATCCTACCTTACCAAATACTTGGAACGATTGTTAATTGGCTGTGTGCTCCAGGGCTCAAGTTACGAACATCCTATATTCCCAGTTAAACACAAACTGTAACTCATTGAGCACTTGGCTTTATTGTGATGCCTTTGTTGGGTCAAGAAAGGAAATTCCTCCCCTCCACTCATAAATGATATGCTAACGTATCAGACGAAAAAAAGGCATTTCTATTTGGCTTGTCTTTCGCTGTGGCGTTGATTTTGATAAAAATGTGGAGTGCATATTGAGTCGGCGATTTTTTTGCCTCCATAGTTTTGCCTCACTCTAAAATGTCGCGAGCGTGCAAATACCGGTAGATTGCCGGGATACAAATATTGGTTGTGGACAAAAAAAAATATTTTTGAGCAATTTTAACGAATTACTGTTGGAGATATTTTTTTATAAATTCTTTAGACTTAATGAATACTTCAGTGAAATTTTCGCTTCTGCAATTATTTCCCGCCCCAATCAACGTTGCCACCGAATACCATACGCTTCTGTAGTGGAATTTTCCAGCGATATAATGGAATTTTTGCCTCTGTTACGATTTACTGTTTGTTCATTATTCTCTTTATTTGATATAATCTTAGAACTAAATTAAATGTCTGGTAAACTGGTGAAAGGATTTCTCTTGTAACTTGAGTTTTTCCATAACCCTTGAGGACCACTTTATCAATTACTTGGTCGCTGTCTGAATTATAAATGAACGATCTGCATGAAACTCTAACTTAATTACCCTTAGTTTATTCGGCAAATATGACCTGGAGATAGATTGTTGGCTCCTCTAAATATGACGAGCAACTGGTATGACCAAGACTCCGGTATTAGATACCACCATCCTTAGGATTAAAATTTCACAGATAAATCGTCGAGTTAAACATTTGGTGGCAAATTTAAACGCAGTGCAGGCGCTTGTTAAGATTCAGTTACATCCTAATGCGTGATCGATAGGATAATTTCCGTTTGGGAATTTTTATTCAAATAATATTTCTCGAAATCACCACACATCCTGGAGGTAGCTTGCGCGGTACTTTGTAGGCGTAGAATTCGGCCACATATCTAGCTGATTGATTGATACATAGAATTGATTAGCAATTAGATCTTAAAAGTTAATTTGGATGCTTGCAAGAATATACATTTCCCAAGTTTAGCTTGAGTTTTAACTTATTATCTCCTGTATTACTAGTCCGGTCTAGTCGGCTGCCGGTGCTAAACGTGAGCGTAGACACGATTTGTGACACTAACCTAGCTCGCGAGTTGAGTGCGGAGGGGTAAGACAACCTGAATTGAGGATATAGGACAGGAGTTCTCAAACATCTATCGCTGGGTTACATACCATCGGCTGGGTGTAATTATGATGGATTGGCGAAATGGCCTTGAAACTTCATCACGGAAGCTCTTAATTTCGTGATTAAAATGGCGTGTGAAAAAACTGTATCTTATTTGTTACTTCAAACAAAATCTTAGGCTTGGTTTTATTGTCTGGTTAACGCCAACCGCAATATGACATAGAAGCCTTTACGTTGACTTGATGCTAACTGAAAGTTTGGGTTTTGTCTAATACATCAGACTGTTGGTTTTTTTACATAAGCGTTATCGATTGGAGAATTTATAAACAATCCGTTTATATACCGAGAATATAAAACCATCCAGAGATAATAAAACCGGACATAAGAAACAGTTGATATTGAATCGTGTATATGGAACGAGTATTACCAGTGTATCCTGAGTTCCTGAAGTCCGAGAAGGTCACATGTCTCGTAAGAACACCCCCTCCTGTTATTCACCATCAACCGTACTTACCGTGGACCTCCTGTTATTCACCATCACGTTGAACCGTACCCTTCCTTACTACTACCTCCTTCATTGGTCAATAATCCCCCATCCCTCTCCCCTTCCCCCATCGCCCTCTTTCCTTTTGCTTATGTATAAATATTCCCATTGGAGTAATAACTTGTGTAGACCTGATGATGACGCCCTAAGTGTCGAAACACATGTTGTGTAATATTTTACATTAAAATTTAAGTGGACAGTACAACTACTGCAGTTTTATTTAAGTACTAAAATGCTGTTTCGCCATATAAAGCCAGAGGCTGTCGAATTTATATAAAATACTGATGTTTCTACGTTCTGGTTAGGTCTCAACTCGGGTACGCTGCAAGTATTTTGGACCCGGCACTGAGTGATCTCATTCTCTAAATGAACAAAGCACGCAAAGCACTAAAATAAGCCGCGCACTTCGCTAAGAAGTACTACCTACTAGTGAACAGAAAGAATATGCAGGTATAGTAATTGGAAGGACTGAGTTGTGAGTCAGAGACTCGGAGGCTTCTCGGAATGCCAAGGTTACTAGAAAAATCTAGGTCATACGAGTATCAGCTGGACACAGAGACTGAATTTTTTTGCCTTACACTTCGTCTGTAGAGCAGACAAGGGTGACTGAATGCGTGGGATGGCCCGTCGAACGACTCTAGATGTGTGGGGGTCGCTCTTCCCAAGCACCATTCGCGAGCAGTAAAGACAAAGCGAGACAACAGTCATCCGAAAAAACATTTAACTTTACTTCCCTTCCCTCACACATTTCCTTTTTCCTATTTGTTCTCATTTCCATGGCTTGCGTCTTAACACTCGATACCCAAGCCCCTTTTTGCTCCTCGCGGGTTAGTACGAAACTGAAAAGGTGTCATTGGTTTGTTTACGTTTCCTTCTAAATTCCTCGTGAATTGAAAACTTACAATGTGAGCATTCAGGAGATAATTCGTATAATCTCTACGAATGAGAATTTGGAAAATGAGACTCCTTAATCCGAGTTTCTCGGTGGCACGGCGGATATAGTTTTTATCCCTGCTTTATAAAGACACATATCAACTCAAAGAAGGGAAATATTATATTAAATCACAAAACTTTCGTCGTGATTTCTCGAGTGAATGTATGGCTTCATAGTCTTCTTGTGCAATTAGCTCATAAATTACAATGCACAAACATCCATGTCCGGGGTGGTGAAAAAGCCACCCAAGGGCGACTCGAACGCGCAACCTCAGGTTTTTAATTCGAGGACTTTACCCGGTCGCCACCTACCTGCTGATAGATCGTTACAAAAATGTCTCATTCCCATGCATTATAAGTGAGTATAACCATAGAGTAAGTAATCTAACTCTGCTAAGTAATATGCTTACTCTATGGTATAACCAAAATTGAGTCAGACACCAAGACACTCTCTCTATGCTCCTACATTTCACTTTTCGCATTTTCCCTCTTCCGACCCCATCTCCCAATTCTTTCCCTTTTTCTTGGCTTGCTGCACACCCCTGCTGTGGCTCGCATGCAGGCGTGGAAAATGGTATTGTTAAACTTACCGAAAAAAGGAGTGACGAATAAAAACAAGGGCTTCATGACAGGGTACGACGGCGGAACGCCATTGATTGACATGCCCGGGTGTGTCGCGGCACCCTTATTTTAGATCCTTGTGTTCACCGTCCCGAATGGTTTTTTTAAGTAGGAAAAGGTTACGCCTATCGTCGCAAATTTATGGTGTTCGTGTATACAACAAGGATGGCACTGTGGGAAAACATAACGTTCCAACCCCTCGGCCGCATGCAGCATTTTAGACCGCCACCGCTTCTGCTGCCGCACGACGAGGAGTGGAGACGAACAACGTGTGCGCACTTGTTTCTCGCCGCAAGTGTTCCCTTTCTCTTGTGTCCCTTACCCTACAAAGCAGGTCTTGCATCCTCAACCAGCCCCCTTCCCACCGCAGGATCGCAGAGGGCGGACCGACGCCTTCCTCCTCCACCCACTCCCTCAGACACGACCCACGCAAAATGCCTATCCTTTTGGAATGCGACATCGACATCGTTGAACCATACTTCTTGAAAATAAAACTACAGTAATTGTACTGTCCACTTAAATTTAATGTAAAATACACAACACGTGTTTCAATGTTCCATAGGGCGTCATTATTAGGTCTGCTGACGGCAGGCAGACCTGATGATGACGCCCTAAGGAACGTTGAAACACGTGTTGTGTATTTTACATTAAATTTAAGTGGGCAGTACAATTACTGTAGTTTTATTTAAAATGCTGTTCCACCATATATCGCCCGACACTGTCGAATTCATACTTCTTGAGACCGATTTTATAATCTCCGATTAAATATTTTCTCGGTACGAAAACCTAAATTAATACGTTAACCCATCGATAACGCTCACGTCAACTAACTGACAGCCTGATGCAATATACAATGCCCGAACTCACAGCTAAAATCAGGTTAACAAAAGGACTACACATATTATGGTTAGCCTTAACCAGATATAATAAAACCGGGCCCAGCTTTAACGAGAAAGCCACCGTTGTTAAGTCCGCCTTCAATCAAAGAAAGACTTGATTAATGATATGATTGCCATGTAACAGATTTGTTCAGGCTCAACTGTGTGCGGAATATTTCCTCAGTGAAAACACAAAGGAGACACTCGCTAATAGGATTAATTAGATTATTTTTATTGATCAAACTTGATCGGTCAATGAAAACCAAGTGTGGATAAACACTGTTTACAAGTGCTTATTTTGAGTTTTCACAATAAAATAACGTTAAGATAAGATCAAAGAGATTTGTAAAACATCCGAATTTACTAAGTGCGACGGGGATACGGGGTTGACTAGAGTGCATATTCTCCCAAACAGGAAAAAAGAATGCGAAATTAAGACTTTTCGAATGGTATTTGAGGCGTGAGTTAGTTTCTGGACATTTTTTATGGGTTTCACATTGTTAATTAAGGTACAACTTATAGGAAAACAACAACATTCTCATTTACCAAGGCACTCATCTGAACATGTCTGGTGTCCTAGAGCCTCGTGTCCCACATCCTTGTGGCGGCGTTCTAGTTACAACCTGTTTGTATCAGTTGTAAGCGATAACTTTTCGGTGATCCTAAGAATATAGATTGCTGTCAAGGTTGTCAGATTCGGCCGTGACTTTGAGGATTGAAGTCAACATCAGCAGTCAGACGTAGAGTTTAATACGTAAGTAGCGTTGTATGGTACAGAAACTTGGACTCAGAGAAAATACGACGAGAGTAGGCTCCAAGCGTTTGTGTTGTAGTTGTAGGCGAAGAATCGATAAGGTTGAAGGAATTGACGGAAAGGAAGACGAACGAGGAAATGCTTGATATGGTGTGTGAGGAAACCTCTGGAGAAGATTAAAGGGAGCAGAGTAGGAGCAGGTAATAAGAGGCGAAAGAATGCTGAAGGCCGTGATCTATGGGACGCCCAGTCCGCCCACTGTCAAATCTGCCTCTGATTCTTGGTCTTCATATTTAAGTTTTCCAATTCAGTTTTCCTTGAATTATGGTTTTCAAAAGGCTATTGTGTCGCAAAATGTGCCCAATAAGTTGTCTCTTCTTCTTATCAGAAATTTCACTCTACTTCTTTTCTCTCCAACTTCTCCCCATAGGACATATTCAGTAGTGATGTTTTTCGTCTGTTTGTTCTTCATTAATTTTCGATAAAATCACATCACCATTGCTTCCATTTACTTTTATTCTGCCATTGTTGTATTGCTCACTGCCATTACTGCCATGCAAGAGCATACCCTCAATATATGTTTTAATTTGCCTCCTTTGCTTGGGCTTCCCACTATATCTTTTTATTTCAACTTTCGGGCATTTTGAATAAAATTTGTGGAAAGAAGCCGGTCTTATACATTTATCTTGCTATCAGTATAATCAATTTAACTTCTAATTAAGCTTTCATGTAGGTGGATTCCTCAAAATGGAACAAAAATGAAGAGTAAGCATCCTAGAAAATTCGTTTCCTTGAGAATTGCATAGGAATACAATTTGCCAAAGGTTTTTCAGTTCAACTCTCAAAAATACTTAAATACGAATGTGAGAAAACCGCAGTGAAGAAAAGTTTGACTATGATTTGAGCTCCGTAATAACCCCCGAATCCTCTCCGAGCGTTTAACTGTGGAATAGTTCGTAAAAATGCTTTGCGCCCTTAGTGGAGCTCTGGATTCAAATCCAGGCCCAGGCGAATTATTGATATTTTCACTCTTCCACGTTATTACACGCATGCCCTCTTCAGAGGCTGACTCTGCTGAGGTTACTGTCGTAGCTAATTCCACGGACTTAAAAAAAATATTTTATTTTGAAAGCATATTTTTTAAAAGCTTTTAGTAGTTGTTTTCTCTGCCTGGTTACTTCCATTTTCCAGCATATTTGAGGTTAGACGATAAGAATACTGAAATTCTATTATCATTTGTCGAATTATCAAGTGACAAGGGAAGAATAAATGCTAAAGTCATCTCCGAATGATCGATGTGTTACAGGCAAAAATAATCCTGAGGAAAATTTCATTTGGACAGGGAATTCGAAGTTCAGGCCTTGGGATTCGAACCAATTCGTAGACAATGGGATTCCTCAGATATGTGCACGGGGATAATTGTCCTACTTGTCCACTGTATAATTACTTGTCCTACTGGTTATTATTTTCTCATGGCTATTTCGGGACATTTAAAACCCAATTTTAGGCCGAGGTGAATGTCTGACGCAAATAATAACCATTTACGCAGCCCCACGCTCGTGTAAAAGCTGTAACACCGTTGTGTGAAAATTGGCCTTGACTCTTTATTGGGTAGTTTTGAACCTGAGTCACCCAATTGCTGGTCAGGTGCGTTTTTCAGTCGCCAGTTTCATATCACCCGCCCATTTTCATTCACTGCAATATTTTGGGTGGATATTTGAGTAAACAGGTTGTCTGATGAATGCCCATTATTCCCATTATTTACACTGTAGCATGGGGGCGAGGTCGCGCTTAGTAAACCCCATTCGCGGGAAAAAAATCCAACGATGTAGATTTATGAAGGAATGTATTATTGAACTAAATCATATCCAGTTTACATGAAATGACAGCATTACGAATTTGAAATCAGTGGAAAATGCTTCGAGTAGAAAAGTGTCCCTGTACAGGTGTCAAACCAAGGACCTTTGGCTCGCTTTGTATTTAATCTTGTGGAAATTCCTGCGAATATCACCGTCGTAATTCGGCACACATGAAAACCAGCATTTGTTGCATATTGCGGTTATTTAATTCACCACATGGGTTGTTTTCATTGAAGTCCTCTTTTCCCTGGCGTTGCTATCTTTTACGGACCGTAAAGGCATACAATTCTCGTTCCCTTGAATACTCCTAAGAATGCCATTTAAATTAGGAAGCCTAGTTACCTTTGTGGTCTGCGCTTTGGACTACATAGCTAAAGGTACGCGATTCGATTCACGGTCCAGGCTGATTTTTTCTCGTGGCAATTTCTATTTGCAATCTATTTTTGGATTTATTAAATGAAGATTTTGATCAGTCACGCGCATGGCTGCAAGGTAAAACACCGGTGCTAAAATGTTAGCGAAAAACTCTTGTTCGACCGGAATTCAAACCCCCATCCACTATACGGCTTGAATCAAAAGTGTTTTTTGGAACGTTGGGGAAGCGACCGACAGCTAACGTAATTTGCACTTGTGGATAGTTTCGTAAGGGTGAAATTATATGGGTATTGGAGCAAGGGTGGAGAGAAAAATGCGATCGCCTTGGGCGACTTTCAACGAAAGGCGCTTAGTGGAATACAGTTTAACGTCTTAACTGACGGACGGAGAACTCAACTTGAAATTATGCAAGCACACAGCAACCAAGTTGAGATTGGAATTTCCAATGAAAAATTTCCGCCGCCGACTGGATTCGAACTGAACGATTCAGGATGGTGAGCCAATACTCTTGCCGCCACACAAACCCGATCCCCCTCTATTAAATGAGGTTCCACTGTGACTGTGTGATCCAAAACAATTACTGAATTTCACCATTCCATTTTTATTGTTTAATATGCACTGTTTTTGCTGATGATGATACCTTAGCTATTAAAAGACAAAATTAAGGTTCAATAAATACAGATTACTTGACGAATATATTTTCAATGCATTTTTTCCGGTCTTAGGAGGTGACAACAGTGCCAATTCTATTGAATTACCTCATTTCGGCTTAAATTAATTTAGTAGTTTGCTAATTATTAAAAAAATATGTTTAAGTGCCTAAATATTATTTTAATTTGATTTACTGAGTCTTCTTAAAGTTTTCATGAAAATATCTTTCATATTAGGTGGTGAAGTTATATTTTAGTCCATGTTTCACCCATTCTGGTACCACCATGTAATTTCAATTTCAATTTACGAAAAAAGAATAGCGTGAAAAGGTAAGATGTTGTGGTTCGTATTGAACAGAGGACATTTTTTCTACGAGTTATCCTACTTATGTTATAAATATGAAAGTTTGTATGTTTGGATGTTTGTTACTCAATCACGCAAAAACTACTGGAACAATTGAGCTGAAATTTGGCATGTAGATAGAAAATATATCTGTGGGTAATATAGGCTATATTAAAAAGCCCTAAGGGTCCTCTGAGACCCCCCAAAGGCCCCTCTGGTGGTCCATGATAATCAATGGGTTCGGTGCAGTGGTTTCATTTTTTGTTTTTTTTAAAAGTACTTTCACTCAAGATAGAGGGCTGGAATTTTTTAACCGGATGGTTGAATAAATGAAGTTTCTAATTATTTCAATCGATTTTCTTTTACGCTCCGTAATTGTCTGAAAATCATGTTTTTTGATGAAAAATCTCACGTTTTTCTCTGAAATCAACGATGCTATATTTCCTTGACAACCAGAGATTTTATTTTAAAAGGATATTCACGCCTCAGGCATTTAGGTTTTCCTGCAGGCCCATGATAGCACGTACAGAGAAAATCTGTAAAAGAAGGGCCCAGAGTCCCAAGGGCCCCATGATTGATTGCTTCAGGGGGTTATCGATAAATTCAATGCATATTTACAACAAGTACTTATACTCTTCAATGTCTATTTTCAAAGTAGCTCTCATAGGGGCACTGCATGTATGTGAGAGAACACTTACGTAGTAAACGATAGACATAAAGGAATCAAACGTGCTAGAATATTTACGTGCGGTGAATATTAATGGTAATAATGTCTCTGTTGCTACAACACCCATGGCGTTGTTTATTATCGTTTAATACTCAGATGTATCACACGTAGTGGGACCATCTGCCTCTCATTACGATTGCGAACTGTTTTTTAGACCACTTTCCACAGAATTAACGTTACGAGTTATTTAAATATGCTTAAAAGTGTTAAAGTGCAGTTAAATTACATTTATTCAATCATCGAGTTGCCTATTCAAGAATCTAACTCGCCGCTGCGTTTCCCCTCCTAGGACTAATACATATATCCTTTAACATGCCTGATAGGAAAAAGAGTAACCCTTCGAAAAAATCTTCTAATGCAAGAGGAATGTCGTCTTTGCGAGTAAATGAGTCCTTGCATTAAAACGGCTAAGGTTAGACTTGGATGCTCAAAGACATTCCCACTAGCGAGCTCTTGAGCATCTCCCCGTGATGTTTTTCGGATTCCGCTAAGATCCGCACACATTTCATCTTAACGAAACCTACTGACGGGTAACCAGCTATAAATCAGGTTCAAATATATGACCATCTGTTTCGAAACTTCAATCTGTTATAAGATGGCGGAAATTATAATGACATCACTACATGCTTCTTACCCGAAAGAAGAACGGATATTCTGCGCAATGAACGACACCGGTGCACGAAGATTGGGAAGTGCACTAAGCCTGATCACCTTAGATTTTTAATTTAGCAACCGATGATTATGATTTAGAAACGAATAATTATGGCTACCCTTTATGCCGAAGGCGCAGTATGGGTAATGAAGGATTCTTAGGACAAATAAACATGGCTGCTGCTGAAAATGCTCCTTTTGACGCTGTCAACCGCTGGATTATACTCTACTCTCCAATCCTGATTAAGATACTCAACGCACACATGAACGTTGAATTGCGCAGCTCAGTTAAGTCATTGAATGCAAATATATGTATGTACACAAGGGAAGCGATTGAGTTCATTCACTCAGAAGACTATTCAAAGAAGACCTCTCAGTATTCTTCAGGATTTGTGGCTTTTGTATATATATAATAAATGCAATGTTTTCACACCCGTTGAGTTTCAACGGGTACCTTTAGCTAGTTAGAATATAAATGTATTGGCATTTAAGTCATTCTACCCTGGGACCACCTGAAGATGCCTGGGTGATGCAACTTGACGACTATTTATATCTAACACATCCCATTGTCAATGGAGGACATGCATTATTTTAAAAAATATTTGCATGGAAGCATAATATTCTTAATTGTATTAAGCAAAAATTTAGTTGATCAAGAAACCTTGTGTAATGAAAATATTTTATATTAAAAATAATGACAGCTTGGCGGTGTTGAAACGCTGCGCCATTGCTAATCCGGTGGATGACGTCAAGGAACGGAATCGCTTCCAGTAGTACGACGGATTTTCATGTTTAATTGTGCTGGTTCATCCTGATTTGGCGAAATTGGAAGGAAATGTACAATTTTATTTTCTAAACGGAAGACAACAAACTAGAATGATTTTATCTTTGCCGGTGATACACATGTTGGGCAAAAAAGCCATACCTTGCGATGACGCCAAGCCATTGAGATGTCGTCTTGGACCACGTCACCTTTTCAAATTTTTATGCTTTTTCTACAATGCATTTATTAATGCCTGCGGTTGTCGCATATTCATATGGTTTATTTATTTTTGTTCGTAAAAATATTAGTTACCATTCCCATTTTATCGCTCGAAAATTAGTGCGGCAATGGGTTAATATTTTGATATCATTAAAAAGATGGGAGTTTTATCTTTAAAATGAAGTCAATTTCATCAAAATTTATGTGAAATGATATTTCGCTCAAACTACTTATAGCTAGAACCTTCGCACTTCCGAAGAGTAAATTTTACGGTTGTTCCCCATCGGCAGATCCGGGTTGGAAATCCTTTTGGAAGTAATCTTTAGTTACATGATACACCCCTGCTAGGATGCTAAGAATGCTGCCAACACTGGAGACGACGCGTCGGCTCCAAATCCCCTCACGAGCGACGCTACTGCCTCCTCTAGTCTCTACCCCCCGAAATCCTCCCCCAACCCCCTCTTCCTCCCACACCACGGCGTCCCAGTCCGTAAAGACCGCCGGCACCAATGCCCAGTGACCCCAATTGTGTGCCTTCGATGCGGAATCGTGGAGTGAGACTTTTAGGACCGGGTCCCTCCGGAGGGCGGCGGGAGGGGTAGGTAGGGGGGCTAGGAGGGGGTTTATATACGCTCCGTCTGAGAGGAGAGGGGGCGGTGTCCGGTTTGGTTTTTGTGGGATGAGATGAGGAATGGAGTGAGGGGTAAAGGGGCTTGTTGCCCATGCACCCTCTCTGCCACTGGCGGTGGCAAATTCGTCAACAAAAGCCACCCTTCCCGTGCACCCATCCACCCGCAGCCCATTTAACCCATGTTTTAAAGGTGGCCCTGGTCGCCATAGCACCAATATGGCGATGAAGGCGGGAGGCAATAGCAAAAGCGGCTCTATTGACACCCCCTCCCCCATTTCCTTTTCATTTTCGCTCTTGAGCTTGCATTTTTGCCATATTTTCCTCCCCAAAGTCTTCTTCCTCCTCTCCGCTTGACTTTTGAAGCTCTTCTTCTTCCCGACGGTCGTCGGGAGTTTTACGGCGAGTCAAGGGTGGAGTTTGGCGGGTCTGAGACTCGGGTAGGAGCTAAATTATATTATTCCGTTATGCAGTAGTCGAAATATTTTTTTTGTGTTAAGGCTTTTCCGGGCCGCTGAAGCGAGCGATTTTTACGCTCTGCAGACACTTGCTACCGCTACTGCTTTGTGTAATCTATGGGTAGGGAATTTGCGTTGAGTAAATGACTGTAAACAGTGAGGTTTTTATTTGCCGTGGCATGCTCGGCACGTGTTTTATATGAGCTTGCGTCACATAGAACGGGGTGAGGTTTCCAGAACGGGAGCAAACAGGGAATATGCTCCGTTGCCTTGTTCAGGTTCGGGAACTATACCTTGCTATCCCGGAGTTGTTTGAATGAAGGATGAGAGCTAGATGTCTGGACTGGATTAATTTTTGAGTTTTCCACCAACAGATAAGTGATAATGCTTATTTCTGGAATTCTAAATCTAAAACTTCTGTGCATTGATGGAGATCTCTGGCCTAATCTTTTTCACCGATGTAATCATTTTTTGACAAACTCAACCGAATTTATTTATATGCATTAACAAAAGCTACAATTGATGTCAAATTTATACTGCTTAATCATTTTAAATTTTTATAGATAATATCTTTAGACTTCTAACTTTTACCAGGTTGAACATAGGAATGCATAGTTTTTCGGCGCTTAGTGAAAACAAATTCACCGTCATAGGTACTCGGCCAATAGTTCTAGGCCCCGGCCAAAGATAGCTCACCTCTGCCTTTCCCACCGCCGAATCATAGATACATCCTTAACTATGTTATGAATAACTACAAATATTATTATAAAGGTATTTTACCGGTTAGGTTTCAATGGAAGAGTGTCAAATCCTCTAGGTTTTTATATGTGCAGGGTCCTGTCTACCAGCACAATTTCTCTCTTCGTTTCAGCATACTTCCTAACCTTCTTCAACCCACCTATAAAGTCAATATATTAAGGAAAGTGTAACTTGTAGCGGAAGGAATATTTGGCAAAAGATATGCCAGCCCAACGAATGGAGCTCTCGGCTTATAACCATTGGGTTTAAATCCTCGCGGGGTTTACTTCGGCACGCTGGTTCTTACTTAGGCCTCGTGATTTTCATAGAGCTCTCTTGAAAACTGCAGTAGGCAAGGCAAAAGGCAATGCTCACCCTTGCTACGTTGTACACTCAGCTCTAATGCATGAAATTCAGTCGCCTTGAGGCTTGTTCGTAGGGTATAAAAGAAATAAATTCAGCCAGATTATTTCGTGATACATCAGTTTTAATTAAAAAAACTTAGAGAAAAGTATTAGAATGTTATGTATTGAGAGAAAAGTATTCGGGTGTAATTATTATTGGGCATTTAGTTTAGTTTATTCTCGGTAAAAGTATTACTCAGAACGTTCAATAAAAGGTTGAATAAAAGAGTGAACGACTACTTGAGCGAAAAACTCATTCGGGTTTAGAAAGGGGAGGATAACCCGCAATTCGATTGCGGCAATTAAATAACCTAGAGAAAGTAATAGGTTGTATAATCAGGTGTTTTTTATTCCTACGTCAATTTTTAGTAAAATTATTTAACTAATTAATTTTTAGTAGAAGATTGATTAGGAGTTTGTGAATGGCTCAGAAAGCGCAAGTGAGGATAACGGATGGAGGATCAGAATGAGCATGGAACAATGAGGACTGAGACAGGGTTTCCCGTTATGGCTATTGATTTTCGGCATGTACTTCAGAGATAAGGTAACAGAGGTGTGGGGGATATGGATGTTGGAATATTGGTATGAGGACAGTTAAGATTGGGTTAGGTTCGCTGATTACCAGGCATTACTAAGCGAAATAATTGATTTTGGGATTTAACGCGTCTTGGTTAGTTAAACACCCGACGTGACGTTTCTTCTCCACTGCCGGAGACTTCATCAGAGATTATGAGTTTAGTTTCATCTCGTCTAACCTCAACAGGCGTTTAGATAGCCATTCAGCCAAGGAATTGCATTTGTAGGCGCGTTAAAAATTCTTTCTGAGAAATACGGAATGAAGATTTCTCTTAAGCAAGTCAAAACAACGATATTTTCTTCAACGAAGAAAGCGGAGTCAGCGATAAAAGCTGAATGGCAGTAATTAGAGTAGGTAGAAAATTAATTTTGGTCGAAGTATCTACGGATGGCTCTCTCATCGAAATTTTAACTGAAATAAAGAACCTAACCCGATGGTATGCCCGAGAGGAATACGCTATGAAAATTCGCTGGGCAAGTACCAAATCCTTCGTAGAACACTATAGTTTCCTAGGTAGAGTTTTTAAGGAAAATGGGTATTGTGGCAGGAATATTGGGAGGAAAATCGCGGTAGCGTAAGAGAAGTATGCTAATAGGAGATAATTAATTGCCCGGGCCTTGTGCAGGGATGCTGAAATAACGCTATTGAATCGTGATGTGGAGCGCATTGTTCTGTTTTCAAAAAGCAGGGCAGTGAGAATGAGAATTGAAATGGCAGGCATATAAGATGCGGGTGTGGATGAGGATGGAGAAGGTGCATTGGTCAAAGAGGAGAAAAAAACACTGGGGACAAGTGATAAAGCGCTGGGAATGGTGAGTGATAATGATAGGGTCGTGGGAGGGAATCAGTGTGAGGCAGAGATGGTGGACGGAGCTTGTGATAAGAGGGAATTGAATGCAGAAGGAAGTGACAGAGGGAAATATGGTGGGTGAGCGGGGAAGGAGAAGGAAGATGAATTCCAGATAAGAGGATGTGGGAGGTAGGATTTTGGTAGGTTTAAGAAGAGCTGAAGAAGCTTACTTACGTTAGTGAGGCGATGCGGTCGTTGAACATTTTGGCTTAGTTCCTTTTTATTTGGGTAGACCGAGAAAGTCACGGGTGAATGTGGTGGAAGATACTTTGAAGAGGAGGAATGTTGGGTGTCTTAAGAGTAAGAGAGCGTGTTTGCGACAATGCACGAATGTGGCAGAAGCAAAGGAGGTTTGTTAGAATACGGCAGGATGGAGGACATTATGAAAACCGAAGCCAGTTTTATAGGCCTTACGCCGAGAATTAAACTTTTTTTTTACTGTGCCCATCCCGAAAGGGAACGACGCGACGTAATGGTTATGTCTGTATGTTGTTTGTTATTTGGTGATTTTTTTCTCTTACCCTGAAGAAAATTTCACATAGAAGTGGAAGCAAATAGTTACTTCCACTTCTAAAAATGAGAATTACGGAAAAATACTTGAAGATGTGAGGCACGCGAAAAGGAAAGTAGATGAAGAATGTATGGCTGTAGACTTTCCCGGCGAATGATGTGAATGAAGAGCTATTGGGTTTCTCATCGGGAAGGTTCTCCATTACCTTCGACGTTTCGACGAGTGACTCGAATCCAAGCAATGACCAATCATTGTATTCTTGGATCCCTGAATACGATGGGCGAGTCGCTCAGCGAAACGTCGGAAGCTATGGAGAACCTGAACCGGTGTGAAACCCGAGAGCTCTTCATTCACTGATGAAGAATGATAGAGGTAAAAAACAGATGTTGCAGTTATCCCCTGGTATTTTGTTTAATTCAGGACTAATTTTTACATATTTATTGTTAGCCATTATCAATAGGGTGACTGACGTCGCTTAATAATGATGTAGTATATCGAAACTGATCGAGAAATAAACTTATAACTTGTGAAAAACTGCAACTTCTGTTTTTTTACCTCCATCATGAAATAGTTCCACCAATTGTTATTGAAATTGTTCTACCTAGATTTGTAATTTTTACACATAAAGAAGGCTTGTTTCTTTCATTCAAAAGAAAACCACTTTATGAATATCCCTAATAAAGACATATCCTGATTCCAGCTTTCATTTTGTAGTAGCAAGTGTGCGATGGAACAAAGGAAATCGAGAATTGCTATTTAATATCCGAGGCCTTTGCTCAGCGCATTTCACACCCTTCGCTCTACACTTACGTTCCTTACTCTTTTAAATTGAATGGTAGAAGTATGAGCTGCAATAGGTGGTAGCTTCTGGTGGACACATGTTTGGCTTTACGTTGTGCAGTAGTCAACATTCGATTTCGTCATCGCTGCTAGAGTAACTTAGCAATCATAAGTCTTGGTTTTTGAGATTACTGTGTATTTTTGAGCATTAGCGCATCATGTTTTTCAATACCGTTTGGAGAACCCAGAAGATAAAATATGTAATTTCCCTACTTTGTATTTAAATTGAGAAATGAGTCAATTCCGGTACTCTGAGATTGCTACGTCAGGACTACGCCTAATCGCGTTAGACGCAAGTAATTGATTGTCTCAAATGCTGAGCAAGTCTTAAGATACAAGCCATTTGGGACGTAACGATGCCTAAGATCGATTCTTATTGAAAAATCTGCAAAAGAGCAATGAACATGAACATTGAAAAATGCTTTTGTGGATTAGATGTACTGTTTTGAATGAAATGAAATGTCATGTGAAATGAGCGTTTTCTTGCCCATGTCTAGGAAGGATCTGGAAAATATACCAGTTTTTCTCACCGGTGGTTTGAAGTAAATTTTGTTATTTTGTTGACCTTGAAATTCTAAATGACATTCCAAGAGTTAGTGGTGTTTTAACGGCCCGAGAGTATATCCTTGTTGAAATCAGGCGTCGGTTTTAGGGCTATTGAAATCTGGAGTTGTTTGGGGTTTTAAGAGTATTCATCATAAGCAATGATTCTCGTGCATCCATTAATGAATTCTTCGGTCAGACCTTCTTTCCGATCAACCGTTAAAGGAACTGATGCCCATTTCGAACGATACTATTTTCAAATCTTAAGGGCGTCCCCACCAACCACTGGCTCTCATTCCGTACAACCCTGGTCTTGTCCCTTATATAGTTGGAGCCCGGATCTGAAAGAATGGATAACTTCTCTTCGTTATATATCCCTTCACGAGCAAGCCCGACATCCATGACCGAAACTATGGAACAGGTTCTAAACCAACTAACCCACTCACAAAATTTAGGCCACGTGGGCTTATCTCGGCTTGAAACGCGCTTCTTAACCAGATGGTTTATTTATTTTTTGTCTCGTCTCATTCTCCGCTCCTGTCAGATGTTTTGAATCAAAGAACTCCAATTTTTTCGGCAGGAATATGTTGTTTGAACGTGTTACGTTGGGCATGCTACGATGATTCTATAAATTGAATTAAGTTGTATTTCTTTTGTTAGTCAAAGCCTTTTGAATTCCGGCCGTTTGACGTATTTATTCACCTTAGAAAATTCCGTCAAACTTCTGTGAGTTGTGATGCTCCAAAGTCAGAAAAATGCTGATAAGGAATTTTATAATTTAATCGTGAATTTATAGCACGGGCTAAGTGTTAGCATGGCATCAGTTGAATAGCAATAGCCAGCAGATGATAAAACTTTCATTGCAATTTACATTTAGTTAGAGTAAATCAAGATATTTTTTGGTTAAAATAAATGAAAGACTAGTAGGTAAGCATGTAATTCCTTGGAAATAACCATGCCTTAGTAACAATTTCAAATCAAACACGCATGTCAAATTCATGATTTTTCTGTGAGCTTTTATTTACATTCACATGTGAAATCTTTTTAACGCAATTATATATGCTGCACAAATTCGGTATTTAGGTTTCGTCTTACTCTATTGTAGCTCATGACCAGAGGGCTAAATTAAATGTCCTCACGGTGGCTATTATATTTCTATGAATCAATTCTCGGCATCAGGAGGAATATTCTGAGATTCCATTGATTGGGCCAATGTTTCCTTAACAAATTAATGAGCTGTCTCTCAATATTTAGCTTAGCTTATTAATGAATGGGGTGCAATACATAAACAAACGCTGCCGATCTTAGTAATCCTAATCAACTATCTCGTTTTTCCGTATTATTCTTAAACTTTATTAAATATTCATACTACATCTATGGCCGGTATTCCAATTTTTTGACAACGTATATGCAGTGTAAGTTTCACAATTCTTTCTCTATTTAAGTTAATTGTCGTCATTATGTTTTCAACGCTGTAATGTAAACATATAGCAATGCTAGCATCATTTTGTGTATAGATATAGTTATTTGTGTATGGATTATTATTTTTTTTTAAGTATGAAAGTACAAATTTATCCGCGATATTTTAAAAATTCTAATGAAATGTCCGGTTAGTGGTAATCTTCTGGGACCATGTCCCAGGTATACGCCAGTTGGGTGTGGTACACCTCGCGAAGGGTCTAAATCCGAAACCCTTTCCCGAGCACTCGGCCCAACGCTGGCCTCTCTCCCCGACCCACGCGGTGGGGTGCTACCGCAATAAAAACTGACCCTACCCAGTATAATTTAAACTTTAACAACTACGCCATATTGTAACAAATGCTATTTTCCATCGTACTCCTGATAATCGTGCAAGTACGCACGTCTTTTAATCGTTGTTCTACGATGAAAAATAACCGTTTTATAGATTTTGGTTAAAATGTTAAAGATTTTGGTGGGCAAATGGCAACGTCGCAGTGAATTGGAGGCGGTTGCGCGAAGTTTGAATACGTCTCGGGTATTTCCTGACGCTTTCCTTATTGTATGTACGTACGTCTATTGAGTGTAGTTTTGTTTTTGGTCTTATTGACGTCGATTAATGATATTTAACACTGTGTTTACCGAGTTGTTATCGAGGGAATGTTTCCAACATTACCTGTCGCCCATTTTTATTGGTAAATCAACACTTTGTCCGCGATCGCATCACACTTGGTCCGCTCCCATTAGTGCCCGTCGGCAACTTAAGTTGCCATGCCACGTTTTGCCTTACACAACGTTCACTTTGTAACAGATTCATCCGATTCTTCGTGTGTGCCTTTGCTAGACCTTACATTGTTGACTGGTAATACTCGTCACTCGTCAGTTTGATTGTGTTTCGCGTGCTAATTGGATCACTGCAGTCCCTCCAGGTGTTGACTTGACAACTGGTGACAACCTTCTATAAAATGTAAGTTAAATTCTTTTTCTGTGTTGTATTAGTAATTTTTTTCATGTCAATACCTAGTGAATACGTAATTAAGTATTCATTCAAAATAATATGCAGATACGTGGATATATTATTTTTCTATGCCAATTTTTAAGTCGATGGCAACTTTAGTTGCCGACGGGCACTTGCGTAGTCAAATATTGGGAAAAGACGCCGTTTCTCAGAATGTTTCTAATTTCAAATGCTATTAGTAAACCATTAGTAGTTTTTTATCATAAGTGAGTAATTTTTTTGTGTTTATGCTAAATTGGGCATATTTGTATCATATATTTTTTTAAATATCGATATTTGGATATTATTGCATCAGCGGCTACCAATCAGTGCACTTTGGGAAAATACTATATTGTTTCCTAATGATGATGGAAAATTAATAATTTATGTTTTATCATCATAATTAACCATTATCATGTTATTTACACATTCTTTGAGCTCTATTCTGATTTCATTAGTTTGAGAAGCATAAGAAACATGGCAAAAATCATAATTCGAGGCAATACCTCCGTGATACCGATGAGGAATTTCGTATATGAATTAAAATATTGGCTTTATTTACTTTATTACACATCTTAAAAAATTGCATACATTCGCTTTTAGGTCCCGAAAAAACGAGATTCTCGATGCCTTAGTGGAGGATGATATTTCTCCCGACAGCATTGCTAATAGCCCACCTATCAAAGAAAAGGGAGTGATTAGCGATCAAGATTCCGATCTTTCTGACGAGGAGGTAGATGGAGACTTAAGTCATCTTTCTGCGCAATCTGATATTCTTGCCAACTTCTCCGAGGAGGCTGAGGAAAGGTTGATTCAAAGTGGAAGGAGCAATTTAAGTGAAATGTGTGAGTCTTCAAAAACAATGACCCTCAAGAAAACTAAGAAGCGTAAGCGTTGTTACCCCTCGCGATCTTGGAAAGAAAACTAGTGATTTTACCGCTAAAATTGAAAGTCCGTCGCCTCATTACTGGCCCAATGCAGACGACTATTTGCGCGAACATGTAAAATCTCCTTTTGATGTCTTCAAAGCATTTTTGCAGACAGTTCAGTGAACCACATAGTCGTACAAACTAATAGATATGTTGCTCAACAACTTGTGTATGACTTTGAAGCAACCAATCACGAAATACACTCGTTAATTGGAGTAATGCTGTTGTCTGGCTACCACCGTCTACCTCAGAAAAGAATGTACTGGAAAGTTGACCTTGATTGCCACGTCCAGATAGTTGCGGATGCCATAAGGCGAAACAGATTCGAGAATGTACATCGCTACCTTCACCTACATCTACATCTACATATTACCCTGCGAGCCACCTCTAGGGTGTTTGGCAGGGGGTGACAAGTCACCAAAATGCAGCATGCAAGCGGACCGCCACATGCACACCGCACGGTCATGAATATTAAGGATACTAACCAATTCCATCATTAACTAAAAACCATCATGCAGCATGCAAGAGAATCCCCACATGCACGCCACACATGTACGATGAAACATAATATTCTACATGCTACTTAAGAGGGCAATCTGCCTATGAAGCTAGAACATGCAAAACATGCTGTTAGAATCACCATAAAACTCCGCAAACATGCTTTAAGAAATACATAAGTTAGTAAGCTACACTACCAGTCAACTAATCTATTTCTAAGTCCTTACACAGCCGTTATAGTCTCTTATCGCTCGCGGAAAAAACGACATTTTGAATCTATCTGTTCTACAGTCTATCTCTCTTATTTTATTTTTATGATCTAATCTACCATAGTACGTTGGCGGTCGTAAAATATGATCAACTTCGTCGGAAAATAAACTACTCTTGAATTTACATAATAGATTTAGTCTTGTTTTCAATCTACGGTCTGACAGTGATTCCCATCCGAGTTGTTCTAAGAGGTCAGTAACACTAACAAGACTATCGTAACGGCTTTTCACGTACCTGGCTGCTCTTCTCTGTACACGTTCTAACTCTGTTTTTAAGCCTGTTTCATGAGGATCCCAAACACTGGAAGCATATTCTAAATGGGGTCTAACGAGGGAGAAGTAGCTTATTTCTCTCACTTTGTCGTCGCACTTGCCTAGAATTCTTTTAACAAATCCCAATTTACGATTAGCTTGACCTGTTATTTCCCGAATATGTTTATTCCACGATAGATCATTATTGAGCCTAACTCCGAGATATTTTACGGATTCTACCGTCTCTAATTGGGTATCCTGAATGAAATAGCTCTGTTGTGGGGAGTTATTTTTCCCCCAGAATTTCATTACTACGCATTTTTTCAAATTTAACTCTAGCTGCCACGCATCGCACCATGCTTGGATTGCAGTAAGGTCGTTCGTTAGTTTATCCTTATCTTCACTGCTACGGATTTCCCTGTATACTACAGCGTCGTCTGCAAATAATCGAAGTTTACTGTCTATTATTTCACCAATATCGTTGATATAGAGTAGGAAGAGGAGTGGGCCTATGACACTACCCTGAGGGACGCCAGATGTGACTCTAACTTCGTTGGAGGCTACGCCGTCTAATACTACTCTTTGCACGCGATCGCTCAAAAGTTCTCTGATCCAGGAAATTACATCATCGTCTAGGCCGTATGATTTTAGTTTTACTAATAACTTATCGTGGGGCACTTTATCAAATGCTTTTTTGAAATCAAGAAAAATCGCGTCCACTGGAATGTTGTCCTCTCCGGAGACTAAAATATCGTGGGCAAACAGCGCTAACTGGGTTTCGCATGATCTACCTTTCCTGAATCCGTGTTGAGTTCTCATTAACAAGTTATGCGTGTCTAGGTGTTTCATTACTGAGCTGACAACAATGTGTTCAAGGATTTTGCATGAAATGGACGTTAAAGATATCGGTCTGTAATTACATGGCTGTTCCTTGTCTCCACTTTTGAATATGGGCGTTACATTGGCAATTTTCCAGTCATTTGGTACTCCGTGTTGCTTTATGGATTTAGTGAATATTAGCTGCAAGTAGGGGGCAATTTCTGACGCTAGTTCTTTATACACGCGAGAAGGGATTTCGTCTGGACCAGGTGACTTATTTGGACTGAGCAATTTCAATAAAATTTCTATTCCGTGAGCACTAATATCAAGGGGAGGCATCTTTCGTATGCAGTGATTATCAACCGCCACGGATGAATTCTCAGATGACTCGGTGAACACGCTCTTGAAGTAGGAATTTAATAAATTGGCTTTATCGGAACTGTTTGTTAACACATCTCCATTATCGTTTCTTAGCGAACAAACGGTAGATCTTTTACCTTGAACTTCCCTAACATAGGACCAAAATGCTTTTGGGTCATCCCGTAACTGCTCTACAAGTGTTTTCCTTTTAAAATTCGTGAATGCATTTCTGAACGCTTCCTTTGTAGCGGCTTTAGACAACTTATATTTATTAATTATTAACTCTCGATCACTAGGAGACACATCATGAATGATTTTTTTCATCTTAGCATGGCACGCTCTCTGTCGCCTTAACGATTTTCTGACTTCCGCGTCATACCATCTCGGTTCGCTACCTTCTTTTTTTATTTTACTTTTACGCTATTATACGCTATTTACTCTATATACGCTATTATACGCTATTTACGCTATTATACCTAGTGGATAATGATGCTAACGATGGGAGTGATCGCATTGACAAGGTACGTCCATTGTTTTATTTCCTCAACAAGGCATACAAGCAGATAGATCCAGGGAACAGTTTGAGCATCTATGAGAGTAGGGCGTCTTGGCAGCGAAAAGTTTATTCGAGGGATGCCCATACGCTTTGGATTTATGTTATGGGTTGCTACTAATCCAAAAGGCTATGTTCAGCATGTTGAGCCGTACTGTGGTGCATCCACTGACCTCCCTGACACTGGTTTAGGACAAAGGGGGAAAGTTGTGTTAGGTTTAGCCAAGCATATTGGTGTAGAAAAAGGAGTTACACTCTATGCCACACACCCCTGAGGTGGCTTGCAGGGTATTTTGTAGATGTAGATGTAGATGTATTTCGATAGTCTTGTTACGTCACTAGAGCTTTTAACAGAGCTGACAAAGAAGGGGCTTGGAGGAACAGGTACAATGAGAGAAAATCGAGTTGGGACGGATACGAAGCTCCCTGACTAGAGGGCTTGGAAGAAGACGAACAGGGGCTCTATAAGTTTTTCCACTTCTTCTGATCTGATTGCAGTACGGTGGAATGATAACGCTGTTGCCACAGTCAGTGTGTTTATTTTTCTTAGTTTTGTATAAAGTGATCTTTGTCAATGAATACCTGTTACTAATCATACCAAGTAGCCAAATTCTTAATATGTACTTATGTGACTTGTTCCACGATATAAACATAGTAAACAATAGTATTATGTTAATAAATTTAAATCTATATTTATTGACAAGTAATGGTGAGCTTTTATTGAATTCAATGAAAATCCTTTCTTATATTCCATTCGTAACAATCCACCCACGTTCATAGGAATGGTAAACATTGCATCAAACTACATCTACATCTACATCTACAAAATACCCTGCAAGCCACCTCAGGGGTGTGTGGCAGGGGGTGAGTAATCACCAACATAAATTACACTATATCCTAAAGTTAGTGTAACTACGACTAATTATGCATCAGCACAAATCGCTAATGCTTGTCACGAGGCGAAGCCTCACAAGCATGCAACACTACACTACAGATGTCATCAAAATGGAGAGTGACCTCAATATACATGCATTCTACAACTACACAGATGGACAGGGACTCAAGACCCATGTAGAAAACATGCTAGGCGTGCTGTTAGTATGTACTAGGTAACAGAAAAGGATTCAAGTATTAGGAGTACTACCACTACTAAGAGCTACACTACCTAACGACAAACCTAGATAAAAGTCTCATGGCAGCTATTATGGTCCCTTATCGTTCGTGGGAAAAATGACATCTTAAATCTATCCGTTCTGCAGTCTAGTTCCCTAATTTTACTCTCATGATCTGATCTACCGTAGTATGTCGGATTTCGTAAAATATTATCAACGTCGTCAGAGAATAGACCGGTTTGGAACTTACATAGTAGATTTAGTCTAAATTTTAATCGACGGTCTGAAAGCTTTTCCCATCCCAGTTGCTGTAAAAGGTCAGTAACACTAACGAGATTATCATAACGGCCTTTAACATATCTTGCCGATCTTCGCTGCACGCGTTCTAACTCAGTTTCCAAGCCTATCTCATAAGGATCCCAAATACTGGCGGCATATTCTAAGTGGGGTCTAACGAGGGAGAAGTAGCTGATTTCCCTAACTTTATCGTCGCACTTGCCAAGTACTCTTTTAACAAATCCCAATTTACGATTAGCTTGACCGGTAATTTCTCGAATATGTTTACTCCACGATAGATCATTAGTCAGTTTAACTCCGAGGTACTTAACGGATTCTACGGTCTCTAATTTTATGTTGTTTATGCAATAGCTGTTACAAGGAGCGTTTTTCCGTTTCCAAAAATTCACAACAACGCATTTTTTCAGGTTTAATTCTAGCTGCCACGCATCGCACCACTCTTGTATTGCCTCGAGGTCCTTAGTTAGCGCTTCCTTGTCATTAAAGCTACGAATTTCTCTATACATCACTGCGTCGTCAGCAAATAATCTAAGCTTACTGTCAACTTTGTCACCGATGTCGTTTATGTACAAACTATTGTGCCTTAATGCAAATTCCTCTTACTTTCATGTAAAAATATTGCTTTGGGAGTATAAGATTTATTTAAGTGAAGTAAACTACAAAAAAACTGGGGAGCAAAGGACAAAAGGCGAATTTACTGCGAATTTTGCCGATTTTGACTATGCGTGTGCCCGTCGGCAACTAAAGTTGCCACCTCAGAAAACCAATAAAAATTATGATGAAGTGTTAAATAATATGTTGTTTGCATATGTTGCTTGCAAGGGGTATAGGCACAATGAAACAAAAAGCAGACAATTAACCGGTTTCATTATAATTGTTAATAAAATATATAACAGGCTTCACATTTACAGAACTGGTAGCGTGATTTTTTAAAAAAAAGCAGGATTTTTCTTTTTGTGAGCGCCTTCAGCATTGCCTTGGATAACTATTCTATTTTACTGAACGTATTTTCAAAAAATAAATAAACATATTATCCAAATTCTGTGACTGACAAATTACATATTTATTTGCCTAAGCACAAATATTTGATCAGTAGTGCCCCTGCCAGTCTAAAATCCTCATTGGTATTTTCCAAGAATATACTCTGCGTTTAGTTTAATTCTTTCACTAATCAGGCCAGACAAAATCTTATACACCACGCAAAGCAGTGTGACACTTCTATAATTGTCACATATTAATTAATCCCCCTTCTGTGAATTGGAAAATTTATTCCGGTTTTCCATTGGTGTGGCATATTCTCAGTTTTCCATATTCTTGTGATCAGTCACTTTAGGGCGAAAATGCGTATAGCGGTAGCCAGAATTCTAGAAAAAAATGTGTGTAACGATACTCAGAATGTTGCTGTCACACTCGTATGCTATTAGGCAGAACCTTGTTAATGCATCGATGGGTCAGCCCTGCGCAATTCCACGGCGCTAGATATCTTTGTGGGTTACGAGCACTGCGTGGGGGGTTTTGAGCGAAGGAAGCGGTTGCCCCGTTGCGATTTGAGGACCATGGAAACCCAAAAGGTGTGCAGAGGGGAACTAAGATTCGAAAAGATCTTTTCAAAGACAGAGTGATGTGTGACTACACCCCACCTCGACATTACCCATTTCCCCACCCTTCACCTCCCGCTGTCTCAAAAGCGCCTCGCACCCATGGTCGTTAACTCGGATAACGAGTCCACGTTTCCTCCCCTTACCCCACTCATGCACTACACTACACTACAGATATGCTACCTATGGTAGAGGGACCGTTATTTTTTATGTATTTTTCTACTACATAAACGGACAAAGATTCAAGAATTATGCTGAAAGCATGCACGGCGTGCTGTAAGTGCTAGGTAGCAGGTAAGGATACAATAATTAGGGAGTGCTACTACTACTGAGAGCTGCACTACCTAGCGACAGACCTAGTTAAAACTTAAAAAGCCTCATTGGCAGCTGGTATGGTCTCTTTCCGTTCGTGGGAAAATGACATTATAAATCCTTTTAACTTTAATCCTTAACTTTATCGTCACAATTATATATTGTTACATTTATTTACAATTATATGTTCAAGGACTTTCCAATAAATATGTGATATTATCCAAATTATTGTGACTAACAAATGAAATATTTATTTGTAAAAGATCAAATATTTGATCAGTAGTGCCCCCGCCAGTCCTAAATCCGCTTTGGTATTATCTCTCCTCTGCATATAGTTTAATTCTTTCACTAATCAGGCCAGATAAAATCTTATACACCACGAAATGCACCATAATTTCAAAATCCAAGCGATAATGCAGTATAATACACTATCGTTTTACACGGTTTGGAATTGTGGAACGGCGTTTCGAGGTATATTTCAGAAAGGTGGCCAAAGGATTAATATGCCCCGGAAAAAGTGAGAGAGGGAAACCCAGGATAAGGTAGAGGGATTGATTCAGAAGTAGAATGGAGGAATCCCGTTAAATACCTAAACATATCATGATATTTCTAATGATAAATAGTCCACCAAATACAGTTTCTAAGCATCCTTGTAAAGGAGAGTGCTAGTTATTTGTACTAATTTAGCGTTCAAACTTGAAATAATTCAGTTAATCGATAGATAGAGAAAAATCCTTTGCAAAAACTAAATATATTGATGTTTTTGCCTAATTTGACTCATTTTGTGGAGAAAGTTATGGGAGGATTTATTGGCACTCAATTTCCATTTTATTTCATTATTTCTCGATTGAAATCATGTTCAGTTCCATTTATGTTCGGCAGCGAGGAATTCGTTTTGAACAAATGTGTCTGCTCGAAGAGTGGAGATTAGTCACAAGCCTGCTACAAATATTTAAATGCGTACCTAGTTGATTAACAGCCAAGAAAATAAATAACGTTAACAGACCTAGAAAGAGCTTTGTCCTGTAGCAGCCGGAATTCTTGTCATGAAACTACCTTCCTTCTTCCTAAATGTGGTGATAGGGAACAGCCATCGAACCACCGTCCGATATTGCTCACATCTATCTCTTGCAGAGTCCTTGAACATATAACTGTAAATAATTGTAAGAATGCATAATTGTGACGATAAAGTTAGGGAAATAAGTTACCTCTTAACAGGCTGCAGAACGGATGGATTAATAATGTCATTTTCCCGCGAACGAAATGAGACCATAACAGCTGCCAATGAGACATTTAACTAGGTTCATCGATAGGTCATGTAGCTGTAGGTAGTTGTAGTACTCCCTAATACTTGTATCCTTATCTGCTACCAAGCACTTAAGCCCGCCGTGCATGTTTTCAACGCAATTTCTGAATCTGTGTCCGTTTATGCAGTAGAAAAATACATAAATAATAACGGTCTCTCTACCATAGGTAGCATATCTGTAGTGTAATGCATGCTTGTGAGGCTTCGCCTCGTGACAAGCATTACCGGAGAACAACCGATTTATGCTAATGCATCAATATTCGTAGTTACAATAACTTTAGGTTTTAGTGGAATGCATGTTGGTGACTACTCTCCTGTCATACACCCTTGAAGGGGCTTTCAGAATACTTTGTAGATGTAGATATTTTGTACATTTGATAAATTATTATTTTGGGGATTAGACAATGACGTAAGTTTTTGGATCGCGGACAAAGTGTTGATTTACCAATAAAAATGGGCGACAGGTAATGTTGGAAACATTCCCTCGATAACAACTCGGTAAACACAGTGTTAAATATCATTAATCGACGTCAATAACACCAAAAACAAAACTACACTCAATAGACGTACGTATACACAATGAGGAAAGCGTCAGAAAATACCCTAGACGTATTCTAACTTCGCGAAACCGCCTCCAATTCACTGCGACGTTGCCATTTTTCAACCAAAATCTTTAACATTTTTACGAAAATCTATAAAACGGTTATTTTTCATCGTAGAACGACGGTTAAAAGACGTGCGTACTTGCAAGATTATCAGAAGTACGATGAAAAATAGCATTTGTTACAATATGGCGTAGTTGTTAAAGTTTAAATTATACTGAGTAAGGTCAGTTTTTGTTGCGGTAGCCCCCCACCGCGTGGGTCGGGGAGAGAGGCCAGCGTTGGGCCGAGTGCTCGGGAAAGGGTTTCGGATTTAGACCCTTCGCGAGGTGTACCACACCCAACTGGCGTATACCTGGGACATGGTCCCAGAAGATTACCTTTAACCTATTTTTTTATTAAAAATTAGTTATAAAAAATTATTACCTATAACGTTCGGAAAAATTGACATTTTTCTTCTCCTGGGTCCTCAATGTGCTCTCATTTGTCCTTCAACCGGAGCCACCGCCGAGGCTAGAGTCTGAGGCAGATGGTTAGTTTTCCTAGGCTGAAGCTTGCCGTTGCTCTTTTGTAAAATGGACACTTGGTTTTTCCGTTGTAAGCTACGATTATGCTGGTATCCAATTTTTTAATTTAAGTTGGATATTGGTTTTGAACAAAAAATTCCTCCGAGTGCGAGGTGGCCCAGGGAAAGGAACTATAGTTGTTTCCCTACCCTTAATGTGTGGAATGTACATAATAATAACATAATAATCTTACCCGGTGTGAAACCTGAGAAAACTTCACTTATAGAATTTACGTAGTTTGAGCGAAATTTGACTCTGTTCATAATCGAGACCATATTTTAATATCATTCATTCAAGTATTCTACCAGCTGATTGGTAGGTTCTTGAACAGTCCCCATTTTGTATCCCCATCTAATAGAAATTGTCTCGCTTTCCCTCCTAAGGATGGCCCGTTATTAGATCCCTCTTCAATTCTTCATATCTTCTACCTCCTCTTATTTCGTCCAGAATTCCAATCCTCCTCCTTCCTCTTCCACGCTTCCCAAGTGTTCTCCCCTCTATCACTCTTTTCAACATGCTCTCTCCTCTCAAAACCTCCTCCATCCATCTCTTCTGCCTTCTCTGAACTTCTGCCACAAGCTTCCTCTCCTCTCCGACCATATCGAGTACCTCCTCGTTCGTCTTTCTCACCATCCAGCTAACCCTCTCCATCCTTCTCCAAACCCACATCTCAAACGCCTCAAGTCTACGCACATCCTCCCTTCGCAATGACCAAGTTTCCGACCCATATAGCGCCACGCTCCATATTAAAGTTTTCACCAGCCTCTTCTTTACGTCTCTTCTCGGACCCCCCTCATCAATTCCCTTCTCTTCGAAAATGCTTCTTTAGCAAGCGCAATTCTGCATCTGATGTCCTTACCACTAAACCCATTCGCCTCCAAAATACTACCCAGATACGTAAACTGCTCGACCTGCTCTATCTTCTGCTCTCCCACCCTTATATTCAGCCCCGCGTTCTTACTTCTAGAAATCTCATTACTTTCGTTTTCTTGTGATTGATCTTCATCCCATACTTTTCGCACTGCACCTCTAATGCATCCACCATTGACTGTAACCCCTTGGCCGACTGACTGCCCAATGCTTGATCATCTGCAAATCTCACTGATTTTATCAGCTCCCCTCCTACCTTTATTCCCACCTCCCCCTCCCCCCATGCCTCCCTCACCATTTCTTCTGAATACACGTTAAAAAGCAACGGCGATAGTGGGCACCCTTGCCGCACTCCCCGTCCTTTCGTGGCCCATCCCGATTCTCCATTGGCTACCCTAACCTGCGCTGTCTGATTCATATACAAATTCCGAATCAAATGCCTGTCCCTCCAATCGACCCCTAATTTCTTCAACACTCCCATTAATTTCGTCCATTCCACCCGATCAAACGCCTTCTCGAAATCTACGAAGCATGCAAAAACATCCTGCCCATACTCTAGGTTTCTTTCTACTAGCATCCTCATCACCGCTATAGCGTCTCGCGTTCCCGTCCCTCTCCTAAACCCGAACTGGTCGTCGCCCAGGTATTCATTTGCCTTCTTTTCTAGCCTTCTGTTTAGAATCCTCAGAACTACTTTGGCCGCGTGGGATATTAAGCTTATTGTCCTATAGTCTTCGCACGTTTTTGCCTTACTCTTCTTTGGTATAGGAATTAGTACAGTCTTCGCGAAGTCTTCCGGCCACACTCCATCCTCATAAATCCTACGAATAAGCGCAAAAAGTTTTCCTCTTCCGTTCTTCCCCACGCTCATTAAAAACTCTGCAGGTATGTCATCTATTCCCACCGCCTTATTCCTCTTCATGTCTCGTAGAGCTCTTTCGATTTCGCAATCTAGGATACTTGGTCCGATGCCATCTCTGTCGATATCGTCTTCCCTTTCTATATCTAACCTAATGGGCCTTATTTCTTTACCATACAGCTCTTCAACGTATTCCTTCCACCTCTCTTGGATCTCTCTTGGTTCTACGATCATCTTTCCCGTCTTGTCTGTTATCGCTGTAATTCCCCTTCCCTTATTACCACCCGTCAGTTCCTTTACTTTCCTATATAATGCATCTGCTCTTCCCTCTTTTTGGTATTTCTCTAACGCGTCGATCTGTTCTCTCCATCTCGCCTCTCTTGCTTTCTTTGTTTATCTTCTAAGCCTGTTATTAAATTCTCGGTATTTTCCCTGACCTACCTCTGAGTTTACGCTCTTCCATTTCCTTTTCTCCTCCATCTCCCTTATCATCTCCTTCGTGATCCACGGTTTTCTAATTTTAGTTGCACTCACTACGCCTACCGTTGCTTTCGCCGCTTCTACAATTCCATTTTTCAAACTTCCCCATTCATCTTCCACTGATCTAACTCCATGATCCTCACCTATTATCTTATCCACCTTCTCTCGATACTTCTCCTTCGTTGCCCCAGTGAATGCCTCCGTATTCCACTTTCGTATCCTCCTTCCCATTCTTATCTTTTTCAGTTTTACCCGACATTTCATGACTAATAAGTTGTGGTCTGTGTCTGCATCAGCTCCTGGATAAGTATGCTAGTTTTTAACAATATTCCTGTATCTGTGACGTACCATTATATAATCTATCTGGAACCTATCTGTGTCTCCTGGCTTCTTCCAAGTGTACCTACGTCGAGGATGATGTCTTAACCATGTATTTGTAATTACTAGGTTATTTCTGCGGCAAAACTCCACAGCTTTCTCGCCCCGGTCGTTTCTCCTTCCTAGCCCGTAATCGCCCACCTCCCGCCCATCTCTTCCTTCACCCACCACCGCGTTCCAATCCCCCATTACTACCAGGTGCTTACTTCCTTGTATCCTACCAATTATTTCCTCTAGCTGATCGTACACCCCATCTACCTCCTCCTCTTTATGATTAGAGGTAGGCATATAAACCTGGATTATAATTAAATTCGTTGGTTCTGCTTTTAGTTCCACTACTACTATCCTATCACTCACCTGTTCTGTATACACGACTTTTCTACCGAGTTTCCTATTCATTACGAATGCAACCCCGCGCTGACTTTCATTCCCTCCACTATAAATTACTCTATAGTCGCCGCTTCAGTAATCCTCGTCATCCTTCCATCTAACTTCACCCAGACCCATGATGTCTACACCCACCCTCTCCATTTCTTGCTTTATATTCTCTAGCTTCCCCGCCCTTAGCATAGTCCTAACATTCCACGTGCCTATTCTGATAGTTTCGTTCCTCTTCTTTATCTTCTTTTCCTCTGCTGCTGCTACGTCTGAGCAAGGATTTCGTGTGATGACGACCGCAGGGGCCTTGCTCCCACCGCTGCCGGGCACGACACCCGACCCTCTTGGCCGAGTCCCGTAGTTGCCAGGATTCATTATCATTTGAGAACTGTCCACAATTTCAAGGTTTTTGTTTTAATTGAGATAGTATTCCGTGGCCTATCCCAATAGCGTTTTTTACGTGACACCATCACTTCAGAGGCCGCCCCACTGGGGTCAGACGCCTTTTGCAGCCACTGAGGAACAGACGCTGCGCGGACTACCATTCGTCTGTCTCCTAACCTTCGACCAATCTGGCATGGGTGACCCTACCAGGAGCAATGCTCCCGCCAGTGCAGCTCTAGGGGTCATCGGAGCACGCCAGCCCTTCAACCACGACAAGGTTGTAGTCCAAGAGAAGGGATATTTTAATATAACTTTAAAATTTAAGCACTTGCAATAAACACGAAGGTAATACCATAGCATTATTAATGTCGAAAAACTGTTTCATATGACTGAAGTTATTAGTAATTTACGAAATTGACATCTAATTTCCACTAATTTGTTTCAGGCTGTACGCTGAAAACGCCTTCATAACGGGAGGTATTTATTTTATTAATTTTATAAAAAGAACAACGGTGAGTGATAAATTCTTTTTTCACAATTCTGGAGAAAACATATTAACTATACACAGCTGAATTTCTGACGCAAAATACGCATCAGAACTACCTCATTTTTAAAAAATAAATTCTTCCACGGGCGTATTGCTGAACCAAATTCCAATAAAAAGGGCTTCTACTTTTTGGCAACTATATCGAAAAGTAGAATGGTAAATTGTAAATTTTTTGTTATCATTAGAAAGGTGAAATATAGGTATTTTACAAGAGCAACCATAAAAAACACACTTTGAGGTGCTTATGAGTGATATTTTCTCCTTTTCTGATCTGTCTTCCTTGTTAGGTCTCTTAGAGCTATTAGAACTTCAGGACTTAACATCAATTTCTACGTCCTTCTCTGATTAAAGTAATTGGAGCAGGATATTACTTTGTATAAAATTCAACGAATTTGTACTAAATAAAGGAATAAATATTTCACCTTTCTAATGATAACAAAACACTTACAATTTACCGTTCTATTTTTCGATATAGTAGCCAAAAAATAGAAGCCCTTTTTCATGGGATCTGATTCAGCAATACGCCCGAGGAAGAATTTTTTTTTTTTAAATGAGGTAGTTCTGATGCGTATGTTGCGTCAGAAATGCAGCTGTGTATAGTTAATATGTTTTCTCCAGAATTGCGAAGAATGAATTTATCACTCACCGTTGTCCTTTTTATAAAATTAATAAAATAAATACCTCCCGTTATGAAGGCGTTTTCAGCGTACAGCCTGAAACAAATTAGTGGAAATTATATGTCAATTTCGTATATTACTAATAACTTCAGTCATATGAAACAGTTTTTCGTCATTAATAATGCTATGGTATTACCTTCGTGTTTATTGCAAGTGCTTAAATTTTAAAGTTATATTAAAATATGGTCTCGATTATGAACAGAGACACATTTCGCTCAAACTACGTAAATTCTATAAGTGAAGGTCTCTCAGGTTTCACACCGGGTAAGATTATTTAAACGGATCAACGTTTCGATGGTTGATTCAGCCATCGTCATCAGGATAATGAGTCGAGCGAGGATGCTGGCGGTTGTATCTAGCCGCAGATGCCCCATTGTTGTGGGAGCCGTTACGAGTTCTTTGAATTTCGTCAATCACTGGGATATACCGCATACCATGCGAGTGTGGTGAGGCGTATATCGGCGCGACAGGAAGGACCATTGAGAAAAGAATCAAAGAGCATGAAAGATGTATTTCCAACCGGAAAAGTCTGCTTTAGCAGAGCATAGCCTTGACCATGGACATCGTGTCGATTTCCCAAATTCCACACTACTTTCCCGGGCGTCCAAATATTGGGAAAGAATAACGAAAGAAGCGATAATGATACAGATGCAGCAAAATAACATCAACAGAGACAACGGCTTCAACTTAAGTAGGGCTTGGCGCCCAGTGATTGACGAAATTCAAAGAACTCGTAACGGCTCCCACAACAATGGGACATCTGCGGCTATATATAACCGCCAGCATCCTCGCTCGACTCATTATCCTGATGACGATGGCTGAGTCAACCATCGAAACGTTGATCCATTTAAATAATCTTACCCGGTGTGAAACCCGAGAAACCTTCACTTTTACAATTCGCCGGGAAAACCTTAAATCCTTCGTAAATTCTTTTTTTTTATGATCCGCCCCTTAATAAGATTAAAAAAAGTAATTATTTCCCCACTTTTTCGTGTATTCCTACCTAGTATTTGGTCGTGGTCTTCACCACCCTATTGCATAGTCACCCCACCTAATGACGTATCAGTCTCATCCTCGTATGTTGTTGCGTCCTAGCCTAACGGTATTAAAGCCTTCGCAAAATTTTAAGCCCGTTTTTATTTTGGAAATAAATATATTGGTACCGATCGTAAAAACACACAGTTACCCCCTATAACCCTAACGTTCCACCCCAACCTTTTCGTTGGCTTCGGGAGGTAAAATGAGAGAGGTGATGCCGCCCGTTAAAACTTGGGTATCGCCGAAGGGAATTGTCTTCTTAACCTCCGTTGAACCCTGGGTGCAATAAATCTCACCTGTGTGGAAACGTGAGTTCGGTGACTTTGGCTCTCAAAGAAACAACCCCCTCCAGTCTTCCCCTTACCTGTCCAAACTGTGCACTCAAACCAATTTGCGACGTTCTACGTGTCATTCCCCCCGTGTGGCCTGGCCCTTACCAGCCCGACACCGTCAAAATGTTTTCGTGGATGCAAGGGTGTTGACCTTCCCTTGCTCGTAATTGTTCTTCCCTTTCCCGTTCCGCCAAAATTTTTCCGTTTTACCTGAGACCCTTATATCCCTGCCGCCGGCATTTCCAACGCTATTGCGTGAATTAGTGTGTTTGCTGAGTGCAAAAACGATCCTTTCCTTCGTGCTTTTCGACGGACTGGCAAATTGGTGGCTATGGATAAGTCGAGAGAGCGAAGGAGGCGAATATTGGAAGGAAACATGTCTTCAAGGTTGTCAAGTCACCGTGCGCAGCCATAATTTGTCAAAAAACTGTTTAAGAGTAAGACATAGTGCAGTAAACCCTCGGATTGCTAGTATAATTCGTTCTGGCATCGTACTTTTAACCCAAAGCACTTGTATATGAATGCCAATTTCCACATAAAAAATAATGGAAACTCAAATGATTCGTTCCACCACCCAAAAATGATTTTGATGAATAAGGTAATCTATCAATTAAGGTAGGTTAAAGTGGAAGAAGTGGAATCCTCTATATTTTTAAAGACGGAAGCTCCTGTATTCTTACACAATATCTTTCTACATCTCAGTATACGTCCTACCACTCTTCATCCCGTACAAAGAGCATATTCTTTTTCTTCCCCTTCCCCGCTTACCACACAGCTTCCACTCAATTGCAGCCTTAAGGAAACTTTCGGCTCTCATTACTTCTTCCGACCACCTACTCTACCTCCTTCTGATTTCCTACAGAATTTTCCTCTCCTCACCCACTATGGCAAGTGCGTCCTTGTTTGTATTTCTATCCGCCCACCGCCTACTCTCCATCCTTCTCCAAACCCACATCTCAAACGCCTGCAGCCTATTCCCGTCCACTTTTCTCAGTCTTCTCTTTTCTGCACCATGAAACGCTAAAAATATAATTATAAAATTATTACGAAAAATATGAAGTAAAAATTAAACGAATTATCCTGCACTTTACCTTTGAAAAGAATAATGGCTGGTCTGAGGGAGACAAGAGGAAGGAGAGGAAGAAATAAGAAGAGGGTTGTTATGTGGGAAGGCTTTCACTATTGCTAACGGAAATGCTGCTATCTCTTTGGTCACTGGAGAATATTTTTTGTGCATATGCACCTATCCAACGACGATTGATTTTGCCTCCTTTCTAATAATTTCACGAAAATCGCCCGTTTTGCTCATGAAAAGTGCTGTTGTTATACAGATTCATCACTCGCACTGCTACAGCTTTGTTCGGGTGTTAGGTACTGTGCCATAAATGTTTGCACTCTCTCATTTTACACATCTCTCTAATCTCGTTTAATGTGTGGGATTTCTTTTCGTTTTTCTCCTTCTGCATCCGATCAGTTGCGATCAAGTGACGCTCGGCAGACATGCTGTATACATACCAGTCGTATGGCAAGACCTTGCAAGTTATCTGGTTAAAATTTACTGCATAATTTTGTTTGTCTTGCAAAACGCTCGCTGACCAAGTTTCTCGTAATCCAAGGTTTTACTGAGTATCGTCGACTTCATAGCCCTCTGTTTACGTGAAAAAATAAACGCTATTGTGACTGGAAAGTTCATGGTAATTCCTATTACCCATTCATATACGTATGCCAGTGACTAAATCCCTAAATTTCACAATTTAAAAACAAAATGTGAATTTAAAATACGCTTTAACGAGCATCACCGCGAAACGTGTCAAATTCTGTCCCTGTAATTTTTATTGCATCCATATTCATAACATTTAAATTCAATATGTTGCCCCTCATGTCTCATGATAAGGATACATCTGATGCCGTACCCATTCAATTTTAAGGTCTATAATTAGATAGATGAATAGATATATTCACTGCTCATTCCAAAATGTTTAAAGTATTAAGAATATATTTTTTAAAGTTTAAGGTTTATGTAGCTTTCAAGGTGAGACCTGTGTTATGATAATAAATATAGAAATTATCGTATAATAATAAATATAGAAATTCAACAAAAATGCAAAGTGACCCATAGATAATATAGAAAAGAAATGCCTAGATTCACACGTAATAAATACATTTTAAGCTATGAATGGTTAATAAATTGAATAATAAGCAATTAAAAGAGTAATTTTGTGAAACATTCTTTGCTCTATAAAAAAAGCCATTTCTCAACATTTTTTAGGGCACTGAATATATTTTATTGAGATTTTTATTGTTTGTTGACTGGTTATATTTTTTGTTCAATGCATAACATTTTATTTTAAATAATTAAGTGTTTACCTGAGGTAAGTACCTACATAACAATTTTATGCAGCCTTCTGCTATGAAATAATTAATTACAGAACGAATGAGACTTGTGTTATTGTGAAAAACACAGCCATTATTTTCAACAAAGCTGGTGAAACAAATTAAAGTTATTCAATACATTAAATTACTTAAGAGGAAAACCTTGTGGGTAGCTCTCATAGCAGTTTTTGGTCCTGATATCAATGTGAAACATGATCCGCTAAATGCTATTAAGGCAATAAAAATTGCAAAATAAATGCTCTTCTATATAAGTATTTAAAACTTATTAACATCATTTCTTTTAACGATAATTTTGTGACACTAATACACAAACATGATACTGAAAGTAATTAAAAACAAATATTAGGTGAAGTTACTAATAACGATAAAATACTTAAAATAAGTAGATATTACCGTGGCTGCCTTTGGCGACCCAACGGACGGACTGACCTCGCATGGCTCACTCCGCTGCCACTCATTCCAAGGGAGAAAGAATAATCTCTTTATAAAACTAAACAGTACAATAAACAAAGTAGAAGGAATAAGAAATAAAAAAGAAATTTTTTTTTACAAATTGAATTTTCTTCTTTCTTATAAAGCTTTCTTTGCGATTTTCAGGACCATCCTTTATAGTTTTTTTTGCAACATAAATGAAGTCTGCAGGCGATAAAATGAGCAAAATTTAATTTTATCATGATTAATAAATGATTCATTGCTTATTTTGGGGTATATTCCCTTGATGACTCTTCAACAGTGGCACAGGGTTCTTCACGGAAAAGGGACGCTTTTCGAAGAAAGAGCTGAATTTGAGGAAAGTTTGAATATTTTATTTAAGTAATTTAGAATTGAAAACAAAATTCGATGATTAAAATAAAAAATATCTCATTCAATTTCCCGTCTTAGAATACTCTTGGGTTTGTGCAAATTTAGCTTCCAATTTAATTTTGCAAAATATACAAAGCCTGCAAGCTATAAATATGAACTTGATATGCATTTTTACGGAAGTGCGGACATTACCTCGAATTGGTCGGACTCAGTCAAGATCATTTCATTTAAAATTTGATATTGTTGCTCCAAATGACTAGTTAGGTGGAAACTGACAATTAAAAACTATAAGTCATAAAAAAGGAATTTATCTTAGATATCACCGCATTAAGTTTTTCAAGCTCGCTTATCAAAAATACGGGAATTTACAGTTAGATTATTTTTAAGTTGGTCAAATGGGAACTGAGGATGACAAGCTTGTATATTTTTACTTTTTACAAATATTAACCATGCGAATTCAACGTAAAACTAACTGAAGATGTAATAAAACCTCTTTAACAAATTCTTAAATATTTGTTCTAAATAAATTATAAAACAAGAACAATAAACGTTATGCATAGATGAATGCTAAAATTGATACGATGCGATGATGAGGCGCGGCAATAATGCATTCGTCTTTCTCCTTGCGTTTATTTGTCTACCCGTGGGAGACGAACACAAATGTTATTATATAACAGGGATAGTCTCTGGAAAATTCTGATAACAAATCAACACAACGGCTACAACATATGGAAGAAGAATAGCAGATGCACGATAGCAGAGGATGTAAACAAATATAGTGCCAACAGTAAATATTAAATATCGTTGCAAAATCTCAGACCATTCGTAAACTAGGTACTTTTAAAATAAATATTGAAGAGCAAAAATGGAATATCTACAAAAACTTCATATTGGCAATTTTTTAGACGTCAAGAAGATATTAATTGCCTGATGACTTTCTCATGTTGCGAGCAATAAACAGGATCCTTTTTCAGCCCCGTTATCACATCTACATCTACATACTACCCCGGAAGCCGCCTCAATAGGCGTGTGGCGGGGGGTGTTAGGACACCAGCCGTTTATATATAAAAAGGAAACGCTCTAATGAAATTACGCCTAGCATTTATTATAGTCCCTTATTGTTCGGGGGAAAAACGAATTTCCATACCTATCCGTTCGGCAAAATATCTCTCTTAATTTATCGTTTCTGTCGGACCTGGAAATATAGTGGGGATCACATGCAAATTCGTGGGTTTCTAGGCACTGGAAAACTGATAGAAAGAATGATAACTGTTTAAGTAATTTAATTCGGCAATCAAACTCATCAATTATCAATTAATGCTACTTTGCAGTAGTTTTAAGGAAGGCTTATAAGGTAATGTACTTCATATTAGTTAAGTCCCTTCGATTTTTAATCTTCGAAAGTACTGAACGTTACTCATCTAAAATACGCTAATTCTGCCTTTAAGCAGGTTACTATGTAGACGTTATTATATATACAGTTATTCTAAGTTAACTGCAGAACTCTAATTCGTTATACGATTTCATTATTAAACTCTACGTAGGTTCTATCTCTGCACCATTTATAGAGCATATTCTCTTTCTCCCCCTTCCCGATTACCCAACATCTCTCAATCACGCCCTTCAGCATTCCGTCGCCCCTTATTACCTGATCCATCCAGAAGTCGGAATTTTCCTGATGCACTATGAAATATCTTCTCTTTAAAGTCTATTGGATGAAATTCCAGCCTCATTATTATCGACTCATATATGTTAATTTCTCGGATTCATTTCAAGAAATGTCAGTTGGGTATTCAGACAATTTACCTTGTCGAAATGTAAATAAATTAAGTCCATTAAATGACAGATTTCGCAATGAAAGACGAATGTTTTCATGAAATCTCATTCTTGGCAAGGCATTTTATGATGTTTGATAAACCTGTGCTAATTCAGTAAAAACTGAAATTAAACCCTTGTTTGTGAACTCATATCCTTTTCGAAATACTCAGATTGTACAGTATAAGAAACATATTTAATTTCATAAAAAGGCTGCTGCAATGACATTTTTGCGCCCATCTTAGGGGTTTTCAAAAATGATCCTGTAAGAAACTCCATTACCTTTAGTACCCTTAGTTTCTGCTGAAATTTTAACTGAAGGTGGTGGAAGCGAATATGGTTTACATACTGATTTGCATGAAATTTTGCATGCGTTTTTTCATTAGTGATATCCATAGGTAGATGTGAAAAAAATTATATCATACCGATTTGGTTTTTGGCAATTCAATGAGTACTATTTTAACACAGTCTGATGCACATAACATATTTCATAATAATTCGATTACACATTTACAGGTTTATTCTAAATTCTAAACAATGCATTTCTTATTATTTTAATTGTTGCTAAAAATCAAGGTGTCTAACCGTTTCCAACATTTAAAAACAGCACTTTTCAATATAATTTCGTCTAAATTTTGAATACTGCGCCTAAAACTCCAGTCATTAGGTACATACTTTAATCAAGGAAAGAAATTTAAGATATAATTCTTGTATAATTTCCATTACTGCCGGTATGATGATTTCCAACGCATAAACAGATGCACTAAGAGAAATGTGGTCCAAAAGTTTTTTTCGACTTACTTAATACAATTATTAAAATGTGTACCCATTGATCCACGGTTACCGCTACAGCCACCTTAATATTTTCAGCGTAATCAATTAGCTGTACCTTTCGGCATTCATTTTGTAAGCGATAATTATCTCGGATACATTTTTTGCTTGTTTGAAAGAATTGGACGTGAACCACTTTGAAGTTTCATTCTCGGATTGCAGTATGCTCTCGTGATCCCGGCATTAAGTAAGCAGTCTGCGGAAATTGAGAGATTCTGAAAGAAAAATTAGACGGAGAGGTATATTAATAGGAAGATGGGACGTGGAAAGTGCGTGTAAAATTTCCATATCATCCCCTGAAGTTCATTTCATCATTTTGGAAGGTAGCATGGGATTTTTAGAGCGATGGTGAAGACCGCTTGGTATTGATGTAAAGGAAATTTTGGGAACAACAGCCGCGGTTATGAGTGTGAACGCATAGCTACTTGGTGTTTTCAAACTCTTAGGTGAGATACTATGTTACTATCTATCAGTCACTAGCATCTGAAGTGTAGCGAACTCCACAATAGTAAGTTTACCAGTTGAAAGTTATTTTTCATTCTATCTCCTCGGTTTCACGATAAATTGTTCACCTTTGAAAAAGATTCCTTGCTCCCTTAGTTTTTGAAAATAATATTCCTATCAGCCTTCATAATTGTAAGTGCACTTAAAAATGTTTGGTAATGAGAATTATAGTGATTTTACTTTGACAAATATTTACTATTTTAGAATAATTTTTCGAGTCGGTTATTTCAAAAAGAACCTTATTGCCCTTGCACCCATTTATCTAGGATCCGATTTTACTTATTCCATCATTTTTCTGGTGGAAAATAGTGTCTCTGGACTAATGAAATACCTTCACTGGCTTCAGAGGGCTTCAGATCACCGCAACGTAAAATAACTAAAGACATGCGTCGGCCTATGAGTTGAGACAAATCTTTTATGCTGTATTCGTTCCTAATCGAGATTGTCGGTTTCTCGCAGCAATGACTAAAATATTTAGCTTCATGGAAAAAGTTTCCGTGAAAATATTATCAAATTTTTGTAAATTTGTAATTTTGTAAATTTGTAAATGTTTGTAAATTTTATCAAACAAATTTATGGAAATGGAGCTCGCTCAAATCCGTGAAACATTTGAAGGAAGCAGGTCTTGCCGAGAGATTTAAATATGATGTCTGCTGTTCACAGTAAAATTTTCCCTAAAAAGCATTTCATAATGTTGAAAATTTACTCACTTTATAAAGTTGTGCTTGACTACGATTGAACATCTCCATAAAACCTGTTTTCATGAAACATTTTATGGAATAGAGGAGGTTGGTTTTCCAAAATATCGTTTAGTAGCTAAAAATAGCCATTTCTTGACTGATGTTGTTTGGTGAAACCGAGTAGAAACCGAGCCCTTGTTAATAGCTTAGGGGTACGTGATGCTGAAACCGAGGAGATAGAATGAAATATAACTCTGCCAAAAATAACCGTGAAACCGAGATTATGACAATGGAAATGGATATTAATAAGTTTTGACGAAATTATCGTTCCTGAAATCAAGATAATTATTGACTTCCGAAATCAAAGTTTTAGCCAAAGGATTTATTATAAATGTCTTTATAGTGTGGAGCCCCTGTTAATAGCTTAGGGGTACGTACAAAGCATTTTCTGAAAGTTTTCATTTGCTAGGATTAAAATTTCGAGCGATAGAGATATACCGAGTCCTTGCAAGGCCGTATGATGGGAGGAGATAGCGAGGTCAAGACACGGGCCAATATTTTCGTTACATCAGCCTCCCTCATATAACGGTTAAAATGCCGTTCATTTCTGTTGCATGCACAGAGCACATGTGGAATGTCAAGGAAGTACTTAATGGCATAATTTTCTATCAGCAACATCTTGTAGCAACGGTAGCCCAAAGAACTGTTCCACCCGAGGGCGCCTGAAATAGAAAGTTTCGAATGCTCATTTAATTTATGACTTACGTATGAGAAACGCTACTGAGCAACGGGAAGAGAGAAAATAACCCACATTAATAAAATGCATCTAAGCCAATTTTTTTTGTTCTCGCAGCAATTTTGTTTTAGCAAAACTTGGAAGTTGATACAGGTCGTTGCGTTAGATCGCGCACATTTCCCCCCACATATTTAAATAAATATTGCAGAATGACTTAAGCTGTCGCTGTCAAATTTTGTCTTAAAATATTTCGTGTTAAGGTGATTGGCGCAGATATCCTCATTAGGTTTATTCATTAGAATTATCGGCCAGAACTACGGAGCCATTGACTCATTTTAGGAACGAAATCTATTTGTGAGAATTATTAAGTTTTGTTTGCAAAACGAAAATGGGAATAATCTTGTAAACCGTGTCGCTATATGTAATATACTTCGTGTTAAATAACCAGTGTTATTTGCGCAACTGCAGAAATTTTCTTATTTTAGCGGCCGTTCATTCACAGCAATCACCAACCGAAAGAGTATCTCCAATAATGACGTATCGTTACAAAACATGACAGTAAGCAGCCGAACGTGCATCCGTATTATCGGGTACCTTTATAGCTTCATCGCATCACGGAATATATTAATTTTTACCTTTTGCTGGATAAAAAGATTTTTTCCTTAAATGATCCATAAGACTCTCCACATAATTCATTTTTGTCACAAGCGAACTAGCGCAAAATTTACTACTACTACATAAAATGGCAAGGGCACAGCCACATTGACACCCCGGTTCCCGGAAGATCACCGAAGTGAAGCAATGTTGGGCCCTGACGGCGGTTGGATGGGTGACCATACATACCTTCACCGTGGCACTCTTGTCCCTTGTCTGCATGTGGCAGACTGTCATGGGGTTGGCACAATGGACCAAGAAGGTCTAAGTGCCCGGGCTCCTGTCGAAGGCCCCCCCTACAAGCAATATATCTAATCTACTACATTAAATAGTGGCTGAATGCATGAGAAAAAACGAGCTCACCTAAAGCGATGGGATATGTCCCGATTAAAATCCCTTGGGACAGGTTCGAAAGTCACTAAAAAACCTTAACTAAGGCAAAATATGGACACCTTACGTCCTAGCTATTGGATAGTTAAAAAGTGCTTTCATTCAGATTATGGAATTAATCGAGAGATTTAAAAGCTTCCTCTCTTTATTTTGCTGGTAGTGTATTAATAATTGCCGTGATAGCGGGGAGGAGTTTGGGTAGGCGGGGAAGAGAAAGAATGAGAACAGCTTTTAGGGACGGGATGAAGAAGGGGTAGGGTAGGACGTATGCTTAGATGAAGAAAGAAGTTTTATAGGGAGATGGTTTTTCACGTGATAAGTCTACGGGATCTCTACTATTTTCATTTAAACCTACTTCAACCGGTATATTACCCTGATAATAATGCTAATTAGTGCGTCCATTGAATTCCAATAAAATCAGCGCAATTAAATTTTGGCAATACCATAGGTTGTTATCAGAAAACACGCCACTTAGATACATGTTGAATTATTTCAATTGTTAAACTTAAATTTGGCATGCTTACGTATGCTGTGATTATCTCCTTAGATTCATCAACTACAGCTTTTATCATTGGGAGGTTCTAATTTATGCGTGTCCGAAATCGCTCACGCAATTCTTTCCCTTTGAAATCCTAAGACGATGGACAACAAATCTTTGCACCTTTTTTTGCTCAACTCCAAAAAAAACCGGTTTTAGGTCTTCTACCACCGTTTCCTCTCAAAATTTTGAATTTGAGTAAAATAATGCCCTTCCTCTGTGTAATTAGCGAAATGTTCGCAGTTTTGCAACTCGGGGAGTGGGTATGGTTGTCTGCTTGGATGGGAAGTGCTACCTTTTGGCGGACTAAGCAGAGGGTAATTAAAATATCTCTCCATGCCTCTCCACGTTCGATCGCCGGTGCGATAGCATATTTCAAGCAGCCTGTTGGAGGGATTGCTGCTATCTTCCGAAATGAGAACCGCGGCTTTATCTAATCTTTCCGGCCCTGATGCTCCCCTACCGTAACACCTGGAGGCGGTTGGTGGCTGCCGTTGCTGACGGCGCCCTGTAAAACGCCATTGTTTCCGAGAAAAAAAGCGAACAGCGTTATTCAAATTTTTTTCGTGGGCTCGTTTGTTACAATTTTGACAATTTTTGACAGTTTGTGACACTTTTGTGAAGTTTTCATACGAAATGCTTTGACTTGTCATTCGAAAATAATGCATTTTTTCAGTTATAAGTTATTTGTAAAACTCTGTTGTTCGATGTATGTTTAATGCATTGGTGGTTGTGATAATTAAAGTTTTGATGTCGAATTGTATTTGTATACATTCGGAAATGTAAGCGTCAATGGTTTACAATTCAGAATTTCAAAACGATTCTCAAGGCATTATTTCAGGATATTCATAGAACTAGTTAATTCTTTATTCTGCATACGAATTCAATAATTCGCGGAGAGCTTTGTAACTATGTGAGAGTGATTAGCGGTGAAATAACAGAGTGCAATAACTGTGCAATGCTTTTTTCCTTTTTTATTATCCATCTTATTCTATTACTTTCTTTTCGATTAATTTTATTTTGACTTTCGTCAGTGGGCAAAAAATATGCTGAGCTGAAGATAGACATACTGGTAGCAAATAGGTTTTAAGATAGAAAAGCAGTGGAGAAATGCTCAGCTCAGAGTTACATCCCTAATTAAAACGATTGATTGAGGATAACAAATTAAATGAGACTGTAAAAAGAGAAGTTATTGGGAGATGTATTCTTCATAGTAATTAGATGACTAAATGTGGCAACAGTTCTATTCCCCGGCTCTATAGGCAAATAAGGCATTAAAACCGGTATAGGTAATACATTGTGGTCCGATTATTTTATCTGCCATGATGAACGCAAATTGCTTGCTACAGCCAAAGTCTATTTAATATTTTGTCAATTGGACTACGCCTGAAATTCACATTTTATCAGAAGTCAGTTTTAAAGAAAGGATTACCATCAACTCGTGTATCCATGCTCTACTTCACCGATGCACATGTTGGCATATTACTAGATTACTCGAAAAAATTACGATGGGTCATACAATCGGTAACAGTATTTGTCTCGCAAACTTGCCGCGTGAGAAGCATAAGAAAAATAAATTATGATTAGAATATTTATATTAGTTTTTTTAAATGGCATTTATTCTCGACCTCTTCTTATATACCTATGGTGCAAATGTCTTGAGTTTAGGTCAAATAATATTTTTTTAAACTTTTGCCGACATTTCTGATTTTAATAATTGGGGATAGTTTAGAAAAAAACCACTTTCCAAAACAATTAATCAATACCATAGTTTACTCGAATAAAAAATCATCTGCACATACTAACAATTCAATTTATACAACAAATGTACCAAACACTAATACAAACCAATATCGGGGAGTGATTTATTTTAATGGATTATCAGAGCAAATTACCAAGGTATTAAAAAAAAACAATTTCTAAAATAGCACATAAAACCATAAAACGCAGCATAAACTCGTATATTCAAAACTTAAGTCAGTTACCCCTTTACAGCTAAGAAGCAATATAATTTATTTTATTCCATGTAAAGACTGTGAAAGTAGCTATATAGGCCAAACATCCCAATATTAAAAAAATATGATCTCGCAACATAAAACATCAATTAAGACTAAAGTTCAACTTTGTGCATTTTCAAATCATGCAATTACAAATAGTCACTCATTTAATTTCGAAGAAGCCAAAATTTTTGACTCAGAACCAAAATTATCAAAAAGATTATTCAAAGAAATGTACCATATATCCAGAAATAAAAAAAGTTGCAATAAAAGAACAGACATTACTGATCTAAGCAAAATTTATCATAATTTAACAAATGACACATAACTTTTCAACAAAGAAATGGATCCAAGCAACCGAATTAAAATTGTAAATAAAAACAGCACCAAACTTTAAAGGTAACAATCTTGAATATGTCTATGTATTTTTATATTTAATGACTGTAAATTAACCATTATGTAATCAAAAAAGAATTGTCAAACATTTAACATCATACATCATTTGTTTATAGCCCTAAAGATGGATAAATAAAAATCCGAAACGTCGGAAAAAGTTTAAAAAATATTATTTGCCCTAACTCATGACATTTGCACCATATATTAATTTTTTTTAAATTAACGTCGTGTGGCTAGGATGCATCTCCTCGTAACTTTGTAGCGATATCATTATAACGGAATGTCCTTTATACCCTTGCGAAATTATAGAGAATGTTATGTACAGGCTGCTATACAACGCGTAGTATAAATGCTTTTACATTAATGTTAGTAAAAAGCAAAAATAAAACATTGGTATTCTGCAATAACCTAAGGAGTTATTTCAAAATAACGCTGTTCAACTATTGATTTGCTTCCGAAATGCCTATCTTTTAATAAATTAACTGAGGGTAGCAATTTCGCTCGTTATGCATGCAAAACAGGTGTGGTTTATAAGTTGATATAATAACTCTTTGCCTAAATGCCTATGCATGTGCTCTTGCATGCAGTTTATGCAAGCGTAATTACAATACCTCCAATAAATTAATGATTTTTTCCAACATTCATCATTGGTTGTAATGGTTTCACGTTTCACATTCCTGAACGCTTACAAATTTTAATGAGCAAAATTATTTGCTTTTAGGAGGCTGTGTGAATCAAAAGAAATACTGAACCTTGAATGAACCTTTTCTTTGATATTGCTTTAAACAAAATTGATTTCACTGATGAATAGCCATAGCTATTAAAAGATAAGATAAATTTCAAAATATGCAGATTATTTGACGGTTATAATTTTAATGAACATGTTTTTCCAGTCATTGAAGGTAACATCATCGCCATTTATATTGAACTCAAGCATTTTGACTTGAGTTCATACAGTCATTTGCTAGTAACCTAAAGTATAATATGGATATTGTTGCCTTGATTTTATTTCCGTTAGAATCTCTACGAGATTTTGCTTATTATTAATAGTTATTCATAAAAATAGTATTTATATTAGATAGAAAATAATTTTTACCGTATGATCACCCATTATCGCATCATTTTCCACCATGTAATTTCAAGTTCAATTTGCAAAACAAGTAGCAAAGAAAGGTAGAATTGGGTTGTTTATATCAAAGAGCAGACATGGTCATCCATAAGTTGCCAGAATATGAATTAAATGACATTTTAGTCATTGAACGCTGGAACCACCGAAAAGTTTTATAAATATTTTCTAAGGATATCAATTTCAATTTCTATGGAAGCTATGTAATGCATACAATGGATTTTTTAAAAGGATTTAAGACCCTTTTTGACGTTTTAAATGTATCTCAGTGTCCGGTATTTATATCTAATGGCATTTTTGAGAATTTACTTCCGCACGAGCTCAAGAGTAACACGTTTTGCTTTATTGAGGAAATAAAATTGCTGAATGTCTTTTACGAGGTCGTTTACCCGCAGCGTTTAGATGGGAGTTTGGAGATTACGTTGCCTGACGGAAATACGAATCACATCAGTCCAATCACCGAAAACCTCTTTTGAGCGTTGTGCTGATGACGTTCGCTCTACATTTGCCCCTATGTGGTAACTAAAGAGGCCCAGACATCACGCGGCGTCTTTAGGAAGCTTTTCTCGCATGAAGAGTTCCAGATTTTCACAATCCCCAGAAGAAGGAAGACTTGCTCGGGTATCGATTTAGCTTCAGATTGTGAAGAATCCTCCGCGATAATGACATCAGTTTGGAGAACCTATGTCTCAGTGGTCGTTGACCCTTGTTTTGCTCCTGTTTTTTTGCCCTTACTTTGAAACGTATTTTCTGCCGAACTTAAACGTAAAATGATTGGGGACGAGTGCCCGCATGTGAAATCAAGCTATCAAGGGAAGGCATGTCAAAATCAACCTGGAACAGAAAATTACCCCAAGAAGTGTTTCGTTTATTGTAACCACGGCATATATTACTGCGTTAATATAATATATATCCTATGAGGAACATTGACCCAAGCACTTTGGTGGTTATGTTGAAGCGAATTCATCAGAATAGGTAGTGTTTGTTATTGAAGAAGTGGTAGATACATTAGTGACGGGATCCAGATCCACAATGAGAGATTTAAGAGATGAATGTGTAGAAGAATGCGCGAAAAAGAGTCACACCGCTATTTCCATACTGTCATTTGCCACATTGGAGAAATAGAAACATAATTCAAATGCGCTTATTAATATCCCATCAAACAGTGGCTCTAGTGAGAAAAGGAACTTGCGATAAAAGAAAGAATAGGTAAAGGGAAAGAGGTTAACGCGCTTGCCGTGATATTGAGGGACCCAGGTCCGTGTCCCCGGCAAAAGTGGATGATTTTTTCCCCTTATGGAACTTTCGCACGCGTAAGCACTTGCGGGTGATGTAAGGAAAATGCTACAGCCAGGTTATGGTATCTTCAAAAATAAAAAAGCAGGAACCCTGAGTTGATAACACAAGGAAAGAGTAGTGAAAACTTTCACTGGTTTTGAGGAGCTTCGTGTTTTTTGGCCACGAAGATTCGTGGTCGGTTCTCTGGGTAGGCAGCCGTCAACAATGGTCATTTGCGCCTTTAGATAAAGTGGATAAGGGAACGGAATTTACGGTGGAGAGAAACCCGGCGTAGGCATTAGCCCACTCTTAGCTAAATTCGTCTAGGGATTCACAGTTTAATGTTACATCCGCAATCGGAGTACTGTACTTGAAGTGCTCTCCACCGAGCACCGAAGTAGGGGTTGGAATTCTACAATAAAATCTCTGCCACCGCCGTGTTTCGAATCCGAGCCCTCGGAGTGGGTAGGTAGTATTCAAGCCACCAAACCAACCCGAACCCCTCCGGGGATTCATCTTTTGGGAAAGAGCGTGAATGTGAATTGTAATCTCTCGAGGCTTCGGTAGGGAGATGGAAAAAAAACAAAATGTAAAAACATGGAGGACGAAACGATAGAAGTCGTAGAGGAAAATGTAGAAGTCTTGTACAAAATATATAAATGTGCATGGAATTGATGGGTAGTATTTGAAGACCTATAAAGGAAAACGTTTATAGCTAAATATATAAAGCGTATGGGTTGAAGAAATTCCACTCCCACCCGAATACATTAATTTCACATCGTACCATTGAGCTAAGACAAGGATTTTTCTAACCTTACCCCTGAAAACCTTACTTCAGGTTTGAATCGCGATTTTTGTGCTGGCGTGCGGAATATCATGTAACTGTGCGCGTATTTCATTTCTATGAGCATTAAGTATTAAAAACATAATAGTCAGATGCTCCTGACCACTGAATTTAGTACCATTAGCGAATCATGCCCTATAATGGTGCAGATCGATCCTTTCGCGAACTGGTTATTCCTTTCTTGATTGTTAAGTAATTGCGTGTGTACTCATATTTTTTAGTTAATGTAATATCCAATTTCGTAGATTCACTAGTCCTCTTCCCAACTGGTGCTATTCGTGTCGATGAGCGGGGTGACTCGGTAGAGCGCGACGAATGTTGCTATTGCGTTCAAATTTAGCGTTCGCTAACCAGCGAATTCTTTGACCCCCTTTGTGAGACATATAGCTTGAGACGTATGTGTGGACAAGGATTAAGATAGTTTTACTGGCAAAGGGATATGCGAGAGAAGTTCTTATTGGAATGGCTGTTAGAGAAAGGAAGTTGGTGTAGGATTTAATGAGTTACAGATATTTAGGTGGATGGAACTTAAATTAGTGGCAAGGGAATGTTGAGGATAGTGATTAAAGGTAGCATTTCCGGAAAGTAAGAGGGGGAAAAAGTATTTAAAGCAAGAAAAAGCAAGGGTCATTTAAGACGGAATGAAGGGAGGCAGGGTGTTTTTTTAGTTTAAGAGAGATATATTGTGCGGAAAGAATCCCTTTAACATGGAAAAACTGACACTTTAAAACCTTACAAAAATAAAATACTGATAAAAATTTGAAATAAAAAATGGAATTTCGGATTTTACTGAATTTTTGAGAAGGCGAGGAAAGACATTTGTGGACAGAAAAGGATAGTGGACACGGTCTACGAAAATCCAACTCTAGTCGGATGAATACAAATAAAATAAAAATACGTGTACGAGTACTATCTTTTAGGTGAGTAAAGGTGGCTGCCTCAATTCCATCATGATAAGGGTAAAAGAAGCATTGCCATTCCACAAGAATATTTATTAACAGATGATCATATTTTCGACGCTGGGCATCATCATCAGAAAGGAAGTGATTATTTCAACTAAGGATCGAAACCATGATAATATTACAGTGTTTTCTTTACTAGTATAATTTAGGCCATTACATTGTTAACTCTCCCAGTGCTGTTGATAGCGCAACGTCAGAGGGAAGTTACCTGTTTGGGGAAGCTTAGAGGATATCTTTTTGATATCTCGTGGAAATATTTATAATTTTCTTTTTGATTTTATTTTCTTCCAACATTGAAAGGAGCATTATGTTGACATATGACTTTCGTACCTTTAATTTCCGTGTTTACGCTGTTGGTTCCGATTATTTCTGAGCTCCTTCTTCGCCACCTCTGGTGTCGGTCCATCCTCCTGCATCACCTTCATCATCAGGTGTTTAGTTTTTCCTCTTTCCATCTGCATCCGTGAATTGTCGCGGGTAAATTTCCATTCAGTAGCACGTTGACTCGGTTATTCACTCAGGCATTCATAACAGAAGACTGACACCGTTTGCGGAGACGCTCCTCTTTTTACCACTCTTTGGATTTTCCAAATTAGGGTCAACGCCGGGACTTTTTTTGCACGCTCGGAAGGGGTTTTAGTGATGAGCGCTGTGCAATTGTGGAGCATTTAGTTTTTTCCTAATTTTTCTGCGGTTTGGATGCAAGGGAGTGTTTCACATTTTGAGCTGGAAAATATAAAAGTATAGGTTAATGAAGGTTATCTTTATGCTAGAAATTTAAGCCATTTCTTATTTTTTTTCCTCTTTCGTTAGTCTCAATTCCTGTTTATAGTGATGAGCGCTGTGCAATTGTGGAGCATTTAGTTTTTTCCTAATTTTTCTGCGGTTTGGATGCAAGGGAGTGTTTCACATTTTGAGCTGGAAAATATAAAAGTATAGGTTAATGAAGGTTATCTTTATGCTAGAAATTTAAGCCATTTCTTATTTTTTTTCCTCTTTCGTTAGTCCCAATTCCTGTTTATGCTAAGGAATTCCGCCTTTTTAAATTAAACTTAATTTAAGGCAGCGAAAAGGCGATAGTTAAATTACGTACACGTATTTTGAGATTATTAACGTTGTAGGTGAAGAAAGACATTGCTCCCATGCTATCTTCAATTGTTCTACTCCCGAAAATCGTGATTTTATTCTCTGCGGACGATGCTTTAGCACTGGACAGCCATTGGCTCAACATAAACGTTAAAAAATGTTTTATTAGCATTTAACAACCTTAGGTTACATCCTTTAAAATCAAAATCCAATTCCTTTGCTCCTCATCTCTTCCTGCTCAACCTTGTTTGAACGAAAAAGAGATCGCAACATTTTTTCATGGATTAAAAAATGCAAAGTAACATTCTGGGAAGGAGGTGAAAAATTAGAGACAAAATTCTCGGGCATTATAATTCTCTGAAAACAATAATGGAAGGAACAAAGGATGATGAGAATATTCGATGGAGACGAAAGATCTTCAGAGATTTTGATGTGAAGACTATTGAAACGGGTAGCTGAGAGGAGAGTGGTAGGTAGCCAGACAAGGTACCGATCTCTTATGCACATATAATTTTTTTTAATTTAACGCGTGCTCAAGAGTAAATATTCCTCGGGATTGATGTTTTCTAATAACGATAGCATATTATTTCTGCGGAATAAATACAACGTAGAGTTTATTCCTCATTTAATTTTCCTGCTAGCGATGGCTGAATTTTGAAAGGCTAGGTCAGAACAATTTTCGATAAGAGAGAAGTTGCAGAGATCTTGGAATCAATGAGCGAAAACATCGGACAAGACATTGTCGTCTGAATTGGAAATGGCTCAGAAAGTGCGAGTGAGGAGGCTAGCGGGTGAATCCGGGTGTGAAATAACAGGTCGGGGAGTGAGACAGGTTCACCCGTTATTGCCGAGTGTTCCGTTCTGGAGGGAATAATACCAGAAACTCTGAGTGAGCTTGAGGTAGGAATGAATGAAGGGGGGGAGGGAGGGGTGAGATAAAGGCGGTGAGATTATTCAGATAACCAAGCGGTAGTTTGGTAGCTCACAATTAGATTGCATTTATTGCTGGGTGGATTACGAAATTAATGCGAAAGGCTTGGGATGAAGATAAATGACGAGAAAAACTATCAAGTAATGAAACTCTCCAAGAATGAACGATAGTCAAGAAGCTAACGTAAAAGTTAATTTTTGAGTACATTATTTACTTAACCAGAAGAAGCTGTTTAGTTTCCTGTCCTGCATTGTGGTAGAAAAATTAGCTTGGAACGAGTTAGCTTAGTTTTAAGGATTGAGTGCGCCGGCGTAAGTCGTTTTTTATCAGGATATAACTTGTGACAGGAACCCTGGGCGAAGGTGTTAAAAATAGGGTATTTCGAAGCTTGAAATGAAGTGCCGCCAGATATAATTGCGATGACAGAACCTTAAACTTGGAAGATAAATATATGTTGTAATATTTTGAGAAGTGCTTATGGAGATAAAATTAGTATGGTGTATGGAAAGGAAGACAAACGATAGAGGGTTAAGCATGACTTTGGAAGAAAAAAGATAGTTGAAGAAAATTAGGCTAGCCAGTGCTTAGAGGTGAGGGTATGTTGGAGTCCTTTTTCGTAGGACGAATATTGGGCGACGGAATCAATAATGTAAAAGAATAGACAAGAATGTTTTTGGGGTGAAAAAGGATTTGAAGTACGGGTTGCTTAAGAGGTGGTAATTAGACGAAAGATATCTCTGGAAGTGGGAAAGAAAAGTTGAAACCGTCTTTAAAAACCTACCAAACAAGTAGAATATTAATGACAATTATATCATTGATTCAACTACTTTGTGTTAGATAGAATCATAAAACGGGTAGAAATGTTTTTCATATTTATGCATAGAAAGAAAGTAGAAATAAATAGAAAATGCCCTGTATCATCTTGCTTGGATGCGATTCTACTCTTCTACGCCTCTTCTTCCAAAACCTTGTCTCTCTTGTGAAATGACTGAAGTTGCTTAGGTGTGCGGGAAGGAATAGTCGTAATTAAGGAGAAAACGTTCTCCACTTCCAAGATATATGTCACTTTAGTGAAAATAGTGAAACATTCTGTAATTATCCTCGAAATGAATTGGCAGTAGTACGAAGTTTCCAGTCCGATTTAATTTTTCATTTGCTAGCTATAATTACTGCAACTATTTTGGAGTAGGTAATGGCGTCAAACGAAAATGACGCTGCGATCAGATTCACAGGGAAAAAATAACCCTAAAAAATATATGCATCGACGAATTTGCATTTCCTAAGGCTTCATTTTGCTCTTTAGTATCGCGAAAAACCGCTACTATGATGCAATTTTTCACAATAAACAGAAATTGTGAATATATGAATCTATGTATCCATTTTGTTTACTGGGTGTTTTGCAAATAAATACGGAAACTGGTCATAATGCGTTAGTACAACAAAAATGACGCTGCAGTGAGCTCCTATTGATGGATACAGGTGTCCATTAAAAATTTAGGCGTCGAATAGTCTGCATATTTTCTTGCTTCAATTTTGTTTTATGATTGTCATCGATAAAAGTATTTTTTTTTTTTTAAATACAAACCAAGAATGTGAAATTCATTATTTGTTTTGACTCTGAAAGTCGTGGTGGAACCTCCTTCGCAGTGATTTTTACGATTTGCTTTTTTCCCTTCATTTTTGCCCAAAAGTATATGTCCCACTAATTGACAGTGATTTTCTTTCTCTCTTTCTCGTTAACGAAAATGTCTGCTTTCGCTCCTCATTCACCGAGCCCTTTTCATTTTTCGTCCGCCGGAATTCGGTTTCTTGCTCACTTAGTTCTTGTAGCTGTCACTCGTTAGTGGGACGTGTTGTGGGATATGTTTTTCTATGCCGCGTCCGAAAACTTCATCGACTCGGCTTCTGAAGACCTCGATTCGAAATCAAGGAGAAAAATACACTGGGCTCGATTTGCTCCGATACTCTATTATTGCTAACCTGGATCGATTCGGCACATTTTTTTACTCACGCAATTTCTTTAAAAATGGAACTCTTCGAGGTGCCACCAAAAAATCCCTTTGATTGAGGACCAAATCATTAATCAAAGCTGCGCTTCGTTGCTCCCTCATTCATTGTTTCTTTCGCCTCAATCACATAATATAACAATGAAGGGTGAAGAAATAATTGGGGTTGCGTTTGAAGCTCCTGGCCGGCCTTATTCAGGAAGGACTCAATCTCGACAATACCGTAAACGTGACGTGACATCCATGACATATCTCGACATTTAAGGTATTTAGAGCGAGATATCACGTCAAATAAAATAAAATAAATTTTACCCCATTATCAAGAAAAATATCTCACCTCTACAATGATACCAACATATTCTAACGACTTTCCGAGATATTTGAGAAATAATAGAAGCTGTTTTACATGGGATTCGGTTCATCTATAAGCTACAGAGAGACGGAAGGAAGGAAATTATGAAGTTCTGACGCATAGATTGCGTTTGAATTTGAATTGCGTAGTTCATTCATTTCATTCAAGTATTCTACCAGCTGATTGGTAGGTTCTTGGACAGTCCCCATTCTGCATCCCACCTCAGAGACCTTGTCTTGCTTTCCCTCCTAAGAATGGCCCGTTATTAGATCCCTCTTCAATTCTTCATATCTTCTACCTCCTCTTATTTCGTCCAGAATTCCTATCCTCTTCCTTCCTCTCCCACGCTTCCCCAGTGTTCTCCCCTCTATCACTCTCTTCAACATGCCCTCTCCTCTCAAAACCTCCTCCATCCATCTCTTCTGCCTTCTCCGAACCTCTGCCACAAGCTTCCTCTCCTCTCCGACCATATCCAATACCTCCTCGTTCGTCTTTCTCGCCATCCAGCTAACCTTCTCCATCCTTCTCCAAACCCACATCTCAAACGCCTCAAGTCTACGCACATCCTCCCTTCGCAATGACCAAGTTTCCGACCCATATAGCGCCACGCTCCATATTAAAGTTTTCACCAGCCTCTTCTTTACGTCTCTTCTCAGACCCCCCCTCATCAATTCCCTTCTCTTCGAAAATGCTTCTTTAGCGAGCGCAATTCTGCATCTGATGTCCTTACCACTAAACCCATTCGCCTCCAAAATACTACCAAGATACGTAAACTGCTCGACCTATTGCGTAGTTAGCTTACTTAAAAAAAGAAAATTGGAATACGGTCTCTATTATGGCCACGGAAAAATCTCGCTCAAACTACCTTAAATGACACTATATTTAAAATTTTCGAGGTTGTAAGGACATATTTCCGTGATGTCAGAGGCTCGAAGATTCCGAGACCTTTGTAAATAGGGCACATGGACTAGAAGGCTTGTGTTTTCACATATATCAGCCATTACGGTGGTTCTAGGGTAAAATGACTTAATTGTCATTAAATTCATATTCTGGCTACTTCTATAGGAAAACGTATCTTCTATATGGTATGAATGAATAAATTCTCTCTTTCCACGCTATTTTATTCTCAAATTGAACTTGAAATTAAATCGAGTCCTATGCTATAAAACGAGCAATAATGGTAAATATGTATGTCCTACGTAGTGATCTTATCGAGAACTGGTTATCCGATCTACCCGAAGGTTGGTATTGAAGGGTTTTGCGGTATGAGGAGCCGATAGGTATTGGTCCCATATACGTTAAAATCTGCTTTATGCAGAAATAAAAGATTTTTCACATCATCATCAACTGGTATTCTGCCTACTGGCTGGACCCTAACACCAAAGCTGTTTCCAGCTCGTCCTGTCCCGGGCCTCTTCCTTGGTTTCCTTGTAACTTCTTAAAGCTTTAACGAAATTAAAGCTTTATTTAAAGCGTTTTATAAGAAAACGTAATTTTAATGATTTTCTAATATTTTTAGCTACTTTCTTAAGGTATTTTTCATTTTTAGATAAAATGTATATCTACCAAATGAGCATTACATATTTTAATTTTTAGTTTCGAGAAAACCTATTTAAGCTATTATTGATGAGATTTTTTATTTATGATAAAAATATAAATTGGTTAAATAAATTCTACTAAATAATACTAATTTCCATTTTATTTAGAAAGCAATTAATGCATTTAGTGTACTGAGCAAAGCTTGGTACCAGGGTGCTGGTGTGTATTGCAAGAACAGATAAAGTATAGTGAAAAATAGTCTCTTTCTAATATGAAAGACATTTTCGCGAATAGAAGTTTACTAGACGTGAAAACACTAAGGGAATAGAATAAAAAGAAAATTTAGGCATCTTAACATCGTATTTTTAGTCCTGCAAAATCGTCATCAATTATTCATGCAATCCTTAGATTGGTTGACTGCCGCCTTCCATTGTATTTATTCCCTTCCTAACTCTTTATTGTCCTTGTAGCTCTTCTTTTTCGTCTCGTTTTAGCTGGCCTATGTATTTGTCCTGAGGAAGTGCTTAGTATAGTGGGTTAGGGAAGGAAACTTCAGGAGGAGGTTAGGAGAAGTCAAAGTAGGTGGTTGGAAGAAGTAATACAGGGGCGAAGGGTTGCTTAAGGTTGTGACAGAAGGGAGGATATTAGGAAAACGGGGAAGGGGAAGAATGAGAATGGGTTTTATGTACGGGATGAAGAAGGGTAGGATGTACGCAGAGATGAAGAAAAAAAAATACTAGAGGTAGATGCACCCTGCAGGTGTAAAACTCAAGAGAAGTTTTACTCGCTTCCATTAAAACCTTCTTTAATCGGCATATTATCTCAATAATGATGCAAAAATGGGTGAAACATGGTGAAAAATTGTATTTTTCTATCTAATATAAATGACATTTTCGCAAAAACTGTTTATAAGGAGCAAATATTCCCAAGGAATGTAACAATAGTAATAAAAATTAGTCACCTTACCCTCATATTTTAAGTTATCATCAAATTACTGCCAACATAGATATAAAAATGCGGTAATACTACAGAAAAGGCGCTGCAGTTGGCTCCGATGGCTGGAAATAAGTTCTCATAAAAAATACAATCGTTAAAAAAATCTGCGAGTTTTTTCATGGCCATCACCGATGATGTTGGTGTCATCACTGATATCAGAATTTTTGAACAAAAAATGCAAGAATGTAGAATGAAGTATTTATTTAGACTTGCGCAGTCACGATTGAACCTACTTAAGTGGAGTGGTATTAGGATAAAAGACCTTTCCTTAAGGTCTGTTATCTCGGTACCGTTACTTGCCTCTTAACTGGAATGATCAGGTGCATTATTGCGATAGATAAGTCTAAGATGATAAAAGAGGTGTTACTTGAGTGATTTCGACCATTGGTACAATTTTTCGTGTTAACAGGATGAAATCTAAAAGACAAATTATGTAATGTTTCTAAATGCGCACCAAAATGCAGTTGCCAGTTAGTTGATCGGTCGATCTGGTCGACCAAAGATCGCTTGTTCGAATATCTCTTCCATCATGGATGCTTGTCTTATAATTAAGTCCTTAAGTTAGACAGTGCGATATAATACCTAGTAAGTGGCTCCTGCCTACACTGTAGCAGAGGAGGCGTAGTCATTTATCATTATCCTAGCCACGGTCACGTGAAGATAACCACAACTTTGTCGCTATAGAGCTACCTAAATTTCAACGGTACGGTATCGGTGCGATAAAACCCTATGAGATAAGAGTTCTAATCTCGTCGATAAAACTCATGGAGGAGGATCGGGTAGTCGTGGTGGATAGAGGGTCGGTTCCCATCGTGAGGGCTCTGGTTCGAACCCCAGCAGTCACATAGATTTTTCAGTGGAGCCCTACTTATGTGCTATTTGGAGAGCAATTCCAGTTCATTTCTCCGTCGCTGCAAGTGGAACGTTAAACTGTGATTTCCTTGGCGCCTTTCTTTAAGAGCAGGCTAATCCCTTCCCAAAATAATCCTCCCCTCACTTACCAAACAACTTGCCTTTAATGGCACAAATTAACTCAGCTGTCGGTCACGTCCTCAAATAGCTAACTTATACCTATGGCGTTATAGGACGAATTAATTCGCTTTGAACTATGAATGCTTAGTGGTTTAACTGGGTAGTACTTCAAACAGGCAATGGAATATCGTGAAGATCTTATGCTTTCCCCACGTTTGTTGTTAGTGAAGAATTTTTGGTGTCTCATCAAAAGGTCTCCATCACGGGGTCAAAGTCTGCATGCATGCATACAGAGTTTGACCCTGTGGGGAATATTCAGGCTCAAATCCCGGTCAAGTCATATTTCTTCATAGTGAACTTCATCCCTTTGGTTTATATCTTTGCATTAGTGCGTGTTACATGTAATTGTGCATATTGCTGTGATTTGGATAAACTTAATCGTTCTAAAATGTAACTGTGGCTTATCAAGCGCAAAATCGTCTCCTGTGCTTCATTGCGGACTTGAGAGGAGAACGTCTTGTCATACATATAGTCTTTGTATACACCTTCGCTGAAATGCGTATTGATTTGGCTTGATGGTCTAACTAGTTAACTCACCCGACAGTTCATTGGGAGACACGGATTTGAGTCCAGATCACGTATAATGGTTTTATTTTTTTATATTTTTGTAACCAATAACCCGGAAACAGGCTCGTGGGCCTTCACACCAGACGTTTAATAACCAGCAATATTGGACACTTGCCAGCAACCATGTTCTGCATGTTGAAAAATCCACTTAGACGGGACTCGAATCCACAATCCTAAGGTTGGCTAGCGAATACTTCACCTCACCGCCTGTGGGGCCGAGGAATGGTAATTTTTATCCCTTTGCTGTACAATTCATAGCAAGAGTAATTTTTAGTATTTGTGATGAACGCGAAATGCATGACATAATGTTGACTATCGCGAAATAATTAGGAATATGTTACAGAGTCTCCTTTCACCTATTGACGATTGGATTAAAACCTGAACCTAAGTTTGGGTTCATGCAACGCACGCAGCGATTCATGCAACGCACTTCTCTCATACTTCATAGGTCGTACCGCTCCGTTTCTATTTTCACCAGCGAGACAGATTTTTATGATGCATGTCAATATTAATTTCAGATCAATTGGGCGTAATCAGAGATTATTTTTCTCTCTGAAGCTGGTGAATCTAAATTATGCTACAGCACTTTCGTGGTCGCGGCCGCATACACTATGGCATGCGCTGGAGCACAGGAACGAGAGACTAGACAGGTCTTCGTAAAGTCAACGATAAAATTGCATTAAGGATTTTAAAAGGGGCATTTTAGATTTATGAATATTCATTTCATTGGCTTGTGTTCGTCAAACCTACCGCCGAACTCCTTTCACAAACCACCTCAAACTGATTAAAACACAGAATCCCCTCATTTAACAATAGAATGTATTTAGCATTTAATTGACGGAGTGCTTCTTGACAAGCTTATTCATTATTGAAAATTATTCGTAACGTTATTTGTGATTTCCTCCAATATGCCACAACACGCCACAGTTAAAATATGTAAAAGCTACACTATGCTACATCTATAATTTATAATGCTAAATCTATAACTTATAATGCTACATCTATAATTTGTATTGCTAACAATCACCATCTCTACCGATAGGTAATGGAATTGGGAGGACCTTAAGACCTATTAGCCCACAAATACTGCATGAAGATTGATCTCGGAGTATCTCGTGAAAGCCTATAGTCATTGTTTTGTTTCACCTCTTCCTTCGCGTAACAAGTAGAAGTAATACTGCAACTGTTATGCTCTTGAAGCTCGAGAGCTAGTAACTAGTTCATCGCAACATAGTTTTGTTACTCGTTCCGCGCTGCGTAGCGCCGAAAATTCCCGCCCCAGCAGCATTTTGTGGGCAACGCGTGTGGAAAAGCCGAAACAAGGACGAACGCCCGACGGAATTGTAACAATGGAAGCGAACAGTGCGGAGTTATCTCTCTCCGCCACCGAAAATAAAAAAGAGAAACAAAAGATTGAACATCAGCCAGCCCGCAACACACAAAAAAAGCTGGATTCCCATAGTTTTTTTGGTTCCAAATCTCGACCAAGCCCTTCCAAAAAAAATTTTTTTTCCCCAAACCCTCTGCCCGTTTGAATCTCACGAGTTCCCCCCACCTCTCATTTCTCTCTCCCCTTCCCCCCTTGCAGAGCTGCTGCTCTCCCTCCCCCTGCCCACCGCCGCCCCGCCGACCCCCCGCCCTGCACCGCTTCGAAAGTGTGCCTCGCTCCAAATACTCATTGCGCATCCTTCACGCCATGCGCACGAAATCACCTCCTAGCCCAATCCGACAGAGTGGAGGAGGAGGCTTCCCTTACCATCGGCCACCGCTCCACCGCCGCGGAAGAGTGCCCTCCCCCGCCATGTTTCCCACCTCTCCACGCATGCGCCGCTCTTGAGATCCACCCAAGTCGATCCTCCTCCCCGTTTTTACCGCGAGCACACTTCCCTCCCCATTCCAGAACCCAGCCTCATTACGCTCCGGTGATTAACTCAGGACTTTTTTTTAGATCCCATTCCCTCCCCACTTACTCCCTCGCTTCCCGGCTTCCCGCTTAACTCGGACTTGTTCGCACCTCATCACCCGCAATCCGATGATAAGGTGTGTGGTATGGGTCTCGGATGAATGATGCGGATTTACCTCTTCCGTTGGCTTGTTTGTTGAGGCACCTGTTGACATAAATAGTAAAGTAGATTACTTTGAAAAATGAATAATTGTTAAATAATTAATAAGTTTCACAGAAATGTATGCTTTAAATGCGTAGTAACAATTATTGTGGATGTTGTAAAAAAACTTAACTAGTGACCAAGTTGCCAACGTTTCAATTATATTTTAAATGGTAGTCAGGGGCTACAAATGATAGTAATAAAAGATTTACAAAAACACCGTGCTTAACATTCGGATTTTCAAACGAAATATTGTTACATTTCGGATTTTCAAACGAAATATTATTACAATATGTGTGATGATGTGACTGAAAATTAATGTAACACTTTATCTTATACATTCCAAAATTTAAGTATGATGTTTTGATAAATATTTTTTTTCTAACCTTTGTAACCTTAATGGTGGTTTAAAAATGTATCATCGAAAATTTGGCAACGTGGTATGTAAGTTGAGTTTTTTTAACCAAATTCTCGGTAATTGCTATTTTGGATTTTAACAATGTGGTCCACCACAGAAGTGAACTATACTTTTAACTTAATCTAACAATGTATGCATTCATTACACAGAGGAAAACTGAACACCTCGACCAGGAATCGTACCCGGATCCCTCGTTATCGCGCCTCGTGCTCTAACTTAACTTCCACAGGTCAAGGCGGATGATTTTTCCTCTCTGGTATCCTCGCACTTATTTGAGGGCAACGTCGTACAGATAACCTCGCGCCTAGTTCGTGGTATCCGCATAGATAACTATCTGTGACACCCTTCAATGCATTACAATATGTATGAATTAAGCTCAGTTTATGCGAAATATTTCCGCTGGAGGAGAGCTTATCTGCCATCAGTTTCACTGTTTACATAAATGCATAGTGAACTCGGTTTTCTCTTAGTTTTTTTTCTCATAAATATTGGAGATACCACAAAATTTCTGTGCAAAATGAGAATAGGGAAAATTAAAATACAAGAAGTATTCCTATATTTCAATTATATTCCCGTTTGCTATATCTTCAAATAAACGCACAGTAGAACATGAGGAATGGATTAGCCGGAGCAGATAAGAAAGGTTCTTCATAATGAATAAAAATACTTGGTAATCTTCCTCAGATTTATTTCTCTGGCACGACGCGTTTCACCACACTGTGACAGAATCATGTACCACGTGCCTTTTTATTCATTATGTGTATCGAAAACTTCCTCCAGGTCCAGCCTGAAACATTTATTTTTGTAAGAAAGATTCTATTTCTGGGTGATTGAGGCTTAGGATTGGATGGGTGAACCAATATGGTTTCAGAGCTGACTGGCGTAAGATGGCCGGCATGGGAGTAGCGTAAAGAAGCACCTCGTTTTTATGCTGTTTTTTAATATAAAATAAATAGTTTAATGCTACATATACAACATGTAAGTGCCATATGGAGTAAGTTTTACGAGGTTTATTATGGTCGGCATTAACGATAATATATTTCTAGCGACGAAAGGAAAATAAGGGAAATCTCTCACTTCATACTTTGGAAAACATTTCAATGGAGTGTACATTGATGAATTTTGCATTCGAAGAAGTATTTTTATCGAGCTTGATATTTATAGAGCGTGCGTGAATGGTTGGCACAATAGGAACTTAGTGGGCAAATATCCCTCACAGACTTTCCAGGCGAGAAGGGGAAACCGAAGTAGTTGCCATAATTGACGATTTCTGTGCAAGTTTCGTATAAAACTATGAAGTATGACTGGATATATGTAAATAATGATGGTTTATGCGTATAAATAAAACCCTTACAAGTAATTTAAGAAATTAATTTTCACCAAAATGGACTCAAATCGGGGACAAGCATTCCAGAGGCCAAAAGTTGTAACTAAAATCCAATGTTTCCCTATCGAATGACGAGCTTGTTGTAGCCTTGTGGGTAGCGAGCTTACCTCACGTTGGTGAACGTACCGGTTCCTCTTCCTATTGTGACATTTTTGTCTCTGTTATGCTATCACGATTTTAAACTCAGGATATAGCATATATACTTGAATAGTTTCGGAGAATCTTGCGAAGCCATTATCCCTATATATAGTTTCACCCTTTTTAAAGGTAAACTTTGTCTCGGCGACTTGGGTGTATGATTCGGGATCCCTCGTCTGCATTTCTTGGTAGAACTATACATTTGTGTGCCTGATATCCCTATATATAGTTTCACCCTTTTTAAAGGTAAACTTTGTCTCGGCGACTTGGGTGTATGATTCGGGATCCCTCGTCTGCATTTCTTGGTAGAACTATACATTTGTGTGCCTGATGCATACATTTGTAATATCCATTCCCCGTTCCAAATCCTGCGACGTCTTCTTCTTGAATCCTCTGAATGCAATGCCACTGGCACAATAGGAACTTTCACTGCAATTAAAATGCAAATACATTAACTTTCGCATCATCAATACCACTTTTCTATTAAAGACCAGAATGTCAGGGACATTGCTTCGCTTTCTTATTCTCTTGGCTTATTCTAGACTCCTCGTATTTAACCGACAGTATTTTCCGCCCAAATTATTTGATAGATTTACGATTCGTCTCAGTTAGCGACGCCACAGCTGCTTCCTTTGTTTTGGAGTGTAGTTCTAAAAAAATGTCGTCTCAATCCTCAAGGTTGCAATACTGTAGTGGAATATGACTATAATTAATGAACGTGAACGATTGGATACAATCCAAAGGAATGAAATTGGATGGTGGAATATTGCCTTTCCCGTGGCTGGTTCGAATAGCTCATATTGGCACGTCATGACGTCAGAGAATCCTTACCATTAAAAGTGAATTGATCCTAAAAAGACAATGGTATATTAAGAGCAGCACACGAAATTAGAGTAAAGTTTACAAGATATTTAAACATTTTGCTTGAGGAATATGTGTTTATGTAATTTACAAGAGAAAATATGATAACGATAACCATATACTTAAATCGGTAACTCACATATTTACACGTTTCAACATATACATTTATTTTCAGCAAGCATTGCATAGTATAAGAATTATTTTTTAATAACACAACGTCAGTTTAACAATAACGAATCTTTTATCAGTTTTATAATTATGATTTTTTGCGGTATATTTGTGTAACATAGAGCAATTATTCAATATTTTCATTTTTAATAATTGATTATAACAATAGATTTTTAAATACTCTTACCTATGTAACATATTTTACATTATCACGAAACCTGTTCCGCTAAAGTCATGATTTGGTGGGAAATTATGCATTAGGCATTAATGTAAGGTAACTTCATATGCACAGGATGATTAAAAAAACAAATAATATATCTAAGCCATTGGGTAGAGTGTGAATATATTACACGAATTTTCCTAAGACATCTTCGCGAGGGTGCAATAGCTTCTCTGTAATTGCGCTTTGAAAATTGGGATACCGGAACCAATAAGCGAGCTGCTGGAGAGCTTATGAGTCATCCGCAACGGCAGTGCCAACGCTGAAGTGGCATAGCGAGCGCTTGGTCGTAATCCGACTCTCCTCCACGCAAACACTTCAGGTTCGCACCGCTTCTGCGGCTGACGCATTAGCTCTCTATCCGCACGCTGATTGGTTTCCATTTTCAAAGCTCAATTGTAGTGAAGATATCGCATCCTTCCTGAAATATCAATGGGAAATTCTTGTTATATTTTAACTTTTTCCAGTTGCATACATACTTTACTTGTTTTTTTGAACAACCTGTATTATTTCTCAATTTCTACTCCTTTTCTCTTTATTTTAAATGATATTGCAGTAATAGAAGTATCATCAATAGAGATAGCGCGTCAGGAATGATCTGGTTGCTGCTAAACGTCGATGATACCTTCAGAATGATGCCATAACTCGCCTATGGTATTTTTATCTAATGGTATTTGAGGCTTAGAAAGGAAACAAAGGGATTTTTTTATTCACCGACGCCAGCTTTGCCTATGGCGAGTAAATGTAATGTCACTTCAGCAATGAACGTTTTTAATGATGCGCAATAATCTCTGTCCTTTAATTTCGTGTTAATGTCTAGATTGTTTTCGAAAAGATTTTATTCAGGTCTTTTCACGGTCACAACTTTTATCCCCCTCACACCTTTCGCTTTTTAGCTCCTCATCAATAAAAAAATCTATTTCCACAAATACCTTGGGGAAAGTGCGTATTCCAGAATTTCTTTTATGGCTGTGGTAAACAAAAAAACTGGTGGCTAAGGATGAGGGTTCCAGTGCCTGATACCATAATCTTCGGTTCAATGCCGTTTGATGGGCTAGAGTCGGCCTTTCGAAAGTTGATCTACGCCGAATCCCCAAACATGAATAATATTTGTGCCGTATCTCAGTACCAAAACGAAGTGGGGGCTGTGGGAAAGGCTCATAAAGTGGCGTGAACAGTGACCGCAAAGGAAAGTGAAAAATATCGAGAATTACTGACTGCTGATGGAATCTTATAAAGATATAATGAATGGAGAGAATCACCAATCACCAGTTCTTCGGCAGTTCGATGAAAACTCCGTAGCATTACCAAGATCCTTTACCGACCGTGTTTATATAATAGTGTGAATTTAATACATTCACTACCTGAATCATAATATGCATTTCTTATCGTTAATCAGTTGCTAACAGTCCTTCCATTTTTTCTTCGTTTTTCAGTAAATCTGAATGCAAAATGACGTTCACCTAAAATTGGGCGCCATAATTCCATCCTTAATTACGGCGTGCGTACTTCCTTCCTTGAATCCATCCTTTATACCTGACATCCCTGCTTTTTACTTGCATAATTGAATATTTTCTTAAGTCACAGCTTTCAACATTCTTGTTCTTATATTCTTCCTATTTTTTCGGATTTTTTTATTTTCTCCACCTGCTTTTTTAAGTACATTCTATTATATTAGATTTAACAAAATGGTTAATGTGTACCTCCAGTTCACCATTTCTGCCACATTCTTATTGTAATAATTAGTTTTCCTTCCTATCTTGTTTTTATGCATTATATCGCTATCAGGGGGTTAGCTTTTTTATCTAATATTATGATGCCATTTTATTGAAATCCGTGCTCTTGCAATTTTTTCATTAAAAGTCCCCAAGTTAACAGTTTATCCGTAGAACCGTAGGTTTTTTCCCTTGCTGTTACTTCAATGGTATTTAAAATGGCGTTTTATTGTAATTAAGTTAGTAGAAAATATGGCATAAAAATAAATTAAGAGCTGGCTCGGTGAAATCGAGCAATTTTGGGAACTCCCACAAACCGTTAAGAACCGGCTGGATCCATCCGTTGGTGGATGCTGTCTGTGAAATGAAGCATTTGCTCCCACTTTTCTTTAAGTGTGAGTGGAAGATCGAGAACAACTTTTTGCTGCCCGAATAATTTTGGGGACTACAGGATTAGGAATACAGCCTGTAGAATCTAGGTCTACATAAGCTACGAAGGCCTAAGGAATTGACGTCAGTTTTGACAGTGGGCGTCTATTAAAAATAAATCTATGTATTTACTTACTAATATCACATTCTAGCTTGTACCAATACCACGGTTGTATTAGCTTACAAACAATAAAGAATGCTTCCCTCTGTTTAATAGTCTTCCTTGCTCTATTTTTAATGCACCATGCTCTTTGTGACACTTTTTCCTTTAATATTATTCATCTTTATAGTAAATATTTCTTTGAACTCATTAGAAGTTTGGTATTTGTAACTCTTCAGTGCAATTGTTAACAGTGAGTTACTGTAGAAGTTTTGCGCTTCTAATCTGCATCAAAATTATCCTTTTTTATTTTATTTTTATTTCACTAGTGCTTGTTGTGTACTTTTCTGAGGATTGTAGTCACCCGGATTCACTCAAGTGCACAAGTTACTTACTGCTCTCATCTAGAAAGTGAAAGGATGAGTTGGATGAGTCAAAGAGAGCACCGTTACAATCTAGTTCTAGAATTAATTATTTTTTATATTAATTAAGCTTCAGTCAATAAGTAATTGTGAGGATCCCAAGTCTACCGTTGCAACTACGTCGGAAGGCAAGCAATTATCTGAGAGGATGTGCAATGAATTACTAAGTAAATTCCTCGCGTGTGATTATACTTTCGTCACTTCCTCTCCGAGCTGCATCATTTCTTACTCTTTTTTTGTTATGGTTGTCTATTCTTTACACTGAGTTATAGTCTATTCTATTTTACGAACTACTTGAAAATTAACTATGCGGACCGTACAGTTATCTGAATCGCAAGCATAGTCTTGCAGTATGAGAATCGTCGAGCCCGTATCATGGATGCTTTTAAGATATGTGTGTAGAAGAATGGAGCGGGTTAGGTGGATTGCGAGGAAGACTATAACTGAAGTGGTAGGATAGGCAAGAAAACTGTTGGTGGAGGTTTCAAGAAGGCAGCAAAGATGGTTGACGAACATGTTGAGAAGACACGCCATGCTGAAGAGATTTTGAATTATATAGTGGGTAAGCACGGAGAAAAAGGAAGAGAACTGGAATCAGGAACGACATGAGGGGAGGCAGAAAGTATGGGCAGCCGAAAAGACTCTTGATGCTCGGGAAATAGATAATTTATTAAGGAATTTTTAAAGGAGACATTAAACTGGAGTAAATTACGATAGTAATTGTCTTTATCTTCCAATCAAATTAAAAGAAAACGAATATGCTTATTTCAAGTCTCTGTTTCGGTGGATGATCTGTTTCAGGTACGCGAAAAATCTTAAATAATTGCGGAGGTGTGATGGGGTCGTTTGCATTTTGCGATGAACCAACCATTAGGTGTACAACCTTGGGAAATGGCCCGCCAAGGTGAGCTAAACCAAAAAAGGTGAACTAGGGAAATTGGCAACCGTTGCTCTAGACTACAACTAAATCACTCAAAATTGAGCACAGCTGGTCACTTCCCCAATTACATCTTAAGTATTATTGCAATAGCAAATTTTAAGCTGTTGTGGGGGCAAGAGATATGGACAGTTTCAGAGATTACGACCAAATTGATATTAATGTGAACAAGACTTTGCATAGAATTCCATTATGAAATATATTACTTAAGGTTCTGTCCAAAAAACTTACAAATGAATTGGCATAATACATAGGTCTGATTTTTTAATATGTGTTTGGCGTTAACCGTAAGATGACGGACCCTTTTCTTTAAATTTATGTTAACTGAGAGTTTTGGTTGTTTATATTACATCTCACTGTCGGTTAATGAAGCACAGAAATGGCAGTTTTCCAGTAGAAAAAATGTAATACGACCATGATTTCTATGCAATGCATCATCGATGATGACGCAGTATATCGAAACCATGGTCGTATTACATTTTTTATTGTGGAAAATTGCCGTTTCTATGCTTCATTATGCTGAAATTCCACCATATCACGCCTGATACTCCTCTTTTTTTAGAGTGAGAGTTATCGATGGGAGAAAATTGTTTTCTTCGGTTTTCGCACCGGAAAATATTTAACCTGGGATTAAAAAAACCGCGTCCAAATCATTGAATGAATGCATTGGAGCTTCGGTCTTTGAAGTCACCTCGAGAGTAGCGAGGATGACTGGGAGGGGAAACCAGAAGGAGGGACGACTCTCGTTCTTCCTCAAGTCGTGCTGAGCTACGACCGGTCACGCGAAAGCCCGTCGCGCCCCCTTGCCGGGATTAGATGCACCACCGCCGCCGGTCGTGACTCCACGGGGGCAGTGCGGGTTTCTATGGAGGTCACAACCGCGTGCGGTGACAAAGATGCTTCTCGATTCTCCACCGAGCCGAATATTCTCATGTTACTCCCAATTTTTCCCTTCCTTACTTCATCGAAACGTCTGAGTAAAGCCATCTAAAGAGATGATCGTGGCAGATTTGCGGAGGACAATTTTGGCACGGGAATGAATATTTTCCAAGGAAAAAAAATACACCGGTCACTACAGGTGAATACTTTGTACCGACCTAGCTGTGTGACTTGGTTTGTTCGTTTTTGATTGCCCTTTGTGCAAAGCGAATACCATTCTTAACTCGGTAAATCAAAAATTTAGAGGTCAGCATTTTTTCACTGTTACTCCTCCCATACTGCTCCTTCCTTCCTCCCTTACTGCCGTCCCCGCTCGCTATCACTTCTGCTAGACTAACTTCCTACGTGACGTAGCATTCTGCGCATCTGTTTACCGCCCGATTTTTAGAGAGCTGTATGCTTAGGCCCATTGACGTGGTGACTTCTAATATAGATTTTCTCGCATTACTTCTCGATTCGTTCGGTAGTTTTAGTGATGTTCATTTAATAGGGTTGTTATTACTATTCTTTTTGCATGATTTTCTTATTTCATTCGTATTGGAATGCCTAACTTTGTTCTCTGGTCATTATTATGTATTCTACATAATTCTGTATCCTAATCAATGCTACATGCCTATCTCCCTATTCTGAAAACATCATCATCGCCGTTGTTTTGTTTTCGAGAAACTCGGCTAATCCGGCCTTAGATAATGAATGGCTCAGGAAATTGTTTACATCCATTAGTTTCGGACAAAACAACAAAGACTCTGCCAATAGAAGGTTTTAAGTGTCAAAAAACGCAACAGATAATTAAAACATGATGAGGAAAAAAAGACAATTCATAATTACATGGAAAGTGTGTATTTGTGACTGAAAAAAAGAAGTGAGACTTAAAGAAATTTACAAAAAACCAAAGAACTTAAACGATAATGTAACATAATGTATTAGCACACTTCGCAACCTCTTTTTTTAATAGATAATTTCCGTTCGATGCGACCTGATTCCGATTCGGAACGATCCAGCTCCGATTCGGTGTCACGTCGATACGGAGACCCGGCTGATGCCTCGAGCATCATCTCGTACACTTGAGGCCTTTGATATAGCGAATACGAGAAATATTTTAACCTACCCTGTGGTCCAACATTCCATAGATGAAATACGAATTATTGAGAAAGAATGTCTTCTCTTTGAATATTTATTATTGTTTTGGGCAGTAAACTTATCGCACCGCAGTGGAAACAGTATTTACCCAAGTCTATAAATTTCCTGGTATCTCCGTAAATTTATGTATACGTATATTTTTTATCGCTTTCGCAAGAGTGATAATTATAATATTAGCAACGAAAGCCAATTACTATTTCTTTTAAATTTGGAGTTACTTGCAAAACTGGATATACGGGATTGTGTAGAATATTTCCGTCCAATGGATTTTTTACGTGGGCATATATTTAAAATCAGTTTGATTATGGGTTGTAAAGACAAAAACGAGGATGTAACGGTTTACAGGTGATCCATGTGGAAACTATGACTTATATTCTTAATTTCTTCCTATCATGTAATGATGCACTTATATTTAAAATGTGTTTAATTTTGCTGATCGCGGCTATAAGGCTGATAAAGCCGGTGATTATCTACGTTCGTCATTCTTTAAAGCACCAAATTTCCACCGCTTTGATTCTTCTTTATACTACTAATGTTATCCTCCTAGGATCACTTCCCCAGAAGAATGCTCATAACATGAAAATGATCACATGTACGTTTAGGATACCAGCCGGTCGTAGTAGCCAGGTTGTTTACGCGCCTGCATTCACGTGTCTTGGGTTCGAATCTCGCCTCAGGCAGGAATACATGTCCAGTTTGCCTTATGGTTAAGGTGGCTGGAGTGGTAATTGTGGGTCATTAAGTTCATATGAAATTTTTTTAAAGTGAGTCAAAAAAATTCCTATACCACATTTCGTTTGAGTGAATATGGTTTGCGTTGGAACTCATTATACCGGCTGTATTGGAAATTATACAAAAATTATATTTTAGATCTTTTTCTTAATTAAGACATGTTATGAAGAGCTCAGCGCTGTATTCGAAATTTAGACGAAATTTAATTGAAATGTACATTTCTCGAATATTGAGCTAGACGTGACACCTTGGTATTTGCTATTAATAATTATAATAATAAGAAATGTGCGCACACATTATTTCGCGTGTAGAAGAAAATCTGTGCATATGCTATCGTATTATTTAGAAGTATATGTCATGCCATATAACTGCGTCTTAAAATAGCATTGAATTGACAAACAACCAAATCGGTATAATGTAATTTTTTCCTCTATTTATAGCTATCATCAGGTGAGGGAAAGAGTAATGGCGGGACGTGGCAGACTATTTCAAGTCGAGCAAGGAAGAAGTTCAACGCTCTGTCTTCAAAGGCGCCGCGCTATCACTAATGAGAACGCGTATGAGAAGTTTCACGCAAATGTGTACATAAACAGAAATCGCTCCAACCACCGTAAGGTCTTGTGTTAGATGGTAAGATAAAACCGTCGAAGCTTGAGTCCCTGAAACTCAAGTCTACAACCACCCGGCTCAATTTTTACTACGATGACACGGCTTTAATCGATTAAACCCCGACTATTTGCTGGCTTGAGGCTTCACCATATATTTACTCCCCGACGAGAGAATCTTTTCCCTCGAGATGTTATCACCAGTCGATCTTTTGATCCTCTCCATACTCCAGCTGCGCCACGGCGACTCGCCCATGCGATCAGGTTTTAGACCCCTTAGGGACGCGATTTCCATGGATACCCGCGCCCCCTCTTTCCCCCTCCCCTCTGAACCCTCACCATTTACCCTTTTTTTTCTCCAACCCACACAATGAATCCGTTTGGCTTCCCATATATCCCCACCTCTTGTCCCCTTTCCTCCCCTCCGACACTTACCTTCAGTGGCGAAAGAATTAAAAAGGATTTATTCAACAGAGTAACCAAATCAAGGAAGAAATTCTATCAGCCTACTAACAGCTATTGGAATTAAGGAAGTTATTCATTAAAATATACGCATATAGGGTAGTTAAGTTTGTAGTAAAAGCAGCACAGTATAGGAGATTTTTATCCATGAAAAGTTACTCTTATTGTTTAATGAAAGGCGTAAGAGGATCGAATATGGGAGGTTAAAAGGCTGGAAAGAATAAAAAACGAAGAAGTTCTTCTAAGAGCTGAAGATAAAAAATATTTTATCCCTTTTGGACCGATTTTTAATCATTGGGAATTAATTTTTTTCATCGTTATCAGTAAATAATTGACGTTGCTGAAAAAAACATTAAACTGTTATAGGTATTTTAGAAATGTAATGGCAATCTTTCCATTTACCGAATTCGGCACATTGGACATTGGCCACTGATCTGGGATGACTCCAGCGATATGGCCCAAATCAGGCACACATAAAGTTAAATAGTTACTGAAAACTCTGAAATAGAATAACTCATTGGACACATTCTGAGACATATCAGGCTACTGACAACGATAATGACATGAGAAATGAATGACGAGAATTTCCGAGAAAGACCAAGGTTGGAATAGGTGAAACCAATTATGAGAGATGTTAAAACAAGGACATAAGAAGAAATAAAGAAATACAGTGGGGAGCTGCAGCAAACCAATCTTTACATTGATGACTGCAGATTAGGGTGATAATTGAGGATTAAAAGCATTAGAAAGATGGTATTTGATGAAAACTCGTAGAAGGAGGGATTAAAAAGTTTGATCACATTCAGGCCCGGTGTTATAATGTGTAGTAAACGTCAACCGCAAGATGATATAGCCTTTATGTTAACTTGACATTAACTGAGAGTTTGGGTTTTGTATATTACATCAGTCTGTCGGCAAGGTGAGGCGAGCGTTAAGGATGGGAGAATGTATGAGCATTGTTTTTCACACCGAGAAGGTACCATGAATATCACTTTTTTTCTCTTCGTATTGACTAAAGTTTATAAAACTGGGCTCAGAGACGCAAAACTCTCTGTTTAACAATGAAGAAATGAGAAACGAATTGGATTATTTACTGAGGAAGATTAAGTTTTCCCCCCTTCCATCTAACCCATCGTCAAATTTTTCCATTTAAAACCACTTTGTCGTCACTTTTACAAAAATGCTACCTAATTTAAAAATTACCTTCGTATACACCGATGTAAAAAATGAAGAGTGTGTAAGATATTTACTCGTCTTAGAAGCCTTAGAAGAACGTAAGGCTGGTAAGCTTTCATCCTCGAGGAAGTAAAACTCGTGCAGGGAAAAATTTGTGCTCATAGGGGGATGTTAATAACCTGCAAATCCTAATGATTGGAAACAAATTAATGCATTTTGTAGACAAAGAATATAGACATTTCATTAAGGAAAAAAGATAAAAAATATAAATGATGATAAAATGCTGGATCAAATTTTAAGGAGAAAAAGATAAAGAAATATTAAATTTGCTATTAATAAAAAGCCGATGAAGTTTGTTTATATTTTTTTTTGAAAAAAGTATCTATGTACAAAATTAAATTGGAATAATAAAGTAAATAGACGGTTAATGAAAATAAAGAAATGAAATAAGCGGAAGGAAAGTATATGTACGTGTGATATAAAAAAGCTATAATTAAAATAAAAATAAAATGAAAAGCAGCCAAGGCTGATTGGGGAAAAAAATAGGATAGGGGAATTGATAATAATGGAGAAATAATAGTGATTTTAATAAATTAGGTAAATACACCCAAGCAAGGAATATTTTTGAGAATACTGGGACTAGCCAAAGTAAAAGTAAAAACTTCTTTACTCCGTTAAAAACTCCTATTTTTGGACTGTTTCGTGACATCACATGTCCGCCAGTCCAGAGCAACTTGTACCTATAAAGCTCTCAAAAATCCACAGGGGAAAAGGATGCCTCGGTAGTTTAACTGTCTAAAGAAATCAGCGCGAAATCGAGCGATCCGGGTTCGAATCTCGGTCAAGGCGAATTCCTCTGTGGAATACCGTACAAAGGATTAAATAGATTGAGCAAATTATGAGTGATCTTAAAATAAGGACTTCAGGAGGAAAAAGGAGGTTTGCTGTAAGGAGAGTGGAGTGGAGAGCTGTAGGCAAACGATATCCGGATTGATGGCTGCCGATGATCAGGCTCTTCACTACCCCTCCCCCCACCAAAACCTACCCTCCTTCTCCTAACCCTTCCCCCCCCCCCTCACAATTTCCCCCCCTCGTGGCATGAGATCTCCAGCCGGCTGCCTGTATTAAGTGCGTCTCTCACTCGCGTGGACTTTCTCTTCTCTTTCCTCCCCCCAATGTATTCCCCTACCCCCACCCTCGCCCCATCCGTCTGATGATCGCGCGGGAATCAACGTTCTGGAGAAATCACACCAGATGTCCTTGACCTCCCGTCCAACGGCGCATTTCCTAGGTTTAGACTCCGCAAAGCGAACGTCCGTCCAACTCCAACGACTTTTTTTTATGATTTCTTTCGCAGTTCTGTCCGTACAAGTAGGTACCTACGTGCGCGAGGAGGTTTATATACGTTCAAAGTGCAACGGCGGTCGTGTTTTGGATGTTGCGATTTCTCCAGTAGTGGTAGCAGTAGTAGTTATTTTTGTTTCAAGTGCTCTTTACAGTGGAGGTCATTCAGCAGACTGAACTGGAAATATTGTCTTAAATTAAAATTAAACTTAGACAGAATTTTCGTGTGCAAAGCAAACAGTAATCAAATAGCCAAAGAAAGCGAGCTTAGAATAAATAATTGAAATAATGTGGAATCCTCACGTATGCATAAGGACGTATAATTTATTTATGATTTTCACAGCAAAGCTCACACTATCGTCCCATTATGCTTAATATTTCATTTTTAATCTGTAAGAGTATCCTGGTCAACATAAATTCCTGGTTAACTACTACCAGGTCTTGTCACTCCAGTATAAAGAGATTATCCTGGGCTCGTAATAGCACTTGATACGAAGAACAGACCATAGGATCATTAAGGCCTCTCTGAAGAAGTGACATGTTCATTATGCTTGTATGTACTATAGCGGAGCTTTGTGCTACCCTGTAGTAGAAAATGTGGTTGTACACAAGTTAGTAATTTGCTGGAAAGAAGGCTTTAAGGCACTAAATATTTAGCATATAATTGCTAGCGTAATTTAAAATGCGTAAAACGTTTCGAGCACCTGAGAAAAGCGGAAAATTCCAAAATGTCCACGTCTGGAGAAACTATTTGCCTTGCTTGCTAACTTCGGTAGACAGTATTGCGTCTATTTTCATTAACAACGGAGCAGCCGGAACTAGCACACACGCGGAAAAAGCTATTTATTTCGCAAGACTTGTAAGTCATTCACTTCGAGAAAAGTAAACTATGGTTGTGAAAAGCCAATTATAACAATTTTCCAAAATTAGATAATACCTAAATCGCCATAGAGTTCCTAAAAGAAGATGGAAAATTGAACGTTGCCAAGATTAGCGAAGTCATGGCAAACTCATTAGTAATACATAGTACATAAGTAATACCGTTGGTAATATATTCCATGCGTAATTTAAATATGCAGGCGTCAATATTTTAAGTTGTTCTATCAGGTGATGTCAGCATTACAGCCAACACTGATCGTCATAATTAATTCATTTTCAACTTGAACTTTCGATTACAAAAATAGAAAATAGTACGAAATCTATTGAATATATCCTTAATACTGTGGGACTAGCCGCGGCAGTAGGTTTGGCGGAGGTATAGGCATAGTGATACTTGATGGAACTCGATAGCAGAGTCTGAGGTCAGTGAAGGTGAGTCAATCTTTGTTGAGGAGGAAGATGTATCAAAGGTCCCCTCTTTGGGCCTCTTGAGGGACTATCGGTCACTTTGTTACACCTCCATTACATGATTTCCTCTCCGGGACGTCATGACCTTTGCAAGCGAGTGCCACCAAATTTTCCTACGTGTATTCGCAAATATACGAAATTTATCGGGGGTCCAGAGCAGAAGCCTCAACGTTGAGCCAAAAAAACTTGGCTATTTTGAGCGTTTTTTATGCCTTGATCTTAATATTGGCTTTGCCTTTTTTCGCATCTACCTCTGTAAACATTTGCTTCGCTTCAATTATTTATTCAACGATTAGAAAATCAAGTTAAATTTAGACTCATTAAATGAATTTATATGAAAGATAGATATCGATACCTGTATAATAGACCAGTCTCAAAGAAAGGCTCTGGGAAAGGGGCACCCAAAAATATGTTTGCAGGTCAGACGAAAGTGATGAAGTAAGGAAGATAAACTGTTGAGCGGATAGGTAAAAGATTCATTTTCACCCTGTGAGCCATAAAAAACACAACAGAAACACCAACGGCCGTATCCATAGATTTCAACTTAAGCACAGGCATTGGAGGTTTTGCTTATTCCTGGGCTAGGCAAGGATTATATGTGACTAAAAGTTGTATTAAGTTTTGTATTAAGTTTCAAGTTTCAACGTTAACTCAGTGTGCCATAAGTTTAACCACATTATGATTAATCTGTGGTTTAACATTCTCCACACTAAATCTGCCAGGGAAAAAACACAATTCGAGGATAAAACGACTATTTGTATACCAAGCACCGGACGAACTTCCTCACGCCTTGACTTATAAAGTTATCAATACAGCCATAACATATAAGAGGACACCTTTCATTAGGTTTACTTCTCATCCCTCATCTCCTTTCGCAATTTCTCCCATTTTCATCGCTGTTGACCTAATATCCTGTGCCTCACGCCGTTGAAGTGGCTGTCAGAGCACTATGTTAACACAGCAACAAAACCATGTATATCAACCCACCAACGGTGTAGAAGTTATCGTTATTGAATTAAAATCTCTTCATTGAGAGAATCGAAGAATGATTCGGTGATTTTTGAATCTATGCTGACTATGATACCTGTCTATGATGAAGCATACGCTCACCGTTCTACTCAGGGAGTATCGCTCACAAATCTCCTTTCGGTTTTTACCACTACACTCCATGCTCGGCGACAAATAGCGCCACTAGTGGTTACTTTGGACAGAAATGTGATTGGGAGGGAGATTGATGATAGTGCTGTGGAGAACGTGATTTTGTAGCCTCTGAGGAGACATTTTGATTGCAGGGGGTGGTTGTTAATTGGGTTTGTCATTGCAGAGTAGATTTAAGTAGTTTTTCATCTTTTTTGGCGATGCCACATGATTGTGATCGCAATTGCCGAGTGGTCGGCTGTAACAATGCACTAGAGAACATGAGCGCAAAAGTGGAATTTTACTCATTCCATAATCAACCTTACGTGAAATAAGTGAAGGAGTAGTAGATTAGAGCAGTCAACTGGCAGTAACAAGAAGCTATTAGGTAAATCTGATGGCTTCATTAAGTATTATTTTAATTTGTCCGCCTGGTTTGCATGTAAACAGTGAATTTGACGGCATTTACTATTACCATCACTCCCTTATTACTATATCTCTTTGCCAGATCCTGTAATTGCCGAAATTTTCAGGCTTTGCCAGATTTAGCTGCTAAAAATATGTAAAATAAAAAGGAAATAACCTTGCACTGCTGCTCGTTGATCAGGGAAATAACCTCGATTCGGGAGTGGAATATCTATTTACGAAACGTTTCTTGAGAGGAATGGATACCCAGGAGAGGTGACCCGAGTTCAGTTCGGAAGAAAAGCGATGGAGTTTGATTAGATATTTCCAGCGTCTTAATTGCTCTGAGTAAAATGCACCGGTCTCATCAAGGACTAAAATCGTGCTTTCCCACTGCTAGGCGTTCAGAACTGAATGAGATGAGTTATAAATAGGGGCTTTTCTCGAACAGGAATTTCTTGGGCGTTAATAAACGTCTTTCGCAGTGGTCTTTATTAGAGAAACGAGTTTGTTGATTGGCTCGAAGCGCGATTCTTCAACTTCGCAAGCGCGCTAGGCCAGATGATTATCTATCGCTCGCCGTTTCTCGATAGTCCTTATCTCCGGGTTAACGACCCAAAAGAGTACTGTCTGTGATGTTATACGTATCAAGGAAATTTCAGGAAATCATTTTCGAAGGAAAGTAAACTTTAGCATAATAGGCAGTCGTGAGGAGGACTGATGACAGGGAATCTGGCAAAGCATCCTGATGTGATGTGTGGTGAAGTTTGGCAGGGAATCTTAGATCCAAGGCAGTGGAGGATAAGATTTGTTGACTAGTGGAGTTCAAATTATTTGGAGATGGATGGGGAAAGTACGATTGAACCGAAAGGAAGATAAAATTAGTTATTGGCATGGTGAATAAAGAAATAAGGTTGCTTGATTAGATTAAGATAAGGTAAGTTAGGTGGATGGAACAAGTAGATAATGAGTTCATGTAATCAAGTCTCTGCTTTATAATGCAAAGAATTTGAGATGTTAGTTCTCATAAAGCACAAGGAAACAGTTAAATAGTCGTGTAAAAAACTTAAATGTATAAGAATACTGTTTTCTTAATGCACACATGCGAGGTGATGGCTTTTGCAAATCTTGTTTTATTACTTTATGCTTGCGGTATTAAATTTTCAATAACACTAAGAAGCTCTATTAGGGATGTCCACCGGGTTAAAGAATCATGGTTGCCGACGTTTCGATGGCCGAGTCGTTGTTTCCAAGGAGGTTAAATAAAATTCGGCCCTGAAGACGATGAACTTTACCATCGAAACAATGGCAACCATGGATTTTTTTTTTAAACCGGTGAACATCCCAAATAGAGCTTCTTAATGTCACACGCCGGGAAAGCCTCAGATCTTACATTCCAACAGCACATTGTTTTCTCAATTATCTGAGTAATTTGTCATTTTGAGCTATCGTCGCACGGTGACCTCAATTTTTTACATTTTCCTAGCTGTTGTGTCCGTTTTTTAAAAAATATTGCCCTCTATCTGTTGTTAAATAAATAATGAAGGTGTATTCAGAAGAAGACATGAAAGCAGGTTAATCATAAGTGCTAAGAGTTTTGGAAATAATTAATATTCTACCAACCGGTGGTATTTCATTGCCATACTGTAGATAATATTCTCTAAGAAGTACTGCCAGTAAATAGCTGTTCTAAAATATAACGGCAGTTATAAGCATTGGACCTGAGTTTTAAGTTATATCGCATGAAAACTGTAATCAAACAGGCTTCGCTGAGCAAAGCTCATCATTTATCATCATCAGTAGTCATCAATCCGAAGATTGGTTTGCAGCAGTTCTACATTCCTTTCTCCTCTCTGCCATCCGCTTCATTCATACATAATTATTTACTTTGATATCCTTCATGATTTGCTTAATTTCTTCCATTCTTCGTCTTCCTCTGTAATTCTTCCCATTTATTTCTCCTTACAATATTGTTTTCATTAGGCTGTTTTCCTGCAAAGTGTGTCCAATAACTTTGTCTCTCCTTCTTCGCAGAGTGTTTTAATATTAGTAATAGTGATTGAGTGAGGCTAAAAGGAATAGGTTTTATGGACGGGATGAAGAGGGGTAGAACGTATTATGAGATTAAGAAAGAAATTGTGTATGGCAGTAGGGGCTTGCGCCTGTAAAAACCTAGATGATTTTTACTTTCCTTTATTTACATCTACCTCAACTGGTATATATGCTAATTACAGCAATAATAGTAATAAGCTGACCACATGCGCCGCGAAGTACAAAAGCTAGGATTTCTTGAAGAATGGAGGTGGGCGGAGAGAAACCTGACGTCGTCATTAGCCTACTATTGACGAAAGTTAAGACTTTGGACACTCAGTATTACATGACATCCGGAAGACGTAGTATTTATCTTGAATTGCCTTAAGTGAGGATCGGCCTCATTTTTTCCCGTGACTAATATCCGACAATGCTATGACTCGAACTCGGCCCCTCGGATCTGAAGTCCGTACTGAAGTTACAAAACCTATCCCATCCCACCTTTTTTTCATTTTTCCGGTAAAATTTTGCTAAAGATTCTGTCACTTTCTGATTTTGCAATATCCTTCCTGTCCTTTTTGCTCGTGGTGCTCCACGAGACTTAATGGGTACCTCTGGTTCAGCCCTCAGGGAGTCTAGTAAATTGACTCGTTCCCTCGAAGGCGGGCGACAAGAGTTGAACGAACGGCGGAGAACTCACTGTCGATGCTGTTAACCTTAAAACTGCTGTGATCTTTAAAGCGGGAGAGTTCAGGTTTTATAGCAGGCCTTGGAGAAGTGAGTGGCGGGACGAAGTGGGCATAGCCGCTGATGGGGCGGCATCGTCTCCATCCGTATATGCGCCGACGACAGCGTCCCTCTGCTCCGCAGTGCGACAGGTTCATCCAAAGGGCGACGGTGTGGTGGTGGGGTCAGTAACACCGGCCGTCGTCACCTGAGACATGGGAAGCGCCGAGTCGGACCGAAGGGAAAGAGAGACTCGGATCTACTGCAAAACCTGTCCGGAATCCCGACGCTGTGAATCATGGCTGAAGGAGGGGTAAAAAGATCCGCGTCGACGAGTCGCAAAATTTCCCTCATTCTGCGAAGGTCCTGCCGGCGAGATTCAGCTTCTAGTGGTAGCGGAGCATGATGGAAGTTGCGCAGAAGTCCCTTTACAGTTAATGAGTCCATGGACCATAAATGAGTCCAGTATGCCTTTCTCAAGAACTGGCTCCTCACGTGGGAATAAGGTTTAGCTCTCGAAGAAGTTCCTGGCGCAGCACAGGGGACGATTTTGGGGCATGGGCTTCGGAACTTTAAAAATCTTGCGAAACGGAGAAGGAAGGTTTATTTAGTGTGGGGCGTCAGTCCGGAAACCTAAATGCTGCATGCACGAGGCCCTGTCGGCGAGATTCATCTATGATAGTGGTGGTGAAACACCAGTTGACAAGATGGCCCTTTTCAGTAAATGGGTTCATTCCCCAAGAACTGGCTCCGTACAGGAGAGTAAGATATGGCTCTCGCTAAAGTTCGTGACGCTGCGCTGAGTGGACTATTTTGGGACATGTGCTTCGGGACTTTCAAAATTCTGCGAAACGAGGGTGTAAGGTGGTTTAGTGTAAAGGGTCAGTCAGAAAACTTAAATGCTGCCTACACAAGCACTTCGAGAATTGGGATAACTCACTACTACCTGTCGTCCGTTTTGACTCGTCTCATGATGAGGCCCCGGGCCTTATTCAGTTAAGACTCAACAGGGTCGAACCTCGGAAAATTCGTGAATGTGACGTCACTTCCCCCGACAAATCTCAACTTTTGAATGGCCCTATTTGAAATATTAGAGGCTGTCTTGTACCTGATGATGGCTCTGTGAGCCGAAACGCGTTGTACGTTTTAAAGCAATTTGTGGAAATTTGCAATTGTTTCTCTTATATTACCTCTTATTCCAATTAGTTAGAAGGAATTATCTGATGGGTTGCAAACTATATCAACCTATTTTTATACAGCTTTGTTTTTATCGTAAACATTGTCGTGAAACGCGCTTCAGATACTTTTCCATCCTCTCAAGTTAAATGCAGTTATGTTGGCAGAGTAGCCTACCATGTGCTGTCTTCTCCCCTCCGCTCCTTAGCCGACCATACGAGCCTTCCCCTCCTTAACGTCAGGCTTCGCGAATGCAACTGCCATCATGTATCACTGCCTCTATACATCTCCTTACAGCGCAATTGAGTGTGGCAGAGGGTGTTATGTCACTACTCGTGTGATTGCGAGGGAATAGTTATGTGAATTTGCGTGAGTAAATGGAAGGAACGTGATGTGGTGATAGGGATAGAGGTAATGAGATAGGAATGCGCATTGATTGTTTACATTTTATATGGAAGGCAGGAAATTAAGCGAATATGTACTGGCTTAGAGTGAGCACGCTCAGCGGTAACTTGGTGATATTAGGTATCGTGGTGGAATTTGCTTTGAGGTGATGAGACAGTGCAGGTGGATGGGGCATGCGAGAGACGAGGGAAGTCGCAGAACGCAATGGAAATTATAATTCTCGGAAAACGGGTGAGAGGCAAAGTATATACGTATATTCACCTTCGTACAAACTTGCGAGTAGTCTCAAGGGCGTGTGGCACGGGGTGTTTGGACACCAGCCATGAAATTGTGGGAGATTAGGAAAAAGGAATTTGGCGGGAAGTGACGAAAGTTGCGCTCTCTGTTTTTGTTAAGGTTATTAATCCCTCGTCGGAAGAAGGAATTCCTGTGGGCACTTATCAGTTCGGCTCTGCATATCTCTTATTTTATCATTTTTCTCTGCTGCAGGAGTTGTTTATGGGTGTAATAACGTTCTCCGCGTCAACCTAATATTCTAGATATAATTTTTTGGTAAACCTATTCCTGAGTATGAACTCTGAGTCTCTAGCAGGTTTCACTCCGGTCCTTCCAAAAGCTGCATTCCCTATTACTGTTCACTCCTAGTTGTGTTAATGTACTTTAGCGGGATATCAATTTTCATAAAATTCAATGAATTTGTCCTTATTATGCAGAAAAAGATCTCATGAGTATTTCTAAAGATAACAAAATGTCGTACTTACCTCACTACATTTCGATATATTTGCCTATAATTAGAATTCGTCTTCCATGGCTGTGTGGAAGGAGGGATAGGATGTGGAGAGTGATACATGGCTTTGAGCTCTAGAGAATGCCGCAGAGATCACGTGAGAAATTAACTAGTGTGTAGGTCATATGTTTTCTCCGTCATTTTTATAGTGTTTACAAAATCGCGAAAAAAATTCGGTCGTGAAGACGTTTGCGACGAACCGTGTGATATAAATAAATCAAATTATAGCCTCGAGTACCTAAGTTTATATTGGTGAATTGCTTAAAAGCCTTATCGAACAAAGTTTTTGTATCATTATTATCACTATATCCTATATTATATCCGACAAATTGAAGCTACCACTTTACAAAAATGAAGCCTGCTTAACTTCAATGTTGACTAAGGAGATTGATACCCTGAAATTCCATTTCATTTTTTCCATATTCCATTTGTTTACAAGTCAGTTGTTATTTATTTTATTAATTTATCTCATGTGAACCCAGGAAAATCTTGAATTTTTGTTGCAAATTACGTTATCAGCTCACAACAATTACTCAAATGCGTTAAATTTTTGTTGTTCAGAATATTACATGTGACGTAATTGAACAGCCTGATTTCTTCAATTCCTGAAACACATTTTTATTTTTATTTTATTTTATATTACCACCGAAAACAGCACATATTGGCCTTTACAACAATCAACAACGGACAAGCACAAACAACCATCTTCTGGGAAGTGAAAAATCCTCCCCAGGCGGGATTCGAACCCGCGACCTTTGGGCTAGCAGGCGAGGACGTTAACCCGCCGCCACCGAGGCCGATGATAGCAGTGTTCTACTTCACGGGATCATTACAACGGATCATTGTTATCTTTAGCTGGAGTGATACAGGAAGAGTTTTGTGCGTGTCTAATATTGATGGAGGAGATAGATAAGCTGTATAGAATAGAATAGAAAATGATTTTTATTATTCCGGGACAAGTGTGTCTCCTAGGAACATACATGATTATACATATCTTAGAGTGAACAAGTATTACATACAATAGGAAGATTTACATGATGCATCAATATCGCAGAATCCGACATAATATTTAACAAAATATTTTACAAAAAGGCAAATGCATGAATACACATATAAAACATCAGATTTTGTACAGTGTAGCACAATATTTAGTTCACTTACAATATTTAGTTCACTTGTAGTAATATTTTATGGTATTTCTTTTTGAATTGACTTGCATTTTCAGATTTTTTTACGTCGTCTGACAATTGATTCCATACTTCTCAAGAGGTGACATGGAAAGACCTAGCGTAGACAGATGTTCGATAGTGTGGTATATAAAGTTCTTCCATGCGGCGTGCTGGACGTTTATTTGTTCTTGCATCATACGGTGCATGTTGGTGTAAATATGTGGGAAGTTCTGTCGTTTTTAACTTGTACATGAATCTTGCCTTATAAAGAAAGCGCCTATTTTGTATTTTTAGCCATCTTAGTTTTTCACAATATGGTGTCACGTGTTCATAATGTGTGATGTCAAAGGTATACCTCACACAGGAGTTCTGTATCCTCTGGAGTTCTAGATTTAGTTCGTATGTAAGATCAGAATATACCACACAGCAATAGTCTATGTGTGGGAAAACAAGAGTATCAACTAATTTTTGGCGAAGGGGGACAGGGATAAGGTGTCTGAATTGTTTTAACTGATATAGAGTATTAAACACCCTATGCGAAATGGATTTTATTTGTCCATTCCATGATAAGGTTTTATTTAGTGTAACTCCTAAGTTAGTTACACTATCAGAAAAATCAATTTGGGTACCTTTTACATTTATCTTTGGCAGGACATCAAGTATAGTTCTATTAACATAAATATTACCACCAATGATGATACTTTTGGTCTTGTTGGGATTTACTTGTAGACAGTTTTCCAGTGACCACTTACACATATTTCGAATACCTATCGTCATTCACCTTAGTAATGGCTTCAGTCACATCAATGTAGATCTGAAGATTATCAGCGTACATGTGGTGTTTACGGTTTAAGATAACTTTAGAAAGATCATTGTCATAAATGGAAAACAAGGGGTCCATGTATTGACCCCTGAGGCACTCCTTTGGTTAAAGGACAATAGTTTGATAGCTCGCCTTTCGGTCCTCTAACGGCCTGTTTCCTGTTAGATAGGTATGACTTGAACCAAAACACGGCTGAATTTGAGAGTCCGACATCATTCAAGCGATTTATTAGTATGTTGTGATTCACCGAATCGAAAGCTTTAGTAAAGTCTAATAGGACCAACAAGGTTATCTTTTTTTTGCTCAATTGAGAGTCTAATATCGTCTGAAACTTTTAAAAGTGCAGACTGAGTACTATGCCCATTTCTTAGTCCGTAACGAAGCGCCGCCATCGATATTCTCTCGAAACGCTCGACTCGCCTGCTTGTCTGTGATTGATCGTTGAATCAAAGAATCGGATGGAAAATATGTACCGCGCTTATTTATCTTTTCAGCACTGATAATTGAATCCGATTCCGTAATCAGATACGATCACACCCTTTACACGGTACGACTTTAAGCATGCTTAGTTCCGTTCGATTTTCAGTACTGAAATAAGCATAGTGTAATACGGCCTTAAGGCGTACACAAAATGAGGCTTCAATGAAGCGAGTGACGGTTCTTTCGCTCTAAGACCTTCCTCTCTTCCCCATCGATGAATCCACGTGTCTTAATTTCGGCTCCACAAATGCTCTGGATGCATTTTTCTCGCGATAGGTCCGGAGATCGTGGAAGCAGGGTAGGGAGTGAGATGAAAGAGTCCAAGCCAGGAATTCTGAAGAAAATAGCGGGTAGCGGTCGTTGATTAGACATCGCTCAAGTATTTATTTGAATTCATAGCACGCCGGTGTCAATGCTTCTCTGGGGCATGTGTGTGCGTCAGTTGTTCGGAGAAATGGTTGACCGGGAAAGAAGTCGGCGGGAAAATTAATTTTCTCCCTTGGCAAAATTGAGACTTGGCGGTCCAAAGAGAGAGTGATTGCTCGAGATTTTCATGCTCGGAAATCAATTATCCGAACACGAAACTCGGCGGCAGGTGAACTCCGGCCTCGAGGATTCTGAAATTCTCCTCCCGCAACAGTTGACGATAAAATTCATACTCATCCTGCAATATCTTTAGGACATTTGCATTTCGTGCACTTGAATTTGAGTTTCAATGTTTTAATGCGTGTATTAAGATATTTTCAATTCCTAGAGTAGATTTTCAATACCTAGCCCTTCATATTATGGTTGAGGTATTCAGTGGTTGAGGGTTATGAGTCCGGACGGTCCGGAGAGAGATAAAGTTTGAGGATTTTCCCGAAATTTGCAGTAAAAATTCACTATTAAGTGCGTCAATACATTTTCAAGTCTCATAAATTGTTCCAAAAGAATATATTTATGATAACACACTCAAGTTGTTGGTGATACTTATAATTGGTTTAATTGGATATGTTATTATATCGTTACCGTCGTGATAAAGTTTAAGGATGTTTGTTAATAGTAATCTACCGGTGAGGATAGGTTTTAATGAACCTTTATTACTCTTCTTATCCATCCTAAAACGTCTCTTTCCTGGCCCTATTTCTCTTTTCAACTCGGCGTATTTTCTACCTGCCTGAAAACCGTCGCTCCTGTCTTTCCTTATCCTATTTCCATATTCCTTACCCTATTTCCTAGCATTTTACTTTCACCTACTATCTTAGACATATCATTTCTTCAAATTCACTAAAAACCTTTTCTTGGGCAATTATTAGACTATTGAGGAGTATTGAAATCTGAATTTGTCTGAGCATGAAAAAAACTGGCAACAATGGTTTTAAAAATAACCTTGTAATAACCTGATTTTTTTCAGGAAAGAGATGGAGTTTATTTTTATCATTTATCTATAAAATAAGGAGAGTACTCTTGATATCTTCTGCTTATCACGACCTTGCAATACTACCATTATCTTCGATTGCCGCCGCGCTATATCCATTTGTGTATGAGTTTCTAATTTTCGAACAATTAAACCTTTGCACTGCATTCCTACTTGTTTCATTTACCGATCAAGATTTCAATACATTAGTGTCATAATCAATGAGGTGATAATGACACTAATTTGTTGCAACCTTGGCCGGCAAATAAAATAAGTGAAAAAAGTACAAATTTTTAGTTGCTCACCATGAACGTAAGATATTTTCACTAGGTGACGCCTCAAGTTACTTCTTTTTCTAATTTCACACTCTCTTGATTGTATCACCTTCACTTTTGTCCTCATAACTTTTTGGTTTTATAGTCGACTAATTAACCACCGGCGTTGATATTAGCTTCTTACACAACCTTTTTGGAGCACAATTTGAATCAAAATTATTTTTCTAATGCAATAATCATTGGACTGGACATCCCATTACGAAATCTTGAGCGTTCCACGAGAATAACTTTTTGATTAATTTTGCACCCGAGTACAGAAGATTGCGTCGACAGCTTGGCGAATGCTGTTGTTAGAATAGCTTTGTGCTACGCATTGGATTTGAAAAATTCTAATAGACGTGCTTTGCAGGTGAAAGTACTCATTCCATTAAATCAAAATTGTAAAACGCCTGCGAATTTCAAAATAAATGTCGTTGTATTCTCGAAGCTTCGTATTAATGGTATCATATCTGGACCCCATTCGTAATGGCTGGTTGTGCAGCTATTTCTAGAAGCGACTTAGTTAATTAACACCCATCCGTTGAAATCCTCATCCTGTAAATGAGCCGAACCTTTACAGAAGCCCAAAGAAAAAAACAAAGTGGAAATAATGTAGGTTTCTTTACGGATAATAAGTTTACTGCCAAATAGTCTGTGCAATAGGCTTCCTAAGATAAGCATTTAATATATTCCGTGTGATGGAGATGCTTTAAACTAAGTTTTGACGAAAACAGAGAAAGCACTTTTATTTTCATCAATTGACCAATTCGCTCTTCTAAGGAATAATTTGAAAAAAACTAAAGCCTAATACAGTATTTTTTGTCGGCTTGGCTGATTTTTGTTTCACGTAAAATAGCAACTGCTTAATTTATTTTTGGGGATCAAAATATAATTTAAATTCATATTATTTTTCTTCAGCACACATGTTCATTCAGCATCTCAACAATAGTGTAAAATATTTTTCGCTTATAACTCCCTACTGGCGAACTTCTAATGAAAATGAACGTTGGTACAGGATTCACTCCGATTTTGACCGGAGAGCAAATGCCAAAAGCGATTCGCGATTCTATGTCGCCTGTTTTTGGCGCACTTACGATATTCGTTCTGAATAATTCTGCCTCCGTTTATCTTCCTCTAATTTAAAATCCCATTTGGTGAAGGCTTCCGTTGAGACCGCTATAATAAAATTATCGGAAATGATGGCTATCTCATGTTGCTTGCAAAGGTGAGGCTATCTTTTATCGGTGCCGTACGAATGTGAGAGATAGCTTCTTTGTAATTCACCTTAATTTTATTAAGAACCAATAACGATAGTTGCTAATCGCTAATCACGAAAACTTGTAGGTGTAAATTCCGCCTAATATGTATTATTAGTATAAGAATCACTGCTTAAAATATTCACATTAAAAACAAGAGTTTTTTGTTTCCTTGTAAACATTTAGTGGCCATTATTTTTTTATGAATTAATGCATCTAATTTGTTTTATTTAAATGCTGCAGATATTTTCTGAAGGTTTTGGATAATCAATTCAATTCATTTACCTTAAGCAGGCTATAAATTTACTGTAAAATTTTCCAAACTACGTTCCTGTTACCGCTTTTGAAAACAAAATGTTTCAGGCATTATGCTTTAAATGTGCATATTTATTGTTTCAAGTATCGGAAAAGGTGAGATAATGCATGGATAATTTGTTTAGTCCGAATAAATGCGATCTATTCCGCGTCGACAATTTTCAAAAATATGCACATTGATGACACGAAGTCAGTGACTGCTTTTTGCTCTAGTTAATTATTCTCTGCCAATTCATTGTTATCTTTTTTTCGCGCGGAGTTTTTGGCCGGTAGAAAACACTTAGTTTGCTCATTATAATTTACGCGAATATTAATGTGGCAAATGTTGCCTTATTTTATCATCTGAAAGGTTTGAAGGTCAATTAAGATGCGATTCGTATAGGATAAGTTTATTCTTCTATATCAATATATGTTCCACATTATCAGTATACAACTACGGTATTAATGTTTTAGGAATAAAAGAGTGATAGAACATACGAAAGATTACATTTTCATTGAGTTAGCTGGGCCGATTTAGAAAAGGTATTAATTATTTTGCGATTCCGAACATAAATTTAGGCTTGGGAAAGTAGGAACTTTAGATGTGCGATATGAAAATTTGTTTGGGCTTCTTGCAAATAAATAAAAATTCTGAGCTGCATAGATACCAATTTTGACCAATTGCAGAGAATAATAATGCCTTGCGCGCAAAACGGCGTGCACACTGAAATTAAATGCGTTCCCTGCCTCCGAAAAGTAGCGGTGGGAAATTTTGACCCTTATGTTTCCAGCCGTTTACCTATTTGGTGCACCCGAATGGCAAGTAATGGTTTTCCTGCGGAGGGTTTTTTTAAATGTACTCCCACGCACGGTGCTGTGCTGTGTGGGGAGGGGAGTGGTGGGAAGTTGGAAATGTGGTCTATTTTTGAGCTCCTGAGTAGGTTCCGCTGCCTCGCTCCGCATGCGTAAAGATTTGACGGTGTCTTTCGCTGCCTATCCTCGCCGTACAGCGCGTCGTTTCATATCCACGCCCCCTTGGACGCCGCCGAGCGCCGCTCGCTGTCCCTGTTGGGTTCCTCGGCGTGAAATTATGACGACAGGCGCCCGCCCACTTTTCTCCGTTTCGGCGCCGCGAATACGGTAATAACATCGCGACGCATAACTATCTCAGCATCTTGGAAAACGTGTTTTCATTAAAGGAGACCGCGACCACACAATAGGGACGACTCGTGTAATGGTTTCAAAATCGTCAGCGCGGTGAGCGCTCGCTTGCGGTGCGCCTTGTCGGTGGGGAAGGTCCACCGACTAGCTTTGAAGTTGCTTTCGCCATCAAGGAGCGGCGTCGAAAGGCGATGGGCAATATTCGGCAATAATGGAAGTGAGGTGAGATAAAAGATCGTACAGCTACCTTCTTATAACCACTCAGGCTCCACTAATGCATTCTTGGCTGGAGGCAGCGTAACAGGTTCCTGGCCTTGTCAGATCTAAGACCTTGTTTTATTTACAGATGTTTTGCATACGTAAATACATGCATAAACACATGTTTTACGTGAAGGTGAGACTTGAGTCCAGAAGTACTTTCAAAAAACACTCCATCGCCTCATTCTTGACGGTAGGAAGTGAGACATTGATTCCCAGCCCTTCTAGTTATAAGTTACCACCTCTCCTTTTGCTGGCACATATTTTTTTGTATGATTTTAGGCTTTCCCGGAGAATGATGCTGATAAGTTGTTCTCGGGTTTCCAACCGGGTAAGGCTTTCCATGGTTGCCGACGTTTCGGCAGGAGACTTTCCTGCCATTTTCAAGGCTGTGGATGCGGACGGTCTTGGTGTTCCAGTCTGTATACTCTGTTCCTCCTACCGTGGTCTCCGTTCATTGGCTATCCGTTTCCCGCCTGTTTCAAGATAGGGTTCCAGGTATAGCTGAGACGATAACCCTGATCCCTGGTGATATTGTTGGTCGTGAGCTGGATCTCAATGGCCTCTTTAGTATTTATATCCCAGTATCCTCTGGTTCTGCCCAGAATGGTGGTTTCCTCCCTATGGATGGAGTGATTTTCTAAGAGGCTGTGTTCCGCCACAGCGGATTTTTCCTTCTGGCCGAGTCTGAAGTGGTGTGGATATTGTTTCAATCTTGTTTCTATAGTTCTCCCTGTTTCGCCAATATAGACCTTGCCACACTCGCAAGGTATGCGGTAAATTCCGGGTACTTTGAGGCAAATTGGATCCTTTGTATTTACTAGGTGATTCCGTGGTTTGCCGCGAGGGACATGAATCACTTTGATGTTATGTCTCCCCAGGATCCTAGATATCTTCCCAGAAACACTGGAAATGTAAGGAAGGCAGGCCTTGGCCGTGGGTTTTGCTTTCTCTACTGGTGCGTCTTTTTTCCGTTGTCTGAAGGACCTTTTAAAGGCCATGTAGATTTGATGGTGGCTATATCCATATCCATTCTGTAGGAAGATCTTCTGCAGATGTTCTAGTTCTGCGGGTAGGCTTTCCTTGTGTGATATTGCTTTGGCTCTATGGATGAGCGACGAGGGGACAGCGTTCCTTTGGGAGGGGTGGTGATGGCTCTTTCCGTTGAGGTTAAGATCGGTGTGGGCTGGTTTCCGATATACCTTGTGGCCCAAGCTCCCGCCTTCCTTTCTGTAGATCAGTATATCCAAGAACGGTAGCTGTCCATTCCTTTCCGTCTCCATGGTGAAGCGAATGTTAGGATGACGGCTGTTCATGTGCTCCAGAAATGAAATCATGGACAGCCTAACCCGGTGGGTAACCCGAGAACAACTCATCAACATATTTTTTTACCTACCACAGTTTATACACGGAGAACGTATACGAATTACATTTAGAGAGGAGGAGTGAAAATCAGGGAAGGGTTGACAACTTTATTCTGTTTGTTGGTTTAAATATTGGTATTCTGAGGTCTAATATGATCCAACTTCTCAGGTTATATCGCATCTTAGGGAGGTTCCGCCGCGACTGCGTGAGTTAAAATAAATACTTAATTCAACTATTTCGCTTGCACTGTTAAAAATTTTTCTTGCACTGATTATGATCCTTAGGTATTTGGAAGTAAGATCAAGATACGTACTATGGAGTTCATTCGACTTTTATTTTTTTAATGGGCACTTTTTCCCGCCATATGAGCCGGCTGCAGAGTCATTTATATTTAGCTTAAGCATTTTGCAAAACGAACTATGTCAGGGGTAACTTAGTAAAATTTTTCCATAAAGCATTTTGACTCCTGTAGTTTTTTCTGATAACTCAAAAAATAACTGGTGCCAAAATTTCATTAACATTCAATTCCCTGGGGATATTTGCTTCTTTTAAGCAGTATTTTGCGGATATGGTATTTATATTAGATTGAGAAATATTATTCTTACCTATGTTTCACCCATTAATTAATTAAAAAAGTAACGTAAAAAAGTGGGATTTTGTTGTAGATATATCAAACTGATAACATATTTTTTTATTTGTAGCCAAAATACGAACTAAATGACTTATAAGTCATTCAACGATGGAACCACCTTAGCTTCTAACGTCTTAATCACATGATGAACGTAACATTCATGCCTCAGATGGGATGCAATACCGTGAGTTTCACGTTTACAGATCGGTGCGTTTTTAACCCGACTGCAGCGACTGGTAATAATTTCATTCCCGCCATTAAATGGTAGCAATAACCCGGCGAACTTGGGGACTACCTCAACACTTCGTTCAAATTTTCCCTGTAAAATAACCTGGTAAAGAAATTCCCCTGCAGAATTACCGTGCGTCGTCGGTAACCACCAATCCAAGTATTATTTATCTGCACCCCACTGCTCTGTTCTCTTTTCAGCTAACCGTTAAATTCCTCATAATTCCTTGTTTTGACATTCATCCCTCATAATTTGCCTTATTCATTTCATCCTTCGTTTCACACGGTAGCTCTTCCCATTCATCATTCCTTTCATCATAGTTATCAGGGGTCCGTTATGTTTTAGACAGTGTCCCATAACTTTGTTTATTCTAATTCGCAGAGTTTTCATCTATCATATTTTCTTCCTTATCCTTATTAGGACTTCTCCGTTGGTTGCATTGGTGTTCATTTTTATTCATTTTATTTTCATCATTCTCCTACATCTTCAAACTTTCATTGTTTCCAATCTTCTCTGCTGACGCTATCGGCCAAGCTTAACTGTCATATCATAGCATGGTCCTTAACGTGCGTTTAAAAAAAGTGGTACATGCATTACTTCAAAGCTTTGTCTTGCTAGCTGTTAAAAAATGAAAAAATTTGGGCTTCCCATCGCAATAGCATTTGGTGATCACAGTGCATGAAAAACTTAGGTAATTCTTGTGGAATTAGTTTTTGAAATGCGTTTCACGATGCGAGCACACTGCGCATATCTGTAATACCGTGTGTTGTACCAAATGCTTCTCACAGTCTGACAAAAGAGTGATTTGTAATTATTTATTAAGTTTTTCATTTGCTATAGATATGAAATTCGAGCAAGAGCCTGAAAATACGTGAAAGGCAAATATTATGGTCAAACTAGCATTCTTGGGAAAAATGTTGTGTAATGTCCATTCGGCATTCTTATTTCACGGTAGCGTCTCTGCTTCATTATTTCATACCCATGAATTATTAATTTATTGCAATGCAAGCTAATTCTACCTTTATGCATTTCTCTCTTCTTTAGGATAGGTGTTTTATAGAGCATTTATAAAAATCAGAACTTTTGAATTAGCATTGCCTATAATCAACTTTCTTAGCCTATTTGTGAAATCATGTCGCAGCACACTCGTATCAATACAAGTGGACATTGAGCCTTAAGTGAGGTGAACCTGAGTCTTTTCTTGACGTGGTAACACGAATAATTAATTTTATTAGTAAATTTCATTGTATTTCAGTCAGTTCATTTAGGTACTTAATTTGGCTAGATAATTCATAAAACATTTTTTTTGCTTCAATTCCTCTCCGTGTGAAGCAATGAGCGTTTAATCGTGGCATATTTTACTTCCTGAAAAAAATACTCCCTATCCCACATTTCTCGCTCCAAGTGATTCACGAAGAGTGAAACGCAATAATAGGATGGTTGAGGAAGTCTCAAGCCATAGTGCAGCCGCAAGGGAGGCAAGAATCGGTCACCGGTGCAACGAAAGTCGGTGAGGACTCGGCGAACGGTAGCTTTTAATTCTGTCTGCGCACGCAAGGATCTGCTCAGGTGTCGCGGAAAGGGATAATGTTGGAATGGACTTAGTGACTCATGTTCCGTGTGTCCTGAGTAAAGGCCATTTATAAACGATGCTTACTTCAGTTCAGAAAATGGAACTGGATTCAGTATGCTTAAAATGATACCGAGTAAAGGGTATTATCGTATCTGATGAAGGAATCGAATTCGATGTTCAGTTCCGAAAACAGAAATAAATACGATACTTATTTTTCACCCAATTCTTAAGTCCAACAACCAATAGCTGGCAAGCAGGCGAGTGAAGAATTTCGAGAGAAAAATAGGTGGTGGAGCTGGAATCTACCAAAGCAATCTTCGGAGGAATTCCGGGAACTAAAATCGAGAAAATGTGTGAAATGGGACTTGTAGAACTGGCTTACTGTAGCTTCTTTAGATGGTGTGGTAAACAATATTGCAATGATGCCGATAAACATGGCGCAGCTTATTTAGGCGGCGTAGTTTAGCCACTGCGTACTGGAATTAGCATTGTGTGTATATATGCAGGCTCCGAGGCATAGAATTTGACTTAGTTTCGAATTTGATTCCGAGCTTTCGGCGCTGAATTCAGTGCTGACCAAAGTGTCGCGTAAGCTCCTACCTTTATTCTTGTTTGAGGAGCCGAGGTCTGTGGAAGAGGCCTGAAATGCAACACGAGTAGTGTCTTTCAGGCTTGATACATGTTTTAATACCGTAGACATAGGAAATAGATGAAACCATACTGTGCGATAACAATGGGAAATATTGATATAGTTGAATGCGCAATGCGTATTGTATGGATTACTTTTGCAGACAATATGCAAAGATTACGTTTAAATATATTAATGAAATTGTTTTCTTTGGCAACATGTAATTATGCATGTCATCAATCATTTACTCATAACGTATTTCATAAATTGTTATGCCATATTACGCGAAGTTATTCCCGGTTACCCCGTCACAAGTGTTTCTGGTATCAAAAAACTTCCTTTAATTCCGTAATTATGCTAATGAATGAATATCGATGCATAATGTGGAAGCATTTAAACATGATGCTAATGATGATATTAATAGTTATTGCTGCTTCGCTGTCATTTATCTGAACGTATGTGCACAGTAATGAAGTTGCAAAAAATTGAGCTATAGAGTAAAGCCGATGTCTCACAAGTTCAAAACATTTTGGCCAAAGTGACGATTTGACGAAATGTATTTGAACAAAACTTTTGCCCCGGGACACCGGCTTAGCGTTATAAGGTAATTTTACTTCAATTTGGGTGGATCATTTTTCTCAAAAATAAAGTTTTCATTTTTTAGTAACTAGTATGCAATAATAACGATACTAGCAGTCTATCAGCGCATAACAATCCTCAGTACAAAATATAAAAGTAATATAATTGACAAGGAATCAGATAGGTTTCTTAATTCTACATAAATTCCTTAATCAACAAATATCATAGGATGACTACAATTGCAATACCACACTTGTTCAACATTTTTATCATCTTTATTTGAAACCCATCTTTTTACGCCAATATTAAATCAGTGCATTCATAAAATGAATTTCACGAAACTGCTTAAAGTATTATACCAAATTATAGCCTGAAAAAGTTATAATATTGTCTAATGGGAAACTTATTCAAACATTTTCCACCTCTTTACCATCTCTTTGTCTCCTTCAATCCATGGTTAGCATGAATCCTGTGCGCATGGGGTTGATAGTGTTTTGGAGTAGAGGGAGGGTGGAGGATTGCAGATTATTTGACGAATCAATTTTAACAAGCACTTTTTCCAGTCATATCAGCCAACTTCATCACCATTTATATTGAACAATTGCCTTTTGATTTCTGCTCCCACAATTATTTGGTAACTCAAAAACTAATATGGATTGATATCCTAACTTTATCACCATTCTGTTCACTGGGGTAGTTCACTTCTTTATTTTGTTTTCACTTTTTACTTTTTTAAATTTTTTCTACGTTTAGATGACGAAAAATAAAGGAGTATATTTTCTTATTTATTACAATCACTTCATTCATCCTTCAAATCTGATTAATGTTTTTTTGGTATATAATATCATAGAGTAATCATGATCTGTATATGTATCACTCTGTGATAATATGTATACAATGTATATATATGAGAGCGCGTCCCACTCAGAGGGTTCAGAGTGCTTTGCGGGAAAGGGAGGAGGTGGAGGAATTCAGGTTATTCGACGAATAAATTTTTATGAGCACTTTTTCCGGCCTTAGGTCCCAACTGCTGCTCCATTTCAACGTAACTAACGCATTTTGGCTTCAGTTCCTGCAGTTATTTCCGCAGCCACAGTCAATTAGTTCCTGTAGTCGCTACTTCTAAACCGTTTTTCGTGAAAATAGCATTTGTATTATGAAGAAAAATACTATTTTTACTCATATTTCAACCATTGTCGCTGTGTAACATCATGTTATTTCTTATGCAGAAAAATACTATTTTTACTAACATTTCAACCATTGACGCAACGTAACATCATGCTATTTCGAGTCCAATGTGCGCCAAAAATAGCAAGAAAAAGTAATTCTTTGTTGTTCAAATCTAAATAGAAGACACTTTTTGTGTATGATTAGCTATTTGTAGTAAACGTAATTTAATTCATTTTGAATTAAATTACATTTAAGAAATTTTGGGGTGAAACCGTCCAATTCAATGGTTAAGAATTATTGTTGTGCGCAGGTAAACATAGAAAATGTTTAGGTCGGTGAGGTATCGGAGTAAGTATTCCGGAGGGGGACAACATGGGCAAGGGAGTTGGAGAGTGGTTTGGTGTGGGGAGGGTGAAGAAGTGGTTTGAGGAGGAGCTCCCCCCCCCCACCCTCCACCCCCCTTCCCGCTTGAGAGTGTGTGGTGGCGGACACGGAGTCGAAGCATATCACCCGCATTCCATCTGGATAAGTGAAAACGCGAGAGCCACGGACTGATTCCTGAGATGAATATCCCCACTCTACTCCCCCCTCCCCTCAAATGTTTTCCCATCGCCCCTTCCGCCCCTCCCCGCTACCCATCGCCTCCCCAGTCCGCGCGTCCAATTATCTCTTCCTACTGTTGTATTATTTTTTACCTTCCTCATTTACCCCCACTTCTCCTCGCCGTCCCTCTCGTCAATTATCCCTCCTTATTCTTAATCGGTGGAGTCCAAGAAGGTTCGTGCGCAATCCTCAATGAAAATGGTCCTTCCTTTTTGCATGGTTTTACGTACTGGACAGTGTTTTGATCTTTGAGACACATTAGCAGCGGTGAGCATCTGCTTACTTGTCCTAGTAGGCCAAGGAGGCAGTATCCTGAGGGCTCTAACCCAGGAGGGGGCCTCTCGGGGACAAAATAGGGCACACTGAGGGCACGGGAATGATATCAAACTCTCCAATAGAAATAGAAAATAATAGATTTTTAGTTAACTTTTTGACAATTCCAGTGGCAAAAACGGGGCCACGGCCATATTAAGGTAGTTTCAGCGAAATATAACTTCATCTAGAATTTGATGTATTTGATCTCATTTTAAAGGAAAACCTCTCATTTTTTCAATGACATTAAATCATTAGCACCTAGCCCAACTACTGTTCGAGCATTTTGCCTTAAAATATAAGCTGTTTAACATGGGATAGATTACGGCTGTGCGCTCCAGAGGGTGAATATTGAATTAGGAATTTGTAGCACCTTGATTTTGTCAAATACTAAGTGTGGAGTTTGTATGTTTTCTCAACTATTTATAAAACTAATATTATAATCACCGCAGCAATTATTTCGGAATCACAAAAAACCTGTTGTGAAGGCTTTTTCGCGGTACGGCGTGAAAAATTAGTCAAGCTAGAGACTTACTAAAATATTTATTTAATTACTAATATAAACATTGAAGTAAATATATTTATTTAATTACTGAGAATCCTTGCTCATACACATTTTACTATAGTTTTGCGCCAATAATGTTACAATATTTACCTCTTACTTCTTACAGACGCTGAAATGAAAAATAAAATTCGAATATGGTGTCCATTATGACTAGGAAAATATCTCGCTCAAACTACCTTAAATGCCTAGGGGCCCTGTGTCACTTTGGTAATTCTTCTGACTTTGGCGTGGACGAACTTATCTATGTTACTGATTTTTCTAATTAGGGGTTGCTTAAATTTTTGTTACACATTCTCTCTTTTATGAAAATTTTCTGCGAAATGTAACGCATAAAGTTGGAGGCAGTAACGCGCGCGATTGCTAGAACAGTGGAGCTAGAAACTCTGGGAACAGTGCCTTAAAATCCTTCAAATGGCTCTCATTTTCTTTTCTTTGGGGCTTAATTTTCATTCCATGCAACGCTACACACCATTTCAAAGTCATGATTAGTCTCTCGCCCTGTGCTATATAAAATATCGCTTTGATATCGCTTTAGAGTTGATATTAACGATTCTCTGATATCACAACGTATTATGATATAATATTTCTTCTAACCTTTCAACTAAAATATTTCGTTCCCTTAGCCTAATAATTGATAATCATCTTGAATCTTTCTCTCTGTACCTTATACCATCATGCGATTGTGTGCGTTTGAGCATACTATTTTCTGCCCGTGGTTTGTTTTTATGCAGGCCTCCTTTCCATTCTATTTTTAGCTTGCAGTTTATTCCGGCGTAAGGGCGGAATTACGGTTGACGTTTTATGACGTGGCCTTCAGTTTTCCGTCGTCTTCCCATCAAAGAGGAGGATATTAGGGCGGAAATACGATCAACGTTTTCTGACATGACGTTAACGCACGTTCAGTTCTCCGTTATCTTCCCGTCTAGGCGGATTGCATTACGATTGACGGGGGTGTCAACGCCAGTTGTTTAGCGTTTTAGCAAACGGAGCTGTAAACGGTTACGAAGTGACTGGTTATGTTCAGATAAAAAAAACAATATAAATAATAGCCAGTAACAATACTGACCAACAATGCTTCAAGAAGAGTAATTATGTTTCATTGTAAATTTATAAAGCAATATGGATAACCTGGATATAAAATTTAGTAAATATTGAAAAAAACTCATCTGATTGGCTTCCGGTAACGTAGCGTGACGGAAAAGTTAGACTCTGACTAGGTTGGCTGAGGGCGGGATTACGATCAATGTTTTCTGACCTGACCACGGACGTAGAGCAGTAAGGACCTGACGTAAGTGGATGGCGGCGTTCAGTTTTCCGTTTTCTTCCAGTTAAGGAGGAGGGTATTACGATTGACGGGAGTATCAACGCCAATTGTTAACAGCTTTTTTGCAATCGAAGTTATAATAGGCTGCGAAGTGCCAGTTTATTTTCATACGTTAAAAACAAAATATAAAGAATGCGTTTACATTATTTACAACTATTGCTTGAAAAAGGTTAACTATGTTTCACTGTAAAGTTAAAATTTAGTATGGAATATCAATACATGAAATGTATTAAATATTGAAAAACTCTCCTCTGATTGCCTGACGGTGATGGAAAAGTTTGACTTTGTCAAGGTTTGATAATATTCCGTTGACGGCACCATCAACGTCCGGCCAACGTCGATCGCAATCCCACCCTAAGTCTTCACTTTGACATCCTGATAATTTGCTTCATGCATTCAAACCTTGATCTTCCTCAGTAATTCTTCCCTTTCATTGCTCCTTCGATAAGTGTGTACCAATTGGAGGGCAGGTGTCTAGGACATGACCCTCCGTCCATGTGTAAACGCCTAAATATTAGGTTCTTTTATATTTCACTCCCTTAAATATATTTCTGGTGCCAACTAGACTAAAAAATTGAAATTGGGATTGGATAAGAGCGGTGGCCAAAGTACTGTAGTGTACTGGCTTCCCTCCCAAAGAACCGGTTTCTAATTCCGGCAGTTGCGTAGATTTTTCAGTTTAATACGCACTTGGTCGCCATTTGGATGGCTTTTCAAGTATAGAATAGAGGTAGCAAACATGGTGTCGGTCGCATGCGTGATTCGTGACGACGAGGAGGGGAATGCTTGTGTCAAAGGGGTCGGTTAAGAAGTGAAGGGAAGAGGACAGGTAGCGGTAGTAACGCTGAAAACATAGCTACATTTAACCGTCATCAGCGTGACAGTATTTACAATCCAAATGAGGTTGTATTAAAATATGCAAATTATGCAAAATATGCTAATTATTTTCGCAACCCATAGGAGGAGTCCATATGCGCCATTGGATTAAGAGCTATATGCCGGGTCTACACTAGTACCGTAAGTGAGAAGTTCCTTTAAGGTGGTAGTGTAGGTGTCAGCGGTTTCCTTTAAGGACACCTCCACTTAAGTTACTTTAGAACCGTACTTAAGTCAACTATTTCCACACGGTTGGCGTTCTTCAAGTGTTATACGTAATGTATTTTGAAATGTATAGGTTTTTATTATTGCAATTTGGGAGGTTTCATGCAGGAATAACTTTGTAACTAGTAACTTTGTGCGTAAGGGGAAACAGTTTTACTTTGGACGTGTGAGGGATAATCTAATTTTCATACATTGGTGTTTTAGTAAATGTAGGAAGTTTTATAAGGTACCTGGTGTAGTGTTAAAAGTTACATTTTGTGGTGATTTTAATGTGAATAGATTAAAGTGGGTAAAATTAGCCTTTATGAATGATTTCAGTTTTTTTGGCATTTTTGCTTATGATATGTTTTAATGCTCATGTAAAGTGAAGGGGTATGAAGTCACACGCCTTATCAACCCCATAAATAAAATTTCATGTGGAACCCCAATATTTCCTACTTACGGGTTTAACTGCCAGAGATTTGTTCGTGAAATTTGTTAAAAAGGAACGTTTGGAAAGTAAGACGATGTATGTGATGTAGATGTATCCAAAGAGGACAATCTAATTCCCGCAAAGGACATAGTTCTAAGTTTCTCTTTTCTTAAAATTTGTACTCATTCTCATTTGGTCTGTTTATATGACAAGTTTTTGGGATCAGTCATCTGAAAATCTATTGTAATATAAAAATAAAATAAGTTAATCCTTCTATTGAACTGTGACATCAGTTTAGTGGCCTCGACTATTTGCTCGCCTTGATCCTAAACTGTTGAGATTCACGAGATTCACTGTTTCTCTGATTCCCAACAATGACGATCACGACGCTTCAGTCGACTTAAAGTTCAAGTGTAGCTATCGGACCACACTAAATTTAAATCTTAAGGAAAGTCACTTTAGTTAAGTCTGTAGTGTAGACAAGGCAATAGAGGGCTAGAATGCCAATGTGAATAGCATGGATAGAATTGTTGATTTTGACAACGAGATCTTGCACCTTTGGGAACTGTGGTAGTCAAAGGCGGAGTTTACCTTGCTCCTCCACGCGGAGTCAGTTCGTAGGAAATGGACTCTCCCAATCAAAGGGTCTCCTGTGCAACCGCCACCATGCTTATCTACCATTGTAATACGTCCGTCGACCGATGCATTAAACCGTGGTACCCTTGGCGCCTTTCATTTAACTGAGGCTATTTATTTCCGACTCGGGTTAATTTCCATCCTTCTTCCATTTCCACAGTAAGCCTCCCATTACCTACCCACTAGTTCACAAATGTGCAAATAACTTCTGTTGCCGGTCGCCTCCCCCAAATAACTATCTCACCAATCTTTTAATTTCCTTCTTAAATTGTAATTTTGTGACTCGGCAACCCTGAAAATGTGAAACAGAGGAAAATGATGAACCTAAGTGGTCGATGTGAGAAGAAACCTTCGGAACGATCCTCCAGTCATAATGACTACTTGTTGAGAACTTACTTGCGGGATTCTCACGAAGTCTTCTATTTATTTTTTCTTTAATGGCCTTATGACCTTATTCCAAGAGTTTCTTCTTGTAAGGTGCTGCTTTATTGCTTAGACCAGCCCTTTAATAGACAGTTTGTGGGCAACATTTGTAACTATGGAAGTCATGTAATGAAAGAGTAAACGTCAGGAGAGAACTACTTCTAGGTACTACCTCGTAAACCATTTGAAAAAACATGGCTGGGAGTCCTTGGCCATAAACCTGCTAAAAAAGAAAGGAGTGAATCAGGAATATTTAAAGAAATGGCATTAAAACGAGAATTTATTTTGGCATGTCAGTGTTTCTTTCCATGTTGTGGAACGAAAAAGAATCCTTTAATATTTGTTGAACACTGTTTGACAGCCTATCCCTTTTAACTAGTCGTTTTTTTCTTGTCTGATATACTATAGTAGATGTAGATGAGCTATTGTAGTTTTCGGGTCATACCTAAATAGTAACATCGTTTTTTTTTATTTTTCCTATCTGCAGTTTTCATGAATCGGGTAGCTTTTCTCCATATATTTTTACCAGCCATGACTCCAATGTTTCTGAACGGGTCCCGAATGCTGGCAGCATATTCGATGAAGAAGGTCATGAAGTAAGCTTATTTTGTGATATAACTTAGTATAAATAGAATTATTCCTTATCGTTTCATCGCCAACAGCTCCATAAAGTGGTGGGCATAAGTGGGGCAGGGAAGAAGCCGAAGAAGCTTGTGAAAATATGTGGAAAATCAGAGAGAACCCGAAGGATATAAGAATCGAATAAGTTGCTGGGATCATTAATCAAGGAAGGAGGTTATTTTACTGCTGATCATTCCGATCGTTGTGGTTTTGGATAACTTATCACCATTCACGCTGTTAATGTTGCAGTACTTTGTCATTACCCGATCCATTGCGTATACTTAGCCTTACTATACTTATTAGCCCTTTGAGAAGGTACATCGGTGGAATGATTCAACGTCATTGGGTATTCTGTTAGCTGTTTGGTAAGTTTTTGGAAGGAGCTAACATTTATCTTCCCTCTTTCTGGCTCATCTATTCTCTTTCCTGAACATTACTTGCTCGCCATCAGGTCTCTCTTAAACGCTGTGCTTTTTCATATATCGTCAAAAACTCTATCTTCTATCCTATCATCTTCCTTACTCTTCCACGCTTCCCCAAAGTTCTCCTCTCTATCACCGTCTTCAATTTGCCCTGATCTCTCAACACATCCTCCATCCGTCTTTTCTACTTTCTTCAGAATTCCACCAACAACTTACTTTCCTCTCCCACTATATCCAACACATCCTCTTTAGTCCTCCTCGCTACCCAGTTCACCCTCTCCCATCCCACATTTCAAGTGTCTTCAGTCTAAGGGTGGGTTTTCACTGGCTAGTTAATTCCGCAAGGTTCTTAAGTAAGAGCTTGCAGGGAATTTTACTCTGACTAAATTTTTTCGCAAGTTTGTGCAGAGACAGATTGGTTGCTGTTTATGTTGGAAACAATACACTTTTGCAAGCGACTTGCCGAAACTTTTGAAAGTTTTGCAAACGGACTTGTAGAGCCGTGTACATGTGGAATTGACGGCCTAAATCGCTTCTTATATATACTTCCCAGTTTAAACCCACATCAAGCATTTCCTCTCGAGGGTAACAGTAATTCTTGTAAATCTCTCGCGCGTAAATATAGTGTAGTTGGAATAGAAAGGTTTTAAGGAGGATTGTTTTTGTAGTGGCTTATTTCCTACGTCATTACATTTATTCCTGGCGTTCGATCGCTGAGGGGGATCGGGTCGGTGTAATTGCTAGTGTGCTTATTTCCTATTCCAAAGGTCTGAGTTCGAATCCCAGCTGTTTTAGACATTTGTTCATGTTGACTACTTCGTGGAGAGCAATTCAATGAGTGTTTTTCCGTCTTTAGATTGGGGCGTAAAATTGTATCCAAAGGCGAATTTTTTTATTAAGACTAGGCTTATGCCAATGACGAATTTATCTCCAGCCTTCCTCCATTTCTCTGCCTGTCTATCTGTTTATCCACTCATTCTAATTATAAGAATTATACATGTCTCATTTAACGATTTTTGTGTTAAGCATCCGTAATACTGACATTATAGAGCAAACAACGGTCCCAATAAAGTATCAATCGAGCCATTCGCTTCGAAGTTAGCAGAGTTTCACGCTTTTAACAACAACCTGTGCAGTTTTTGTAGTAATAACAAATTGTTTTCTGAAAACTGTTTGAAATAAACCTGGCTTTCTTACTTTAAAATTGCCAATTATTAATATGAAATATAACAAAATATCAAACGCTCAAACATGAGCAATTACACCAAACACACCAAAACCGTGACTTTTTTCAAATAAAATTAAGTGTAAGTTCGTCTATGGTGGCAAAAATATTTACTGTGCATTAACAAACGAAAAAGCAAACACTCTTTCTGGAGTATTTTACTGCATAACATTCAGAAGAACACGTCAAACTCAAGCATATCGCATTTGTTTTACAGATAGTAAAAGGCTCAATTGGACTCCGTTGTTGGTCGCCTACCCAAGTAACCAATCAACCAAGTTACCATAACATTGATCAAGATATTCCTGGTCAATAGTCTTTATCACTATTTCCCTCTTCACCATTAGCAGTATTCCAACTCATTTTATTCCACCTGAAACTCTCTACCTTTTCCTAATTCTTTGTCGCTTAGCTGTTAATTTTACTCCTACGCAATCCGAAATTATTCCATTGCTTACACTGACAAATGAGTCTTCATTCCCTCTCGTAAAAATGCCATGGATTTCATTTATTTTCCTCTTTTGCATCACTCTCCAAACTAAAATTTAAAACACTTCTTATATACTTTATCATCCTTTCTTCCCTTAGTCCTGATATCGGAACGACCTACCAATATAATGTTACATATATGAAGCCATCTATTAATGTTTACATTAAAGTAATATACCGGTTAAAGTTAGGTTTAATTAAAAGTCAGAGAAAATCCTCCAGATATTACACCTGTAGGGACCTATCTACCCCTGGTATTTATTTCCATCTCCGCTTACGTCCTATCCTTCTTCATTCCGTCAGTAAAATCTTTTCTATTTCTTCCCCTTCCCCGCTTGTCCAACATCCTTCCCTCCATTACGGCCTTGAGTAACCCTTCGCCCCTCATTACCGCTTCCAGCCAACGATCCTGCCTCCTCCTTATCTCACCCAGAAGTTTCCTCTCCTCACCAACCATGTAAACAGTCCACGTTTCTGCTCCATACAACGCTACACTATGTATCAAGCTCTTCACGAGCCTCTTCTTTATATCCTTACCCAAGGTACCCGTCATCAGCTCTCTTCTACATCTACATGCACAAAATACACTGCAAGCCATCTCAAGGGTGTGTGACAGGGGGTGAGTAGTCACCAGCATGCATTACACTATACCCTAAAGTTTGTGTAACTTTAGGGTATAGCGTAGTACTACCTTCTATTACGCTACTATCTAACGCTATTCTCCTACTAATGCCTTTGCTAATATGCCCACTTCTAGCGTGCTACCCAATCAGTTAAAAAAATCTACTTGCTCCAGTTTGTGCCCTCCCACTTTAATGACCAAACTCGCTTTCTTTGTCCTAGAGGATCTCATTACTTTTATTTTATTAACCTTTTACTGTAAAGAAGTAAAAATTGGAGGACTTACACAACAAGCTTTAACACTCTTTTATCTGAACAAGTGGCTTAAAGGATGTTTTACATTTAGTACTTTATCACGTAGTTTAATGCATCAAAATTACGAATACGCAGAGCTAGAGCCCTTTTTTAGTAGGGCTTTTTTGTCATCTTTCTTTCATGCATTTGCGCTGTCGTTCTAGCAATTCTGCGCTTTACGTTACAAAGTTTTTATCAATCGTCCAACTATGCATCAGGCTGTGTTATGAAGTTTCTCGAGTGAAATGACCTTTTTATAATTGTTTTAACTCAAACGAGAAGGCCTCCTCGTCCATATTTAAATTCATGTCTCTGTGCTAATGCCTGAATCTGGCACCAAAATCCATTTTGTGAATTAGTCGCGAATCTTGGTCCTCGAATGATGTTGTAGCAACGAAACAATGATGAACTACATTAACGGCGCTCTCATTTACGTCAGGAAGAATCATCCTCGTTAGCCTACTTCTCAGGGAACAGATTCTTAGGCATATGGGTTGCGATGAGCCTTTCAAAAGCGGAACAAGCCAAGGTCACGATAAACAATTGAGTCACTTAGGAATTCTCGTCTTTTTTCCCGGAGAAATTTTTCCTTTTTGTTTTGGATTTCTTTTCCCGTCGAACGAAACCTAGCTCATAAATCTCTCGCGTATCTCCAGGTGAGAGTGACAAAAGGCTATTTTTATTGCTTCTGGGCTTTTGGATAGTTGATGTAAATAATTTTGTGTATTTAAACGGGAGGACCTGGTAATTTAAGAACATTTTTATAAATGAAGTGCGTGATTAATTGATCCAGCTTCTTAAAATTTCTGGGGTATAATTTCGAATGTACACCTTTATTGTGACTCGTATGCCGCATTGTAACCGAATTCATGGCGATCACAAATGTAAGAAGTGAATTACTAATTGATTCTCAGCAATGATTTCACCGTCTCAGTGATAATGTTCTGCCACCTCCATTTCTACGCTTCGACTTTAATTTCCCACCTTTGACTTGATTTTGTCTTTGAATTCACTCACCTGTTCCCAGCAATTAGGTGTAATAGCAACTCCACAGTTAACATTTTGAAGCAAATGAATTTACCTTTTCAAACATTTTGAGTAGCAAAAAAGACTTAGTTATTTCTACACTTTTTGTAAATTTCTAACCGACCATGGCTTTGGCACAATGTACCGCCAACGTACTATGGTAGATTAGATCATAAAAATAAAATAAGAGAGATAGACTGTAGAACAGATAGATTTAAAATGTCGTTTTTTCCGCGAGCGATAAGAGACTATAACGGCTGTGTAAGGACTTAGAAATAGATTAGTTGACTGGTAGTGTAGCTTACTAACTTATGTATCTCTTAAAGCATGTTTACGGAGTTTTATGGTGTTTCTAACAGAATGTTTTGCATGTTCTAGCTTCATAGGCAGATTGCCCTCTTAAGTAGCATGTAGAATATTATGTGTCATCGTACATGTGTGGCGTGCATGTGGGGATTCTCTTGCATGCTGCATGATGGTTTTTAGTTAATGGTGGAATTGGTTAGTATCCTTAATATTCATGACCGTGCGGTGTGCATGTGGCGGTCCGCTTGCATGCTGCATTTTGGTGACTTGTCACCCCCTGCCAAACACCCTAGAGGTGGCTCGCAGGGTAATATGTAGATGTAGATGTACCATTATCAAGGTATGTACTTCTGGGTCTTGAAATTTTGAAAATGCATTAGGGTCTTAAATGTTTTACTTTTCGTGACATACTTTATTTTCTGTCTTAAACGGGTAAACCTTTGCTCAACGTTAATGATTAAGGGTTTAATCCTGTTTAGTTATTTAAAAAAGCGACCCCAAAAGGAAATTCTTGAAATCGAATAAGCGGGTAATACTACTATCATAATGAATTTGTAAAACGAGGAAAATATGATCAGTCGAATGACGTTTTTGACATCGCTTAAGGAAATGGTGAGGATAGATGTTTTAATTAAGGTAAGATCGAATGCAATGGAAATGTTAGTTAAACAACTGGGAATTCCAAAACTATCCATTTTTCCAAAGTAAATTCCTTTTCAGCCTTGTTCAACAGCAGCTACTACTTCATCAATTGCCGAAATATCAGTCTGAGAATGAATATGATACGTTCAAAAATTCCGATGATCAGTCCGCAAGGACAAGAAAGAAGCATACCAAAGCCAAATCTGCTTCAAAACTAGTGATGTCTCCTAAGTTACCGACTAGCAAAGCAGCAACCATTTGCCAACAGTTATCACAAGATGGGATCAACGTTGCGTCACCTTCACAATCTCGTATTTACAAATACACAATTAAAGAAGCTGTTACCATAGAAAACACTGCTCTAAGAAAATCTGCCCTGGCATTTTGATGGTTAACGTATTGATGACCAAGAATATCAAGTTCTAGTGTTAAGGAGTGAACGAAGAGGCGAGTTAGGTTAGAAGCACTATACCTGCCAAACGGAAAAGCGGATACTCTTGTCTGTTGAATAACAACTCTTCTCGATGAATACAATTCATGGAAGAGTATAAAGATGATTGTTACGGGCATTAAAAATGTGAACACTCTAAGGAAGAATGGGAATGTAATTCAGTTGATAATGCCTTTTTTTTCAAAATAAACTGGAAAAACCTCTACTCATTTGTGTCAACATCATGCTCCTGACCGAGTGCTTACCGTGGTAATGGCTAACGAACTAGTAGGAAACAACACATCACCCAATATCAAATGTTCATTTATCCCGCGAAATTGTAAATAACTACATGTAACCCATTTTTTACTCTTATTTAAGTTTTTAAGCACTCAGCATTTCACTCGACTTTTCTGTTTGTGCGAGATGCTACCCAAAAGTTCTCGGAAATCATTAGTAGATTAAATAACACCATATCTAAACCATTTTAACCACCATTATCTTCGAAGTAGTCCCCTTTTGAGTGCATACACCGCTTCCAGTGCCTCTTCCAATCACTGAATGGTATTGGAAAGTCCTTTTCTTGAGCGTGATTAGCTTCGCTTGCGATTTCGCCTAAATATCCTCAATAGTCTTAAATCTTCGGCATTTAAATTGATTTTCATCTTGGGGAACAAAAAAAAGGCTAGTATGGTGGATGAGGAACCGTAATAATGTTGTTATTCACCTGGAAGTTAGGGGTGGAGGAGCCAGATACACGTGCGCCATTTTTCCGGTCGTTTTCACTTTACGTTCTCCCTCAACCGCCTATATAGAACCGCATAACGATTAAACAGTGTATTCACTGCCGTACCTGGAGGGACGAGCTCTTTATGAATAATTCCGTTAGCATTGAAGAAAGAGAAACGCATGGACTTGACATTGCTCTTCACTTGTCGGGGGAAGAGGGGTGAATATGGACTCTACCATTGAGAATATTACTGAATTTTCGGAATTGTACTCATAAAACTAATTTTCTTCGCCTGTAACAACCTTGGAAAGGAAATCTCGATTATTTTCAATCTTTTCCTAAAGATGCAGACTTTTACAAGACAATGTTTATGTTCATCACTCAGCAGCCGCGGCTCGAATTTTGTCGTAATCCGCCTCATGTTATGTCCTTCCGACAAATCCTCTGACATGTGCCATATGATAGTCCCATAATGTTGCAGACGTCGTGGATGGTCCGCCTGCGATTTTCCATGGCCGCAGCCCGAACAGCAGCGACATTTTCAGGCATAATTCTGATTTATGGTCGTCCTGAACATTTCATCACCATTATCCGATGATCGGTCATGTTTATATCTGGCCTAAAGCATCGTCTCCAAATGCTGGCTTAAACATTTTATGTTTTTCTGCAACGGTTTTCCCCAGTTTGAAGTAGACATTTATGCAGACATGCTGCTCCCTCACGTCCGTCCGTCGTCACGAAATCGCAATGCAAGCAAGACACAACAAGGTTCTCACGAATAAGAAATGCGTCCACCTAGAAACAAAGATGCTAGCTCACTGTTGCATAAAAAATGTGCAAATAAGCAGTGTGCGGCATTTTTTCGTACTAGCACTCGTTCACTTGCCACATACGAATTTCGGGAACTTTTATGTAGCACCTCGTACGAAGAAACTGGAAGATTTCCTGCAGTGAAGATACCTAAATTGAGTAATTCGAGATGGACATCCTGAGCAATACTATCTCTTATGGCATTTATTCTTATACCAGAAAGAACAGACTCATTAAACATTTGTAGATTTATTTCTTACAAAAGGGTGGACCAATGGTTTACTGACCAAATCGACGAGTCAGATGATTATCATAAACTATGTAGCGGCTTTCAGGTTCATGTAAAAGCATTCATTTGTGTGGAAAAGCTTTGTAATAAAGAAATATATAGAATAGGAGTTCTCAGAATAATTCAGTTTGCATAACGGGAAATCAAGCATCTTCAACATCTTTATAACGCCTTAAAATGAAGGAGAAACTTCAGCATTGATTTATTTCGTTTAAAAGGTCAATTATTATTACTTATTATGCTAAAGTTATGCTATTTGCTCCTATAAGTTTAAAATTTTGTATGCCAAGTTGTGACAATAAAGGATGTATACGCAGTGTAGTAAAATCGATTTTTCGGTTTTAGGGACCTTTTTCCAAAATTAAATCACATTAATTTCTTTTTCATTAACATTTGTCTAAAGCTCATTGATTTTTTGCACAGGAACATGGGGTTGGGTTGGGCCAACATTAAATTCAAAACCTTTAACCATGTACGTCGAGCTGAAACCATGGTCAATTAGAAATTAAAAAGTGTGTAAATAACCGTCTTATTACTGACTCAGCATGTCGATAGTTTAACATTTCCACCAATTGACGCCCGAGACACTTTTTAAATAACCTAGTTTCACTTTCTGTTAAGGACTTGGTCAATATTTATTCGTTATTCACGGTATCCATTTTCACCTCTCAGTTTTCATGAGTTAGCTGAAACCACCCATGTACCTACCCACGTCCTTACCCCCCTAATAGCCTACCCCCATCCTCAATTTGCTTTACAATGATAAAACCGCGACGCTGCCTATAGAAATCACCTCTTCAGACAGCCTCCCAGCTGGGTGCGCAGACCATCATTTATACGAAAACTTGGCCTGGAATAATTAATTAGCAGTTGAATTTGTTTTGTTTGCTTTAGTTTTTGGGGGATAACCGTTTTTAGAATAACAACCGTGAATCATAATGCAAATTATAAAGTCTGCGTTGGTAGCGTTATCTGAAGTGATATGTTTTCTTCTCGTTCGGTCATTACCCATTTCTGCACGTAATAAATGAAGCTGTATCAAGGGCAGAAGATGGAGATTGAAGAACCTCTATCCTGGCATCCCGGAGTCATCCACGTACCGTGGACTCATAGCGGAAAACCTCGAGAGAGGAAGCGAGCACGTTCGGTGGCCGAGTAGCGTCTCGCGTATCTCTCGAGAGCATGTCCACGCGTGATGTTTTTGCTCCACTTTTAGGGTGCAGGTGTCTAGGTCAGTGGAATTCGCGTTTTTTTGCTAACGTGCTCCGTGAGGAATGGTTACGCAATCCCCAATGCTCTCATTGAATTTGCGGACAGAGTATCTCAATGAAGGCACAGTATCTTCTATGCATTTCAAGGATGCACAAGTAGTACACTCTGAAAAGAACAACTTGTGCGTATCGCTCTTCCTTTCTTTGTGAGCAAAGCCAACGGACATAACTAAGTTAATAATTATGGCTCTTTAATTTTATGAGTGAAATGCCACAGTTTGCCGTCAGTAAATGCTTATTAATTGAAGCAGTTACTTGCGGCGGTGGAAGGACTTACAGCTTAAGTAAATATCTCAACATTTGAAGTCTTCTGATTCTGAGTTGACTTTGATGTAGTTACGCATCCCTTGAATTCAATTAAAACCCAATGGACAAAATATACCTCCATCAATTTAAAACTCCAGCATCTTCACGATATCAGTTAGTAGTATTCTTTTCTTCCCGCTAAAATTCGGCGGCTCTGAAGATGTCTGTTGAGTCTAGCATTTAAGCGTTGGCTGGAGTGGAAATCCAGACCCGGGGGAGATCTCGAGAAATCTCCATGAAGTTAGAATTCCCTCAATGGTTGAATCAAGCACGTACATTCCAGCCTCAAATGACTCTGCGAAAATCACTAGATGTAATTTTATTAAGAAACTTAGCACTTTTTACGGAAATACGTCGCCACCGATATGCCCTGATATAGTTCAGCTTGGTGCAGGAGTTACTTTGGAAGTCAGTGATGGGAGTATTTAATTTACTTCCCTCACTGATATTTTGGGTAATATTCCCACCCATACCTCGGGAAGTATTGGAAAATAATTGACAAAATCGTTTAGGAACGGCTTCGTTGTTCTCTCACCACAGTGGCTCTGTCAACATCCAATATACCTTGAAGATACAGGTCTTATGTGCTGTCGTCCGCGTCTGTTCATTATGCTAGGACGACAGTTTCGCGGGCGTCGGCTTCTTCAGTTAAGTGAAGCAAAACTGTCCTCCCCTATGACGGAAAACTGCAGAGAACAGCCCGGAAGATGTGTGTCTTTAAACTCCATCTATAATATTATATTTCTAAGTCCGTGCTTCAAGCTTACCACGCCGCGGAAGCCATATACCAAATTTTGGAGAAATGACTACGACTGCTTTCTAGCAAAAAATAGACATTCAGGGCACCTTCTGTTTACCTACGGCTAATATATTTTAAACAACCGACCACGAGTACTAGCGGTGAATAAAGTCCCAGATACACATAGGAGTTGACTCCTATCTGATAGAATTATATCGAGCCAACTATGACGTCCGACTCCACTTGGAAGGGCGATCGAATCTACAAGTACTTGTCGTGAATCTTAAAAATTTCGGAAGTTGCGAGCGCCGCGGTGTCATCACGACTGATCACGACCCGTAACTAAAACAAATAACACAAAAATGGAGGGAGATGTATTCTTAAAAATATGGAAACATAAAAAATAGCTCTAAGATTATCAAATGGCATTATTAATGGAAAGAACATTGTACATATGTATATTTTAGGCAAAACATTCCCTTCAGTAATTGAGCAATACTTATTAATATAATGACCAAATGACCCAACAGAGAATGACGCGAGTATCATAATTTTTACCGCATTAAATAGAAGGCTCGTATCATGTGTTTGTTTCAGAACTAGAAATAAATAGGCAATCCTTTTTGTTAGTATCAAAGAATATTTTTCAACTTGTAATAATACTAGGGAACGTGAGCTCTACGGCCTCTTAAAGTTATAAGGTATAAAAAAATCTCCAAAAAGGTATAAAAAAATCTCCTCGCCTTTTGACGAGTGGTGCCAATTTATTACGGCCATTGGAGATTTTTTTATACCTTATAATTGTAATAATACTATTAGGTATAATTTGCGTACGACTTGTATCTCGCCACCTCATAACCCTTCTAATTGGACAAATTTTTGCATACATCTCTGATTAACGCTCTTAACTTGTACTAACATCAACTTAAGAGTTCAAACATTGCATGTGACCGCAATGTAAGGCTCTAGCTTGTACAAATACCTACTTGAGAAGGTGAAAATCCATATACACCGCAATGTAAGATTCTCAACAACTTGAAGAGGCAAAAGTTTCACATATACCTAAATAGCAGACTCTAAACTTGCACTATAATCAACTTGGGAACGCAAGCATTTCATATATACACCAATGAAGGGTTATTAACTTTACTAGCATCAACTAGAGCAGGCAAACCTTTTCCATATCCGTCGTATTTGAGGTGGCATCCATTTTAAACGTGCGATTTCCACTCGTCCGATTGAACAGTTGGTCGATAATCGCCTCCAAAACTAGGACGGCAGCTACTCCGTTCAAGTATCGAACTCCGTCACTATCAATGGTGAACTCGTACTGGAGTAGGTATGATACACGTCCAAGTCCACCTTCGAAGTGGACTTGTGTAGGAGTCAACTCCTGTGTGTAATCGCCGCTTAAGTATTTACATTGTTGGCTCTTGACGATTCTAATGAGGTGGCAACATATCTCAGGCTCGACTAATTGCTTTCAGGGAGTGTGTACTGGTCCTGTTCGCCCCCAGACTCTTCTTCTTGCAGTCATTTAGAACCACTGCCGTAAACCATATTGGTAGCATGAAGGAACTCTTCTTCAGGGCTTCTCCGCGTCATTAGACATATATGGTTACAATTTTGCCACCAGTCATGGAGGTGTGATATGGAAAAACCTTCAACCTCCTAACCTTCAGGATCAGTCACGAAACTGTTGTCAGCAATGCTACAATAAGAAGAAGTGTTCCTTCACCAAATCTTCACCGCGGAAACCTAAAAAGAATATTGTTAGCACTTGACGAAAATTACTGTCACCTCTTGATGGGTCCAATGAGGTTTCAATCTCTCTTAGCTTCAAGCGATCGTATTCTCGGGGCTATTTCTATTCGCTCACAGATTCTTCATTTGTTAATCAATGAGAACTGCGTATTTCCATCTCCGGAGACGTGAAGCGCCACACCTGAGTCAACTTCCTATGGAGGAGACATGGGAGCAGGCCGAGTGTGAATGGGTGGGTTCATGCGAAGGAGGGTTAATGAATACGGCATGAATTACAAGTGATATCCCGTTTACAACACTAGGGTGGAATAAAGATTAATACGGTGGATTTATGGCGTCGAGTTCCCGCTTACCTTCTAAAAGAAGTTAGTGACCTTAGGTTGCTTGTAAAGAATAAGGAGCGAGTGTAACGGATTGCGTTAGATTTTAGTGTTTAGCATTGAATTGCTTGTTTTGCTTACTTGAGTGTGGATCTAAAAGAGCGTCTGACTACACCTCCGAGGATTTCCCCCTGTATTTATTAGTTAGTGTCCCTTCCGAATTTATGTCAGCTAACTTCTGTTCGCTCAAATAACACAAGCCAATTACAATCGCCAACGACATTGACTCATACTCGGGTGAAAAAAAACTTAGTTCATGCGACTAACTCTCTAATAGCGTATGAGTTACCTTAGTTGAATTATTAGAGTATGAGTGCAGCATGGCAGCCGGCTTGGGTTAGCCTCAAATCACTCTGGATGTGATTGATTGTTTTTCTAGGAGGTGGGGAAATGGAGGATAGAAATGTGACTCCACTGCATAGGAATATTGAGACAGTTGAATTGTTCAATCGGAAATATTAAATGGATCATTTGTTCACTTTATTCACCAAAAACAGGGTTATTCATTGCGGAATTGTCGCAGTACTATGACTATTCATCTAAACCGAAAATGATTTATAAAAAGGCTGCAATTTACATAACGTGAATTGACCAGTGTTGCGTAGTACCTTTGCTGAATTTTAAGTCTTCGCAAAAAAATGCACCTTCGATTTCATGTGCCAAGATGATTCCCCTCTTTCATTTTTCTTTTTCCTAATCGCTGTAGTTATCGCTCTGCCGGTATACTGGAGAATAATGCAGCCAATATTGGTCATAATATTGGCACACGTGAAATGCACTATTGCAGATTACAAATAACATCGTTAATAAGTGAAAATATCCCCATATTTCCCTCCAGATCGTTGCGCTAGTTTCTTAAACGTTGGATTGCAGAATACATTGGACCACATACTCGATGTTTAGTCAGCTAAGATGGTTCCACCGTAAAATGACTGAAATGCCATGTAATTCATATTATGACTTCATACAGAAAAGCGTGTTCTCTATTTGATGCAAACAGCAAATGTTTACCTTTCCACGGTACTTTTTCGAAAAACTCACTTGAGATAACATGGATTTGAATGCAAGAATGGATGTAAATGGATATTAGTAGTATTTTCCTGTCCAATGTAAATTTCATATTCAGCAAAAACTGTTTATCAGAAGAAAATTTTCCTTGCAAATAGAATGGTCATAAAATGAAGGCGCTAATTCATCTCAGTATTTCAATTACAAGGCAATTAACTGCACAAGCTGAAATCAAAATGTGTTAGTTCAATATAATAGTCAGCTTCTGTGGCTGAAAAGTTTTATATTAGAAATATTTTCGTAGCTTACTCTGCATATGACTGAATGAACTGATTCTCTTCCTGCAAATGTTGAATGATAATTCTTCTCGAGTTACTAACCTGGTCAGGTCCTCTTTCTCCGCCAAAGCTTCGATGCACGTCTCGCTATTCGTCTTTTGAACTTATGATTCTCAGTCTTCTAGGCTCATCATGAGCTAGTCGCGCATCGAAACGTCCGCGGAGATGAAGTACCTGACCCGTTGCTCAACCCGAGAAGAATTAAGTTAGCTGGAGTAGTAATCGTGGGTCATTTAATCCACATTTTAATATTAAATTCAAGTGAGTCAATAAAAAATTCAAGGACCACATTTCTTGTAAGTGCGTCTGTTTATGCGGTGGAACTAGCAATGAATGCAGTAATGGAAATGATACAAGAATTATATTTTTAATTTTTACCTTAATGAAGGCATGTTATGACTCTAGTTTTGAGCGCGGTATTGGAACTTTAGGCGAAAGTTATATTTAAATATTTTTTCACTCTTTGTGACTAATTGATATTTGTTAGCTATCATTATAACATTATGAAATTTATTGTTTCGCGTTTAGAAGAAAATCTGTACATATTTCATCGAATTGTTACGAAATATATCTCATGCGCTGTAAGGCTACGTGTTGAAATAGCTCTGAATTTCCATGCAAACTAAATCGGTAAGGTGCAATTTTTTCTCTCATAAATATAGATAACACTAATAAAACAGTATGTATTGGCACGCATACAAGTTTCACGCAAATATGTGCTTGGACATAAATCGCTCCAACCGCCTTAACGCTCTTACCGTGCATATTTTTATCTTAATTTTTTTCTAATAGCTAAAGCTTTTCATCAGTGATAATTAGTTTTTTAAGCAAAGAAAACGACTTGATGGAACTCAGTAATAGTTGTGACTCAGACAGTCGTGGTGGAATTTCCTTAATTTAGATTATCACGACCCGTTTCAAGCACCAATTGTGATGGAATAAGAACGTCGGTCAGCTCAAAGTGAGCAGGCGGAATACCGTACCGTCCTAAAAATAGGTTGCAGGAGGCTGGTAATCAGACAGGGAAGATTTTGCGTCCTGTACGGAGGAATACTTCGTTGCTGAGTGGGTGGTCGCTTGGAGCCTAAGGTGAGGGAATGCGACTAGAGAAGACGTGAAAAGAGGCCGTGGTCCGAGGTGCATATTGGTGAGACGCGGGAAAAGGGTGAGGGGAAAGGGGGGAGGGCCCTGACCAGGCTATGGATTGTTGTCGTGTTGGTGGGCATAACGGAGTATACCTTATCCCACTGCAACCGGACGCTCTGGGCTGAGGAGGGAAGGAGGATGTAGCAGCACCTGAAGGGAGGAAATGGGGAGCGACCGTTGTCGTCAAATAGCGAAACAAAGGAATTGAAGTCACAAGAGAGTTGGGTGGTGGTCGTAAATAAAATTCTCGGGCGAAAGATGGCAGGCAGCGTTGAGTAGTGGGTGGGCGGAGTCGCGGAATGGATGCAAAGAAGAGGGATGTGTGAGGGCGTGAAGGAAAAGATGGGGCAATGAGGAGTGGACGCGAAGAGGAAGTGGTGGTGGAGATACAGTAAAACGTGACTAACCACATTCGTGTTAGGGGAACTATTTTAGAATTGGTACACCGGCCACAGGTCGGCGTTATGACCGGGAAACAAACGAAAAATGTTGTGGTGGAATCTGTGTCGACCGGGAGAACGCCGGAGAATTTCGCAATTGGTCAGATTAAGGTAGTTAGAGCGACGTATTTCCCAAGTCACCATGGAGACCATGATCGAATTTGATTATTTTTTCTAAATTCCAGCGTTTGTAAGAAGTATGAAGTAAATATTGCAGTATTAATGGTGCAAAAATATAGTTATAAATATATGACAAAATTCTCTGTGATTAAATAAATATATCGACATGCAGGCGCGGCTTAAGGCAAAGTTTTAAGCCGGGCAAAAGAGTATTCCGGCGCCCTCCCCCCCACTTATCAAAACCTATTCGCCAGTTAAACGTAGTAAAAAAATATTTTTTTACAAGCACGGCGCTCCTTCCTTTGCGGCGCGGCGCCCCGGACAGTCGCCCGTGTCGCCCAGACCTTAAGCCGGCCCTGTCCACATAAGTGTCTAACTTGATTTATTTTTTCACGCCATATGGTGGAAACGCTTTCACAACAGCGGGACTTTTTTGCTATTCTTGCTATTACTGCAGTGAGTAATTGATTAATTTTTGTAAATAGTTGAGACAACATACAAACTAAACATCGTTAGTTTTTTGATGAAATGTAGGTGTTAGAAATTCCTAATTATTCAGTATTCTCCCTCTGGAGCGCACAGCCGTAATCTATCCCATGTAAAACACCTTATATTTTAGGCAAATAGCTTGAAAAATAGATCGGCAAGGGGTTCATGTTTTGATATTACTGGAAATATGAAGTTTTTCTTTAAATTTAGGTCAGATTCTAGGTGAAGGGATACCACGCTCAATTTACCTTTTGGTCGGATGATTTTTTTATTTTACGTGGAACATGCTAGGGATGGGCGATTACGATATCGATTAATCGAATAATCGATTATTTTTGTCATTTAATCGAGAATTCGGAATCGATTAACGTAACAACCGATGTAGATTATGTATACCCGATTAATTAGACCGATTATTTTGGAATTTTGTGTCTGGTGAAATGTGATGGCTAGGGCGGCTCACGTTCGTCTTCAGTTCGAAAATTCGACTGTGGCTGAACTCTGCGCGACGACGCGCGCCATAGAGGTATTAAAGTAGAATGTGCATGACGTAACTCTACGCGGCACCACCTTTTGTCGGCCACTCACGTGTCATGTGTAGAAATGGGCGCCGCGCCGACGTGGCCGCGCCGCCGGCAAAATTGGCCACGCCGCCGCCGCCGTCAAAAACACCGGCAGCGGCGCCGCTCTCGGGTTTGACACCGGGTACTCAGGTCCATGATGGTCGACGTTTCGAAGTTCGAATCGAGCATCGACCTCAGGGCAGAGGTGAGTACTTTGACTAGAGCAGGAGGTCGAAATTTCGGACCTGGCCAGCCCGCACGTATATGACCTCAACCTCTAGTCAAGGCACTCACGCAAGGCAAGGCGCAAAGAGCTGTGGTGCCGTACATATCTAAATATGTGGAGAAAAACGAAATTCTGGCGGAAGAGCAATACGGGTTTAGGAAAGAGCATTAAACTACCCATCAAATAGTTGATTTTATTTCTGATGGTTACAGCAGAAAATAAACTACTTTTGGGGTGTTTTTAGACGCCTCCAAAGCATTTGACAAAGGTTGGCAGGACGTATTGAATTCTAAAATGGACGAAATTGGAATACCCAAAGGGATAATTAAATGAACTGATGCATATATAAGAGATAGAAGCTTTTTTATGAAATGGGGGCATGAAAAACGCACAGACCGAAAAATAGCTGCTGGTTTACCACAAGGTTCCATGTATGGCCCGCTACTTTTTATCATCTATACAGCTGACTTCCCAAGGGATATTGACGACTTTCACACCAAGATTGTTTTGTGCGCAGACGACACAGCAATTCTATCAATATTCTGAAAGGCGAATTAGCCTCTATGCATGTACAGGAAACCCTTGACGAGATAGTCCGTTGGTATAGTACTCCATAAAAAAATCAATCAATAAAAAGACTAGCGAGGAGTATGTTCCTGGAGCCCTAGATATAATTAAAAAAGCTAAGGATATTGTTACTTTCTTTCACCACAGTGTCAATGCAAGTGATGCTTTGCGACGCATTCAGTAGGTACTCTCAAGGGAAGACAGAGGGTACCGTCCTACACCTCATCCAGTCGAACGCTACCCGGTGGTCCTCAACCTATGAGATGCTTTCTCGATTCGTAGAGCTGTCGCCCGTGGTAGCCGAGGTGCTGCTCGACTATGGGGACGTGACGATGCTGAGCGGTGCTGAGCTGAGCACCGTTCGTGTCTTCATATCCGTGCTGAAGCCGTTTGCTTAAGTGACTACGGAGGGATCACACTACTTCAGATTACGTTTGAGTTATAATATTTGAAACGTAAAAATGTCACTTTCCGAGTTTTACCCTCGAAAACCAAATAATTACGCTCCTAGAGCCGTTTGAAATTTCAATTTGAAATCCGCGCCGAAAACGTATTTCTCGGCCGATGCCATGTTGATGACGTGGAAAGTATATGATATCGCTCCTCCTATACCATGGAATGCATTGCCGGTGTCGGTCACAAACAGTTATAAGAGTTTAAAGTGGTTAGCGTGGCCGTGTTTGTAAAATATGAGTGAGAGAAAATCGTACACATGTGTATTTTTGTGTGACGAGTTGTAAATCTATGTCACAGAAAATACCCGAGAAATATTTATTTTTGGTTCCTAACAACCCAGAACGAAGAAGAAGTTGCTCAGTGATCTGAGAGCCCAGTTTTTCTGGTCAAAAACTGATTTTTTTCAATTATCTGAAATGTCATCATAATTGTCCTTATAATGAAGGTAAATCATTACCTATTTCACGAATTTTCACTGTCGGATGACCCAAATCTAATTAATACTGCCAGATGTTAGATGGGACCAGGTTACCACGATAGCATCGTACATTCATGCCAGAATAGTGAATCGGAGTACTACTAGCCACGAAATTATTACTTGCGTTTGTTGCATAATGGCTGGACCGTCGGATCGATCCTATCGAGTCCAGAAATAACTATACAATCGCCACGATGCTGGATCCAAGGTTCTAAAAACTGCACTTCAAGAGCCCGATCGCTGTAGCCAATGCCATGAGCACCGTAATCGCTGTGATGGCTAAATGTTCCGCGAGGAGGATCAGGTGAACGTTCTCCACATATTTTCACACGCTGAGCGTGATGCAGCACCATCAGATGACCTCTGGAGCTTTCATGACACTGAAGTAGCATCACAGAGAACCCTGTATAATGAAGATGTCACTGGTGGGTCACCATTTGAGTTACGACAATTCCTCAGCGACCCGTAGTTGACCGCCATCTGAATTATTTTCCAGTGTGGGAGTCAATGAAAACTGAATACCCATATTTATATCAGGTAGCCAGGAAGTACCTGCCAGGAGTAGCAACATCAGTTCCATCAGAGAGGCTCTTTTCTAATGATGAGACTAATTCAATCTGATCTGAGAAGCCGCCTTACCAGTACCCGCTTATCAAAATTGCAATTTTTCGCTTCATTTCCTGTAAACATTTCCTGTTCCTGTAAGAAATTTTTCCCAACTCTTGCCTGACACACATCCTGGAAGTTTATCCAGATTTTACAATTCGTACTCATGATAACATTATCCTTATACAATGTAAAAGAAATTATTTCTTTATAACTTTATTTATGGAGGGGCCATAACATCGCAAGCTATGCTTTGTATGTTGTCATAATCGAATCGATTAATCGATGTATCGATTATTAAAAGCAACTAATCGGGCGCGATTAATCGGCTGCTTGCAATTAATCGATGTACAAAATATCGATTATTTTTTTTATAATCGCCCATCCCTAGAACATGGTATCCCGGAGTGGCAGAGCCTTCAGTTTCCCTTCCATTATTAGGCGTGGATTTAGCCCTTTGCTTGGTGCATTACAACTACACATTCACCGATTTCCAGGCAGCATGCATGTATGAAATAGACAGAAAAATCATTTGCCTGGACTGAGATGCGAACCCAGATCCCAGTCCGCACGAATGACTTTTGACTTGGACATTTATTTAAAATCATACTCACAATTGGGTACCACGGCAGAAAACACGATGTAACATTTGTAGGGTGATCCGTTCAAGATCCAAACTTCGTGGCTATTGACACAATTCGAAATAATATGGCTCGTTCGATCGTATATACGGCCACGATGCGCATGCGCGAGGCGCGGTTGGGGGCCCCCGGTGACTTGCGGCCATTCATGGGCGTGGGCGAAAATATCCGCGCAGTACACCTCGCGACTCCAATGTGCTGGCGCGCTGATTTTGGGGTCAAACGAAAAATATCGTCTATATCTGTCAAAACAAGGTATATAACAGAATTTTTTCAATGTTTGCTGGCGACAAAGCGACTAGGTAATGAAATATTTCATTACTTTGTTTAAATGAAACAGTATCGTGGATTACATTTTTTATTTTGTGAATAAATATTTTTATTGCCTCCTTTCAAATTAAAAATGCCCAATAGAAGTGATATAATAACGAAAAATAAAACTTTTACAATACAAAATTTATGGTCAAAACATGCATGCACAATCCGGATTTCAATGCTTTTGAATCACCTGATTTTGAATCACCTGATCACCGGTGCTTGATTTTTAAAAGTTACAGAAGTGCACGAATTTCTAAAGAATGTGCTAAGGAACGCTATAGAATTCACTTAGTAAGTTCTATAGAAAGTGCTAGGGAATTCTGCAGAATGGTATGGAGTTTCTGCAGAAAGTGCTGGGGAATTTTTACAAAAAGCGCTTGGGAATTCCTACAGAAAAGTGATAGAGAATTTTACAGAATGCTTAAGGTGATTCTTTTGAAAGAGCAAAGCAATCCTGCTGCATGCTAAGGAACGTATACAGAAGGCGCTAGGGAATTTTTAGAAATTTCTTAAAAATGTGTTTCAGTATTTTAAGTTTCTACAGTACTACCCTGGAGATTCTGTAAAACATTTCTTTAAGTGTGCGGAATTTTCTATCAGGAATTTCAAGATATAATCTCAGATGCCGGCCCTTACTAACTGGATATATGAGAATGGATCTTTCCAGAAATGATGCCTAATTGGCCATCGATCAGTTCGGAGATGTCCGCAGCGTTGGACGGGTGAGACGGCTGCGAGTAGGCCAGAAAGTCGACGCCAAGCGCGCCCAAAACGACGGCGCAAGCACCTCGACCAGAGATTAAAGAAGAGCATAGATGAAACGATATGGTTCGCTGGCGCAGAGGAATGTAGAACCCATAAATGCGCAATTAGCTGCATTGAATGGCGCACTTGTGCAGTTAATGCGCCGGAAGCATAGATAGTAGTAGTGGTGTTTTCGCGGTGCCCTTAAGATTAATCTAGAACAATGCAGAATGGACATAATTATTATTTAATCTTCTTGCTAAGAGAAGTTTGAATGGAAGTAAGTATCAGCACACCGTAATTTAAAGTATGTTACGGAGCTATCTCGATTAAAAATCCTGTGGACAAAATGCGCGCGAGAGTCATGGTAGGTGGATAATTAATCGCAAAAAAGGCTCACTTTCCTTCGTCAACATGCCATCTACCCTCTTCTTTAATCTTTGACCCCGACTCTCGCTAAATATTGCTCGCTAACGCAGACGTATTCAATTAAAATATACGGCCGTGTTCGCGACAGAGCCACTCCTGTCATTTTACACTGAGATTTCCTCACTTTTTTATCCTTAACAGTTGGTTCCACTGAGGTCAGGATAGTCCTTTGAACTACAGTCCACAGAACTTTGAATATATTCAGCGACAATTCCCAAAATAATGAAATTAAAATGCCGAGTACTTTAAAGTCGGTACGGAATGCGATGTTGTTTGAATATTGATACTATGAATCAATGAAGATGGAATCAGGCCATCCCTTTTAATGCTATTGGACAATTTCTTATGAGTGAATTGATAACTCGTTAAAATTGACGCCTATAGAATTGGTCCTAAGTAAAAATAGTTGGATTTTTAAGAGAATTTTGTTTGAAAAAAAACTTGAGAGCTATTCATGATGGGCATCTTCACCCAAACCTTGACAGTCAGTATCTTTATTATTTGGGATAAAGCTAATATAAGATTTTGGAATGTTTCCTGCTAAATTAATGATTACTTATTTAGTAGTGTAATGATGATGATTAAAAAATTTCCAAATTTAATAAGACTACATTTTCAGTACTTACAAACTGAATTCTTCTTCAGTGTTCAGCTATGCCTTATTTTCTTTCCCTATTTTTCTTTGCACCTTTACATGGCTGGTGTCCTAATCGAATTTTTTGGACTTTAAAATGAAGGCAATTTCCTAGAATCTTGCTGAATGCAGTCTGTAACTCTACAATAATTTGAAAATCCTTATTTTTCTGTCCTAAATTTACCTCAGGATATTGTACAAATTTTTTCGGAGGAGGAGAATCATTTGCCTAATTGATTGGGTTCTTATTTGTATTTGATATCGTACTAGCGGAAATTATTTCTGTTGCATGTTATACTTTTTCTTCTCTTAACCAAGCATTTTTATTGCCATAGCAAACTGAGGGTGGGTATCATAAAATAATTTTTTGACAGTTATAATGTCTGAATTTGAAAATGAAAAGCTTTTTATTTTCCATGGAGAACGCTTGAATGTTAGCCATGATTTCAAAAGTAAAAAAATGGCAGGGGAATTTATATAAAATGTGACACATAGGCAAAAAAGATATTTTGAAGCCATTTTTGAAAATATCAACCTGCGATTTTTTTAATTTGACCAAAAATCCAATACTTTATGTGTGTAGAATTTTTTTGAATCACTTGAAATATACACCTAATTTCTACAGTATTATAAACATAAGCAATATATCTTTTACAAAGCCGATATATATGCCAGTGGCACTTCTCGCCGGAGAAGCGAAAACCGATATATCGGCCCGTAGCACTAAGAGAGTTAAAATTGAGAGGTAACTCTAAAAACCACGGTCGTTAAATACCGAAGTCACGATAGTAAATTCAGTTTGGTAAAAATTTATTTAAAAAGAAATAAGAATGACTTTTGTCTTTAACCTTCAACGATTCCCCGAAGTTCAGTCCTGAACTGTTCTTTAAAATTATTTTTAGCGATACAAACGAATATACCGACATGTCACTCAATTTTTTCTTATGCTAATTGTTGATTTTGTCTTGAATCACTAGGACAGCACGTAGGTTGACCCGGTTGCAATTGAAGGAGGAGTGCTCATGAGTAAGCGGCCATTTGTGAATGGAGGAGAGCGGAAACGGGCTGGTGAGTTGTTGGGAGTCCTTTTAAAAGGAGTGGGTGGGGTGGGAACTAGGTGAGTGATTTCCTTCGGCTCTCAGAGCTAATATTTGTGCCTCAGGAGCAGTTGGGCGGAAGTCCACCGTGGGCTAAATTGGGTTAACACTGTTTTGGGATCCCAAAATCTCTTGAATGTCCCTCGAAATGTGATGGAGTTCAGTTGCAGTAGATTTGGATTTTCAGGCGCACAAACTGCTACTGCTAAATCGCACCGTCTAACCTTAGTCCTTAATCCTAAGGCAAGCACAGCGTTCATACTTGAGGTGGGATTCGAACCCGGGACCTTTGAGTTTCCAGTCAATTCTCGAAACTTCCAGGATGCTAATTGCTTATAAAAATGACCAATTATCGAATGGTTTTGCTGAAGTATTGCGTAGTACCCCTACTCGGTATTTAACATGAAATAAATTTTGTTTGCTGACAGGATGTGGAAGCTTGAGAATACTGAATCAACGGAATCATGCGATAAATTGGTATTTTTGCATGTGGTATTTATCACGGCGTTTCGAGAATTTACCAGCAGGACGGCGTGTTACCTGTCTGAATACCGCGGTTAATACAGTGTTATTCCCAGCAGTGAAAGTTATATTAACGGCTGTATTCATAATTGGGCTTGTCCAAGTCTAAGTTATTTCGGTCGATACTTCCATTGAGCCAGTCATTTTAACGTCGTTTTATCCTCAAATTGCGTTATTTACGACAGATTAGTTCGAAGAAGGTTTAAGTTATGGCTTACCGAGTTGAACGTTGGATTTCTAAACTTATAGCAAAGTGTAATACGAATAATCAAAAATCTTTTAGCCTCATTGGAATCCTCACTTAGACGACTAAGTAAAACCTCAATGACCCGGGCTTAACTTCAAATCCATGAATGTGACCATGACGGATGTAACGAATCAACTTTATGAACCGAGTTGAAATTAATGATGTTTTAACTTTCCGTGAAAATTATCCAGTACGCAAAAACGTAGGTAGGTGAAGGAGGAGAGTGTTTTCAATGTTTTGGACGTGCTAGTTTTTTTTACCGCTGAATGGTTTGGTTTCTCTTGGGTTTCTCTCTCTCAGAAGGCTAATGGTAAAATTGAATCTGAAATATTTAGAAGGATAGCTCAGATAGGCCACATTGTCCCCTTCTTGAAATACTTAAATCCAGTGAAACCTGAGCACTGTGCCAACATTTCTCGTGTCAAAATAATTTGTGTTCTTACCAGTAGTCGCTCTCCCTTTATTTATGTCGACTCTAATGGAATTATTTATAATTAGGGCCGTATCTAGATTTAATTTTTTTTTAAGTTTCTTGATTTGGCGTTGGAACTTATTCTATCGGTTACGATGTATCATGGTTATAGTGGAAATTAATGTGGTGAATGTTCCTTCATTGAGGATGTATGTTACTTGATTTAAAGTCGGAAGTAATTGTGCATCAGTACATGGTGGTGATAATTCTGCTCTAAATACTACTTAATTGTACTCTTGTTTCACCGAAGCTTGTGGTATTCTCAGGCATTAGCAAATTGATGTTATCGGTGAAGTTTCGCAGGTGTAACTCTTCGGTCAACAAAATATAAATTAGTCTTTTGGCGGTGATTTTTAGTAAATTATTTGTTGATACAAAATGTTTCTGAATGTTTATTTCTTCCTTTTCATAATTATAGAATAAGATGCAAGAGCCAAAATTTGATGTCTGGTGCCAATTACTGACGTGTTCAGGTTTTGTCTCGCAGTAATTGATTACCACTGCTTAGCACGAACATGGTTTTCGTTACACTAAGAGGCGGAAAATTACTTCCCTGCAATCCTCCTTATTGTGTCTCTGCGCCCCATTTGGATCAACTAATCTGGCATTGACCGTCAATACCGTATGCCAGCCCAACGACTTAGACAGCCTTGAAGTAGAAAGGCAAATGTCCTTGCCGCGTAGAAGCTGCTGCTTTTACTGGCCAATGACCAACTCAAATACGTCCACACTTCGGAGAAATTTTATTGTTATTGCCACTGTTTTATTTTGGTTTGGAGCAATTCATTCCCTTTCACGAGGACAAACACTTGCCAGCAGGCATGTTTGGCTCAAGAGGGTGGGCGCGATGGCTATTTTCATCTTCGTCGCAGGGATCAGCAGATCGTTGGAGACAAGTAGGCATTTTCTCAACGGATTGTCATGGACACTGCGAAAGCAAGTGTTTTTGAAGTAAAAGTATTGAAAACGACTGGCTGTTTTACGAATATTGAAATTATTTCAAGAAACAGCATCCCCGCGAAGGTACTGCTGTCCTTTCCCGTACGAAGACACTTTTTTGTTCTGAATGAGATGCCATAAATCACGACATTTTGCGTCAAATGTTGATGCCGAGCAATGAAAAAATATACCTCTTACCCGGGAGCTATAACTGGGGAAGTCGATGATATTTTTACTGTTAAGAAGTGGAGAAATCGGGGAACTACTCTACCTTAGTATGTAATTTCTTTTTGTTTCAAGTTCATCAAAACGAAAAACATATTGACAAGAGACTCACTTTTCTGCCCTTTCAGTTTTGTATAATTTTCTGTAATTGGCTATTGAAATAGTCAGGGCCTTTTATTCAGAAATGAAATACATAGGTACTTCATTTAATCTTTTTTTCGTTTAAAGTCAAGTATTTGTCCATCATCGTCGTCATAAGTATTCTATCATTATCAATAGACCTTTGGACGCACGTGAAAAATGTACTCCCCGTTGTAATAATATAAATAGTAGTAAGAAATGAAAGTATGACCAAGAATGGAATACATCAGTCAAACCATGAAGGACGTAAAATTGAACAATTATGTTGGAATGAAGCGGTTGGCAACGAGAGGAGAGTGGAATGGAGAGTTGCAGTAAACCAATCTTCAGATTGATGACTACCGATGGTGATGAAGAAATGGAAATAAACAGTGAGAATGAAGAGTACTTATGCGATGGGTGTCCATAAGGTGGGCGTTACTTGAGCAGGGACGGTTGCCACAAGAAAAGATAAACTAAATACAATTCAGGCCGATCCCAGATATTCAGGGGCGGGCGCAAAATACCTGCGTACTGGAGAAACGTAGCGGTGGTTATCTACATTCAGGAGCGACCACTAAAGTATCGGGTAAATTGAAAAATTCATAAACGTGTTATAAAATTTTATTTACATTTACCCATCGAATTTTTCATTTCTGGTCGCAAAGGGTGGTTGAAAAATTTTCGTTGACATTTACGGTTGGCCAACATTCATTAAAATCACAAACAAACAAGCAAATGGAAATCAATTAACATTAACAACTAAAGGGGATAACTTTACGAATAATTTCCCGTCTTCGTTATTTACAGATCCTCTCTAGGAACACTTGGTTGGTTGTAGGGAATGAATTGAATATCTCACGTGGTAAATTCTACCAATCAAAAATGGTCCTCGACATAAAATGTTTCTATTCTCTTTGCCGTCATGCGAGTAAAAAAGTGCTGATGAGCCTTTGAAAAGCAATCGAAGCAGTGGTGAAATGCGTATACCTTCTTTAAGACCTTCTTACTACAATGCTTCAGCTGAATTTTTCATGCTTAGAGAAAACCGTCTTATCACATTATATACTTGGGAAATTAATAGCATTTATTTGCTAAGCGACAGTATAGTGGATTAGAGTATTAGGCTGCGAATTTGAGGCTTATTGAAGTTAGCTTGGAGATTATCTTAGCCTAATGTGAGACATTTTCATTCAAGTATTCTACCAGCTGATTGGTAGGTTCTCTCACAGTCCCCATTCTGCATTCCAACATCATAGACATTGTCTCGCTTTCCCTCCTAAGGATGGCCCGTTATTAGATCCCTCTTCAATTCTTCATATCTTCTACCTCCTCTTATAGGTTTTCAATTAAAAATTATCAATTATTCCCCTATTTCAACAATACCACATGTCTTTGTCAATCTGATCAATGGATATGGACGGAAAATGTCACCCGGTCCTTTAATGGCTTATATTATGGTGAATAAATTTCATTCAAGTATTCTACCAGCTGATTGGTAGGTTCTTGGACAGTCCCCATTCTGCATCCCAATTTCATAGACTTGTCTCGCTTTCCCTTCTAAGGATGTCGCGCCATTGGATTCCTTGTAAATTCTTCATATATTCTACCTCTTATTTCGTTGAGAATTCCTATCCTCTTCCTTCCTCTTCCACGCTTACCCAGTGCTTTCCCCTCTATCAATCTCTTCAACATGCCCTCTCCTCTCAATACCTCCTCCATCCATCTCCTCTGCCTTCTCCAAACCTCTGCCAGCCATGTATTTTTCTGAGTATCTAAAATACTTACAAAAACGAAGCTGTCCATAGTTTTCTCTGAAAATCAATCCGGCTCTACTACCCCAAGCATGCGAATGTCGCATGACACAGGGCTAAATTTCGGTAGCTACCGTGTGCATCTCGTGATTCGCATCAGTAAAATGTTATCAAACCAACTTTCAAAAAGAAGACTACGGCACCAAGTAAAGAGTCATCAGGATGGAATGTGGGACGACATGAGCGGAGCGTAAAGGGGACATGTAACTACAAGGCAACCTTCAAATTTTCAGGTGATCTTTCGCTCGGACATCACCAAAGCAATCCGACCCACATAGTTCAGAAACATAAACTTTTCCAGGACCGATTAGGGCTTAAAATGTGTCCATCGATATTTACAAATATATACATCGATATACAAATTTATTTACTGAGTTATCGATATATTCATCGAATTCAAGTGTATCAAACGATTAATCGAAAGAAAATAATAGATATATCGATAGATTAATTGAATTAGCATGCATCAAATGGTTAACCGAAAGAAAGTAATCGATTTCGACACATATATAATTAAAATGTGTCAAAAGATTATTCGGAATAAAATATTTGATTAAGCGTATAATTTGATTGATCTTGGACATCTCTATCCACGGAAGTGAGCAACTTTGTTGCCTGTTGGTTCTGCTTACGCGACTCACGCCCCTAGCCTAATTCAAAAGTGACCTAAAACTGGAGTAAGCACAGGGCGGGCATTATCGTCGCACCCGCACGCTCACATCCTTCAACGGCAGAGCAGAACACACACATGCGATGCCAGACCTAGTTCCGACTCTCGGGCGATGGTGAGATTATGGTCTCCCAGACGGGGGTTCAAGCAGGGGAAGGGCTGAGTACTGTTATGTTGCAGCATGGATGTGGCTGCTCTGGAGGCGGGGTCGCTGGGCGCGTGGGATCATGGGGAGGAGGTCCCTCCGGAGAGAGAAGGAGATGTCAAAAGGAGCGGTGGGCGTTGTCGGTGCCATATTTTTTTTACCTGTTGAAAAAAATAGAAGAACGGGTCCCATCCCGTTCTGCCTTTCTTAAAGGGATAGGGGCGTGACTGGTGGAAAGAAATGTAAAGGCGGAGTGCATCCGCGATAGATCGCCGAGATTTTGTTTTTGCCCTTCCCTACCGTACTCCTTTTTTCTCACAAGATCCTTATAAGGACCTTTTTTTAATTTTCACGGTCACTCACCGCTTTCCGTTCCCTGGGAAAAACCCTTCGCCCACGATGTTGAGGAAAAAAGGGTCTATACGATCCCTTCTCGAGGAGGTGGAGGATGAGTTACCCTTTTGTCCCCCGCAATCCTTGGGACTCTTGAAGGGTTTCCATCCAAGCCCCTTTTTCAAAAGTTCCGGTTGTACGGCTCCGTCCGTTCCGAAAGGTGTTGACCCACCTGAGGTCATGTTATGGCCGTGTTGTAGTATACTCTCGCGTCCGTGTCTGATGCGGTAAACGAAGGCGGAAACGTCACGTTTTGAACGCGCGGGACGTTCCATCTCTTCCTCCCACCCGCCCACCCACTCCTAGGTTACCGGTGTTTTTGAAGATCTCCCCGGAGAAGGAACCCCGCCCCTAAGCCTCGCTCACCGAACGAGCACCCACCCAGTCTCCGGTCGTGCCTACATTTTTACCTGGGGATCATTCACCTGTCCCGTTTGGGTAACTTACAAAGGGGGGGGACGAGTTGAGTAAATGTGAAGGTTTCGTGATGCGTTGAGTCCTCGCGTTGTTATATGGCAGTTTTTGGAGGGAAGAGGTGTTTGGCCTGTTTTATTTTTTTCCCTTCCCTTCAAGTTCTTCTCCGAGTAGTTCCCCGAGGTCGCGGTGCTTCGGTGCGACACCTTTCCTCGTCTCTGGTGACACGGGGCGAATGTCCGACAAGGGTTTTGCAAAATGTCTCCTGAGAAAGGGGCGGTGTTGGGTGTTTTTGGGGGAAATGCAGTGTTATGGGGGCGAAGACCTTGCCCAAAAATAACTGTTCTGCGAGTCAACTGACTGTGTTGGCGGGTTATACCTGCTTGGGAGTCGCCTGAGAAAAAGAGGTTGCGAAGGGGGATCTCGGGTGATCTGAATTTCGGGCGTTCGTATTCGTCAGTGGATCAAATCACGGGCAATATATTGAAGGCAATTTAAATGCCACCATCAATACATTAATACATTATCTGTCATTCGTGAAATGTTTTCAAATGTCGTATCATTATTTCTATTATTATTACTAGGGTAATCTACCAGTTAAGGTAGGTTAAATGGAATACAGTATAAATCCTCTAATTTTTATATATACACGGCTATATCTACCTACAGTATTTCTTTCTTCATCTCAGCGTACGCCCTACCCTTCTTCATCCCGTCCATAAAACCAATTCTCTTTCTTCCCTTACCTCGCTCACCCAACATCCTCCGCTCTATCAAGACCCTTCGTCCCTCATTGCCTCTTCAAACCACCAACTTTGCCTCTTCCTAATCTCATCCAGGTGTTTCCTTTCCTCATTCACCATACCAAGCACGTCCTCATTTGTCTTACTTTTCGCCCACGGCACCTTCTCCTGCCTCTTCCACACTCGCATCTCAAACGCCTGCAGCCCATACACTTCTTCCGCTAGCACAATTCTTATGCCTTTGCTGCTATACCCATTTACTTCTAGCATAACACCCAAGTAATTAAGTAGCACTACTCGCTCCAATCCGTGCTCTCCTACTTTTATGGCCAGCCTCGTTTTCTTTGCCCTAGAAATTCTCATTATTATTGTTTTCTTATGATTAATCTAGCTAATGTTGTAAATGTTATATCAATTTTTCAAGTAGGATAGGAAAGTTTTAAATTCACATTTCGTTATATTTTTAGTATGTACCTCAAGATAATTTGGGCCCCAAAAGTAGACTGACCTGAAAGTTTAAGGTTTTTGGTGGGCATTAATAAAGGTATCTCTAGAATTCATGGTATTTAAAATTGTGCATTGAAATTTCTTTCTGGTCGCATTAATTTTTTGTGTCAGAGTATGAAAGAATAACGTCATATAGGAAATGTTAATTCTGATCCAGATGTCTCTTCTGAAATTTGCTCGAGAAAATTTTAATTTTCAAGTAAGAAATGAAAACTTCCTAATCACATTTCATATTTTTTAGGGGTCAGCAATTTCTTTTGCCCTAAAAATAGGTCAAACTGAATTCGCGGACATAATAATATTTGCAAACCCTATGATGCATGGTAGTTTGGATATTATAGAATAATCATAAATATTAATTTCCAGTCGTATTAGTTTTATTTGACTGAGTGTTGGAGAATTACGTAAGCATTTAATAAGTCGAGAAAAAATTAGCCAATCCTAGGATTTCAAATTTTCACTATTTTTGCTCATCGTTCAATATTTATTCACTGCTCTGTATCAATTACTGCACTGATAGTGTTGGCATTGGAGTTGCGGGGGAAAAGAGACTATAAAAGAAATCTCATATGCTCCAACTTCCCGGCATTCATCGGAAATAAAAACAACCTGAAACCAGTTGATTTTTTCATTGTGGTTAAAGGAAATGTTTTAGAGAAGGATAAAGAGGAACTGAGTCACAGGAGTAATTATTTGGAAAAAAGAGTAGAGAAGGAAGTGCAAAAACGTCAAAAACGACCCATACAAGAGGAAGTATATGGAATTAAATAATAAACTCCGGTCAGTTACCCATCGGGCGAAGGAAAACAAGATAGGTGGAGAAAAGACGTGGAAGAGCTATATGAAAGCGGTAATAGACCTTTAAAGTTAGATTTAGAGAATAAGATAGCAATACAGACGGCTAACCTCGCCCCGGAGATACTCCACAGTGAAATGGAGAAGGCATTACGAAAGGTGAAGGCATGAAAAGCTGTGGGAGTAGATAACATACCTTCGGAGTTACTAAAAATGTAGGCATTAAGGGAAGAGGATCGTTTTTCGAACTTATTCGTAGGATATACGTGATTCATTAGTGGGACGGTATTTTTTAGCGCGCGAAATGCTTCGGAATTTTCAAGCTAATTTTCCGAGTATGGCAGTGAAAATTATGATGTGAAAAATGTATTGGATAACTTCTACATGGCTCCTGAAGTGAAATAATGAGCATATAAATATTAATATTGTTACCTATTGTGTTACGAGTCATAGAGAGCTATACAGTTGAATAACAGATAGAGCATTTTGAGTTGGCAATTAAGTTTTGGGACCTTAGGAACCCTATCAGTCAAACGCGGAGACTAGCCTACTCCCCCGTACGGAGCCAGTTTGTAGGAAATGGACTCTTCCACTGAAAAGGGCCTTCTGCGCCACTGCCAGCATGTTCCGATACCACTATACTACTATACTGTGGCCATGTCGCGAAAAGAGGAATATATATATATGAACAGACTTCAGCAATTACTTCGCAATTAACCGTCCAAGGCGTAGGAACACAAGAGTGGACGATTAGATAGATATCCCTCCGCAAGTTCGACGCGTCATCACTCACTGAACTCCAATCCAGAGCTTCATATAAGTTCATTTGAGTATTCTACCTGCTGATTGGCAGGTTTTTGGACAGTCCTTATCCTAGCATCCCAAATTCTGGTATATCGCCTCGCTTTCCCTCCTATAGATACCATCTTAGATAAAGATTACTATCTTACTTGTGTAAACAAATATCAATTAACATTAATTCAGAAAAACGCATTACACGGAAGACGGAAACTCTGTCCATTCCATCATATCGAACTAATTTTTATGAAAAGTCCCTCTTTTTTTCTTCATGCAAATTATGGAACTCTTTGTCATACAAGACACTGTCTCCGCCGTAACTCTGTGGAACTCCTTCATTTTAATATGTTTCCTTCAATTTAACCTGATGATGGCATGAGATGCTGAAACCCGGGTCGTGTTCTTTAAAATAAGGTGTGGAATAATAACCAAGTGCTTTTCATTATTCTTTGTCATATCCGAAAATATTGTTAATTGATATACATCCAACTCTGTAGTATTTTTTGGTGAAGCTATGTGTTTTCGATGCGCTGTATACTCACAACTTTTATTTATGTTATGGCTTATTTTGTCTTGCGTACAGTTATGTAGGTACTTTGTCTCTTATTGAACACTGTGACTAATGTATTCATTGATTGTAAAAATTTCTTCTGCTCCATGGGACAGATCTGTCCCCGAGCAAATAAAGTTATTATTATAGATGTCCCCCCATTAGCTCCCTCTTAAATTCCTCATATCGTCTACCTCTTCTTATTTCGTTCAGAATTCAGATCCTCTTCCTTCCTCTTCCACGCTTCCCCAGTGTTTTCACCTCTATCACCCTCTTCAGCATGCTCTCTCCTCCAAAAACTTCCTCCATCCATCCCTTTTGCCTTCTCCGAAACTCCGCCACCAGCTTCATCTTCTCTCCAATCATGTCCAATACCTCCTCGTTCGTCTTCCTCGCCACCCAGCTCACCCTATCCATCCTTCCCCAAACCCACATCTCAAACGCCTCAAGTGTGCACAATCCTCCCTTCGCTATGACCAAGTGTCCAACCCATACAGCGCCACGCTCCACATTACAGTTTTCACCAGCCTTTTCTTTACATCTCTTCTCAGACACCCCCTCATCAATTCCCTGCTCTTTGAAAATCCTTCTTTAGCCAGGGCAATTCTACATTTGATGTCCCTACCACTAAACCCATTCTCCTCCAAAATACTACCCAGATACGTAATCTTCTCAATCTTCTATATTGTGTGCATTCCTGCCCTTATATTCAGCCCCACCTTCTTACTTCTAGAAAATTTTATCACCTTCGTCTTCTTATGATTTATCTACATTCCATACATTTTTCCCTATACCTCTAACGCATTCGTCATTGACTTTTAACCCTTGGCTGACTGACAAGCCAATGCTTGATCATCTGCAAATCACTGACTATCAGATCCCCTTCTACCTTAATTTCTACCTCTATCTAATCCCATGCCTCCCTGAGGTACTATCATCTCTTCTGAGTACACGTTAATAAGTAACGGCAGTAATGAGCAGCCTCTTATCACGACCTATCCAGATTCTCCATCAGCTACCCTAACCTGCGTCTGGTTCATAAAAACATTCCGAATGAGACGTCTGTCCCTCCATTTCTAATTTCTTCATCACTCTCATTGATTTCGTGTAGTCCATCCTATCAAACGCTTTCTCGAAATCTACACAGAAAGCAAAAACATCCTGCCCATACTCTAGGTTTCTTTCTACTTGCGTCTTCATTATTCCTAATGCGTCTCGCGTTCCGGTCCCTCTTCTAAACCCAAACTGGTCGTCACCCAGGTATTCCTTAGCCTTCTATTTATAATTCTCTGAACTACTTTGGCCGCGTGAGACATTAAGCTAATTCCTATAGTCTTCGCACGTTTATTCCTTGCTCTTCTTCGGTATCGGAATTAGTATTGTCTCCCCGGCCTCCGGCCTCTCCGTGAAGTCCTCCGGCCACACTCCATCCTCATAAATTCTACGAATAAGTGCAACAATTTTCTTCTTCCGTTCTTCCCTATACTCTTTAGAAACTCTCCAGGTATGTCAAATATACCTAGCACCGTATTCCTTTTCATGTCTCATAGTACTCTTTTGATTTCGCTATCAAGGATACCTGGTTCGATGACATCTCTGTCGATATTGTCTTCCCATTGTATATCTAATGTATTGTGCCTTATTTACTTACCTTGAATCTCTTCAAAATCTTCCTTCCACCTCTCCTAGATATCTTTTGGTTCTACAATCAACTTTCCTGTTATGTTTGTAAGCTTTGTAATTCCTCTTCCCTTACTACCGCCCGTCAGTTCCTTTACTTTCCTATGCAATGCATTTGCTCTTCTCTATTTTTGAAATTTCTTTAGGGAGCCGATCTGTTCTCTCCAACATACCTCTTTTGATTTCCTTGTTTCTCTTCTAATCTTGTTCAATTCCCAGTATTTTATCCTTCCTAGGTCTGAGTTTACGCTCTTCCATTTCCTTCTATCCTGAATCTCCATTGTCATATCCTTCGTGATCCACGGTTTTCTAATTTTAGCTGCACTTACTACGCCTACCGTTCCTTTCGCCGCTTCCATAATTCCTTTTTTCAAGCTTCCCCATTCATCTTCCACTGGTCTCAATCCATTATCTGCAGCCCTGATTTTATCAACCTGCTCTCGATACGTCTTCATTGTCCCAGTTAATGCCTCTGTATTCCAATTTCGTACCCTCCTACCCCTTCTTATATTTTTTAATTTTACGAAGCATTTCATGACTTGTAAGTTGTGATCTGATTCTGCATCAGCCCCTCGATAGGTATGTAAGTGATTAATACTATTCCTGAATCAGCGACGAACCATAGGTGATATAATCTATCCGGAACCTATATGTGTCTCCCGGCTTCTTCCAAGTATACCTCTGTCGAGAATGATGCCTGGACCATGTATTTGCTATCACTAGATTATTTCTCCGGAAAAAGTGAACAGCTTTCTTGCCGTGGTCATTTCTCCTTCTTAGCCCATAATCATCCACGTCCCTCCCATCTCTTTCTTCGCCCATCGCCGGGGTCCAATCCACCATCACCACAAAGTACTTACTCCCCGGTATGCTACTAATTATTTCCTTTAGCTGGTTGAATACACCATATACCTGATTCTATCTATGATTAGAGGTAGGCATATAAACCTGGATTACAACTAAAGTCGTTGGATCTGCCTTTAGCTCGACGGCTATTATCCTATCACTCACCTGTTCTGCGTACCTACACTACTTATCTATTGAGTTTCCTGTTCATTACGAAAGCAACCTCGCGCTGCCTTTCATTCCCTCCCCTATATGTCACTATATAGCCATCGCTCCATTAGTCCCCGCTATATTTCCGTCGTACTTCGCCCAGACCCATGATGCCTATACCCACCCTCTCCATTTCTTCCCTTGCATTCTCTTAACTATCCCCCCCTTAGCATAATCCTAACATTCCACGTTCCTATTCTGATTTTTGCTTTCCTCTACTGTATCTTCTTTACCTCTGCTGCTGCATTTGCTTCCGCTTCCGAACAAGGATTTTCTGTGATGACGACCAATGAAATTATTTTTATTTATTATATTATTATATATTACATTAATTTTCATAAAAGAACTGTCCATAATTTCAAGGTTTTTTAAATTGAGATGGTATTCGGTGGCCTACCTCTACAGTTTTTTTTACGTGACACCATCACGAGAGAGGTCGCCCCATTGGGATCAGGCGCCTTTTGCAGCCGCTTCATTGAGGTACAGACGCTGCGCGGACTACCATTCGTCTGTCTCCTAACCTTCGACCTATCTGGCATGGGTGGCCCTACCAGGAGCATTGCTTCCGCCAGTTCAGCTCTAGGGGTCATCGTAGCACGCACGTTCTTCCACCACAACATGGCTGTGGTCCTTGGGAAGAGTCCATATAACTAGGGCTCAAGAAAAAAGTGTTTCCAGCAGTATGAAAAGGAACGATATTGTGTCGCAAAATACTGGCGATACCGATCGGTTAACGGTCTGTGATGCCCAATTAGACTACGGCTTTGACTATTTATAGGAATATTTTTAGCGTGCTTTCTGGGCTAAGTTCCATTTCACTTGTCATCTCTTCTTTGCAGTGATTCGAGATACTTTTCTAGAAGTAGACATTTTTTGCTATAGTTACTGCGCACTGCTATTCTTATGAAATATCCGCGAATTTCTTTTATTTGTCCTCTTTCTAAAAAAGTCATGGTTGCCAATGTTTCCTAACCGGCCATTTGATCATACATTTGCTTTTAGTTATGCATTGTTTCCTCAGTAGTTTTGTAAAAATTTAGTTGTTTTCGCTTTTAAGATTTTTTTCAAGTTTTTTTTCAGGGTATTTTTGGGTTTCTTTGCTTTAATCCATAAACACATCCGCAGACCCTAGCGATTGGTCTGAGTACTTCTACTGTCGTTAACCGTCGAGAGAAGGAAAAGCACCTTTGTATTCGCTACCATTGGTAGGCATATGGGTAACTTTGACAAGAACGTTTAGAGATGATCCTGTATTGAACCAAATTAAGATAGGGGCTGCCCAAAACTCTTCTCTCTCTTTCTCTCTACTCTTTGCATACCACCTGGTTTTTGTAGAGGATTCCATTAAGATGGATTTGCATCTAGTCTTCACTGAATGCATATTTGCGGTGATTTAATTCAATAAGTTCAAACCTTTTCCAAAACCTTTCTTGTAGCTTTGACCCTAAAGTCAATTGGAAATCAGTCCAATCTGCTCCATCCAATGTCTTTTTGAAGTAAGTTAATCGAGCAAATGCATCCTGGTCATGTCTTAATCCATATCATATCATCTTCACTTCTGAGAAAACTATTGAAATATTACAGAAAGACTCCATTTCCCAGGAGCCATTTCAACACCTGAGCATCATCCATGAAGAAAAAGGTTGGAATTTGCTAGGGCGTAACTGGGAGGGGGGGGGAGATCGCCCCCCCCCCCCCAAACGATGAAGAAAAAGCTCAATTTTAATATCCTATATTCAAATTTTGATAAATGCAAATCAAGTACGCGTAATCGGTTTTGGCTTGTTGTAGGTAAAGTCCTTATTAAAGGTAAGTTTTCCAAGGGACAACTGTGGCGATCATCACTGGCTAGAGTCGCTGAGGGGATGGGGGGGACTAATCACCCCCCCCCCCCCGCCAAGAGCTTTCCCTAGTTACGCCCTTGATATGGTGGAGATAGGCTGTTTAAAATGCATCCCTTTCTGTACAACCCACCAATGTTATTGAACAGGAAAAGAAAGAAAAGACTGGAATTATAGATGGAGGGGAACTTCTGTTGTGAAAATGCTGTTAGGTTTGTTGATGACTTGTTAGCCTATCAACTAAGATTTTTCAATTTAAAAAAAATGCCATTCAGAATCTTTGACAGGGATATAGCTTGAGAATAAACATTAATCAGACATAATTAATGAGATTTTCCAAGGAAAAAAGGACAAAAGTAAGCTTAAGAGTGGGAGAGCATAAGTTAGAACAGTTGCCATTATTATGCTTTTTATGGAGCATTATGGATAATAATGGATGTGGTACAGAGGATACTTAAAGGAGAATATATAAGAAAAGAGGCATTAGTGAACAGGAGGGAAGTGATCGTAGTAACCCTGGGTAAAGACATTAAATAAAGATTAGAGAGAAGCATAGCAATATGGTAGTGTAACTTGGAACCTGAGGAGAGAGGAAGGGAAACACAAGAGGCATTCAAGATGTAGTAATGGAAAATAATGGAAAAAGTTTGATTGACTATACAATGGGCAAACAGAAGTTCTGGGTGAGATAGAGAGAGAAGAGGAGGCAAAGTATGTGGATGGAGTGAGTAGTAAAGGGGGGGTGGTTGAGAGGGCCTTCGCCTAATCCTTCTCCTCTTTCTCAGCATACTCACTTCCAAAGGGCCTTCACGCCCACCCCCTTTTATTAGTGTGTGATGTAATGATGAAAGTGGTGTAATGATTACAATTTAGTTGTAAATAAAAATAAAGTTGTCCTTGTTTATTTTCATAACAAAATGATGACTAATTAGTAATTAGACCACTCTTAAAAAATGACTTACTCCAGGCCACTTCTACTAAATTTTTAGGTCTTCATATAACTGAGGATATCAGTTGGTCTGATCGTATGATTGACATTTTTAATAAAATATCCATAGGTATCTTTATGATCTGAAAGTTGGGTCCCATAGTCTCCTTTCACACTTTAAAGTTGATATATTTTGCTAAGATTCATTCCCATATTTCTTATGCAATAATTTTCGGGGGTAGCTACACAGTTTCAGGCTGAGTATGTATTCTCTGTTCAAAAACAAGCAATCAAAGCTATGTTTAGATGGTTTCAAAAATAAACTTTGTTATATTCCACACAAATTTATTAAAAACACTCAACCGGTATCGCCTTTTCAGTTCATTCTCAAGAGTTAAAACACTAGTTAACAGACAGGGTCTGTTAACTAGTTATATATATGTGTTGGGTCTCACAACGGTTGAATGGGGGGGGGGGGAACTTCAAGGACTGGTGATTGGAAGGCTATGAAAAACGGGGGGGGGGAGGTCAAGAAAGGAAGGTGAGCAGGCAAACAACTGGTGGCGAGAGTACAATGACAGCTTATCTATGGGGGTGGTGGTGGGGGGATGGGTACTGAGTAGAAGGGGGAGGGGTTGGAAGGGACTAGGTCATGTAATACATCTTTCTTATATATATTAAAATACGCTAAAATTTCAAAATTCTCTGTGTTTCTAGTTTCCATCCACACCCCTGGTAAACCCCTATTTGCTGCCTCCAAAATCCTTACTCTACCCCCAATATTTATACCGACATGTGTTTGTTTTGCAAAAAACAATCCTGTGGTTTTCCCAACCTACTCTTGAGTATCACCACTACTCAACACATAGCAGCACCTTTATACATGTCGGTCAGCACTCCTCTTGCCTTTTAATGTAATGTCCCTATCATTCTGCTTCCATACTATACAACAAGCTACCACTATCTATCAAATATATTTCTTCCCCATCATATTTTAAATGGAAAGTAAAATAATATCTTTAAAAAAATCCTTCTATAGTGTGACTGAATTGATGAAGTCCAATGATTCAGACCCTTCTCTTGGACTACAACCTTGTCGTGGTGGAAGGGCTTGCGTGCTCCGATGACCCCTAGAGCTGCACTGGCAGGAGCAATGCTCCTGGTAGGGTCACCCATGCCAGATTGGTCGGAGATTAGGAAACAGACGAATTAGTCCGCGCAACGTCTTTACCTCAGTGAGGCGGCTGCAAAAGGTGCCTGATCCCAATGGGGCGACCTCTCTCGTGGTGATGGATGACTCGTTCATCGAAACGTCCGCAGCGATAGAGGAACTCACCCAGTGGAATACCTGAAGAGCCTATGTTAACTGCATACATGCCGGTAAAGCATAATATCTTTCTTCAATGCCCAAAGTTGTCACCAGTGTCCATCCATACAATAGGATTACACTAAAAATGGCTACCCTCCCAGGCCTTTTGTTATACTGATCCCATTGTAGCAGCCTTCTGATTGTGAGTGAAGTTGTCTCTGAAAAACACAATTAAGGAAGGCAACCACATAAATTATCATGCCCAAAGTTATGGGTAGTTTTGATATGAAGAGGAATCTAGACAAATGAAGGATACAGATCTCTTAAGTGGGGGCTATGCCATTCAACCGTGGGTACAGAGTCTCTGGGGTTGTTAATGTATGATATCCTTGCACACCATAAAAGGCACATGCAGAAGAAAAAAGAAACAGGAAAGTACCTTGAAAGTCAGAATAAGCTAATGGAATGTAAGGACTATGCTTAGTACTGGAGAGCTAGAAAATATCATAGAGTGCATCCGTCAAGGTATTCTACTAATTAAATGATAGATCCATGGATATTCTTACCTTTTTAATAATCACTGGGAGTCTTCTCAAACATTTCCTCAACATAGATATCTATTTTCCAACATTTTATCCCTTTTCTAACTTCACTTATTTACTGGTTAATGTAGGTAAAGGAAGAGAGTAAAAATCATATAGATTTTTACATCAGAAGGATCCTAATTACCTACATGATTTCTTTCTTCATCTCAGCATAAGTCCAACCTCTTTTCATCCTGTCCGTAAAGCCCATTCTCTTTCTTCACTTCCCTGCTTACCTAACATCCTTCACTCTATCATGGCTGTCAGCATCTTTTAACCTCTCATTATCTCATTCAACCACCTACTCTGCCTCCTCCTAATCTCCCTCAGAAGTTTCCTCTACTCCCCCAGGGCCTAGCCACATTAAAACACCGGTTCCCCTCAGATCAGAAAAGTCAAGCAACGTTGGGCCAAGATGGAGGTTGGATGGGTGACCCACCTCCATACCTCTACCTTGGTGCTCTTGTCCCCTGTCTGCAAGTGGCAGGCAGGTTAAATGTGCGACAGAACAATGGACCTAAAAAGGTCTGAGTGCCAGGGGGGATCCAAAAGGCCCTCGCCCACCCTTACTATCTATCTATCACCCACCATACCGAATACCTTGTTTATCTTCCTTTCTGACCACCACACTTTCTCCATTCTCCTCCACACCCACATCTCAAAAGCCTGTAGCTTATTTTCGTCCTCTTTTCTCAGAGTCCATGTTTCTGCACCATCTGGTGCTACAGTCCATATTAGACTTTCATCCAACCTTTTCTTTATGTCCTTACATAAGGTTCCCATCGTCAACTCTCTCCCAAAGCTGAATGCTTCTTTGCTAGTACTGTTCTCTTTCAAATGCCTCTTTTAGCATGCCTCTTTTCCTCCAACTTACTACCCAGGTAATAAGTTGCTCTAATTCCTCCAGTTTATGCTAGTGATATTATTTTGTTGACGTTTAGTTATGATGTTAATTTTCTGATATTTATTTAATGTTGTGATATGTGCTGGAGGGAAATATTTGGTGTATAAAATGAGCATATGACAGTGGGCAGCACTGCATAACATTCTCCCAGAGGGGGAAGCAGACATGACGAAGTAGAGACAGAGGTCAGTGATCAGGAGTGTTTATAAATCTACCAATAAAATTTTAATCATACTACAGTGTCATCCTGGGGCAAGGGCCTAGCCACGTTGACACACCAGATCCCATCAGATCACCAAAGTTAAGCAACGTTGGGCCTGGATGGGGGTTGGATGGGTGGGCCTCCTCCATGCCTCTACCGGGGTGAATAGAGGGGTGACACTCCCTCCAGACCTATACCAGGAGGCCAGAGGGAGAACCCAGACCAGGAAGGTAGGAGGGAGGACTCCCTCCATACCTGTACCGGGAAGGTTGGGGGTGGCCCCTCCTTAGTACCTCTACCGTGGTGCTCTTGTCCCCTGTCTGCAAGTGGCAAGCAGATTAAACGTGGGATGGCACAATGGACCAAAAGGTTTGAGTGCCAGGAGAATTCCAGAAGGCCCTCGCCCACCCATACAATCTACATCTACAGTCAGCTTTACTCTTTTATGGTCAGCCTTACTTTCTTTGTCCTCAAAAACCTCATAACTTTTACCTTATGATTAATCTTTATTCTTAATTTTCGCGCACCGATTTTCTATTGCATCTACTTAGCTGAAATCCCTTCAATGATCAACTAACCAATGCCTGTTTATCCATGAATCCAACCCACATCTTCATCTGGCCTCCTTCTTTGATTCCCACATCTAGATCTTCCCATGCCTCTCTTACCATTTCCTCAGTATAAATGTTTAAAAGCAAAGGCGACAATGGGCACCCTTGCCTTACCCTGCAACTTATAATTACCCGCCCTGATTCCCCATCTGCCACCTTCACCTGTTCCCTCTTAGCCATGTATTAGATTTGGATGAGTCTCCTACGTCACCAATCTACTCCTATTTTCATGTGTATCTGCATTAGTCCCTTTTAAACTATTTATATTTTGCCTCCCTTCACACTTTCCAAGATACCTTTTCTTCTCATTTTCCTGCCAGACTCTCATCCATACTTTCCCAACATTCTCTTCTATACCACCCTCCTCGAAATGTCATTATAATCAATCATCAACATCTAATCTCAACCCAGTTTTCCAGGTAGGTACAGATTAAGACTCAGACCACCACCTAGTAATAATGAAATGTTTTGTTGAATTCACTAGGATAGTAAATGGATGGAGGGCACAGAATTGGGACATAAGAGTAGTATTAGTTGGACCAAAGCAAGCTAATGAAATCCTGGTTGAGAGAGGGGAATTTGATCTGTCTAAAATGAATGGTTGTGCCTGAAAAAAAGGAATTAGAGTAAAGAAATAGTTGGAATAGTATATGTACTTTAATATACATGCAGATATAGGAAAAATGGAAATAGTATGGTTAAGAGCTTAATAGTTAGAATATTATAATTTTTTTTCTATGCTTTAAAGTAAGAAGTATAAAAAAGAAAAAGAATTGAAGGTCTATCGTCCAGCATGTGGAATAGGAATGAAGCATAAAAGGAGAATACCTTCTGCCTTGTAATTCTTGTTGATGGATGATGATCCTGCTGTTTTTTTTTTTTTTCTGCTGCGTGGTTTCCTCATCTGGATGATAATTCGCTGGATATAGTCTGAAATTGGGGAAAACCCAAAATATGGAAGAATCACCATCCATCCAAGCCCCTTGGGAACCCATGTCAGAAATTCTTGATGATGAGAATTTTGGGATGATTGCAAGGAAATTTAAGGAACAAGGCTGTAGGAATATGGAATGTCACCCAGAATACCTTAAGTGTTAGGGGAAGAACATAAGAGGAAAATGTTTCTTACTAACTCATATTATCAAGGCATTATTACTTGTGGCATTAGTCAGTCACTCAGTCGTAAGAGTTATCAATAGACAACTTATAAAGAGTGAGGCAAATGACTACCTGGGTGATGGTCAGTTTAGGTTTAGGAGAGGAATAGGTATGCATGACGCTCTAGGAATCACTGGGAAGTCTAAGAGAGAAATTTAGAATCTAGTCTAGATGTTTTTGCCCTGCTACATTGACATTGAGAGGGTGTATGTTTGATGAAGTAAATTAGACAAAATTAATGGAGTACCTACTGAAGAAATTAGAAGTAGATAGAAGAGAGGTGTCTTATTTGAAAGCTCCTCAAGAACTAGACTGCACAGGTCAACGTAAAGGATGGAGATTTAAGTGAGCAACCATAGGGTGAGGAGTGAGGCTGGGATGCAGATGATCAAGCATTAGTGAGCCAGTCAGCCACGAAATTGTAGTCAATGTTGAGTTCATTAGAGGTATAATTGGAAAGGTATGACATGCCGAACAATAATGAGAAGATGGGATCTTTTAGAAGACAGAAGGTGGAGCTGAATATAAAAGCATGAGGGCATAAAATAGAGCAAGAGTTAATTTATAGAGGGTTGGTCATGTATTTTTTTAAAATCTCAATTTCCTTTTTTCACGGATGTTTCGTGTTTTAATTAAACCATTCTCACATATTAATCCATTGTCACAGCAAGAAAGTTGATCTCACCTTTTAGCCCTGATGGTACTTTAATTAAAAGGGGAAACATCAGCAAAAAAAGGAAGTGGAGATTAAAAAAAAAGACATGACCAACCCTCTATAAATAAACTCAAACTTTATTAAAGTGGTCAATACCAATTCAACGAGAATAAAATAGAGCTGGTGGGTCAGTTAATGTATGTATAAAAAGTGTTTAAAAGGAAAATGTGTTTAGTAGTAGCAGTAGAGTGTATGTAACATTGAATAAGCTGAGTATCAATTGCATCTGAAAAGATGTGAATTCGTATGCAAGACTCAAAGCAGAGACATTAAGAGAAGGTTAGTAAACACTAATATTACATGTAATGTTTGGAGGTTTAGAAACTTAGTCTTGGTGGAAATAGAATGTGTGAATTTTGAAAGCATTTAAAAGTAGAGGTGACAAAGAATGGAGAGGGTGAGCCACATAGTGAGGAGGAATAAGGAAACGTTGGATATGGTGGGCAAGAAAGGAAATTAGTGGCAGATATTTGGAGAAAACAGCAAAAGCAAATTGAGCATACATTAATCGGTTAAGATGTGTTGAAGAGTGTGATGTAGGGAAGATTGCTTGGTAAGCACAGAAGAGATAGGTGGAGGATGGGAATTTCAGGTGGCATGAGAAGTGGGAGAAGGTATGAGGAACTTGAAAGACTTGATGGCAGGCAAGTAATGTGTAGGAAGCTTAAATTGTGACCCTGTAAAAGGAAAGTTAGAGTAGGGACTGTTCAAAAACCTTCTTATCAGCTGGTTGAATACATATTTGTGATAACCCTCTATGAGAAGTCCCAGCCAATTAAAGATGTCTTACTCAACCAAACTCCTTCCTTTGGGAATGACTCTGGAAGGCTTCAACATTCTGGAAGCACTTGTGATGGTCTCTGCCATGTGTTCCTCCCTCTAAACTTGACCACTTTATAAACATGATCATTTCTTTCTCCAAACCAATGGCTCCTCAGCCATTCCATTAGTTCCGAGTGTGACTTGAGAGCATTTAATTTCGTTAAATTTTCATATCGCAAATACTTCAACTAAAATCTACTGGAGTACATATTTAGTTAGCAATAAGAGATTGTAATTTTACAACAATTAAAAAAATTAACTAGCATTGTTGTTAATGGAAAACAAACTGTGGTTCTGGGTGTGACCCACACAAATGACACTTAATAACATAGATTACTTTAACCTGTAAACTCTGTGAATAGCTTAAACATTAAATATTAAAATAAATATCAGTAAGATTAGAGATATTGTTCTTTAGTTTTAACTAATGGAGAAGTATCCAAAAATTAGTTTTCTAGTTATACCTTTTTTTAATAAGTTCCGGGTGTGACATGGTAAAGTTCCAGGTGTGACCTAATTACTATTTCTGCTCTCCATTATGAGGAAAATTCATTTTTTACTTTTAAATTTGGGTAATGGCTCAGCATATTTGATTAATTGAGCTCTATTGAATTTGGAAAGGTTGAAATTTTAAATTGTAGAACAAAAATGTAAACATATATGGTGAAAAAATGAGAATAAGTGGCCTTTTAGAGAGTAAAGAATGTTTGGTAGATGTTATGTTCAACATGAGAATCATTTTGATATTTTTGAATCTGATCCATACATTATAAACTCCAGCTCAAGTTTAGCTAAGAAAAAAAAAGGATATGCTTGATTTCCAACCAGATTCTTAGGTATGACCAAATGCCAGTTTGGCAATATATCCCTCAGGCATAAACAATAAAGTTATGCATCACCTTTGAAAATTGCAGGGTTTGCAGATTTTCTAATATCCTCTTTGAATCAGAATTATTAAACTCTTTTTATTGCCCTAAGCTTAAAACTGCTTTTAGTTTGGTCTGGATGAATAATTTGCACTACAGGTGGTCCCTGGGTTATGGATGAGATAAGTTCCTGAGAATGTCCGAAAGTCAGATTTGTACATAACTTGGATTTTAATGAATATCACACATGAGTAATAGTAATATGTATTATTATTAGTTTGCGTAACAGCTCTTTCATGTAATATAAACAATCAACATAAAAGCAATCTTATACATAAAGTTAGACAGGAGAAATTTATGAAAAGAATAATAATTGAAGAGTTATCTAATGTTGTATCTATGTTTCACTTATTGGAAGGGCATTTTTGAGCCAGGGAGGTAGGTTAACAATCAGAAGATGGTGAAGGAGATGGTGGTGGAGAATCAGGATAGGGTTCTGGTGCTAGAGAGGATGGGCCTGGTGCCGGTGAATCTGGATTTGATTCTTTTCCTGGAGAAGTAGAGTCTAACACTGACTTTATGGTTTGTGCGGAATGAATTAAAATTTAGGATTTAGTGTTCAATTAATTAAAGTTTAGAAGTTAAGTATAGAAACGTAAATATAACATAATTGACCCTTACGAAGGGGGGTGCACCACAAGGCCCCATTTAAAAAAACCTAAAATATCTCAAAAAATATATCAAAAACCCCAAAAAAATTTCCCCAGAATATTAGACCATAATTAAAGGAACAAATACTGCAATTATGAAGAAAACCTATGCACTTCAAAATTTTGAACCAGACACCTTAACACATTCAATGCGGGTCGCATATTTAAGGGAGACACTAGAAACAGAACCCATTTTTTAAAGGGCCTAACGTTAAAGGACCACGTCTATTGACTTGGTCATGTAGATCGGCATAGACGGGACCACGTCAATAGACGTGCTCCGTGCTGAATGTGTTAATTTAGAAGTCATTGGTTGGTGACCCGCCATGGGCATGGAAGAGTAATCTCTCGTGTGTCTGTACATACAGAACATATAATATTAATAATTTCTCTATAGGTAACAGTTTTTGTATTCATTGAATGAAGACAACACACAAAACTCAGGAGGGGGTTACAGGAATCGCAGGGGGAAACAGGGGCCACCATAATATTCTGAAAGAAAACAAAAAAAAAACGATCAATGGTAATTTTACTTATGAGGAGCCTTTGGGGCCCGTCTGTAAGTACGAAACGCCATAAGTCAGGTCATCCATAACCCGGGGACTACCTGTATTTTACTTTTGTACTATGTCCAAACATAAAATTTGTCAAAAGTCACTGAGGAAGCAGCAATGATTTTATATGCTTTGCACATAAGGAACTGCCTATGAATATGGTGGAAGCACGCAACAATCATTACATAAAGTAGGTAGCATACGGAGCAAACAATTTTGCCACTCTGTATATACTCCGTGCGAACATTTAGCTCTAGAAGTTAACGAAATGCTTGAGCCATTGCACCACATTTAAGACCCTGTATGTAGTTTTATTTTGTTAATATTTATGTAGTTTACAAAGGAATCAAGAAGGGAAAAATGATACCATCTATCAAAGACAAGGCAGGAATCCATATTACCAATCATATCAGTAGAGATTCATAATACTTGGAGGGAATATTTGGAATTCTATGATGGAGATTACATGCCTGCTTGATTGTTCATAAAAAAAAGAATCCACCTACTGTGAAGTTCATTTTGTCCAGGAATGCTAGATAACAAGGTATTGAAAGCGCTATGTTGAATGAGAGCTTGGAAAACAGGAGAAAAAAATGATGTTCACTAAAAAGTACCCAAAAATAAGGGAAATTAAGGCAATTTTTATGTGTGATTATAGTAGCTTTGAGGAAGGAAATCTACTGGAATCAATAAATATAATAAAGTAAATAACTCCAATGGCCGTAAACAACATACCTTTCCAAGAAAGGGGTTATAACCCCTTTCTTAGAAATGTGCATTGTTATTTTTGGCGTTGTTTATAAAGGGCAAAATTGAAAACTATCAACCGGCTTGAAATTTTCTGACAGGAGCCACGACCCATTTTCAAGAAAATCCTAAGTCAGACATACCCAATAAGTGGTTTAGGTGTAGAATACCATAAACTGCAAAGAACACTTTTCGTAATGCTTGAACACAGAATGCTTGGATTAACTTTCTTATGTTCACTAAGCTTCTCCCATTCTCTACATTATAATATAAATTTCCTTTCTCTTTATCCTTTTACCATGCTGAGCCTGTATCCAAGTTTCCATCCTATTCCGAGGCGACATTCTGATTTCCATAGCAAGGAATGTTTCTAGGATAAGGTCATCAGCCTTATGCCAAGCCCCCAACCTGGTGGACCTGGGTTTTATATCTGATTTTCCATTTCCTAGACCAACTAAATTCACCACTGCTCCAAGACCTTGGTCTAACCTGATTTTACATTAGAGTGTTCTTCTCCTAGCCTTTGCAGTTACCTTCCCATGTGAAAGGCAGCATGGTCAGTGCTTATTGCAGCACTTACTCGCTTGGACACAGCATTGTCATTGGGCTCTGTGGTTTTTGAAGAGTGTGAATCTGCCCCAAGTCACTCTCACCACACCCTGGTAATGCTGCCGCGTTTGTCCGGGAATGCTTAATCAGGTTTTCCCTTATTCTCAGCTGTCCACCATATCTGATGGAGCTATCCACCACCTGCAACCCGCCCATCACCTGAGGCTTGGTTCCCTTTTCCTTGGGGTGGGTTCCATACCCCCCATTCATCCATTACAGTAATCTACCGGTTAGAGATAGGTTGTGATGAAAGTCAGAGAATATCCAGCAAACTCTTACACGTGCCGTGCCCTTTCTCCCTCTAGTATTTCTTTCTTCATCTCAGAATAAGTCCTACCTTTCTTCATCCCGTCCATAAAACCGATTCTCTTCCTTCCCCTTCCCCGCTTACCCAACATCCTACCCTCTATCACGACCTTCAGCAAACCATCGTCCCTCATTAACCCTTCCAGCCACCTACCCTGTCTTCCCCTAATCTCATCTATAAGTTTCCTCTCCTCGCCCACCATGTCAAGCACTTCCTCATTTGTCTTCCTTTCCGTCCAACTCCATCCTCCTCCACACCCACATCTCAAAAGACTTCAGCCTATTTTCGTCTTCCTTTCTCAAGGTCCACGTTTCTGCCCCATACAACGCCACACTCCATATCAGACTCTTTACCAGCCTCTTTTTTACATCCTTACTTAAGGTCCCCGTCATCATCTCCCTTCTATTATTGAACGCTTCCTTCGCTAGCGCTATTCTCTTCCTAATGTCTTTGCTACTATGTCCTGTTTCTTCTAGCGTACTACCCAAGTAATTAAATTGTTCTACTTGCTCCAGTTTGTGACTTCCTACTCTTATCACCAGCTTCGCTTTCTTTGTCCTACAGAATCTCATTACTTTTGTTTTCCTATTATTTATCTTCATTCCGTATTTCTCACACTGTTTTTCCAGTGCATCTACTAAAGTTTGCAGTCCTTTCGATGACCGACTGACTAACGCCTGGTCGTCTGCGAATCTAACCGACTTTATCCACTGGCCTCCTACTTTCATTCCCACATCTAGCTCATCCCATGCCTCTCTTACCATTTCCTCAGCATAGATGTTAAAAAGTAGAGGCGACAACGGGCACCCTTGCCGTACCCCGCGACCTATAACTGCCCACCCTGATTCACCGTCAGCTACCCTTACCTGAGCCCTCTGCCCCATATATTAGTTTCGGATGAGTCTCCTGTCACGCCAATCTATTCCTATTTTCCCCAGTATCTGCATTAGTTTCTCCCAGTTTACTCTGTCAAACGCCTTTTCGAAATCTACAAAACAAGCGAAAACATACTGATTATGCTCTATGTTTCTATCTATAAGTGTCCTCATTACCGCTATCGCATCTCTGGTTCCCTTCCCCTTCCTAAACCTAAATTGGTCGTCGCCTAAATAGCATTTTGCTCTGCTCTCCAACCTTCTATTTAGTATTCTAAGCAACACTTTTGCTGCGTGCGAAATTAAACTGATTGTTCTATACTCCTCGCATTCTGACGCTTTCTTCTTCTTCGGTATAGGTATTAATACTGTTCTCATGAAATCCTCTGGCCATACTCCTTCCTCGTAGATCCTGCGAATAAGTTCGAAAAAAGATTTTCTCCCCTTACTACCTAGATGCTTCAGTAGCTCCGAGGGTAGGTTATCGGCTCCCACGGCTTTTCTACCCTTCATCTCTCTTAATGCCCTTTCTATTTCACTCTCAAGTAACTCTGGTCCGAGGCTATCCTTATCTATTGTTCCTTCATCCTCTAGATCTATGCTAAGGGGTCTATTCTCGCTGTCATATAGCTCCTCTACGTATTCTCTCCATCTTTCTTGGATATCTTCCTGTTCGATTAATATCTTCCCTGTTTTGTCCTTAACCTTTGGTATTGTTTGACATCTCTTACCACCCGATAACATTTTCACCTTGGAGTACAAAGCGCCCACTTCCCCCTCCTCCTGCATCTTTTCCATTTCCTCACATTGTACCTTCCACCAGCTTTCTTTTGCCCGATTGGTCACTCGCCTGAGTTTATTATTCAATTCCTTGTACTTCCTCTTCCCTACGTCGGTGTTCACGTTTTTCCATATCCTTCTCTCCTCCATTTTCTTTATCATTTCTTCTGTAACCCACTGCTTCTTAACCCTCTTCTTTTCCACAGTTCCTATTGTTTTCTCTGCCGCTGCTGCGATGCCTGTTTTTATAACTTCCCAACTTTTCTCTATGGTTCCCATCCGCTTCTCTTCACCTATGTTCTTTTCTACCAGCTCTTGGTATTCTCTCCTTTTCAACCCTTTCAATGCTTCAAGATTCCACCTCTTTATCTTCCTACTTTTGCAAAGCCTTTTGAATCTAACTTCACACTTCATCATCACCAAGTTATGATCCGAGTCTGCATCCGCCCCATGGATAGCTACGAGAGTTTTTTACACTGTTTCTAAATCTCTACCTCACCATTATATAATCAATTTGGTATCTCCCAGTATCACCCGGCATTTTCCATGTGTACCTACGCCTGGAGTGATGTTTAAATCAAGTGTTTGTCACTACTAATTTATTTCTTCTACAAAATTCAACTGCCTTTTCCCTGCGATCATTTCTTCTTCCTAGCCCAAACCCTCCTACTTCTAATCCGTCCCTCCCTTCCCCCACCACTGCATTCCAGTCACCCATCACTATCAGGTTTTTCTTCCCCGGCACTTCTCTAATTATTTCTTCTACTTGCTCGTACACCTCTTCCACCTCTTCCTCCCTATGGTTGCTCGTAGGCATGTATACCTGGACTATAACGAAATTCGTCGGGCGTGCTTTTATCTCTACCAGTAGTATCCTGTCGCTCACCTGTTCTATGTTTACCACCCTCAGTCCCAACTTTGTGTTCAGTACCATGCCTACCCCCCGTTGACTCTCATCTCCCCCACTATAGATTACCCTGTAGCTATCACTCCAATAGTCCCCGCTATCCTTCCATCTCACCTCGCACAATCCCAAAGCATCTATTTTTCCTTTTTCCATTTCCTGCTTAATATTTTCAAGCTTCCCGGCCCTCATCATGGTCCTTACGTTCCAAGTTCCTATTTTTACCACTGTTTTCCTCCTCCTCTTCCTCTTTTTCTTCTTCTTCTCACTCCTTTCCCTTGTATCCGCCGATGATGATGCTGTGCAAGGATTTCGTGTGTTGACGACCGCGGAGGCCTTGCCTCCCCCGCTGCCGGGCACGACACCTGCCCTAGTGGGCGGTGTCCCGTAGTTGCCAGGAATCAATACTCTTTGAATGTCTTTCATATTCTGGGAAGTGATAGTTGAGAGGTATCCCACGCGACTCAACGGTATTTTTAACGTGACACCATCACGGAACTACCTTTCGTCTGGCTCCTACCCTTCGACCTATCTGGCATGGGTGGCCCTACCAGGAGCAATGTACTTGCTCCTGCCAGTCCAGCTCTAGGGGTCATTGGAACGCACAAGCCCTTCCACCACGTCAAGGTCGTAGTTCAAGGAAGAGATACCTCCCCCCCCCCCAGACCCCCAGAAAGTAGCAATCCACCATCCAAAACAATAATAACCTTAATCCTTCCCCTGCTGAGAGGCATATATTAAACTGCTCAAAGGTTAAAATGCCTAAATAAAAATCATGTTTCTATGTTATTTAGACAGGTTCCTTTTCCACTACATCCTTGGTATAGAAGCAGGGCTCCAGTGCTCTAGAGGCTGAAACAATGATCACTAATGTAAGCAAGGGTTAGATAGGTTGGAGTTTAGGAGCCAGATCAAATCACCAAGTCCATGTGGCATCTGTCCTCAATGAAATGGCAAAGGAAAGGCATCCAACTCCAATGAGGCAGCCATTCTAGTCAATAGTATTATTTTATCCATGCTATTGATTTCAGCAATGGGAAACCTCCTCAATTGTCATTCCCCAATAAACTAAAGATGGATCAATCAAATGAAATGAGATTCCTGTCAATTATGGAACCAAAGGCAATGGCTTGGATGTCCTGTTTAAGGCAAGAAATCTATACAGTATCTACCTAGAAGTTATGAAGAAAATTTTGACACAATTGGCTACTTGTACACACAATGTTTGATGGACTTAAGATAAGGTGACAATATGTACCGGTTTCAGGGTGCTTGTCCCAGTGTTTTGAAAGACTAAACAAAAATATCACTTCATACCCATTCTTCAGATTTATCCTTCCAAATTTTGATAACACTATTCATAGGTATCAGTGAGTGAAGGGAATCTTGTGACCTGCCCATTGATGATGGCAGAAGCTTTGGTTCAGGCATAGACATGCACAGGAGTTTGCTATTGGGGGTGCCAACGATAAAAATGCCACCTTTTGCCCTTGCCCATGACCGTAACTTAAGTCTTAACCCCAAGTGCTCGGAGGAAAGCCAGGTCCATAAAGCAACTCCCACAACAAAATTAAAAGGCCCCAATATTTTTGTAAAACAAAAATCTATATATCACATTTCTGCTTTAATTTTCGATGCTAGGATAAGATGCCTTAAAAATACTTTTAAAAACTGCAATTAAATATAGCTTTGATAATAGGTACTTGCGTAAAATATCTTATCTAGTCAGTTATTTACTTTTTATCAAATAAAAGCAGAGTAACTATATGATAGGTAATTCAATTTTGCAATCAGCTTTATCAGAATAATGTTTTTAATGTACTAATACTATACTACTTCTCGTTTTTTTGTGCCCACAATCGGGCTCTGTGCCTTATTTCAAGGAAGCACATGCAATGATAGTTTGAGTAGTCTTATTACAGATTTAAAAAAATCAGACCTTTAAAATTTTTTAGATTGATTGGTTTTCCAGTTATTTTCAGCAGGACTGGCCTTCTCCCAAGTTTTGCGTTCCATCCAAATTTTGGCACCCCTCCTAATTTTTTTGGGGGTGCCATGGCACCCAATGCACCAACTGTGCACACGCCTATGGGTTCAGGTCCTTGGAGAGTTAGGCAGACGAAATGAGAGACCTTTTCCCCATATTCACAAAAAAGTGTTTTTTTTTCATCCATTCAGTCTTCTGCCACAGCTTCCATCTCCTCAGGCTTAACAGTACTCTTCTCCTTCTCACTCTGCTTGGTGATATTACTGATTGTCTGCTGCTTTCACCTTCATGATCTGGCTATCTGCCATTCTGTCAACTCCCAAACTCTCCAGTACCCCAAGTACTCTCCCTTTTAATGCTCCTTAAGTCTCACTGCAGAAATATCCGTGAGGAGGGGTAGCTGGGACAAGGAGGGGCTTAAAGTAGGGGACTGGTGGGGCAATTTCAGGGAAAATTAAATTAATTAAATTAAATTAATTAAATAAAATTAATTAATTAATTAAATTAATTAAATTAATTAAATTAATTAAATTAATTAAATAAAAATTAAAACATAAATATAGCATCAATAAATTTTGATTGTGTGGAGCAAGTTTATTATTTTTATATATTTAAAATCTCTCAAAAGTGGAATTAAAAATGTTTACCATTTGCATTGAAATAGAAAAAAATAATTTCCCTTTTTATTGAATCAATAAATATTACACATATATTCCTTCCTGTATTTATAATTTCCAGACCTAGCTTTCAAGAAAGTTGTATCAACTTAGGTAAAGAATATGGCAGTCATCTAAGACATATTAAAAAGCTTGCTTTCTTTAATCAGGGAAACATGCATGGGAAAGTGCCTATGCTTCAAGAAGATAGTGTGTCTTAGTTCAGTGAATCAGAAATCTAGGGGGTTATTCTGTAATTTCACCTCACGGAACATGACGTCAAGGATCGCTCCTTATATGGCGAATATTACCAAAAATGGAGTTGTAAACCGTACCTGCTGGACGGCGAGACCATCGACTCGTTCATTTCGACCGAGAATGGTTCATTTACAGTTCTTTCGGTCATGGAATTGAGCTTCCAATTGAGTATTTCGAGAGCGGAATAGCTCAAATGAATCATTTACTTGAGTTGGTGTTCTTCCGAAAGAGCTATTTTGGAAGTGGAATTACAGAATAACCTCCTGATCACCTTAGCTAAAGAGTTTGGTCACTGTTGCTGCAGTTACTTTTCAAGTAGGAGCCCATGACATCAGGAAAAGAGTCAGCTTGGGGTAGAAGGAATAGGTTCTTACACCATCATGTTCACGTTGAAGTGATATGAAAATAATTCTCACCTAGCATCATTATTCAGAGAAATGTGAATGCCTCTCTTTGAAAAGATAAAAATTGAGCCACAAAGATGTCCATTGACCGAAGGTTTTATATTTACGACATGCACTTGGGTAAAAAAAGCACAATATTTTTCAAGGAAAACTGAACAAACAATTTTCTATTTCATTGTGATTGTAAAGAAAGTTGGTCATTTTACCTGGTGATGGGTACCTATGCTTTAGGATAGTCCTTGTCTTAATATCCCAATTTATGGGTTATCTTCTCAATTTCCCTCACATAAATGGCTTGCCGTTAGGCCCTCTTGAATTCCTCATACCCTCTGCCTCTCCTTAAGTCATCCAAACGTCCTATCCTCTTCCTTCCTCATCTGTGCTATCCTAGTATTCTTCCATCTACCACCCATTTCAAGATGCCCTCACCTCTCAAAATGTCCTCCATCAACCTTATCTACCTTTTTAAAACCTCCATCACCAACATCCTTTTCACTCCCAACATATCCAGTACATATCTTGCTCATCTTCCTCACCATCCAAATTACTCTCTCCATTTTTCTACAAACCTACATCTCAAATCTTTCAGTGTATGAACTTCCTCAGTCTGCAACTAACACCTTTATGTTCGCAGAGTTTTTGTCTTCTTGATAGGTTCTGGAAAGTGGGTCGGTGTAATCAGATGAGATACATAGTTACTTTTGAGGTGAGATTATTTTTAGCATGATATATTGAGGTTTTGAACTAAAAGAAAGTAGGAGAGTTTGGAATAAAAAAATTGATGTAAGTGCATTGGAGAATATGTAGTATCTTTTTATCTCCACACTTGATGCAGTATATTGGATTGCTCTAGGTGCATTAGTTTCATGGGCAGATTAAGGTTGTTGTTTTGGAGGGGGGGAGGAGGCAGAATGCTTCTTTCCAGGGTTGCAGAGAGTATGGAATACCTTATGATATATTCATTTTTGCTTGCCAGGAATGACCGGGGGGCAGTACCCCCCTTAATGCCCCTTAATCCCTCTTAATCCACCCTGATTATTTGAGAGGTGAGTGCCCAACAGAGTCATGGGTGGTTGGCACCCGATTCATGACATTTCCTTGACCCCCCCTTCTTTTTTGAGCTATAAATATGGTGTCTCCCAATTTCCGAATGGGGTGAACCTGGTGAGGACTCAGTGAGTTGAAACGCATCGTGCAGTACTTTGTATATATTATATTTTGTGGAAAAGTGTGATTCTGTTTGATTTCATAATGACAGTTTTATCCTCGAAAAACATGCACACTGTGCCCATGTCAGTGGTGAATATAGGTTATAACTTTGGGGGGGAAGGGGGGGGGCAAGACCGGCTAGCTTGCGGTGACTGGCTGTAGTTTAGGTACCTACGCATGCGCCGAGTGCCTCTTTCCATTGCCATGCAGCCTTATTTCGGGGGGGGGGGGGGGCGGTCCCCCCCCTCCCCAAATATTTGCCATTGGCCCATGTAGATACAGTAGTTTCAATTTTGAGGGTATAACATCAAGGAAGTAACCACATATGAAGTGTTACTAAATATGTCTTCACAGTTTTGTGAGAATATACCAAGGAATTGATTTTCCATAGAAGTTATCCGAATGTCTCTTTCTTTCTTTAGTGAACTTAATGTGTGTTGCATATCATTTAGGTTTTTTGACTCTGGTTGAATTAAGGGTAGCATGCTATAATTGACTTGTGACTTGGGTTCTCTCATTTTGTTCCCTTCAAGCCCTTAAGTTCTAAATTCGTATATACATACGTATGTAACTGCTTCATGCTGAAACTGATGGAAGTTGTCGATATTCATCCCTTGAGTTCTTTTATGTATTGTGTTAAAATAACTTGGTCTGCATGGTATGGAGATAAGCCAAAAATTCATTTGCATTGAGTGGACACTAAAAATTATGGGTGAGAAGGTTTATTGGGGACAGGGATCAATATATTGGTTTAAGCTATAGTTTCACATCCCATTCAAGAAAAGAATTTCAATTAGCAAATATCTTCTCTTTAGTTTTATTGCCTCTATTATTGCATTTAAGTTTGTTCAGTGGAAGCCAAGAAGCTCTTACTTTCCTTTTACAGGGCACTGTGTATTTGTTCATTGGTTTTACTGTTGATTTGATTCAGTTTGATTGTGTCATCATTTTTTCATGGGGAAATGATTAAGGTAGTATCTTGATGTCTGCAGTTTAGGTCATCTCTTGATGTTCCTGTGAGAAATGAGAATCAATAGGCAATTAATTTTGACTATGATAAGGAATTAAGGAATTTGAATGCTGGGAGTTAATTAAAAATGGTAAATGAATGTTACCAGGCTGGGAGTTAAGTTGGAACTGTTCTTGAACCTACTGTTACCGGGATAACACATATGGCATTGAATTTGACTATGGTGCTAATAATTTGACACAAATATTTTTTTAATCATTAGGTGTAGTAGGTAGCTATTAGGTGAGACAACTGGCCGTCATTACATACCATTACGATGAGTGGTACTTTTGGTTTTGGCAGGATTATTTGGCAGTGGAAAATGTGTGGAGAGACTCCTTAGTAGTCTTGAGGTAATAAGAGCTGATGGGTGCATTTCAAGGTATTCAATGAAAGTAGTGCTAACTTTGATCTGCTCTACTCATTGTGACAAAGCAAGCATGGTTATGACCCACTGAAAAAAACTATTATTTCATAATTTTGAACCTGTGACATCAGAATAGTAAGAGAGCATTGTGCTCAAATAACAATCTGATCCCCAATAAATGCTTTGATTTAATTCAACCTCTGGTTGACCTCTGTTGAGGTTAACCTCTGTTCATCTAGTAGAATGATATTAATGGAGATTCATGAACGATATTAATGGAGATTTATGAACGATATTAATGGAAAATTTGTAAATATAGAAAGGTGTTTCTTTGTTCAAGGATTTGTACAAGTATAGCAAATACATGAAACATCAAAAATAGCAGCAATTTGATACAAATATGTATGTGTATATTATAAAATAAAAATATCATCTAAACACACAAAACACGCACATGAATTGCTATTATTCACTATTAGTGAAGCATTCATTCACTGAGTAGAAAGACTTCTTACATAGGTACTTGTTAAGTTTTCTTTTGAAAACTGACATGAATTACAGAGATTTAAATTCCTTTAGAAGTTATCAAACGACACAAAACCCATCATCACTTTAGGACGCCAATATATATGCATATCTATCACTAGGGACCCTGAAAAGTGGCAAATAAACTCGAAGGAAAGCGAGGTAAAAATCATAGCCCCAGCAGTGCAAAAATTGCAGATTTCATGCTTCGGCGGTGAAAAAAATATTTACGTATTTCTCAATTTAAACAAACAAAGAATTGTATTAGAGACATAAATTGATATATCTAACTTATTCTATTGATAGTTAAAAAAATACACAAATATACGCAAAATACAGGCCAATACAAAGGTGACTCAATGGCCACCCAGCCTGTGTGGACTGTGTTGTGTGGGTTGCCTATCGCTAATTTCTTTGTTACTGCTTCTTTACGTATTCAAAGCGTAGCGTAATGTGTAGGGACCCTAAAAAGTGGTAAAAAATGTCAAGGGAAAGCTTTAAAAAATCATAGTGACAGCAGGTTAAAATATTGAATTTCATGAAACAGGAGTAAAAAGAAAAAGTTGTTTTTTTTATCAACTGAAACATACAATTTGGACTTCATTGTTGACTCATGTTGAAAGATGTAACCATTTATAAATTTATAAAATGAGAAATAAATATATTAAGGAATTACATGAGAAATAAACATATACAGGAATCAGATATCGTGACATAACTCAGTCACATGAAGAGCCAAAGATTATGTTAAGTTGTATTTCCAAAGTTTCTGGGGAAGCATTGGTTCTCAAATCACTTAGTATATATTTCCATGTGAAGAAATAGGTCGCTCACAGTTCACATTTGAACATGGAACCCACAACACTTTTACACAAGGTTCCACAAACTCACTGTTGTCTCTCTTGATTCTCAGCAATGTATGGAGGACATAATTATGTCCTCTAAGTTTAAACTTTTTCACCTTTTTCTTTTACAGTAGATTGCATGCACAAATAGCCAGTAAGTAGCACTGTGCTGTCAAGTTTATTCATAAGATTAATGGATGCTGCTGTCTGCACAATGGATGCTTCAGTGTTGTGGATAATGTTCTTCACATCAAATAATTTTCCCATGCTTGAAGTTAAGTTCTGGGCAGTATCTGATGTTAAAAGCCTAGTTAACTTAGCCTCACACAAACTCCCTAGATTTGTTAGTTTGGATCGTCTAATTTTTCCAAAGGTATGTTAGCTTTCATCAGAGTACTGTCACTGTGTCACAAATCAATTCCTCTTTTTCTTGCTTTACTATTTTTGCATTGCTCCCTAGTAAAAATTCTAGCTAGAAATTGGACACCTCTAGTAGGATCTAGCAGGATCCTATTATCTAGCTAGATCTAGCAAGATCCAGCTAGATCTAGCAAGATCCAGCTAGATCTAGCAAGATCCAGCTAGATCTAGCATGATCCTGCTTGATCTAGCAAGATCCAGCTAGATCTAGCTAGATCCAGCAAGATCTGGCTAGATCCAGCTGGATCTTGCTAGATCCCGCTGGACGTCTGATATTCATGCAGAATGTGTCCAATTTCTAGCTAGAACTAGCAGGATCTAGTAGGAACTAGTAGGATTAAGCAGGAACTAGTAGGATTCAGCAGGAAATTATTCAAGTTTAGTAGAATGTAGCAGGATCAAGATATTAGTCCACATACTCACTGGATACACAAAGCAGAGGCACTCTGCTATTGCCTCCACCTTCCTCACTAGCCTTTTGGTCCCCCCTCCAGCCCCTCAACATTACCTGATTGTACGTATGTGTTTCGTAAACCTCCTACCATCGTTGTGGAGGCTCAAAGATTGCAAGGAAATATGCTATGGGAGGCCAGAAATAATTAAGGAACGTTTTTAAAATATTAAACTGATTTATTATACTGTAATGAATATAAACTAAAATCACAGTCCAAAAGTAATTGAAACAGCTTCTTCCCTGCCAATTACAGCATCACCACACCCTGGAAGGCAAGTGGTCATCATTAATACCGTAGGTAATGATGGAGGGATATTCATAGACATTCACTTATTAACGTATGATATAAAACATAAAGCAATAAGACAATCACAAATACATTATTAAATATTATTTTAAGCCCCATACCCATAACCAATACTAAAATTGCCACCATTGTCACTTTTTGCCTCCTACCCAGCTAAATTCCAACTGAAAACATTTTAATCCAGCAACTGTTAAGTGACATTATAGTAGTTAAGTAAAACCCTACAAATCACACCACTTTATTCCATACACCTACTACCGTGTAATCCTCACGATCCTACCAATACATGAACATGAAACCTTTGTATAGTAAATTTTCATTCTACAAAACCACAGAATTTCATACTGAGATCAGCTGATTGTGTCTGATATGGACAATTGTCGCTTATTCAATGTCCGTCGTCGTCCTTCAACATTTTTCGATTTTTGGACATAAGTGATGTGCTTGCTGCTGCCCCTTATGTGCTTCATGATGGAATCTTTTCTGCTGCAGTCGATTCGGATGTTACAAAATTCGCACATCATGATTTGGCTTCTTGCGTCAAATGTATATAAACCATCGCTTTCAAACTCCTTTTGGTGATCAAATATGCTGACAGTTTTCAGCATTATGGTCTACAGAGATACTTTTTCTGATAAACAGTAGCTCCGATCGAGCTATAAACGTGTGGTGACACTAGTTCATCCAGAGATACTGAGAATCGGAAATATCTACCTCCCCAGACTTGTTTTTTGTAGGTACCACCCCGCCGCGCCGGCGACGCCGCTACTTATTCAAAATGACAATGACATACTTACCTGACTTAATTTTTCTAAAATTTCTTTCGAGACAATTAATGCGCTGCATCATACAGAAATATTAGTGTGTCCCTATCTCGTCCTTTTTCCGCCCCGCTATGCCAGCGACTCTCCAGCCGCCGACCCTCCACCACGGGCGCCGAAGCAGTTCGCTGCGGCTTGATTGCCGTCGCGCCGGAGTCACATCATAAAGTCGGCAACATAATACACTCAACATTAGTCAGTGAATTCGATAGTTTATCCTTAAATAACTCTTTTTGTCTACCCGAGGAGTAATTATACGACCCGTCAGTCACAGCTTAGGTGGAGCGCTCTTTGAATAAGATGTCTACGTCCAATTGACAACTTTATTTGTCTCTTCACCCAACCGCTAAGACATTTAAGATACTCTTGTCTAGCGTAGTTATTGGTCCAAATAATATTTTGCACAGGCTTACTGAAATCATCTTTCATAAGAGCAATTGCTTGAATGGCAACTTTTCTTAAGAATCTTTCGGAATAAATACTACGCAAGTCATATTTCGGCGGCGCGAAGAAAACGATGCGCCCCGACCCCGCCACCATTAATGCGATCTAGGGAGACATACGCAGATATCATGGTCACGCGCTCCATCAGACTGATGATAGCGGCGTGGTGACGTTAATAATTATGCATATATTTCACACCATGAGTTTGCAAACATTTTTTCACCCAATGGGACGACGACTTTCATTACGCGTTTTAAATACATATAAAAATAAAACTTAAAGAGTTTAATGTTTTTTTTCGTAAAATATCGTACAATAGGTTTAAAAAATGAAAAAGTTCGCGCAAAATATTGCACTAACAGCCAAATACCGTAAATTTCGCGAATAAAAAGTTATTCGCGAAATTTCGGTGAATGTCGTTAACGTTAAAATGGCAAATTTTAACTTATTAGGGCTTTAAAAATCAAAATAACAACTTTTATGATCTTTAAAAAAATTCGCGAAAAAACCCATTCGCGAAATTTCAGGGTCCCTACCTATCACATATAATAAGCGATCACATACTATGATGGCAACCTGGCCTAATATTTCACTATCATTGCATACAGGGACCTGATCAATCACAATCCTTTTCTTCCTGGCGTTATTGCCACGCTATAGCTGGGTCCGCTTCATGTTTTTCATTAAACAATTGTTTATTTAAAAGAAAACAAGCACGCCAGTTATAATATATTTTTTAGAACTGGATCGATCCAATCAATAATCTCTGTAACCAATTGAATGAAAATTCTGGGGGGACCCAACCTCTGAAATTTCCCTTCAGGTGGTTAGAGTGATTTTTTTACACAGATATGCGTAAAACTTTGCATGTGTTCTCAGTAGTGATATCAATGCTTGAAAGTGACAAAATTGCATTAACCGTTTTGGGTTTTTTGGCAGTTTAATGCTATTTTAAAATTTAAAATTTTAAAATAGTATTTTAATTAAGCTATTTTAATCAAGGCTATAGCCTTATGGCACATGATATATTTCTTAATAATTCGATGACATTAGCACAGATTTTATTCTATACCCGAAATAATTCATTACTTATTTTATAATTAATTACAAGCTAACAAATATTAAGGTGTCACGTCGGGTCCAATTTTCGAAAAAAACAACACATTTTAATATAATTTCGTTTAAATTTCGAATACCACGCCGAAAACTCTAGTCATAGGAATAAGAATTGAGGAATAAAATATAATTCTTGTATAATTAATTTTCATTACTGTCTCTGTGGTGAGTCCTAACGGATAAACAGTGCGCCTAAATTAAATGTGGCCCTAGTATTATTTTCCGACTCACTTTAAAAATAATTGAAATATGAACTCAATGTCCCACGATTACCGCTCCAACCACCTTAAAGGGTGTGGATAGTGCGGTAGAAAAGGCAATTTCTATTCATTTCACGTCTGGGTGATAGTCGATGAAAGAATCATGTTTTCACCATTTGGTGGTTCAAAGATGGAGTAATGAGGCTCGTGTTTGCTTGGAAAGTTGAAACATAATCATATCGTAAAAAACACTAACTTCACTAGAAATGGACCATTTTCCGGGTAGCAGTAGTTCATAATGAGTAATAATAATAATAATAAACTAAACAAGTTCCGATGTTTACACAGTAAGACCTCTGTCATTAGGCTGTATATTCCGAGAAAGGAAGGAGGCCGAGGTCTATTAAATATATTGCGACTGTGCAGATCTCAGGAAGAGTCTATTAAATTGACTTTAAAAGCATCAAATGATGTTATAATGAAACAGATCGTTGAAGCTGACATGGGGTACACACCTCTGAACCTGAGTGATGAGGATAATCAGAAGGAATTGCCAGACATTGCCCAACAGAAACAAGAATGGAGATCCAAAGTACTGCACGGAAAATTTCCAACAGTTATCCAGGAGGATTGGGTTGACAAAACTGCATCTTTAAAATGGCTCCAGGATGGCTATCTTTACCCCGAGACCGAAGGTTTTATTATGGCTATTCAAGACAGAGTTATACATAACTATGAAAAACATATTCTTAAACTAGAAATACCCGATAGATGTAGAAAATGTGGATGCATTGGTGAGTCAATTGAGCACATAATGGCAGGATGCTCAGCTCTTGCAGGGAATGTCTACCTGAATAGACATAACCAACTGGCAAAAATAATCCACCAACACCTGGGACTAACTTACGGGCTCTTAAAGAAAAATATCCCACCATACTACAAGTATCAGCCACCTGCTGTAATTGAAACCAAAAACCATGTTTTGTACTGGGACAGACCGATACTAACCGACAAAACCATAGATTACAATAGACCGGATATCCTATTACTCAATAAATTAGAAAAAAGGCTAATATAATCGATATAGCAGTACCGCTAAGCCACCATGTAAGGTCCACCGAGAGAGAGAAAATCTCAAAATACAGAAATTTAGCCGACGAAATAAAAAAAATCTGGAAATTAAATGATGTCAGCATTCACCCGATAGTAATCTCTGCGGAGGGAGTGATGTCCCATATGTTTAAAAAACAAACTGAGAAGCTGGGAATAACAAAACTAATAACTAACCTCGGGCAAAAAGCTGTGCTACTCCAAACTTGCCAAATCGTGAGAAGATTCCTAAGCCAAGAAAATTCGGACACAGTAGGATAGGGTGAATTCTCTTCCTGAACTTCCGAGCCTAATCCTAATCCACCTTTAGGATAGGTGAAAATTTTCCAGTTGGTGTAATACTAGCTGAGAAAGTGTGACAAGTAGAAAATAATAATAACAATAACATTTATTTGCCTATTAGATGGAGTTACAAAGTTTGCACACAATATAAGGCACGTCAGGAAATAATGAAGGTAGTAAAGTAAGTATACATAGATGGACAGCACTACAAAAATGTTACCATTGCACAGAACTATAAATGTTAATTCATCAGTGATCAATAAAAATATGATTAGCTTGTAAGGGATCTGCCATATACTCATTGACATCATAGTAGAGCTTTTCTCTTAGAAGAGCTTTCACGAATATTGAGAAGTATGAGAGTATGTATGGCAATGTTCGTATTTATACGAAAACCAATGAACGCAAGCGTCTTGCAATAATCCTTCACCTTTGAATTCAGTATTCGTTGATCAAAAATGTAGGTTTAATAGAATATTTGCGATTTTGATTAGCGGGGAGGAATTCATACGCCTTCCTCGACGGGCAGTCGTGCAGGTAGCGCTGTTTTCCCGTCAGGGCCCCGCAGTCCATCTGAATCGACTCCTCTCTGCCACCTCCGTAGCTCCTTTGCAAAATCCTTTTTCATTTTGACCAATGTCCACTTGAATTTTTGGAAAATATCCCCTTCTCTTTGATTATGTCTATGGTAGGAAAAATACATATTGACATTGGACAAATGAATTGGGTTATATTAGGGTGACCAAACGGTTAAGGTAGGTTGAATGGAAGAGATTAAAAGTCCTCTAGATTTTCGTATGTCCTAGGTCCCTTTCCCCTAACACTTTTTATTTCTTCATCTCAGAATGCGTCCTACCTCTCTTTAATCCGTCCATAAATCTTATTCGCTCCCTTCCCCGTTTACCCAATATCCTTACCTCTATCACGGCCTTTAGCAAACCTCATTACCGCTTCCAGCCACCTACCCTACCTTCCCCTAATCAGCCATTCCATTTAAAGTGCGCCCAAATATGGAAAAAGTAAAAAAAGTGTTTTTGTTCTACAATTTAAAATTTCAACTTTGCCAGATTTAATAGAGCTTAATTAATCAAATATACTGAGCCATTACCCAAATTTGAGAGAAAAATTGAATGTTACTCATGATGGAGAGCAGAAAGAGTAATTAGGTGACACGCGAAACTTTACCACGTCACACCCGGAACTTATTAAAAATTTTAAAGCTAGAAAAATAATCCTTTTGGATACTACTCTACAGTTTAAACTAAAGAGCAATTACTCTTATCTTACTGATATTAATATCAATATTTAATGTTTAAGCTATTCACAGAGTATACTGGTTAAAGTAGTCTATGTTATTTAGTGTAATTTGTGTGAGTCACACTCGGAACCACAGTTTTTCCAATTAAAACAGAGCTAGTTAATGTTTTAAATTGGAAATGAAGTTGTAAATTACCTTCTTTTATGGCTAACTTAAGGTGTACTCCAATATATATTAGTTGAATTATTTGATATGAAAAATTAAAATTAAACGCTCTTACGTCACACCCGGAACCAATGGAATGGCTGTAATATCCTCCAGATGTTTCATTTGCTCGCTTACTACACCAATCACTTCCTCGTTTGTCTTACTTTTCGTTCACCCAACTTTCTCCATCCTCCTCCACACTCACATCTCAATCGCCTGCAGCCTATTCGCACCCTCTTTCCGCAGAGTCCTCGTTTCTTGACCATACAAAGCCACTCTTCCACTCTTCACAGCCACTCTTCGCAAGAATTTGTTAACATTCTTACGTAAAGACCGTGTCATCAGCTCCCTCATATTGCTGAACGCCTTTTTCGGTAGCTCATATCTCTTTATAATGCCCTTGCTATTACACCCATTTTCCTCCAACGTACTTCTGAAGTAATTAAGCTGCTCTACGTACTCCAGTATATGCTCTCCTAGGGACTTTTTTTAAACCATCCTCGCTTTTTGCCCTCATTATTTTTGTTACATGAAAAATATTCATACCGTATTTCCTGCAGTGAGATTTCTATTGCAAATTAACAGGATATTGAGGAAATCGGAGGAAATATTGTATGCTTGCTGAAGGATAGATAGAAAAGAAAATGTTAGGAAACCGGAGAAGGGATATACGTGAGAGTAAATAAGCACCGTAGGAAACAAGGGTGGGGTATAACCAATGAGGAAATGAATAGGGCAGCAGTGAAGGGGACAAGGCTTTTAAGACACTCGGGAGTATTTCTTAGGCTCACAAGGACGTGGATAGTTTTTCAGGAACCTTCTAAGACCTACCTTTATAGACTACCCATTATAATGTTAATTTCACCGTATACATATCAGGAAGTATTTATATATGTGACGGCCTTGAACGCGAACGAGTGAGGAGGTAACTCCTGATCGTACCAGTTCAAAGTGTACGCCTGCTCTAAATTTTCAAGGGGATTGCTGAGGATATCTGGGAAATTTATTGACCACACTGCTTCTCAAAGTGCGGAAGGATAGAGTTAGCGCCCACATTTGAATACGTTACTCGCTACCAAATCGAGGAGTGTTATACGAATGCAAATGTTTAGCATGCACAAGTTATTTTGAAGGACTCCATAGCAGTTATTAATCAAAATAAAATGTATTAAATGTAACATGAATCGAAAGATCAAATCTTTCATTGATGATTGACCGGATTTCGCACGCTTTGGCAACACCTACGTCGAGAAGCGATTCATCGTGCGAGACCCCACGTGGCGCAAAAATGGACATTTTGGAGAAATTCAAAGACGAATATCTCCACCATCTGTAGGAATACTGAAAAAATATTCGGAATCCGTCCTACAGTTGTATGTGTGAATATGAAAATCGGTGGGGGTCGAGCGCACCACATTTGCTCAGCTCTCGTGAAGTTACCCATGTTGTGATATTACTGTTGCAAAAATTTGCCCTTATAATTTAACCCCCCGTTTTAATTCCCTAAAGAATGTAATCAACGAAATCTTAATACTTATATCGAAGCGTTTCTCTCTTTTGGCTCATTTTTTCACGCCGTACGCCGAAAACACATTCGTAGCGGAAGCTTTGAATGGAGGTGTTTGCGTTTGAAGCAGCGATAGGAAATGGAGTGAGATGGTGCTGTTGCTTTTCCGATGGTGCTATCAATTGAGTTGGCTAGAGCCATGCTAGAGTGATCATGGGTTGTTAAGTGCACATTTTAATAATTTTTTAAGTAACTCGAAAAAAATTCTAGGACCAAATGTATGTATATCCTCTTATAGCCCTGTACACAAGGCGATTTTACTGGTTCTAGAGCTGGCACGGAAAGTGGCTAGAGGTAATTTCCTCCGTGTGTACAGCTAATTTTTATACCAACTGCTGGAATGCGATAGAATCGCTTGCCATTGCCTTGCTGTTGTGAGGATAAGAGCACGTTTAATTTTTCGAACGATCCGGCAGCAAAGTTTTGCTCATTTCCGCCTTCATTTGTTTTGCTAATGGATAACTAAAATTGTAAGAAGAGGAAAATTTTTAAATGGAAATGATGAGCATTTATCCAATTGATTAGTGCGTATTAATGTTTTTTTATTTTTCATCTTTGTTGTTATTTATTCTTCTGTGTAATTATGCACAGATACATGATGTACAAATATGATTCCCGTTACAATTCATGTTAATAACATTGTTGATGGTCAGTTACCTCGTAAAATAAATGATAAATTGTATCACTATTATCAATGATTGTCTCTAACACGATCTGAGCATCCATTTCATATGCAGAGCAGTCCTCAGAGAAAAGATAGGGATAGACTTATATTTACTGTGAGGAGCAGTCACCCACAATTGATTGATTTCACGACTTGGTCACTGCCGGTGGCTTCATGTGCTCAAAGCGGTAAAATATTGCTCGCCAACGTTTCATTTGTCACACATGGACGCAGGATTGTGGACCAATTCCGGCTCAATTAAAGTTCCCGTGTGTACAGTGTTAAGTGTTGGTTCCTTTTCTGAGTCCTCAACGTCTCCGACAAGGAAGCACTAAGCTAAGCTAATCGTCTGATGGTAGGCCTGTGCGATTATCGAAAATAATCGATATCGATCAATTATAAGAATAATTGAAAATGTGGTCGATTAATTGACATCGAAATGGGTGTCAATTAATTGTCATTGCTCAATTAATTGGCATCAACTAATTAATTGACAGGACTCAATTGGATCATGCAGATCATGCTTTTCAAAGCCTTTCCTTTGCCAATGAGAAGAATGAAAGAATTAATTTGAAAAACTGCAAAATAATTCAACCAGTTAGCTTTTTTTCATTAATTAAAGGAATAGATCGCTATTTTAAATCATGCAGATGAGATCCTCAGCGTGTTCATCCTACAGACACTGGCGTGTGTCGATGACAATGTTCCCGCTGAAACTGAACCTCTCGGACGCAGTGCTAGTTGGCGGGATAGCTAGCTAACTTCTGGAGGGAGGGTGGGGTAGATGATGGCCGTCATCACTGTCAATAATCGTCAATTAATCGATTACCGGATTACCGGAATTGAATAATTATGAATTGAATAACAATTGAACAATAATTGACACTTGAAAAAAAAAATTACAATCGAGTCGATTACCGTAATCGACATCGATGTGCTGAAATAATCGATCAATTGTAAAAATAATTGAATCGACGATTCAATTAAGCGATTAATCGCACAGGCCTATCTGATGGTGTCCCTGGCTCGGAAAGAGTTCCCCATAATGTCCCTCAAAGGGTGTTAAAGTGGGTACCCATTATTAGTACATAATTCATAAGATGACCCTTATATCTACGTGAAGGATCTAGGGTGTATGAGTGTCGTTTGAGTTTGTCTCTGGCGTAGAAGTAATTTCCCGCAAACAGCCTTAGAGATTGCGAATGAAATTACTCAATTATTGGTGCTCGTTAACCTGACCTCTACATCCACGTGAAGTAACTACTATTGAGTTTTGTGTGTGTGTTTATGTGTAAGAATGCCTTGCTCTGGTTGTGGGTTTTATTTATTTTTTTTGTGGTTCAACCACTTCGACCACATTTATTGAAAAAACGTTTACGGCCATTATCAGAGTCCTGCCTCTTATTGAATTTTTGGAGTTCAGTTCATGATTAAGTAAAAAGTTCTTACATATTAAAAACTGCGGGTGTTGAAAGCATGAACGATGAGGAAATGTGATGTACTGCTGGTAGCAGAGATTGAAGGATCATAATCGCAATACTGAATGGTGAAAAATCTTTGAACAGTCTCTTCCTAGTGATAAAATAATGTCAGGGTATCTGTAGACATTTCTACTGTTGACATTATTGTGATTCATTTTACACCTCTGTGGCTGTATGATTTTCATTCTTCTTTATGACGAACGAATTATCTTTTCTGCTCCGTCTTCTTCTATTCCATATTCAGTACCGTCTTCAGCTTCTCTTTGCCCCTTAGTACGTAGTCCATGGACTTTTACTGCCATATTTTTAATAATTCTCTCCAATATTCTTTACTCATCCTCTGTATCTAGCTTATCTCTTTTTTTCTTCACCCAGCCTACTTTTTTAAATTGCCGTTTCGGCCAATTTGGACCATGTCTAACTCTTTTGCTTTTGTCCAATATTCTTTCAATTTTGCCGAGAAGGCATATTTCAGTTTTTCAGTCCACTTAGCACCAGTTTTTGATATTTCTTTTTCTGAAAGATTCTCTATCTCGCGTATCTAGATCCTGAGCTTGTTTCTATCCTGAACCATCGCTATAGAGGCTCCGGTCAGGTCCTCTTTCACAGAAATTGCCCTCGGAGTAGTACATTTCCAAGACATGATAAGATTAAGAACAGAGATGTCAAATATTCTGGTGTTAGACAGTCTAGAAATGTGGACGTAAAAGCTCATAGAAAGTGACAGTTTTTCAAATTTAGTGTAGACCAGCCTACTTTATCCATCCTTCCCTTTTTATTTTGCTTGGGAATTATAATTTTATATACTTGTTTCTTATGTGATGCTTTATGACGGTTCCTAATGTTTTTTTTTTAATATTTCGAGCCTCTTCTCTTTGTATTTAGTTCATTTTGTAGATAACATCTTAAAGCGCTGACATGAGTGCCAATTCCTTCACAGTTCCTGGCACTGACGTCCTCCATCGTTTTAAGCCTCTTGAATGATCTTTGGCCGCCTCTCTCGCCCTTCCCTTCAATGGTTCCTCCGTTAGCGTCCCTCAGCAGCCTATTGTGCCCCGTGTAATGTGCTCAGTAAGTTTTCATATTCTTCATCTCAGTGTTCTTCATAGACTACCCTCTACGTCCTTTCTTTGAATTATTTCTTTTTTTTATCAGCTATAGTATCCTCATTTTTATCTCGATCTTCCCTAGAACCGTATTTCCATCATCTATATCATTCTTCCCGGTGTTGCTTATTTTGCTATAGAAAAGTAAACATGCGGAGGTTTATGTGAATCTTTTACCAATTGTAATTCCAAAAGAGTACATTTTTAATTACTAATTTTACATGCGGGTAGAACGTCTCATTTGTGCTATTTCGTAAGCCACCTCCCTCTTGATTTATTATCATTGGTGATGCTTAAATTACGAGGCTTCTTTATTCATAATAACAGATAGTAATCTCATTTCATCTTTGAAAAATCACAAATATTTGGTTTATTCTGGCCCTCCACAGATAATATTTTTTTCATCTTAATGTTTTGTCCAGGTTCTAATTTTCCACTATGGCAATATACTTTAATACTGAATTGAAACGAATTATATTTATCCTCATAAATCTATTCATGTTTATTTGCAATATTTTGAAGATATATTTACTTTTCCCTTTTATAGAAACTTTTGTGTGGCTGTATACGTGTGTGTGTATACGTGTAAAATATGCTGCCACTCCGGCCGCGGTAGCCAGGTTGGCTATGGGTCCGCCTGTGGGTTCTCCGGAATGGATGCTGTGTTGATATTAGGTCAGACGATAACATATTACAGTGGCAGATAAACATCCCTACTACCACAAAAAGGATTATATCTGTATATTTTTAGGAAAGAAGGATACTTGATAATATATATATGTGAGTACAGGTTAAATCTGTATGAAATCTAGATTCAACGCCACACGAAAAATATTAAAGTTGGATACATTTGGAAAAAAAGATATGGCATAGATACGCACTTATATACAGAATAAATCTATATTTAATTTCAAATTTCGTTATCTCAAGGCATTAGGAAGTTATAATTGACGACTAAGCGTCCGTTTCATGAAATTGTCATTCCTGGTAACAAAATTTGTCTTCTGATGTTTAAAGAATAGTTTTTGAATAGCTCTGAAACGCGAGATATGTATGTACGCGAGATACGCAAGTTCAATGTAGTATGCATTGGTGAAAAGTATCCGTGTTAAATTTTTGCGAAAGAACAAAGTATATTTTAGCATAAGTTTTCGAAAAGGTGAGCATACAATTTAAGTCGACCGATGTGCATTACATGCTCAATAAAAGGAATTTACTCGAACTCCGAAAGGGACTATTTTTTTGTCTTTGGGGCGGATGATTACTATGGACACGGCGTAAGAACACGGCGCTACTTAACGTTCGAGCAAAGATTATATACACAGTTTGTTTTGGTTTTTAATTTGAATGATGTTTGAAGAAGTATCTCAGTGTGATATATTTTGTGAACTACAAATCATTTAAAACATGCTCTTCTTGGACTTCAAATGTGACTAGTTGTCTACAATGCTGTGCAACGTTTTATTGGAAGATAGTTTAGAACACACGTCTTGCTTTGGTTTTTAGCTGTAACGATTATCCCAGTGGAGCATTTAATTTCAAGTTTTAAATGAAGTTAGGATCACTAGGTTCCAATGTGCAAGAAACAACCGTGTCATTTTTTGTGATGAGATTTAAACGAATGTTTATCGTGTGTTTAGACTTTGTACATTGAGGCATATGCCAGTGATTACTAGTAATATTTATGTGCTGTGCTGGATTGCGTGTGTCTAACATAATTGGTGATGCATTTACGTTAATTAGCTAGACTTTTTCTCTTTAAATAATGTGTTATGACAGGAATGGTATTAAAAGTGTAACGAATACGTAGTAAGTGTTGGAGAAGACGTAACAGCAATCAGTTCGTTGTTTCCTCTGTTACCTAAATTAAGATGTGGAATCTATTTGAATTGAAGTTGGTGACTAGGTGAATTGCTCTTGTCTTGTAATTGTGTCTGTCTACGTCACAGTGAATGGATAAACAGTTAAGTGTTTTATTATTCTTCATTCAGTGAATTTTGCCACCCCAAGTGTCATCTTTTAATTTAATTGCATTGTTGTGTCCAATGTGATTTTGTTGAAATAATTAATCCGTCTGCGCTAAAGGCAGGTAATGACGTATTAGCAAAAGGCATAGGATATGTTCTTGGCTGGGATTGCTTATTGTGTTATTTTAGAGTATCTTAAATTGTGTGTGTGGTTCTTTACGTCCAAGTGAAAGGGTGATGATTTTTTCTCTACTTATGCAATGTATGTTGTTTCATTATGCTTCATTCAGTAATTGTACCACCTCCAAAGTTGCCTTATCGTTTTCTCGACTTGATGTCAATACCATGGAGTGGTCCTCCATTTGAGTGCCGCTGTGTGCGCCTGGAGAAATAGTGGAAATGATTTAAAGCTGCCTTATATATCTCACGGTAGGTATCCATGTATGCTACAAGATAGCCCTTGACAGGCGGTAAACGGCCTTCTAAAAGTGAGTTACATAGGTATTTCTATTTGATGTGATGGGACGAAGGTTGTGTTTAAATAGTAATGAAGGTTGGTTAGTGCGTTTAGGGACTAGCTCGAGGTGTGTCAATATTTAAGTGTCAATAAATATCCTAATCATTTTTTCCCGACATGGCGGAGAGGAAAAAACACACTTCTCAGGTTTGAAAGTTAGCCATTCCTAATGTAGTAGATGCATTGTTATGTTGAAAGTATTTTACAAATGCACAAGGTTTGCATTATAAGTGAGGTGAGTTTGATGTCGACATGTCTGTTAAAAGTGGGTGAAAATCGCGTTTAAGTTGGTGAGACGAAAGCTCACCTTTACCAAAAAGTATACAGGTATAAGATATAATCCTTGTTTGATCTTTGTTTCCAGAATGGATAAAATCTAGATGATTTATAGATAATAATTGAAAACTAGCGGACATTTGGTAGAGATTTATAAAGATTTAATCTAGATATTTTCTAGATACCATGTATTCAAGAATCTGTGTTTTATGGAGATTTAATCCTTTTTGTGCTAGTAGGGATGGTGGCAGTTGCGCCGAAGACCCTTTTCAGTGGAGGAGTCCATTGCCGACGAACTAGATCCGTACGAGGGTTTCCAATGTTCAGAGCCTTCATGAACTTAAGTGCTGTATATGGCTCTTTGTCCAATAATATAGGCAACGGTCTGCCACGATGGAAACACCGGTTCCCGATCATTCATCGAAGTTAAGCATCGTTGGGCTCGGCTCGAGTTTGGAGGGGTGATCCTCTGATTCATCCGAGTGCTATCGAGTCTGCACGTGGCAGACAGTGAGTGCAAAATGAACTTAGTCGTCGAAGATCGTTAAACAAAAATACTACAACTCCAATAATATAGATGTGCTTCTTTAGTAAGTTAAGAGCAACATCAGCGCATTTCGGTCCAGCTTTGTTTTAATCATAAGAATTGTTGTGAAACGCGCTGCTGACAATTTATCGCCCTCTCGAGTTAAATACCGTTATTTTGGCAGCGTTGTATATCTCTTGCTGTCCTCTCCCCTCCACCCTTTTGTCGGCCCATTCACACGAGCCTTCCCCTCCTTAACGTCACTTTTCTCGCAGCCGAATGTCACCATGTTTCGCGACCACTATACCTTAGTAGCTGGGTTACCCAAGCCCAAAACTTCTGCTATGTTGCCCAATTATTGGTTGAGTAGTGATCACACAAGCCCCAGGCATGTGTAGGTCACCGAAACAATCCCGATTAAAATAAATGGGAGGCTATGCATCACCGCTTTCACGGACATCACGGTTAACTTTATTTTGGCCGTCGCACCTCTTTCCCTAAACGCTGATCGTGAATGTCTTCTGGAGCCACGTCGGAATAACTCCGACACAAAAACGCTAAACTCTCCTCTCTTTCTTTTCGTTGTGCAATTCCATCGTTCCAATTTTTTCCGAGACCATTGTTGTTGTTTGGCGGTTATGTCACGGGTGGTGCGCGTCTCGCGGTTCTTTTTTTCCTTGCCAGTCTCGAAGTGAAAGAAAGGTTTCCAGAGAGGCATGGGTGAAGGTCGAAATGGGTTCCCTATTCTATTTTTTCCCTATCGCGTTTCTTCTTTCAAGAGCATGCTTACTAGAACGAAAGTTCTTTGAGGTGTGGAGTTGATCGGGTGGCTTTTATTATCTGAGGAGGCAATGGCCTCAAAGAAGTGGACCACATAACCTCGACTGAGATCATTCGGGTTGGGGATTAAAAAGTTCGATCATAGCTGGTTGGTTGATTTCAGCCGATGATAATTGAGCGGAATCAAATGAAAGAGTCACAAACCGTGAATGGGATATTGTTGAATGATTCCCTTCATTTGGCAACAATATTTGTGCTTCGATTGATAGATTTCATTGTACCATACCGTAAGAAAGCATGCATAAAATTTATTTCTCATACTTAATTAGTGTGCATGGCAAACTGTTCCCTCAAGAACTCGAATAGGTACCTATATAATCATTTATATATTCGTGCATCAACAGCAGGCACTGACAATTGCCTTTAAAAAGAGTAAAAATTTGAAAAAGTCACATGATCCAAAATGGCATGTCGGTGGCTTTACGTCACCGTACGGTATCACTTATTTTATCTACATGCATCTATTTAAACGTGAAGGATCAAATTATATAAGTTCACTGCATTTCACAAATGATATCAAAACGATTATTTTGTAAAACTACGAAAAGCAACCCGAACGTCCCAAGAAAATTCGTCGTATTGCTTTTAGTGGTTCTGTCCCGTGACTTAATCCCTCGGGACCCCAATGACGAAGTGCTCCACGCTACCAAACGCGCCTTATTTATTACGAAGAAATATTTCAATAACAAAGCATTGTATTCCGATAAAATTCATGTTCTTTGGAATTGAGAATACTTACTCGAACACATAATTTATAAAAATAATGCGTGTTCCCCATTGTAATCATGTCAGATATATTAGAGCGGTAGGCACCATGCTTCATTCAATCACCCGGTATCAACGTTTTAAGGCTACTTAGCACAGCGAATAACCTTACGGATGACGTGCATTCCTCGAGTAATCAAGAAAGACCAAAGATGGAGCACATCACGTAAATTATGAATGAATTAAGTGGTTAGCTAAAATGTGGATTGAATGGAGGGCATTAAGAAACCAATCTTCTGATTGATGATTGCTGTCGGTGATCATATTTGATTGTTAGTCGTCATACCAGTCTCCGAGTCCAAGGTTCGAGCTCCGTCCTCGCCTATGTCCACCTGTCCGATATTCTCATTATAATTTAAATCTTGTCCTAACGTACCACACCAAAACCAGCTCCTTCGGAGACGGTGACAAGGCAGAGAGGACGCCTGTCCTCTCTACCTTGCCTTCGGGGCCAACACGAGGAAGAAACAACAACAACAACAAAAATACGAAAAAAACGGGGACTGTAAGACTCAAAGCCAAGCATAAAAGTGATTAAAAAATTATGACACTGATGAGTGAATGAATGAATGAATAAATAAGGTGATGGAAAAGAGAACTAAAGCAGCCGTTACAGTTCCCTGAATAATAATAGTGTGAGTGATTATCTCGCAGTCAAGACAAGCATATTTCCCTGGTTGTTTTACGAGTATTTCAGGAAACGTAGAACCAATCAAGGACTTTAATCATTACTAATCAAGGACAGTGCTAGGAATCACAATCACAGGTGCCGGAGACATGGCGAAGATAAAGTAAAATAAATATGCAATTCAATGTGAACGACCTCATATAGTTTGCCTTAGATCTCCTTAGCAAAGCCGTATTTGATACGATGGTGACCTACATAATATGGCCAAGTAGGGATATTGTAATATATTTCCCTTTGCCCTCTCGTAGTTTTTCTTGCTTATCCGTAACCTTCCAATAAGATTGCGATTATTGATTCATCTGAGTCATTCCTTCAAGGATATTGACTCTCGTTTTCTAAAGTTCAATGCTGGGTCATTGCTGTTCAGTGTAACATCGGTCCCATTGGCGATTTCCAGTCGTTTCCATTGTCAACAAATGTCCAGGTCGATGCTATCTTTTAATGAAAATATGTCATTTCAAGGGTCCTAGTTATTCGAAGAAAAGATAAATGCCTAACAATAGTGTTAAGGAGAGAAAATAAAACCATATGGGCAGTAAAATAAAGGGCGGGCTAAAAAGTAAAAAAATAACTTAAAAAATTGGCATTATTTTGTTACAAAATCAGTGGTAGCCCTGATCTCATTTGCGACCATATCTTGTAGCATAGCGTAGGCTCCAAGTGTCAGTGTCCATTTTCAGCGGCCGTATCGTGTAAAACATTTCACGAAATTTCTTGAATATCCCGCGGATAATTCTGAGAAATGCGTCTGTTTTAGTTTATTAGCGGGTTCCGGAATTCATGAGCTCGTAAAAGCGGTAAAAAGTGACGCCAAGAAGAAGAAGAAGGGAAAGGAGGGGGGGGGGATTGAGATGAGAATTGGGTGAAGGAGATCGCGCCCGTGTCTCCAAGTTATTGCCCGGCGTTTGAAAGAGATCCGGGCGATTCTCCATGTTTTTTAGTTTTTCCCCTTTCCAGTCCAACAAGCCGCTCGTTACAGTTCGAAGCGTTATAACTAGAGTTAGGTACCAATTTTAAGGCCTTCAAGAGCCGGAGAATTTGGTCTACAACCCGGAGAATCTGAATAGGTAGCCTTTTTGTCCGTTGTTACGAAACTTCGTAGCTGTTCAGCTGTCGTAATTAAAGATAAATTTCATCGATGCATCTTTAAATATCATAAAATGTCATATCCTAGTTATGGATTAATATTATACATGTATCATTTTGATCTCTCTTTGGGATAAAATAATGCAAGTTGCATAAAGCAATGTCTAGCGTAGGACCATTTTTTGAATGTGGGAAAATTGTTTTAGGATATTATTAAAAAAATAACTTCATAAAAACAATTTTTTTATTATACTCCCTTTATTTTCATATGCATTACGACAAGTTTTAATGTCCCATATTCTCAGTGCATTTTATTACATTTTTTTTTTCATTTTTTCTGGTATCTTTGTCATGAAATAGCCTACACAAGGAGCATGAAATATTATGTTATCACATTGATGATAAATTTCATTTGTGAAAGAAAATAATTCTATCTTCACTGATATGTTAAATTATTCAGACACTCGACAACCATTAGGAACATTAGTAATTCGATATGACATTTGTATCCATGGTTGAACATTCAATAGCAATAATCACAGTCGTTGGCTCACCACGGTCCATCTCCCATAACGTCCAAGGGCTAAGTACTAGCTTTGATCGCCGTCATTAATGAATAATTAGCGAGTAAAATATAGCAAAAAAAGTTTAGAGGGTAATGCGATGACAAAAACAAAATTTCTAAAGATGAAAGTGAAAACGGCTATGAAAAAAAAGAAGAAATATATTTTCCCCAACAGGGAATCGAACACCACATCTTCCGCTTCACTGTTCCACTACCCTACCCCTGAGCTACCGGTTACTTGAAAGGACAGGCAGATAAAGGGCGTTAAATGCTCTTTCATTTTCATACAAATAAATTTTAATATAATTCAGTGTGTATTTATGTGTATGTGTTGGGGGGTTGTCAAAATGAATCGTTGGTCACGAGGAGTCTATGGACCAAATTTCAGATCGATTAGATGAGGGGAAATGGGTTTGTACGTACACAGACAGGCAGTGTGAGCTAAAATAAAGGGAGTAAAATTGAACTTCATTGACTTTTCATGTTAAAGAGTTGCCGTACTAAGTCCTATAAGTTACAAAGAAATAGAATATTTCGACCAAGATCTCATTTTTTGTTCATTTAAAACGAATGGTAAAATTTTGTAACTTAATACCTATTTAAAAAAAATTGAATTTATTAATTTGAATAAAAATATTCCGAGAGAATTATGTATGACCAATATAACATCTGGGTGAGTGAAATTTTACAGTCTGTTGTTTTGCACCTGATACTGGTCCGGAGAAATGGATCTCAAACCCTGAGCCGATAGACACATTGTTCCACTCGGAGTCTTCGAGTCAAAATGTCCCAGTCAGCAACTATAGATGTAATCATCGACTCCCTTGGACCCATGGTCCGTGTCGCCGGCGCACCAGTCCAAACTCACTCACGGCATGGGCACGCCGTCCACAGTGTGGAGTGTCCCTCATTTGACCGCCGCGTCATATCTCAACCGGCAGCTCAGCGTCGCGTTCGGACCCGAGTCAAGGTTATGTTACCCATCGACCACGAGCGGGAGGAGAGACATTGGCAATTTGGGTGGATAGGGGACAGTTTATTACGTACGGGACGGCATTTATGGGTGTTGACCTATCAGATGTGATGTTCAAGCCGAAAGTAAGACGTTTTAACTCTCACTTGTTTTATTCTCACTATTATTTCATCACCTTGTGGTTTCTTACTTCAGTAACATTATTCGAAATGTATTCTGGCGTTCTATTTTCCTGCTAAATTATTTAGTTGAAGATCAGGTGAGTTTCGAGTACGCCGCCTTGATGTACCTGAACATAGAGATGTAATTTGCGTATTCGGTGTGGGCTCTACATGAAGAAGGGCGCATTACATGACTGGAGAAGGTACATAAAATGGCGGCCCGGTGCCAATGTATTGGGGAAACATATGAGGGCAGGGAACGTAACAAAAATGCTATAAGTACTGGAATGGGAGTCGTTACAAAATAGAAGAAAAAAATGTCAGCTTTTTTGGATTCTTCCACTCGCTATGGGTAGAAATAAGAAAGATAGTGAGAAATCTGAATAATTGCATAAGGAGAAATGATCATCAATGAAAAGCAAAGTGCGAAATGCACAAAGGAATAAAAAAAATGATATCTGAAAAGAAAAATTGAGGATTTGATGAGTTTACCTACAGAACTAATTGAGCCCTTCCCAAGCAACAACGATATTTTTAAGTAAATATACAGCGAATATTTTGGATCATTGAATTTCGATAATTAATAATTTTTTACCTACTAAGTTCTACTAATATGTACTATTAATTTGTATTTTATAATTATCATAATTTAAAAAATCCGCGGTATAAACTAAACTCAGAGTGAGCCGAGTGTATCAAAAAGAACTTTAGCGAGAGAATTGAAATTATAACTCAGCTCTTGAAAGGACGGGTGGGCGCTGTTAATGACTCGGAGAAGTTGCACTTTAGGCCAAGGTTACTAGTAAAATTCAGATCGCACGAGTTTTATGTTGATATGGAGGACATTGTCTAAGCACCGCATTACATTTTTATTACTAATACATCATCAATACGAGAATGGTTAAGATCAATTAGAAGGATAAAATAAACAATGAAGAAGTTTATAAGAGGGTATGGGAAGTAATCCCATCTGAAGACGAATGAGAAGCAGGCGAACAAGGATATATTCTCCGTCGCTAGAGCTGGAATAAGATGGATAGAGTGACGTATGGAAGAAAATGAGGAGGAGGACCCTTAGGTGTGTGAAGCAAACAATGAAAAAATGTTAACTGTGCCAACTACTCTAAAAATGTGTAGTCCATCGAATATAAGAACCTATATCTTCATATTGAGTCAACCAATTCTAAAGAAATAAAATGCATATGGCATAACGTTCATTTCTACGTTCATTCATGTGTTTAGATTTTTTTCTCACCATAGTTGTACATTTCTAAATAAAAAAGTCACAAGTTTTAGCGCCCACTTTTAAATTATTTGTAACTCAGTTAATGTTGTCTATATTATTTTGCGATCTGGATAAATGATAGCCAAGAATTTATTTAACATTTTACGAACAAAATATTGTTTGTATCCCTCAATTTGCACGAGCTAAGTACAAAGTTGTATTCTTCTGCTAACTTCAAATCAAACGGTTCGATTGAAATTGGAGCTATAGATACCCTTGTGACATTGAGGGTAGGTACGACTTTGCGCCGAAAAATTACTCAAGTAGGCATGCAAGAGTTAAAAAAAGAGCTAGAAATAGATCCGACACGACGATCGAGGCAAACCAATAAATGAATTGATTACTTAAGAAGGAGAAACCAGCAAAATTGGAAGATATGAGATGATAAAAAGACATGAGTTCGAATTCCTTCTTCCCACGAAACAGTCACTGCTACAACATACACCAAGCGCGACCCTAAACAAGCTTAATTCTCTTCGATTTTCGTTCCTTTCCTCTCTGTTTATTTTTCCTATCTTATTCCTTGTTTCATCGCGGGTGCCCGTATACGCCCTTAAGGATACTCGCAGATTACTATGGAGATGATGTAAAAAAGGAAACTGAGTTATTGGCGAGAAACATCCACAGCATCACGCATTGCTGAATGGCGTGAGAAATAGGAATTCATGGAGGAGGACTGTAAATGGCTAGGAAGTGGCAAAAAACACTGACATCGGTCGTGTAATAGGAAATAAGAAAAAACGTCGCATTTGGATTTTATTTTTACTTCATTAAAACTGAAACAATTTTGTCCACTTTCCGAGGAGATGATAAAATGAAATATCTTTGTTTAAGTGGAATTAAGCATTGAAAACAAAATTTTTAATTGAGAATGAAATAATTTTTAATTAATAACAGTAAAAATATGATGGGTGGCATATAATTTTAAAAATGTTTACCTCAGAAATTATGTATATTTCTAGTTATTCTATGCATGAAAATAAAATTTCTGCTGCTGCATTGCGCTATATTTAGTAAGTATGACCTCCATTAGATACAGAGGATTGATATTGTATTAGATAACACCTTGAGTTTTGTGTCCAAAATGTATCCCGTATCTACACTAGGTCAATGCTACGATATCTTTTCAAGGTTTAACCATATTTTGAATTCCACATCTGACAGCCACCTTGAACCTTGACAGCATTCGGAGAACCTAATCTCGCGATCTGGTGGTATATTTTGGAGATGGGAACCTTTTTCAAAATGCAGCCATGGAACAATGTTCCTCGCCCATAAAAAAACGCCGCAGAGAACAGCTAAGGTCAATGTCACCCCTCTGTCTCTTAACTCTATCACTTCACCTTAGTCGAACGCAAAAGGTTACGGCCAGTGTTCCCGTCAGACTTCGGTGGCTGAGAGGTGGGTGTGTCCCCAACACAAAATGAAGGCTCCCAAGTCATTCGATTTCCCAAAAGCATCCACCGTGTGGGATTTAATTCAATATACAGCCTCCTCTCGTCGCATTATTTTGCGGTAACGGCCGCTCCATTACATAATTTCATGGGCTTCCCCTTGTCAAAATACGCTACGACTCCGCATCACGGCCAGTTTTTGTTCGCAACAAGTCCACATAATTCAGTCTCTTTATCGCAAAAGGCCAAAACAAACCAGAGAAAATATACGAGAATAGGTACCTTGTCCTCATTGGAATTCAATATATATTAGCAATGGAATGAAGGGTACTCAGAGATATATTACATCACGTTATCCCTTGAACAGTGTTCAATGGGAGGAGGGTACGTTACTTCTCAACGGAATTCAATCTTTGGGAGCTCTCCGTTGAAGGCGTTGAAGTAAGCGCAGATTGGAACATATCAGCTCACTTCAGCACACACGAACGACGATGAATGAAACGATGCGCCCGGGTGAAACGTTCGATAACACTCCGATAGGTAGCACTCATTATGCTCACAATAGTCACAGCCGAATATTCGGTGCATAGTTATGGAAAACGATCAACAATTGTGTTTAAATACGTAAGCTTTTTACCAAAGAATGATTAATAGCTTCAAATTATCTACGTAGGTAGCCTTAGCTGAAAATCAACACAAAATAACACAATCGGGATGCGATCATCAAAGTTTATTTTATTTATTATTCATTTATTTAATTGTTTATCGCGCATCAATTCTTCTCCCGATCTGTTTTGAAGTGCACAGTGCCTAGTGCGCAAGGACTGTGATAAATGGAAAGCAAGTGAGCTGTTATGTCGCGAAATGAGCTCCGCACTGCAGTGAATGGAAAGGTTCCTTTGTTTGTAACGGAATAATGACTACACTAAACCACTTTATCCCTAGTACAATGAGCTAGGTAGGTTGGTCCTGCTGCATAGGATGGACTTCCATCCTGTCAATTTATCCATCTCCATAGATTTTTTTTAACCGGAAAGTGTTTTCTTCGGGATGAAATTGGTTTGGTGGCTATGGTGCTGACTTTGTATTTCAAGGACTCGGGTTTGAGTCCCACATGTGACAAAGGTTTTTCATTGAAATCCCTATTCATCTATGGATGCTTTATTAAGACCACCTGAAGGGAAGTATTCAATCGATCGAATGGGACGTAAAACTGCGGACCCCAAAGCACCTTTCATTAAGAGTTGACTAATGCCGGCGCCATGTTTCTCTGCACTTTCCGATCATCGATCTTAGGGATGCAATTGGTGTGGTGGAAAGATTTTTGGCTTCCCATCCTGAGGATGCGGAATTCATATATCAAGAGGATTTATTTTTCGCAATGCAATCCTTACCCTGCTTTGGAGAACTGTTTAAGATCCGGTTTTATAACTTCTGATTAACTATTTTCTCGGAAGGAAAACTGGAGCTATTGCGTTATCCCAACGATAGTCCTCACACAAACTAACCGGGAGTTTGATGTAATATATGAAACCCGAACTCTCAGTTAACATCAAGTTAACGACAAGGCTGCGTCGCCTTGTGATTAATGTTAACTGGATATAATAAAACTATGCCTAAGAGTAGTACGTACTTCGTCCATCAGTTGGTATGTCAAACTCGGAACCTCTTGGCCCCTTTTGTAAAGAGTAGGCGAACGCTAACGCTGTTCTTCTCCCTTCATGCATACCCAACCTTTTCCCTGTCCTTAATGTCGCAAATGGCCTTAAGTCACTTCCCCTAGTAGCACCAACAACAATTTATATATTCCAAGAATGGTTATATCACCATGCATTTACTATCTCTGTATTGTAAGCGGATTTCAGTGGTACTTGATTTTATTGACTGAAAAAACACATTGCTTTATATTTCTACCCACGTGTTGAATTTTATGTATGCAAAAATCACCTCTCACGCCATGCTCACATCGACGTAAATACATGTGAAAATCTCATTCTAAGGTAAAGTTTGGAAGGCATGCTCTTTTTACTTCTTCATCCTGCCCTGTCCTATCTTCTCATTTATTTTTTGCTCCTTACTCATTCATGCGTTGCTTCATTTGTGACTTCTTGTTCCTGTTGCCCCGACTAATGAGAATATGCTCAACATAGATGAATGACCTTGTCTACCGCTTCCTTACAGGCCATTCGCTTTTCTATCACTGATCGGTACTTTAGTGATTGGTCTCTCATATAATCACTCTACGTGGCCACGCCAACGAAGCATACTCATTTCACATCTATGAATATAAACGGGAGAAGGAAATAATTTTCTCGCCGAAAACGCCCATCTAGAAACAAACTTCTTCGAAGCTCAGCTTAGTAAAATGAGAAAATCAGCGTGAAAACAAATATTATCAATGAACAACTAATAATAGCAGTTATATTTCACAACATCAACCATATTACAAGCCAATAATCAAAGGTTCAGCTAACCGTTTACTAACTTGCACTTCAAAATCAACCACATATTTGTACAAGAGTGAGCTGTCTAAGTCAAAATTGACTGAATGCTGGGAGCGATGTGTACTCCTCGCCGACTAGACTGGAACAGAATTTTCGGCAAGGATGAAGTGGAGTGGGTAAGGCATAAGATAGAGGTGATTGGTAGCCTTGGAGGGGGGGAAATAGTGGGATGGGTTCATAGATTTCGTGGAAGTCTTCAATTGGAGCGTCAGGTACTAGTTTGTGTCTCAGCCCGCGGAATATGAAGATAATGTCTCTGTGCTACTGTCAGATGTCTCAGGTTTCTCGGTTTTCTCCTGCGCTGACTACTTTATACGCGTGAGATGACCGGGTGAGGGAAACTCGTATTTTAGCGACGTTCGTATTTGAGCGACCTTCTGGGCATGTGCGAGGCATGGGTTCAATTAATGTAGAATTTTGTCTTCTATACAGTCTCGTGCTCGTAGATTTGGAAATAATTATGTAACTTAAGTCTGGCGTATAATTTTAGAATTATTTCTTCCAATGGCATATTGTACTTTCAACGAAAGGTGTAGCCTTATTTGGTACTTTTTTCAATTCGCGAAATTCTTATTTCCGCTCTGGGTCCTCGGCGCTCGCTGAATACTCGACCTCGAGTCCTCAGGATTGCCATTTAATAACTATGAAGTGAGGAAGTTCCTGTTTATGGTGAGGGAGTAGTGTTGAGAGTGAAATTCAGATGACTCTGACTCGAGTGACGTGACATTGGAGAAGTAACTCTTCTCTTTCACACTGTCATCACCTTCCCAAGAATTGATTGATTAGTCCCTTTCTTTTTTATGCTGGTTCGTAAACATTATAAGTGTATTTTTATTGTAGGTCTAAAGTTACTCCCAAGAGCAATGTCTATATATTTAACTTGTCCCGCTTCACCAATATTTACTCATTCAACTTTGGGGTTGCTGGATAGTTGTGCTTTTTTCTATTGTTTCGAGATTTGGCTCTATTTATGTCAGTAGTTATAGAAATTAGTAGTAGTAGTATTTTTTTACGTGGCTTGACAGTTAAGGTCATTTCGCACTTACTGCCTGCCACGTGCAGACAGGGGCAACAGCACTCGGATGAATCGGAGGATCACCCCTCCAAACTCGAGCCGAGCCCAACGATGCTTAACTTCGGTGACTGATCGGGAACCAGTGTTTCCATCGTGGCAGCCCGTTGCCCTTTATAGCAATTAGCGCATGATTTTACTTATCCTCGCGGCATTGAATTTTAACTTCGTAAAAAGACATGCGAAGATTTACTTGATCCCGATATTTTTGCTCACTCTGTGCCGATCAATCTCCTCTAACTACGTCTTTTTAAGCCTGGTATATTATATACTCATTACCTGTTAATAATTAGTTGAAAGCCATGATTAGACGATCAATTCAGCGATTTTTTTCTGTTTACCCTTTAAAAACCATGTAGGAAGAAAGGCACGTTTGTAATTGGGTTATGTTATTTTGGAAAGAAAATAAATGGAAAGATTTGCATGAAAGAACAAATATTGATTGGGTCTCCTACGCCGTCTTCCTGGGAGCCTCAAAAATTGAAGAAAAATTCAAAGGCGTCATTCAAATGTCAAGCATCCTGCTTTGTGACTTCTTGAATGAATTTATAATGAAATATACCATTGTTCCAGCAATGTATTGTTGCTGACTCATGATGGCCATGGTGTCGTTGGGCTGCTGAATAAGGAAAATTTTCCGCTGAACTCTTGCCAGCAATGTCGTTTTATTCAGTACGACGGAACATATTTCATAGGCCTGCAATTGCGACGTTCCTGTTACGGTTTGGAAGGCTACTCACGTGAGCGCACCAGAGGAAATCAAATAAATTGAACCTTGGCGGTTAGTCTAAGGTAAATGAGAGTTCTCGGCTGTTAAACTCTCAGAGAATGGTGTCGAACAAGGTGTTAATAGTTTAATATTGTCGCGTAGAATCATACGTGCGCCTGAGAATTTGTAACTGCGAAGAAAAATATTCATTTGTACCATTATATCGGTTTATAATTCATATCTAAACCACTTCAATCTTAAATTGAAATTTATATACATTAGGTAACGGTGAAGCTCAGGCATTCGACGTTTTTAACTAACAATTCATGATCGGAACGATGAGGTGACATTTTGATATGAATTAAGGCGAAAAATATTGTAAAAGTGACACTAGAAAGTATGCCAAATGGTGAAGGCACATGTGGGGTACCACATTGAGAAGAGGAACCCTGTGACTTTGTTCAGAAAATTAGACGACAGGGATGTCGAGGGATACCAGGAATTACGGTTTAAATAAATACTTAGGACAGGTGCAAATAGATGTTGAAAATTAATGTATTCAGAATGGAGGAACGAATGAGTGCATTGAATCAGCTTGAGGTCGTTTTATATTTGAGAGATTAGCATCCTCATAATTGGAGATACACTTAGTATAACGTCTCCGATGAACCATTTTACAGGAATTTCAGTTTCGATGCGTGGGATATTGATTTGTGTTTCCGGGGGAATAGTTGTTTCATTTTGAAGTATTTTATCCAATGATATCCACGTTTCTGATGAAGGAGAGTTTTTTTATTAGTTTGCTTCTTTGGAAAGTTAATATTACAGAATTATTCTTAGAAGAATGATTTCTAGCAGTAAATTTATCTTATTTGAAGTGTAGTAAGTTTCTTCCGGTCAAATGGTAGAATCGAATAAAGATGTGAATAAATTTCATGTGACAAGACACCATATCTCGTAGCCTCATAATTTTGAAGTTAGCCCAGACAGTTTAGCTTTGTTTCGAATCGGGAAATCTTTTTCGGGAGTGTGATGGAATTGAAAAACCTGGAGTTGATGAAATGATGGAGCACCTGACATCTTTGCTGCAGGATTGGAAATCCTAGAAAAGTCATGGACATTGGATACCAGTCATCTATTAATTTTAGCAATTAACACAGCAATTAACACAGCAATTAACCAAATCTCATTTCCAAGTAAAATAATCTTTTCTGGCTCGGCATGTTGGGATATAATTTGTTAATCTTTTTCTTGTTAATGCTTTTGTTCTTTTTTGTTTTTATTTTTGTCACTTTGAAATTACATCTTGCTGTATGTGGTCTATTCTTAAAATAAATAAATGTGCGTGAAAAATCTGGAAAAGTCATGGGAAATGGGAAATCAGCCTGGAAATTTGTTTTCCATAGTAAAAATTGGACTGTTTTAAATAAATGAACAGTATCATTCTAGGCACTATCTGCTGGTGTGCGCACTTGGGAATTTTAGTACCTTGATTAAATTAGGCACTGTAGATCTTATTACGTGTTTAACAATTAACGATGCACCTAAAATTAAATTTCCTATCCTATTATTTACACTCGAGTGGAGGAAAATGGAATAGGTATTCGTTTCTCAACTGATTTTATATAGGTTTGCTGCTACTCCCAAGTCATGATGACCTCCAACTTGAGTCAGGACAATCAAAAGGAAAGGTCTTCTGTACTTCCATTCCCTTTAGTGCCCTTATTATTACTCTTGGGACTATTAGGCCTCGAATTTATGTGGAAACATGTTTTTAACTTAAAGTGACATTAAAATAACCCCTATTGTAATCACTATATGGTGTGCAAACTTTAATATGTTATTTTAATTTTCTTGCACCTCATTTAACATGAATTGAACTAGAATGATTGAAATAATTAATATGATATGATGTGATTCATATGATAAATGATTAAAATAAAATGAACCAAAGAATTGAATTTTTAACATGGAAATATGAGCGCTTCGGCCTGGATTACCTGGAGAAGTCCTGGAATTTTATAATTTCTTGTCCGTAGCAACCCTGGCCTGAGAATGGATAGTAAAAGGCTGAGTTTCTGCGAAACGGGAGTCAGAATATGTGAATGTGACTTTGGTCGTGGCGCGAGCGTGATCTAGCATAAGGTGGACTTGTGCGGAATGCTAAACGGCCGCGAGATAGGAATCGGGTTATGAGTCGCAATTGTTATCCGTGGATGACGGGTAAGGACCAAGGATGGCGAGACTCTACCGTTTTTCGCGTGGGAAGTGAATTAGGTTGAAAAAGACAGCTCAGGGGCTTCCAACGGGGAATAAAGAATGGACCCGCGATTCGCGAAGGATTTTTGGAGAATGGTGGTTTGGAAGAATGCGTACCTACGCGACGTGTATACCAACGAGCTCTGTATCTCCAAAATGATGCAAAATATTATGCCAGAAAAAAATTGGGTGATGAATGACGTAAGAAGTAAGCCTAATGCGTAACAATGCATGTGCAGTGCGCATTTAAGACTTTAGACGGTGCAAATATCAGGAGTTTTAGGCCAAATAATAATTTATTTTAAACGTTGGAAGAAGTTAAAAAAAATATTATTTGAACTAAAACTCCTGATATTTCCACCGTATATTATAAGATGATAAGAAAACATATCATTTTAAGACTTTATTTTACCTTCACTGAAAATCTGTATATAAGTTCCAGGAATTTTGTTGCTACATTTTAATTATTGTTATCCCTACCGTTTACCATTTTCAATTTAGTTGATGGGAAAAATTGTATTCATCTCAAAGTAGAAAATCTTCCACCAGATGCCTGCTCCCTTCTAAATCTTTCTCGAAATATTTCACAAATGCGATGAGCCATGCATTGCGTGTGAAGGGTCCGCCATAATTATATCTTGCCTGTGTTAAAATAAGTCTATATGACTTTCATTGAGAGTGCATTATACATTTCAGAATGATGAAAGACACTTGGTAATTGCACCACTTTTTATTTTCACTGACCGGTTTCGATGTTTTAGTACATCATCATCAGAGTTATAACACCACGATGGTGTTAAAACTCTGATGATTATGTGCTAAAACATCAAAACCGGTCAGTGAAAATAAAAAAATGTGGAAATTACCAAGTGTCTCGTCATTCTAGTATGTGGAAATTCTACAAAGTTACTTCGCCTACCATCGAGTTATTATGCATTTAATTGATACTTCACTTTCGTAGTATGTATTATTTTTAATTAAAGATAACCTATTCGATTCAATGGTCGGTTTGATGTTAGCTGTTCTCTCTGCCATTTATGAGACTCTAGTGGTGTTGTGCCCTTATAGCTTATGAGGTGCATAGTTTTAAGTAAGGGGGACAGTTTATTTCCATGAACCACTTGCGATTTCCTGGCAGGCTATTGTGTTTTGATGTAAAATATTTATGACTTGATATAATTTTGTTCTACATTGCTAAATATTTACTGTGGTTTTCAAAGGTTTTAGGACAAATTGAGCAGAGCCACTTGCAATTATCGAGGAAATAGTTTCACTTTCTACTTTGTTGTTCTTGGCTGCGCTCTGCAACTTATTCAGTTGTTTGCAAATACGTATTACAATACAACAGTCGCAATGTTGTTTTATTAGTTAAATTTATCATTCTCTTATCGTTTCACTTTGGTCAAAATAGTTTTTACGTGAGCCATTATTTCCTTTTTTGATTAGCCTTTTCCATGACATTTGCGGCATACGCTCGTATAGAACGGAGCGATTCGTAAATAATATTGTATGTTGTTTGGTGTTTCAAATTAATCAATGTGACGACTGATGTCATTACTATGAGAGATTATCATTATTTTTGCACGGTAACAAGTCTATAAATGCATTGCCTTTGGACACAGCTGGAGTAATAACTACATGGGATTAGTATGACAGGGGTACAAATTGACCGTCGGGGTAGTGGTAATACACCGGCAGACAGTCCAATGGTCGCGGATCCGAATCACGCCTGGGGCCAGGTTTTCCCGAGGATGGCATTTACGCTTAGGTGTTGGGATATAAATGTAGGAGTTAGAAGCATCGTAAAATCAGATGTAGGACAGGCCCCGAATAAGGCTGCTGATCGTTACCTGCCTACCGGTAGGATTGCGTTCGAAGTCCAATTATAATGATCGTGATGTCTTTCGAATCGAAGTATGGCAGATTATGAGGTGACACTATGAATGGTATCCTAATGGATTCCAATACATGTCATCGTTTTCTTTGTTTGGTTCGCGACCATATGAATGTGTCAAATTTTATGATCATTGGATTCTTTGTATTACTATCGGAATTGTTTCGTTGTGTTTCCGAGACGACCCCCACGTGGTTTCGGCGAGAGAATCCCAAGGAATTTTCCGTATTTGAATTAGTATTTATTACGAAATATGTGCGAATAGACCCATGGACGGGTGACGCAGTGTTAGTATACTATAGTTTATTCACATTTTAAATTTTAATAAGCAAGTTACTGTACACTTAGGCTCATCTGTTTGGAAACTCATGTTCACTCAATAAAAAACACTTTATATTATTCCACAGAGATTTTAATTACTTAGGTTTCATCCTCAGGTTGCAAAAGTACCTGGAGATAGAACTATGCGTAGAAACCAGTTGTACCATATGACAATATTAAATATTGGAATTTGTCGTATAAATAACAATACACCATAAAATAGCCCTGACAAAACATTGGAAAAATAGCAATGAAATAAATATTCACTGCGCACAAGTCTAAATTTAAGTTATTAAAACGATAAAACATTATTATTTAGCAGAAAAGTGTTAAGGTAGTTTGAGTGAGACATTACTTCGCATATAATCGAGTGCATTTAGTCTCATTGTGGTGAAAAAGATCTCATATTTCCAATGTTACCAAAATATACCCACTTACGGCACCATCTATCGAGATATTTGCCATAATATAGAACACATTTTCCTTGAGATATGGTGCTATGACACTCCAGAGAGAAATCATCTAAAAAATGAAGAGGTAAAGACGCAAAGATCGCATCAGAAAGTTCCCTGTGTGTCGTTCGTATGCTCTCTCAATTATTTAAAAAAAATTATTTATTTCTCGACAATATACTTTTTACAAAATCGCAGAAAAATATTCGGCTTTGAGGGAGTTTTCCGCGTACGACTTAAAGACAATTAGTCAAGTTAAAGCCTTAAATATGTACATTTAGGTAATTACTCAGAATTCCAGTAATATAAAATTAAGTTTTTGCGTCTTTAATATTACGATATTTTCTTCATGCTTTTCTCGGCTGCTTTATTTTCAAATTTAAATTCGAAGATGGTCTCCGTTATGACGAGAGAAAAATTTGCGCAAACTTTACCTTATACTGCTTGGCATCGTAGATCATGCTGTTTGTAGCCAAAATCTCATCCCAATAAGTTGCAAAGTTCCCTATTTACATCAGTACGAGGTGAAATCATCTAGTTATACTCGGACAAGCGTCGCAAATCTTTCGGGATCGACTTTGAGAGCTCTCACTCCGTGTTCCATGAGCTTTAATCGGGTTCGAGAGAGAGGGGGGATAGCGGGAAGGGGGGAGAGTTGGGTGGGGGGGATTGAAGGATGCTGTGAGTTTGAGGACCGGAGTCATTCATCGGGGTAGTCCGTGATCTGGGCCGCTCGTTTAGATCCGCTGCGACATTGTTTGAGCATGGGTCCCGTTTAGTTCCACGGCCGCACGGCCGGGGGTGGGGGGGGTACGCTGGAGTACGAAGGCGACAGCCGGGGCGTGAACGGTGTCCTTCCTCGTATTGTCCTTTGGGTTGGATTCGATCGTGGACGGTCATAGTGTCGCATGGCAATGCCCCAAATATCTCGGGTCCGTAAAAAGAACCCCGACGGTAGTCTGTCCATTGGGAACACGTGATTCTCGTCCCGGAGAACATGTAATTTTCAGGTTTCGTCATGTGACCGATCGTGTTGAGGAAAAGTGATGTCGTTCTCTTTTCACGGCCGACTCTTTGATTGATCTCCCGAATGGCCTTCGTGATCGTATTGGCGTAGATATGTGCCACGATCGAATATTTATCACACTTGTGTGATTATCTCTCTCTTGGACGCCGAGAGAGAAAAAGTATGCGTCGTATGCTTGTTTCCGCGCCGGTTTCAATGATGCAAAAAATACGAAGGTCGCAATGTTTTGGTCCATCGCAACAACGGGGAGGCCATCGACCTGAACATGACAATTGATTTGGTCCCGTTTTTCAATTGTTTCCGCCTTGAAATATATTTTTTGCGCTTTCATTTTTGTAATAAGCGACACCCGTCAACGTACTTTTAAAATGCTGATCAGCGCTCGATTCCCGTGGACGCTGTTTGGACGACGCTTCTTAATGGCACTCAAAACAGTATTGTCTACGAAAGGATATCTTACCTTGCTAGTTATATTTAAAAAATGCAAAAAAAACTGGCTTTTGGGTACGGTTTTAGTCTTCAACTGTGATTTTGGAAATAACAGTTGAAGACTAAAGCCATACCCAATTAAATTAATAATTTTATAATGTGGTACCGCAGGTATAGTAATCGTTCTGTAATGGATGTTTAATTTTTTATCGGGCTTCTGTTGTGAACCCGTGTCATTACTATAGATACCGTTAGAAACGTCTTGATGAAAATGGAAACTAATGGGCAATATAAACACTATTTTAAATGGAATCTCGGGAAATATTGTTCACAAACAGATGTAGGTAAAGTTTTCTTCATAAATTATTGGATTCTGCAGTCAGTGAATGAGATTATCTTCTTTTGGCTCGAGAACGCCCATTGCACTACATTCTTTAGCTGTCGGCCACCAAAGGCCCTCATTCAAGAGGAGTGATCATGCACGCATACTTATTGTTCGTAAATATCTTCAGATCATGTAAACGTGCCCATGATACTCTAATTATTGATTTGACATAGTTATGCATCAAAATACTTGCAATAAATTTTTACCGCAGTCTCTTCATCTTAAAACTTCATGCTCTTAATCTTTGAAGTGATAGAGCACGATTATAATGTAAATGATTGCCGTCCTTCTACAAATAAAACACATTTTTTTCTGTGAGGTGGAACTACCATGTATGCCAAATTACTTGAATCTTCCAGACTATTTTTTTTTATACCTGATATTAATTATGATAATGTGCTTAGATTGATGGCCATAGTGAATTTGATTCCTTCCGTCTCTGTGCGGTTCCAATGCCTCTGATCCTGAATTTCTATGGTTACTGCTGTTCGATTTTATCCGATTTTGTCTCGCAACTTCAACACGAAAACGATTGCAATCTACCAACGGATACTTCCAGCCTATATCCCTCCTCAATGGCTTCGGGAAGATCTTCGAGAGATTACTGCGCTGGCTGGTATGTGACTTAGTACGGAAGGCCGGCTTTCTCTGGACGAACTGTTCAGATCCCGCGACGGGCACTTCACGAGTCGGCAATTCGTGTGAACGACTGACTTCATCACCTTCGCACGGTGGGCTGAGATCGAAAAAAGCTGGCCAAATTAAACATTTGCTTTTTTTTCTAACCAGAGGTTGAAACTTCGCATGGTCATTTTCCATGGAATTGTGCATGAGATGACACGTCATCTTTTTCAGTTCCTACGCCTAAACTATATACGAAGGCTTGAAGTTGACAAAGAATTGCAAAAATCGCCCGTCTATGATGTTTTTCTGAAAATCACCAAGTCAAGATAATACAGAACGTCTTGGCGTAAGGTTGTGTGATAAAAAAATGTACAAATCAGTATTTAATATTTTAGCTTATATTTTTTCATAATGTTTATATTTATATTACAATTTATAGTAATGATATGCACTAAAATGGCGGACTTTGTTTCAGTCAATCTTTCGCAATTAAGTGCGGAAAAAGTTAATTTAGACATCAATAGACAACAAGTTAATTACACCGGAGGCACTTCAGAGCCTTTAGAGTGCGTCTCCATAGGTATTAGCGGCGACCGTTTGCGACTAAAAAAAATGCCTTTTTCTCATGTGCGGGGATGTATGTTTCAGACCGCCGGCAGCTCGGTGTACAACGACGCGTTCAGCTCCATGATCCGCTATGGGTAAATATTCTTTTTAGTGGTGATATTGAAGCTACAAAAGATGAAAAAAATCTTCATTGATATTTAAATCAAGGCATTTTAAGGAAATGTGAGCATGCTTACGCAATAGGGTAGCCTTTCGTTTATAGGTGGTATTTAGACTTGCTTCCTCCGGATACAATGCATAAAATAAAACTGGAATTTCAGGTAAAAATGTTAGGATTTGGAAGTATGTGTAGCTATTTTTGGCAGCATGTGCAGACAGAAACACTATTCCGACCGGTTGTTGGTGTCACATGCCGTCTCCCCCCCCCCCAAACCCCGTGAAAGGACCCGCGAATAGGGTCGATCTTTTTATGGAACGTGGAAGTCTTTAGTGTGGACTATGAAGGGGGATTCACATTCAAGCATTTCACGCGTCTCGCGCGTACAGTTTACGTGCGAAACGCACGAAAGGTCCACATTCAAGCGGAGGCAACGTCGTCGTACGCGTGAAATGCACATGGTGACACCTATTGGAGGATGAATGAAGTTGTAAAAATAAGTCGAGCCTCTGCGTGCGTGGACGCGCCGGGAGCGTGCGAGCAGCGAGGGGTGGTACGAGGAGAGCGACTAAACAAGTCTTTATTTCATTATGAGGACATGTTTATGCACGGTGGGCTTCGATCGACTTAAAATTAAAGTGCTTGCACCGATGAAATCTTTTCAAATTTCATTTCTACGATGTCTCACGAATATTTTTATCCCCGAAAGAAAATAATTGGTAGAGCGATTTGTGAGAAAATTAATTTTTATTGCTTACATGGCATTTTTCCGTCAGAATTTTTCTGTGATGAAAATTCCACGTTCGGACCTTGTTCACGTATATTCAATTATGGTAATTTTATAATGCATTTCTAATGAAATTGAATTGGAAATATAAATTAAATTGATTTTATCATCTCGAACCAATATCACGAGTAATGATTTGGAGTCACTTAATGCATGAAAATTGTATCTTATTACCATTTTATGTTATAACATACATATTGTTATTATATAATTTATACTATCATTATTCTGCAAGATAAAACAGCTTACTGTATAATAAATTATTGCTTTAGATCAAATTCAAATAATGAATTTAGAAAAATAAAAATCCACTTCAGTAATAATTAACTTACCATTTATTCAAACATCAATAGCACTAATAGACATTAAAATGAGTGATAATAAGTATATTTACTAAAAACATGAAGCAGTCTTTCTGTTCATTCCGGATGGTTCTTAGAGATTTGATGCTTAGATGAGTTTCCCATATAAGTTTGAAATCAGCGTGGACAGATTCCATTGACTATTCACTGTAGAAACCAAGGCCTACTTGTATTTTGTCGCAAAAATCGGGTATGTGAAAAAATACTGCGTGGACATTAGGTGTTGCCGTTGTATTGAGCATAATAGAGCTCTCTTTGTATGCAGCAATCTTATTTTTGAAGTTGGGATTGAAGTTTTTACCAAAGCAGACCATAACATTATTTATAAAATTTTCAAATACAGTTACGTATATCAAGCGTCTCAAATTTTGACTTCTTGATCGCAGTAAATCAGGCTTTACTCACAGTGTTTTGTAAGGATTGCCGTTGAAAGTTGAACTCCCTTGAGGTATATCGCGAGTCACACTGCATGTTTCTGCCGACTGAAAAGAATCTAGCTCAAATTCATTCAGTAAATGTTTATGTAAATTGTTCACGAAACCTATCATTAAATGCAACTCTGGCGGAGGAACAATTTCGAGGAGAAGAAAAAAAAGGACTAGACGCTGTTTTTGTAAAATTGTTCGCCTGTTTTCTGCTCATGGCGAAGACCATTGAATTTAATTTACTGACGTATAAGCTATCGTTCTGTAGATATCGCAAGTACCTATTCAAATTATCATTGGTTTCGTAACACTAGGCACATGGGCAGTAACTGCTATGCGACATTATACCAACCAGAATGTAGGCCAATTTAAGATCGGTTGCGATAGTTGATAATAAATAATGCCCGAAAAGTTGATAATATTTACTGCAGACCAGAAGGATACATTCCCATAATTTTCCTAAGAACTAGGTGCGAGATATTTTATCATTATTTTATATAATAACTATCATTAATTTATAACCCGCCCGACCCTTAACCAATTATAATATATAAAACCACCCGAATCCTTATAGCGTTTAGCGGAAATACCATGTTAAAATATCTTCTTATAATAGTTTTAGTCAAGATCTCCAAAACGCGTAGTTAAGATGCATTAATGAGATAGTCCTTTTCCAACCAATGAAAAACATTAACCGCAACGACTTTCAATAGAACGTAATTGCATTTTATCAACAAAAAAAAATACGTTTCATTAGGAGGAAGAATGCACGTATTCGCACAGTGAATTACGAGGAAAAGAATGTTTCAAATGTTACTCATCCAACATTAACTAGGAATTAGTTCGAAAACTAAGGCAGAAAAATTTCCTTCATAAGATTATTCACTACTTTTAAAATATATCGCTATAGTAGTGGCTAAATTAAATGTTTACGTTAAATATTGAGGGTAAAAAAATTACACCGCTCGGGATTGAACCTCCAACCTTCGCACCCGCAGTCAATCGCCCTACCGACCGGTCTACCGTTGTCTTGAAAAAATATGGCCTATACATACCTTTTTCTATGAATCTCGGGTTATGGCCTGAGAATGTCCGTCCCCACCTTGAGGAGTTTTTTGTTGTTATTTTGCTCATTGTTCACGTATTGAGGTTCTTATTTACACTAAAACAATTATTTATGGTTCGTATCTGATCCAACTTCACATTTTTGGCGGGCATTACCGGGGAAATCGTTAATTATAATGAATACTGTGACGGTGTCCCGTTGTCGCCTGGGATGTTAATGCACGAAAGTTAGCCCATAAAATTCTCAATGTGCCAATAATACAACTATTATATATCCAGCACTGTAGCAATGATTAACAGAAATGAACGATTCATGTATGCATGCTAATATATCCCAGTGAATCTTATAAGTAAATACGAAATGAATCCATGTGTCCGCCATTTGTTTCACGCGTCCAGGCGCGTCGCGCGCGTAGAAAGTTGAACAAAATTCAACTTCGCTCGCACGTAGCCAGGCGAACGAAGCGAACCACCTGATTGGCTGCGCGCGAAACGCTTCGCTTAGTACGCGTGAAATGCTTGAATGTGAATCCCCCTTGAGGCTCTCTTTATTTTAATGCTTGATTTGATGGATTTAGTTATTTAAATCATTTTGCATATATATATATATATATATATACCCAATAAGGAGTCACAGGCGTGACAAGTAAAAACAGTGACACAAACAAAAGAAACTCACACGAATGGTTGTTTAATTTTCGACAGCAATCAACTGTCTTCTTCCGAACTGGAGAGAGTACTGGATGCAGATGTGGGTAAGGAGAGAAGAAAGGAGAGGAGGGGCAGGCAGGGGAGGGCAGGTTGGGCCAGGCTGGGAAGAGATTAGAGGAGAAAGAGGGGAATAAAGGGAGGGGCAGACAGGAAAGGGAATGGAGGGGGAAGAGGGGAAGGGAGTTTAGTGAAAGACATTGATACCCGGAGTTTGAAATGCTTTATACAGCCAAATAAAAGATAATTCCACCGATTTCAGTTCAAGGGGGGGTGCAGTTGGGGGGAGGGAGAAAAGAACTGAAACATTGTAGCAGTGGTTGAAGGATTTTTTGTGGAGGGAGGCGTGTATCGCAACGGGAAGAGAAGCAGATTGGGAAGGATTTTTACAATTAGCACGGTGATTATTAATACGTATATTGAGGGGAGTCGAGGATTTACCAATATAGTAAGCTGGGCAGAGTTTGCATTGCAAGTGGTAAACCACATTGCTGGTGATGCAAGAGGCGGGAGGAGGGTGAGGGAGAGAGGGGATGGAGGCGTTGGGAGGAGGGGGTGTGGTAAAGATAGGACATAGTTTGCATCGAGCAAGATTACAAGGGGAGGGAGTGGGTTTGGAAGCAACAGGGGTTTTGGAGAGGGGCTTGGTGGATTTGAAGATATCGGACAAGTTAGCCGGCCGCCTATAGGTGATTGAGGGGGGCTTAGAGAAAATTTTGGCGGTGGAAACGTGGTTTTTAAGGATGGGATAGAGGTTTTTCAAGATGGAATTAAGGGACTGTACCCCTGGGAAATAGGTTGTACAAATGGAGAGGATGTGTGAGTCTTTGGTGGGAGGAGGTTTGGTGGAGCCGAAATTTTTCTGAGTTTTTTGAATTTTTTGATGAAGGAGGGATTCTGGGTAGCCACGCTTAAGAAGGGATTGATGAAGGTTGGTGAGGAATTTGTCGAGAAAATCTGGGTTGCTACAAATACGATGGCCACGGATAGATAGGGAGTAGGGGAGGGAGCGTTTGGTATGGGAGGGGTGGCAGCTGCTATAATGAAGGTATTGCTGCTTATTAGTAGGTTTGATGTGAACCGAGGTGTGGATTTTGAGCCTGATAAGGAAACATTAACATCCAAGAAGGTTATTTGGGAGTTGGAAATCGTGGAGGTAAAGGAGACGGAGGCAGAGGTATTGAGGGCGGAAATGAAGGTATTTAGGGAATCAGTACCATGAGGCCAGATGAGAAAAATGTCATCTATGTAGCGGAGCCACAAGAGGGGTTTTAATGGATATTTGGACAAAAAAGATTGTTCTAGATGGCCAAGGTAGAGGTTAGCATAGGAGGGACTAAACCTACTCCCCATAGCACAACCTTTGGTTTGTAAGAAGAATTTTTTATTAAAAGAGAAAGAATTATGGGTGAGGATGATATTTACATATATATATATTCATATAAACCCCCCGCCGATTCCAGTGTTTCTTTAGTAGTCTAGATAGCTTAGTGGTCAGAGCATCCGGCGCGAAATCGGAAGGTCCGTGGTTCAATTCCCGGTCTAGATGAATTTTTTTCACTTGGAATCGGCCATCATTCCATCTTCACATCACCATTGTGTTGTCAAATTTTATATGTTTCCTATACTCTTTCTTTCACCACCAGTTTGAACGAAATATTTATTATTTACGCCTGTGAGCGGTTTGAGTGAATGAATGAATGGTTATATATATATGGTTATATATATATATATATATATAATGGTTATATATATATAACCATTTGTGTTCACGCTCGTGAAAGCTTCCAATATGAATATATATATATATATATATATATATATATATATATATATATATATATATAACTTCTTGGAGAATCACTCTGGCGATAAATATATAATATGCCAAGAGGGTGGCCGATAATAATATAGAAACAGAAAAAAAGGATACTCACAAATTAAAACTTCCGATATTTCGGTGAAGACTAGCTCCACCTTTCTCTAGGGTAAGAGTAGAAAAAGGAAAAGAGTAGGATTCCTACTCTTACCCTAGAGAAAGGTGGAGCTAGTCTTCACCGAAATAGCGGAAGTTTCAATTTGTGAGTATATGAATATGTGAATATATATATATATATATATATATATATATATATATATATATATATATATATATATATATATATATATATATAGATTCTTCCTATACCTTTCGCTGAAGAAGGTGGCGGCGATCCACCGAAAAATTTACAACCCGTGTGAGTGTCTTTTTTATGTGTTCTCATTTTAGTCACACTTGTGACAAAGTTTATATATATATATATATATATATATATATATATATATATATATATATATATATAAAAGTATATATATAGAAGAATGTTCGTCGTTTGTCTGTTTATCGTTTGTCTGTCTGTTTGGATTTTATACAAATGTAGAGTTTTACTCTGATCGTGCTGAAATTTTGCAGACTAATAGTTCAAGACATGGCAAAGATTATAGGCAATTTAAAAAGATCTCAGGGCCCTAAAAGGTCTCAAAAGTGCCCTTTGGTACGCTACGTATTGGGTATTGTGCAGTGGATTAATTTTTTGCTTTTTTAAATTAATTTCGCTAAAGATAGAGGGTTGGCGTTTTTTTATCGGATGGCTGAGTAAATGAAGTTTCTAATTCTTTTAATCGATTTTATTTTACGCTTCGTTCACGCTTTTACTGCACAAAACCCAAAACGTAGCGTACCAAAGGGCCGGCCCCTTTTTGGTACCTTTTGGGGTACCATATTAATGGTAATAATTCCTCTATTACTACAACAATCACAGGATTGATTATTATTATCGTTTAATACTCAGATGTATTACACGTCGTGGAACCATCTGCCTGTCATTACGATTTTGAACTGTTTTTAGACCAATTCCCACATCATAAACGTTACGAGTTATTTATATATTTTTAAAAGTGTTAAAACGCAGTTAACTTACATTCACTCATTTTTGGGTTTCCCGTGCATGAAAAAGGACCAAGAGTCACCCATCTCTCCGTGCACCTGAAAAACGGACAGCATGTCTACTAAATCGAACACAACATACAAGATAGGTTACGAACTCTTTAAATGTCCACGCTGAAAGTATTCTTCAGGTTTTGTAGTTTTTTTATAAATTAAGTTCAATGTTTTTCACACCCGTTGAATTTCAACGGGAAACTTCCGCTAGTCTACTATATAAAAGGATACACGTACGTACGTATGCTTAAGTTGTTAAGCGTAGTGATTCTGATGTGCAGCGAGCGAGCTCCCATGTACGTTTTCCACAAACTGACACAAGGGAAACCACTTAGAAACAGCCCCGCTTGCTTCACTAAAAAGTTGTATACAAAGAAATATCTGACATTTAGATATTATATATTGATGAAAATAGTTACATACATTTGCTTTTTTAAAAACACAAAGTTTAAATTTAATTATTTACTTTATTCATGACTCATTTGGCAATTTCGCCAATATTTTAGCCTGTTTTAATAAGATTTTCAACCAGTAATTATTAAAGAACTTGATTGATGCTCTAATAAATGAGAATGACGATTAAAAAAATATGTCAAAACATTTTTATTACATCTTGATTCACTGTAAGTGGTTTTGTACATGGATATCAAAAGTATTTGCTTCTTTGAAATTTATCTGAGCGTATATATTAACATTCATTTTTATATTCATCGAGCACGCCGTAATATTCGGTTGCAAAAAAAATGTCCTCCCAACGTGAAACCTAAGTGCATCTTGCCTCAATGATTTCCTGTGATTAAACTGAGAATTTTATATCTTAAGGATATATCACTTAAATGAGTGAACCTGTTATTAAATCTAGCGATTGCGCATTTATTATCCTTCGGGGTTATTATTGTTTATAAAAAATAGCCCCAGTCTACTGTACAATGCGCAGGCAAGCGTCTTTACTTCATTCAGAAAACCAATCAGAATCGTTGATCGATGGTGCAGACATTGGCTAAACGAATCAGACTTCAATACCTTTGCTGTTCAATAAACGACTTATTTCAGGAAATAACGAGTGTTTTTCCGTTCACCCGATCAAGGGCAACATGTGGTGAGCACTTGGTAATTGTTCTGTCAATGGCGTCGGAAGAAATGCCTTTGCACGCCCTGGGGACATTAATCTTAATCACGACCATCTCTGGATTGTCAGGACGAGGATAATTTGCATGATGGCTGACCGGGAGGTGACGAAGAAAAAGCCGCAGAAGAGACAGGAGGTATTGGAATGAGGTCGGTCCGTGCCTCGCCGTGGCGTGCGCTAATAGCCTTGCATCGGCGAGCGTTGATTGGACCGGGAGGAGCCGAGCGCCGAGGTGGCTTAGGAGAGCACTCGGGTCGGTGGGCGGACGTTGTCGACTCAAGGATCGAAGAGCATGGATTCGATTGCGAGCATTGTGGACCAATGCTCGCAATCGAATGGTAATCCAAGACGGAGCAAGTGCGTCGAGCGAATAAAGAAGGTCGTTTGTATGCAAATGGGTGGAAAGACAATGGAAGAGCGACATTTTATGAGTTCTTTCGATTCGGATTATTACGGCTCTCAATCATTAACTTGCATTCTTGCGTACCCGTCGCAATGTTCTCTTTTGGTAATAGTCACAGTTATAAAAAGCTTATCTACGCAGACCAGCTTCATTAATGTTTATGATTTGAGTATACAAAGTTTTTATTCATTTTCGTTCGTGAAACATGAACGTGAGCTTAAAATAATTAATTTTTCTTGGTTTAGGAGATTAAGCCAATATGCTTATCATTTAGAGTGTTACTATCAGTGACCATAGAGGAAAGAGGGCTAGTTTTGGACTAAGGTTTTTAGGTGCTCAAGTGACTAAGTTTGTATCTCATTGTCTAACCCAAGAGCTTAATGTTACAACAAACACAAAATCCATGCTAGGAGGGGAATCGTATCCACAGCTTGTAGGTGGCCAGGTCGAGTCATTACTGACGTGGTTTCCGCGGTCAGCGACTGGGGTACTTCGCAAGGTACTTATTGCACATTTGCTTATCAAATTTTGAAATTCGTTTTTGAATAAAAAAATTAATAAGGTAATGTGAAGTTTGGCTAATTGCATTAAGATTATGTTTAGATAACTGTAGAAAGGAAGCAATATAAAATAGTTCAAGTTTTTTTGTTCGGTGTTATTATTGATGGACTTAAACTTGCTTGATTTATTCACTATTTGTCAATTCATCTCCACATCCATAACACGTAATGCGAATATCACTGATCTAATGAGCGATGGCCCAGGAATTGGATAGAATTTAATCACATGTAATACATTTTATATCAGGAACAGAGGTGAGAAAGCTGGGTAAGCGTGGGAAAGGTAAGAGTAGAATAAGAATCTTAGACGGTATGAAGGGAGGCAATAGATACTGGATTCAAAAATATTTTAAGAATTTGAAAATAGAAAGATTTGTAAGGAAACTTTAGAAAGGACTCTTCCTGGCCGGGAAAATTATAGGCAAGGATGTCCATGGACCCGACATTTATTTGATCGAACACCTTGTTGATGATGTTGATTTCCTCAAGGAAAAGGAATGTAAAGAAAATATGTAACAGTAGATAATGATAAAGATAAAAACAGGAAAGCTGCACAAGGTCATAAAATTTATTTAATGAAATCTGATTTAGTTTGCTGTCTCCATAATCTAGGCATAAATGCATATAAAAAGAGCATTTATTAGTATCAAGGCAAACAAAGAGTTCAAGGCAGGAAAGACAAGAAAGGTAGTTAGTCGCTGAAAGAAGTTGTGGGAGTTAAAGGAGTGCATGCAAAAGAAACCGAGAGGTTGAAGGCTGTGCCTGAAGGGAGAATGTGAAGTAGGCGAGGAGTATAGATAGGATAAAGATCAGATTTCTTGAAATAGGAAATGGGAATTATATTGAAGCGAAGAATGAAATTACGAAAGAAGAACCGAAGAAAGAAGACTCGAAAACATCGAGTTTCGTGAAACTTTGTGCTGTCATATTTTACAGCTTATTAGAAGCACGGGCATGAAAGACGCACCTTAGTTTTGGCCTAAGAATTCGTAAAAAAATAATAATATTTCTATCACCCTTCGGTATTGTTTACGGTGAAACAGAGAAGCAATCTTTTACCAAATACCGAAACTAATAAGGCGGAATGTCGTACTCCGGAGTGCCATCTTGTTAATGTATGCTTACGTACATATCGTTGTAAGATTCGTATCACACTGATTTCAGCTAGGAGGTCTTAAGGCAAAATCTGCCCATGGCATTTACCATATTAGACGCACAGTGTGTTTCGGTGGATCCCTACTGGAAAAATCACGTCTTATATGCTGGAAAATACTGTATATATACCGAATTACTATCGGTACAATATCAGTTGCATACTTCAGTTTAACTATTACAATAAAATAGCAGCTCACTGTGAAAATATTATTTAAAATGCTACTAAGTTCAAGAGACAAACTTATTGGACACAAAGTAATGAAAAATGGCCTCTTGAAAACTATAATGGAAAGAACAACGAATAGAAATATTTATTGAGGGAGACCAAATACTTAGATGGAATACTTAGACCCATTATGAGATATATTAAAATGAAAAATAGCTAGTGAATAAACAGCATTGATGATCTTAAAAAAGATATTGTGTAATAATGTAAAGAAAAGAGTTTGATGCTAAGAGTATAGAGTTTAATATATACATGGTGCAGAGACTTGGACTATGCGGACGAGGCTGCAGGCTTGTGAGATATGAGTGCGGAGGAGAATGGAGAAAGTGAGGTGGACGGAATTGAAGATAGACGGGGAAGTACTTGGTATGTTGGGTTAGGAGAGGAAAATTAGAGGAAATTATGAAAAGGCAGAGCAGGTGGTTGGAACGTTAATGAGAGGTTAAGGGAAGATGAGGGCCGTGATAGAGGGGAAGATGTAGGCTAAGCAGGGAGGTGTTAGAAAAGGCTTCATGGACGGGACGAAGAGAGGTAGGGTGCTCTGCTGAGATGAAGAAAGAAATCTTGTAAGCAGATAGGGGCTGGCGGTTTAAAAAGTTTACTCTCTCCCATTTAAAACCTACTTTATCCAGTAGATTTCCGAAATTATAAAAAAAACAAGGCTGGAGAGGAGAGCTGCAGGAAACCTATCTTCGGACCAATGGCTGCCGATGATGTTGATGACGTAAATTCCAATAAAAACACCTATCCTTCCATTAGAATAGCATTGGAATCAGAAGTGGATATCTTTTGGGGAATGTAGGTTACAGAGCAGAATCCTCCCAGAAAAGTTATTTAGGAAACAGAGGGTGCCTTCTATTCGCTCTAGTGCACTAATCTCTAGCTCTAGTGATAACAATCAGGGCAAGGACGGACTGTGAAAGCTGTCACAGAATGCCATGGTTTCCATAATTAAAAAGGAGCTTTCCATTCGTTCTATTGCGCTTCTCACTTTGCAACACAACAGCCCACTTGCTTACCATTCGTTACATACCCGGCGCACTAGGCAGCACACTAAAAATCAGATCTGGAGCAAGGATGATGTGCGCTAAACAACAAAAGAACGTTGATTATGGCTTTCGTGATTATGTCAAGTTTTTTTTATTTTTCAGTAAAGGCATCAAACATACATATAGTGAGGTTTTTAATTACTCTGTGATAAAAAGCTTACGTTTTTAAATAATTAATTTGAACGCCTTCAACATGTTTCAGCTAAACATTCGGCCATGACTGTTGTTCAACCACAGAATTCTACCTATCGGAAGGTTATAAAACATTTCGCCAGCATACATTGTTCCGTTCAACGTCGTTCGTGTGCGCTTAGGTGCGCTGATGTGTTCTGATCTGCGCTAATTTCAACACCTTGAATGGTAAGCTCCTAGAAAAAGCTCTTCAGGATCAATTACTGAATTACAGTAAGCTGTTATCCAGCCAGAGTTGAGGTGATATTGATTTCACAATTTCATTAAGCATTTACATACTTTAAAGTATTTACTCTTTGAATTGCTCAATTTTTATTATGCACCTCTTGCACTAGGGAATATTATCTCTTTCGGTTCCATTTATTCCTTCCCCCCTTGATTTCTTTAAACTTCCAGATATTGCAACATTTTTTCCATACACGGGCTATGAAAAGAGACCTTAGTCTGAATTTCCTGTTTGTGTATGCACGCATTATAAGACCGACGTTCATTTTTGCAAGCGCTCTCCGTCCTTGTAAGATCGGCTGCTATTGAAAATTGAGGATAAATCGTAGCCATCGGAGTTTTTGCGGCGCGCAACAAAAAGATACCTATCGGTGAACTACGGTGAAAGGCCACCGACACAATGCGATTCATCAGCCTCTGAAGGCGAGACCACTGCGCTTTTATCATCCAGCTGAATCGCAGATGTGTCATTATGCCTTTGGTTCGCCCTCGGATCTCTATCCATAATACTAGTAATTTTAGACGCGTTTCGTGTGAAACTATGCGTGGATAGCTGGATTGGAGAAGAGACATTGGCTTGGTGAAGATATTTTCCATCGCCTTTTTATCAATTTCGCCACAATTTTGTATGATATTCAAAATTTCACGAAAGTCACAACTTAAATGGGCTTTCTACTGTAGCTGATTACCATTTCCACGCGTTAAACCTGCCAATATTTTATTTTCCTCAGTTCCTCGACTTAACAATTTAGCATCTATTTCTTGAAATTTGTGTCTGTATATTTCTTCCCCGGGATGGTTCTGTCACAGTTGAAAACAAAAATGTCATAAATTGAAATATGCTGTTGATCACTCTCCTCTTATCATCTGTTCCAGTTGATGAGTGTGAGTTTCAGGTGCTACGGTCAAATTATTCATTTGGAAAATAACAAAGTTATTTGTATAGGTTCAATAAATCATGTAGGTCTTCCTAAAAAAATCTTCCTGCGTTGAAAGTACTTACAAGTTAGTTTTGATACCATCTTCCTCAGAAATGGATACGGACGTACCATCTTAATGGATCTCAGTCTCAGATCTCAGACGGAGCATTACCTTTCACTGAACTAAATAGCGATAAATCATTCTGAAATGAAAGTTTTTGAGTCAAATAACGCGAATCGTGGGATGACATTCTCTAATTGCAGAAACAAATCACATGAGGTTTTACATTAGTAAAAGATTGAATACGACTAGTTCTGATGTTATAACATCATAAGTGAGCTTTATAGTTATAAATTCAAATAAACAAATGAAAATATAATGGTGAGGGCGAGGAAAATATGACTAGTTCATGTATATATTTGAAGCTGTAACTAGATAGCTCACTTGAAGATTATGTATTAACTTCGAAACTAGCCGAAAAAAATCATATATTAGTGGAAAGCGGCAAGTGTTTTTCTGCCCTTATGGAATTGTTCGACCATATCACACCTGAATCTGTATTTTTATATGATATTCCCTAAATATGGGGATGTTAGCTCTGTTAGATGATTGCTGACTCTGGTTTTACGTTTTCAAATTTATTTTGACCCTTTACTCACTTTTTATTGTTAATAATGTTGGTATTACCGTAGGTAATTGCAACTACGAGTATATTCACTTTTAGCTTAAACTCCTTAGGGAAATTGCTCATAATAAATACCCGCTGTCTATAAATGAGAATAGCTTTAATTTTGGAAAAATCTTATCCATTGATTCAACATACCCGATTAGTTTTGTAGCTATAAAAATGGATTCCCACCTAGACGTCCAGCTGGTGGTCGAGACTTTAATGTTGAATACTTAGATGCTGGGCCTAGACCGCTCCCAATGTAACTATTCGTCCGATGAATGGAACGTCAAAATGTTGACCCAGCAGCATCACTCGTGGGGGCGCTGCATTAAAGAAAGTAGGATTGCTCAAGCGAATATTGAGAAGTTGAAGGAAGATGTCTGATGATAAAGTGAAAGAGAGATAGGTACTACTTTGCTCTGGTTTGGCCATATCTCGTATACGCCGTGGGCATTTGGGGCCCTGCAAAGAAAAATTTAATACGCAAAGTAAGTAATATGAAATAATGTTGCACTGGAAATAAATGGATAAATAATAAATTGAAAACCGTACGCTTCGTTAAAAATTGCTAATAGCGAGCATAGAGTGCCACACAGGTTGTGGAGGGACTAGACTGGGAGCCGCTAGATACTACTATTTACTACAGAAACTTTTATTATCGTTTTAAAAAAGTTTTCTTGTAGTCACTTAACGTAAATTAAAATAAGCTAAATATAGATGCCAAATTCATGAAAATCGGCCAAGCCGTTTTAGAGATATGAAGTCTCAAACTCAGGGTCACATACTTTCTGCGCCGACAGTAGGAGGCTACACGCTAGGCTCAGATTACTCGAAAAATTCTGATCAAGAGAGTTTCAGTACGATGCGGAGGATGTTATGTCGACCCAGCGCGATGTCTCTAGAACTGAAAGAAGCGACAAAATGAGAGAGATACGAACTGATAGGTACAAGGGTCCCTTCTTCCCTTCCAAGGGTCCCTTCCCATAGTTGAGTCCATTGGATAACCAAAATTCGCTGGTAACATCGTAAGACCGCTAACCTTTTTCTGCGATTATCTTAGTGGAACAATATTATTAGCCAATCAATGTCTGCCTGAGCTGAAACTTCATTCCTCAGGGTCGGCGTCAAGCCCACTGATGCGGTAAGCTGAGCCTGAAATCTCTTTGGCGATTATGTTTCCATATCCTTGGACGAATCGGTTATATCATGCCAAAATTCAATCACCGCGTAGCTGAGGATCCTTCAGATTTCGATATTATTAACCCAGACGGTTATGAAATAGGTGAGGGAGGTCACCCGATAAATACTATGCGCGGAAGTTTAATCATTCGCCATCGTCATCACCGGCGCAAAAAATAAACTCCCCCGGGGCGATTTTGCATATTTAATGTCTCGCACGTGAAGAACCTGAATAGGGTTCCGGACTTCCTTTGCGGGGAACACGGTCGTTCTACTCCAACCCTGAGGGGGGAAATTGAATCTCGGCTCGACTCGGATACTCAGGTCCGTGCGAATATGGAGCGAGGAGAGGCCGTCCTTATTAAAGAGGTTCAATCATGCGTTGAGTTGAGATATAACCACTACCTGAAAATGTGTGTTATTCCGCAGTGAGGATAATTACCTTCCATTCCCCGGGACGAGCTTAACTGTGGGGCTGACGGTCAGTAAGAGAGCAATTGTGTGTGTGGGGACGAGGAAGTTTAGCGTCCATTACCTTTTCGGTCCCTCTCCTCTTTTGGTTTCAGTGACAACCGCTTCCGGGCGCTTTCAGTCGGCCCGCGCCTCACTTTAATAAGAGCTCCCTACGCACACAGTGTCTCCTCGGCCCGGCCACTTATTTCCCCGAGCACCCAGACTGCCTTTCGCATTTCTCTTCCCCTCTCTATCTCTTTCGTCCGAGTCATTTCCCGTCATCTGTATTGTGTGGACGTACCCAGGGGTTGATTCCTTTCACTCCGTATTTTTCTCGCTTCCCATGGTTGTGGCCGCAAGACTTTTCATAAGTGTATGTGGAATATACTTTTTAATAGCTAATCGGACGCTTTCGGGTAAAAGGAGGAAATACCGTTCGGTGGAACGCCGATTAAAAAAAATTGCCTTTAGTGTCAGCTAGCTGTTTAAAGCAATATAGTTCCTGATTTTTTATAAGTAAGTCAATGACCTTACATGTGATGGCTCAGGACAGTAAGTACGGAGGGCAAGCGGATGATATTTTTTCTAGACACCGACAGATTTCCTCAATTATTAGTATTTCATGTATTTTATTAGTCCTAAAGAGCTCATATAGTTTACAGAACATTCTATTGGCACGTGCTGGTGATGTATTAGTCGTAGGAAGAACAAAAAAGTGGCTAAAGAGAAATTTAAAGATTTGAAAAATGTGAACTGCAAGATGCGAATATTTGAAAATTATAAAATAAAAAGAAATACATGGCTCTATGAAGAGGTCAAGATAAATACAGAGAGGAAAAAAATAGGGAATAGTGAATTCGGAAATTTGCGTGCCTCTAAATACCTAGGTTCAACTTTTAGCGTAAATAATGCAATCTCACTTGGCAGAAATGCAGTGTGATCCGGTGGATAACTCGAATAGAAACCCATCAACATCATATGCCGGAAAAACATCAGATCATTCTTCAATGCAATCTCAGATGAAAAAACCAGAGAATATCTTCAGGTAACTGACATTTTTATTCTATTTAGAAACTACTAAGTCTACTATTGTTCACAAATAAACCTAGCGTCAAATCTACAAAACAGCAAAAAGACCAGTTATGACATACGTTAGCGAGACATGAACTTAAACACAGAAAAACGAAGACAGCTTTTAAAATGTCGAAAGAAAAATGCTTGTAAGAAATTTTGGAAAATTAAAAGAGCTAATAAAGGGAAAAACCCGTTTCATGAAGTCTCAAAGAATCCGATGATTAGATCACATAATACGCATGTCAAAGATGCAGAGACAAAAACGCCAAAGAAAATTCATGAATGGATGACTGATAGAAATAGGCCCTGAGGGAGACCTAGGAAAGTATACTTAGAGATGATGGCTTAGGGGATATATGAAGAATATTTCTAACGGGAAGGAGCTTACAAAAGATAAAAGAGTTGGACGTTAACTGTTGAACAGGCCTTAACCCATGGAGGATTCTAGCGCCCGTGGAAGAAGAAGAAGTCTACTGAAGAGAAAAATTTAAAACAGGCGTTACGCTGAAAGGAGATAAACTTGAGCAAAAGTAAAAGTTTACGTACCTTGGAAGCTATAAAACATGAAATAAGCACTGTGAGCCCCAAGCAAAAGTTGGCTCAAGCTAAGACAGTGTTCATTCTAAAGAGCGAACAATCTCAGTCCATGAAGTTACAATTAATTTTTTAGAGGAATTGACGTCTTCACTTGGGTACCATGCGGAGAGCACTTCAACTGCGCCTTCTTTCGGATAGCACGAAAAAGCGAAGTCCTCTTGGCTCCTTTCGCTAATAGTAGGTTATAACTTACGTGTGGTTACTCCCCACTTTTTCTACGTCCTTAAAAAGATCCAGTCTTTACGAAACCACTCAAATATTCTTTCGTGACGCATATTACCTTAGTTGTCGCTCACCTCCTCTAATAACTAGTTCAACTGTTACGGTATGGTATCATTATCCTTATTCATCATTACTTCAAGACCATGGTGGAATATTCGAGAGACATCCTTCGTATGAGTGGGCTCCGGTGGCTGAGGTTGGCACTTAAATTAAATGTGGAAGGGGTTTTTTTGGAAGATTTTAGGGTTTTCACTGCTGCTTTCCGAGAAGTTGCAGGTAAGGAGTTATGCAGAGTATAATATTGAGACGCTCTCCTTGTTCCAACAGTGGAGCCAACTTATATTAGTAACCTTGTAGACATGCATTGCTTCCTGATTATGACGCTCTGCATCGAATCCACAATTGTGGATCAATAATTATTCTTGCGGTATTACTGTTTCCGTTGACCTTGACCAAGATGCATGAGGCAATTAGTCATGCGAACTGGTGCTAAGAATTGCTTCTCTCGATCAAACTTAGCCATCAAAATAACTCTAAACATTAGCAGCCAATAAAAGTACTTATGCTCGTTCAGCTATGCTGATTTGTGTATCTCTTCATTTTTCCTAGATTTTCTGCCATGTCTGGCTTGGCTGACAACAGGCGGGTTCGGCCTAAAAATCATCAAATCTGACGTTTTCATGCTTAAACAAGCTTGTTTTTTTACAGTTCACGCTAGCTACGCACTTGCCTGGCCGAACGCATCCAAAGGTTTCCTCGACTTAAACCTAAAGACGCTAGCTAGAGTTCTAGGAAAGTAATCTTCAGCCCTGACGACAGAAGCGGCAAATGAAGCCTGAAACTGCAAATTCTTTTCACTCGATCGTAAAAAAATGTTACATGCCTAATTGGCTTCAAATGAACATCGGTGGATGGTTAAATTACTCCCGACCGCACTCTTTGGCTGTCAGGTTGATATGCATACATGCTCATAAATGTCAGTACATTTGCATTATTATCATGAAATAAATGGCAGTATCTGACTGAAAATTGTTAAAAATTAAAATGAAAGCCAAAGAAATGGGTGAAAATGTATTTTAATTAATGAGAGAAGAAATTTTGCACCCTGAAAAATAGAGAATCCCTTGTTAACTTTAGGGAAAATATTTTAGTCACTCGGGTTCAACCTCGATTAGATAGGAAAATGAAAGAAGTTTCGCTGGAACTTTCTACCATATAGAAATCAACGAAGTTTACTGAATCCCTTCTGGATCAAACAGTTTCTGAGATAAATAGGGTTGGACGGACACTCCGCAAATGATATGTAGCGATACTCTATCATACCAGAATGAAGCAGCGTAGTTGGCTGAGACTTTTTATTCACCTGGTGAAAGCGATGTCACAATGAAAGGAACGCATTTTCAGCGCTTTCAGGTGATCTGAGCGCCCTTGGGGTCCAGAAAACTCTTCATTTGTGACTGAGTGCCCCCGCGGGCCATTCTTTTGAGTTTACTCGGCACATATTTTGTTCTGGGAAGTAAAAGTGCCCGTCAAACTCACTCTGACCTTAATACATATTTATATATTTTGGATTCTCAGCACAAAGAACTGCGGAACTGTCCGCACAGAACCTTTAATGGAGTCACCCGCCAGTGTGAGTTCATACAATTGTGTGAGATTCATGGGGACAAAATCGTTCGTCTGGACTAGATTTCGAACCCAGACCCATTAGACTAGTCGAATTAGAAATGCTACATGAAAGTTGGACGAAATACCCGACATCTGATGGATGGAATGTATTCAGAATGAGAGACATAACGATAGATCAATAGCAGCCGAGATAGAGCTTTTTTCTAAATCTCATCATAGAAATACGTTATATAACTATATAAACAAATTTGAGTTTTCGAGACTTATAATGTGCGTTTCCATAGTTATAATCATAGAAGAGGGGAAAAACGATGAACTTATACACATTAACCAATATTTCACAATTTAGAAATGGCTACGTAAAACTCGGACGCTAAAAATGGGATTAAATGGGAGAAACGAAATATTTCCATGCTTATCAATTTTCTTTCACTCATTTAAATATAAAAAATACACGTACCACAGCGAGATTTAGACTAAAACATGTCTATTAAAATTAAAAAAAAACGTACAACAGCAAGATTTGGACTAAAATATGTATAAAAGGTTATATATTAATTTTCTTTATTATACGCTTTCCGGAAAAATCAATAACTTTTTCTATAACTCGGAAAAACCACTTTTTCACATCTTAATTTTCATATAGTATTATTTCCTACAATTTTTTCTATGAGGCCAATGATACCATTTATTACCACTATCATTCTGAATGCATTCGATTCATCAGATCCCGGGTATCAATATTTTGCCAAATCAGATACTTAAGCTATTCATGCACCTCTTTTTACCGTGGATTTCATGGAGGCTTTAAGGAGCGAGGTGTTCTGACAGATACCGTGCATATGATGTGACGAAGTACCTGTGTTGCGTGCGCTGAACGCCACTGTTCACGAGGTAAAGCTCAACTTAAAAAACTATGGTGTTCGTTGTAGACAAATTCAAAGAACTGCGGAGCTGGCCCCGCTGTGGCATTAATGAAGTCTACCGGTAGTAGCAAAAAATTGTGTGATCACTAGCAGGTGACTTTGTTTGGTCACAATTGTCAAATATTTTAAACAACTTTAAAGGGTAGCTTAACTAGTCAGAGCACCCGTGGTGGTATAAAGGGTTTGGGTTCGTATCCTAGTTGACGTGGGTGATTTGTTCACCAAGAATATCACACAAATGTCTTATGTTTTAAATTTATAAATTTATGCTTTAGCGTCTATAACTTAGAAATTGAAAAAAGCTTTTTATTTTGACTAGAAATGCGTTTAATTTTATGATACTCTCCACATCTATGTCAGCAAGCCTGAAAATATCTGCTCTGCCCTTAAATATCCACATCCGCCTCTGTGAACAACTGGACAGAACTTTTCAATTCTTTGGAAATGCTCACTTCTCTAAATAATTCATTCCTCCCTTTTCTGCGGAGTCATTTAGCCTTCTTCTAATCTTTACCCCAATGCGTCTAGTTAATTTATTAGATTATTCTTGCGATTCTCCGTGTGACCTGGATATTTGCTCCGGGTGCTTAATTGCCGCACTTAGCAAATTCATGAAAGTTGGATCTGCACAACGCGAATGAGGTGATGTATAGAGCCCTTAATTTGATTTCCATAATAATGTTTTTGATTCAACCCCTCGTAAGGTCATAGTAAATTAATAGCTAGTTTATTTTTTCTCGGGATACTTTTTTTAATGGCATGCCATTACTTGTGGTGAAATGTTATTTTTATCAAGTTAATTATTAGGTCGCACGCCTATAAATGCGCATGTTTTGAGAGTAAGTTCTTTATGAAACCCGACTGTTGATTGATGGCTATGTTTTCTTCTGAAAAATCGCTGTTTTAAATCGGATTTGAGGTCATTGAATGTCAAATTTATCTTGAAAAGATGAGTGGCAGGGCCAATGGAGGAGCAAATGTAATTCTTATTTCCACCGTGAAATGGGTAACCTGCATTTCGATCTATGTGCGAGAATAAATTCGGAGGTTCTTGAAGATTTTGACCCCATTTTTTTTATGAAGGCTTAGGAGCTAAACATTCACGTAGTGAACTTATGCTGGTGCTCAAGAAAGTAACAAGCTTATGATTGAGTTCCATTGTGGGAGTTTGTTTTTATTAATTTGGTGAAATATTACTATAGGCGGACTTGTTACACCCCAAAAAAAAGATGTCACCCGTTACCTCCGTGCCATACACTTGTGATTCGTAGCACATTTTTCATATTCTTGGCATTGATCTGATTGAATATAAATTCAATAACGCAGAAGTAATAGGTACTACCATGATCTGTTCTTTTAATCAAAATCATCGCAAATGCATGATTTAAGATTATCGCAGGCAGTTTTTAAAATGAACATTACTAGTTTATTATGCATTATAAATGCTCCACCAACGTTAATTGAATTAGAATTATCGCATACAACTCATCCTTGACCTAGAATATAGCTGGATACCTCCTTCTGGTTTTTGTTATCACACTTATTTTAAAACAACCTTTCGAGATCCCTAATTATATATTTATTGCTATTCACTAATTACCTAAGTTATCGTTGTGATTCAAATGCGTAGGAAAAAGGCGTGGTCAACGATTTTTACATGCACCGTATATTTTCAACTAGCTTTTATTTTCTTTCTGCCACATTCGATCCATTACTAAGGAATATATGCTTTTTCGAGTTTTTATTACAAATCAGCCGCAAATCTAGAATACAATTTGCTCTAATCCTGGCCTTGCTGCTATTTATTAATTGAAATAGAAAATCAAGATGACCTAGAAATCTTATCGTACACTGACAACCTTATTTATATACAAGGGAAATATTCAAATCCATAATTAATTGGGGCATCATGTTGTACCTCTTAAGTTTTTGTAGAAAAACTTGTAAATATCTGACATACTTTCATGAGAGGAAAACGGATGCATATATTCCAACTTTGAAGGTTTATTTTTCAAGTCAAAGAAGGAAAGTGAACGTGCTGTATTTTGGAAAGCCGAAACGAACCAATCTTCAATTTGAAGGTCAGTTAAATTGGTGGATGGCATTTTCTGGGTTGTATTTGAACGGTGGACGGATCGGCGAAGTTTAAGGGCATTTGATGTAGGTTCACTGGTACTTTACGCCAATACGGCAAAATTGTTCTACTGAAATGGGTGAATAGTTAAATTAAATGCACATCCGGAGTTTGTTTGCTCTTGGAAGGACTAGATATTAGGTATGCTTCATTAGTATGATTTAATGTTTATTATATTTAATTCGTTATACGTTCAATATAATTTTTTGTCTCTATCAAGCTTGAGACGGAGTTGTCTGTTATAGTCGAGTCATTTATGGCCTTCCTTTTCAAAATAGCGATCTACCCGTTTCACTCATATTTATTTGGTTCTAATATTTCTTTAACTGTGACAAAAGTTTTTTTCTGGCTTATTTTTGAAGAGTTGAAATATATTAATGTGCATGCATGTGTAGAGAAAGGAGTGGGAGGTTTTTCTTGTGAAGAACTTTAGACGCAATTGAGATTTCAAAGCAAGTGACGTCTAAAATTTACCCATAAGGGCAAGGAGGCTAGTTCCTTTCCCTCAGTTGCCTATGATTTCCTAGAAAGATTTGATGTCCAGAAAAAGTCCATCGATACTTATCCCGAATTTAATTCCGGGCAGGTCTGCATCCCAACCCTCTACCCACTGTGCTTCCATGCCTTATGTTTATCGTTACCCTAATATTCGATGGAATGATGAAAGAGACTGATGGGTTAAATGTAAGACTACTTATATACTCAATCGCATAATAGCTATTAGTTTAAAATCACAGGGATCAGATGTACTTGAGATAGGAACCACTTTGTTAGAACCCCCTACAAGCGGGTAAATATCACATGGAGTACGGTGGAAAACCTTAGAACTCAGAACATGAAATACTTGGACCAATATATTTTTTTACCTGTCATTCTAATCCAAATCTAATCCAGAACATCCCCTAAACCACCAAACGCTTTAAACAGCATCCGTTCGATTTGTAAAAGAGGAAGTTTATCTCCCGTGTAAGGAAGAACTTGTGAGAAGGTAAGGGAATGTTGTTTAGGGATACCGTGCGTAGATTATCTTCCCTTATTCATGTATCAAATTTGAAGTTAGCCCAAAAGAAATATTCGGCAAACAATTTATAATTTATCCATGATATATCCCTTCTTTATTTCAAGATTGATTAATTGGATCAATACTCATACTTCTCCAAATATTGCAAATCACTCCAGGAAAAGATCTTGATCAGAAACGTTTTATTTGTTTATCATTACTTGAACATTTTGTATACTTCCTTTGGTCTTTTTAACTCTGCATGGGGTATGAAGCTGAAGTTGGTTATCATTGTGCGTTAAACTTGATTTAATTCAACCTCGTTCGAAAAATTCCCTGCTTGGATTTTTACGTTATACTCGGATGTCGTGACAATTTCCCATGTATTTATTTCTACTAGATATGTATAATCATCACTCATGGAGGATAATGTAATTTCTTATCTTGATTTAAGGAAGGAGTCATTGGATGGACCTCAACGTAGATCTTATGATTGCCTACTCCTGATATATTGTTGGGAGAAGCAAAGGACTTGGCGGAGGCAGAATGTTACACATGTACCTCGCCCTTATATGGTGAGTACCTATTACCATTTACATTCCTTGCCAGTAGATATTAATCGTCATTGAACTTAAGTATCGCATTATACTTTCATGAAAAGTAGGTGTCTTACTTACTGATAATTACAGGTTATGAACGAATGAGTGGAGACTGTCTATAAATGTCTTTCATTTCTAGACAATTCTTGCCTCTATTTTTGATGAATTGTTATCCTAGAAATGCAGTGTGAAGCCAGTACTCTAGCCACCACACCAACCCCATTCTCACTGAGACTCGAACGAGGATGTATCGTCCAGGAAGCTAATACTTTAAACACCAATCTGATCCGAGGCCCATGACTGCGTTAAGATTTCGTTTTGCGAGAGGCATCGTTTGATTTGGTAACTATGATCAGGTGTGGACTGTTGCAGCAAGGGATGTTCTCTGCTAACCACTCCACTCCTCACCTGGGGTGCGATGACGGTTCTGTAAAACGCGCTCGCTCGCGTTATCGTTATTTTTCAGTTGCGCTCATGAGAGCGAAAACGTGATAGCATTTTTTCAAAACTTTGTCAGGTGCTTTGAATCACTAATTTTAATTAATGGAGTTCATCCTCAATACAGTAACTGTAACTTATTCCCTCTTAGAGTAGTTTGCGTTTTGGATAACGATAACGACAACGCGAAAAGATGGAACCGTGATACCACCCCTGGTGTCTCTCTACCAGCGGCGTGTTCTCTTTATCTTTGAAATCTCTGCAATGGCTTTTTCTTAATTCCCCCTGCTGCCAATCACTTTGGTCACCGCATTCTTGAATTACCCTCCTGATTATAAATAGGAATGCCCTCACGGAACTCTCAGTTTTCGCTTTTCTCTTTCGAGCTTCTCAACCTTCTCCTCGATTATCTCATATGTGCTTCAGTTTTTTCTTATATTTCTCGGCCAAGCAATATAGTTCTCAAGACAGACCCTGCTCCCGCAGTCGTGCTCAATTTCTTTTTATTTTTTTTTCAACGTCGCCCCCAATTCTCACCCTTCGTTGACGTATTTTTTTAACGTTTGTTGGCGATAAGGCTGCGAGAAATGAATTTATGTTTCGGCTAATTTCAATGTTTATTGTAGTCACCTGGTCGATGCTGAAATTACGAATGAATTCTGGGAACATGACAGTTATGTTAAAGGACGGCGTTTATCCGTCAGGTTGAAAGTCGTCAATAACCATAAATATTGCTACCATCGATGGAAGCTTATTACCATAATGAGTAGATAATTGATAATTGTCGATGGTTTATCGAGCTTTATAATGATTAGCGATATGATTATGTGCTCGATATTTTCGAAGAAGAGCCGATTACAATTTTTTAGTTGCAAAGATGAGGATGACTTATTAGATCAGAATTAAAACCCATTAAGTCCCGAGCCCTAAAAAATTACTTTTCCGTTGAAATATTTGGTGAACTCAATCGCATGAGTCCCAATTATGGTTAAAAATCTGTTTTTAAATTTTAACATTTCCTATTTAAACAATATAAAATGTTGCGTTTTCGCAACGTTGGGAATTAGGGGTATCAGAAATAGAGTGCAGCAGGCTTTTCAAATTTATTATTTTTTACAGTTTTTTTACCACTTTAATATTGTATATATTTATTTAACATCACTATATTTTGAAATACAACTACTTAATGTTTAAACTTATTTCTTTATATGTGGGAAAATATGTCATTACATTTTATTTCACTGATTTTTATGAAAATCTTCAAATAAATTTGTGTGTTCAGGCACTTTACAGGTTTTGTACTTGTATACTGTTTGCGAATGACACATTCTACACCTCTTCCTTTTATGTTCATCAGTATGCACTTTCCCACTTTAAATCCTCATTCCGCAAAGCTATTGAAGATTCCTATGCAGCTATGTCCCAAAATTCACTGGAATGGGAAACGATTACATTTGTACACCCTAAGGCCCAACATTGCGTTTTCGCAACATTAACGCGCAAGTAAGAAAATATAGTTTTAGATAAAAAATAATTACTTCATCTCGTGACTGAACATTGAAGATGCATTGTTGCGTTATTTAATCACCTCAACGATTAAATATCTCTGCAATGTTGGAAGAAAAAAAATAATGAAAACGCTCCTCGGAAAACGCACAGGAAAGAACAAGTTGCCAAGGACATAAAAAAAATCACTAATGACGAAAAATTATGCAAAAAAATGTTATAAGAAGTAATAACAACTATATATGTATAACAATGAAAATAATTTACCATAAAATATAAGAACCGATGTAAAAAAAATTGCAAAGAAAATGTTGCGTTTTCGCAACGTTGGGACGAAATGGGTTAACCTCAACATTACATCTATACAAAAAGGGCATTTTAACACTTAAAAACTAAACAATATTGTAAATTTTGTTGGATGATTTATATATTAAAATAATACGCCAAGTTTTTGGTCGCAGGAGTATGTAAAACTAGCAGGTGTACCTTAATTATGCTCTTTACGTCATGTTAGAATATTAAATTCCTATAAACGATTAAATTTTAAAAATATCACCAAACTTCTTCCTAAAGAGTGAACATTATTGAGGGGAGAATTTTAGTGTTTTTCTTGTTGTAGTCGCTTCCGAGGCCTTCAATCGTTTTATTCGGATTTCATCCCTACTGAAATTCCGTTAAAAACGGGGAGCTTCCGTTTTATGGATATTTTCTAACTTCTCTCTCGGTCCCTTTTCGGCGTAATACCGTGGAGTTGAGAAATATTAAGCATTAACTATTTTACAACTTATGTAATTATACTAATTTGAAAAGTAATTTCAAGATGCAGGTTAGGCGATAAAATATAATAGCAAGAAAAACTTAATCCGTAGTTTTCAACCTCAAGTTCGATTTGATCAGTGAGGGTGGAGCTCACCAATCACTAACATGATCCCAACAGTGTGTTTCATACACACCTCATGGTAGAAGGGCCAATCCATTTTCCTGAAAAATATTCCTTTTTGGTGTGTAGCCTAATCCATCTCATTACTGAATTTGGATATGTACCCTTCTGGGCATTGCACTTTTTTGAGAATTCTAATGAAATATGTAGAAAGGTACCCAATTGAAGTCAGAAATTAGTGTATCCATTCTTGTAATCCCCTTCCGTTGGAATGCAACCTTGTCGAGGTGGAAGGGCTAATGTTTTTCAATGACTCCGAGTGTAAATTGGTAAAGAAGAGCAATAGTAATAAACCCATGCCAGAGAGGTCTTAGGGTAGGACGAAAGATAGTTCACGTCGGTGGTGTCGCGTTAAAAATAACGTTGTAATCTCTAATAGAAGCACACTCAACAATTTATTTGAACATGGGAGTGATTCATAGACCAAGAATTCATGGAACTTGGCCCACTAGGACGGGTGTCGTGCCCAGCAACGGATGAGGCAAGGCCTCCGCGGTCGTCATCATTTGAAATCCAGCACAGCAACAGCTGATACAAAGACCACGACAAATGAGTAGACCAGAAATAAGAGTCAAGCATGCATGTAAAGAAAAGGTGGGCGAAGAGTTTAATATGGAGTGTAACATTATAAGGTGCAGTGACATGGACGCTGTGTAAAGTGGACGAGAATAGATTGCGGGAATTTGGAATGTGGGTGTGGAGGAAAACTGAGAAAGTGCGGTGAACGGATGAGAACGAAGAATTTATATGATATTGTGGGCGGGGAGAGGAAACTCTGGAGGAGATTAGGAGGAGGTAGAGTAGGTGGTTGGAACAAAAAATGAAGGGTGAAAAAAGAAAGATTCTGAAGGGCTAGATTGAGGGGAGGATGTTGTGTAAGTGGGGAGAGGGAAGAAAGAGAATAGGCTTCATGGAAGAGGTAGGATGTATAGATACTGAGATGAAAAAAGAAATGGTGCATGCTCCAGTAAACATTTTGAAGGTTTTTTACTCGCTTCCATTAAAACCATTTAAACCTACCTTAACCAGTATATAACCGTAATAATTTATTTACATTTATTTACCCGGCTTTCCTGTTATGCCACCCAATTGTATTCATTTAAAATTTCCCTGTAAAATATACTTTTGCCCAATTATAAACATAGTATCGCTTTACTGTCTCCGCTTCTATTTACGAACATCGATGTTGTGACTGGAATATCGAACAGCTCTTCTTACATCGCCACCAGCGCCCCTCCCTCCCTCGCCCTTCGCTAGCACTTCTCGTGTCCACCGCCGTGCGCCGCCACCCGTCCTACTCCCGCCCTTTTCAACCACTCCCAATGCCGAGCGCGTGCCCAGATGACATCACCACTCCCGCCGGTAATCTCCTCCCGTCCGAGTCGCTCGAGTTATAAAGCCAGTCTACCTCCACTTGTGTTTGATCTCCATCTCAAATAATAATGGCGGAATAAAAAATAAAAACGGTGGGGAAGGTTCATTTGGGCCGACGCGTTGCCCGTGGCAACCTTCCCTCTCCCTTAACTCCCTTCCTTCCCACAATTCCCTTCCCCCAACTCCCCACCCCACCGCTTCGTTTCCTCCTCCCGCATCCTCATCCCCTTATACGTCTTTTTTCATTCTCAGCCTCCTACTCTTGCCTCTCTCTCTCTCTCCGTCACTTGCTGTCTTACAGCGTCTTCTCTCTTTTTCTCGGCGGTTTCAAGAGTTTAGAATGGCCACCGTCCGTGGCCCATTTTAAAAGCGCGAACATTCGCGTCCCCACGCGCACCAATCAAATATAGGTAGGCGCTTTAACAAACAAGCGCCCGCGAATATTTATATTGTAGCTACGCATTACCGAGGCTTGGAGAGGTCTTCCCTTTCGTTCCCTGATCATCCAGGGCCTTTGGATTTCCACCCGCGCTAGTTTTTCGTACCGCGTGACCAACAAGCTGTTGTCTGAGCTTGAAGGACTTGTAGTGGTCGAATGAAGACTGTTAATGTTTTTTCGCGCATGTTAATATAATCACCGTTAGCAGTCATCATTCTGGAGAATGGTTTTTCTTCTCAGCTAACCAATTTTTTCCTTTGTAATTACTTATTTTAGCATCCCTCAGAGTCATCTCTTTATGTACCATCCATGATCCTCCTCCGCGACTATTCAAAATCATTTTGACTTCCAATATTGCTTGCAATAAGGCTTTTTTGTGAAAATTTAGTTTGTTCCTTCACCTTCGTAAATATTTCTTCAAAAAGTTTTCCTCAGCAGCTTTTCCGAGGGCTTCGCAATTGGCGATTCACGCTCTCCATTTGATATTTATCATTCTTCATCAGCACCACGTTTGCATAGCCTACAGCCTTCACTTTCCTTATGCTGTTATCGTCTAAGTTTCACCGCCGTTCAAGTCCATGCTCCGAACACATGCTTTTGGAGAAGTGCTTTCTTATTTCCACGCTTGTGTTTCTTGCTGTTAGCAAACACCTCATCAGATAGTTTCTGTTTGCCGGGCCTACTCCTCGCATTCCCTGCAGCATACTCTTGCGGTGGCTATCAGAGGTGCGGATGTAGATGTCTCCTCTCACACGACGCTTAATTTCCCCAGTATTGGGCCCCTTCGAGGCTTTTCATATCTTCTGTTTGCCTCCATACCATCATATATTCGTTTTATTCCTCTTCCACGCTTACGCAATATTATCTTTTATTAACTGTTTTATATCTTTATATCCTATTTTTCCTCACGACTTGCTCCACCAATCACAGGTGAAATTAACAATATAGGCGTATTGTTTGTGTAAAGTTAATGCTGTAAAAATGCCCATGTTTCTGAAAACTGATGTGATACGCTTTTGGACAACTACGTGGATGAACTCTTATAAGTTTCCTGGCTGTTAGCAAACAATAGTATATTAAGCCGTTATTTCAAACTAAATGGGTTAAGGAGGTTGAAATGAACCAAAGGATGGCATTGACTCCATGCTCAAAGCGAGAGAAATATTCTTTTGATATATTTTTGTGATTAATCTGCATCACTCATGTCATGATTTACATTTGATGTCGTAGACATGTCTATGTACTAACTGAAGCATACTTGCATTTTCCTATATGAAAAAGTTTACTTTTAAGTGTCGCCATCCTCGTAACTGGGTGTCCATTAAATTCGAAAAAGGTGTTTATTTATCAGTCGTGAAGAATCGAAGCGGAATGTAGTTACACATAATTGGTATGCAATAATTGGAAATTGTAATGGTTCAGTCAATCAAATTACATCAGTATTTTTTTACGGTGATGTTACATCTAATTTACTTAGTACTTGGAAATTTTTTTCGTTTCAGGGACGTGATGTCGTCAAATAGCGTTACTTCAAGCATCACATGTTCTAAACAGATATAAATTTTAAGTTAATTGCATATTTATTTATACTTATTATATTAAATTTATTGTAAATTATAAAAGTTTTCTTGAATTTGAATTTCTAGTATTAACGAGGCCTCTAACAGACTCGAAAAAATGGAAAAATTAAAATGTCAGTAGGTACGTTACTTTAGAAAACTCGCTAAATAACATGAAAAACTGGGAGGAAGGAACACTGGGAATATTTGAAATAGGACGGTTAATGGATGTTAGGGGCTTTGAGCCCAAATTAATTTTTAAAATTACAGAATAAAACTTATAGCGTACATCACATACCCCGCAAGTTCTGTAGGGTTAATAATTGAAGATAAAAGTTAAACGACACCCGATAATTGACATTGCGAGATTTGCAGAAACGTTTACGCATGTACTAAAATGGGAATATTCCAAAGTTTTTGGTTTCCTCGTGTTGATGGTGACTCTAGCAATTTTCATTCTTTCACTCACGTGAGGTCATTCATTTTTATACTTCCATGAAATATGGTTCCTACATTGGGTAATTTATCAGAAATTACTCTTTTACTTGCTTCTGCTGTCATGTCTTTCAAATGGAATTTTTTAATTCCTGTGTATATTCCAATGAAAACGTCAGTGTAAATTGTAAATTATGCCTTCCTTCTCCAAGCGTTCGTGGGACACTTATTGAACATGCTGTTTGTCCTAGTTCCTTTTGTAACACATGTGATTCTCGCTGTTGATTTTCCAAATAGATAAGGCGCGAGACCTTCGGTGATTCATGTATAATGCAGAAAAAATTGTGTTCCTCAGCAAACGTTTAGTCGTACTCAAGAGCATTCGAAGTACTTTGAATAGAGAATTGTTGGCATAGTTTTACATTAATCGGATGCTGCTCTGCTTGTTCGTGTTGTGCAATGGTGTGTAAGCGTGTATGACTTTTTGTGCAAACTTAGTGAGAAAATATTTATGAACATAACGCATATTTTTCTGATCCCATTTGTTGATTCGAAATTTCTGGTTCTTCCTATGGAATTAGTCTCTATCTGGTTTCAAAAGTGTAATTTCCGGCTAAATCAATAGTTAAAGAATTTAAAGCACTTGGACGTGTAGTAGTACCAGGATGGCTAATTGTAATATCTGAGAGCTCTATAACGCTTTCAGATAAACATTAGTGGAATTTGTAGTATTATCTGTCATTTCATATTGATGAATGCCTGCTACGATTAGTTGAGGTGTAGGATATCACATAAGATGCTGAGTTATGTGCATATTTTTGGTGTTGCAAATAAGGGCAATAGTCCGATGCAGTCTTTGAAGACTTAACTGAGAATGCGTTCTGGAATCCTTCCTCGGCACGTTTCCACAAGGTGATGTTTGATTTAGCATCGGTCGTTGCATATATATCTGAGCGTCTCTTAGTGTGATTGCTGACAGTGCATTGGAAATCAAATTTACAGAAAACAATGATCTATTTCTGGCATTATAGCTTATAGATTTATTTGATAAGGACAATGGTCGAGGTATGAGGAGTACAACTTATGTATGCATGTACGCTGTTAAGTGGTGACCGCCCACTGTCGAAGGAAGGAGTTGTTGAGGCCTTTCGAAGGCATTCATAAGTGACGCTTTAAAGTTTTCAGTCAGTCGAATATAAATTTGTAATGTCAATTTGATGCAACCTATATTATTCCAATGGCTCTCCCCGCTTACTTGGAGTTTTTGAGAGTTGTTACTTATAATTTATATTTAATAACCTTCGCGATCACACAACATACGATGGATATAATGACAGAGATTAATGCCTGTTGGAAAATTGGATTGTCGTATCAATCATGTAAGTGTATAGACATTTCCGTATTCTGGAATAAGTACTAGGAAACCGCATAGTGATTGCTCTCAGAACTTATCCCATGTCATTAATGTCCAGACCATTGCTGCGCTAAGGGGATTACATTGTTCTTGACAGAGTGTAAAAATGTTCCCAAACTCGGTTAATATTTTTTATCTGGCAGGAAACGAGGAGAAAGGATTGTAAACTGTGACATGGTTAAATATTTGATTACAAATAACCTCTAGCGGTTAATCACTTTCACTGGAACCTACTTATTTATTTTGGCAAGCCGGACGGAAAAGGAGATAAGCGCTCGAATCTTAGGCTGGAACTTTCGCAGCCATCACGATGAATGGATTGTCTCGTAGGTTGACCCATTGCTCATGAAAAGTCTTTTTATTTTTAGTAATACAGAACAAAAAAATTAAACTATGGATGAAATGTTTGCTCGGCATTCTTCATATCATCATCATTTAAGTTTCGGGGGTATTTCGGGATTTGCTGACAATATGTTGTTCCTAATGCTGTACATAAAGGTCTCTGTAAGCCAATAAAGTGTCTTAGTTGCGGGTTTGGTGCAATGTATGTAGCAAGAACGCTAGTCATACTTATGGCTATTTTTACCCCCACCTTCAAGGAATATTGTATTAATTTTAAAAATACAGAATGGATTTTGTATGAAAATCACTCTGATGTAATATTATGTGACAATAATTATATATAATGATGTAGGTATGTATAGTTTATAGTATGTATAGGTAGACGTGATTGCTGACTCTTATGTATCTTTATTACCCCTGGAGATCGAATAATTAAACTGCGAAACGTTGGCCAACAGTAGTTGAGTTTTTCAATTCCCGACCTACCCTCGAGACAAATGATTCGGAAATCATCGTTGAAAAGAATGGTAGAACATTTTGAAAAATATTTAGACCTTTTTAAGTGTATGATGTCAGTGTGTCAAAGAATTGTTTTATGTAACCCATTTTTTCATGATTACGCCTTTGATTGCGTTCCGTTAATGAAAAGTTGTTTTATTACTCCTCTTGCGATAAAGAGCCGTGTCCAAACTCGCCAGTTAGGTACCTAAATCCGGAAATTTAAGGAGGACGCCATCTTGAAGTTCGTCCAAACTCGTTAAGCAGCATAGGGGAGCGGATTTGGGCAGCCAAATCGCTCGCCAGATTTAGGGTACAATAAGTCCTTCCTAAATCTGCAACCATTTTGAATTTCCCATAATTCCGAGTGGTAAAAGCGTGAAAAATTGTGGAATGAGTGCAATTGCAGTAAACATGGTGGGGAGGTAATTTGTTTTGAATGGAAAGGCGTGAGTTCTTATGAATATATTTAATGAATGATAAATGTTAGATTGATTTATGTTATAAAATTCATCTTCGGAAGCAACTAACAGACAGAGACCTTCATATCAAGGAGTGAGACAGAATATACAAGTGTCATAGCGGGGAAGTATTTTGAGTTTTTACAAATCAGATTTAATATATTGTCTTGCGCATGGTAGATATTTTTAAATTAAAATTTCATTTTTGGGAGTAACGAATCAATCAACCGAGCAGTTAATTATAGCTAAAATGGAAAAGGCGTCAAAACTAAAAATATAAACTACCAAAAAACTACCCCTACGCGTCTAAATAAAGTCTACAATGTTGCAAGTTTTTAACGAAACTTAAAAGTTACTACAATACTAAAGAAACACTAAAAAAATGGCAAGCTATAACAGTACTTCCCCACAATAGTTAGTCTTCAAACCCCTTTTACCTACAACCAAAACCTAAAACTTCAATTATAGTAAGCTAAAGTTAGTTTTATGACTATAGACGAAGCTCCTGTACCATTGGGAAATTGTACATAGATGTAATTAATATTATTATTTAAGATTTATTTTACATCATGTCCATTGGACATCATTTTGTGGCCTCCATACGGATATCACTGCATGGACCGTATTGGATCTCATCCCATGAAAATCCAAAGGGTGTCCAATGCTAAATGGACATCATGTGGTGGCTGGGTTTCACCGTAAACAGACTTATTAATAATGCACGCAAATGGAAGGAACAGTACAGGGGTAATATAAAATTCGAATTGATCAATCTTCGCTTAAATAGCTTCACTTGAATACCTTCGAAGCTATTACCTACACGATCACGAATGCAATCAACTGCTCAGTCTAACACGAATCGTTATCTGCCATAGCGGTGAATGTTAATACAAGCACAATGAACAAAAACTAAAAATACGTGCTTTATACTGATAAAAAACTCGGATAAATACACAATCACAAATTTAATACACTGCTCAGTTCAACACGAATCGCTATCTACCAAAAGGAAACATTGATACAAACCACGTACTTAAAAAGATACAAACACATTGATCAAAAACTGTAAGTACGTTCTATACTGTACTCTGTAAGTCACGGAATCTAACTATATAAATCTCCATGTTACGAATCAACAACATAATATTGCAAAACTACGAAAATAATGAGGAAATGTATTATAATCGCAATCCAATTTCAAAAAACACTAGTCATGAGGGTCATTTGTTCAAAACATAATCGTATTCCGCATTTTCCTTGTCCTTCGTTTGCTTCCAGCTCAGCAGATGGCGACACTTGCGAAGGGCGTCCAAACTCAAGCTCCCTTTCTGTTAGCTGCCCAAAATTTAGGTAGCCAAATCCATGCTCCCTAGTGCCTAACGAGTTTGAACACGGCTTAAAGCTCTTATTCAGCAAAACCAAAGAGTGGGGTTGATTTTTGTGGTTAGTTTTTAACAATTTATGGATTATGAAGGACGATTGACGATCTCTAATCGTAAAGTTTAATTGAACGTTGGTCATATTGAAGCCAAGCTGAACATGAATTTGGCACCCGGTCTTTTTCTATTCATTTAAAACCATCATTTTCCAGAAGATAGGTAGGTAGTCAGTGGTGTGTTCTTTATCATAATAGAAACTATATCAGACGGAATTATAATAGACTACCCTGATTTATCGAGTTAGAACGCCAAGAGCTGCTCGTGGTCAAGTCTTTTAAAAGCTATAATAAACTTTTCTGATTTGTTTACCCTGCAAAGTAGATAACACTTCGGCCCCAATAGCGATTCGTCCTTATAAACGGTAATCATACATTTCTAGATTTTGAAGAAGGATTTGTATCTATATGGAAATGGAGAAAGGTGAGATATAGTAACGATGAAACTAGTTTGGCAGTCGTATTATATATTTTAAACTTTAGTTGAACCTCTTACATTGGAAATAACCAAACGCTGTCATTACATTAGCCAGTATTCAGAGGAAATATATGCATATTTAAAATTGAAAAGGGAATTTCAAAATACTTACTTCTCGTAGGATTAAAAAAAATAGGTTTATACATTCTTAATATGTATCTCATTGTGAAACTAGGGTTCTCAGTATTTGGATTTCTGATGTAATTAAAATTAATCAAGTAAAAAGAATTGAATCCGGTACACATAATCATGAGTGCTTTACTTTGCTTTTAGGTCATTAATACTGCTGAAATATCACAGAAGCTAGTGAAAATAATTCTGTGCCATAAATGTCAGTTGACATCAGTACATGGAAATAATAAATGGCATTTGATCACCAATATGGAGAAAATTAATTAGATTATGTAATATGCAAAGCAAATTCGTTTTGATGAAGATTAGATTGGAATTGGCTTGATTTGTATCGCACTTCAATTATTAATCTGAGGCATCAAGATACCATTTCAAGGAGAACTACCTCCGTGTTTTTTTTTAAACTAGCTACATCCTACAGACATCAATGACGGAGTTTGCGTCTCGCACGTGCTGTTTTTTAAATGATTTATCATTGACATTATTTTCTTAGATTAAATGGAAAGTTTTTTTTTGATCGCGATCGTTGCGTTTCAAATTCTTTGGTTTTACCTATACTCAATTAAATAGAGTGGGAAAATTCCAAGATCCCATTTGTATTCCACGTATTTCTTTGTATGTTTTTACAGTGATACTTCAGCAGGTTTTCAGGCTTTCCACACGCACATTTCTAGCGTGGGTGTTCTCCCCCGGTGGAGTTCATCGGGAGGGGTTTGTTTCAGAACAATCCTTTCGTTTACCCGTCACTCGTTCATATTTCTCAGCTTTTTACTTTGTGACATTTTTCATCACATATTTACACATACATTGGCTTTTGTGAATGTATGGAAAAGATATTCACGGTGGGTTCAATGGCAGAAGAGGAAAATCGTTATAAATTTCGCTGCAAGAATAATGATTCATTTGCGTGGAATTTGCTGGTTTCATTTACGAGCATTTATTTTTCTCATAACAAATTTGTCAAAGTATGAGAAAAACTAACTAATAGTTAATCCCTCTCTCTTGATGCTAAGCAAATAATAAAAGATAACACTTTGTAATTTCCACACTAGTAGAGTAGAAAATACCTAGTGTTAACTTTTATTAATATGAATTTGCACCACGTAAACTCGTCAACAATTTATCAAAGCTAATAAAATAGAATAGATGATAGAAATGGTGAAATAGAAATAAAAGAGATGATTAAATGGTGATGAAAATAAATGTAGGTCTTAGATGAAGAAAGAAATTGTTTCGAGAGGATTTTTTACTTACTGTCATTTTATCCTACTTTAACCGGCTGATTACCTTAAAAATGATAAGTTACTTACCTGAGGGATATACCGTCTATGGTGACCCATACCTCCTGACTTCCCTCGCTTTGTTTCACTGTCGCCACTTAAACTAATAAAGGAAATGATAATAGTAAATAGTGCTCTATTTAAAGAACGTTTAAATAAATTGATAATGACAGTTTGCAGTTTTGCAAGCATTTTTCTCATTCATGTCATTCTCTGCGATATCGCCGGACCATTCTTTTAAACTTTGTTTCACGTTAAATGAATTCTGCAGGCGATGAAACTGATATCTCCATTGATTCCTTTTGGTCGTATTCCCCCATAAATTCTTCAGTCATGTAACTGGTTGCTAAGAGGATGCTTTTCTAAAAATCGCTGAATTTAAGGAAATGTTGGAATGAGTTTTAAAAGTTCTTAAAATTTCAAATCGAAAGCAAAATCCGTTCATAAAAATAGGAAATTTTATTCAATTTACTTTCTTTGGACACTTCTGTCGAGTGTATATGACCATTATTTCTTATGGAATTTGTCGAAAGAAACACAGCCTGCAAGTGATGAAAATGAACTTGAGATACAACATGCATTTCTCATGGATGTTGATGTGAATAACCTGGAGTAGAGCCCTAGACTTTAGGAGTGCCAAACGTAGCTATCCTGCTGCTTCTATACCTGCTATCTGCAAAGTGGCGACTCTTAGTAATGTGCAAAATTTGAAAGTTGTTCCACTTCTGCTATTGCAAAGCTATTGGCATCTTTCACCATCATTATTGTTTGTCCCGATCAGTCGACACATGAAATGTAGGAACATCCTCGAAATTTTTTTTACCCTAACATTTGAAGGAGTACTGATCGCTCTCAAAATGTGAACGCCTCATTTAGATTGGTGAATACATGTTTGATAGCGCCGAGCAATTGGGTGGAATTTCGAGGATCAAAGGAGCCGAAGGTGTTGCTTAGGAGGGGCAACTTTCACCCTGCGAGAGAGGCGTTTCGTTCAGGATGCATTGGCGCTGGAAAAAAAATCGATATTAGAGCATATTAGATTTCCTCTTTCGGCCGAAGGAAGTTTTTTTAGGACCCACAAAGGTGAGTCAGTTAGATCGGTATCTCTTGGTTGCTTGTCCGTACAAAGGGGTCTGAATTAGGGATTCTAGTCATTCCCGCGCGGTTGATGTTTCGACAACCCAACCGCCACCAGCCGAACAGGTTCAGACGTTAGGCGATGCTTTCTTCTATGATAAGACGCAAGTCTCTCTCCATTGTATCAACAGCCCCTCCGCCAAGGAAATTCTCCTGTGCATTGTTGCTCGCTTTTAAGCGTTTGTTCCTACTACGGCGAACGGCTTCCTCCAGCCTGTCACTACAACACATTCTGGTCACTCCCTTGTTTTCTTATCTTATCCAATCCGTTCCATCTCCTCCTCCGGAAAACGCAGTGCACAACACATTTGACACAGTCCCGTACGCTCTCTTCCAATGTTTTTTTTCTGTTCTTTTGTTTATTTTTTTATGATTCGCCTTGGCGTGAAGGTTGTCTGTCAGCCGTGACGAATGTGTTATCTTCCAAAAAGTTATTCGTGTTTTCATTCGGAGGGTGTGAGAATCGAATAATCGGATCCAGGAGTGAGATGATGACGGAAATAAGAGAACGAAGCATGTCGCTACTTGTTGATTTATCGCAAGATGTTCTCAATAAACGGGTAATTTATATGAATGGGACAAAATTGTTCTCATAGAAGCAAGCGTTGCGAATTTTCAGAAGTTTCAATAAATAATTCAGCTGAGAATATTTTAACACATATAAACTCTAGTAAAATTTTTAAATATAAACATAACAATATTTGGAAGTGACATGTAGTTTAAACAAAAACTTTATTTATGGCAGCCGTGCAGTTTTCTTTTTACCATCCTGGAAAGCTGGAATTAGGCACTTTCGCAATTTCACATGTTTTGCGACGTGAGTGTATGCAAGGAGGTGCATTTTAAATCGTATTAGGCTTTTCAACTTTCACTGTGCTAGGTACCTTATACTAGTTTTATCTTCGGAAAAGTGGATGATTCTCATGATAATACTATATTTTAAGAACATACATTTAGCATTTGAATTATAATTATTTTTTTCATTTAAGGCGGTTAATGTGCCTCCAGTCGCTCCAGGCTCATTACAGGGTAATATTTACCAATTTAAGAGACGAAACCATCGGATATATTAATATTAATGTATGATACGCGATTTAAACACGTGACGTTTATGTGAGCTGGCAAGCGTGTTCATCACCTTAGCAACACTAGAGTCGATGGTAGGTCTGTATGCACTTGTAATGCTCGGCGCTGTTTGAAGTTATTTGAATTATCAAATTCGCTGTTCAGTCATCAAATAATGTCCATAAATTGTCGATATCAAATGAGAAAGCAAATCAATTTTAATAGAACTCCCTTGTGAGACAGCATCTTATTATTTGTTAGTGAAGTATTCCGGATGCTACGATGTACCACTTGCAAATAACTTCTTCATTTGGGAGAGAAATATAATAGAGGAAGGTTTTAATTTCACTATTGAGTGAGCAATTGGTAATTTATTTTGATCCAAACAAATTAATCATTTTTAGTTATGACAATATAAATTTGGAATAAGTTCTCTTCTAAATAACCGTATTCATAAATTGGAACTAGATCAACAATGCCTCTCCCCGTGTTCGTAAATATTTTGAAGATGTTCAAGCAGAAATCTGTTAGTGAGTTACTGGGTAATATTTAGTTCGAATGTTGTAGTTTAGTCTTGAACTTTGATCATTAGTGGCCATGGGCCTGCAGTGCGAATTCTTTCTTCATCGGAAACAGTTAACACACCTCGTGGGAAGGGTAGTGAAAAGTAGGCGTTGCCAATATCACTGGGCTAAGATCATTGCAAGTCGAAGGTTTAAATGTCAATTAAATTATGAACGGTATTGGCAAATTGACCAAATTTACCGGTCAGACCAGGATATCAAGTTTTCACAGTCCTTGTGCCCGCGCTCTGCTAGTCTTAATGAAAGGCTATTTGGTACCGGTTTTGTTATTGACTCCGCTCGAAGAGCTGCCTGCGATTCAGCCGTGCCTAAGCACGCAATCGTGACTCCTAATTGGAGCTAATTTGGTGCCTCGCTATGAACGAACAGGACAATATTTTACCTTTCCTCCCGAGATGGCAGGCTTGCAATGAGTTTGACTCAGTTGAATCCGGACTTTCTATCTTTTTGGGTCTCGTTTTGGGCTAGCCTTGGAACCTAGTACTATAAAAGTCTGAAATAAACTTTGGACATGATCTTTCCATATCTTGGATACTATTTTGATGCATAGAATTAAACGACAGAAAATATAAATTATCATAATGAAGCGACATGATGATCATGATACTCGTCGTAGTTAATCTGCTAATTGCATAGTTTCTGAGAAAGACGTAGTTGCAGTTGAAAATATCAATATAAAAACAAATACTAAATTTCGCTATGATTTTTCACGCTAGAAACAGCTAAAGCTTCAGAATAATATGTTTTTACGTTTTTCAATACTTACTCAGTTCTTTATAGTTTTTGTTGTATCAATTTAATTCGAACGTTGTCTATGCTCATTCACATCACCGAGTGGAGAATGCTTCAAACATAATATATGTATCTTGCAATAAACATTGACAACAATAAAGAATAAAAATGCTAACGGAATGTTAAGTTTTCGCGAGATAAATATTTGACAGGTTGCTATTCTCAACTCAAGAGTAGATACGTTTATCTCAGAAATAACACCCTTTGTAGTTGAATGACGATCCGATTCGTGATAAGCATATACAATTTATAAAGATGTAATGCCTTTTCTTTTAATTGGCTTTTCGCACCAAAATAGCATCCTCAGGATTAATTATTAACCCAGAGGAGGTTACGAGGGAAACGAGGCAGTGAAGTGATTGAGGTGTGAGGTGTAGTTGGTTGATCTGACGGGACCAACTGTTAAGTTGTGGAAGATGTCTGGATGGAGGACTGAAGAATTCAGGTGTACATTTTCCACAATTACTGTTTTTTTCATCGCTGTTACCGTGATTTTAATAACAAATTGATTTGACTTCCGTTGAAGCTACTCCGTTATATTCGTCACGATATACGCTGTGCGAATGCCGCCAACTTTTATCTTAATTCATTTATTCATTTATGTGAGTAATCGACCGGTTAGAGGTAGGTTATGATGAAAGTCAGAGAATATCCAATGAACTCTTACACGTGCCGTGCCCTTTCTAACTCTAGTATATCTTTCTTCATCTCAGCATAAGTCCTCTACCTTTCTTCATCCCGTCCATAATACCTAATCTCTTTCTTCCCCTTCCCCGCCTACCCAACATCCCTCCCTCTATCACGGGCTTCAGCAAACCATCGCCCCTCATTACCGCTTCCAGCCACCTACCCTGCCTTCCCCTAATCTCATCTATAAGTTTCCTCTCCTCGCCCACCATGTCAAGCACTTCCTCATTTGTCTTCCTTTCCGTCCAACGCACCTTCTCCATCCTCCTCCACACCCACTTCTTGAAAGCCTTCAGCCTATTTTCGTCTTCCTTTATCAAGGTCCACGTTTCTGCCCCATACAATGTCACACTGCATATCAAGCTCTTCACCAGCCTCTTTTTTACATCCTTACTCATGGTTCCCGTCATCATCTCCCTTCTATTATTGAACGCTTCTTTCGCTAGCGCTATTCTCATCCTAATGTCTTTGCTACTATGTCCTGTTTCTTCCAGCGTACTACCCAAGTAATTAAATTGTTCTACTTGCTCCAGTTTGTGACTTCCTACTCTTGTCACCAGCCTCGCTTTTTTTGTCCTAGAGAATCTCATTACTTTTGTTTTCTTATAATTAATCTTCATCCCGTATCTCTCGCTCTGTATTTCCATTGCACCTACTAAAGTTTGCAATCCTTTCGATGACCGAGTGACCAACGCCTGGTCGTCTGCGAATCTAACCGATTTTATCCGCTGGCCTCCTACTTTCATTCCCACATCTAGCTCATCCCATGCCTCTCTTACCATTTCCTCAGCGTAGATGTTAAAAAGTAAAGGTGACATCCGGCACCCTTGCCGCACCCCGCGACCTGTAACTGCCCACCCTGATTCACCCTCAGCTACCCTCACCTGAGCCCTCTGACCCATATATAAGTTTCGGATGAGTCTCTTTTCACGCCAATCTATTCCTATTTTCCCCAATATCTGCATTAATTTCTCCCAGTTTATTCTGTCAAACGCCTTTTCGAAATCCTCAAAGCAACCGAAAACATCCTGATATACTTTTATGTTTCTTTCTATAAGTGTCCTCATTACCGCAATCGCGTCTCTGGTGGCCCTCCCTTTCCTGAACCTAAATTTGTCATCGCCTAAATAGTAGTTTGCGCTGCTCTACAACCTTCTACTTATAATTCTCAGTACAACTTTTCCCGCGTGCGAAATTAAACTGATTGTTCTTTACTCCTCGCATTCTGACGCTTTCTTCTTCGGAATAGGTATTAATACTGTTTTCACGAAATCCTCTGCCCATACTCCTTCCTCGTAGATCCTGCGAATAAATTCGAAAAAACGATTTTCTCCCCTTACTACCTAGATTTTCAGTAGCTCCGAAGGTAGGTTATCGGTTCCCACGGATTTTCTTTCCTTCATCTCTCTTAATGCCCTCTCTATGCATTATCTCAATTAGCGCATCTATTTATAGGGCTTTTTTTGTGCTTTATATCTTCTTTTATTAATCCAATTTTCTAAAAAACTCTGCCTTACCTTATATAACCTTAGTTAACATTATTATCCTAATGATTTCCGCTTAAAAATACTCTGGAGTCGTATCTAGGTTTTGGGCTTTTTCCCAAAACATTCAAGTATAAGCGCAGCTGATATCAATGCCCGCGTCATATTTATGACGGGACGCAAAGTGACTGCTCATATACATTTTGTATCAAACCCCAGTATATAAATTAGTCAGTACCCGGTTGAGGAATGTCTTCTTCGCTATGCTTGCGTTCTCAGTGAATTTAAAGTTGCTGGATAGAGCTTATTAAATATGCAGAGACAGTCATGAACATTAATTTATACTGTTGATGTCTTGCGTATGGAGTCTTCCTCTGCCTGAAGAAAGCGCCTCTGAGTTGAAACAAGCGTGGCTGATTAAAACGTTTGAAGGAAAATTACGTCTTAAAATTCCTTTTTTATTATTTTCCACAGAACTGATACTGAAGCTACATAATCCATCAGGATAAAATTTTGAGATTTCTCCAAAAATATTAGCCTTAGTATTTCTAACATATCTCATGCTTCGGTGGTGTGCATCTGTTTGCAAATTTAAGTGTCACTTTGGCCAAGAAGAAATGACTTATTTGCACGCCGTTTGTGATGAAGCTGAATACTGTTTTTATTTTGAGAAAATGGTCCTCCCAACGTGGCTTTCCTTTCAAAGTTTTCCACATCATTTGCTGGAAATTCTGTGTTATATAGTCTTGCGATAATATTCCTACTAATGCTTCGGTATATATTGGCTTATTAGTTGTATAGCTGATGTTTTGTACCTAGCTGATAACGCATGGTTGGGCTAAAATCTTCTCCAGTGCTGTCGTACCGTATGGCTTCATATGTTCTCCTCTTAAACGTGTGGTGGGCTTGAATATTTGCAGTTGCATTAAAACTGATCTCGCTTCATCGTATCTCCGAAAGTAGAAGAGTTCACTTTTGCCTCTCGTTGACATAATGTAAAAGTGAAAATGAAAGGAGGCAGTGGCATCATGATTGTTGCTGAAAGTGCCCTCGAGGGGCCGCGACTGGAGCAGAGCAGTGCTTCATCACCCGGAGGAAGGGGCTTGAACCGATTTCTGGGTGCCCGTCCTCAAACGAGAGACGGGAGGCACTTAATCACGATAAACGGGCGAGAGTGGGGTGGGGCGCGATGGTGGTCCACATTTGTGTAATGTGTCACTGGAGCTGAAAGGTGAAGGATTCCGGACGACAATGCCACCCCGGCACCCGCCAACTGAGCTGCAATCGTAGGACAAAAGGTTCCGCTGCAGAGCAGCCGCTTTACGAGATATGGCGTGGTCGGCTCCTCGCATCGAGGGACGGACACCTTGGGTGCTCTAACCGCCGCATACATTAGCGGGCCGACCGCTAGAAACAATCGGACCGCCTTCCTCCGACCTCCCCCAAGTGTGTATCGGTCGATTCCATTCTTCTTCGACCGCCGCGATAAAAATCAAAGTGTTGCAATAAGATTGGTTTCAATTTCGTGAAAACCGAGATGCCCTATATACGTTAACTCCCGTGCTCGAAATGGTGTTTCGGCCGTGTATTTATTTTTGGGCTTTGACTTTTGATTTAGCCTCGGACCGTCAATCTCTCGCATTCGTTCCTGTTTTTTACTTTCTCCCTAAGTCAGCGCATAAAATATTATTTGGAGAAACGCGATATGCTATATTTAGCAGTGTTGTAAGGAGAAGTGGGGATCAAATGGACTTATAAAATGAGAAACAACGAGGATTATAGGAGAGCAGAAAAGAATAGAGGCATGTGTGGCATGATACGACAAATCTTGGGGATTAATAACAGTATACATGTATTTAAAAGATTTGGGCGATAATAATGTGTTTTAATATAATGATTGAATAAAAAATTCAATTTTTTTACTGATACTTAACTAAATATAACTTTAAATACTACTTAGAATATGATGATACTAAATCATCTTTAGGTGAAGGTGCTGTAGTAAAATCGAAAGTTGATGTAGTCGAACTGGGAGATGATATAGTAACATCGGAACCTAGATAGCAATATAAGATTTTGTAATTTGTGGAAAGTTGCAAACTTATATTCAATCATTAACGGCATGTAGGTATACATAATGAATTTGTTAGTGATGCAATATAAAGCACGAATTATTGAGAAAGATCAAGGTATAATATCCTTTCCTTTCTCTCTCCTTAAAGAAGTAAATAATGTGTTATTTGAAAAATTTGAGAATTAATATTTAGCAGTGATTTAGGTGGAACAAATAAAATAGGCTTGTTGGTAAACTGATTAACAAAGAGGTCGGCAGATGAGTGAAAAAAGCAAGGTCCAGGTGATGTGAGATACGACTGAGGAGAACCCGGTGGACTGAGAGTGGCATTGATATTACATGATGTGTGAATAGAACGGTTCTATTTGTAAGACCATGGTCAGGTACATGTACCAAATAAATGCCTTTATTTGGCACGTTAAACGCAGTATTGACCGCGACAGTAACTTAAACAGTGTCACCCCTTTAGGAGAACTCGTTAACGAGAAGTCCACTGTAAAAACTGTGGCCTAACATAAGATACGAAATTAGAGTATCTGGGTTTGTATCCTAGTTAAGTCGGATGATTTTTTCCCCGTACATTTCTTACTTTCACAATTAAGGGTAAGAATTACTAGGTTCCGTGAGCTTTTGATTGGCACTAATAGGGACCTAAATTAATCGGTCGTAGTTTACAACTAATGATTACGATAGTGAGGAGATGAAATATTAGATATTGGCTATAGATGGAAGGAAAATCATGCACAGAGGGGCTATTTTATGATTCGTCAATTATCTCTGAATAAACCTCCAATTACTGGTTTCAGAGTTCATGCAACCTTTGCCCATATGGAACTTTTTTGTTCTTCTTTCGGTGCCCGGAAGCTTTTCCTCCCCCGATAGCTAAAGCGTTACCGTACATTTTTAAGTTGTTGTTTCCCCAATGGATGAAATTTAACCCTCCAGCTAGGCCCCAGCATGTTGCCTTCGGCTACTTACTGTGTTCGGAAAATAAATATCTCAATTCTGATTTGCGATCCTTTTTACCCACACAATGCGCTCCCTATGCAGATTATATTTAGATTAATAATTTTATTTCTAATTAGTAATATTAGATCCATGTTATTCTTGCAGAATCCGATCAATTTTCATCAATAAAAGGTTGAAATCCTCTTAAGGAGGTTCCGCCGTCACTGTGTGAGTTATAACAAATATTGAATCCCACCTTTCCGCTTTTACTGTTTTAAATAAATAACTACTCCTTTCACTAATGACAGTCCTTTGCTAATTAGAAACAATATGAAGATATAAAATATGTAGATTATTTGACAATTATATATTTAATTAGCACTTTTTTGGCCAAGTTATCCGTTTCTATTGAACTTACCTATTTTGACCTAAGTTCCCATTGTTATTTGCCAATAAGTCGAAAAATAAGTTGGAATGGTTCTGACATTTGATCATCGTGTTCATTTTCGAAAGCATTTGGTTTTCTTGCAAAATAACAAATATATTAGGTAGAGAAATACTATTTTTCTCCATGTTTCTCCAACTCTTGCATGTAACACCATGTAATTTCAAGTGCAGCTAAAAAAAAACGTAGCGTGTAAAGGAAAAAATGTTTACTATGCGTATCAAACGGAGGACACATTTTTTCTGTCCGCCGAAATTTGAATTAAATTACATTTATGTCATTATACGGCGTAACCACCTTAACTTTATTAGACGGTCAGTTTGAAATGTCTGAGACGGCTTCATATCCTTTTTGTCGATTTAATTATGGTTCGTAAGCGTGTCAATTTCGCGTACGGGGGAAAGTAATGTGCTGGCCACTGCATTTATTGCCCCCCACCTCCCCCAGATGTGGTTTTTTCTCCCCATCCCATCTAGAGCGGCATAAAGAACCCGGATCTACTCATTGCGTGCTCGTTATGAATTTTCAGCGTTGCGATTTCTCTCTCCCCGGGATACGAGCAAAACTCGCCTCTCCCTTTCCCCGTTTGGCATAGATTCTGCAACAATGAAGTCTTTGGCGAATTCCGTCCCCTAAAGGTCCAGATCGTTTCATTTCAAAACATCATTTATTTTAATTTTCCACATTATTTTCACTGTTGTTTTATTTTTTCGGCGATCGCCCGAACGTTTTATTTTTATTCGCCTCCCAATTAGGACGCCCGACCGCGTTCCTTTGTTTGGTTTTCGATACGCGAAATGTTACGTGATCGATTATTACGCGAGGTCCTTCCCCGATCCGTGCCGCGCCTCCCCGCTGTTTTTCAACGCGCCCCAGAGGTGGAACCTATATTCGGGGATACGCCGAAAACAGACTCGCTCTTGCGATGATCGCATTTCTGCTTGTCGGCCTGAAAAAAGTTAAGAGCCGTTGCCTCAAGTCTCGCCGTGACCCGGACTTGGATCAGGATCTCGTTCCTCCTCGCGCGGGTTCCGTCTGTTAATGTAACCGATATTTTTGTGCGAATGTATTTTTTTTCGAAAACGTGTGAGGTTCTCGGCTATATTTGGATTTCGTAAGGTACACGAGATGAAAGTTGCGTCATACCCTCTGGTTGTTTATGCGCTGGTGAGAAATAACATTATTCTTTCGATGGCGGCGATCCAACGCTCGATCTGTAACAATATCTGTTTTAAGCTCGGTATCGGCGTTCACCCGGGTGGTACAATGAAATTTGAAATCATTGAGATTGAAATCTACGTCATATTGAACTGCGATGAACGTATGTGGTGTGGTCGACTCGCCCGTAAGGTTTCATTTTTATGGTGAAAATTATGAAATGCAATGGAATTTGTTTTCTCGGTAAATTAGTTGTTCAATTAACGGTAGTTAATAGGACTAAGATCTTTTTGGCATACCGGTGGTGTAGTCAGAGCCCCTGAGCCTTAAAAAAGGGCGTCATTTGGCTATCGGCGGAATACCTATCGTGTCAAACCATTAAATTTCTTGTGAATTCCATTCTTGAATTTCCAAGCTCCGGTCTATAGAACAGCACACGGATGCTTTCACATAGGTATTGTCATACTGAACTGACTACCGAATTATCCTGAAAACTGTACGATTTTTATCTAATCTCTTGGGATAAGAATGAAGGATGATACTCTTCTTTGGCATTTCCAATCCCAACGTTCACGGATGGTAGCTTCCGTATGACAAGTAAGGCTAAGTATAATCAGAAATAATACAATGTATATTTTATGAGTTCCCTAGATCTGTCTTCTAGTTACCTTCTTATCAGTTATTTACGGCAATGCCTCTGTGCACTATATTTGATGTTAATCACAAATTCAAATACCGGTACTTAATGCCCAGAAAGTCGTTTGGGTTTCTTGGCACAGAGGCATAATTATCAGTTTAATTTATAAGAATTCACGGCTCAGCGCTGTTCCATGTAGTAAAAATGAAATCCATATTGTACTAATTAGCGCATTTGTCTTAATGACCCAAATTCTTGTGTGGCTTGCATTAATGTATATGAATCGTTGGTTGGCTATTTGGGTAGGTGACCGCCTATTGGGGTCATTTTCAGCATTTAAGATAGGTGTTTTGGCTGGTAAGGGAAAGTCTGCTGGGGGATTGGAGGAGAGGTGGAGAGAACCCCGGCGCTGACATTCACCTACTCGTAGCGAAATGTAACTTGGAGACTGAAGTTTAGCATCCCATCCAGCGGAAAGAGTAATATTTTGGAATGCTCTCCACGTAGCGACCAAGTAAGGATCGGTATTCCAGTGAGAAGCCTTCAACATTGCTGGGTTTCGAACGCAGGAATTTACGGAGAGGAGGTCAATATCCTTGCCACCACACCAACCCGATTCTCATGCATCTATTCCCAGCTCATGTGATTGCAAGAGCAGTTCATAACGATTTATAAATTCACCGTAAATGATCGGGTTTTTCTTCCGACTTCCTCAGTGGTGGAGGCCGTATTGTTTGTGAGGTAATGGCCTCGAAATAGAAATTAAATGATTGTGTGTATTCTGAAGTCATATTATGTAGCTACGTGCAGTTCAGCTACTACTAAACTTATACCATACTCGTTAATTTTCCATTTAAAGAGCAGGGCTTGCGGAGCTAATGGCAATGCATCCTCCCAATTAGCTCCATAAATTAAATAACTTAAAGCTTTATTTGTGTGCATAAGTTTTAATTTTAAAGGACTTTGGCATTACACTTTGAAGATCAGCCTTTTAAAATTCTTTATTTAATGATGAAATAAATCTTGAATTTGAGTCGTTATTTTTATCTCAGCTACTCTATGATCTCAGTTTACGATCTGGCTCAAGGATAAAATTTATTACCTAGTTTGTGGCCTTTCCTCAAAACAATTATTTCAATGAAGGCTAATTATAATTACTTTGGCATGGAATAGTGGCTTATTGGGGGAAAATCATTTATGTAGTAAGGGAATCAATATCCTAATGAAGTTGAGCTGTTTTAAATTTTATAGCAATGGGCTAATGCTGAGGAAACGTTGAAATTATCTCAAAGTGATGCCGCGAACATCATCTAAAAACGCACTCTTATTTTTTATTTGTAAATAAAGGCATTTTCAGATGCTATGAAATTATTCCAAACATTTATCGTAGGTGTGAGTGCTGTCACTGATGGGAAATAATTAGTTTTGAATGATAATTTTTTCTTCGTTTTTACAAATGAATATTTTGAGTCCTATGCCAGTCCATTAATTTTTAAAAGGAAAGAAACTTCGCTTCATGGTTTCAGTGAACAGAGGTTTAATAAGGTATGCACATCATTTATATCTGTATTGACCTTCCATCCATGCTTTTGAACGTCTCAACGTGTTGTCTATATTTACCATCCGGCACTCATACGTCATTGATGCACTTAATTTTTGCATCCAGGTTTCACGGTAATAAGCATTACCCTTATTGACATCGTATTTTTGTAATACGTGGTAAAAACTTAGCAGCTGAACGTGTTCTGGAAATAAGATATGTACATTTTTGCATTAGGTGGAAAACCATTGAGTGCTAACCAAACATCTGATATTGTAGGCCATATACTATACTTATCAATGATGAACATGAGCATTGTATTAGTTGCCATTACTCCTCTTCACAATTGAAAAGAGCGGAGTGTTTGAATCTGCATTGAAGATTGAGTAGTTTTTAATATGATAGAAGCAGGTGAGCATGAATTAACCAAATATGAAATGTGTCGATACTCAGTTTGGGATATGTGCATTCATGATATAGATGCATTTGAATGGGCAATACATTTTCCACTACTCACCGGTAAAGCTAAACTAAAGGTAAAGTAAAACTCACTGGTTTAGCGAAAAGCCAGAAATCATTAGCAGTTGATGACAGAAGCAAAAAAAAGCTTTTTTCCGCTAATAATTAGTGGAAAACTGTAAGTTTTTTTTGTCTTATCATTATGGAACGGTTCCACCACATCACACCTAAATCTGTATTCTATATTAGTAACTGTGTCAAAATGAGAATGTTTCAAATTTTGCAATTAGATTTTTGGTATCATTTTAACTTAAAGGTTGAGTCAAACTCCAATTTCATTTCATAGAAGAACCAGGCAAAATATGAATGCGAAATATGAAGTTTAAGTATGGTAGTGTGGTGGGCGTCGGACAAAAGTGTAAGAATGAAGCTAATTTCTCAAGTTAACGATTTATTTTTCCATCATCTTCATCATCAGCAACATTTATCAATTCGTAGATTGGTTAACTGTAGCTCTCCACTCCAATATCCTTTCAACTAGTAGCTTAATTCGTTCATAATCCTTTGTATGAATATTCCTTGTTTAATTATGTCATATCATTTTGTTCTTTATATGTTCTATCTTCATGTAGGATCTTTCTGAATCCATCCCAATTTGGCCTTATCCTGTAGTTCTACTTTATTTTTCCTGTTATCATTGTTATTAAAACACTTTAATTCTATGAGTTTGATTGTGATTTATCTTCGTCTATTAACTATTAAAAATGCTATTATTGCATTAATTATTCTTTAAGCGATCGATTTTATTCTGCTGCTTTTACTATCCAAGATTCACAACTTTTGAATGCCTATACCTACCATTTTTTGACTGAAAATTTTGTTTGATCGACATGAAGACTATGTTTATGTGTACCGGTACATCATTAATAATTCCTATTTCGAAAATCGGATCAATCGCAGTAACTGTCCCAGTGCAATTTTGGATTCTTATTTTTATGTGTTTGCAATGTTTTCATTTTTTTTATTGGCGCCTTTTCTTTTAAAATCGTGGTTGTTGCTGGCAAAGTACTGCCAGAACACTAAAAAAAAACAAGTTTTTCTCCCTGAGGGATCCTTTCAAGGTTTCCATAAAAACGTGACATCGCGACCATATGCTCAACAATATCCGAGAGAAGGCGAAGGTTGAGAACTCTCGGGAAACCGCACGATGTTGCAGAATCAGTGATTTTGCCGTGTTTACTGGAATCTGGGGCAAGGTATGGAAAGGAGAGCCTAAAATAGGTACTGCGGTCATCTCATTGTTATGAAAGCGGTGCGGCACAGGAATTAAGCCTTTGGTATTAATGCGAGTTAGGCAATTTGTGATCGTTAAAGTTGAGTATGAATGTCATCATTTTACTGTAATTTTTAATGAATAGCATATTTTCTTTCTGAGCGTACTCCTGATACGCACTGCATGATGAATTTATAATTTAATTAATAAAATATATTTTTTTTTCGTCCTGTAATACCATATTTTTGGAAATACGAAGCAATTTTATTTTTTCAATAACTAAAAGAACTTTTAATGTCATGTAAATAGTGGATTTTATCATCAAACCTTGTTCTAAAATACATACCTACTCTCAAAATGACTTCAATCGTACTTCAGAACTGTCCAAGCATGCATATCTATCAAAATGTAAAACAAAAGATGCCCTAATTCATGTAATAATGCTCATGAAAATTCTTGCTCTGCCTTGTTTCCGTCTTAATTTGGCCGTCAATCATGAGTATACCATGAGCATTGAAAAGTATAAATATATGATAAAGTCCAAAATATATTAACTAATAATCAGAGCCATGAGAGAAATGACAGATGGGCAATGGGAGAGGGTTTTGGTTAAGGGAGAATATGTATCGTATTTTCGCCCTCTACCGGAATCCTAAAACAAAAAACAAAAACAAGTATCGACAGTGCGGAATCATGACACAATCCTTCAAAATACTTCAATTCTTCTTCCACAACAGAAGACACAAACCTTATATTATTTTTCATTCCTCGCCTGTTCTTGTTGATTGCGCTGCTGAAAGCAACGAGAGTCGTTTTTCTTTATTATGACATTTCTTGCCATTTTAATGCTCATCTATTGCTTCATTTTATCATTTCACTCATTGGCTGACGTCTGCCCATCGCCTGATTCATTAAATTCATCTGCAGCTTCTACGGCCTTCGCTATCGAAACTTCCTGTTAAAAAATATGGAGATTATGAGGATGGATGAGTGCTTTGAGGATTTTCGTATATTGAATAGATAGTAAATAACTGCTATTTTGAGTAATATCGGTGGTATCGCATCAATTAGGAAACTGATAGCATAAGAAGATACGTCAGCACTATTAAAAATATCGTGTATTTGATTGACCGTTTGCTTCCCCATTGCAATTGGCATTGTGATGATTAAAAATATCGTGTATTTGATTGGCTGCTTGTTGAATGCCGACCAATAATCTGTAACATCGTGCAAACAATATCGTTATCATTGCAGAGTAATTTTCGATTTTTCACGAAACATCCCTTCCACGTTGTTACTATCAACAATTAAATAAGAAAAAAATGCGGCATGCATTTATGGTAGTAGATATGACTCACTTCCGGCCATCTCCTCTATTTTTTTCTTCATATTGCTGTACTCTGTAAAATGCTCTACCTCAGTATGTGCTTAGATCGTCTTCCACTCTTTCCTGTCAGAATTTTTCGTAGATTATTATCCAAATCAACATTTCGAAAGGTATCTTTAACTGCCGATTGCACTTCATTTTCTTATTTCCCATTGCTCGGTAGGCCCGTTTTTCTCCTCCATTTTATCTTGCCGCTACATTTTTTCAAAGGAAAGCTCTATAAAAGTTTATATCGAGCCTTAAATTACGGGCAAAGGTATTGTTTCTAATTTATTATGGTTAGAATTAATTGTGATACGAAACATCCTCTTCATACCCCGTCTGTGCCAATGTTTATTATGTCCGTTTACATATTTTATGGGCGTAAAAAGACGATGTGGATAGCGCTCACGTCTACTAACCAAAGGTCTGACGTTCTTTACGTAACCCTGACTCTCAGTTAAAATAATAGCATTATGGTAAACAGTTGATCCAGTAGTTTAATGTAAGGAGACGTTTTAAAATCGGGTCTGTGTGTATTATATCCTCGTCTTTTCCACCATCTTAAATTTCCTCGTGGAAAATCGTTCCACTGTCACTTATCCGTCCTTCGGAGGCTTTAAAGTAGCTCTTAAGAGATTAAGCTCACATTGAATGATCCGATTCAATAATAGGGAAATGACTCTTTCCGTCGTTTCAAATGTCACGGCTTTTCATGGATTAGATGTATTTTCTTAGATTTAAAGAAAAGGGCTGAAGGTTTTGCGGTCAAGGCTCCATCTTTCACCGGAGACAGTTCCTTGTGCGCTGCAGCGTGTTTTATTTTGTTCGTGATAATGATAAATTCAACCCGGATGCAAACAATTTGCATTATTAGTATGAGCACAAATTAGTGCATGGTTTGGAATCACTCTTGTATATTTCTAAAGTCTGCAAGGTTATGCCAATTAGCTCGCCAAATTGTTTCTGAGGAAGAAATTGGCCCTTTAATGTCGTAATTATTGTGCTTTAAAATTTATACCCGAGATAGGCAATTACATAATTTGTTGTAATTTTGTCTCATAAAAACAGAGGGGCCTTCATCTGAGGGAAGTATTCCTGCGTGGTTACTGTCGATTTTTGGTCTACCTTTTTTCGAAATTTTCGTTAGGCATTTTGAAAGTTTCTAACTACTATGGCGCTTCCTTTATCATAGTTAATATTCTGGCCATATTATTGTTTTTAAGTGCTCTTACTTATTTTGATTACTTTCCTTGCAATTGTTACTCATTAATCAGCAATAATGAAAATGTTGAAGTAGCCGTCCCTGTGTTTTTTCATCTAATATTAGTCTATATTTATATCCTTACGTGATGCATGGGTAGTTATAATTTTGTCATAAGAGTTATAGCGCCTGATATTTCATTTGTAAACTTCCCTTTTTTATTAATGACAACATTTTGAAATGTTTCACTGATTTTTCATATGACATCTTCATAGCAAAATTTAATTTTTAAACGGCAGGTCTTTTGATGGTGGTGTTCAGGGTTCCTACTGTCATGGTGTTTGAGTGACCTTGCTCCACAATGAATATAGAGCAGTTATTTCATCAACCATTTACTTTTTATATCACAGACGATAATTTTTTTCCAGAAATGATGTTCTATTTTGGCCCACTTTTATAATGTCTTGGTCAACAATAATCGGAAGTTATTGAATCCTATTCCTTAACTTGATTTTAACTGAGATTTCAGGTTTTGTATAATACATTGGACTGTCGGTTAGTTCACGTAAGCGTTATGGAAAGAAAAACGTGTAAACTTCGGTATTCTTACTGAGATAATATTTAATCAGAGATTATATACCCGATCCGATTTGGTAAAATTATCCGCGAATGTGAATCCTACTTTATTTTTAAAAGTCACATAACTCAACGGATTAAGCTATGGTGATTTAACATATTTTTCGTTCTTCCCGTGCGTTTTATAATGTCCAACGACCAAGACACTCGCCTCATTTACTCAGCCTTGATCCCGTTAAATTTACGCACAAGTTTAAAATAAATTGGCTTTTGAATTGGTGCCACAGCCGGTCATATTTGGTTTTACTCAAAGTTGTCCCATAAACATCCAAATTAAAGTAAAAGTATTATGTTCGGGAAGCATCAAATAAAGCTCTCATTCAGCAAGGCTAACGTATTTTCTGCTGCCAATCGAGTGGATGTTGGAACGGTACCTGGCAAAGATTTCTATTTCCTCCGAGTTGAGCTGGGTTTTGAATGACATTCTGATAATCCTCTCATAGATTTCGCGCAATTCTGTTATCTCCGACACAAAAGAAGACTTATTTCCCTGCTTGTCAACAATGAATTTGTGACCTCAGCGCTAGATAATTATTTTATTATGAACACAGTATGTTCAAGGACGTTTCCTTCCGCGAGAGAAAATTCAAAACTCCGAAATATATTTTTTAGCTGGTTAGGCCGCGAATTTAAGCTTTGAATTTCATCATTAAATCCACCTCCGCTTATTTGACCCTGGCATATTCCTGCCAAAAATTGGATAGGTGAACGCAGTTGGCAAAGATAGGCGAAGGTGCAAAAGAGGAATATTATATACAGATTTTGCTAACATGTAGAATATGGGCCACAATACGCGTTTTCCCGATGCTAAATTTTTACGATGGATTGAGGGGTGTGCGATATTCGATTCCCATGCGATAACACTTTCCGACATGCATCCACTTTCAGAGGGGTGCACAGAAGTACTAAATGCGGTTGAGCGCTGCCTGTCGAACAGACGAGCTGTTGTTTACTAATTGCCATATAGTTGTAGTACGTAATAATTTCCATGCGTGCAAATGAGTTTAGAAGCAGTTCTAGAAGTTCCTTAGATCAACGCTTCGGTATATATTTTTTAAACTGTGGTCGTGAAAGCACTCGTGTACGGAATCACAAAATCATTCAATTTAATTCATCCATATAAATGGGCTGTTTTTTACTATTAATGGGTATGCTGACAGCAAGGCGAAGACGTACTGAACGATTTATATCTTATGGTGCCTTGGCAACACAGGGGTGGGAACTGGACCCTCTTACACTGATTTATTTGAATTCTCCTGCTGATGGATGTAGTATTTTGTGGGTTCATTGCTCATAAAAATATATTTCTATTATGCATTAAGTTCGCAATAAATATTTGTGACTCCACTTGATTGCGATTTTCCCTAATTAAGACGCACATATGATCACAAGTTTCGGGAGAAGAAGAACATCATTCAGTGTCGAAATCTGAGAGAAATCTGTTTGCACTTTGCAGTGAAGGTAACTATGTGTGATAGCGGCCACTTAATAATAATTGAGAAGGTAACATTTAAGAATGGAGGAGCGTATTTGACCAATTATGGTGCATTTAATGATTTTGATAATATGCTTGTGTTTGTAATGGATTCCAGGATCCGATATTGAATTGAATTATTGTGACACTATATACCCAAGTGTGAATTAATAAAATGCACGCGGAAGCCGTTATAACCATCATATTCTTATCAGGGTCCTTTCCAGTCCGATATGGGATCTCCTTATGAACTGCACTCTCATCACCATCTGCTTTTCTTTCGTTCTCTGTTTTCATACGTTAGTTCTCAGTGAACTCGTCCATAAGGTTTACTCCCAGATTCGACGTTGAACGTAAACTATCGTGAAGTTGCACCAAATGCAATGCTTAGCATTGCGTCGTAAATTAGTTGTGCGATTTTTTTTCCCTTTTTTCTCCAATTTAAAACCTGAATTGATGCGATGATAAGGATATAGCTAAAAATGTCATCCAAATCAGTCTCGTCAGCCCATGAGTTTGTGTCAGCTTCTATAGGGCGAGAGTGGCCTCTTATATGGAGAGGGCGAATGCGTGAATTCACGCCCCGTATATGGATTCAGTAGGCCTGGCGCCGTCCAAATGTACTTATCTACTGTGGCCTGAAGTTCGACACTGTCCTGTTTCGGTACGAAGACAACTTTGTGAGGCACAGCTTACATCGCTCAACCTTAAAATGAGTCACACCACGTTGTAATTTTGATGTAATTTATGCCGTATCTGCTGGGTGCGATAAGTTTTGACAAAGAGCCGCGCGCATGATTTCACGGTGATAAATTTACGCTTTCTCCTTCGTTCACCGTACGTAACACTTGTTATGGGAAGTGTGGGAAAAGTTTTGGTTCGCCGATTAAGCCATTCATCTTGAGCCCACGAAAAATAAGAACTCGTTACAAGGCTCGAATTAGCGATTGAAGCAGAGATGGGCCTTATATATTTTGGCGCTTTGGCCAAAACCGTCAAATGTGCCCCTTTGACAGGGAGGTTTTTTTAAACGATGGTTTCAGACCTCACTTGGTGGAATTCCTTAATATCAGGGATAGAAGGATTAACTTTGCAATTCCACATTAGTAATAAATCTTTTACAATGTGGAATTGCAAAGTTAATCCTTCTATCCCTGATAGGGAGGTTTTTTTTTAAAGAGGAAGTTTCTTCTAGAGATTCATCTCTTGGATATTGCTTTATGACCGTGGTTGAAAGTAAATGTTACCTCACATCACCTTTAGGAGTTTATTGACCTGCTATTGCATTAACACCCGAATGAAACTTGTATTCCATTAACACCCGAATGAAACTTGAATGAGGGTTCATTGCAAATTCCTATGCGTTATCCAGTGGTGTTGCGTATGCTGACCTATCTATTATTTTGTCGAGCGATTTGTCTCCGTGGGTTCATTAAAGCTCTGGAGTTGGAGTGAAATTTGTTCAATGATGCAGCGAATACTAGTTACTTTACTTTGAAATTTGTCCGCCCATAGTTGCTGTTGATTTCGTTCGCCGTTTCTGCACCGTATGTATTTATCAAAATTAATTATTATGCTGTCTATCACAGTCATTTGTGTCATATTTTGCAATAATTTACTGGATATTTCTCCTAAATATTAACTGTTGTTGATTCATACGACGCTGACAAGGGAATTTATATTTCAAACAGCATATCCATCTATTTGGACATATTTTAAGGAATAACAGCCTACAGAAATTAATAATAGAAGGGAAAATAGAAGGCAAGAGAGGAAGAGGAAGGAGGAGGCACGGAATGCTGAGGGATATAATAGAAGGAAGGAGTTATGTAGAGATGAAGAGAGAGCCCCAGGACAGAATGCTGTGGAGACAACGCTACCGTTGAAACCTGTCTGCGGAAAGAAGCACCAATGATGATGATGAGGATTCATCTATGCACTTTTCCCCCTTTCTGTTATGGCATAAATGTTTAGTTAATCAGAAAATAGACCGATATTTTTAACGATTAGATTGTGTTTGAATGGACAAAAAGAAATTTTTCACCGGACTACGCCATACTGAGAATAAAGTGTAATATGGGAAGGGTGATACTGATTAAAAGCATGTACCTTCAAGGGGGTGGTAGAATAAATGTGAAGCTACAGAAAAAAAACGGTACAAGGGGTACTAATGTAAGCCGGGAAGAAAAGATTCTGAAGTTGTCGAGGAACCTGTAGGAGCTTATCTTATTTTTCCTCTTCGTGGTTGACAACCCTTTAAAATTCCTATAAAAATATATATATTCTTCTATCGAATAACCCATTTGAGGGTGCGATAAATCACTTCTGGATATGCCTTTTTTGATTCAATTTTCTTTCTGTCCATATTTCCTTCATCTCGAAAAATTAGAAAAGGTTGAAAGAAGAATGTTGAGGAAAATATTGGGACCTAAAAGTAACAGTAATGCAGAATACAAACTAAGACCAAACAGAGAGCTATATCTAAAAGTTGAAAAATTAGTCGATGTAATGAGAAAAAAACGAATGCAGTTTTATGGTCACATATTTCGAATGAGTAGCTCCAGACTAACCAAGAAGATCTTCAACCTACTAAACAGCTACAAATCCAAACCTACTTGGTTCATTGAAACTCAAAGAGATATGGAAAATTTGGGAATAAAGATTGACACAATAGATGACCGAACTCTTTTTAGAGAAGTAATTCACACAGCAAAATTTCCGGAAAGAAAAAAATTGAGGGATGGAAGAAAATGGATGCAAGAACAAAAGGACAGGCACTCTCAAAGGATGGCACATTGACTCGAAAAGTGCGTTGCAGGTGAAAATAGTAACTCGTTTTTATGCTCTTAATATTTTACCTCACTACGTGTTTGAAAATATCCCAGTGATTAAAATATTCCCTCCACAAGTTAGTTCTCTTTTTAAACTCCTTTTTAATTGAACCATCTCCTAAAGCATTTTTTCCAGTCCATTCATGTATTATTAACTTGTGGTGGTTTTGTTAGGCTGGAGAACGCTCCATAACTGGGCAGGCGAGTATAAGCACGCGTTGGTCCTGAAGACAAGAGACCCGAAAGAGGTCGCAACCTTGAGGTTAACCGCGATCGGCGGCTAACCTAAACGTTGCTGGATCGAAGCCCGCCTTTAGCCCGGTACATAGTGTTGTACGACACTGTTCTGCTATCAATTGGGTCCTCGTGAAAAAATGCTATGAAAAGTGAAAGAACCATTAGGAACCACTTCTACTGGGAATATACTTTCCTATGTTCAAAACATAGGAAAGAAATCAAATTCTGGGATGGTGGAATCGTTTAAGAAAATGATTGATGATGTGCTATTGCTACAATACTTATGCTGCAAAAAGATGTGTCAGAATTATATATTTTGTTGCGTTGTTATTTACGTCCTTTGCTCTCTTTCGATTAAGAGTGAGAATGTTGTGCTTCTTCACTGGTTTCAGATTAACTGAGGGACGATCAGTCACAGTGAATAATTTTGCTGTTTTACTAGCGTGCCACCCAGTGAGGCTGTTGACGTCGCACTCAAGCTACTTAAAGTGAAGGGTCACACGGAAGCAGCTGTGAAAGAATTCTCGGTTTTACTTAAAGTATGCGTGTCCCGAAATTATTTTAAATTCAATAACGAGATTTATCAACAATCATGAGGTTTAGCTATGGGATCACCCCTTTCCCCTTTGCTTGCCGAAATGTTTTAGATAACTTAGAGACCAAACTTTTTAAGGTTGGGAATGCATTTACAGCGCGGGTTATTTATTGGTTTCGGTATGTGGACGACATTTTAATTTTATGGTACGGAACCGACAGACAACTAGACAATCTTTTTAATTTTATTAATACCTTGTATCCAGCTATTTCTTTTACTCGTGAGAAGGAACGTAACAAATCAATCAATTTCTTAGATTTGACGATCACCCTAGAAGAAGAGAGGCATAAAATTTCAATCTTCCGTAAATCCACATGCACCGACCATGTAATACCCTCAGATTCCAGACATCCTTACCCCCAAAAACTCTCTGCTTTCCACGCCCTCATCAACCGCCTTTTCATAATTCCACTGAATGACTCTAATTTTGAAAAAGAACTCCGTACCATCAAGCAGATTGCAGTCAATAACGGCTACCCACTCACACTAATAGACAAACTTGTACGTAACAAAAGGATAAAATTAACCGTAGCCAGTTTGTATAACAAAACAGAACCCCCGGTTAAAAAGTGGTGCTAGATTTATTATTTCGGGGAGATTTCCTCTCGAGTGGGGAAATTGATACCGAGTGACCGTTTTAAAGTAGCGTTCAAAACTCCATTTAGTATGAAGAACCTTTTACTGAACTGTAAGAAGAATTGACCCTCGGAAGAAAGTTGGTGTTTACTTCATGGAATGCAGTGATTGCGGTGGACATACCGTTGGACAGACGTACAGAAATTTTAAAACCAGACAAACGGAGCTTACAAGGGATTTTAAAAATTTTAATTTTAACGGAAGCAACTTCGCCAAACATCTTTTAACCCATGGACTTAAAAGTGATTTTACTATGATACCTCTCCATTTTACCGATGACAAGCGAAAGCTTTAAGAAAGGCTTTAGAACAGCTGGAGATTTAAAAAAAAAACTTGACTGTGATAAATTCCTTGTTAATGAATGTATGTTCCCGGCCTCTTCCCTCAATCTCAAAGCTTTAACCCCCTCCCCATTGTCCTCTTAGTCCGTCACCAGCATTCACCCCTACCCTCCTACCGTGTTTCTTTAACCCCCCCACCCTTCCCCCCCCTCCCTCACTTGGCTATGTCATGTGTATAAGGCTTGCGCTTCTTTTATATTTTTTCCTGATGATGATGTGAACCCACGTCGAAACCCGGGTCGAGTTTCAATAAATTTAAGTGGTATTTGTAAAAGTTGCTTTTTTTCCCTCTTATGATGGAATACCACCAAGTGAACCTTGAAAAAGTAATTGTTTTACAGCTGACCAAGCATATCCGCGTTTATAAATGTTGGTCTTGTTTTCCTTCTTTCTTTAGGTGTTTTTGGAAAGTAAATGATAGTTGGGATAACATTTCGTGGAAGAGGGGTCAGAGCCTTGTACAAAATGCGTGGTGACTATGCATAATATAAACTTCGTACTTCCTGTAAACATTCAGGGTTTAATTTATTAAAAATGCACCTAATAACTTAATTAGGCGAGAAAGTATATGGATGAAAATATTCTCTGCTTCATATCAGTTTCTAACTTGAAATATTTAAAAGAGCTTGAATATAAGAGCAGGGATAATAAAAAACGTAATTAATTACCGATAAATAGAATACGATTCCTTGAGTCTATCAATGAAAGGGGCAGAGTAATGGTTATCAAGAGCCAAATTTCACATCTGCTCAGTGTGGCCAGATCTTACTCAAAGCCGATTATACCCAAAGTATCTACGAAACACTCAGCACTTAAAATCGGATAAATTTTTCAGTCACCTATAATTCCCGTTATTCTATTTTCAAATATTAATATAAATTAAAGAGACCACCCCACAAAAAATATATGAATCCCTAGCTGACAAAATATACAAATTCCGCTTCTGAAAAAGTTACATAAATTACTCTAGATTTTTGGTAAGTTTCTTTTGGTTTTCTGCGATTTAACTAAACTTTTTTAGCAAAAGTTTCCCCGTGCCTGACGAAGCCGGCAGAATAGCACGGCGAAACTGTTGCTAAAAAAGTTTAGTTAAATTGCAGAAAACCAAAAGAAACTTACCAAAATTAAAATGAACTGCGTAAATCTACGAAAAAAGTACTCTAGATTTTGTTTTCCAGCCCTTTTCCTTAATTTTTAGAGGCGTTAACACATCCCAGATTTAGTCAATTGCCAGTTTTTCTATGGCCTAGATTATTTAAAATATTTTTTACTGGTATATACGTATGTTGATCGTTGACTTCTGAAGATGATGTGTTTCTTATGGATGTCTTTATCTTCATAAAATTTGCAAAACAGTGCTATTCTTTAACCAAAAAGCTAAATTTGTATCCTGCTTTTCATTATATTTATTTTTAATCTAGTCAAGTAATTAAATTCAGGTTACGATTAGCGTAGATGCTTTTTTCTAAGTGGTCTTTCCATTGATATCGAGTGTTGATTCTGCAGTTCGGGTGACGTTGGCAATTACTTATCTTGGAATTGATTGTAAGATATAATGTTTAAACTGATTTTCGTAATTATTTTAGTGGATAGAATTTATCACTTTGGTCGAATCAATGAAATAATTGCGACGTAAATTTGCCATTCCCTATTTTCTGAAGGTGATCAAGTAGCAATGGCTGTGTAAAATTGATGTTTTCACGTCGTGAGGAAAACTAATCACGTCACTCGTGATCGTTTGAAGCCGTCGGGATATTTTGCGACCCGTTTTTGGGTGTTTGCGTCATTTCGCTAGAAGCCATGATTTAAGATTGAAATTTGGTCATTTTTCTGATTCATGCTAACTATTTAGGGAAGGCTAAGGTCATCTCTACTCACGAGTTAGCTCTTTGTCCTCCTCCCGACAATTATTGGTTTATTTAATGCACCACTCCCGTTAAGGCCGTTTTACACGGGGCACGTAATTGCACAATCTGATGCATGTTCCAACGAGCATTTCAAATTGCGTCGTGTAAAGCGGTGAAATGCTAGAACGCATGCGCAAATGCATGAACGTGAGATGGCAAAATAGCCCCTGTTCTAATTCCGAGCTCGCATTCTCGCAATTTCAACGAATTTTTTTCCGATAGATGTCGCAGTAGTAGGGACCGGAAGAAGCTGAGTGATGATAAGTGTTTGTTGTATTGGTGGATTGCATTGTGTGCAGTTGTTGTTACTTGTTGTCCTTTGCGGAATAAGTATGAGCTGGTCACACAAGGACGTGTGACAACATGTCAACAACGATGCGCATAGAATTTCGTTTCTTCTTTGTTCTAGCAAGTGGCTCGCTACTCGCGCACTCAACAGACGACGAAATTTCGTGAATGATTGCTTGCTTACGAACACCGTGTAAAGCGGTAACGCATTCGTCTGCGCAATAATTATTGCACCCAAGATTGAGAAATGAATGCAGTGCTAACCTGCGCAATGACGTGCCTCGTGTAAAACGGCCTTTAGATAGAGGGGGTGGCATAATCTCTAGAGAAGTCGGCAAATATTCAGTGGTTTCATGTTTACCATACATTCCTTGTATGAGCATATTTCTAATGATAGAATTTCATGTCTGAAATTAGCACAGTCACAGGCCGCGTATAAAAATGTTTCATGGTATCATAGCGGAGGGCCCTATTTCATGTATTTTTTTTGTTTCTGGCTGTGTATTACTGCCTCATGAATTTACTTAAGCGCGTCAAAACTTATCGTGAAGATTATACTTAATGCACTATCGTTTGGCTTCTCTGGAGTTATATGAACGAAATAAGTACCTACTGCTATCGATGTGTTCTTAATCTTAACGAGTAACGCCACAAAAACTTGATACGTTTCTCATAGCTCTCTCAGATGGTATGGCGTAAAGGCTTGAAATGATTTATACTGACAAATTCTGATAGAAATTATGACCGTTTTCTGAAATTAAATTATTGTATTAATATGACAAGATACTCATTTTTGCACGATAATTGGCCAATTTCTTAATGCCACTGTGACATTGAGCATCACATTTACTGGAATGGTGATTCAGATTAACATTAAAACCGCTGCTGGATAATTTTAATTCACCGTGTATTGTATCTTTTTTTCTCTTCCATGGATTCACACCCATAAGACCAGAATAACATTACTTTATGGCAGTTAATGCTTTTCATAAATACTTTTTTTTTAATTTTCAGTTTCCACCGAAAAATCCAAGCTGTCCTAAGATAGATCTTAGAACTGGGTCCTTTTTTACCCATTGTTAATCACAAGATTTTAGCTATGAGAATTCTTGTATTTTCGTGTTGCTCTTTTACTGTATTGCCTCTACTTCTTGGGTGTTCTCTTCGTGAGATTGAAAAAGCTCTTTATTACAACACATACATGCCACGTTACAGGAGGGTCCTGCAACGTTAGGCCTAGTTACCTGTATAAAATAAGAAGTTATCAATCCTATTTGTAAAAAAAACTGCATTTAAAATGTTCCTGTGGAAAATAAAAACGCAACATAAATTTTATAGCGATGGGAATTATTGTATACTCGTGTTGTTCCTTTGATCTATCGTCTCTACTTCTTGGGTGTTCTCTTTTAATAAAGGATAATATCTGGATTTGATTACAACTTCAGAAAAAGTATTTGTAAAATCTTTTTTTCATTTTTAGTCTTCATCTCCAATAAATTCTATTGTTTCAGCATAGAATTTGTGGAAATTCATGGCCATTAAATGAATGAACTTTATGTTTTCTCAGATTTATTTAATGTACAATCGGTTTCGTCATATTGGTGATACTATAAGGTCTGACCGGTTACGTCACATAAGCGGCATCAGCAGTCCTATCCGGTATCGTCACTTCGTCCGGTGACATCATCTGGTCAGTCCTGATGATGTTGCTTGCTGGACATGCATATCTGATGAGCGGCCAAGCTGCTTAATTTATGCATATGTTCTAAAATTATTCTGCATCTATTCAGCTCCAAATAACGAATATCGTATTTGCTCTTGAAAGTGTAGAATGAATCTACCTTGCTGGATTGGTGGACCAATGATGGCAAAACAAAATGATCGATCAGTAATTACCCCACCAAAATTCTAGGAGGATAAAATATGCCTCGGTTCTAGTGTTTCAGCTCATCAATATGCGTATTTATATTTGCATAGAAGTCTCATTAATGTTATATATATATAGCGGGGTCATAACGGTCCGCATTGATTGAAAAGATGACACTGAAACAGCGAGTTTTCCTTGATCATCGCCGCGGGTTAATTAACGTAATTGTCAGCTAATTTTTCTCCTGCTCGTGTTCATCACGACTCCCGCGGGAGGCGGCACCTAATCATCTGGGGCGATGACCAGTCGTTGAGGTCGAAGGTCGCGTCATCGGCAACGTCAGACGACTCACGTCCCATTCTTTAAGACGCCGGGAGAGAGAGAGAGAGAAGGAACTCCTTTCACTCCTCCTTCCTCCCAACCATACGGTGGCCCCGCCTCCTCCGCTAATCGGGTGTGGGACCAGTGGGTGTCCTTGGCCCCCATTCCCGAACCACCCTCCCTACCTCCCTCCCAACACCCACCACCCCTGCTTCCTCTCACCCCCTCCTTATCCCACATCCACTTTACCTGCGCCAGCCATCAAAGAATGGAGGGAGGGGAGGGGGATGTGGTAGAAAAAGACACCTGACGCAGCCTCCCTGCTTGCCCTCTTCCCGCAAGATCTCTCTTCGAGGGACTCATTTTCTTTATGAGGCTCGCTCCCCTCTTCTCCGCTCATCCCACCCCACTCTCGCTCCGTGCCTTCAACTCCATCACCTTCCCTCGCGCTGAGGCCTCCCGCGTTTGTTTCATGCCATCCACGGGTCCGTTACTTTTGTTTATTATACTACGCCAATCCGATTCGCGTGTTGCTGAGATCTCTTTTCTCTGAGATTCTTAACTTCCAAATTGATATTTTCATTAGGTGGTCGGTTGGTTCTATTGTGGGGGCTACCGACAGCTATATAGTCCTCTGCGCCATTAGGATGGGTGGGAAGTGGGGTATGGTAGGCATCAGCCTGATCTGAACGAAAGGCGCCGAGAGGTTTACTGTTAAATGTCCCATACGATGGACGGAGTACCATACTCGAAGTGCTCTTCTCAGAGTACTCAAGTAGGGGTTGGGATTTCCCGGAAAAATCTCCACCACTGCCGGGATTTGAGTCCGGGCTCTCGGAATGGGAAGCCACTACTGTAGCCATTTCACCAATTGATTCATAATATTCATTATTAGGTTATCTTACATTAACGAAATATATGCTTCCTTTACACCGGGCAGCTTCGACAGTTAGGCTTAAGGGGATAGATAAAGGTGCATGATGTTTCTGTGGATGGTGCTTTTTTTGCTAATTACGCTCTCAGTAGAGCATGTTGTCTCCACAGCAACAACTAGGTGGGTCACGTTAAACACGAGAAGTGAGAAATTTATTGCTTTCAACTACAAGTTCGATAATGAGTATCTTATCTAATAATAAAAGCTGTAGGCTACCTCTTAGAATTGAACCTTTGGTGAGGCAACCTTCATCAAAAAGTTAGCATAACTAACAATTTTTATAGTGCACAGCATACATTTCACAGTACATCGTAAGAATTGAATTTTTTTATTAGATTCATCATATTGGGCATGAAGGTAATATTTCTTCAAATAAAGAATTGCATTTGTATTTTTTTCAATGTTTAAGTTAAACGATGTATCCTCTATTATTGAACTTATAATTTAAGAAGTATTACCATCAGGTATAGGATTTAGCTAATATCTGCGTCTCCGTATGAGATAAGAGATATGTTTTCACCAATTTAAAAATATCCATGGGGCCTGGTATATCTTAATTTCATGGAGGGAGCTATCTTAAACTTACCTATTAAGGAAGCTACAACGTCAACCGTGTGTTAAAAGAAAGATAAATATTATGTCTGGCTCGGTCTGGTGATAAATAATTCAAGATCAAATATGCAGATAGGCCTCCAGACGTTTAGAAAATCTCAACCCTTCCTCTTTTAAGCTGAAGAATACTCATCAAATCATCGTTTGTGGTTATAGTCGCTTAAGGTTTGCGTTCGAACGTGAGTGGAGGTAAGTTGCTTATAAATGTGTATCAAGTTGGTCTACAAACTAGAAGGCAGACTTTCTTTTATGGGTCGGGTATCTTGGATGATGATCTCACTAAGTCCCCAGACATTTGGGTTGGGTTGCGTAACGGCCAACCATTTGACGCCGTAAACTCTGGCGTTGAAGAGTAAAATTCAATTTGCGAGTGGGGTGGAGTTTCTAAAAACATTTGAATACAGTTCCTTCTGTAAATAAAAAGTGATGCTGTAATAGAGGCATCAAATAGTAAAGTAACGAATATTGCCCCATGAGAACGCTTAAAATTGGGTGATTTATCGGTGAATGTTGCAGTAACGTATAGTGGTTAATTTTGTCTTCAATTATTGGGACCATTTTCAATTTTTATTAATGATAGGTATAAATATAACAGAAACCCTAATGAAGATAGAAAAATAGAATTACAACACTCATGCCATTATTTGAAAATGTAGTCAAATATTTAAGTTATTTTATTGGTTTTCAGTACAATAAAAATTTTATAATATGTTCATCTATTGCGCTGTAGCTTAATTTGTCAAATGGATCTAGATATCATTAATTTGTGTACGTAGGAGAGACAACTTTATAGCCAATGTTACCCACTCCTATCCATGCCAAGTTATGAAATAATTGAAATATAAGGTGGAGAAAGAAATTAATATTTTAGCGGAAATGTTTTTAATTTTTTTTATATTAAAAGTTTTTTACCCTTTACTGCCATTTATTTCACTCTTTATATTTTATTACCCTTATTTATAGGAATAAGCTTTTGTTTATGTCTCTGCAAACAAACCTTTTGAATCTTAACGTTTTGTACTCATTTGCTCTGCATTAAATATCTCACCTACTGGATGGTCCACTCTGGAATAAAGTTAATACTCATTACTCGGGTTTTCTGAGTAAATACTCACTTGAGTATGAATACAATCTGTTAGGAAATGCGCAGAGAGTATTAATCTTCATTCAGCTGAAGTTATCTTGCAGCTCTCGCTAACTTGAGCAGTTAATCGAGTTTTATTTGGATGAAAGTACTTTCACCTTTTTTAGAACCATATCAGAAAGAATTTTATGTGTTTAAATAAATCCGATGGAGGATGCACAATCATAAGTTAATCGAAAAAAAATATTTCACTTGCGTTGAGATTATTTGGTGGGAAAATTTAAAGCTCTATATCGATTTAAATGACAAAACGATGTTGCTGATGCTTTAGATCGTCCTTCAGGGAATTAAATTCCTAAGAATTTCAGTGGAGACGTAACAAGGACCATTGAAGTGTGAAGAGAAAACGCATTCGTGCTTCAACATTTTGTTACCTCTCGATACGTTACTTGTTCGATACGTTACGTTCTCTCGTTACGCCCTCCATCCAATTTTGCCGCCTTCTAATTTTTCCCAAATTAGCATCCTTTCCTCAACTATCATATTGAAAACTTACACAATTGTTCTTTCTCACTTGATTATCCTTTCCTCCTTTTGTAAAGGTCTTGATTTCAACGATATTATACTCCTTCCTCATAATGGTTTTAGCTAATTTGTGGATACGTGGAGGTAAAATTTGAATGCAAAAAGCTGAGAAAGAACCAGTGTTTGTTTTGTCGAGTTTTGACGATATAATTTTTTTATAAAATTAAGAAATTCAAATTAAACTATTTGTAAGATATTTCATAGCAGTATATTATGTATTGTTCATCAAAATATCAGTAGTCTTCGTTCAAACTTTGATTTATTTCTAACGTATCTACATGGCCTCTCTTATTTACCGAGTATAATTATACTGAGTGTATATGGGTTTGTGAACAGGAACTTCACCTTTACAAATTAAATGGTTACAAATATTTTGCTCAATGCTGTAGTAGTAGCCGAGCCAGAGGTGTTATTGTTTATGTACAAAGTACAAATTGATTGCTACTCTAATGTAATTCAAGCTGTCACTGCTGATTTTGTCCAGGTGACCCTCAAACTTGAAAATTTCGAATTACAGTTAATTGCTCTCTATAGAGATCAAAATTTTCCGATAGCACAATTTTTATCTAAATTTGAACCGCTTACGTATCGTTTAAAAGGTAATATTCAAAAAAAGGTCAGGTAATTTTAAAAGGTAAGGTCATTGGTGATGTCAATATAAATATTATGGTATCGTCTAATTATTCTGATCATTACTTAAACTTATAGAGCTCCTTAGGATTAGCGTGTCTGATTGACTCGCCAACTAGGGTATCGGGAAACTCTGCTACCTGTATTGATCACCTATTCGCTAGGTTACATAAAATGTGCACGCATGACCTCCAAATAGATGTGCTTCATGAAGCAATAACCGATCACTCTTTGCTTCGCTATTCTATTTGTGCGAAAGAGCCATTATGCCAAGAAAAATTAACGACTACTCCTGCCAAAACTAAGATAGCCTATGAATACTTTAAAATCAATATAGCTGAAGTAGATTGGAGTCCAGTTGTAAACGAAGTAGATGCATCAAAGGCTTTTTCGTTATTTAATGACTTACTAATAGGTGCTCTATCTGCATCAAGAATTAAAGTAATAATTACGACAGAAGAAAAAATGGTAAAGGTGAGCTTTCGTCTCGCACTTGTTTTCGCGATTTTCACCCACTTTAAACAGAGATATCAGAACCAATTTCACCTCACTTATTATGCAAGCTTTGCAAATTTGTTTAACACTTTCAACACAACAATGCATCAACTACTTTAGAAATGAGAAACTTTCAAACCTGAGAAGTGCGTTTTTTCCTCTCCGCCATATTGCGAAAAAATGCCGTTTCCTCTTTTCCACTGTACGTAGCGCAGCGATCGAGCAGTTGGTTCTCTAGCATATACACACCTTTTCTACACAGTTTCTTCCCTCCTTCCACTCAAACTCGCCCCGCAACAGCCATTTACTACAATGCAATTCCATTCATTCCACCGCAGTAAACATTGCACATTTCACTTCAAATGAAGGATTTACACTTCCTTTTCACTCACATTCATTCCACTGTACTAATAACATTTCACGTATCACTTTAAATGGAGGATTTACACTTCCTAATTGAGCGTACACGATTGGCAAATCATGGCGACCATACACCACACACGCAAGTCAGAAAATGATTAATGCCAACTACTCTCAACAATTAACTTCCAACTGTTGACAGTTAATTTCCCCCTTCCACACTACCCGAGAGAACTCCGTCAACAATACTATTTCATTAGCCTCTAACAAAAGCCCACTTAAATTAACGTTGTGACCTGAGGAATTCTATTCTTAAAACAATACGCGAAATAACATTTTTCCCTTCTACCATTGCTCACCAATAAGCGTGAGGGATTCTATTCTTAACATAATACGCGAAATATCATTTTAGCCTTCTACCAATTCCCACCAATAATCACCAATGAGCGTGAGGAATTCTATTCTTAAAATAATACGCGAAATAACATTTTAGCCTTCTACCAATTCCCACCTACAATCACTAATGAGCGTGAGGGATTCTATTCTTAAAATAATACGCAGAATAACATTTTGAAACTTCAACCATTCCCAGAAATGCCCATTTCCTCGTTATCGATCGCGCTAAAAATGCGTTTTCCGCTATTCAAACTCACGAAAATGAGTTTTTCACTTTTGATTATAACCAATTCGTGTTTAACTCCATTGGCCCGCAAACCTCTTTGTGGGGTGGGTTCAGGGCAAGTTACGGAAGGGGAAATCGTTTTCCGCTTTTCAAACTCACGGAAACGCAGTGAAAATCATCATTTTGAAACGTCCTCGACTCCCAGAAATGCCCATTTCCACTTTACCATTTCCACAAGAAATGCGTTTTTCACTTTTGAAAATGGCCAAATCGGGACCGCGTACCGTCCCACCCTAGCACCCCTGTTTCACTCCATAGGCCCGTAAGCTTGTTGGGGGGGTGGGGTAAAGGCATATTGTAGAGGTGAAATTAGTGTTATCCCTCTAACGGTTGTTCGTGAAAACCTCCAAATATGGCGTCGAAAACGGACGAAAAAATCGAAAAATTGGTCATTTTCAAACGTCTATATCTCAAAAACTACTGGTCACACCGGTATGATTGTTACATTTTTACAAATCCGCATTCTTCCTCTACTCCCAGGTATCACATTCAATTTCGTCAGTTTCATACGTTTTTCAAAAAAAAAATTTGAAAGTGCGAGACGAAAGCTCACCTTTACCGAAAAAATTAAAGCCATGGATAACTAGTCATCTTCTTAACCTTATTGGAAGGAAAAACTATCTGCTCAAGAAACATAGACGCCATCCATTAAAATAAAGTTTAGCAAAGGAATGTATTAACTGTAGAAATAATTTGAAAAATGGACTTAGGATTGCCTCCAATAACTACTATTTGCACAGATTTCAAGGAGCCAATGGCAACTCAAAGACGCAATGGAGAATACTCAAGGAAATATCCGGCCGCATACCACTCAGCCCCCATGAAATCTGCCTGGAAATAGACGGTTGTATAACATCTGCTCGGTCTACAATATCTAGGGCATTTAATGACTATTTTGTTTCCTCCTACGATTTAATTAATAATAACAGTAATCTCTTCTTTTAATTTATTGAGGTTTGGGCAATTTAAATTCCTTTATTTTACTGCCAACTTTTCGGCAAATTTATTGCCATCATCAGGGCTAATTGAAAACCATCAAACAAAATTAACAACATAAACAGGTATAAACAGAAAAATAACAATTGTTTTAACAACTTTGGTGATAACTACACTGTACATTTTTTATCGGGTACACTAATTTAAAAAATATCAACAAACCTGTGAAATTTTAATTACACTAAAACGATATCAACCATTCCAATTTACAGGGTAAATATAAACAGTTTCTTGGCAACCAGATTACACCAAACATTAATTTAGAAAAAATCATGAATATTGCTTTATATAAATACAAAGATAACAATAACATCAATTAAAAAAAAACATTTATCACATTTTGTGTATGTAAAACACTATTAATAAGCATATATTAAATTATAAATAATACCTTTAGATTTATTGTATAAGACTTATGTAAATTCTGCTTTTTCGGTGTTTTTATACTAGATGTGGTAACTCTGGAGTATTTCTGTGCCTGCCTTCTCCATTTACCCTGCGTAAAAAAAAGTTTGCCACTACCCAAACCAAATTTGACGATATTTAAAAGATGTTTTTTTGTATGTAGGACCAAAGTTTCAATCTATTACCCCATTCATGCATTGATTCTAAGTCTGTGAAAATATTTTACAAAAATGTACATTTTTGGCTTCTCACCAAAGAGAGTGTAGAGGAAATATTGTTGTAAATATTGTTGCAAATGATTTATAAATAACTCCATAAGTGTTAGTTAGTAGCTTCTTAATGTGCGCACTTAAATTGTCAAGTAATTGTCTTAGTCTCACTACATGAGCTTCATGTAAGTTTAAAGTGAAAACATAAAATGTTATTATTTGATGGTAGCCTTAAACAGGTTCTCCTATTGATAATGTAATGTAATATGCGTAAAAATACTATCAAAGCAGGAAATTTTGAAGTATCTGTTTTATAAATAACTCCATAAACTGTTAGTAAGTAGCTTCTTAAGGTACCCACTTACATTGTTAAGTATCTAATTGTCTTGGTCTCACTACATAAGCTATATGTATTTTTAAGTGTAAGCATCACGTGTTATTATTTGATGGTAGCCTTAAACAGGTTCTCCTTCAAGGCTACCTAAAGTTTCTCAAAATTTGCTATTGAAAATGTATTTCGTGTATGGAGTAATAAAACATTATTATTATTATTAATCGTACTTTAACCACTTTACTAATTTTTCACTTCATCAGGTGAATTATTTTTGGGTAAATGTATTGATGATGGCTGACGTATAAGCAGGAGACTTTCCTATCTTCTTCAGGGATTTCCATGCAGAATGATAGTAAATGTCAGTTCATGCATGATGTGATCTACAGGCTTGTCGAATTGTCGGCTATCATAAGGACATTAATCTAGTAGCAAGCCAGAGAACAATATAACTGAATAACGTGTCGATAAAGCCTGAAATCATTATTCTCTTCATAATTTCACTCCTTTATATTAATGCTTCCTTTGCCAACGCAATCCTTCACCTTAGGACCGTTCTCATACGGAATGCTCTCGTAGTTTTCAACTGTTCCACTTGCTTTAGTCTAGAAGCTACAATCTTAATATTTACGCCAGTATACAGCATTATTTTACATTGAATCACCGATGTTGCTCATATGTGACCTCTCATGTGTGATATCTAAGTCTCCTCGTCTCTGGCACCTTAATGAAGAGTACCTACTCACACACATACTTACGGTGTCCAAACTGAATGAACGATTCGAATCATCGTCATTTCTCAGAGCTGCTCGGATAATCGTTCCGCCCACACGTAATCAGACATGAGGGGAGAACTGTTTTGGCCCCCTCGTTGATGCAGCCTTTCCATCCAATTACGGAGTTGGTTTCTTCCACTGCAGTCATTTGTCACGCCCGCCCACCGTCGTTACCACCGCTCAATCTGGGCTAACGAGATGTGCGATCGCTACTCTGTTTCGCGAGGAGGGAGTTGAACCCACTACCTTCGAGCTTGGGGGTGTGACACACAAGTGCCGCCGAAGCGAAAGGGTAGGGGTCTCTTTCGTGTTCAACTTAAAGAGGTACAACCGCATCTGCGTAAGTCAAAACAAGTAAGGAATTATATCTTTTCACTTATACTCTTTAAAAGATATTGCTTTCGCTGATGACAGTTTTTAGCTATTCGGAAATTAGATTAAGACTCAATATATGCAGATGATTCGATGATTATATATTTTCAATGAAAACTTTTTTCCGGCTAAATGAGCCGACCGCCGCGCTATTTCTATTGAAGGACGCATTATGACTTTAAATCCTGTAGTTATTTGTTAATAACTCCGAAAACCTCTATTTGCCCATTGCCTATGTATGAGCCTATGCCTATATTTGATGACACTTCAATCTCTGGGTGTATTTGCGCCATGAAAACAGTTTTCCGCGAAGATGGTATAAATATTATAAAGATAGATATTATATATAAATTGTTTTCGGGTTTCCATCGGAGTAAGGATTTTTGCTGCTGCCAGCGTTTCGAAAATTTATATATAAAATTCGCCAAGAAAGAACAAAATCTTAAATAGATATTATTTTTACCGATGTTTGCCCAAATCTCATATTTCAGGTAGTTCGGGCGAGATATAATTTAAGATGATGCAAAAATATCACTTACCGCTTTACTTTTCGAGATATTTGCCAAAAAAATAAAAGCCGTTTATGGTAGGGCTGAGCGTTCCAGAGACGCATTTTTTTCAATTATGAGGACGTTCTGACGCTCTGATGGCGTCATAAATTTAACGGTGGGTAGTAAGTAAGTTTTATCAAATATTTATTTGTAAGAATAAATTCATTGCTCACCAAGTTGTTATATCTAAACATCACAATAAAATATTAGGCCTCAAAGGCATTTTCAGCGTGCGGTGTGAACAAAATAGCCTATTAAAAGACTCAAGCATATATATTTTGGTAATAATTGATGAGCATTTCAGTCACATAAAGCAACGTTTTCGCGTCATCACCAAATTTACCCCATTTAGTTCTTGCTTCTTAAAACAGTCTAAATTTTAAAATAAAATAAAAATCTGGGGTAGGATCACGGTTCCTTCTTTCGCGTAATCGATATACAAAACGCAAACCAAACTAGATGTGCAATGTTCCCAGGTATTGTCCTACGAACGCGCTATATCAATTAAAACAAGCGATTTAAAGCACCTGGCTAAATTTTAAGAATAACGGTCATGTAAGTATTCACTCTCGAAAGCGAAATTAAGCAATAATGATAACGCGAGCGAATGCGTTATGGAGAACCGTGATCGCGCCCTTGGACTCTGCTATGATAAGGGAAATATCTCGCTCGAACTACCTTAGCACCATATAATTACAAGTTCAATTTGCGAAAAAAGTTGCGTGGAAAGCTGAAAAAGTTTTGTTCAAATCAAATCGAGGACACATTTGTCTTAATGTAGCCAGAACAGAAATAAAATTAGATTTTAGTCATTTTGTGTTGAAATCAGCTTAGTAAGATAGTTCGTTGCCCCCTCGTGCACGTCAAGCGTGTAGCAAATTATGAGAGTGTGTTGAAGTTGATGAGGGCGCGGGTGAATTACGGTGCGGCATTTAACCACCGCCCGTCTCCTTCCAGCTTCGAACCAACACCCCTGGCTTGCCACACCCATTCACCCAGTCGTCGGCCGCCCATTCCTCACCGCAGGAGAGTAAAGAAGAGGGTTTATGGAACACTGCGGCACGACGTCAAGGGAGAATATTGATGCCATTAAAACCTCTAATCGACCGCACTGGATGAAACTTATGCAATTAATTCCTTTATAACAGATGAATCAGTTGCAAGAATTTCACGGAACCGTGGTCACATATCTAACCGCATATGGACCGAAATCAATTTACAAAAATGCGAACGAAGAAGTGCTTGGCATTGTTGGTGAGATAAGGAAATTTCCGGACGAGTTAGGAGCAGGCAAAGAAGATGGTTTGGAGGAGGTAATGAGTGGCGAAGGGCTGCTTAAGACCGCGTTAGAGGGTAGGGTGTTGGGTAAGTGGGGAAGTGGAAGAAAGAGAATAGGTTTTATGGACGGGATGAAGAAGGATAGGATGCTGAGAGGAATGTAGAAATATATTATAGGTAAGGTAGAGCCCTATTTAAAAATCTAGATGATGTTTACTGACGTTCATTTCCAGTATATTACTCGGATAATAATAATAAAGAATTTGGATAATTCATTCTAAGAATTTGTGAAGGTCTAAAGTGATTTTTTACATTATTTTTCTTCTCCACAAATTCTACATCACTTATGAAGTAACAAAATAGCACCGAGGAATTTGAATCCTCTAAAATGCACAATCGGCCATGGCAAATGGAACTGATTTGCAGTTAACACTCTGATATCAGCGTAAGAATCGTTGTGATGCCTTTAGAAATTATCAAAGCACATAATCATGAATGTGTTATCGTATTCAGTTGGCTCTGGGACAGTTCTTATGTAGCTCCCACCCACCAAATCATCGGTCCATTTGAATCCAACTTTGCGTTGAATATCTACAAACGCTCAATATTTCTCTTATTCATGTACTCTCCAGTGAGTATTTTAGTCTAAACATGCCAATCCATAAAAAAATATCCCTTTTCTTCCTCTTCATCCTACCCTCAAATTTTTCCGTACATCACTCTCATCAAGCTGTCAGTGTTAGTCCTCATCAATGGGATTTGGATTGTCACGATGAAAACACCGGTTCTCGCAGATTGTAGTTGTTAAGCATCAATTGAATTCCATTTATTCGGTCGTATCATTAACATTGTGTTGGATAAAATAAAAAAGCTGCATGCAAACAAGTGCTTTGTCGAGTGAGTTAACATGTGGTAATAAAATATTTACGGATGTATTTCAAATTGTAGACCCCCTCCTTAGAGTCTATACAGGTTTATTAGTACATTTATGAGAATTCAAGTTGGATTCCTCAATATTGAGCTCTACAGTGAGAAATCGTAAGTTGAACGTAGGATAACGAACCGTTCTTGAGTCCTGCTGAAAGAGTTTGCTTGATATTACTGGGAAGAATGAAATTATGGCAGATCATTGGGGCCCTGTTGTAAAGTAGACCATGGGGGTCGCGTTGTTGTGGTAGCTAGATTAATGGCTTTCCATTCCTTAGTCCCGAGCTCGCATACTGGCAGTGGCAATGATTTTTCATTGGAATCCCGATCCTTGTTTGGGAACATTGCGGAGGGCATTTCAACTGTAGTAATCCGCCGGGCGGAACGTTAAGCTGTGCTACCCTTGGCGCCTTTCTTTAAGAGTAGACTAATGCTGCATTTATATCCAGTAGCCTTCCTCCAGTCTCCAGGTAATCCTCTCTTAGCCAATCTAACCACCCTTCCTCAATGGCGCAAATTACCTCAGTTGTCGGTAGCTTCCTTAAATGACCTCCCAACCCTGTGAAAAACTTTTGTAGCCCAACTCGCCTGTAGAAATCAATGGGGATCATATCGAGATTGCAGTATGTATAGGGTGTTTTAGGAGGAATCAACAAAACTTCTGAAGTAGGGAGAGGATATGATTTGAAGAATATTTTGTATAATGGACATAGGATCGTAACTCCTTACTTACAGAGCTATGGAAACGCCAATGATTCATTCAGCACAGTTGGCATTTGTCATGAAAACGCCGAATATTCGGGCACCATACAGTGAAAGCGAAACTTGGTGGACGCGCCTGCACGAAGCTTGACGCCAAAGAGAGGGAGGATTGCATGGAAGTGGTTGGCATTGGAGCGGAGGAGGGAGGACGGCACATGTTAGACAACGCAGTCAACACAGCTGAATTCAACTTGAGATTCAACAAGTCAATCAACTTCCTTGACTGTTTACCTTAAAAAATGAAGCTACCTCAAAACACGCTGATAGTTTTCGGAACATTTTGGAGAAGCCAGATTTGATTAAGATCCATTGAAGATAGGAAGTTAATGTTAATATCATATTGAGCATTTTAAAGTGTGCAGCGATGGTTTGCTACCTTGGAAACCCTGGCAGTCAAACGCGGAGATAACCTTTCTTCCCCGTGCGAAGCTAGTTAGTAGGAGAGTATTCTTCCACTGAAAAGGGTCCTCTGAGCAACTGCTACCACGTTTCACTATCACTATAACATAAGAGTGAGTAACAACATTGAAAGAACGATACATAAATTATCTCACCACTTATGGCCGGCTACACGAATATTTAGCTATATTATCGATAGTTATGAACTTCATAGAGCGATGGACCCCATGACTAGATTAAGGTCGCAGTATTAAAATCCCTGTCATAACTTATCTCCCAGTATCCATTGCCTCGGATATTTGGTCTACTCTCATTTCTGAAAAAAAAATGCATGTTTATCTTATGTTTATAAATTACTCATGCTTTTCATTATTATTCAGCCTGAATAAATATACTCGTTATCCGTCGCATAGTAACTCTTTTATCTAGTAGTGAAGTATCCATGTGGTACATCGCGCATCCGCAAGTATTTAACTACATTCTATCAAGCCAAATAAGTAACGCGGCCATTCACGGAACCAATACATTTATCAAATGTTTCTCCGTACTTCTTGACTTTTATATCTCGCAACTTTATTGGATACATACGTATTGTTTTTGCAACCGGCCATTTGACGATTTTTAGATCTCTCCAATTGGTATAGATCACCGTTATTCGGTCTTGCAAAGTGGCTATGGGAACTGCAAAATGTGATGGATAAACTATTTGCGTTGCCATTGCTCCGTAAGTAAGGCGTTTTTATCCCGTGTCCATGAAAAAATAATTGCAATCACCTCACCAAAAGTTACGTTAATTCTTGAAACATCACGAATAAAAATGTTATTACCAAATTCATGTGGATTGTTTTGCGATTGTTTTTGGAAACTTTATCAATTATAGCATATTGATACGGTACCTCTACTGGCCATCCACTCTTAGAACCCTGGTTCAAGTTGAATTAGTCGCAGATTTTTTAGATATCTATTCCTAGATTTGATGGGCATGTGCCAAGTATTTTAAGTCAGTCGTCAGATGAGACGCTAGTGTGTACCTTGGCGCCTTTAGTGAAGACTAATTGGCCGTCAATAACATCAGGTTTATCAACCTTGTTCCATTATCTAAGTATCCCACTAAGCCCTGAAATTATCTACGATTGTCCACTGAGGCAATTCATCCCAGCTGTCGTTCCACTCCTCTAATAGTCTCGGCTGCAGTAATTCTTTTGATTTTTTTGTCTAGATGAGACAACTCCATTCATCGATTAACGAGAAACACATCTAAATAGAATAGCCAGCTTCTATTAATGAGTACCTCTGGTGTGAAGTAGTCAGAATTTTTTTATTGGTTCATAGGGGCCAAGGACGTTGAATCAGATCTCAATAAAATTTTTGCCCATGCATTAGTTCTTTGGGTTGAGCTTACCGGATTTTCCCGAAAGGGGTTAAGTAACCTATTTATTATCCCGATATAGTGTCGACGGGTTCCACTTTGCAAACAGACGCTTCGTAAATCATCACAGCGATAAAAGTGATTCCTTCTACGATTGTTGGAGATGATTTCAAGTGGAGTTTTTATAGCTCCATGCATTGATGTCCTGGCTAATTGAAGCCATGGAAAAAGTTGACCGTTAAAATAATTACAGTAAGTCCTCAACATACGAACGAGATGCGTTCCGAGAACTTGTTCGTAAGTTGAATTTGTTCGTAAGTTGAAAAACGTTAGCCAGGCATCGAAAATTGTAGTTTCCGTATTTCCTGGCCCATAAGACGCACTTTTTTCTTCCAAAATGTGTTCTTAAATTGTTCGTTCGTCCTCTAAGACGCAAGCTGATTCGCCGGGAAATACTATTTAGGGATGGTCAGATCGTATCTAAAGATCCACGAGTATTACGTTTCTCCGGATACTGAAATCGGATCCTAATTCATTTAAAAAAATCGGATCTGGATTAGATAAAAAAAATCACACTGGGGAGTGGATACCATTAAAATCGCCCTAAATAACGGTCATCCTGTGTTGCGGCCGATTTTGGAACTAGTTGGAACCATGGAAGTTGGCTACTGATGCTCTCGAAAGGATGTCTATAGGATGTCCTCGAAATGATGTCCCAACTAGTGGAAACCACCTGAGATGTTAAGGCGGGTATGCGGTGAGTGAAATGTGATACGTTTGGTTCGCGGTCATAGCTGATAAGGGACTCCCAACGGGCGACGCCCTCCCCCCCCCAACTTTTGGAAGCCACTTGTGAAGTTAGGGCGTGGGAAAGCGATGAATGAAATGTGATACTTATGATGAAATGTGATGCGGACTCGAGAAAAAATATCACTTTACTCACTTTACTCCGACCCCTTAACTATGAGCGCCGAGCCGAGGGTGGGAGGAGAGAGAGAGGTGGAGGAGGGAGGAAGAGGCAGGCCAAGGACCCGTAGCCGTTCGCTGCGGAAACGCCAGCGCTCGGCGTGAAGGCTTGTCGAAAAAAGCACTGGACTTTGCTTTACACGACTTAAGTAATTGTATTAAACTTGCGTACCAACTTGAGGAGTATCCGCATTGAAAGATAAACGATGCAGCTAGAACTTATATCAAAGCTCATTTTCGTATCACTTCTCATAGCCGAGTATCATTTCCGCGAAATGATCGATTTTAGGCAAGTTAACTAATTTTTTCTCCGATGCGGTTGATATCAAGTATGCATGGGTATGTATCAAGCCCTATAAAATAAGTTCTAGCAACATCTTTCCTGCGCAAAACGGTGAAAACATAATTTCTTTATCTATTAGCATGGCGATGTAAAAGTCAACGGTCTGAAAATGGATTTCCTGGCGTGGTATCCACTGCCATAAGTGAATGATGCTTCCTATAAAAGGAAGTGAAACCAGATTAGAGTTCCGATTATCTCTTCGCATGCGCCGATGCATTACGTTAATTATCCCATTGATGCGATTATGCGTTTAAAAGCTGTCTCGGGCGCTACTCAACATAATTTCAGGTTCTGGAAAAATCATGAAGGAGTGCGAAGCCAACCTCACAGCTACCGCCGGGGTAAGGTTAGAATTTGAATCGACCGAAATAACGGCTCCCTCGTTCGATCCTCGGCCGTATCAACCTAGTGTTTGCTGCCGAGGCCGCTGAAAGGAGGCCCAACCCCCCCACTAGTGAAAGCCACCTAGGTAAAAGCGAAACTGGGTGACGGTAGATAATAACAGATAAGGTGAAGGAGTGATCCTCTCGGGTTACCCCCTTCTCTTTCTCGCTGAATGAGTCCCTCGCAGATGAATGTCGTCACACCCAGGAATAAGGAACAAAGAACTTTTTTCTTGAGGGGTCTTATGGGGAAAACCAGTATAGACGCGCCAATTGTTCAGATCCGACTGAGGTATCACCCTAAAATCTGATAGCTTTAATGTATTGAGTGCTGAGTGATTGAGAGGGATAGCTGGATGGAAGAACTGCTCGTCAGGCAATTTCCAAATACCCTGGTAAGGATATTTTACCATTCATCACGATAACCCGAATCGAGCCTCGTATTGCCGGTAATAATAATTTTTAATCACAAAACGAATGAGAGAATGGAATAATGCCTCTATTTGATGCGAAGGTAGCTTGACACACGGAAGTCGATTTCAATTGAAATGTCAAGAGTAGCAATATCTCCAAATATACGACGTCAAACTTAAAAGTAAGGTCTCCAATATTTTTTCATAGAAAATGACAATTATTCACATTGTTGGATACATCGTTGGAAAGTTCATGGATTCAGCTATTTTTCGATGTAGTTACCCTGGCGCTCGATGACTTACCTCATCCGCACGATGAACTTTTGTATCCCGTCGTCATACCAGCTTCCGTCCGCGTTGCGAAGATAGGCGTTGACCTACTCTTGCAGCTCGTCGTCTGTCGCGATCTTCATCCCTCCTAGGTGTTTCTTCAGGGCGAGGAACATGTGAAAATCACTGGGTACGACGACGGGGCTGTACGGAGTGTGCCCGATCACTTCCCACCCAAACTTCGAGATCAGCTCCTGCGTCTGATTAGCCGTATGCGGGCGCGCGTTGTCGTGATGAAATGAGACCCCCTTCGTCAGCATTCCTGGATCACAAGAGGCAACGCGTGGGATGTGCGGAAGAAGTTGTGCGCCGTTTTTTGAACCTTATCGTAACGGGTGATGAAACATGGGTTCACCACTATACCCCCGAGACGAAGCAGCAGTCTAAACAATGGCGCCACCCGGCGTCTCCAACACCGAAAAAGGTCAAACAAACTCTGTCAGCCGGGAAGGTCATGGAAACAGTGTTTTGGGACCGAAAGGGAGTATTGTTGGTGGATTTCATGCCCCATGGAACCACTATCAATAAGGAAAGATACTGCCACATACTACAAAAGCTTCGGAGCTCCATCAAGAACAAACGTTCAGGAATGCTGACGAAAATGGTCTCATTTCATCACAACGCGCGCCCGCATACGGCTAATCAGACGCAGGAGCTGATCTCGAAGTTTGGGTGGGAAGTGATCGGGCACCCTCCATACAGCCCCGACGTTGTACCCAGTGATTTTCACATGTTCCTCGCCCTGAACAAACGCCTAGGAGGGATGAAGATCGTGACGGACGACGAGCTGCAAGTGGAGGTCAACGCCTATCTTCGCAACGTGGACGGAAGCTGTTATGACGACGGGATACAAAAGTTCATCGTGCGGATGAGGTAAGTCATCGAGCGCCTGGGTAACTACATCGAAAAATAGCTGAAGCCATGACCTTTCAAACTATGTATCCAACAATGTGAATAATTGTCATTTTCTAAGAAAATTGGAGACCTTACTTTTAAGTTTGCCATCGTATCACTACTTGCAGGGCATCTTTCGGCTTTCATCTTACTTCCCAATTATCCGTAAAAATTTATGACGCAAGTAAACAATAAGCATTGCATATTGATATATCGAGATAATATTGTTAAAATTCGTCACGGCAAAGAGGGGAAGTACCAATCTGCGAGTTGCTTCACGCCGCACCGCCAGCTGCAACGGCCAAATAACTTATCCGGTGGCGCCAAATTTGAAATTCCTTCACGCGTTTGAATTTTTCGATTGAATATGTATGTTCGTATCTTTGAAAGTTCGTAAGTAGGATGTTCGTAAGTCGAGGACTTACTGTATTATTTTATGACTGTCCCCAAGGCTAAATTTCTTTTTTTTTTCTTTTTAATTCTCGATATTTAAATTTCTCTTCGTACAGGGAATGTCGTCTCGAGCTTTAAGAAGAAATAATGTTTTTCCCCGGCCGAAAAATATTACCCATTGCCCATCACTCAATCCCTTTGTCAGTGATTCAACCCGAAGATTGGTTTGGATAGTTGAAGGTAGAGCTCACAGCGGACTAAGCCACATTCATTAGAGTAATCTACCGGCTAGAGGTAGGTTATGATGAAAGTCAGAGAATATCCAACGGACTCCTACACGTGCCGTGCCCTATCTACCTCTAATATTTCTTTCTTCATCTCAACATAAGTCCTACCTTTCTTCATCCCGTCCATAAAACCAAATCTCTTTCTTCCCCTTCTCCGCTTAGCCAACATCCTTCCCTCTATCACGGCCTTCAGCAAACCATCGCCCCTCATTACTGCTTCCAGCCACCTACCCTGCTTTCCCCTAATCCGATCCATAAGTTTTCTCTCCTTGCCCACCATGTCAAGCACTTCCTCATTTGTCTTCCTTTCCGTCCAACGCACCTTCTCCATCCTCCTTCACACCAACATCTCGAAAGCCTTCAGCCTATTTTCGTCTTCCTTTCTCAAGGTCCACGTTTCTGCCCCATACAACGCCACACTCCATATCAAGCTCTTCACCAGCCTCTTTTTTACATCCTTACTTAAGGTCCCCGTCATCAACTCCCTTCTATTATTGAACGCTTCCTTCGCTAGCACTATTCTCTTCCAAATGTATTTGCTACAATGTCCTGTTTCTTCTAGCGTACTACCCAGATAATTAAATTGTTCGACTTGCTCCTGTTTGTGGCTTCCTACTCTTATCACCAGCTTCGCTTTCTTTGTCCTACAGAATCTCATTACTTTTGTTTACTTATTATTAATCTTCATTCCGTATTTCTCGCACTGCTTTTCCAATGCATCTACTAAGGTTTGCAATCCTTTCGATGACCGACTGACCAACGCCTGGTCGTCCGCAAATCTAACCGACTTTATCTTCTGGCCTCCTACTTTCATTCCTACATCTAGCTCCTACCATGCCTCTCTTACATTTCCTCAGCATAGATGTTAAAAAGCAAAGGCGACAATGGGTACCTTTGCCGCACCCCACGACCTATAACTGCCCACCCTGATTCACCCTCAGCTACCCTCACTTTAGCCCTCTGACCCATACATAAGTTTCAGATGAGTCTCCTTTCACGCCAATCTATTCCTATTTTCCCAGTATTTGCATTAGTTTATCTCATTTTACTCTTCAAAAGCCTTTACGAAATCCACAAAGCAAGTGAAAACATCCTGATTATACTCTGTGTCTATCTATAAGTGTACTCATCACCGAAATCGCATCTCTGGTTCCCCTCCCCTTCCTAAACCCAAATTGGTCATCGCCTAAATAGAACTTTGCTCTGCTCTCCAACCTTCTATTTAGTATTCTAAGCAACACCTTTGCTGCGTGCGAAATGAAACTGATTGTTCTATACTCCTCACATTCTGACGCTTTCTTCTTCTTCGGGATATGTATTAATACTGTTTTCACGAAATCCTCTGGCCATACTCCTCCCTCGTAGACCCTGCGAATAAGTTCGAAAACTGATTCTCTCCCCTTACTACCTAGATTCTTCAGTAGCTCCGCAGGTAGGTTATCGGTTCCCACGGCTTTTCTACCCTTCATCTCTCTTAATGCCCTCTATATTTCGCTGTTAAGTAACTCTGGTCCTAGGTTATCCTTATCTTTTGTTCCGTCATTCTCTAGATCTAGGATAAAGGGTCTATTTTCGCTGCCATATAGTTCCTCTACGTATTCTCTCCACCTTTCCTGGATATCTTCCTGTTGGAGTAACATCTTTCCTGTTTTTGTCCTTAACCTTTGGTATCGTTTTCCCTCTCTTACCACCCGATAACATTTTCACCTTTGCGTACAAAGCGCCCACTTCCCCTTCCTCCTGCAGCTTTTCCATTTCCTCGCATTGTCCCTTCCACCAGTTTTCTTTTGCCCGATTGGTCACTCGCCGGAGTTTAATATTTAATTCCTTTTACTTCCTCTTGCCTACGTCGGTGTTGACGTTTTTCCATATCCTTCTCTCCTCCATTTTCTTAATCATTACTTCCGTTACCCACTCTTCTTAACTCTTTTATTTTCCACCGTTCCTATTGTTTTCTCTGCCGCTCCTACGATGCCTGTTTTTATAATTTCCCATCTTCTCTCTATTGTTCCCATCCGCATTACTTCACCTATGTTCTTTTCTACCAGCTCTTGGTATTCCCTCCTTTTCAACCCTTTCAATGTTTCTAAGTTCCACCTCTTTATCTTCCTACCTTTACTAAGCATTTTTAATCTAACGTCACACTTCATTATCACCAAGTTATGATCTGAGTCCGCATCCGCCCCTGGATAGCTACGCGAGTTTTTACACTGTTCCTAAATCTCTGCCTTACCATTATATAATCAATTTGATATCTCCCAGTACCACCCGGCATTTTCCATGTGTACCTACGCCTAGGGTGATGTTTTAACCAAGTGTTTTTTTCACTACTCATTTATTTTTTCTACAAAACTCAACTGCCTTTTCACCGCGATCATTTCTTCTTCCTAGCCGAAACCCTCCCACTTCTAATCCGTCCCTCCTTTCCCCCACTACTGCATTCCAGTCACCCATCACTATCAGGTTTTTCTTTCCCAGTACTTCTCTAATTATTTCTTCTACTTGCTCGTATACCTCAACCACCTCTTCTTCCCTAAGGTTGCTTGTTGGTATGTATACCTGGACCAGTACGAAATTCATCGGGCGTGTTATTATTTCTACCACTAGTATCCTGTCGCTCACCTGCTTAATGTTTACCACCCTCAGCCCCAATTTTGTGTTCAATACCATACCTATCCCACGTTGACTCTCATCTCCCCCACTATAGATTACCCTGTAGCTATCACTCCAATAGTCTCCGCTATTCTTCCATCTCACCTCGCACAATCCCAAAGCATCTATTTTTCCTTTTTCCATTTCCTGTTTAATATTTTCAAGCTTCCCGGCCCTCATCATGGTCCTTACGTTCCAAGTTCCTATTTTTTCCACAGTTTTCCTCCTCTTTCTATTTTTATTTTTCTTCTTCTCCGTCCTATCCCTTGTTTCCGCCGATGATGATGCTGTGCAAGAATTTCGTGTGATGACGACCTTGGAGGCCTTGCCTCCCCCACTGCCGGGCACGACACCCGCCCAGGTGGGCGGCGTCCCGTTGTTGCCAGGAGTCAATTCTCTGTGAATGACTTTCATATTCTGGGAAGTGATAGTTGAGAGGTATTCCAACGCCACTAAACGGTATTTTTAACGTGACACCATCACGGAATTTCCTTTCGTCTGGCTCCTACCCTTCGACCTATGGGTGGCCCTACCAGAAGCAATAGTACTTGCTCCTGCCAGTCCAGCTCTAGGGGTCATTTGAACGCACAAGCCCTTCCACCACGTCAAAGTCGTAATTCAAGGAAGAGACTAAGCCACAGGCGTGTGAATTTCACACATTCAGGGTAGGGGGGCCAGTTTCTTTCCCTGGGCCGCCTCGCACTCCGGGCGCGGCTTCACCCGGATTTTTCCCCGGGACCCTTCGATCAGTGGCCAAGCACTATACCCACTAGGCCACCATGCTCCCCCCATTGCGCATAAAATACCGTAATTGATACTGCAAGTCTGTTTTGCAAGGATCTAGGCATAAAATTCCAGTGTATCCGAACCAAACGAATTCAATATCTTGCATATACATCAGAACGCTTTGTGCATCAGAATGTGGAAATGCCATTTCCATTTATGAGTGAAAAATGCAAAATCCCTTGAAAGGTCTGTTTCCTCTTTGCGATAAACTTCTATTGTCCTTTATCAGTCTGATTCTCTTGCTTTGGATTACGGCACGATTGAAGAAAATTCCACCATCTTAATTGCATTATATCATCTGATTAGCCAACATTCAGTCGAAAAATATAGGAGCACCATTTATAGTGACTGGTGACCAATAACCGACGAATATTAATGGAATAATGTACACAAATCCAATGCAGAAACATAATGCGACGGAGGCCTGGACGATTTTTGGACTATCAGAGGAGACTATTTATTATGACTGGCCTTAAAACGTCATTTGCTGCTGTCTAAAATGGAAAGTCATGCCATAATTACTGAATTCTTAAACTAGTATTTAGGCAAGATTTACTCGCCACGAAACTTTTGAATGACTTTGAAGAATCTGCGATCTCATCAGTTTATATTCTGAGCTGATGAGATCGCATGTGATTCTGCATTTGGAATGAAATTTTACGATGACTAGGAAACTTTTTTCTTACTCTGCCTTAGGTTATCGTGTGATATTATAGAGAGTCAATGTTTTGTTTCTCAGATCTTCTTTTACGTTTCTGTGACAGGAGGATTTAAATGGTTAATTTCCAATTCATATCCCCGGCTTCGACTACCGTTAGGTATAAGTGACGGTAAATTAAAGTTGAGGGACAGTAACGAAACCAGTTAATGCATATGAGTCGCATATTATGCCATTTCCATTCATACCTATTAATTTGCAGAGGCACTGCTCTTTAAAATTATTCAGTTGCTTTGATAAACCGTTGAATTTTATGCAGCCAAAATCGCTGCCTCAATGCTGCGAGACATGAAAGGACTCTCAAACTTCTCTCCTTCTACATTGTTATTTATAACCATAGCGAGGACATGTGGAAGAACAGTGAAGGGGAAAATGCTACGAAATGGAAGAGGAAGAAAGAGGATAGGAAGTTTGGGGGATTAAGGGAGAGGGAAAGGAATTTTATGAGGAATTTAAGAGAGGCCTGAGAGTCAGCCATGCACATGAGTTAAAGTCCCAGAAATAGGTACGTTAGGATAAGAACTGCCCAAAAACCTACCAATTAGCTTGTAGAATAGCAAAAAATATGTGAAATATTGATGAGGTAATGAAAAACGGGCGCAATATAAAATCATGAAACGCGGCCGTATTCTCCTCAATATTTTCATCTGCATATACATACTTCTCCGCGATCCGCGTGAGAGTCTTGCGTCAAGGGGTTGTTAAGACACCAGGCTCAGATAATTGAGGGAATCGGGAATAGAAATTGAAATTAACGATTAGCCAAAGTCAAATTTATGTTAACACCTTTAGTGTGTTGCTCTGGTTTTTGTTGTGGCCAGTAATGGTACATTGGGAGAAGACATTTTTATATCTATCAGTTCGGAAGTTATCTCTCTTTTGTAGCTATTATCAGTTCTAAATATATAGTGCGGGGCTGAAATAAAAGAAAAAGTAATAAAAGAAAATAAAAACATTTAAACTCACGTGAAAGACTAGAAAAATAATGAAATTTCATTAAGTATTGATTTCCTTCGCTTTTACGAGGCCATCCCTGACTGTGCAATTTTTGTTCAAAGTGGCTAGTTTCATTATCATATAGTACTCAGTTTACCATTGACATAATATTCTATTCCCTGCAAAAAATGTAATCCAGCCAAGTCCTCCTTGAGCAGAAAAAAAACAACAAAGTAAACTTATATATGAGTTTTTGGTCGAATTTATCTTAATATTGCTCGTAGTAAATATCTATTAGTTATTGTTTGCTAGCTCTGGGGCAGCATGTTCAAGCGCGGGTATTGAGGACATGAAAGCGTGTTTATGTGACCTCAAGGAAATAAAATCTCATTGCACGTTGTCTATAAAGGCCGTTTTACACGGGGCACGTAATTGCACAATCTGATGTATGTTCGAACGTGCATTTCAAATTGCGTCGAGTAAAGCGGTGAAATGCTAGAACGCATGCGCAAATGCATGAACGCGATATGGCAAAATAGCCCCTGTTCTAATTCCGAGCTCGCATTCTCGCAATTTCAACAAATTTTTTTCCGATAGATGTCGCAGTAGTAGGGACCGGAAGAAGCTGAGTGACGATAAGTGTTTGTTGTATTGGTGGATTGCATTGTGTGCAGTTGTTGTTGCTTGTTGTCCTTTGCGGAATAAGTATGAGCTGGTCACACAAGGACGTGTGACAACATGTCAACAACGATGCGCACAGAATTTCGTTTCTTCTTTGTTCTAACAAGTGACTCGCTACCTCGCGCACTCAACAGACGACGAAATTTCGTGAATGAATGCTTGCTTACGAACACCGTGTAAAGCGGTAACGCATTCGTCTGCGCAATAATTATTGCGCGCAAGATTGAGAAATGAATGCAGTGCTAACCTGCGCAATGACGTGCCCCGTGTAAAACGGCCTTAACAGAAGGAGAATATATACCTACTTTGGGAAAGGAATTCTTAGCCGGCACATCTCAAAATTTCATTTTATAATTCGGCACATGGGGTAGTATTAGGAGAGCAATTGGTTCAAGTAGAGAAAGTAAAGGAAACACCCCCAGGTTGGTAAATGCACTTCTTGCGCCGTGGTCAACGGACATGACGTGGGAACCGTTTGAGTTTATTGCGTTCTCACTTTCTCTCTCTCTTCCTGAATTCACTCCTTCCAAGAATTGTTGCTCGACCCGATAACGAGCAAGCCGGAGAAAGTGTTTTAAGAAATATCTTATTCAAACAGCTTTAATTGGTGCCTTAGTTAGTAAATCACGCTACAGGGAACGAAAGAAGAGTTAATCACCTCATATTTATATGATTGCTTTGAAGCGTAAGTTTCATTGACGTTAAGTTAATAGATAAGTACACGTATAATGTTGCCGAGTAGGGAATACACCATAGAATATTGATGGAATGAATAACAGTGAGCGATTGGCGCAAGAAATAATCAAACAGTTGAATTCTCGCACTGTGTTTAATGATTTTAGAAGGATTCGTGAAAATTGTCAGCCTTATTCTAGTACGTGGACTTACTTTTCATGCGTCATAATGACCCATGGAATGCCGTACATGCTTAATAGGAATGTATTAATTTCAATACGAAAATTTGAATTATATGTATATTTTGTGAATCAATTGAGGAAATTGACCTGTTCCTGGCTTATTCCAGCCGTTATGAATCCAAACTTAAAATATTTTTTTTGTCCATAGCATATGGTTTAAAAGTTAATTCGTACAGAAACTATCTTCACCACTATAATTTACGAATGTATTTCATGTCGTGTAATGGGAGAACATTGGGCTGTTCATGTTAGATACGCTTAGGTATATGGTACTAATACGATTACCGATGAAATGCCAATGAAGTGACTTACTTCACATTGCTAAGTCCAAAAATCTCGAGAAATACTGCTTTTGCGTTGTTGCTACTTAATGTCGAGCAAGCCCATCATGTTCAAGCTGATATTGATTTTCGGAAATATTTTGAATTGCTGCTCGCTTTGTGGGGGTTCCTTTGTTTCAGAAGTATTCATATTCAATGACAAATTTGGGATAAATGCCACCGAAATGCCATCAGTTATTGCTCAATATATCTAATTCTCCATATAAATAGTATTGCTGGCTGCCTTTCCGCGTCCGGGGAAAGGAAATAAGACATTGGTTTTCTAAAATATTTCAAATTGACGTGTTTATTAACACAATCTATGGAACAACCGCAGATTTAATGCCCTTGCATTGCCCTCCACGGTTGCTCCGTGCTTCTCTGCTCCCTCTCTCTGGACCACCCCATTCCCCCCCCCCCCCGATCAATTGCATCCTTACTCGTGACTTTTTAATTACTGTGACAATAAGGTAGCTCATGGAATAACATTTTTGACTGACTGAAGTGCCCAGAAAAGTTCTGTCTTTCATTTATGAACAGGGTTATAGCATTGGATTTCCTAGATCTTCTCCCACTACTTAAGTTTTTCATTTATGGCCATGTTTGTGTTACCATTGCTCATTAAAAATTTGGACCCATTTTACGTTATACACCACGCTTATATATCACAATTCGTGTCTTAGTAAAATCTTCTCGGGTTTGCCACCGGGTAAGGCTTTTGAAGTCCTTTAAAAGCCTTACCCGATGGCAAACTCGAGAAGTTTTTACTAATATTATTCGCCGGAAAAGCCTAAGATCTATTAAATCGTGTCTTCATAAATTCGTCTATACCTCACAAGTGCGTTTAGAATTTCATAGTCCTTTCTTACCATGAACTCGTAAATAAAAATACGCAAGCATCAATGATCTGGGTGGTGAAATACCCACTAAGGCGGGACTCGAACCCACAACCTCAGGTTACCATCGAGGCCGCTCAAAGTTAGAGAAGAATCATTCCGATACTGGGAGTTGAGCGCGGGCACAATACCGTATTACATTGATGGGAATGAGACCTGCCACTTGTGTCAACTTAATGTTTAAATGGGACTCACGGTGCGGCTATATGGGAAGAGACAATTATTCCCAAATATTTCATTGACACTTTCCCAGATCTTCTTTGGAGAACTGGGGTATAATTAAGTGAAACACGTTTTTGCCACAGGTATTCTCGCTGACCCTAATAGTCCTTTAATTGGTGTTCTTTCTGAATTGCTGAGAGCGAGGGGCTAAGGGACAACGTAATAGCCCTCGCAAAACAGGAATCGATGCGGTCAAACATGTTAAACACGGTTGCCCTGTTTCTTTCCACAGATTTTGCTTTTTCTACTCTTATTTTGCTAACTTAATAAGCATGACGCCCGTTCCACAGGATACTTGATCCGGCACAAGTTCGAAGAAACTCACTAGTATGATAGCTTTCCAGTACCGTGCTATACAGAATCAGCATGCTGACTAACAAGTATAATCGACATCATACTCGATGAACTACTTGATTTCGTAATTGATGCGGTTCTATTAGTTTACTACTAACTCCCAGTAGGACCTACTGTAGCCGTCGTCCAATCACGTTAGCTTTTATAGTTGCTGAGCGATAATAACTTTCTGAAATCAGTGCATTCTCTAGCTCCTTGCAGCTTTTTGTAATTTTCTAGCCATGGAATCATCAATAAATAAAAAGTCCCGACAGTTGTTTTGGTCGCCTGCTGCAACATATTGGTCAATATAAAATTACAGTAGGCATGAGCTACGAAATGGAAATACCGCTGCCCCTCCAGTACAAGTTCAATGATTTTGTGAAACCTTCTTGAACGGCTCAAATCATACTTAATCTCGTCCTAAAAATCTGGTATTGGCAAGTATAATGTCTTGTACTGGTTGAAGTATCGAATGAAACAGGCTTAAGAGTAGCCGAACTGAAGGGATTTAGGGGTATCTGAGAAGTGCTCACGGCAAAAGCAACGGACATAGGGTTAGGAATGAATGGATTATGTGAAGGAGGCAAAGCAGGGTGTTGGAATAGGTAATGAAGATGTAGAAGAAGAAAAAGGTATTTATTACACTAGAACATATATCCTCTAAGAACAAAACAATTGACAGCATGAAATAGAATCATAAGTCAAACGCACTATTTCGTTGAGAGCGATAGACCAATACAACAAAAGAGTTCCATTATACAAAGTTAAAAAAAGAAAAACATATTAAACACATTATTTCAAAACATTATTAAAGTTCCATCATTGCAACAATAAATATCATTACAGCCCACCAGTTACACTGTGATAAATCACGTAGGGCAGTAAGAACTGTCAGAATAGGTTATTGGAACAGCTTGAAATTACATAAAAATAATAGCAAACAACCAAAGAAATATAAATTTTTTTCGCTTTACCAATGATTTATAATTATGCGGTAAGCAATAAACTCTAAACCTTTGTCTTAAAGGATTTCAAAGTGTGGATATTTTTTACTTCATCTGTGAAGTTCATCTTAAAAGAAGGGCGAGAGTGTGCTGAAAGCCTTGATATAGTATAGGATGTTGGGTAAGCGGGGAAGAAAAAAATAGACTTTAGGAACGGGATGAAGAGAGGTAGGATGCATGCTGAGCTGAATAAATATTCCTCAGGTAATAGGCTTCATGAAGCCTACTGCCCGGTGGTATACCCGAGAAACATTTCTACATCAGGTTCACCGAGAATATCTTAGACCTTTTATATTTTTTGAGTTGCCGTGTTCAGAGTCCTATGTGTGGGTTGTACTTGTGGAAAGTGCTTGGTAAGTTTACTCCTCATTCCACGCTCATATTATGAATTCTAAGAATAATTATCGGTTGAACTACAAGGCTGCCTTAGAGAATAATGCACGATCACATATTCTGGAGTAACTAAATTACTTTGCCGGTGAATCATTTAAATTAATGTAATATTGAAATCGCGGTCGCATAGCATCATTTTTCCTCGTGAAACCGGGAAGTACTGTCGAGAGCTTTTAGCAAAACTATTTTCATTGGTAAGAGTGATTGGTAATTTACCTCATAATCTCAATCGTTTCCCAGTATTTTTACGCAATGCACTCTGCTACCTTCTCTTTTTAAGTATTTATTTTCAAGTAATTTTAGACGACGAAACTAGAAGCTTGAATGATAGTCAACGAATATTACGATAGAATATTAATAGAATAAGCACATCGCTTAGCCAAATTCTTCGATGTCTTACTCGTGAATTGAGCAGAGAATATCAGGGCACTTACTTCTTCCTTACTAAATACTACTTCCCTTGTGAATAGTTTCTTAACCACCGCAATAGCAACCACTCTTTCATTCTCACTGAGTCCTTATGTTAAGTCATATACATACTGATCTTTTGCATGTCAAGTTTTCATCATCATCATTCTCATTACTTTCTGCTGTTAGATAAGATATTTTCATACCATTTATCGTTGCTGTTTTTACACATGAAAATATACTGTGATAAAATGCAAATAATGTTCATACAGTAGTAATAAAACTTTAATCCTATGAAAGAAAGAAGGCTTGTGTGGGAATGGATCAGTGCTAGGGCATGTTTAAAGGAGGGGAAGGCTAAAATCTAAACGACATATTGTGCCGAGTTAAACTGTCTATAGTGGATTACATTATTGTGTCTTGGCTTTGATTTGTAACCATTTCCATTAATTTTTAAACCGAAAGAACACAGAGAGTGTTAATGATTATTCGTGGAGGCGACGGGAATCTGTGGACATTTGGGTCATTAAGGGGGTACGTTGATAACGGAAGGATTAATTGTTAAACGTAGAAAGACATTAATATGATTTATATCTATAGGTAACAAAGTGGTTAGAGGTTTAACGTCTCACCCAAACCACACCAACCAGATCCCAGAATACTTAAAACTTCGATAACTGAGGATTCTCCACGGAAGAAAATTTTGTGCATAGAATCTATCGGCGGGAAGAAAATGCTAAATAATATTTAATAGTCGAATGAATGAGTGAATCAGAACCAATTGAGACACCTTCACCTGCCTTTAACATCATTCTGTTTATTTCGGGTCACTCTGTGGCTACAATTTTTATTCAGGGTTGCCTGGCATTCAGGCTTTTTAAGTATATACCCACCTTTGATTTTTTATTCGCTGCATATCCCAAGCTTTGATTTTGTATTCACTCAACGCTCGGAGTGCCATGTGGTAAGATTGATAGAAAATGAAGGTCATTAAAGAGATATAGTGACTCTTATTCACTGTTCTTTTTCAAAATTCCTGGATAAAGACGTACCACTTTTGGGAGTGGATTTCGTATTCTAATCTCGATAAGTTTGTCACCTCGAGATCATGGGCTCGCGGCGATCGTGCGATGATAATTATTGTGTGCGAACCAGGTGATGCAAAAGTAGATGACAACACCATTGATGGAGGAGGGGATAGAGAATCGCGAAGAGCGCCTTTACCACTCCGGAAAAAAATACTCGAATTTCGCAATTCCTCGTCGTTTATTCCGCCGTACCATTCTGCGTCTCCGTCCACACACTGCTGTCTATCGGTTCAAGTTCAAACAAAAGAATGACTAAACACGTTTCCATTCTTCATCGCCTATTTTAAGCGGCACTCGTAAGTCGCACTGCGGTGATCAAACACGTGTAAGTTAATGTGCCCAAAGATGTGGCTTGTTCAGCAACGAACTGGAATGGGATCGGATTGGTTCGGTGGGCCAAGGTGGTTCCACCGTAAAGTGACATAGTCATTGTATTCATCTTCTGGCTACTTGTAGAAAATACGTCATCTGTATGATATGATCAACATATGTTTACCTCACCATGGTATTTTTCACTCAAATTGAACTTTAAATTACGTGGTGTTAAATGCGAGAATGGGTGAAAAATGGGGAAACAGTATTTTTCCATATAATATAAATGCCATTTTTTCCGGAAAACTGTTTATAAGTAGCGAAAACACCCGGTAAGTTAAATAAAATAAGGGCAGATTACCATTTATATTTTGAGTAATTAGTACATAACTGCAATAATTGAAGTCAAAGTGCAGTAATTAAATAGAAATGGCACCGCAATCGGCTCCTATGGCTGGAAAAAAGTGTTTGTTAGAAATATATGCGATGAATAATCCGCATATGTTGTAAATTAGGTTTGGTGGTCAATAGCTAAGGCATATCATCAGTGAAAGGAGAATATCTTAAATCAAACAAACAAAAAAGTGGAATGTAGTAATTTCTTTGACTAGCACAGTCGCGGTAGAATCTCTGTAGGTAATGGCTACCCATTCCTGGGAACTGGGTTCAGATAACTTAAGTTGCCATTTTTCAGTTGAAACTCGACCTACGAAGGCATGTGGAGAGTACGTCAAGTGGAGTGCTCCATGTCTTGGTTGGGAAGTACCGAGAGACGCCAAAGCTCCCTTTGGCGTCTCTCGTTGAGAGAAGGTTAAAGTCAATGCTGGGTTTCTCTCCAACATTGATTAACTCTCCGAGTAATCCTCCCCTTTTCGTCCTTCCAATCTTAGTTGAGAAATTACCTCAGTTGACCGTCGCACAGTGGGCTGTAATAGAAAAAGTTGGCCAAAATTGTTGAAAAAAAGTTGAAAACATTCTTTAAAAAAACCTATTTTTTCATCCCGGATTTTGATAACTGCTTTTTCACCAAATTTTGCGAAAAACATCCACCTTCAATTTTCTCTATTTATTATTTTCCATATTTATGCAGTTGCAGAACCTCTTGCAGTGCACTTAAGGAATATTTACATGTTTTTTTTAAAACAACTTTTTACCTTTAAATTAATGTATATTAGTGAGTTTCATGATATATTTGGGTACGCTATGTAACAAGAATGGCAGACACAGTTATTAGTATTTTTTTACCTCAAGTAGTAAAATTGCTTACTTATAAACCGAAATATGTTAAGTTATTCCTTGAAGAGGTTACTATTTCAAACTGTGAATCCAAAGAAACTATTTGCGTCCGTTTGCGTCGCCAAAAAAGTCGATCTTTCGATCGTGCATTCTACCTCTCTTCATCCCATTCATAAAGCCTATTCTCTTTCTTCCCCTCCCCTGCTTACCCATAATCCTTCCCTCTATGATGGCCTTCAACATCCCCTCGCCCCTCATTAGCTGTTCCAGCACCTACTCTGCCTTCTCCTAATTTTCGCAAACCTCATCCCACCCACCTTGCCGCATCGTTTTCCTTCCTTTTTGTCCACAACATTGTCTCCACTCTACTCCACACCCACATGTCAAGCGCCTGCAACTTAATCTCATCCGCTTTTCTCAGAGTCCATGTTTATGCACCATGCATCATTACACTCCATATTCGACCTTTAGCTGGTGTTTTTTTTCACAATCCTACACAAGGTACCCGTCATTAATTCCATCCTATTCCTATGACTCCTCTGCGAACTCTTTGTTCTATTCTTCCTGTAATACCTTTACTGCGACGCCCATTTTCTTCCAGCACTTTACCCAGGTAATTACGTTGTCTTAACTGCTCTAGTTTGTCTTCCTCTACTTTAATGGTCAGCCTCACTTTCTTTGTCCTTCAAAACCTCATTTCTTTAGTTTTCTTATGATTGATCTCATTCCGCACTTCCAGTGCTGTTTTTTAAGAAAGAATCTACCAAATTTTGCATTTCTGTGGATGACTGGTCGTCAGAAAATCTAACCGACTTTATCAGCTGCCCTCTGACCTTTATTCCTACCTATGTCTCTTTTACGGCGTACACATAAAAAAATCGAAGGCTTCAGCGGACAACCTTTCCTTGCCCCACGACGTACAAATGCCCACCCTGATTCTCTGTCGACCACCTTCACCTGTGCATTCTGAGCCATGTAGAAGTTTTGAACGAGTCTCATATCTCTCCAAATTACTTCTATTTTTTGTGAGTATCTGCATTAAGTTTTTTCCAATTTGCTCTGCCAAACGCTTTTCTTAATCCTCAAAACAAGCAAAAATGTCTTGATTATACTCAAGTTTCCTTTCTGCCAGTGCTCTCATCTCCGGAATCCCGTCCTGAGTTTCCTTTCTCATCATAATATCGAACTTTTTTCACCCAATTGCACATTTTCTCTCGTCTACAACCTTCTGTAAACAATGGTTTACCATATTTTTTTTTAATTGCCGAATCTGATATATTTTGTAAAATAAAAAGACCCGTATTTTTCCGTTTCTCGATCCGTCATCTAGTTCTCGAGTTATAAGCGACGAAAAACTGATGTTCTTAACCCTTTCGCTGGAATGGGCGTGGTGAGACTTCTAACGTCATCCCTACGTCCACAGCTCCTTCGCCCAATCGAAATCCTCCCCTCCCCAACTCCACCTTCACTCCACTCCCCAAAACAGCCAACGAGGGGAGGTGGATGACGTAGAAGTCTCAGCGCAGCTCATTCGATGGGCGTCACCTTTTGCGTATTTTAATTTTCAATTTATGAGTGAATGGCTGCGGTTAGAAGATTGATTTTTTCACTAAAATTCATTTTTTGTTTCCATCTAACGATTTCGTGAATAAAAATGCAATTTAGGTTCCGAGTAAACGCCCCCATTCTGAACGCCCGCTTGCCTCGTGTGAAATTAAACTCATTATTCTTTAAAACTGATGATCTCAGGCCTGACCTCGTGGAAATTATGGATATCCATGATGAGAAAACCACCTTTGTTAATTCCACAAACTTTCTTACGCTGGCACGACGCGCGTTTCACCACACTGTGGCATAATCATGTGCATTTAGCGGAAGGTTGCGTGGGAATATATTTTTCTCCTAGAATTATGACTAGTTCTGCTTCTTTAGTATTGGTATCAAAACTGTTTTCACAATGTCTTCTCGCGATAGTCTCTACTCCTAGACATTACGAACAGCTATGAAAGATATTTGTCTTCAGTTACTTTCCAGTTATTTTCCATATAATTACGGAAAATAATCTGCAGTGTTTGATGATGCTTTGCCTGGTTTAGATTATGACAGCCTGAGGTGTTTTCACTTGGAGGGATACAAAAGCTATCCTTCCTCGAGAAGTATTATGAATGTTGTGTAACGCGAATTTGTCGGAGGACGAGTCAGTTCGGCGTGACGTATAGAACGGTGCTGCCGCGATTCAATGCTGCCTAAATGCAGTAACTTACGAGGTTGATTAAAATGTATTGCGTATCATCATACCATGTGACACTTCTATTCTCCTCATTCAAAGCGGGGTAGTTATTTCAATTTTATGTTTTTGCTTGTTTCACCTGTAATTGCTATTTATGGCGTTATTTTTTCGTCCTTCCTAGTGCATATCACCAATAATGGTTCTTAGTTACTCGATTTCTCACGAAACGTTTTTTGCCTTTCAATTTTTGAGATTATTATTGCCATTATTTTGTATTAAACCCATTTTACGTCCACCGTAATCAGCGCGTTGAAGACAGGCCTTACTCTTTTAAATGAATAATAGTGGATAAGCTCAATATCCTACTATAATTATTACCCTTTCAACTAGAAAAAATGTTTTTACTTTTACCTACAGGTCGTAATTAAGCTCCGCTATTATTTTGTGGGATCTTGGTGGCCTAGTGGGTAGAGCGCTTGGCTACTGATCGAAGGTTCCCGGGTTCAAATCCGAGTGAAGCGTCTGGACGCCCCCGAACAAGAAAAAATTGGGAGTGCGAGGTGGCCCAGGGGAAGGCACTGGCCACCAAACCCAACGCCACCAAACCCAACACACGCCTGTGTCTTAGTCAACTATCCAAATCAACTTTCGGGTTGAGTCACTGAGTGAGTGAGTGAGTGAATTATTTTCTTTGTTGGAGCATTTCATAATTGAGTTTCAATTTAACTAATAATTTAGACACATGTTACTTTATAATGTTATATTCATCAGTAATTAATTTTATTGTCATTAATAATTTCAAAAACATAATACAGCAATTCATTTCAAATTCCATGACTAATAAAAATTATGAAATTGCCAGAGCTATTCCAGCATTCGAGGATATCGGGGCTGCCCTAGCTTATGGGAGAAAGGGTTAAATGCATTTGACGAGGCACTGGGCTCTCACGGTAGTAGTATTTCACTTTGGTTTTTAATGTTCCAACCATTAAGTTTATAAATATCTTACTGTCAAGCCTAAGTCGCAATCTAAGAAAAAAACACAACAAGCAGTCTCAAAGAAGGATACAAACCCTAGACTTTATCAATTTGTTAAGCCGGAGCGTCACCGACCTGATTACCTCAATCTGGAATTTCATTGACTGTACTTTGTTTGCCTATCGGAAAGGGATGGCGGGAAGCTAACTTGGCCCCCACTACTACTGTTTATGGCATTCTGTATATAATATGTACAAGTCTAAAATAAGGTATATCCTTTGCATCGTGTTTAGACTAAAAATATTTCCATGTAAAACACTTGGGCTTATCAGTAAAGCGCCCTTAATTGTTTGTACCAAGTATATTTACTCGGTGGTGGTACATACTTAAATTTCGTAGCGAGTTTTCTTTCATGCCAACGCTAGCGAAAAGAACACTCTTGGAATTATTCCGAATGTCTAGAGGCGACATTGATCGGTGGTTACATGCGTCTTCTAGGTGGTGAAGGGATAGCCGGAGGAGTCTTTAATGAAATTAGGAGTGGAGTGATCTCCGAAAATGAACGCTCATGTGGTGATGTAATAATTGAATAAGTTCCCTGGAGGACTTAGTGTTGCCTCAGTGCCACTTTCTCTCTATTAAAATTACATTTATCTGTAGCAACTCCCGAAAGAATGGCAGATTTTTATATCCGACCTCTTTTGAGATTACGCTGCGGCGGTGTTGTATTTATAGTTCAAATGACCGTTAGGAGGCGCTTTTCCTAATTTGGTGGCTTTTACGGCGTCACAATTCTCAGCGTCAGTGTGGATAATCTTGCGGAGAGCCTGCCTTTTAATGACGCCGAAGCACATACCAAACATACGTATACGTTCATAAATAACACTTCTTTACGAAATAGCCGTCGGATACGTAGAATTTTACTTTTTTAAATCTGCGGTTTTATATGGAGAAAGAGAAAATGGGTGAAAACCAATTAAAGGAGATGTTGGGGAATTTTTTTTTCCTCAAATATTTATGAAGTTAAATTTAATGGAACTGCGCTTCGAAAATTCACTCCTGATCAGGCCTTATCTTAAAAATTCGTGATGATTGCCATTCATAAGACTATCAAGGCATAATATTTTCTGCCATATTTTTGCTTACTTCAGTTTTAAATATTGAATTATAATTTTAACTGCTGTACTCCACGTGCCATGTGTTGAAAGAATAATCGTTTGAAGGAATATAGGTTAATGTTGACATAAAAGTCATCAAAGTAGCCATTGAATCACATTTAAAAACCATGCTATAGACCGTACGGTGTTGAAGTTATATAGAAACGTCTTTATTTATGCAAAATACCTTGCGCTACGATGGCTGTCCTCGTTGAAAGATGTCTTTATCGGCAGTGGGGTGTAGAGATTAAATCCTATCATTTTCCCTGAAGTCCAACGCAACCTCTAGCTGATTTCAGCGGGGAAGCAACCTTTTTAGTGGTTGACTTTGCACGATCTATAGATTATTTTATCCTTAATCCAACGTACTCTGCATCGAAATCAAGATTACTCGGAGTATCGTGATAACTGCTTATACATTTACTCATTATTCTTTACTCATATGTAATGCTAATAAGCCCATAAAACTACTACCTGGTCCGTTCAAAGTCTATTATTGAAACAACTGGATTTACATTCAGGGTAAGGTGGGGAGGATCAATGATACACCAATTTAGTTTAAAATTGTCCTAATGTTTGATATTTATTTCCGAATCACTGCTGGATTTCAACTAAAATAAGACCAGTAAACATTAAGTATAGACAAAACTTTCCACCTTTTCCTTTTGGCAAGGAAAATGGATAACCTTGTTGATTAAATACTCGTAATTAATAATTTTCCAATGCAATAACTCGATCGTTAGAGGTAGGATGCACCCAAATTGTATGGTCTTGTGAAGTGGTTTTGTTAAATGTTGGAGGAAAGAACAAAGGGATTGACGAACAGAGAAGTACAGAAGGAGGGGAAATCATCAAGGGAAATTTAGGCACGGAAGGGAGATATGGTTCTGGGGTAGAACGTTGAAGGCCGCGTTAAAGGGAGGAATGCCAGGAAACATGGAGAAACCGTGTTGGTATTTTGGACGGAATGAATACAAGAGCTGAAGAGGAGGGTACTAAAAAGAAGAACGATATTTATGCTTCGTATAGGTACTTCATGTGTTTATCATGATGTGTAATATCTTTACATGGAAAGTACACCAGTGATTACCTGGCATACCTATTGTATTTTGCCAATTTTTATGTTATTCAATTTATATGTATCGGAATGTATTATGTGTGTTGTAATCGACCAGAGCGTAGCCATAATGCAAGGGCGTTGAATATTATGACATTTTCCCTCAGCGTCCTCTCTGTCTCTTTGCAGATGGTTTACTGCCTTGGATACAGCTATCAATGGGTGAGACTTGCGATAAGGGTTGTCAGTGTATCCTTCTATTATTCGGAATTCTTCGATTTTCCATTCCGTAACCCATTTTTTTATTTCCGTACCTCAGTAAATCCTGTGCCGTATTCTCTGGAGAGGGTTGGGTGTGAGAGGTGGTGGGCGGGGTATACACGTGTTAAAAAGCTGAGAAGGGCGTCGGTCCTCATAAGAGACATAATTCGCGCTTTTGTCTTCGACCCAATCATCATCATCATCGTCGTCATCACTTGCGGCGTCATTTGTGAGGGACCTTCGCGGGGGGGAGGAGGGGGGGGGCGGTCCTTCCGCGGGATTGGTCGCTTTGAGGTGGGCCAAACGGTGGGGGAAAAGTCGAATCCGTGGAAGCGAGAGGAGACACTGTGATGGGAAGAGGTGGGGGAGCGAGGAGGGTATGGGGAGGCGGAACAGGTGGGAGGAGTTGCGTGCACTTGCGGACCGCCGGGTGGGGAGGGGAAGGTGTTGGCGTGCCCGGGGTTTAGCGCCGCGAGGAGGAAGGGTTGGACGGAGGAGGGGGGGTAAGAGAAGGAGAGAGAATGAGATCGACTGTAACGCACTACTACTGTCTCATAGCGGACTTCCCCATTGCCTCCAATGCCTTTACTCTCTCAGTCTCTCTTCGAATTTCCATTAAAACGCCTCGTGTTACAGAGTCGCTCCAGTGTCGTGTGCCTCCTGTCCCGCTCCCGTATGTAAGCACGGGCCGGGAATAAATTGTGGGGTTCATTGTGTCACCTACCTTCCTGTGATTTTGTATCTACGTCTCTGAGGAAGAACCCTACCCTCCCCGTGGTTTATAGTTTCTTAGAACCCTTAGTTTGTTTCTTTCTTCTGCCGTGCAGTGCTCGCAAAATGTAGAAACAGTGCCTGTGTGTGTGACTTCATCTCGGTGGGTTTGCAACCGGAAACTCTGCAGAGAAATACACCCGCAGCTAAGTGCCTTCCACCAGGTGATTCCCCCTGCACTCCTTCCGCCTCTCCTTTCCCTGGCTCGACACTGAGGGTGGACTTAGAGAGGAATGAGCTTATGCTCCTGACTCTCAGGTGGTTTACACGCGCAGTACCCTTTCAGTACGGGGAAAATTGAGTATTTTCTCCTGCAGTGACTACCGACTCAATCTTTTTCTTAAGTTTGGATGGTGTTTGTTTGCAAGGTATTTTTTCTCCTGAAAAAGAAATTGGAACTTAGTTTGAAAAGAATAAACTTTTCATAGGGTCAAATTGACCCTTATGACTGATTAATTTTTTTTCTCCTCTAGAAGGCAAAACAATTATTTAATTCTTCTTCCCTCAGATGAATTATGCCCCGCTATTTTTCATGAATGAGTAATTTGCATGATTCTTCGTATTTCATTATCATTTAGTTTCCTATTGTCATGCACAAGTGATGCTTTTCGAGTCTAATGAACTAGTCCCTTACCAGCCCTTCTACCATATCATTTCATTGAAAGCTGACCCTTGTAACCCTTTAATGTTGTCCTTATCTAAAGCACAAACATATGTTAACATTTTTTTTGTTTATACTTACCCATTTTCCAGATTTCATTAAGAATTTTGCGAATTTGCAATTCATCCAACATTATCATATCGTATAGGAACTTCTTCTCTTTAATCGACCTCATCATTATAATAAATATATCTTTTTTGGAGTGTTAGACTCCATAAAAAATATACATATATAATATATTTATTATCATATCGTTTAGTTTCTTAATTTTATGCTGATTTTGTTTTTTTTTCATTGACGAATGAGTTTAACTGTTATCAGTGCTTTTTAAATTCTAGATTATTCTTTGCGAGTATTGGTTTTCGGGGCTCAATAAGTTTTACCCTTTTCTGCCACACGCGCGCTATCCCGATCCTTGTTGCCTTTTTCGTGTTATTTTCCGTTCTAATTTTTCTTTCGTGTTCTTTCCATTATATCATTTCGAACATTTATGTGACCCTGCCTGTTGTCGTGGTACTTTCTCCGAAAAATCTCCTCGATTTCTCTTTTTTCCTTGTGTCCTTTTCCTTGTTTTGCTGACAGAGAAGGACCTCCCGAAAAGTCGTAGCCTTGCTCACTTTCCTGCTCCATCTAACCCGTCCGTTTTCCTCTCCCTCTCTCCTCGTCTGAACGGATTTTAGTGCACCGTGGTCCAACTTCCTTCAGCCTGGAAGAGTGCGACGACGCTCTGATACGATTGATTGGCGCCTTGGGAGCCTTCCGCTGTCCCCTTTTTGGGGGGAAGGATTGCCGACACGTGTTTGAGATGCGCCTTAGCTCCGCCCGTCAACACCGAAGCGGACGCTGCAGTCACCTCTTCATCACCTGCGCTACCCCGGGGAGTTCCGAGACAGATCTGGTGAGTTGAGCTGCGGGCATATGTTGAGCTTACCGACGTGCGCTGCTGCACTTTGAAGGGTTGGTAATTTTCGTGCCCTTCATATGCTGTCAGCGGGCTTAAATTCTCCGAGTTGGTACCCCGCAAGGATCGGTTACGAGCGTGCCACGGATGTCGGGTAGCTGTTGGCACGCTTCCTAGTTGTCTGGGGTCAACGCTTCTCGGGGGAATTGATTGTTTTGTGCTCGCTCTAATCTTTGATTTCAATGAAGCCTAGTATCGGCCCCAGTGGTGGTGGTGTGAATTGATGGAAGTAGTAATTTCTCATACGCACATAAGGTTAAGATATTTTCATAATAAATGTTAATTAATTTGTTTCTGTTTTATCGACGATTTTTGTTTCTCTTTTTATGTTTAAAGGAGTTAATAGTTGGTCGCTGTGGAAGAAATATTGGGAGATTTAAAACTCGAAAGTAAACTATTTCTCCTTGCGTAAATATTACTGAGATTACCTCAATGTAAAGATGAAAGGAAGAAAGCGCCTACAGTTTTTTCGTGTATGTTAACAGTAAGCAGTTAACCCTGAATCTGGCTCAAAATTCTATCGTATCCTCATGTATTACCATTTGAATCATATAATAACGTGAGTTTGTCGATCGATGAACGTTGTCTTAGATAGAAATGAAATTAACGCTTCAATTGATTTTTACGTTAACAATTGATTATCTCAAACGATAAATTATTTATTCCCATCCGCATAAGTTGGGAAGGGAAGGCGCCAGCCTCTGAACCCTTAAGGCTACGGTCTTGTTTTTAGACACCTGTGTAGTGTCTGAACTCTGGTTACCCGACCCCTGGAAAACCTGGTCACAAGAACGAGTAGCATATGCATCCTGTCGGGGCCACTTATGCCGTAAAAGAAATCTAGTGGCCAAATTAAAATCGATAAGGATTTATGAATATACATTTAAATTAGCTTAACATAATCATTTTTATGGTGGCCAGCTTTTATGTAAACTAGTTTAATTTATAGCATTCATAACCTTGATACTCGAAATAATTAGGCGGATGGTGATGGTAATCGAGCTCATTCTACTTTCCTAGACTACATTATTGATTGCTGTGTTAAATGTAATAACAAATAGTATCATAAAACATGTGGGGTTAATCCGCATCATGCCTTAGTTTAACAGCGGCATATAAGGATTGATTTGATAATCATTTCCTGAGTAGGTAATGAAATAGAACTGAATAACATTCTATTGGACCCAACCTTGTATGCTTACACAGTATTTAACTGATGGAAGACAGCTTTCGTGGCTTTGGCAAATATTGCGGGTCGAGCATTGATAAAAAAATTGCAAAAACTTACGACGTTGTGCGTACTCATTGACCATGAATTTTCTCATAGTTGAAACGAAGACGATTGAAAATGAAGGTCTATTTGTACGGAGAAGAATTTATAGCCTTTCACTCAATGTCCATGTCTGCCTTCGGACCCCTGCTGGTAGGATTCCGTGTCATAGCGCAATCTAGTCATACAAATTAGAGCAACAGTTAATCAAGACACGATTGAACATGTCAAAATGACCTTATTCTTGTCAGAAGTGCCTTTAGTCAGCTTCCCTATGTCCATCGTCACAGTCACATTGTATTTATGAATCAATTATTCGAGCAGAACGCCTGGGTATTCTCCTCAATATTAGGTTTCCTATCTGATGCCTCAGCGAAGACTTCTTTTGTTGAGGATTCCCAGGACCCTATGGGCTTGAAAAGGCCTGCAGTTTAAACTGGGTTTTCCCGATCCGTCCTCAGCTCCCTTTAAATTCTCACTCTCCTTAAATCGCCCTATTTTCCCGGGAGGAAAATTACCCCAAAATGTGTTGCCCTAGCTGGATCAGTTGTTTTAGAATGTCTGGTTCTAATGTCTTGGGAAATGAATCTGAATATCTCTCGATACCGTTTTACCCTGTTTTTCCAGTAGGTACCGTTTTACCGGTACCTTTCATAAGTCCATAAATGCGAATGAATGAAAGTATAAAACACTTATGGAAGTTTTATTGACGTCATAAGGGAAGACCACTGACGCTTTGTTACTTCATCAAATAGCTTTTTGAAATATATGTCCAAAGAGAGTTGCACATATGCCCGAGGAGGCTGGTACCTTTGTGACCCGAGAAGGCTATTGTGATTATTTCGCGTTCCGGATATGCAAAAAGTTCATAGAGATGGACAGTGGAATACGTTGAGAAGAATAATATTGCTTCCGAGACGTATTTTGACTGCAAAATAATTATTATTGGTGTTATTTTCATAGAATAATCCTGGTGTGGCATGGATTGGCTTTGTTTTATTCATTGTCTAGTCTTTTTTTCCGGTACAATCCAGCACGCGTTCTGGTAAAATAATCAAGCTATAGTATGCCATTGATTATTTTTTTAGGGATTGTATTCAGAATGGAGGTAGGACACTGTCTCACCTAATCACAAGCGTTATATATTTTTCTTTCCCATTCCAAGGTATTCTCCGTATTCATATCAAATAGAGGGACGAAATTATTACTCGGAATAAGTATATTAATAGCTCTTTCGTTCTTCTTCAATGGATAATATCCCTCGTTGAAGTTATTGTTGAGGATTGAAACTTTAAAATAATATGTCAGGCACTTGAAGAAAATGTATTGCTTGAATAATTTTTGAATCATGAATTGGAACTGACTTATCGGAAAGAGAGCTAAGCGGTGACCGAGAAGGGAATGTATAATTGTATATGCCACATACCAATAGAAAAAGAGCGGAAGTGCGTCAATACATGAATCTTCCCTTTTGTTTTACGCTCATACAATTGTATTCTAGCCTAAAATTACTGTATTTTAACCATATATATTTGCGCACTATATAGCCACATATTTGACAGCTGTAAATGTTTATCTTGTTGATATGCGATGCAATTTTACATGTCAATAAGCGTCGTGTTTCAGCAATCATCTTCAGAGAGAAAGTTTCTATGATTTATTAGACTTCTGTTGGCTGGCCGCAAAATGTATCATCAATTTTTGTCTTCGAAAAAAATGTCATTTCGACCTCAGTAAAATTTTCGCCTCCACCGTAATGTGATTTCCGTCCAAGGCTGAGTCGTGGTCGATAACCACGCGTCATTTGCTGGCTCTACTTTTTTCGTGAAATTACTGAAAAGAAACCAACCGCGACGTATTACACAATTTCTAAAGATTGTGTACCGTTTTTTATGCTAACCCAGACCGTTCACTTCTGGTTAACGTGATTAAAAAATGGTCCTTAGAAAATTTGTGGTGTCCATCATCGTTCTTTTTCAGTAGTGCGTTTATCCTTTAACTATTGATCATTACTGTTAAATGGGTAAACAATTTTCATTGTTAATTATTTATTTACACTTTAACGTGGTTAAATACTTCTATTTGCGACAGCATTCAAACCCTTTCCCTAAGAGGAAGCCTAATTGGTGCTGAAATGAACTGGTCTTTGGTAAAAATAAGATGCATTTTGAACGGGGAATAAAATTATGAAAGGAAGCATCCAAGAAAGACCCGCAATACTTTTTTCTTGTAAAAAATGAATGTTTATATCATGAATTGGTAGATAAAGTTTAAATCTTATTTATGACTTTGCTTTATATGACGAGAAATTCTTCCATGTACACTATTGGCACTGTATGTGTGAAAGTAATTTTTTTGTAAAATCTCGCATTTAAAGTTAAGCTACTGATTTGTTATGTCCATTGGTATATACACAGCTTTGCTGTCCTCATCGCATTCCGTACTCTAAGTCAAATTAATATGCCACTGGAACGAAATTTTGAACTGCTGAGAACAGTCGTCCAAAAATCATAAACTGCTTCTTGTATAGATTTTTTAGCAACTGGGTTTCGTAAAATATTTATTCAATCTCCTTTGACGAATGGAAGACTTATTTAGATAGTGCATAGTTTTATTATTATTACGTATTCAGCTTTTGAATTGGAAATATAGAAGTGTTAGTTGGGTTAATAGTTGAAACGATATAATAGCCTATAGTATTTTTCCTGTAATCTTTGATGTAGATGTAATGCTTATGTCCATTTGCAAATGCGTTATTGCAGCCGAAGTGAGCTAAGCTTTGTACAATGGTATAGTATCTGAGTGCAAATTTTACTGCAGCCCCTTACTTTGATTTCAAAGTAAGGGGCTGCTTCCGCTCTTAATTTTGTTGGCTCATGATAAGTCCTGATGGATGTAAAAGATGTTCCCTTCGCCACGCGCCGGTTAAATTATTCTTAACGGTGATGTAGACGCGTAACATTCAAAGTTCAAATCACATTTGAGAATCAATCAACGTAGTTCTTTTGCGTTGATGCAATATTAAGCTCGGTGATTGGCCTTGATTGTCCTCGGGTTCGGAGAAGAAAGAGAAATCAGTAGAAGAATTCAAAGGCACTCTGAGTTGGGTTGTTCTGAGTTGGACTAGACCGCCGAGGTCATTCACAGCATCGAGGACGGATGGATAATTTCGGCAAGGTGGAAATAGGATGTGAGTGAAGGGTGTGGTGAGGAAACCTAATATCAGCATTATGAAATATGCTATGAGTAGCTGTGGATAGCTTCAAACTCGACGAGCCGTGTGGATTCGCCTTCAACTGATACGTTCTCCAATGAATCGAGTAATCATCGAAAGAGTCGCGGAGAATCCCACATCTTCCTGTAATTGGAACTGTTTTTTTCTGAATATAAACAATACAGTCCAATGTCTCAGCTGCATTGATCCCATTATCGGAAACATCGATTAGTTTCTCCCTTTCTCAAGGATACGAGCTGCATTTCATCACAGTGTGCGCGGTGGACTTAAAGGTGCCCTTGCTCGTAATCAAAGCGGCCTGTTCGTCACGCTTACCACCTACTTTACAACAAACCGACGAACCGTGTAAACCGTGTTGAATAAGAGCCCCTCTCAAGACTCGATGGAGGGGAACGGAGCAGATCAAGTTCCTCGTGTAACCGAAAACCCTTGGCCAAGTTTAAAAAAAACGGGGCGATTGGAACGGAAGGTTTCGGCCCCATTGATGTCAAGCTCATTCTGAGCTTTCCAAATCGTTGTTCATATAAATTTACCCTGAACCCTGCCAGCCACCACATGGGTGTGAGGCAGGGTGTGATTCTTCGTGAGAAAATACCACGTTAATGCTGATGAAGGTTTTAATTCTATTAATGAACTTATGCGTATTACCTTAGTGAACCTATGTATTCTATGAATACGTAGAGAATTACTGGTTCTCCACTGTTTTTTGTTTTTACTACTTGAGATGGCATACGAGATGTGGTGTTAGTGGGCACCAGCATTTTTCGGATGTGATGTGTATGTTGAGAGACAATGGTTCAAGTAACAGTTTTTATTGTTAAAAAATGCAAACATATTTATATAAAAAGCCATTCAACCTGAAGAATAAATGAGCTCAACATTCTTTGCCAACAAGAAACCAGCATAACTTTCTCCTTTAGCGCCACTTTTTAAAAATAAATTCAAAATATCAGGCGGGGTCTGGACCCCATGGACCTCCCTCCACCCTGGCTACGTCACTGAGGTAGAGGAATGCTCACCTAACTGAAATATGGAAAACACCGAATTTAAACACTTTTGCTCTCAATGGCTTGTATAGATTATGATGCTTCCTCATTAGGTTTCCTAAAGCGCTTGATTGGAAAGTACGGTCAACTTTGCGCATTTAGCCATCGTGGACCTTTGTTAACATGGGAGAGATAGGGACTAAACATGTTTTCACGAGATAAAAGTTAATTAACTATATTTCATCGAATTTGAGCCATGATAACTTGTGAATGATTAAATTGCCTATAATACCACATCATTTTCATATCAAGTTTATCCTCCAAAATGCGGGAGTCGGCCTGTTTAATACGAGCCCAGCAGACGACTCAAACGGCAGCAGACAGCGTCGTCTGCAATACAAGTGGAACATCGCGATATTTTCCTCGCCCGTAAAGTGACTTCTCGTTGATAACTGGCGGAATGGCATTTTAAAATGTTATAATACTACATAAATATTAGCTTACTTGTCAATTAGGTATCAAAATCGACTAGGTATAGAATATTTCTCTGCAATAGGAGTAAAACGTCAAGTCAATTCTTCGACCATGAAGTGAATCCTCATAGAGAACAGACGGTGACAAACCTTGTATTGTCACTGTTATCTTAATCATTCTCAATTAAGGTTAATTTCACGTCCACAACTCCCTTAGATGCCCTGGTACTGCGAGCGGACATGCTTATCACACGGGTGACAATAATTGTGAGAGAAATGAATTTTGAGATACCTTGACTTCGTTACTGATCTTACTCCGCACCGGAATGAGACTTTCAACGGCGGATAAATTTAACACGCTACAACCTATTTTTACGTTCTGCATTGTCAAGTCAAGTGAGCATTTTGACAGGATTTACACGATCAGCACTCCATGTTTAACTGAGGCACATCGTCAGTACAAATAATATGAAATATATGTAATATAATTATCTAAGATAAAATAATATTATTACGTACCGTGAGATATATATGGCAGCGGTTAATCATTCCCGCTTTATCTCCAGAGACAAATGTACAGCGGCACTAAATATAAAGGAACAATAGGTACTTGGTAATGACATCAAGTCGAGTAAATGAAAAGATAACTTTTGAGATGATAAAATTTAATGAATTAAGCATAATGAAACAACTTACATTGCATAAGCAGAAAAAAATCATCACCCTTTCACTTGGACTCCACACTCACAATTTATGATACTATAAAATAACACAATAATCCCTGCCAAGGACAAATTCAATTGCCTATTGCTAATTAGTCATCACCTGCCTTAAACGCATACGGATTAATTATTTCAACAAAATCGCATTGGACACGACAATTCAATGAAATAAGAATATGACACTTGGGGTGGCAACATTCACTGAATGAAGAATAATAAAACACTACACTGTTTATCCCTTCACTGGGACGTAAACAGCCACAATTTCAAGACAAGAGCAATTCACTAGTCACCAACTTCACTTCAATTCACATAGATTCCACATTTTAATTTTGTCAATAGTAGAAACAACGAACTGTTTGCTGTTATGTCTTCTCCAACACTTACTACGCATTTTTCACACTTTTAATACCATTCCATAATGTAATACCATACTAATCAGTAAACACAACAAAAATGAATGTAGGTGAAGAAGGGTTAATGCGGTTAATAGTTTGCACACTTAAAAGTTATCAGATGGTCATTAGGTAGCTCTAATTGCCTTGGTATTAATTCGAGAACCTGAATGGTATCGATGAACATTATCACAACATCTGGACGAATCAGTCAACATTGCCATAATTTCATTAAGTTTGAGCTTGTTTTCAATAGCACTTGATATGTAACGCGATGTAGTGAGGGGCACACAATGTCATCAGCACAGCAAACATGGCACGCAATCCTTTATAGTGAAGCACACAATGTGTTTACAGCACAAAACACAACAAGCACACAGATTTACGGATCTCCCTCTTCAATGACATAAGTTCCCTCCTTATTTCCTCAATTTCCTCTGTGACATTCTCCTTAGCAGGGGTGGAGTGCATCACCTGGGTCACTGCATAACAGGGATATATCCACTCCCTGCTGCAGCTGGTATGCTCGCATCAGCTTGTTCTCCCAGTAACTCCTCTGCAGTTACATCATTGTGAAGATCTAGAGAGGAAACGTTTAAGGAGTTAAACATATATAGCGACTGAGATAAACAAATTATCCAGGAAAAATCAATTTGCACTTAGCTGCATGAAAGCAGCAGTAGACATATGAAAAGAGATGCTTTTGTGGACATGATAAAAAACCCACTCCCCTGATGCCTATTGTAATAGTACAACATCCGTTCATAGACAATCGTTTCTCATTGTGATCTTAATAAGATTAGTTGGCGTTACAGAACTAAGGCTATCACGAGGAAATGTGTCAAGGTGTAAGACAATAAAAATAACAATGCTCTGGAAATGTTCAACTCCTGATTCGCACTAAAGAGCCGATTATGTAGGGATTCGTGTGTAATAAGGAGGCATATTTTCGCAAGCAAATCAATTTTGAATGGATTGATTACACTCACCACATAGACGACACCTCATAATTAAGAAAGCGGTTTGTAAATTCACTTTTGTCCACAAATAGTGCATTAACAATAGTAACATTCATTCACTGTATTATTCACGCGTGAGAGAAATAAAGGCACACAATTCAATCAATAACTATGCAAAAATAAAACAATACCTATTAATTGCTCACGTGGTTTGCATTTGCACGTTTCTGAAGAAATGATGTTTATCAATAAATCCAAATCACTGCACGAAAACTATATAAGTTACCTATAAAAAGGCATGAAATTTTAGCGCTTTCGTTCACAATTCGGAACTTACCAGTGAGCTCTGGATATCATTTGCATCCATTTTCTTCTTATTACTTCATTCCCTGCTCCCGAAGGGATAAGATATAACTTTGTCCCTTTCTTCGCCTGCGTTGAACAACCAACTGCACAACACTGAGGCATATTGACAACCAAATATCAAAAAAACGCTACGCTGCTTCACAAAAAACACAACCACTCCAATGCTTTCTAACGGGCAACTGACTAACAAAACACTCGCGTGACTCGCGTAGGCCCAAAAATATAGAGAGCAACCAATCAGAAGCCTCGATTGTCGGCATTTGCCGAGATCAAACGTTGACCGTACTTTCCTAATACAGAGCTTTAAGGTTTCCTTACAACTCCTGCCACACCCACGCGGTGGCTTGCAGGGTAGTTAGGACATATACTTATGGTAAATCCTAATATGTATCCCATTTAGTGCGTCATTTGGCGGTGGCATGTAAGGAAATATCTCTCGCGAAATATTCAAAGGGTCATAACCGGAGGGAGTTAAGACTAGAAACGTTTCGCTCTCAACTCGATCTATACAAATGATGTACTTGACATCGTGAGTGATATCCGGCATAAATTCAGCGGGTGACCTCCTGACTCCATGGAAGGTGGAGAGGGCCCGAGTTGGCGAAATGATAAGCGACGAAGACCATCTGTCCGAGTTGTCGTGGGCCATGTTCGGCTCAAGGTACAAAAAGATTCATCTCATTGCACCCTCAGAGTGGCATATGGAATGAGTTCCTTTGTCGACGCCCCCCTGAAGATCTCTAACCATATTAAATTCATTCATGCGCATGAATGTGACAACGGAATCAAACTCGTTGAATCCAGTGTGGTCCAGAATTGTTGTACCTCAAAAGGACCCGCCTCAACTACAGTGTCTTGCATCAGCAACTAGCCTAAATGCCATTTTACACGGCGAATAATTTTACGAATCATTAGAGTATTAATTTACAAACTAATTTTAATGATGATCCGAAGAGCTTCTGTTTTTAAACAGTTGATTAATTCCGTGATTTTTCTACGCTAAAAGGAGGACCAGTGTTACCCCTCTCGATGCTTATAGTATCTAAATTAGCTGGAGTACTGACATCCCTTCCCGAGGAACCGGGTACTAATCCCGGTGGTGTTGGAGATTTGTTGGTGGAAACCCGATAGTTCCTTAAGAGATTATAAATGCAGTCTCTGATCGTACTGAACTTTTGACCCCTTCGTGCATTTCATTAAGAGTATGCTATTGCCGACGTCGGGGGTTCCTACTACCCTTCCTTTTTCCATAAAATGTTTCACATTCTAGCACATTCACCTGAGTGGCGCAAATATCACAAGTTAAACAATACATCACTTGCTAATTTTCCACGCTGTTTTAATATAACTGACCCGACATCTGCATTAGTGTTCCAATCGAGTGTTCAATCTTTGATGATGATGTTATGACATTGAAGCCGGTCAATTATATTTGAACATTGTGGAAAATTTCTAAGTGATATATTCCTTAACTGTGTCACGAATCCACAAATTTACTTCGCCTACCATCACGTTAATACAAACAGCACCAATTGCCGGTCGCTTCCCCGGAAAACCTGCAACTCCATCAGTCTTATCAATCCTAAGTTTGGTTAACTGCAGAGTGACATTTTTCCCAATCTCATTCTGACTTCTTCACTCCCTTCCGGTCGTCTATCCTAACCCTTTCTTCGTCCACCTGCTTTAAATAATGAACTCTGTATATTACACATTATTACTACAGTAACCCTGACCGGTTTCGCGTCATTTTCATTTTTCTCCCCATGGCGAGTTCCTATTTGTAATCAGTAGAACTTGAGATAGAGGGGAAGTTATGGAAGTAGTGGTTGTGGTGGAGGAAAAAGGAGGTGAAGATTAGGAATTGCTGATGAGACTATTGAATTATGCTGTGGTCCGAGCATTTTTAGCTCAACATTTCATTCGCGTTGCAGCTAGCGTCTTCAGGAGCGAATCTGCCGTGAAATTGACGTGAGAGCGTTGAAAAAATTCGAGGTTTCAAATAATTAAAGTGAGAAATACACAAAGTTTATTTATTCATTTAAGCAAGGCAACAAAATTATACGAAGTAAAGCCGCATCCGAATTCGCCTTGAGGATCCTTCCAAGTGCGCATATACGTCCTTCCGAGGACGGCGGCCATCTTGAAGGATGTCCGAATTGGTTGAGCCTCCTCGCAAGGATCCGTGCGAGGACGCTTCCATCGAGGATGCATTGGGTGCACACTTCCACCCGTCCTCGGGCTGCCATTTTGGATTGTTGAACCTTGGGAATACATCCGGGGGACGCGTAGAACGCTTTGCATTTGTTTCTTATGCCACTTTTCGGAGAATTTAGAACAGATCACAGAATTTGCGTAATGTGTTATTTACTCAAGAAGTCAGGAAATGTTAGTGATAAAATTGTTGCCCTCTGATTCTAATCGTGCACTATATTAAAGTGGCAACGGTTGTGTTGGTTATAGTTATATCTAGGAATGAGAAGGAAGCCCTGTATAAAAAAATTAACCTCGAATGCATAATGTATGTACAGTGATTTTAAAATTTATCTCCGGAATAATTCTTTCGAATATTTTCATAATACGAATGAATATCTAGTTTACCTCATTGCAATTTCACGTAGTAGTGCACCATGTCTTAAGAACGAAAGGAACGACCTAAAGAAAGAGACGACTAAATTGATATACTAAAATTTCCAAATTAAGTTGCACCGGAAAAACTTTAAATTAGATAAAATTAAATACAAGCATAACACATGTGAATGTTAAATAAGAAATATCTACCAAACAAGAGTGGCAATATAACTAAATTATGTGGTAGATATCTACTGTAGGTGTGTTTAGTTATAGTTCGGTGCTTTTAATTAACCTTCGCCAACGTAACGCCTATCCTTTACTTTTATTTTACGTATTTAAGCGTTGGTTTCTCCGGTTTAGTTTCTATTTATGATTTATAATTTTCTAAATTGGTATATAACTAAAAGTGCTTACTTCAAATTTCTTAAACTTAATACAAACTCCTACTACAAATGAAATGGTAAGAAAATACAGAGAATTGAATATAAAGTAAATCCAATTAACTGTTATGGGAGACATTTAAGGTTGGAAAGATAATTATACGAAAAATTCAAGGCTAATTATCATAAACAAACAACTTGAAGAAAAATATAACGCAAATATAACTTTGAAAAGTAATAACACAAGAAATTATACACCGAAATGCATACGACACTCTGTTATGAGAAATAAATAAACTTCTGAATGCAACAAAACTTACAATTAGCACGGCTAAATAAAACAATTAATTTGGGTTTAGCGGGATGCCGCACAAATTCTAATTCAGTTGCTTTGTAGTATTCATTTTTTTTCTTTGATATTTTTGTCTCATTGATGGCAGCACTATGCACAAGGATGTCCGAACTCGTACATCCTCGAGGAGACACCTTGACACCTCGCCTTACCGCCTATCCTTGAGTCCTTGAATCCTAACGAATTCGGACGCGGCTTCAACTCCCAAACCATTCCAGTTTTTACTCTTTGTTATTTTACGAGATATTTTCCCTCGGTCTTCTTCTTAGTACTTTTCCTACTATTTCCTCTATTCATCGTCCATTTTCTCTATTCATAGTGGGCGTTATCTATTCTATCTTTAGTACTCTCCCCCAGCCTAAGTTTTATAATGGGAGAAATGTACAATGTGACTTGTTGAACTGGCAATTCTAATGTTATTGAAGAAAAAGTGGGTTTTAAGGATATATTGCATTTAAATATTAAATCCGTGCATTAGGTAATAGAGCAGGTGGAATAGTAAGGTAGGGGAATGCTGATACCATAAAATTTGCAATAAGATATATTGATCGGCTACGAGTTAATACGCTTAAAACATTAGTAAAATCAGGGCAAATGTCTCGATAAGATGATTATTCTTTGTCGGGACATATGTGATCTGAAGGCAAAAGCAAAAAGCATGTACAGTTTTCTCACGATACCCATCCATGCTCAATGTTCTTTTTTTATCAAAATTGAATATAATGTTCTGCCTTAGGGGACGGAAATTTGTTCAAATTTTGCCTCCAAACTAAGGTACAAGTTAAAGCTTTAGCATGATGTTTTCCAACAATTCCCCTTTTCCTTTATAACATTTAACTATCATTATCATGGCAGAATGGAATTATTGCTATGCTGATAGTCAGCCAATTACTTCACGTACATTTTTTAGGTCTGAAGTCTTCTATCACCTTATTAATACATATAGTTGCTCCATCCGAGGCCTTCTTTTGTGTTCTTTGGTACATAAAATGATACTGTTCCTCCGTGGTGTCGATCAAACTACTGTTCCGCTGAATGTGTCTCAATCGATATCGTCTGTTTTAGTTTTTTCTCTCCGCCGATCTCTGAAGGTCAATCTCAGTAGTTTTCCTCTCTTTTCATTTATCTTTCCGCCTTTCTTCTACGTTCACGTGATAGTATTTTTTAACAATTGTTTTACTCTACTTTACCCATATCGTGCTACATAAAATCAATTCAGTATAAATTTATAAAAGTTATACAGTTTCTGAAGACTAATTAGACGGAGAGGATAGCCAACGATGAGTTAAGAATAAAGTATGTTTAGCAGGAAAAGAGTAACTTATTGGGTAAATTTTTCGACGAAATAGTCTCATTAAAACAATGCTGACAGGAGAAATCAATGGGAATAATCTAAGAGGAAGACCAGGAATAGAATACACCAGGCAAAATATTAAGGACGTCAAAGTGAAGGATGTTGTACGAATGAAGCAGTTTTGGCTGGTAGGAGAACGAATTGAGGTGCTGCAGGAAATCACTCTTCGTATTGATAACTGTTGGAAATATGCAACATTCATTGTCCCTACTGATTAGCAGTTTGCCTTTTTAACATATAATTTGGTATAAGTACATATGGTGTTCCCTTCATTCAAAACTTAAAATACCCCTGAACATTTTACGCATTGCCCTTTTTTGATGGAAGATAAAATTACCTGCATTCATTTGTGTCAATCTTATAATGAAAAGTTTATGTTGTTGTTAGATGTTTTTACTGTGTTTCTGGCTGGTGTTAGTTCACGCCCAATATTCCTGCCAAATTTCAACTTCCTAGGTTTCCTGGAATTCCTTCAAACAGGTTGACGGTGACTGACAGCTCACTGCATTACACACAGATCACTCAGTGTTTCAACCCGAAGGGAAAGGAACTACTCCCGTACCAAGCTCACCCCATACTAAGTCATTGACATGTGAATTCACACATTCAGGGTAGAAGGGCCAGTTCCTTTTCCTGGGCCACCTGCGATTTTCTACGAAGTTCTGACAATCAAATAGTATCGTGAGGATTTTCGGAGGGGGTATCCAGAGAGGCTTCACCCGGATTTGGACCGGAACCCTCCGGTCGGTAGCACAGCGCTCTACCAATTAGGCTACCATGACCCCTACTGACAGATATACCTAGATAGATAGATAGATAATTAGGGTGATGATGGATACAGATAGATAATTAGGGTGGATGATTGGCTATTTGGGGAGGGACCGGAACTTCAGGTTACTTGCACTATTGAGGGCAGATGGGTAGGCAGGTAGGATAAGGATCATTGAGGGATGGAGAGGGGGATGGAAAGAGACCCAGCGTTGGCGTTAGCCTGATCTCAATGTAAGGCGCCACGGGTATCGCGTTTTATTGTCCCATCCGACGGACGGAGTGCTACATTTGTACTGTCTGCACGGTAATCTCAGAAAATCACTCAAGTATAGATCTGGAGATATCTCCGCCGTCGCCGGGATTCGAAACCAGGTCCTCGGCGTGGGAAGCAAATATTCTATCCACCACACCCACCCGATCCCCAAGCTCTGCAGCGTTTAATGTGAACAAAAGAGTAGAATAAATGAGGAATGTGGGTAAAATCTTAGTTGTCTAGGCGTGTAAAATGAATTAGAATTTGTCCAAATTAACTTTCCAAATGAGAGCGTTCATCTGCGGATATGGGTGATGATTGATAGCATTTAAATGTGGAACACTCTGTTTTCGTTCCTTTCATCGCCCAGAGCCAAGTTCTATCCCTCTATAATCGGAGAGGAAACGTCGTACAAACCAATAATTGGCCGGCTTCCTCGGAGGATGATTGCCTGGGAACGAGACTATAAGGATAGGAGACAGGAAGAGAGCAACATCAGAGGAGATGGAATTATGTGCCTTCGACGATTGATAGAGATGGTCGAAACAGGTTATCGTGAGAATTTACTCGCAGCGGACCAGCTTTCGCTTGCGATGGAGAATCCTATTTGTGTGTGGAGCTACGTGAGGTTTTTTTATTTGAGCTTCATAAGTTTGGGGTTTTCAGTTTTGCCTACTAATATTGTTTACCTATATTCAAACTATCATACAATGCTTGTCGATCACATGAAACTCGAAAGCCAACGTTTGTTCTGTATATATATATATATATATATATATATATATATATATATAGTATAGTATAGTATAGTATACTCTATAGTATATATGTATATATATATATATATATATATAGTATAGTATAGTATACTCTATAGTATATATGTATATATATATACATATATATGATGACTAATGCCAGTTAAACAATACACCGCAATAATTTTTCAATAACTATAACATCAAGACCACCAAACTGAGGCTATACATATATATATATATATATATATATATATATATATATATATATATATATATATATGTATAGCCTCAGTTTGGTGGTCTTGATGTTATAGTTATTGAAAAATTATTGCGGTGTATTGTTTAACTGGCATTAGTCATCCTTAGACTTATAGACACATAAAATAAAATGACCATGTAATCCCTTAACTCGGATCAGAATCCCTTCTGGACCCCACAGCATTGATTGTATCTCGAAAAGCCACCATTGATAACAAGTATAATTTTTTAATCGGTATTCTTTTGATTCTTGGTAGGTTTTGGTAGGAAAAATGAAAACTATTTTTTAATGCTGTGTTAGCAATTCATATTGCCCGTCACTCTCATGCTTGGCTAACATTCTATCTCCCTCATAGACGTGTTTTATCTCTTCGTTATTTACTGGTAAATTTACCCTCTACCTCCTTCCATTTCCCTCTACCTCGTGAAGTTGTCCCATTATTATTTACTTTTCTCCCTTCATCAAATTCCTTGTGAACACTTTTTGTCTTTCCAAAACGTGAACAAAGCCTGTCTCGTTTGATTTTTCCATCCCCATCGCCATCCATATTTTCCACAATGAAACTTGATGACACCCGCTAACGATGAATTTGAGGTCGGTGAGGACGAATAAAACGTTGATGTGCGGACAGATATACCGAAGGACTCCCTCCCTCTTGATGGATTATCTCTTCTCCCACCTCTATGCCTCCGCTCGGCAATGCGCCCTCAAGAAGAGCGGTTCCCTTCCTTGCGTAGAAAAAAATACTATTTTTTAATTATTGCGCATTGCTAAGAAACACAGTTATTAACATTTGACCTAATGAAAATAGATTATCATTTTTTTAGTCAATATAAAATGCATTGGCCTTTTTGTTATTATGAGCCGTAAAAACTAAGTCATGATCCATAGCGCCTAAAAGCTGCCATGGGCAATTCCTTATTCTATTTCCTAAGCCATACAAAAAAATTGGTTTGTAAATTTCAAATTTACAACATGTAGGTGGTAAATAAAACATTTACATTCCTTGCATGAAAAGGTGACGTTCTCGAGATGTGGTGGGTCCACAAAATTTTAACGAGGGCAGTAATTGGCTTGTGATCTACGTTGCCGGCCCCGGTGGCGATAGGGTAAAATCCTAGCCTGTTAATCCAAGGGTCGTGGTGCCGAGTCCCGCCTGGGAGGATTTTTCAACAATCAGGGTATAGTTGTGTACTCGTTCATTGTAAAATGTGAATTGCATCGATATAAAAGCTTTATCAGATGGCTTTGGTAAATAGATAAATAAATAAAAATGTATGCACAGACTTGGATTTTGGTCGTCTACACCCTCCTCATTCCAGATGTTCATATTTCGCTGACGCCTCTTCCAATTGCGCTATCCACATCTCTAGCGTCTTCCACTTGCTAAGCGCGTCGAACTCCAGTGAAATCGCCTGAACTTGTTAAAATTCCTCTTAACAATCCGAAGTTGAACATTTCCGGTTCGTGAAACTCAGAAGGGAATCACTCCCGATCCATTTCGGGGCTAGAGAGCTGGAGTTGTGTCGAGGGTGAGGGTGATGTGCCGCGGAGGAAAGTTCAATTTTGAAGGGAAACCGACTCTCAACTGGGCTTGTTGCTTGTGACGAAAGGAGGGAAGAGAACAATCCCAAGGAAACGTATGCACGGCTTTGAACACTTTAATATAGTTGTGAACAAAGGATGTGACTAGTCCAAAATTTGAGGGAATGCCTGTTATTTAGGCTATTTATATGTAATGTTTGTAGCGAAAAACCCGATGAATTGTAAAAATTGTAAACTTTTTAACAACATAAGTACTAGTCTACTCTACCTCAAAAATATTTTTCATTTACGTAGGGTTTATTTCTTAGAAATGTTGCACTTTTTATTTTGCAAATTTGAGCATTAATTTTTTGCATTCTGTAGCAGTCATAATGAGATTGTAATTATGAATTGAAACTAGCCACGGTGCGGTAATTGCACATTTTAATTCATATTTAGTGTTCCGATTTCGTATTGAGGTAAATGGAATGTTTTCAGAATTTTAATGCGTTTCTGACCGCATTGACGTTTAGATTTTCTTAAGAGTGCTGAGTGACTATATCTAAAAAGAGTAGGTTTTAGTATGACAATCCCAGGGTAAAATTTAATGTAAGATTAAAGTACATTTATTTTGTGTTTCTATCTTTCTGATTTCCACTATGCGGTGCTAAATAAGATGGAAACTTTAATATTTTAAAGAGATAGTACTATGTGTCGACTGAAGTTATCAAATAGTTAACCTTAGTTGTATGTAATTTAATGTGTACCTGATTGTTTAATTTTTGTTGGTGTGTTCAAAAATTATGTTGAGTAAAACTATGCATTATTATCTTTCAGTTCTCCAAAAAATGTTTAAACGTTGTTGCTGACTCTGGTTTAAGTTTATCATTCATAAAACGTCATTATTTTTACATACCCGACTCTCGTAGCGTGTAGAGTTCTTGGTGAATATCAGGGGTAAAATTAATCCTTGCCAAACGCCCTCGATGTGCTGGGCTATGTGTGAGAGTAGATGCTTCACAGAATTGAATACTATCTTGAAATTTATTCGCTGGAATTTTCATTTCATATTTAGAATATTGTCAAGGGATATTCTGCGACATTTATTTGTTTTAACGCATGTCGCATTTAAATTTTACCTCTAAAATTGATTAATTAGTATTTATTTCTCATCACAAATAATCGGGATCTAATCCCTGAGGTCTTGGATCTTCAGCTGATTCCCATATGTCGTGAGAAGAATTTCTCATTTGTCGATTTTCATCACCTAGGATAGTGTGTTAAGAAGCTCAATTGGCACTTATCCCTAATTAAATTTTCCCATCTACCATCAAGTTGCCGTATAGTTGTGTAGCTGATAAGAATTCTACTGACAACACCCTGGGGTTGTTGCGTACTTGTAATTTGAGGCTGAGTGTTGCCCGATTGATATGTTGTCGTCCAAAACCTATGCTTCTTTAGTTGTTGGACTAGAAACCTTATCAAGAAAGCTGTCGAACGGAGGTAGCTTATCGGTAATTCGAGTGCCAGACTTGTAGCTCTCCGGTAGTTAACTACATTTACCAGGTGCCTTAAAATGTCAGCATTGGAATTAACAGAGATTAAAAGATACGATATCGACTCCGCTAATATAAGCTTTGCGTACCACTACAAAGAAACATTTTCTCTGCTATGCACTTATCTCATCATAGACATTTTACCTGGACTATTCGTAGTGTTGTGAGCAATATCATTCGAAAATTCGTTTCCGTGGTTAAATGTTAAACATTTTGGCTAGTAAACTAAGGAAATATAACTTTTAACTACTCGAAAGCGATTGATGTTTATAAGGGAAGAAATAACTTAAATACTTGCAGGTCTACAAAGGTCAATATTTAGCCATCATTTACAAAAGGGTATTAGCTAAATCATTATTTTCAAACTGTCCGAAGGAACACGGCAATCGTCCTCGCGTCCGTGTGCAAGATAAGGGAAATTTAGCCTGGATGTATGTAGGTATAATATGCACTAATATGTGAAACTTTGTCTGCAAAAAAATTAGATACATTTCAGTCTAATGATCTCGTCATGTTGAATACGCTTTTTGTTTCATGAAATATTTTGTTGTGTACATTTGAGTTCAAGGTGCGTTGTTGTCTAACATTAAATTTCATCATTTCATTGCGTCTAGACTCCCATTTTTCTTCTTTCAGGAATTATTTCATTCTCCTTCGTGGACACCGATTCACGGAATAACGCGTCTGTATTTTAGTCATTTCCTACCCAATGCATATTATCCGATTTTATCTGAAAACATTTTTACCATCTGGTTCCAAATCAGTTTTCGTTACGCTAATTTTGGCGCACAGAGTTCAAATTATTTTTACAAATTTTATTTTGGCATGCAAGTTGTTTCTCGGCAGAGAATGCATGAATTTGCTTTTCTCCGTGCCATGCTCGGGAGTTGGAACCCTGATATGAGTGTTTCACAATGTAAAAAGGATGAGATTAATTCCCTTGACCAATGTGAGCGTTATTGATAGGAAGTAATTGCGTCACTAAGTGGCTCTGAATATTTCCTGTCCCTACATTACCAGTGATGGCTGGGAATACCAGAAAAAAAAATCACTTCGAAATGCAACGATGTGGAAAATTATATAAAACCGTCAACGTCCACTTTGGGAAGTGACTTATAAATACGTTGTATAGATATATTATTTCAGCCTCTTAAGATAAATCGAATGCGTGCGTGATAACTGATTTTCCTCTATATCTGCTTGGATTGTCGGCTTGCAAAAAAATAAATTCATGTTGAAGTGAGTTCTTGTTGAATGCAGCACTTTTGCCCATAAAGTAAGGCTTTATTAATCAGCAAAAAATCTTGGGATATGCAATGCGACTAGGAGTATTGTAGGGATTGTGAAACGCATAATCATCAAGCAGGCGTTTTAAGTGGCTGAAATTATGGATTAATTCTTCATTAACTGAGCGGAAAATTTTTCCGCTCCTGCCTTAGGCTGGCGCCAATTCCTCTGCGTTTCTAGGAAATAGCTTCAAACGACTAATCTTTGTTGTTCTCGTCTTATGTTGCTTGAGGTATAATGTTTATGCCAATTCGAACTGTTGTTTATTACAGTTCTCGAATAGATTAGGGTAAACTAAACGTCATATCAAACATTTTAAATACCATGTCATTCTAATTGGTCTTTTTAATACACGAAACCTATTTTATATGCTGATTTAGATGTTGAGAACATTTTGGAAATTTGGACTGAGGAAGTGGCTTCATTATAAACTTCAGAATTAGTGATAACGCGACCATAGGGTTTGTTCTCTATAATGAGGTGGTAAATAAAAATCACTATTTTTAAAATTTAGCATTATATAAAGTGTTTTTTTCGATTTCATTGGAGATTTATGCTTAAGTCTGAGATTTACATGACCATTTTCTTTATTAACAATTACTCTGACTTTGGACTTGTGTTATTTGGATAGTTATTGACATCGGGTTTTTCAGAGTTGATAGATTGTAGAGCTCAATTTGTCCTTAAACTTTCCTTTGCTGGCATCATATCAAAAAACGATCACCCTGATGCAATTTATTGAGGACCACTATCATGCAGGTGTTACTATTATATTGAGTGATTAGATACCTGTACTACCTTTTCTTCATCTCTGAATTTGATTGCGATCTCGGTATTACAGTAACACTCCCGTGATAGCAGAAATTATTTGCAAGGAAAACATTACATTTTGGTTAAAAATAAGCGTTTTCAATAAATACTAATATGAATTTTTATTTCTAAACTTTTACTTTCTCGAACTCAACCTGTGTAAAGATCGCTCACATTCAATGTTGTGAATTTATGCTCCAGATATAACTTTAGAGACGCTTGATATATTTAATATAGCTGTTAATGGTCATTAGGAATTCTGAGATCTCAAACATATTCCGATGAAGTTTAGCAGTGCATCCAAAGTTCAGGTTTTCGATGCGGTGAAACATGAGAATGCTTTCAAGTTATTCTGTTGTGTTTGCACGTTTTCTGAGATGAGATAACGTTTAGCATCGATTGCAGGTTACATATAATCTGCGGGGTGCAAGAGACACACTCTGAAGAAATAAATACCTTAGAATTCTAGTGGAAGATGCAGGAGGAGAAAACTATAGAGTGTAATGTTACTGAGAAAAAACGAGGTACACGAAGACATTTTTAAGTATGCTAAAATGAGTAATTAAGTGATTCATTTTCAAGAGCTGGAGCAAACCTATCTTCGTATCCATGACTGCTGAATGTGATGCAGAATACATCTTAAGATCATCGGCCTGTGCAATTGAAAGTCAATGATTACGAAGCACTATCTAAAAACTGGCAGTGCTGTAATACATCGGAATAACTCAATGACCAAAATATCCCTATGCATCTTAAGTATTATATTATTTTTTCTTACGTTCACCTTCCGGCATCGCACACCAGCGCGTGATGGTATGCACTCTATAGGTGTAAATATTCCTTTTCTCTGAGCATGACCAACTCTTCGTGAGTGGAGGAAAACCGGGTGTGGTTACCATGACGCACGAATGAGCACCTTCCCAGGTAGAAAAATGCTCTTGTTTCTCGTTGAAAACGTCGGCGGTTTCCTGCCGCCGAAGATTGTGGGCTAAGCGCTACGGAAAGTTTATTTTGATCCGACCGGCGACGCTTAAACAATGACGGGAAAGGGGAGGGACAAAAGCTCGCAACAGGCTTTACGCGTGATTCCCTCGCTCGTTGGTCATTATCGTTTCTCGAATATACCTATCCGTACAACATTGGTAATCGGGCGTCTTTGCAATAGCGCTCTGTGTCGAGAGACGACCGTGAAAGTCTTTCAAGGGCAGACCTTTTTTTTCAAGGGTGATGAGGAGGAGGAGTGCGGCGGGCGGAGTGGTGTGGTTCAGAGAGAGGCAGGCACGGAAAAGTGCAACATCTCTCTCTCTAATTCTCAGAATGAGAACGCGACCAAGCGGAAACCGTGAGCCTCCACCGTCGCCGCGCCGCTGGGCTGGCGGAGTGGGCCGAGGATGGGATTCGGGGGAAGATTTAATTAAAGGGAGGAGGAGAAACCCCATAACTTGACCGACAGCCTTATACGATTCTCTCAAAGGGGAGATGGAGTGGAGTGAAAACCGCGTCTCGGCGGAGAGAAACAACCTCCCAGGGAGTCTGAGCTGTTAAGCTGTTGGGGGGTAAGGGTGAAAGACCTTGCTCGCACGCATGTAACATGTCCGTTTCTTTGGATGATATCAAGCCCAGTTCGGAGGAAAACAAATGCCAAATTCACGTTGGCATAGATACGGTCCAAATGACTGAGAAAATTGAATTTTAATTAATAAATACTATGTTTTGTTCACTGAATATTTTAATATACTAAGCGTTTCCACGCATTGGCATCATTCTCAGGTACATAATTGAACCTCATTGTACCATGACGCTTTCACGCCGAAACACGTGGTACAATATCATGTTGAAAGGACAGAACTAAGTTTTTATTTATTTAAGTTCATAAGGTTGTTCCACCACATCTCGCCAAGCATCGTAGAATACAACTTGATGTATTCTACGTTGAATTTCAACGTTCCAATAAGATATGGAGGACGGATGTTCCAATAACATGCTCCAATGAGATGTTTAGACAAGGGTTCAAAAAAGAGTTATGGAAAGTCCTTTTGCTGGTGAATGTAGCATGTGTGCAATTGTAAACGAGATTATGTTGGGACGTTGGTTACCAAGTGGGGTCCTTCTGGGACCCCATCCGTATTTTAATCGATACAGAATCCAAATGAATTTTAAAAATTTTGAATCCAAATAATTTTGATCCTACTTTGGCCAATAAAAATGATTAAAAAGGTTGTTCACATACCAGGAGACCCATGAACGTGAAAAAAATTTATTAAAACATTTTCGAGTGTGGGGTCCCTGAAGGACCCCGCTCGGTACTCGAATGTCCCATCAAAAGCTCATCGTGTAACTACAACAAATAATAATATAGTTTATTCATTAAAAATTCATGGGAGACATAGAAAACTTCAAACATTAAATATGGAAATGACACAGGCATTAATATTAAGGAAATGAATACATGGTGACAGTAAAACTATATTTTTTTAGAACGGCTGATGGACTGAATCAGCATATTAGATTTTGAAGATATTATAATATACTTTTTCTACAAACTGGGCTCTATAGTCACGTGGAATGGGTGATTGGAATTGACAGATGGCCTGGGGCAATGCAATACTTGAATTATAATACTTTAGACCACGAAGGGTGAGCATTTTATACAGTGATAGTGAAAGAATCTCGTGTGGTAGCCATTTTTTATATAGATATTTTTTTATTATTCTAATGTAACAGCAAATGATAACATAAATGCTGAGAACCCCTGTCCTGACCTTCCCCTAAGTTATGCTATTTAATATCAATGTTCATATAAGAAGTCATAAAATAATACTTAAAGCTAGAAAAAAAGACTTTTTCAAGGAGACTTGTCGATGTTACTCGAAATTACATAAATATTATATTTTTTCATTTTTTACATAAAAATTCATTTGGTCAAATTATTTTTCACTTACAATCAAGCTTCACTTTCGTACACCTAGGTGCCATCTGGTATCTTCTTCAGTGTATGTCTTCGATTTCATTGTAATGTTTTGTTTCTCAGCCTTGCCCGCCTTACCCTAAGTCCTCAGTGTCATTGAGCGAAACTTGGTTTGGCGCCTTAATCTTCTCCCTAAAAAAACGTTTTCAAGTGGAGAGGGCCCTCATTAAAGTCGAGCGTCGGAGACAATTCTGCTTTGGCGTGAATTCCAACGCCCAAACACAAAAGAATTGAACGTTGAATTGAATCCGAGAAATGGGTTGTGCAAGTTAAGGCCATCCACATCTCAGTTATTATTACTTAATTTCTGTGATTGTGCACGTGTGATAGGTCAAGGTCCCTCTTCACGCATTTCTCATATCTGAATCTTCTGAGGGCGATGTGACGTCGCCTTAACATTTTCACCGAGGGCCACTGCGAAGAAGGCTTTTAAAAGATGGCTGGAGGCGTATTGCGGGCGTAGGCGCGTGTTTCGCTTCTACATGCGTCTCCGTGGAAGCTTGTGTCAGACTTAATGTGTTCATCGCTCAAGTGATTTATGTGGTGAAAAGCAGAAACAAACTACAAGACAGAGACAACAGTTGAGCATGTCTTACCGCATCTTGAATTTTCCATAATTTCAGGCGACAGGTGCGTGAATGTTTATCTAACAACTTCAACGGAGATTAACAGACTTCGCTGGTGGAAATTGAATTTTGTAACCCTTTCTGGTGGAGTAGCGGAGGAGAGATCCGCAGAAAATCATTCTTCGGATAACTGCCACTGAGGATGCAGTTTGTTCAAATAACTCTGCACTCAGATAAATGAAATGTACCCGCATGTCTATTTTTTGCATCCATCAAAAATAGCAATGCCTGTTATTAACTTGAAAGCTTTGAAATTGGAAGGGGCATGACAGAGAAAGACGGTCATGTTTCTAGTATTATTATCATTCTTCACAATATTATTTCACAAGGTAAAACCTTTAACATTGAATTTTAAGATGTTTTGTGCCTTGCAATTAATATTCATGGAGCTCAGTTATAAATGCCTTACTTGTATTATCAAATTTACTTGGCGTCATATTATTAAAAGGAGCGAAGATACTTCACGAATTAATAGACAGTATGATTTTTCCTATTCTTTTAAAAATAACTGATTTCAATAGGAACTACGCGATTTAGAGACGAAGGTATTCTATTACATTTTTACTAGATAGGGGGCTCCGTACTGTGCAAGCTTTTTGGTTCTTAGATTGATTGTCTTTATCTGTTAATCCTTAGTATATTCGGAAATGAAATCTGTTATTGCTATGCGAATATACAGAGTATTGTAAAAGCAGTCCTAGGAAAAAAATTGTAAAGTCCATTAACTGATGCGCAACGTTGCGTATTCTGATGCCTAGAAGGGAAGAGAATCAGAGTCGACTGGCTTTTTAGATGTTGGTGTGGAGGATAATAGAGATAATGAGACAGAACGTACGAGAGCCGTCGAAGTGTTTGGCCCGGTAGGAGAAGAGAGAAAATTGCTCGAGGAAATTGGAAGAATAGAGAAATTGTGGTCTTCGAAGATAATAATGCCAAATGGTATTCCGAAGGTCAAACTGGGAGGATAGTATGTGATGCGTGGGGGAGCAGGGAAAGACTAGGTATCAGAGTTGGTACATCCTTGACCCTGCGGAACAGAAGATAAACATAAAAAGGAAAATCAAGAAATAAGGGTCAATGCATCAGAAAATATATTATGCGAGGAATTGTTGTTTTTTAATTACCGCGGATGAGGCGAAAAAAACCTCAAAATTTTGGTGCAATGTATTCGGAGGAGTGTTTCTTAAATATTAGGAATTTTCTTCTGTACATTCTTGTTATTCTCTCTCGATTTCAGAAGTTAGCTCAAGTGCTCTGCACATTTCTTATCATCTGCATCGGAAAAATGATTTCTTTCAAGAAACTCCCGCTCTCACTTCTGTAATAGATAATTTTATTTCTTTCCTCCTTTTGGAATTTTAAGTGAATATAGTAAATGTATGAAAGATTCGCTCTTGGTCTCAGATACAGTTTGAATCGGGTTAGTATTGTGGTAGGAGCTGGCTTCCCAGCCTGAGGGTGAGGTTTCGAAACACGGCAGAGATGAAGATTTTTCAGGGGACTTCCGAACACTAATAATAAATAAATAAAACGTTTATTGTCGTAGACCCCTATCGGTCTTTCCCTAATTGGGTGTCCTGGGGTTGATTATTTAAGTGCAGTACTCCATGTCAGAAACATTCTTGCAGAACGGACAGGTTTATAATGTCATTTTTTCCTGTAAGCAATAAGAGACCATAGCAGCTGCCAATGACACTTTTAACTAGGATTTTCGATTTTATTTGTAGCAAAGAGTTGATTTTTTCAAAATACTTGTATCCTTTTCTCCTACGTATCACTAAAAGTATGCCTTTCGTGCTTCCTGTATAACTCTTGTAGCTCTGTGAGTCTATATAGGTGCAAAATACATTAAGGTAAATATGTTTTTTCTGACATTCGTGGCATACATACTGTGTAGTGCACGTTGGTGTAAATTCACCACCTGGCAAGTATTTTCAGGTTTTTGCTAATGCATCCAGAGTTGTAGTTTCAATAACTTTATTAGGGTATAGTGTAGTGTATTATGATGATAACTTACCCTTTGACAAAAACCCTTGAGATGGTTTTCAGTTTATTATGTAGATGTGTTAAATAAGATGTAAAATTGTGGACTTCTTGAAACCTTTTGCTAAGAGCAGACTGATTCCGACGTCAGGTTTCCTTCAATTTTTCCTCAAGTCCCCAAATATTCCTTCTTCTACCAGTCTACTCACTTATCCTTAATAGCGCACATAAAAGTAGTTTTCGCTGTCCCCCTACGAATAACAACTACTGTGAATCAAATGCTAACTGCCTGGTCTGAAATAGGGATATGTCAAAATATCTTTTTTCATTTCTTTCATTTAACATATTGAGTGAAAGACAATGTTATAAGAAGAATTTGAATATTCTTATAATGTGTTTAACCGTTGGTGTACACTTGCCATGCATCCGCTAACAACTGCGACACCATCAGAGTTATGGAAGTGATTTACCTACCGCAACCAGACTAAAATTTCATTTTATATTAGATATAATTGATGCGCTTTTGCTTTTATATATATATTACGCCTCTACTCATTATTTTCACCGGCCAGATATGATAAATAGAGTAGGGGAGCAGGAAATGCTTTAAAAGAACTCGCTCGGTAATCAATCATCACTCAGAAGTGCTCTTTCTTTCCGTTTGGAGTGTCCTCCGAAATATGAGGTGTTCTAAAGTGGGACAAGGAGCTAGCGTTGTAGATCCGGCCATGAGCGAAACGATTTTTGATTCTGGCCTCTTCGTGCAGGTTTCTTACCGTAATATCCGCTGCCTGATTACACTAATTATATTTCCCACTCATTCGATTCTCGACTACGTCTCTAAGGCGGGAACTGACTTCTAAGTTTTGCTTGCTTTCAGGACGTGATTCGAGAATTCTCAAACCGTGAGCATAGCTTTTCCGTTTCAAGGGTAGGTATTAAGTCGAACTGGATATGTAGGCCAAATGTTCTTAGACTTCATTCATTTGGGTATTCTACCAGGTGATTGGTAGGTTTTTGGATAGTCCTTAACCTAACATCCAAATTTCTGGGAAGTCTTCTCACTTCCCCTCGCTTTATAAAGCACGATCCTCTTCTTTCCTCTTTCACGCTTCCCCAGCGTTCTCCCATCTCTCACACTTTTTTAACATGCCCTCTCGTTTCAAAACGTGCTCCATCTACCTTTTCTGCCTTCTCCGAACATCCGACACCAATGTCCTTTCCTATCCCACCATCTCCTGCACCTCCTCGTTCGTCCTCGACGCCACCCAGCTCACCCTCTCCATCCTTTTCCAAACCCACACCTCAAACGCCACTAGTATACGTACATCCTCCCATCGCAATAACCAAGTTTCCGACCCATACAGCGCCACGCTCCTGATTAGAGTTTCCACGAGTTTTTTTCTTTACGTCTCTTCTCACACCCCCCTCATCAATTCCCTTCTCTTTGAAAATGCTTCTTTAGCCAGGGTGATTCTATACCTGATGTCCCTACCGCTAAAGATATTTCCCTCCAATATAGTACGCAGATACGGAAACTGCTCCACCTGATCTATCTTGTGCCCTCCCATTCTTATATTGAGCCCCGTCTTATTCCTTCTAGAAAATCTCATTACTTTCGTCTTCTGATTTATCTTCATCCTATACCTTTCGCACTACACCCCTTACGCATTAATCATTGACTGTAATCCCTCGGCAGACTGACAAACCCATGTTTGATTATCTGCAAATTTCACTGAATTTATCAGATCTCCTCCTACCTTTATTCCTACCTCCATATTCCCCATGCCTGCGTAGAAGATTTCGCTTATGATTGGTTATGCAATAAGTGGTGCTGCAGAAACGGATAAAGGAAAAAAATAGCTTAAGAACTTGCTCCAAATATAAGTTTTCATTAATTGTTTACTTGCAACTTGCAAATCTATTTTAAAACTTTAGGTCGATGCCGAATACGCCACCACCAACGATAATTTTATCGGTACCCTCACTATTTTCTAATGCTTCAATAGACGGTTGGTTGTATAATGGTGTCGGATTACGGTGGCATTCATCTGCGAGAATCGTGTTGTCAACGGGATAAATTGGTCCCATTGAAGAACTCTGTTATAAAGTATAGATTCACACGGTAGGGACGAAAATTCAAGAAGTATATTAATGTTATTGTAAACATGCAGAGAAAAAATCAGTCTTGAAAGGTTTGAAACCGATTTTCCCTTCTTCCGCGTGGCCTTAGCATTCCCCCAACAATAGGAATACTTCATGCTTCCCCAACTCGCTATTTCCATTCGCTCGAATCTTTCTCTCACTGCTGCCTTTTTACGTCACCCATCCTCTCACTCTCCGCCTCCTCCACACGCCCGCCCTCTCTCTTTTTCAATGCGAACCAAAAAACTCGTCCGCTTCGCGTATTCCACCATGCATAACGCGCCACATAATCGCCTCTCCATTATTTTTTCTTCCTACCTATGCATGAAATAATGGCCTGGCTTTGGCTTGGCGCCTTTGTTATCCACCTGGCAACCGTGTCCATTGTCGCCCGCTCTAGCTGGCGGTTGCGACACTTTAGGAACCTTGGCAATGGACTGCGGAAGCAAGGAATATACAATCCCCAAGGGCACTGCATGATACGCGTCGGAGAATAGACTAGAGATCATCCCTCGTTACCGACATAGATTGAACGCGGGAATAGTTGAAGTCATTAAGCCCGATAGTGGGCTTAAGTAGCGAGGCCAAACGGAATTCACTGCGTTTATATTAATTTGACATCATCCAGGTGCCTACAGCGAATAGATAAAAAAATCTTATATCTCTTTGTGTACGTATACCAGAAGTGAATTAACCATATGGAGTGATTTATATAACTTTACCTGGTCATTGTATTCTCACATGGCAACCGAACTTATGGGTTGTGTAAAAATAGAATACAAACATTAACAAAACACCATATTATCTTTTAGAACTAGAACAATGGAGGTTTAATTTAAGTATAATAACTTCAAATAATAAATAACTTCTTGCATTTAAAAACAAGTTTAATATGCACAATAGTTTAAAAAAAATCCCATATAGAGCTATTCAATAGTGAAATAAGTCGGCCCAAAACTTTTGTGCTGCCAATTCCGATTATACGCTTTTCGGTGGATTTATATATTGATAAGTATAATTGTTAAACATTTCGTTATCGTTTTTCGTTTAGTTCAAGTGATTTGTTGTACTGAGCTGCAAAATGATGGCACGTATTTCAAGCCTGTAAACTTATTACTAAACTCCACATAGGATAGAATTTTCCTGACATTTGAATGATGTATCTACCGATACAATTCTTACGATCGCGTAGGAAGTAGCGAGTAGTTGTCAAACGTGTCAAAGCTGATGTAATGTCTCTTTGATTACTTTTCTTCACCTTTGGTTGGTGTCAAATATAAAATTAGACAATAGAACATTTAAAGCTTCAGAGGGAGAAATATTCTCCTTAATAATCATCTTATGTTAGATTTTCTTTATTTTTTTGCATAGTGACTTAAATATGTTCTGTTGGGAGATAGGAAAACGAAGGAGTATCAAAATCTCTACTCTGTTTATAACATTCCCGGCCACGAGGAGTCTTATTAAATATTTTCCTTTTACAGTGATCAAATTTTCGTATATTTTCTCCATTTTAGACTCTGTAACTTTGGCCTCCCTTCATACCCGCCAAAAGTTCTTATTCTTCTCCTCCCTCTCCCACGGTTATAATGGTATCGAAACATGATGGCAGTCACATGCGCGAAGCATGATGTCAAGGAGGGTAAGATGCCCGTGCAAAGGGTTGGCACAGGAGTGGAGGGAAGAGGTTAGCTCATGGTTCGTAACGCTGTCAACAAAAATGCCTTTAACTCGAAAGTTCGGGAAATTACCAGCAACGAGTTTCACAACAATGTTTACTGTCCAAACAAAGCTGGATACAAACACGCTTTATTGCTCGCAACCCATTTGACAAGCCCATCTAAGCAATTTGATGAAGGGCCATAGAGAGCTACAAAGTTGATATAAATAATGGATGGAGCACTTATGAAGCTGGAAATCAAGGTTTGTGACAGCGAAGAAATGGTAATGAAAGGAATACGTTGAATTTGCATTTATGAACTATGGATGTTGATCCTAGTATGTTCTCCTTGGCATCCGCGTTCTATTTTTTTCTATTTTGTATCCCTACTTTAAACTGAGCATGCTTTCTCAGCATTAAACGGCAGTTATCTCGTGTAGTCAAACGCGGAGATTACCTTACTTCCCAGAGCGGAGCTAGTTCGCAGGCAGTGGCTCTTCCCCTGAAAGGGCCCACTACAAAACCATCACCATGTTTCGCCACTGTGCCTTGTATAATATAGTCAATCACCTTTTTCAGCAAGTCCTTATTTCTCACTACGTTATGCATGCACTTCTGCTGCCTCATTTTTAATCTCCTATTACCTTCCTTTCCTTTTCTACCATATTCAATCACCTCGTTTTGCGTGACGTTTTCATCTCCACCCATCTTACTCTTTCAAAGTTATTTTTCTATATTTTCTCTCCTGATCTTTTTAGGATTGCTTCAGTGATGATTCTCATAGTCAATTTTATCATATTACTTCTTAAACGCCATATTTCAGCTGTCTCCAATCTCTCATCTGCATCTGTAATCGTTTGGCATTATGTAATGCCACCACATTACAAATGGCAGTAACAGCACCACTATTTTTTATTTTGTCAACAAATTCATTTTATTTTGACTCTAAATTGTCATTATTTTTATGATTTACCATATTGCCTACTATTTACTATTATTACTTATTTATTAATATATTTTTAATACTCAGCGTGATATTATTTACCAATAATCTTTAAATACCTAAAGCTGCACGAATTCTGTTCAGGGCCGATTTAAAAACTTTTTTCTCTTGGGAAAGATCGCTTTAAATGCCTTCTCCTATTTCACAGTGACCATAATCTTAGCTAAAACTAATGATTCTTCCTCAATACGAATAACGTTTAAGCAAATATTACGTAGTTTCATTCTATAAAAACAAGCGTTAGCTGTGGCTTAGATATTGACTTGGCGCCCACCCTGAGGCTGCGCCCCGGGCAACATGTGCGCTCCTTAAGCCTCCCCTGACCGTGTTGCGTAACTAAAGCGATTTGTCGCTCAGGCATTTACTTTGTTTCAAATGTTCGACATGGCCGTTTTGTGACCTCTGAAATGGCGAAGGATTGTGATTTTTCCCATGATTAAGCGTCTTCGCTGTCCTCAAACGCATCGCTCACCTTGCTCGAGTCTCTTTATTTCCACGAGACGGTGTCGCACGAAGGTGGTGCAGGGGATGGGACTTCCCAGTCCCCCGTCAAAGAGTCGTTAGCGCCTCGTTTGACTGCCTCTACAGTGCGTCGGCCTCGCCAAATAAAACGCCCTTGGAGCGCTCCCAGAGCACTCCAGCCCCGGGTGGGATTTTCGGAGCAGCGACGATCGTAATTCCTTGCCCCGCGGTTCTTTCCCGATATTTCGCCAGTCCATGACTACTACCGCGGAAAAAAATCGCGTGAGGAATTAATAGTTTTTCCGAATGCGCCAAGGTATCCAGGTCAATAGCTACGATTTTGCGATATTTTTCGGTAGTTTCGAGTGTGGTTAGCTATTTTGTTTCAGCCTCCATCATTTCATTTTTTTCCTGGGTTCACATTTCGCACTCTAAAATTAGGGCGTTCGTTGATAATTACACCGGATTCATTCGCCTACCCATTTTATTCCTTTCTAAACATTTATACATTATAATTTTGCTGCTTTTTCTTGGGAATGGAAACGTTAGGAACAGAACCACGCATGCATTTAGGGCAAAAGTCGAAATTTGCGCCATCGGTGTGGCGAATGAGTAAGTTCATGCGTTCTTGACTTCATCGAGCTTCTCGGACAATTTCTTGGGTTGCACGCAGAAAAGTTTCCTTATGATCATGACCGCTTGTTGGAGCGAAGGCTTTTGCAGCATCTCGTTTTATCTGGTTTAGCTGCGTAGGTCAGCGTTTCTCACATGTATTTTCCACGTTACAGGAAACGGCTTCAGGTTGAAGTGAAAATGAACTCCAAAATTCTATGAAGAGGTTCAGAAATATTATTTACATGAAAGTCCTCGTACTCTTCACCTTCTTATAGGGTTTAACGTGAAAATGGCATTTGTTTTATTTAGAAAAATTAATGCTATATTTCCCATGCTTGGCCCATTCGCGCATCAAACACGGTCTAATTTCAAAAAGGGCGTTATGTCGTGGAATTTCAACAAAATAAACAATTTTTTTTCAAAGTAATAGGAGTGAAACTCGGGTGCCTCCTATCTCTCGTGCACTTAAACTTAGTACATATGGAGAGGTGAACGTTTTTACCTGAAAACGCCTCGTGTAACGGGGGAGAAACATTCCCAACGAAACACTGACCTGCGCAATTGTACCACATGATGGAACCAGAAATGACCTCTTGTTTTAACCAGCCTATGCCTTTCAAGTAGGCATTCAAATAACTTCCCTTACATGATTACTTGACTTTCTCGTCTCGATTTCATTTTAAATAACATTCCTCCGTGGAGTTCCAAATAGTAAATTTTATATCGCCGTTATAGAGATAATTGTAATAAATAAGTTGATATAATATATATAAATAAATAAATTACTTGATATATCATTGAGATAGCATTTTTATACGAAGAATTAGCCATTGATCCGGTTAGGTTTACTCTTAGGGCGAGCCTGATGTGCTGTTTAGCATCATGTATGTAGTAGCGGAACTTGAACCTTGGGAGGGCAGGATGATGATGGATGGTATGCATTCGAGAGGCTGGCGAGGATAATATTGGAGAAAGGTTGATGGGTGGAATGAACGGTAGACCAAACCGAGCTTTTTATGATAGGGTGGGAAAGATCTTTAAGGGAATCAAGGGGAGTAAGAGTTAGGTGACGGAGAAAGTAATGAGGGGTGATGGAACACAAAAGGCCCCACAGATTAAAGATGGGAATAGGTATGGGAATATATGGATGGGAATAGATGGGTATAGGTATACCTTAAGCGTGGACGCATGGAAAATTGCATTTAATAAATTATACTTAACCCATGCAATTAACTATTAATTAATATTATATTTAGCTATTAATTTAGTATAGAAAAGTATAATTGTGCAATTAATAATTTAAAATAAATGGTAATATGACTTTTTCCTTTGTGTCCGGACTTAAGGGACTGTAGAAGGTGCCTTTACGCACGGAAGTGAAATCTACCCACCATGGTTATCACGCGAAATTGATCCATCAATTATACGAAAAAACAGTGATTTTTGGAAATCATATCAATTTTGCATTTTTTCATATAAATGATTATGATACCGCAATTATTCCGCTACTAATACCTAATTCCTTTGCGTATTAACTTGAATTCAATATGGCTGATTGCCCATTTTAATCGCCTCAATATTTCCTTGAGCTATCGTACCCTATGGTTCCTTCTATTTTCTTCTTTAGTGTAGGCCGCTTTTGTAGGGATGAGGAGAAGTTACAAGGACATTTTGGGTAGAATGAAGAGGTTTAGGAAGTGTGCTGAACTGGAGAGAGAAATTTTATGAGGCCCTTAGAAGGTATAAAAATAATCCATCAATTCTTACCCTGGCAGGTGGAATCCCAAGCAATCAAACTGTTCATTGAAAAATTGTGGGATTTGTTCAAATTTGTATTTATTAATGCTGGTAAATAGAACTATAAAGAGAGCAAAGCCTTCGCCGATTAGCTCATGCTAATGAGCTAATCGGCGAAGTGCTCATAGTGTATCTCGAAGTGATGGTAATTAAAGGAACGTGTTAAGTTTACATTTATGAAATGCAGATGTTGATCCTAGTATGTCCTCCTGGGCATGCGTGTTCTATTTTTCCTACATTAAGTGTTCCGGCTTTAAACTGAGCATGTTTCCTCAGCATCAAACGGCAGTTATCTCGAAAATCCACCCATGCGACTAGGAATACCCACTCAAGTTGACTGCAGTCACGCGAGCTCTATCAGTCTCGTGCGCTTGCCAAATGGCCAGTTGAGTGAGATGGGACTGAGGTACTCATTTAGTGAACGCGTGACATTCTCTTAGTTAATTTTCCATGTGCTCTTGTGGACTTCCACAACTTATTGAACGCATTCTGAGACGTAACAGCCCTCTGCAAGCAATAAAGGAAGGAAAGATCATTGGAATAAACAGCCGATGGAGACCATGGCTGGAATATTGCAAGAAATTTGGATTCAGGTATTATAAATTAATGAATCGGTTAGCTAAAATTAGAACGGAGAGCAGAGTTGTAGCAAAGCATTCTTCACATTGATGACTCAAGACGCTAAAACTATTGTTCGCATGTATTTCATATCTGCAAAATCCTAATCATCAATCCAAAGATTGGTTATCCTCAGCAGTTTCGCAGTTATTAGCTAAACGACACTGATGACTAGATCAGCAAAAGAAACTGCAAAATAAATATTCGATTCAGCTATTCTTGTCATATTTCGTCATTCCAGACTCGTAGGGAAATTTATTTTTTCCCGTGACTATAGTGCACTATGATCATGGTGACGTGAGATGATAAAATTAAATCATAGTCGTCGGCCAAGATCTAGTAAATAGGTTTAATAGATAAACTTATTGAACTGATACAAGCGTTGAATGATAAGGTATGCCAGTTAAAGTCTTGGCTGATTGCTAATGCTGATTTATAATTGAGAAGGAATAAATGCATTGTGGGTCTCCAGTCACCGCAAGTAACCGTTAAGTCAAGGTTAGGACGAATTCAGTGTGATGTAGCACATCCCTAATTCACAGTTCATTCATTCAAGGATCGAAACGGTTTCTCCAACGAGCGCCAATGATCTCCGAATCCGCTTCACTTATGCATGCAAGCGATAATGAAAGCCAGGGTTCTAGGGGGTAAGGTAGTGGGAGCAGCTCCTGTCAGCATCTTTGATTCCCTTGACCTCGCCGCAAGGCGTCTAATGACTCCCAATCGAACTCATCTGCACGCGAGGGCCGTGACATTATTCTCACCTTTCTAACGAGATTTCATTTCGCGAAACGTGCGTCTCGATGTGATTTTTTGGTTTCCATCTTTTGAAGGCTAAGTTCTTGTTGACTTGATCAAGTATTCGTCACGTAAAGCCCATTGGCCATATTTTATTGATGTACAATCAGGGTTGGAGGTAATTTATCGACCTTGCAGAATGGATACCAGTATGAAACGCTTCAATGAAGGTGGTCCCACTGTAAAATACGTAAAATCTGATAAAATTCACATCCTGGCTACTCATAGAAACACGAGTTCTCCATTTGGTACGAACAACAAGACCATACCTTTCAATGTCATTTTATCCTTTAATTGAACTTGAAATTGTGCGGTGTTAAATGCAAGTATGAGTGAAACATTGGGGAAAATAGTATTTTTCTGCCTTATATGAATTCCATTTTCATGAAAAAACGTTTTATTAACAGTGAAATTTCCCAGGAAATTGGAAAAATAAATATATTATAGACATCTTACCACATTATTCATTTAGTTATAGCAAACTTGTGCGATAATTTATACCAAAATGCGGCAATTCAATAGTAATGACGCTGCAATCGGCTCCTACGCCTGGAAAAAAGTGTTCTTTATAAACATATTTGCCAGATAATCTGCGTACATTGTACCTTAATTTTTTTTTTAACAGCTAATGAATGTCATCAGTTTTTCAAGCAATTTTTTTAACAAACAAATAAAAAGGTGGAATCCATATGATTAAAGGGCACCACCTACTTTTCCACAGAAATTTTATTAGATCGACGCGTTTAACCGCAATAAGGCATTTTCCGGTACGTACTTGGTGTACTTAAAATTTCAGCGGCAAAGTATGTTGTGCCTTGTAATGACATAGGTACCAGCCACTTCCACGAAGTGAAGCCTGAAGTGAAATAATATAAGTTCAAAGTAGGACTTTTGTAATGGCATTGGCAGCTGCAGTAGAACATCCTTAAAAGGTAGTTTGCAAACTGTTGAGAGGAAAGTTATTTCGAAGAGAAGATTTGAAGTTATCGCTCGTGGATTACATAACTCAGGGTTACCCAACTGCGCAGAATTTCGACAAAAAATAACTTGTGATATCAGAAGGCGTTTTTTTCCTGCATAAACTCTATAATTTGAAAGCATTATTGTAATGCTCATTCTTGATTGATTTAAAGAAAAATCAACCCGTAATAACCCAATTACTTGGGGTGTTTTGTCACCTGAATTGGTCGGCGTGATTTAAATCGCAGAATCAATGTCAAATTTAAATTAGGCAAAAATACTCTATTGCGCAATATTTTCTTGGATTTAGAAATCTCTGGGGGATCCATGTGTTCACTATACCTGTTTCACGCTTATATTTACTATGGATCTACGGTTTAAATTAGTCCTTCAGAATCTTCCTTCTCCATCTCCATTCCTTCGGTATAGCTACTTAATTCGTTGGTCACTATCTTACGGTATCACTTATCAGGTAGCATTTTATATGCGGCTACCATAATACGCATCCCAAAGTGATAACTGTCTTAAGATTTTGAATATTTTATTGTTCTGAAAAAAAAGGATTTCATCGGGCTCTGAGAATTGACAGCACATTTATGCAATTTTTAGGAATAATTCCTGAGTTCATTTAGAAGCCGCTTTCATCTTTTTAAAATTTATAAATAATAAAGCCGTGAGGACAGATATTTATGAGCAAAAGAAAAGCTATCAGCCATTGAAAAAATCGAGGTCATAATTGCAAAGATCGGTTGACCTTGTAAGGATGGATAGTTAGTAACGATATTCATCCCATTTAATGGAAAATCATTATTTTTTCCTAGGTCATTCCTTGGTCAATATAGTGGGATTCATAGCAATTAAGGTGAGCATTACCTCTAGTGTGGTTTTTGTTTATCTAGGTTTGCAAGATGACTTCCTTGCGGAAAGCGGAAGGCGCAGTATCTTATACTTTCTGCTCATCGGAAAATACGACGGCATCCCTATGAGACCGAATATCTACAAGAAACTCTCATTTCACCAACTGGAGGCAATAAAATTGACTCTTTGTCAGGTATAATCGATGTAGCGTTGACTCCAGTGGACTACGCAGCTCCAGTTGATAATTAATGAGATGAGATTAATAGTGTGGAATAATATATATAAATATTTTGTCTTATCCATCTCTGGCTTCACAAACTCTATTGTTTCAGTCAGAGAGCAAAAATCAAATTGCGCTTTATTTCCATAATATCTACTCGGGAACCATGGATTTAGATAAATGTTGATTTAATTTCCTGGGTAAGGTAGAAGTTGGAACGCATAAATACGCATATCATATATCTAATACTTGGTCGTTGAATAAAAAAAAATCATGTATTTATAGCGTATTTGATACCATTCCCGAGGCTTTGTCATAGTGAAAATTAATTTCGATCGGGGTATATAATTTTTGGAATAGCTGTGTGTAATTTATCTTATGTGAATGCCCCATTTCATATAAAGTCGGATATGCAGCATCTTCAGCTCATTGCATTTTATCAAGATCCAATGTTGAATACTAACGGCTGTATTTTACACCCATCTCTCTTATTTATATTTCTTTTTGCCGTCGTTGGCAAATATTTGTTCGCACATTATTATACAATAATACTGTCGGGAAGAAGAACTTTAATGAGGAAACACCCTTGCATTCCTCATCAGCCTGCATGCACAGCAAGGTAGAGTGCATTTAATTTCTTCTCGGTGGTAATGGCGAGTAAATTCACCGTGGGTATCTTGCAAGTCATTATGATAATAAGTGTATTTTTTCCTAGTCACCCGATCGTTCGATCCAGTTTCTGCGGAAGGGCTGAGTGGTGGTTGTTGGCAACTGGGCTTGGCCTTCACGCATATCGAATGCCGATAGGTTTTTCCTTGCGATTGCAACCGTTCCGACGGATTACCGGCGCTTTCGACGTCACGTGAAGTTGCTATTACTGCTAAGAGCACAATGGCGAGTTGACTCTAATTATTAAAATGTGATGATTTCTTATTGCGTAGAGAAGGTAATGGGCCGTGAACACGAAAACTTAATAAAAGAATGGACCGTATTTGTAAAACAGGTTATCAAAAATACATTTGAGGTAGACAATTTTCAGGCAACTCTTCAGATTTTTACTGGAATCTTCGCCACCTCAAGGCACACAGGCTCTGTCATGCATAGTTGCAATGTAATATTTATCACGAGTTCACCAATAGCTTATTCAAGGGCCCACTTATTACATAGCTACGTTCATGAACTTCTCTTATTTTTCTGAGGGAGGTATCCCTAAACCAATATTTGAAGAATTTTCATTGACTAAAAGATTAATTTATTATTTACATACCCGTATGCAGGGGCAGACTGGGTACCCAAGGGCCCCGGCGGTAACGTGGTCAAAGGGCCCCAACAGGGAAACAACTCTATGTAATAATGATAATACAATAAAGGTAATTACAATGTTAGTGCGTTGACAAGTGCAAGAAGAAAGATGGACGGGCCGTAACCGCTGCAGGGGCCTCGCGTGTCCTTCCATTTTACCGTTCACTTACTTGCCGGGTCCTAGAAAAGCGGAAGGCGCTGAAGGGGCCCCGCGCCACCCGAGACCGTCCGCCCCTGCCCGTATGTATATGTCAAATGATACCTTTTGAGTAAAATAAATTATGGTACTGCAATACCTAAGCATATGATCCTAATTACATATGAAGCATCATCAGCTGAATGAGCTGAGTATGATGGAAAATATTTTGTGTATTTTTCCATCATCTTAGGACATTTCTGGCACCCTGTTTGTCCCTTAGCGAATCTAGCCCGAGCTAATCGCTGGTGAGAGTACTTCCGTGAGTATAAAAGAGGCCTACGGGGAAATAATTGCTATTGCAGGAATAATTTCAAATTAATTATTTAAATTAAGTAATTCTTGACACTGATTTCTCCTGCAGACTTGGGGAGGTTGTTGGTGATTGAAGTAAATTATATAAAAGCAGCAGTCATAATTTCATTATTATTATTACAATTTTACTAATGGATCGTTTTTTAAAACCTAGTGCAATCGCTTACGAACGGAATACTTTAAGCGTTTCAAAGATAACCCCTTTTCATATCATCAGATGCGTCATATGTCGAACCGACTCCTTGAAAAACTCTTCCTCGTGACCGAACTCGAATCGGTCAGTTAAGCGTGAGCATGTCGGCAGCCGGCTAATATTCACTTTTTCCGTAGCTTAGCCATAGTTATAAGACAGTGGTTCTCAACCTTATTTCCTCAATTCCCCCTTTCACCATAATTCAGAACATCATTCCCCTTTCCCAATATAAATTTTTAAATAATAATTTAATGACTTATTTGAAAATAATGCACATGTTTAAGAACCAATTTTAGTCTGTTAAACTCATTAAACTACATGGAAAGCTAAATATTAAATTAAAACAAACTGAGATTTTATATTTCTACATTTAATCTTTAGAAAAGCATATTGTGCTGAATAGTGGTCCCAATTTAGCCACTCTAAATTTCCCCAGAGGGGGAAGTTCCCACTGATTGAGAACCCCTGGCATTAGGTATCCACCTCCGATCTGCGTAATACCGTATAGTGAAGGGCATACTTCCGTAATACTTTCACTTATTTTAATTGTCATGTTCTAAACAATATAAATATCGCTGTAAAGATGCAAAATATTCACGTTCACCCGATACTTACTCATTTCTTAGAAATGAACGAGATGTTTATCAATTTAACATTTTTTTAAATTTATTGATGGAATGTAAGGTTGATTATTCGAGGAGTAATTGGGATTTATATTTCCCCTTTCCAGCTAAACCTATCGTGATGGCATTTAATCATATAAAATATGTACAACTGCGCACATAAAGAGAGAGATATGGAGACTAGCTGATGTAGAATATGAATAGTCTATGTAGTATGTTGTGGCATTAATTTTATATTTATGAGGACGTATCACTAATTTTTGACAATTAGCCGGGTAGCATTGTGAAAAAGTGTTGGATTTGGAGACTTGAAAATCTGAAAAAAGACAGATTTAGAAAATGTTAACTACTAAGAGGAATGTGATGAAGGAGTTTAATATAAATTATTCAGACTAAAAGTACTTACTCATTATATAGTATCGTTTGGGTGCGTTTTTTAATATTTTTATCGGAAATGTCACCCATTATCGCTGAAAGACCTTTTATTTCTAGCGGTGATTTAGCACGGAACATCAAAAAGCGTCGATTGATGGGCAGTTTCACCGTAATCGCTTCAAAAGGAATGTCTGCTATTGTCAAGCGGCATGTAGAGAGATTTCTCTACCTTAGCTGATGCATCACGGAGTTCAAGTTACGACATCATTGCGATATTCCGATGCGTTACGCCTTGCCAAGGGGATTTATAACCTCTCTAGGGATTTCTCCGCACAAGACATTCAAGGAAAATCAGAAATGAGAATTTATATCCTCATTCAAGGCGAGGAGCAACAAAAAACTGCGTCAAATGAATGTTGGAGACACGGAGCGTGTCGATTTCCGCTGCTCATGAACGTCACGACGATTTCAATCATCATTGAGGATTTTGAATCGCAGTGAATATTTTGAAGGTTACGGAAGTGACCCGAACTCTCTTTTGAATGGGAAAAGTTCCTTTCCGAACCATTGCTTGGGCGAAATTCCGTAGCCGTTAAATATTCCGAGTCGATGTTTGTAACGGGACTTCGGTTCGCCTCATGACATATGTCCAATGAGTGATTGTTAGAGGAAAAAAATAAAGAGTGGGTGGAGTCGCTAGCAGCTGAGGGAACGAAGGGAATTCTGGGAAGGGGGCAAGGAAAGGCAGCTTCAAGGACGCATGTGTAGGAAATGCTCAATGTATTAGGGCCGATTGTCTGTCTTCCTAACTGTGTTTATTGGTAAAATTGGAATCTGCAGATTGTTCAGCCCGAATGGAACCTGGAAAATCCTATGGGATGATTCCTGAGTCAGAAGGGGCATTGAAGGTAGTTTGGGTGACTCTTGTCATAATAAATATCATATTCGAATTATATGTTGCACTTAAATATTTTTTTTAACAATTGTGTAAAAAACAATACGGTGAGTAATAATTTATTTTTAATTGTTGAGAAAGCTTACCTACAACACCGTTTTATTTCTGACGCGATATAGGCCTCAGAACTTTCTAATTTTTACGTATTTTTTATAGTTAATTCCTATTGAGTGCATAGCCGTACCTAATGTCATGGAAAGCGGCTTCTATTTCTTGGCAAATATATCGAAAATATACACCGTAAATGGCTAATATTTTGGTATTATTGGAAAGATAAGATATTTATTCTAATTGACGAGACCAAGTTCATAAACTTTTATATGAACCTATACTCGTTCAAACTACTTTAACCTAATAATGATCAGTCCAATCAGAAACGGAATTTTCATAATTATTATAGATGAGATGCGATTTTCGAATCAAACGAATGGCGCAGTAATTTAATTGATGACGTGTTCATTACTTTAAGGATAAATTCATTCCATAAAGTGTTTGTAGAGTGAAACAAGCATTTCAACGAGGATGATAAAATGTCATAGAAGTAGGGGCATAATTTTTCTTCTATCCCGATTGAATTCGCCAATAGTTTCCAATTTCTGTCTTTTGTTAGCATCCGTCATGCTGCTTGTCTTCGTGTGGCAATAATATTGTCTGGTATAAGTTTCTTTCATTAAAACAAATACGCGTTAATTACTCGATATTAGCGATGACACTTAGTGTTAATTACTTGATTAATCGATAAATTCGTTAAAATATTTGCTTAAGTGCATACAGTCACGATGTTCTTACATTCATCCCTCTTATAAATTTTCTGTTGAAATTTCGTAACTACAAAACCCGGCAGTATTTTTTTGCTACCACAGCTACTTATAAAACACACTCTAGTGAGTACTTGCCATCAACTCCATTATATCATGAGTGTAATGCACTGAGTAGGAGCGTTCTCAAAGGGTACTCGGCTACTACGAAGATGAGCGGCAGATGGACGCGTATACAGTCACGCCACAGTCGTCTCTTTCTCATCTCAAAAGTGAGTTCGGTAACCTTGACATTTACGGGATAATATGGAGGGATCACACACACACACATCCACGCATCCTTCCCTCTTCCAACCGTAACTGACACATCCTCCCTCGGTGATGACCTCTACGTTCCGCCCTATCAAAACAAGTGAATGGAAGAATTAAGCCTTCCGTTCATAATGTCGGCTAGAAATATGTTTTCTCCGCGGATTCGACTTTTGTTCAGATCAGGTATCATCCCTAGTACCTCCTTTGTAATTTATTTAGAGTGCAGTTTGCTTCAAAGTCTCAACTAGTAACAAAATATGGTGTAAGTTGCGCAGAAGACCCTTTTTGCGGAAGAGTCGATTGCCTACAAACTTATTCCACTCGGGGGAATAAGCTGGGCTCGGCTCGAGTTTGGAGGGGTGATCCCCCGATTCGTCCGAGTGCTGTTGCCCCTGTCTGCACGTGGCTGACTGTATGTGTGAAATGACCTTAGCCGTCGAAGCACGTTAAACAAAAAAATACTAATAATACTCAGGGGAGTAAGGTATTCTCCGCGTTCGACTATCAGAGTTCCAATGGTCGCAAATCAACATTGCCAACTTCATAATACTCAATCTGTTATATAAATCAAATTTCTACCTCTCAATAGTTCCTCACCCAATTGTTTATATGGGCTTTTCCGATGGGTTGCTGAGAATATAAGTGTATTTTGATCCAGCTTTGTTGGGATCGTTAAAATTTTCGAAATGCTCAGCTGATACTCTCCTGCCCTCGCAAGTTAAATGCAGTAGTGTTGGCAGCGTTATTTTTCATGTTTCGTCCTCTCCCCTCCGCTACTTCGCCGACCCCTACCACACGAGCCTTCGCCCCCAAGACGTCACACTTCGTGCAAGCGGCTGCACCAAGTTTTGCTACCAATATATGAATGTGCATTGCCGAGGAACAGCGCAAATTACGGATTTACCACCTGACTTTTGACGACCTCACCCGGCCATAAGCTTCCTCTATATCAATGAAACAGGCATGAAGCCATGATTTTATTCTCTATTTTTTCGTATAAAAATTCCCTATACAGACAAAACGTTAGGGCGACTCACACCTTTCCTTACGTTTGTCAGAATGAGATATATCTTCTCATAAAATTCGATTAGTTCAGCCTAACCCCGTTGAAAAATATCTCATCTTTATAATGATGCCGAATTATCAGTCGCCTACCGTATTACTTTCGAGATATTTGCCAAAAAATACAAGCCGTTTTGAATAGGAGAGCCGTACGGCGGGTACGGCTCTTAGGTAAAGAGAGAGTTATTTAAAAAATGAGGACGTTCTGACACATAGATCTCGTTAGAAATTTAACAGTGTATAGTTCTCATCTATGCTTTCCAAATTCATTAATCGTCACAATTAATGTTGCTTAATTGCAAAAAACTTGTGATGGCGTGTTCAGCCCACGGCGTGAGACAAATGCGTGAAGTAAAAGTCTTATATACATGTATATTTAGTTAATTTCAGATAATTTTAGCCACAAAACAAATTTTTCGTCCTTACTGTAAATATATTTACTCAATGCTTCTTGTAACTGCTTGAATAAAACATTAAACGTTGAATATTGTCTCTATAATGATCAGGGAAAAATCTGTCTTGTTTTTCTGTCTTAACTAATAGAACGCGTGCGCCCACGGCTTCTATTACTTACGACTAACGCTTTTCAACACCTTGGCTAAGTTAATTATACACTGCTAGGTCCTCACTTGTGTCTTATTCGCTTATGCGTTTCCCGAGGAAAATATCGGAAAATATTGAACATGGTTTTCACGGGTTTTTCATATGGTTGTCGGGTACCAACGTTTCAATTGATGACTCAGCCGTCGTCATCGCGGTTAAATCCAAACGTATTCTGATTTAACCCTCATGACGATGGCTGAATTAGCTACTGAAACATTTGTACCTGAATCTAATCCTGTGAAAAATCCGTGAAAACTATACATTCAATCTATTCGCTGGGAAAGCCTGATACCCTTCATCAGCGAATGTTTGCAGTGCATCCTGACACAATATTTCCAGTGCTGTCAAATACTGAATGACGGAATTCAGTTTCTGTATTTAGTGGTGCGTCCTTGAGCTTTCACACCTTAAGAAAACACGCGATTTTAATAGGTCAACGCCTTTCAATACCTGAAAGTCGACTTTTTACGGCGTTAGGTAAGCGTCGAAAGTGACATATGGTGTTGAGGGAGGGAGAGATAGTGATAAAGAGAGGTTCCTTTTACAGCATCCGTCTCATGCCCTCCCTCCATCTCACCATTCATTCACTCCTGTATCTCGTCTCTTTCCCAAAGTCTCTTATCCCCCCCTCCCACTCCTTTGCTTCCATCTCCCGCCCCCCCCCCCCCCCGTCTCCCTTCGGTGTTCCACATACCTAATTCTCAAGTCATTTCGGTCTCGATTCAACGTTTCCATCTTCGAGCGTGAAAACGCCGTGGAAATATCAAGAATCGCAATGATTTAAACAGATTGGAATCTTAAGGTCGTTTTTTCGTGGCGACGCATCTTACAAATAATTTTATTCGAGCATCAATTCGCGTATAGATGTAAATGTGTCTCTCATTCTCAATATAACGTGGTGATGGAAAAAAAAGTACTTCGTTCATACAAAGAAATAATCTATTCGATAAAAAAGGTCTATTTTTTCGGAATATCTTAACGTGTAAGGTATTGCGGAAAGTCGCTCAGTGTTCATCATTATGGTTGGTTTTAGCTGGGTGAGATTTGAGCTCACACCGTACTACCGCCTGTGAAATTAACGCAATCAGGGTAGTTTCTTTCCCGGAGCCAACTGCGATTTTCCATGAAGTTCTGACAATCAGAAAGTCTTGAGGAGTTTCGGATGGGGTTTCCAGTGGGGCTTAACCCGCCCTCCGGTCAGTAGCTCAGCGCTCTAAACACTAGGCCACTATCCCCGCCCCGCGGTAATTGGGATAATGGAATAGAAGAATATGCTTCATTAAAGATATCAACTCTCTGATCACCGCTGTAAGAATCAGCAGCAGTTAATTTTCAGGCTCAATCTCCCGTTATTCCAAAATAATGGAAAAATTACTTAAGGAGGAGTGAGGGCATGCATTTTGATAAGTAGATATGGTGCGGTAATGGTGAAAGAAAAAAAACTGTCTCGTTCAAATAGCAGTTCATTCGACTAAGTATTCCGAGTTTCCATAAAAAAAGGTCTGACGGAGAATTTTACCCTTTCTTCACCAGAAATAAAATATTTCATCAAGCTCACATTAAATCGTTAGTTTTTTAATAGAATTTCGGTGGTTTAATTAATCAGGATAACCAACATGGATGCCATGCACCCGTACTATGCGGTCATTCACCGGACCATTCGATCAAAAATAGAACAATAACTTATAGGCAGGCAAGTACGTCTTCAAAATTACATTCGTGAGACTATTTTTGTGAATTGCCAGAAAGATGCAAAAAAACTAGCCCCAGTGCTTCTTCTGGACTCTAATTGATTCTCACTATTTCCTGCAGCAAATTCATTCTTAGTTCATCTGCTTATAAATATACTCACAACGTGGCATGTTTCATAATGGTAGTGGTAGTAGACTTGGAATTAGAGTGCACTGACGGCTATTCCATGTACTGCCATGTGAAGTGGAGGAGGAGGAAACATTTGGTTTCACAATTATTTTGAAAAACAGCATTTCTTAAAAACTTTTATTTTGTTGAAATTATCAATTTCTTTACAAGCACTTATGATATTTGTAAGCTGGAGATATTTACAAGCACCTGATCACTTGATATTTAGCATGTTAAACTTACGTCACTCGCATAAAACCTCTTTCGCTCGGCGCAAATGTAAACTCAGAATGGTGTGTACACGCAGCCTAATTTGCAGGAAAATCCCTCTTATTAAGCATCCTTGACGAACATACTGTCGTATTTCTCTCGATCGTATCTTTCATTCCTCTTCACTTTCCCGGCTCATTCGATGGGAGAACAAGAAGAGGAGACTCAGACACGATCGCAACCATTCCCATTAGCAAGGAACTACCGAGATTCATTTGCGGCGGTAATTCCATTTGCGAAGGACGTCGCCATGAGTACCTAGTTTGGAGTGGAGCGATCCGAGGTTGGAAAAAAAGTTTACTCATCCGTTGATTGAACCCGGTCCCTGTCCGCGGAAGGCCATTGAACTAATCCCTTTCCTTCACTCGTGTCTCCCCGACGGTATAGCGAGTGACTTGGTTATAGTTACACACCTCAATGCCGACGCGTGAGATGAATAGTATGCGCTCAGGGATTTGATCTTATCTCCCGCTTCCGATCTTTCTTGAGGAGAGATTATTCGTAATTAACGTTTAACCTTAGAGCAGTGCGTCACAAGCAACTCTTTATAATTAGTGGATTGGAAGCAATGGGATTTTTGCATGAAGCTGCGTGAATTTTAACTCGTGGAAGAAATAATCAAACATAGGTGAGTATATTTTAATTGGTGGTACGTATTTTGCTCTCAACATTTATTCTTTAGCGAATTAAATAGGCACCCTCTTTTGCAAATGAAATTCAACCAATTGTAAATCAGTTCAACCTTCTGCAAATTGAATATTTCTGAGAAGTTCAAAACAATATAGACGATGTTAAAAATTTATTTATAGTAATTAAAAATTCAGAATTATACAGCACAACACGAAAAACGAGATATGTATTTACAAAACTGTGAATTAATTTTGAATAATTTGATCTATATGTGGTAATCATTAGGGGACGTGACCAACAGCCAACATTTGTTTACCTTCCAACATTAGGAATTGGAAGGTATATCAATGAAGGAAGGATTATTGGAGATGTGGTTGAAGGGTGGAGAGAAAACCGGCGTCGACCTTAGCCTGCTCTTAAGATAGATGCCAAGTTGTCCACGGTTTTCACGTAACATTCTCTACAGTGCTCTTTCCAGGGCATCTAAGTAGTGGTAGAATTTTTCTGGGAAATTCTCCACTATTTCCGGGTTAGAAACCGGGAGCCAGTGCAATTACAACCCGATTTCGTAACTACACCCCGATTGCGTTAAAACTGAACCTCTTTGTTAGCAATGGTTACTGTGAATTTTATTTTATGATAAATCAGTGCCGTGCACCATGTCATCTTGCGATTGGACTCCTCATTTAAATTAAATGATAAAGTTAAATGCTAAGATGCTAAAATTAAAGCTATTCAAGGTTATTATTAGCGTAGACGAACGCCAATTATATTACTTAATGCCCATGAACATTGCTGAAACGTCGTGAGTTCCGATTCAACCCGAATGGCTCAATCAAGGAAATTGTTAATGTATTTTGAGCAAGCATTTTCGACCAGGATATTTGAATGAAATAGAAGCCTCGTATGGTTCACAAATTTATTTTCACCTTTGGCAAGAGCCAATAAGTGAAGAATCATCATCCGACATTGTTGATTTTTTTAACGTTTATTCGGTTGAAGACGGTATTTCTCAATCCACGTCGTTAATCAGTAAGAAAACCTCATTATTCAGTCTTCTCCCAGCCAGCTCTTCATTATTCTTCGCATGGGCGGCAGGACTAACGCGAAATTTGAGAGATTTTGAATTGTGTAACAAACTTTTAGGGAATACATTCGCCACTCTCTTTCACCGAGCTGGCGAAAAAGGTTGACGTTGAAAAGAAGAGTGGACCGCAGCTTTCGGCTTGAAATTTTGCGAAACAATCAGCTGCGCTCTCTTGGAAAGGGTAACGACCAGTCACTCATTTTGAATCCTTCAATGCAAATGAGTGAACGCTGTCGGCAGATTTGGCTCCAAAGAATTTTCTCCGCTCCGATAGTCTCGCGCATTGTTCAACCATCGTGACTAAAATTTTGCGAGCAGGTCGAGGAAGAATATGTGAACATTTGCAGGATGATAATACATCTACATACTACTCTGCAAGCCACCATAGAGGAGTGCGGCAGGGGCTGTTAGGAGTCCTAGGACGTTAGGATACCAGCTATGAAAGAGAAAAGAAAGGGGAAGAAGGCGAAGAGGATTAGGCAAATTGTACATACGTCAATAATGTGTCTTGTGTTAATGTCACTGGCCAAAAGACCGCTACTCTACTCGAAGAGCATAAGACTGGAGACAAGGAAACAGTACGTGGAAACATTCGTGTGGGCAGTAGCACTCTACGGATCAGAAGCATGGACCATTGGAAAAATTGACCAGAAAAGAATAGAAGCCTACGAGATATGGTGCTGGAGAAGGATGCTAAAGATCAAATGGACGGATAGGGTGAGAAACGAGGAGGTATACAGAAGAATTGGAGAAGAAAGGACACTATGGAGCACCATACGCCAAAGAAGAACACGGTGGGTTGGCCATGTTATGAGACACAACGATTGCATAAGAAGCATAATGGAGGGAAAAGTTGAAGGGAAAGTCCCCAGAGGAAGACCAAGAAGTACTTGGGGCAAGTCAAGAGGGATACGGGGAAGAAGAACAATAGGGAAGTGAAGGAACTGGCATGGGATAGAGCGAAATGGAGGGCTGCAGTATACCAATCCTAGGATTGTAGTACTATGATGATGACGTTAATGTCACGCTTGTTTCGTTATAATCACTAATGGTGAGTGGAAATTAGGAGTTTTTGTACCCAGCAGCTCGGCTGTATATCTCTTGCGTTGGCCTACAGGGTAGAGCGCTTGCTTGCGACCAGATGGTGCTGGACATTGTCTTTGGGCACTTCCTATAAAACCCTCACACTATATTCTTTTGGGTTCCAGATATTCCGAGGACAACTCTGGCGTCATCAAATTAGGAAATGGTAAAATCTGTTGCACGCATTGCTTATGCGAGCTTTTTGTCATTATGTATTAGGTTAGCTCTGTTTTCACTTACTGACCATCACACCTTCCATTATCGGTACTCAACCAATACTGTATTGCTCTCAGAGAGTCCCGATCCCCGGTCCAATCTCTATTTCGATGGGTAATAGGTAGGTAACTATTGTATAGCCTTTTCTTCCCATCTGCATAATGTTACACGATTCGTGAACCCGTGCGAGTTCATGCGTGAACGCCGGAACGCGTGAATTAACAGAATTATAGAGGACTATTTTATGGCCATGCATTAATGCATTAGCACAAGATTTTGTCGTTACGCGATAAAATGTTGATGGGGCATGCATTCATGCATTAACTATGAATCCGAACGGGTTCGTGCATCGTTTAACCAAGCCTTAAAATTCTTCACAATTCTAAAATTCCCTCATCCCTTCTAATGTTTCTCCTTTTTCAACGACAAAAAATAGAGTTCCACTACTTTTCTCCAATTATCATCTTATCAGCATTTTGAAAGCTCTTGTAACCATAAATATCTATTTGCCTCTTCTTGAACGCCTCGCTAAGAACTAAAATTCTCAGCATTGACATAAAAATTATCAAAGATGTCGGCAGCTGAGCCGTATTTGTCAATTTTCCTTGTATCACTCTGTGATAAAAAGTTTTTAAATTTTTGCTGATTATGTGGAGTTTCTTCTTTAAAACCGAAGTTATTTTTAAGATTGGAAATTTGATAGAAATTCCATTGTGGAAGCAATGCTTTTAGAACATATATGTCGCGCATATTGAAGTAGCGTACATGATTATTTGATGTTTTCTCAGCATATTAGTTTTTTAGTTTATGACCATTCTACGTATGTGTGGCATTTTAGGCCTGTGAATTTTAATGTGCAGTCAGCACTGAGTCGTTCTAACATGGATTGCCCAAAACGTACGAAGTTTTATTTAAGGAGGTTCCACTGCGACTGTGTGAGTCAAAACAAATACTGAATTCCACTTTTTCGTTTGTAATGTTGAAAAAATACTGCTTCCACTGGCCAGGAGCTTTTAATATTAGTAAATTGAATTTAGAAAGAAAATAAGCTCATTATTTGATCAATACATGTTTATTGATCACTTTTTCCAGTCCTAGGAGCCAACTGCAGCCAACTGAACCATTTCCGTTGAACTAACGCATTTTGACTTCACTTCCTGTAGTTATATGCTAATAACTCACAAGTTATGATTGATTGATGCCTTAATGCTATTATAATTAAATTCCTTGATAGAAATCGTTTCATGTAAATAATTTTCGCAAAAAATGACAATAAGTTGCTTAGTATAATACTATTCCCCCCATTATTCAACTATTATCTTATTTGACACCATGTTATTCCAAGTTCAATTTGCGCAAAAATAGTGTGAAAAAAGTGTGATTTGTTTATAGCAAATAATGGAATGGTTTTTCTATGAGTAACTAGAATATGAATCAAATAACGTTCAAGGTGTAACCATCTTAGAAGCGATACTGTAATATTCTTCTCAACTGTTGAAAATGTTATTAATTATAGTTGGTTATTTTCCTTAGTATTTGTAATAATTTGTATGTATCGATTATTTGTATCGATTGTCAAGTATCGATTGTCGTCGCGTCAGCTGATGTGCCATGCGGTCACGAACAGTTACGACTTTGAGTTCAGCTGGCACAGACGCGCAGTTTATTTTCTCTGTCTACCACATTGTCTTGGCTGCTGCAAATAAACGTTAAGTTATAGTTACGACTTTTCGTTTGTTCTTCCATATACCATTCAACATCAACCCTAAGTAATTTCTCGTGATTTACATTACCAACTCTAGCCGAGCCCAATCTAGCGAAAAACATTTTCGAATCATGATAAATTTACGTTGCACATGGAGCCAAACTTACGGAGCTTTGGAGATCGCTTTATGCGAATCAAACCTCTAAAGTTTAAAAAGACACTTTACGGAAACGATCTTGACCTCCTACTCTCGATACGCAAATTCATGTGTGGACAGGGTTTGGCATGCGGTTAAGCTGCAGCGTCATCGTCCCAGGTGGCTTTGAAGAGTAGAAAAACTATGGACTTGGTGTTTTTCAGATGTTTTTCCTTGTGTCGCTCCGTTTTTCTCGTCTATTTTGGTTGGATCATTGTATTTTCCATATTTAATGCTGTTAGAATCAATTTCCTTAACTTTTCAAGTTAGGTTATTTTTTCTCCGAAGATAAAGTTATGGGCAGCTGACCATGGACTTTCTCTTTTGTAGTTTTCGAAATGTTTGATGTAAATTCTTCTTGACGAAATCACACTCCCTGCATTTTACCTAAAATTTCTGATTATATGTTGGTAATCAATGCATCAATCATGGTTGGTATTCTCTTCATTTCTCTGTTTTGTGTATCGTCGATTGATGTTTATTCACTATTTTCTGTGACGGTGACCTCCTATTATGCCATTTTTTATTTTCTCACTCTATCTTATTTACTTGAAGTTTTGTCTGGAAAAATATTCCTTAGCCTCTCCGGAAAATAAAGTACACCAATAAATTTTGTTATCAAATGATCTGTCGACTTACGTCGTATTTGCCTTCCATTGCGTCACTTAGTACTGCAAATGTAAGCGTTGTTTCAGCCTTCTTTTTGTAGTTTATCCTAATTGGGTGGATGAAACGCTATCGATGCACATTTAAGTCTTTCTGGAATATCATGAGACTAGGCAAAACTCCGTTTACACATGTGAAGTCCTGATTCCGATGCCTCTTTTTACAGAGTTGTGATTCTCGGGAAAATAGGCTTTTATCAAACGTTAAATATCAGGGCCTTGAGGATATACTTGATGTATGGATTTAGATCACTTCGATGGAGTGTATTTTAACTGATTCGGTAAAGAATGGTTCATAAAATAACTATTGAAGTAATGAAAATTATTTCTTAAATTCCAAGGCCTTTCCTTCTCTGTATCCTTTAATACTCCAATAAAAATACCCGACTGAAAGTATAATGAGGTTAACGAATGAAATGGTTTTAATGTGTTTACAGTAATCAATACTAATGCCTAAAGCTTTTAGTTTGCAGTTATATTACACATCACTACATGTAAGCTGTTGATACCTTTGTGAAATGTAGTCTGGATAGCTGATGAGGGAGCCACTCTTACCGTAGCAATGTCAATCTTCTGAGATTCGACATGCCTTTCGTGCTCTGACAAGGGATATAAGCTTAGTGTATTTATATAGATAAATCTGAGGAATGTACACCCTGTAGAGAGTCATCCAAATTTTTAAAGATTCAATAGGAAAATTAAATCAGAGGTTTAAAAATCTAAAATCAGTTAATTAAAATTAAGTTAATTGAATTCAACACTTAATTAAACAATTATCAGGGCATTGTATTAAGATCTTTCCTAAACAAGTGCATAGTTTTCACACAATTAGAGATAAACAACGAATTTTAAATCAACTCAAGTGTTTTATTTAATTAACTTAAGTTAAATTAACTGATTTTAATTTTGCACACTTCTGATTTCATTTTCTTATTGAATATTTTAAAATTTGCATGACTCTCTACTGAAAGTAAGTTATATCGCAGAAAAATACTGCCAAATCGGTCCCTTCTTTCGATGAGCAAAGGACATGTCCATAAATAAAGATCTTCGTGACACTTATAAAATTAGGCCTCACACCCACTACTTAAATTTGAATTTTTAGGCTAGAAACCTCCTTAGTAATATCAATTCTCAGTGCTTATGTGCGTATTGTTCACATTTAAGCTGGAAAAAGGAGCGGTTACTTTTCCATTTACCCCCTTAAGTGTCCCACGAAATTCTGTTGCACTGAATAGAAAATCGATTTAAGATAAGATTTTTATCGTGGGTCTAACCGCTGCTTTTAGTTACAGCCGAGCGCTCTACCCCATTCATTTAGCTGCCTATTAGTGAACCGTATATGCAATTATGAATTGTACACGTCTTACAGTAAGAGACGGAAGATTTGAGGGAAATATTGGAATATAACGGTAATAGGTTGATGAATTTAACGGTACTCTTATCTGAAATTCTTCTCTCTCACCTCAGACAGCTTAGTTCATCGCCGGATCCGACGGGGGCGCAAAGCTTAAGAAAGAAACGCAAAACCCCTAGGTCCTCTTGAAACCGTGAGATATTTGTTCAGACATTTTTGATGCAGAATGAACCTGCTGTCACCATGTTGGTAGACTTTGATTTTAGGTGTCCAACTGTTTAGTTTATTCCGAGCCGAATAACTTAAGACCATTATACAAGTACAAACACATCATCTATGCCCGAGGAGAAATTTTAATTCGTGACCTTACGATTGTTAGGTGTCCTAGCTATCGACCTGGCTCTCATGGTAAGCACCTGTTATAACATTTTTATCTTTGTGGAAGAAAAAAAGTTCTGGATATACCAGATTTAGTCACATGGCCCATTGTCTCAACAAACTTGATGAGTTTCACAAAAAATTAATTCAAAAATAGCTATCGCTGTCACATTTTTTGGTAGAATTCCAGGAGAGTAGGTTCTATCTGAATAATTGTGCCAGCGATATCCAGTGATAGAAATATGTAACTCTAGCAATCCCCTAACCGCCTGGCAAAACATGTGTTTAAATGAAAATATTAAATGATGCAGTCCCACCTGAGAATTGGTACGCAGCTGTCACTGTAAGGGTCATTTCTCACATATTTTGTAATTCTTATCGCTTATTTGTATTGTTTTATAAGCTTTGTTTTGGAAGCAGTGGTTCAAGAGCCAAATTCGGGTGATTTCCGTGGGCAGCTTGGAAGAGAATTTTCAGTTTCCAGAAATTATGAAGAGAATCCTTGTACCATAAACTACACCTTTAGTGCTGCGATTGCGTTCCTTAAGCACGAGCATTTATGGATTTTGATTCCGTTATTTAATATCGTGATTGAATAGCTTAGGATTTCAGTCAGGCACGACAGAACGCACTTTAAGTATTGTGACGAGAGCATTTGGAGGGCGACTTTCTCTTGTTCCTTCATCGCCTGTAATGGGTAATGAGTATAAAGTTTTCTTCGTATGTATGGGAATTGGGCGATTGTTATCTCTTTGAGTAGCTGAATAAACTATCGCGTGGATTTTGAATGGCGTTGGCAAAAAAAAAAAACAACGATAATAGTCATGTAGTGGAGGCAGTAGCCAAACAAAAACAGAAACAGCATTATTTTATATTCTTTAGCATCTCAATATTACATAATATTAACTCAAGCACCGTTACTCGAGTAGGAGGTTAATTTTTATTTTTGCATCGAGTCCAATAGCTGTTTTTTTATTTTTGCTTAAGTATTCCGCAAACTAGCCGCGGTATTACATTTACAGTGTCACCCACAAGTGCACGTATGTGCGAAAATTCCTCAGAGGAAAAAATCATTCGCCTTGAACAATACTCAAACCCGATTCCCTCGATATCACGCCGAGCGTTTGAGCCAATGAAGTCACCGATTGTATCGGTCGTGGACTTTTCCGGGCTTCAAAGGAACTAGATTGACTGAAAGTCGAGAAGCATGTAGCATCTTTGAAGCCCACAAAAATCCTCTGGGGAGAAAGTCTTCTCGGTAACTTTACTGGCTTAAGCACTCGGTGCGATATGGAGGTAATCGAGATTGAGTCCTGGTCTAGGTGGATGATTTTTTCATCAATTAAATTTTTGCACTTTGAAAAATGTTAACCGACGTATTATTGTTTCGTGTGAGGAAGTGAAACTCAATTATTTTACCTTCTCCACACGTATTTCCTTGCTGAAAGTTCCGTTTGCAAGGATATTATAAATTTAATGAATTCCGTACGGAAGGGGTGGTTATTTTTGCTTACGGTTTTAGCAAGAAATATAAATTGATTTGACAGCTTTTTTTCCATTCGTTTCTTCATACAATTGACTGGAACGTGTTTGGGCTGATAAAGTGCATATTTCAGATCTTTTTAAATGCGTTCCGAAGAATTCCACAGCTGAGTGTATAAATAAGAAGTACAGCTTTCACTTTTGGTCGGTCGAGTCATTCCAGAATTCAAAGTTGGTGCCGTGTGTCGTGGTATCCAAACAAATTCGATAAACATACATTATGAAGGAAGGCTGCATAGTATAACTTAATTAAAAGTGAATTAAGTTGCCGTTGTGTTAACTAAGTTAACAATTTGGTACACGCAGAGAAATCATTAATGGCGTTCATTACTAACCTAACCGTACACAACCATGTAATAATTAGCTGAGGTGAAACTAAAACTCCGAATTTTACGTCTTCATAATTTTGAGTTGGCCGTTTCAGGTCTACTCGCTCGATGAAATAACATGCGATTAGTGTACCTGCACACTGACTCAACGGAACGTGGTGAATCTGATAGAATGATCAATCAAAATATGATACCCAATTGAACATAAGATACGGAATAAAAATGAATATTTTCATCGAAATTCCACTCGAAATAGATTGATAGGAAAAATCAAAGCGTCACAGCACCTCGTATCCACCCTGCTGATCATTTTATAAGTGCGGATAAAAATCGAATGTGAATAATCTATTAATTGATTTTGCATAATTTTTCCTCTTAATGCTTTTGAAACAGTGACAATAAGTGTAAAGTGGCATGTAAAACGTAGGTTAAAGACCCTTTAGGATCGGTATGCGTTCTTTTCCCATCGCGATTTCCCGAAACTTTAAGTATATTTAATGTTCGTAATTGTCAGATTTTCTATACACTCAAAAAAAATAACTTCTAAATAAAATTTACGAATCCGAAGTAACTGAAATATCGCATTCTACGTCCTGAAAGACGCTTTGGCAATTAAACGCACTAAACTTCGGTGGGGAGTACTTAAGTAGAAAGGTGCATAAAATAAGTGAAAATAATTACAAAAAATGCGAATAGTTTATTGGCATATAATTCCTGTAGCAGAGATAAAAATGTAGAAGTGAGATAGTGTTTGAACATTCCTTTGTCTAGGGCGTGACTTCGTGGAAATTGCTTAGAATTGTAATTTATTAGTATAACATAGTTTCTCCACAAATATTTATTACAACAAGACCTTGTGTATTTAACGTTTAATGGGAGCCGTCCATTACAACCTACCCTAACCGTACGATGGAATCATGTAGGTAATTAATTATGAGTCCTGGGGGTGACTTTTCCGCACCTTTCATTCAATTGTATGTTTTAGTTGGTTGGTTATTTGGGGAGGCAACCGACAACTGAGATTGTATGCACTTTTTGAGGATAGGTGAGTGGGTTGGCACGGTGAGAGGAGAGGATTATTTGGAAACAGGAGGAAGGGTGGAGAGAAACCCAGCGTTTGTAAAATGTTTACGAAAGGCACCGAGAGGACCCCAGTTTTATCATGAGATTTAATTGCAGCTGTAAGGTTGTAATAATATTGTCTCAGAACCAATTTGGTGGGACTTCTACATTTAGAAAAAATAATTCTGCCATTTTCCACACAAAGATATTTAATCTCCTATGGATTGAAAATTATGTAAAACAGCGAGAACGGTTGCATTAAACATTTATCTGAATAAAATTGCAAAGATTGCTAATTTCGCTAAAGACAGGCAGTTAGTTATTACGGGAAGGATTATTTGGGGAGAGAAGGAAGAGTGGAGAGAAACCCGTCGTTAGCGTTTTAATTTCATTAAAGTATTCTACCAGCTGATTTCTAGGTTCTTAGCATACTTTTAACCAATGACTCCCGGTTGTAATATGCGTTTTAATTGCTATGAAATTCGATTATGTAAATTTTTCCAAAAATTTTTATTTTCAACAGACGTGTATCCCGTCCTTTTCCAAGGCGTCCCCGGCGATCGTGAAAATCTTCCGCACTCCCTCCAGGCCGTGAATACGTGTTTTCCCTCTTTTGCCCCAAAGGCTCGGGCTCTTCCCCCCGTTCGTGCACTTGCAAGACCAGCTGCGGGATGAGGGGAGGTACGGCGAGGGAGGTTGGGAGGAGTTGGCGTGGCGGGGTGGAGTGGCGTTCGTTGAGAGGCGGCGGGAGGATATTGGGGAGGCCGGGCGGAGGATGGCGGGGAGGGCGAGGAGGGGAAGCCGGTGAGCGGCAGGAGAATGAGCGGGAGAGAGAGCCGTCGCTCGCCTTGCCTTTCTCAGTCAGTTCAAGCGGAGGTCCTATCGACGGAGGACGCATTTCTAAGGCCGACTCTTTGATAGCCCTCCCCCTCCCAACACGCCGAAAACGACGACGAACCAGGCCGACGACCACACTCCCGAAACGCGCGAACTACTCCTTCTCCTGAGCGGAGACTTGAACGCTCGGGAGTGGAAGGAAATTTCTACGTCCGACCGGGGTGATTCGACCGGGAAGGGGGGATGGGCCCCTTTTGATTCCTCATCTCCCTCGGCGTTTTGTCGCCGTTGGTTTTATTTTTTTATATTTGCTAGCGCGCGCGTTGTCAACGCTGCGGGGAAGCCCCCGCTCCCCCCCCCCCCACGTGGTGCGTTTGCGTGTGTTTGTGTGGAGTCAGAGCAAGGACTTCACAGCAGCTTCCCCTGCGGGAGGTTTCCGCCCCTTTTTTCGGCCCAGCAGTCTCGACCGCAGCAGCGTCAGACGCCTCGGCAGATGGATGAGTTGGTTTTTTGAACGTATATGTGTTTGACTTTTACCAAGTGGATTCCCCGCCTTGAAGGCGATCAGCTGATCGGTGTGCATGGTGTGGTCCCCTGTTTGTGAATACATTGACCCCGCCCTGCCCAATTCCAGAGGGGATGTTTTACGAGTGCGACTCCTCATTTTAACAGTGAGGGCTGTGGCCTTTTATCATCGGGTTGGTGACTCACGGATTCCAATAGTGCCTTTGAGCCTTTGTTGTTGAACGACGTTTCCCATGAATAACGTTCGTGTTTTGTGCACGCTGGATAGACGTTTTGTGGACTGTCTCTCAACTATGGATAAAGTTTCTCTCGACGTATTTTAGTGTGAAGAAGATGCAGTGGAAAACTTATATGTGGATGAGGGATATTGACTGTGCTGTCAATGAGAAGCTGGACCTAGAATTTTAAATATTTCTACATTTGAAGTGGATAAATATTTTTCTTTTAATTAGATGACACTCTCTCGTCACGGTTAACCCCTAAAGTAATTTATTAACTTAGCACAATTATTTATTTAAAATATTTATTTTATTGATCTAGGTGCGAATAATTTGCGTCAAAACGGCGGAAATTGATACCTATATTTCTTTGTTATATCATAAAATTTCACGTTGCAGTTAATTTTCCAAGCCAGAGAAATTCAACATATGTCTCTGGGAGTTTAGTTCGCATGACATCTCTAAAACGAGCTTTAATGGTTTCAGATCTCGTCGTGAAACGTCGTTGTATATCACGTGACCTTAATAAAAGGAAACTGGTGGTACACCATTGCTGAGAATCGGAGGTAGGCGGAAGTATAATCTTCGCAAATTGTTTAGAGAATCTTAGCTCTCATAATATAACATAAGCTCTCTGGCCGCGCTATTGCTGATTCTTCGTCTTTTCGGCATCGACAACTACCCAGCATCTAAGAAAAATACTGGTCCTATACGGGGAAGGAAAAAGCCCCAATCAACAGGTCTTTTCCGGCACATTCATCATACTTTGGAATTAATACTCAAAAAGCCGCCAAAATGTTGAACTGCAGCCTCGTCGACTGCATCTTGCACCCCCACCATGTCCACCGGCACCAGCTGCAGATCCTGCACCAATTGGCCATGCTGCATCACCACGACAACGATCCGGAGCAGCACCATGGTGAGTGAATGGGCGTGGTCTACTTTATCGAGGTTGCGACCATGGAAACCGTTGTGGGTGGGCGGCATATGGGGACGTCGGAAATATCGACGACGGCCCATTCGGAAAATAAACACCAAATCTCCCTTCTGTGCCCCCCCGTCAATCTTTTTCGCGTACTTGTCCCCGCTGTCGTGTGTCCCTGAGAAATAAATCGATTACGGCCATGTCTTGAGCTCACGCTAGTGTTTTCCGGCGAGCAGAGGACAATTGGGCTCACCCATTTATAATTTTTCCACGGTCTCGAATTTTCAATCCTCCAGCCTTTTCCTCTACAGCACGATTTGGGAACATTCCCTTGGCTGTAAGTAATTGGATATGAATTCAGTAATACTGTGTTACCGCTAGAACGTAAATTGAGCGGCTAGCCTTCGGAGGAAAATTCCACCCAGATTTGAAATGGGTGTATGTGGTCCAGCTGCTGAGCTCAGTGTCACTTGCTTTTGAACTTTTAATTGCTTCCTGTAGTCTTTAAGTTGATATTTGCTCCTATTGTTGATACTTGAAGTTAATATTTGTTAATTACTTACAGACGTTAGAGGTTAATGTTAAATACTTAAAGGTGGTGGGTTACCTAAATTTCAGCTGCACGCATTTTCGCATGGTGTACAGAGACCTTTGATAAGCGTAAAAGACCAAGCTGCAGTAATTTTTTTACTAATCCAGGATGCGTATCATTTACCTATTACTTCCCAGGATTATTTCTGGTTTTTTTGGAACACTCAGATAAATGCGGCTTGCCTTTCGTTAATGTATTAAATATTACAAACTTAAAGTATAAGTCATGCTACAAATTGTCAACATGGCTACATATATTAATAATAATACCATTTCAAGATACGAGAAACAGTCGTTTGTAACAAGGCATATAGACGCATATTTGGAAGATTAAATATTGACTTAGCCCGTCTTGAATAGGCATCATCGTCTCTCTTTGATCCTTTTTATGAATGAGTGATACCTTTATGAATGAGTGACACTTTGTGGCAGTTTGGCTCTTTAAATGAAAATGTAGTTGTGTTATGAAATGCGTTGTTTCTGGCTCAACTAAATAAAAATTCATGATCAATAAATAAATAACCAATGTATATTTTCATTGATTAATTTAATCTACGACCGTTTTCGTCACATAATCAGGTCTTTTTGAATTTTGACTAGATGATGAAGGATCCATCGCCCATTAGACGAAACTGGTCGCGCATTAAATTAATCAGTGAAAATATGCATAATAGTTTAATTATTTAGTGATATTTATGGATGCTAGAGACTAAACGTTTCTGGACCACGCAGTGGTATGAAACTTGAAATAAGAGGACTACTCTTAATTTTATGGTTTAGGACGGAAACCTATTATGATTGCACGCAAATTACCACGTGTTTTATAATGCCTGTAGAATGGAGGCACACCCAGCTAGATAATTGTTTGCGGGTTGTTCTTCGAATAACGGTACTGATAGTCGAGGAACGCGAGAGGCAGAGAGCAAGAAGTGGGGATGGTGGAGCGATTAGTTCCCTAAAGAGACCTTGTTCCAAAAGAGCCAGAGAATAAGTGTTAACCGCTTTGAGTATGAGTTATATCTCATGCTTTAACAAAAGTATTAAAAGGCAGAACGAGATGATGATTCCCTCATGATTAATTGATAACAGTATCCGGGTATGAATGATAGTGAACTCATCGATATTTTCGTCGAATGGATTTTATTGCGAGATGTTGAAAATTAAAGATCAAGAAAATGTTTACAGCAAAGCAAATTAAAATTCCATTTGAAGTATTCCTGGAAATACGAATAACGAGTTTATTATTTTCCGGTAATTGGTCTTGGGCAATTTTTGAATGCTGTAAAATGAGGCTCCCAGCAGTTTTAATAACCAGTGGGTAAAATCATACTCGTTATAACTCCGCCCTAAGGCTATATTCAGTAGCCACGTTTTAACCAAGAGTTATTTTTTATTGACCATCAAAAGCCTTTCTCGAAAACTCAATAATATGCTGTTTACTGAGTAAATGAGGAAATGAAATTTAGCTAAATTTGTAAGATTCCCTGGATGCTTTGTGAATTAAAAGGTAAAATAACAAGAAATAGTTCTGAAATTGTAATATTTAATAAGTTCCATCAGCATATATCGCTATAGAAATTTTAACATGATGAATCAAAATTGTAAATCATGAAGTGAATTGTGTCAAGGTTCCTCAGCATCTTTGTAGAGGGAGGAGAACCCGTGTTTTCAGTTTTACGGCGAAAACAGTTGTATTGCTTATATGGATATTGAATACAGTTTTCTATGTCATGAGGAGTTACTCGAAGTTTAGCCGAGGTCATAAGCATGAAGTATGTTATACTGGTGACTTGGGGATCTTTCTTTCGTCTTCCTTGTCATCAAGGGAAATGTCAACATAACGGCTTTGGTATAGTAATAAATTTTGTGAAATTGATGAAACATTCACTCAGTGATTCAACCCGAAGGTTGGTTTGGATAGTTGAGGGTAGAGCTCACCCCGGACTATGCCACAGGCGTGTGAATTTCACACATTCAGGGTAGGGGGGGCAAGTTCCTTTCCTTGGGCCACCTCGCACTCCGAGGATTTTTTTGATTGGGGGCGTCCAAAGGCTTCACCCGGATTTGAACCCGGGGACCCTTCGATCAGTAGCCAAGCGCTCTACCCACTAGGCCACCACGCTCCATGAAACTATCCACTAAACTTGATGAAACTATGCCCATTTAAATTTTTTCCAACCTAATTATGAGAAATGTTGTGAAGTCTTAATGTTCCCTCTCCTCGCATAGTTGAGTTGTCTTTTGTTTAATGGTTTCATTCATGATTCCGGACTCATTAATCACACAATCAAATGAGGTGGTTTTCTAGCGCTTCACGGGGATTAAGCAGTTAATTTATTTCTGCGGCCAGTTAACTCTTAAAAGGTACCTATTCATTATGTCTGCCGCGTCGCTGGTACTGAAAACATTAATTCCTTTCTATAATTATGGCATCCATTCAAGAAGAATATGGTGAGACATATGGGTTTGGGTTGGTGAAATGTTTAGAGAACGCTCAAGAGTCTGGCTCTCCATTTGGAGGGCCAGGGTTCGAATCTTGGTGACTGAGGTTTTCTGGTCCTTATTTTTCGATCCTTATATGGGTGATGCGTGGAGAGTACTTAAAATTTTATACTCCTTTCGTCGGATGTGACGTTGAACAGTAGATCCCTTGAAAAATCCCTTGGGCGTGAAAAAAGCAAAAAAATGGGGAAAAGGATCATTACCAAGGCCATTGCCCTTTTTTTCAACTTTTACCATTTTGTTACTGGCCACCATGCATGTATCCCAGAAGTAAGTGTCTAGAGTACGTTTTCCTGAATACGCATACTTATTTTTATGTATATCGGCAAGTTTAGGATAAATATCGGAGAAATACTGCTGGAGTCGGGTTTTTATTGGAAATAATAACGGTAAAAATAGAATCGGAGCCCCCGGAACTCCCGGAATTTATACAACTATAGGTCACTACTATTTTCTTATGTATTATGAATTCAAAAGAACTTTTCGACTCACCTTACTTGGAAGTACGAACTGTCTCAATTCATATCATGAATCCTCACTTCTGTGGAATTACACGCCATGGGCTCATTGAGTTCCTTTTTGCCGAAAAACGAAAATTTAATAACCAGGAACTTTGTTTTTGTGTAATTGAGACAGTAATGAGAACAACACGTTTACAAAAAACTTGTTAGTATTAAACGTAAATAAAATTTCGCATTTTCATTCGAATATAGTCTAGAATGGTACCAGGAATGTGTTAAAACTCATTAAATTTACAAGCTAGATACCTATGTTTGTGAACACAACCGCCGGGAATTCATTTTATGGCATCAGATATTTGGGGCAATGATAGTTAATCCCAGTGAGGCAGTGATTCCTTCTTTCGTAAATTTCGTGTCGCGTACGCAAATGGGGCCAAAAAAATATGGATTTTGATTGTAGGTATCTATCAATGGGGGGCGTCGCAGAAATGAACATTTTTCAATGTCTTGCTATGAAAAATTGATATGACGCATCAATGGAATGTAAGAGATAATAGGCAAGGTGAACGTTTACGTATAAACAAACGCCTTTTGTCTAATTCCAGTGAGGCTAATGGTAAAGTTTTATCACGCCCGCACATACTATTCCTCCTGCTTCTTTTTTTATTTTTGAGGATTTGTCTTATATTAAGAGCTTTGAGGCTCGCTTATTAAAAAAAACGAATTTTTTTACCCTTTCCGCATTTTATTCAAGATCAAATGTTTTTCAGGAGTTTCGGAACTTATCAATGAACCTGATCGAAAGGGATCAAATCAAAATTAACCTGATTTATTTTAATCCACGCTTGACGATAATTTCTGCCGGAATAGATTTTTGGTACCCGATACTTAGACACATCAGCAGTCATCAATCAGAAGATTATTGTTCCAACTCTATATTCCATTCTCTCCTCAGCATATTGTTTCATTCTTTAATAATTCTTCCTTTTGATTAGTGAAAAATTCTTTGCAAATCCACAGTTGTATTTTAAAAGCGACCGGTTTTGAGGTCCTCTGGTAACTCATGTTACTTTGTTACAAAACCAGTGGTTTTTTATAGTAACAATGTGTAATTGCAAAGTATTTTTCATTATTTCACTGTGAAAGAATTCCTACTTCATTTTGAGTTAGTTCATTATTTTCCTCATATACTTAAGATCGTTGAAGATATTTTAGCACTATTATACCCTCCCTATCTGTTTAGAAGTACCTTATTTCAAAATTGAACATGAGGATGGAAATCAATAAAATCTTTTAAAATATAATCGAATTAACATATCTCTTTTCGTTTTTTCGCCATAAAATCTCTGCAATATTTGTTAAATTAGGATCGTAATTCCTAGAACCTCGTGCGTATTCCGATTTTAATCCAACATTACCTTCTCTTGTATCTTCAACGTAGAAATTTTGACAAGCATAGTATCATTTCATGTCCCTTTTCACATAATTTCTTTTAAGAAGTAATGTCTTTATACTGCATTAAATAATAATGGTTACTTAATTACGAACTAATTCAATAAAATTGATGTGATTCATTTTGGAATTCATACTCAACAAACAATTTTATAGCAGCAATATAGAAACTTTAATAACACGCGCTACGAGGCCATTTTAACAGACTGAGATTAAGTATAATAGAATCGTAGTAATATTTCTTCTGTCTATTCAATTTTCTGTGTTTTTTCGAAGTGCGCTTTCTATCTCCCTCGACACCGGCCAGTCTGAGGGTGGGTTATTCACGCGTTCCCTGCCAATAGGCTCATGTCCCAAACATTCTACTCTCTTTTCCTCATATGGGCCTCTGAACGCAGGTGCTGTTTTCGTCCCCAGGAGCGAAAATAGTGACCAAGAGGGCCTTTAACCTCCCGTGTAAACATCGAGTCAGCGTTCCTTATCCCATCGCATACTTCCCCTCCACGCCTGCACCTATTCATACGTGGCGTGTCGTCGAACCTCCCGTTATGTTCATCTCTAGCCGATAAGTGCACGGGAAAGGCTTTTCGCGGATTTATTCGGCCCGCGAGATGATTCCCTCGCTACCACCTTCACTCCACGCGAACGGATACGTGCGAACATTCGCCGCAGTCTTCTGGTTTTATTGCCCTCGGCCCAGGTAAACACACTCGCGATGATATTCTTTTTATTATTTTCGTGGGCGATGTTCAGGCGGCAAAGGAGGCAAGAAGCTTGTCGGAGTTATTAAATCTGCTCTGGGATTTAGTGCGCGGTGACAAAATGTTTTTTTTTTGACGTAACCACTGCGCAAACACGAATGAAGTTCGACGTTTGCTGAATTTGCATATTTGATGGACGGGAAACGAGAGTAAAGCCAGGGAATGAGGGGAGGATTGCTTCTGTAGACGCAAAACACGAGATCTTCAGTAAGAGGTTAATATACGTTTCCGTTCTGAAAAGTACGACGTCTGCGGAAAAGAAATAGGGCTAGTAATGAGTGAAGGAAAATGAGATAATTCCGGAGTCAAATGACGCATGTGACTATCGAAGATAGCTTGGCGCATCAGTGCCTTCTGCAAATAGAAATAAAATATATACTCCTGGGTGCTAAAGGATACTCGTGTTTGGATATTATTTCTAGGAACCCATAAATCAAGTACTTAAGTGTCTCTGAGGGATAGTTTACATTGAATAAAAGTTCTCCTCCCGACAAAATACGTTAATTTTTATCGAAGAATCGCCATGGAAGTTTCGCTTGTTGAATGACTGCGCTTTCCAGAACCCTCCTTCAAAAGGCTGTAAGTTTTTATGGCATTAATTATGCTATTAAAACAAGCGTTATGCAACGCAATGAAACGAACTCCGCCGATGGTAAAAGTTTACGCAGCAGGCGGAATTAAATTATTTTTAATGTTTTACCGTATATGAATTTTTGGTATTTCTAAATCAATGTATATGATTATAAATTGCTAAGTTACGAAATCAATATGATTACCCTTATTAGTTATGTTCTGCGATTACTCTCTAGTATTGGCCTTCTATAACATGTAGCTTCATTCATCCAGATATCTTTGTATTTAAATGTTTTATTACAAGATAATTTTTCCATGCATACTTTTTTAGTTAATAATTTTAGCTAAAAATGATTCAGTACAATTCATTATGATGAATGCGTATGGAGTGAGTTAAACTCATTTATAAAAACATAGTTAAGTTGAAATGAGGAATAATGTCTAAGATATTTTATTGGTATTAGATAACTGAAAAAAAGATAACGTGAATGAAGAATTTCAGTTTGAGAGTTTCACCTAAATGTTCACAGGCGCTTAACCTGTGATGCCCAATTAATATTTCCATTGACTATAGTGTACCTTGCATCAATTCTAAGGCGTGCATATAAGTTTAAGCTGTGTTGTCTTGATAACCGAAATTTTCTTTGAGGAATCCATACATTTACGTACTTGTGGAAGGTTACTCGGGATTTCCACCGGGTCAGGTTCTCCAACTCCATCTCGGCCGACGTTTCGATGAACGAGTTGTCCATCGTCATCAGGTCATCATGCCCTGATGACGATGGACAACTCGTTCATCGAAACGTCGGCCGAGATGGAGTTGGAGAACCTGACCCGGTGGAAATCCCGAGTAACCTTCCACAATTCTATACGCCGGGAAAGCCTGCGATCATTATTTGCGTACTTGTTAAAATAACCTCTTTCATTGGATCTCAACGCTTCAGTATAGCAATATGGCATTCAGTTTGTGCATATGAAAATGTTGCCAGAGCTTAGTTTTCTCTTTTATTCATATGCTGGGTATGCTCTTGGGGATGCGACTCTTGGCGAGGCAATTTATTTTATGAAGTCCCTTCCTATTTTGGAAGGATTGAGCAACTACGTCTCTCTAGCAATTTTTAACTTTTCCCGTCGTATAAAAGATATATTTTAAATATTTTATTCCATGTTGAATCATTTCCTTCTCCTCATGTTTTAAAGCTCCCTTCACTGCAACTAAAAATGTTTGAATTTTGGTTATTTTTCCCACCATTCTATGATTTCATCACGTGAATAAGTGTGAAACTTATTGATTCACGTAATCTGTGGTATCAGACATTGTTATGAAAGTAATAGTTTGAGACCGTGTGAAAGTCTTAATCACCTTCAAGATTTAAATTCATATATATTTTTTTAATGGCCTACAAAAATTATTGATTTGAGGACTGTGGCCACTCACTTTGGAGAACAATCGCTCATTATTGTAGCGTATAATACCTACTCGGGCTTCAATTCGCTGAAAGAATTCTTTCACTTTTCAGTTATGGAGTTCTTAACCTCTATTGGTCTCGCTCAATCCTTAAAGAGGAAAGATAGGATAATAACCTGCGGATGAATAAAGAAACAACTAAGAAATTAATAGCAGTAGTTTACAGCAATCAAATAACCGCCTCCTAGTTGCGACTAACTCCCTTTTGTTTCTTACTGGAGAATCGCTTCGCAGGTTAAAAACCCATGTTTTTAGCTGCGCTCTTTTTTGTGAATAAAAATATTTGCATTTTCATTGTGAGTCTAAAACCTTCCTCTGAATAGCCAGGCTGGTGGTGTTAATGGCTCAGCCGAGATATTTGTGGATGCTTAAAGAGTTACAACCTCTCACCTAAAGAGTACGTAATTAGTGGAGAGTCACCCCTCTGCATGTTAGGTTGGCGAGTTTGGGTAAAAGGTTGATAAATAAACGCGTAAATGAAAGAGGAAGTCAAATTTAAACGTTTATCTTTCATAATCATTGTTATGTAATTACCTCTTCAAAGCTTTTGTTTAAGTCCAATTCATGTTCCCACACGCTGTCAACCCTGAGGGGACGCAGTCATAGAACTGTCAATCTAGCTCTCTCGGAAGAGATGAAATTTGTATTTGCTTCTTGTGGAGTTGTCTAATTTCATAGAATTAGGTAATAGTAACTAGGAATTCTGAAGATGATACTTGTGACAGCAAAAATACCTTGAATGTAGACATTTTTGCTGTCATCAAAGTGTTGGATTCTATGTATTTTGTTTGCAAGGCTATGTATTTTGTTTTTGTTTTTAATGTGAGACCAATTTCTGTAATTACATCTGGATATCATCAGGTGTCGTTAGATATCGATAATTATGCTCACTATGCTCATGGTAAAATTCACAGATTCCAAGCGGTCATGTTTGTCGAATTTAATTTTGAGGGATATTTTATTATTTAGAATTGTTTTCCTAAAATTGATCCCCGCAATTTTCTGTTTATATAGAAAACTTTAAGTTTCACTTCCTTCAAATATGATGAAAATTGTCGATTCTCATGCCGTCTCTTGTAAGCATGTTCTCGTGAGCTGTTAAATCTATAATCATTTTACAATGGGTGCCTTGTCATTTTAATCCGTATCATTGCTTGCTTTCCAAAGTCGGTGAGAGGTCTCCAACAGTCCTTGATTTCTGAAGGGACTGCGAGAACAACTTTCAGATTTTTCGAATTTTTACGTGGTACTAAGAACATGTTTTGGTCAGTTGTGCCCAGTAAAATTCGTTGTTAAATTAGCTGTCCCGCGTTATATGCTTGACAAGGATATTGGATGACTTCATTACTGATTCCGTTTACGTTGTTAAGTACGAAGTTATGCTTCATATTTTTTTCGTATGATTCACAAAGAGGGGTCCTTGTGAAAGGTAGTATTCATGTTAACTTGTAAATATAGGAATAATGCACTTTTTCTGAATAACGTTATTTTTTGTTATAATATCTAAAAATAAAGAATATCTTGAATTACCTTTGCACAAAGAACACCTTTTATGATCTCTACGGAGGACTCGTCACCCTCACACGAGATATGGGATGGCTCTTATTTTACTGCACTGGTTCACCACGGCGCATACACCGCATTTCTCATCCCGTCAATGCAGTGCGGGCGATGAAAATGTGAGAAGATCTAAAACGCACACCATTGAGGGAGTAAAATGGTTCCAGTCCGTGCTGTCTGCGATAAGGATCTTGTCATTTTTATCCCTCCTCGGAGCGTCCTAAGCGAAGACGCGTTTCCAAGACTCCGCAGCTGCATCCATGGTTTGCGGGAACCATCTCATTCAGTAAATTCATGAATGGATCTTTCCATTCATAGAACCTCATAGGGAATTTAAAAACCGGTGCGAAAGGTATGGGACGAAAGTAAATAACTGGAGTGCTAAATTGACGTATTTTGTGCAGAAGTGTAAGCTAAACGTGGAAGAAGCAGTCGGGGTTATATATTTACTGGCTGTATCACATTTGATGATAAATTTAATGTTAGTACTTTAACATTAAGAGCGGATTATTAGATAGGTATTTTTGGGGGACAACTTAGTTGACAAAAGTGGCCTTTACTCCATGGGGGAAGTGATGACTGGAACACTTGAAGAAGGTGTGAAGAAAAGGATATGGAGAGTTTCATTTGGAGCCTGGCGTAATAAGAATGCCTTAGCTGAGCCTTGGGAGAGAGGATGAGAGTTAATTTCTGGCGGGTCTGAAGAATTATCTGGAAGAATAGATAGAATGAAAGACCAAAACGAGTAATTTTCTTTGCAAGTAGTTAGGGAGATTGGGGTGCTGGTAGTACGGTGCTAAGCAGGTAAAGAGAACAATAATTAGATGCGACAATACCACTCGCTTTCATGGCTTAATTTAGATGTGGATAAAGTTAGAATGAGATTTGAATGGAAGGAGTTTAGTGGATCATAATTGCAAATGTCGATGTATTTTATCTTGCATACTTAGGAGGCTTATAGAAATTGAAAGATTTCCATTTGCTCTAGGGCGCCAATGACGTTGCGAAACAACAGCACCTTCCATTCCGTACAGACCCTCCGGACTAGGTATCGCACTTCAAAACAGATCAGGAGAAGATTTAATGTGCGGTAAACAACAAAATAATGTCGATAAGCACAACCTCGATGGTTGTTTTTGTGTTGATTGTCTGAAAGGGCGTCAAACATGGATATTGTAAAGTCTTAAATTACTCACTGGTAAAATACTTACGCTGAACGAATTCGGTAACTACACGCAAGAAAATCGGCCAGAACTGTTGTCCACCCACAGAATGCTACCTACCAGCAGGTTACTAAACATTTCGCCAGTGCACATCGTTCCATTCAACGCCTTTCGTGTGCGCTGAAGTGCGCTGATGTTTTCCGATCCGCGCTAACTTCAAAACCTTGAATAGAAAGCTCTCATTAACAGCGTAATTGTCACGAACGTTTCCCGAATATTAACGGGAAATTCCATTCAACGTCGTTCGTGTGCACTGGTGTGTTCCGATTTGCGCTAACGTGAATACCTTGAATGGGAATGTTGCAGAAATGCCGTCGGCATGGTATCCCAGACATTATAGTCCTCTGATACGTAACGACAGAGGCAGCAGCATAAATCCTGGTGAAAGCACCTTGGATACCCTAGCGTAAAAGCATCGCCCTGCTATGTATTTTGCGTACTGGAACATCGTAGTGAAAAAGTTCCTGAGAAAGGAACTGCCCCTTCCTCCCAGACCGCGCGAATGTTAAAAATTAATCTCTGATTTCTGAATCAGCGGTTTATTTTTCACCGATTTACCCCGACGCAACATTTCATTTCAAGACTTAAAAACATTTGCTTTCCATTTCACTTAACTCTCATTTTAAGCATGTATGACCACCTATAGTGATTCGGAGTGCACTTGTTGGGGCCACGTTATTTTTGTGATTATTTCCAAGTGTCGCATTCTATGAAGAGTTTATTCATTTTTGTATGTATTTGTGCAGGAGAATTAAAGGCCACCCCGAAAATAAAAAGTAAAGGCAGGGTCTGTCAAGAACCTTACAGTCAGGTGGAAGAATAAACTCAATAATTTCTCCTGTCATCGTCCATGCCTTGGAACTACGGAAAGTATTGTATTTGTTCTCGCTTTGCCTTGGAGGCATTAGGAATCGGTTCGTTTCTCGTCCGTCGCCTGCCGAAGGACACCTCACTCCACTTAACTTCCAGTGCGGGACGTGTTATTATGGCACGCAAGGACCTCCCCACTCTCATACTACGTCTTTCCTTTCTTCCGCGGCGTCCAGCGACGCGTCTCGCCTACCGCGCCCGCCCATAAGAAGATATGCAAGGGAGCCGTTTATCGAACACGCCCAGCCTCCCGTTGTGGCACGCAAGGCTGTAACTTTCGATACTTCACGGCGTGCGGAGAAGATGCACGCGGCCCTTTGTTTTTACGGCGAGAGTATATCCTCGCGCGGGACTGTAGAAAACTACCGAACCGGGATTCGATGGATCGAGCCTCAGGAAGGCTCAAGATTTAGGTTTTTTGCTAGATAGTTTATTGTACGTTAAGCCTAGCGATACTTTTTGGTTATTTTTGTTAGCTGTTTTAATGGTTGCACGTATTAAAGCCATTTTATATGTCATTCCACGAAATACAGTTTAATCCCACTAAACGCTCTCTTATGGGATTCTTTGTTTCAGGCTCAATTATGTCCAAAATTTACTGTCACAAATAAATAAACTATGAATATTTTCGCTAAAATAAATTAATGCACAACCGGTTTCGTCACAAAGGTGACATTATGAGGTGTCGATGATGGTGAAACGTATTGGTGTCGCTATGATGATAGAATCGGTCGTGAACTAAATTAAATTAGTGAAAGTGAAATAGTTTATTTATTTGTGAAAGCGATCTCTTGCATAAAATTTGGTGAGCACTCGTTTAGTCACGTAGCTTTGGTGAATCTTTGGAGCGAATCCGTTTATGAATGTATGAATTTGTTTACTTATCAATTCAAAAAGAGATTGGAATCACCACTAAATTCACACAGTCTCATTTTCGATTTCGATATATTATCACCGACTTGATTCATTAACAATTTGTCTTCTCATCGACCGAATAAATGTCAGCTATGAAACCCTTCATTTTAGTACTCAGGCTGAAATTAGTTGAGGGTATATTCTCTCCAGGTGCGTAATGATTCCTGCATGATACATCTTGTGGTGATGAAAATTACCTAGTTTTCATTATAAGCTGACTTCACTCTTCGCGCTACTTGCATATAATTCACTCTTCTTTAGGCCTCACTCAACTAGTAATAGAACGTGATTGACTCAGTGACTGTTACAGATTAATAATAAATTACCTGACTGGATAACCGATAAATGGTAACTTGGTCCGCCAAAAAATTTTCAAAGGAAAAAGGTATATTTTAGGATTATATCCCTAGGTTGACTTTCAAAGCCTCTTGGTGCACGTTGAGTCCGAAGTTAAATATTGAAATAAGTAATAATATCATATGTACAATAGGCATAGTAAAAACCGAATTATGGTGGGATTCAATGACGCCACGGATGGCATTATGGACTGCTGTAATAGTTGGCGTGAATGCATAGGTAATTGTATGTACTCACGATCATGAAGCGTCCTTGCCTGTAAAACTTTTTTCTTAGTAGTTGAAATATAGCTAAAACATGATCTTGTAATACTACCCACAATTCACAATTAGATGCATTCTATTTCCAGTCATTCAAGCGTTGCCTGAAATGGTCTCCAATTCTAGCTATAGCTAAATTATCCACTGATTGTATTACGGATGACCTGCTTAACCTATTTGCCGTATTCAAAAGTCTACCTTTCTTCATTGAATACTAAAGAGTTAAATCGAAATTAGAAGCTATGACGTGGTGGAAGGACTCCATAGTTGAAGGACCAGTTTCGGCTGTCAAGCTATCTTCAGCTACTTGTACCTGAAGGTGGCTTGACAGCCGAAACCGGTCGTTTTTTTCTAATAAACAGTGGTAGTCACAAAGTTTCTTCATTTCAATAATGCTAAGGAGGTTATTCTTTATTCTCCCCGAGAACATATTTGTTGTATTTCATTTGAAGTATAGACTGGATGAAGATAGTACAGGTAATGGAGTACGATATCTGTCAAATGAAACTGGGTCTTTAAATGTATTGAAATTAATGTGGTTGGAAGGTACCTATATGAATTAATGCAATTTTTTTAAATTACGTTTTTGAAGTATATTTGATACATTAAGTACCGATTTATCTTTTTTTTAACAATCCACCGCAGGAGATCACTTTCCTTGAAGAGTACTTGGAGAGGAATTTAAATCGTTAGGAGTGATTTGGGGTAAATGCAGAATGAATTATTATTTTAATTTTAGAGGGGAATCACTGACTACAGGATTAAATGGCGGAGGAATGGATTGCATGTTGTCATCGGGAAACAGTGAATGACGTTTGAATTTGGTTTATTTTTTCCGAAAGTTACTTGTGACTGGTTAAGTGATCGTTTAGGACAGGTTCCATTCATTACTTCGCAAAATTAATTTCGGATATGTTTATAAAGGTAAGTTCTTCCGAAATTTCGCCTTTAAGTATATAGTGGAATGAAAGTAATGTGCAACATAAGTTTTTTTCTGTCTTAAATGTGTATCTTCATAAAATTGCTTCCCAGAAAGCACCTGAAAAATTTAAATACTTGACTCTTGGGGTTCCGTGTGGCACGTAATCCGAAAGCCTCGTCCACAAGCCTCGTCATCGTAGGCATTGAATTAAAGTGCGACAACTGCCATTGAGAAGGCAGTTTGTATCGCATTTAAAATATTTTAAAATTATTGCTGTGGTAAACTATGTGTTTCGCGATTACAGGCTGTCTACTGTGTGTAATCGTATACGAGAATTACACTCAGTTCCAGGAACACTGGTGAAGAAGAAATATTGGTTTAATAGAAGTTTTAGCGGAGACCACCTCACGAATTGAACGCAACTCTTAATTGAAAATTTGAAAAACTATTACCGGATGTCAAATAATCCCCAAGCGAAAATCGATAGCCTTTAATGTTTATTTTACTTTGCTTACGCTGTCTCCACGACAAGTAGTACATGATGAATAGAATAAGCGACTGATGCACTCGGATGTTTCTGCAGCCTTCTGAGATCCATTTCCTCTAGCTCTTCATGAATTATTGCATCGAAAATTACTTTACTTTTTTACTATCACACACTTTTAAATAATAGTAGAAATTTGCTATTCCTACTAAACTTACAGTATGCTCGCCATAAATTACTACCCAAATGACTGCGTCATCATTTTTGTACTAATACTGCAGTACTTCTAAATTTGTCTAAGTATTCGTCATGGCTATGAATAATTAAGTGTATGCTTCATTTAGATTGTACACTAGTAAATTTTAAATTACTGTGCGATAATGACTCTGATAGCCAAGTCATCGTTGGCAGATTAGTAGGAGAAGTTTGTGAGGTGGGTGCCCGTTTTCATTCGTTGAGTTCAGCAAAGAGCTCGTGAATAGACTTCCAATTTTTTTCTTTACTTTCGGGGGGAAGTCTAACACCAGAATTTTATATACCTCTTGAGGAGACAATGCATCATATGCATTTTTATTGCAGGGTTTACAGGTTTTATGACTCGCTGAATTAGCGTGTTCTCTCTCTTACCTTTTTCTGTTTGAAGTGTCTCAAAACGGAGTGAGAATTTCTCAAGCAATTGATGCGTGTCGTGGAAAAATGGTCTTTGAGTCAGGAAAAACAGGCAATTTATTCGTGTACATCGGGGAAACTTTTACGACAGATTAACAAAGCTTTGGAGCTTAACTCAGTTGAGGAATAACGGTTTCACATCAATTTACGTAAAAGCTAGGGGTAAATTATCTCGAGGCTGAATAATGGAACTGATGGAAACTTTCATATACCACTTCCCTGTTAAATTTATCGACTTTCCGGCGCTATCAATTGCTCTAGAATGAGAGAATTGTAATGAGTCTTTTATTATGCTTCATCGTAATGAAATAATAATAGTAAAATTGTTTCAAAGAAGCCGTCTATATTATCCAGATCTCTATCAATCTATTACCTCCATCAAAGGGCCTTTCGCGGCTAAGTTATTACTCGTTATGACACCTGACATTAATACAGCTCTGCCCGTGTGATATTATCATCGTGAAATATACATTGTGAGGTACTATCATTTCAAGAAAGTGAAGAAATATATGTGTAAGATCCAAAGGACCTACCAATGCCTTTGATCATATCATAGAAAACGTTTTGCTTTTTTTTCAAGGTTATTGTGAATTTCATGACTGAATAAACTTCCTGCTTGAGCAATCAATCAGTATAATTCCGGTTACTTCGTTCAATTTCGGTTGAATAAAATTATATTTAAGATACCTAGTACTCACAATATAGAATCTGGTAGTTTGTAGGAAATATTACTAAGTGACTTTCAGAGTGTGATTTGTCACCTTTTGCTCTCTACTTGCTAGTAGTCATGAGGCACAAGCCTTTTCGGTGGTTCATGACTGTGGGAAGTCAATGAATGAAAAGGAAGTTACGAATTTGGCAAATGATATAGGACTTGAGATTTTTACTTGGGTTAAATTTTCATATTATGTACATAGTCCGGAGAAATTGGTAGCCCTCTTATTCTAATTGGTTTTTCTCGTTTGATGAATTTGTATAGCGTAGATTAAGATTAATCATCACAGTCTTGCGAATATTTTTCGACTAATACCAATATTTTTGGTGTATCAACTACATTGTTAATCCATTCTATATGGTGAATTTCCCATGTTGATGGCTTCAACATTCTTATGAGTTATATTGCCGTTTGTTTCAATATTTTCTCATATTTCATATATATGGTGCCATCCTTACAAGAAATTATTTAATGTGTACGTAAGCTCTGTATTTTCTCGTGGTTGATGATAGTTCCAAGACTCACCGGGACCACCGCACAATAAAGGATAATATGGGCTCTATAGTATCGGCCTTAACTCCGTGTAACTCATTGTAAATGAAATGTTACTGCCGCTACCAATTTCCGATTTTTGATTCCCGCATTTGCGTTGAAGCTAAACACCAAGTGACAAATTGTGCAATTTCAAAACGAATTTCTTATCTTGCAAATAACTCTGCTTAAGTCGCTTATCGTTCATAAATTTAAGCTCGTTAATGTAAGAAGAACATGAAAGCTAAATATTGCGAAATACTTTCGATGAGACTCAGAAGAGAAAATCCTTGTCTGATGGAATCAGTGCATGTGAAAGAGCTTTTGGATTCCGTTAATGACAAAGCATTAACTACGTCATTACTGGGAACTCATGTTATATCGGAACTGAAATTCAATTTCTTTGTTGCGTAACAGCTTACGCTATGGTCCCATGGCTATATATAAATATAAAATTTTCAACGACGGAGCTCTGTAAATTAGCCTCATAATGAGCTTACCATAGCAGACTTAAAAATGAGAAGCGTGGCAGCAGCCCTCTACACGATTTGCTTTGAACAAATCAAAAGAAATTTGTTAATACTACAGCCCTTTCTCTATTATGTTTTCAATTTAGAGAATATTTAAAATACATTAAAAGACGCTTTTCTTTGCTCAACCAATTAGCGCGCAACAAACCCCTCTCTATGTTTTTACGTCTAATTTATCGTCCTTAATTTTTACCTGTTTCCCGTGCGGTGCTAGTGCCTACCATGGTAAGCTGGTATTTTTAGGAACTAAAATTTACGATGAATCATGTAGGGACGTACGTTTACTCTGCGTTTTCTGCTCACGAAAGCACGTACGATGGTCGGTACTTCGGTGGTGTGATCCTGGAAAATTAGAGCCGATTGCGAGTGGCCAAGCGGAAGTGTGGAAACGAGTCAGCCTCCGCCCTATAGCGCATGCAAACCCTCTCTGTAATGATCGCTATTTCTGCCTTTTGTCACCCGTTCCCCACTGGCGTCCTTGGTTCCCTTCACCGGTCTCAACTTTCCCGCCAGCGCTAGCGGCGGGCGTTGAGGCCCCGGCGAAATAGAAGCAGCGCTGGGAAGGCCGAGCGTTGTACGGGGCTCCCCTGAACGCATTGGGGCGTCGGAGCTTAAGTCAAAAGGAGCCGATGCAAAATGAATGCAGCCGTCTCGAAGCTCCCCCTCATTCATCACCATAGGAATTCCACCCATTAAATGGTAGGTACGTGGACGTACAGACACTTCATAAAGTATCGCGACACACTACGACAGAGGTTCGAATGGGTCAGCTGTCGAAGCTTGAAATACGTTGGCTATCCTGGGCCATTTCTGGTGACTATGAGAATTAGCGAGTACACTATTCAATATCCATTATGCATAGCACCAGGTTAAGTGGGACCGCATTCTGGGAGTACTCTCGTTCAGGGCGAGGACAGATTTGCACCCTGAAGCGGCCTTGAGGATTGTATTGGTAGGAAAGAAGCTAACAAGGAACGTAGTAATAGGGAAATTGTGGTGGAAAAGCAATATTGAATGGAGTAAAAGTGCGACTGACTATACGAGTGAGTGCACTAGAAGGTAAAGCGAAGAAGAGCCGAATAGACGGGAAAACGACCTCCTGCCTATGTGTGAGGAAGAACGGAGATTGCTATCGGCTAGACTCAGGAAGTCTTTTAGCCATTCACGATTCACAGATATTATAAGTGACATGTCTTTTGGAACATTATGAGACACTGGCTAAAGCCATCGGACAGTAGTTGTTGGATGTTAATAGAGAGTATCCTAATTTTGGTAATGGTATCTCTTCTTTAATATATTGCGTATCCTGAGGAGTACGTGTATAGTGGCTCACAAGTACGCTAAAAAATCGAAAAATGGTAGGATAAGGCTGAAATTGCAATAAAAATATGTATTTAAACGTTTTTTTAGCGCAAATTAAGGAGTAATATTTCGGGAAATAAGATACCAAGTGGTACGCAAATCAGAGGTATGAGGTTGGGAATCTCTGACCTACTAGACGTGGCTGATTGCAATTGGCTTCCACAATTATATGGAACGTCGCTTCCATCTAACAACCTACTAGATTTCCACGACCTTGGAGAATTTTTTTTCTTATGCTTCCTTTCAGGAAATATCGATTTTCCAATATTACATCCCTTTTCAACCCCTTGAATCCTTTCCCTCTCTTCACATTGTCAAATATCCATGAGAAGAGAGCAGACGGCGCTGCCTTGATACATACTTTTGTGAATCTTGTATTTTCGCCGCGAATGATCCAACTAACTTGACCTTTGCACGAAATTTGTCCATATATTTTATGAATATAGCAGTGTTATCTTTTTACTTATTTCCACGTTGCATTTTTATAGATATATTATTGCCGTAACTGTACATTTCCGCTGCTAATAATAATACTCAGGTTTATTAATTGCAACATTGATTCATTCTATATGACCGAATGGGCATGTAGAATGAATTAGTGTTGCAATTGAACAATATTTCCCTTGTGCTATCGTACCGTTTCAGCTATTCCTTTTTTAATTCTATGTTTTTATTCTTCTCTTCCATGCTTGCCGAACATACCTGTATTCCATAGTAAAAAGAAATATTTTCTATGTAATTTCCATAACCATTTTTCCACTCACAAATGGTGTGGAAAATTATGAAGTGTACATTTATTTTTACAATGGTTAATTTCCACAAAGTTTGCTCGTCTATGATTAATTTCAATGACATATTCTTGTCTATCACCCTCTTTAACATATCGTATTCTCCCTGTATGCCATCCGGCCAATTTCCCTGCCTGCTTATAATCTCTTTTACCAGCTTCCTTTCCTCGCCTAACATCTCTAATTCTTCCTAATTTTTTTTATCTCAACTTAGCTCTTAAAGTCACATCTCTGACCAAGTTTTTGAGCCACTTATAACGCATCGCTCTATGTTAAGGTCTTAACTAGTCTTTACTCTTTGTCTTGCTTAATTTTATCCTTATCAATTCCCTTCTCTTTCGTAAATGCTTCCTTTCCCGATGCAATTCTTTGCCTTGCGTCCTTGCTGCTAAACCTATTCACACCCAGAATGTTCTTTTTGGGTCCGTTGGGGAGGAAATCTCATGTGAAATGAAGATACATATATATAATTTTATAATTATATATATCTTCATTTAATAATAGTTAATTTTTATCAATCATCTACACAACTTATGCTGATGATTGATAGTTAGTAATTTTTAATTACCCACGTTTTAGGAGGCGGAGGTTCAGTGTTTTATTTTCGGGTGGCCTTTTCCATTATTTTCTTCTCTTCTGCGTAGTCAAGAAGGCCAGCCGAGTGCCTCTCCTTCCTCGTTCCGCGACGAAGTACCTACCTACCTTTCTCCACCCGCGCTGAGTATTGAAAAAATCATCCAAGGTCTTCTGACCAACTTGCCGTCACACTCGGCGATGGTCAGTGGCAAAATTTTTGTTTTAAATAAAAAATACTCTCTATTGGACACCCCTCTCAATCACTCTCCCTCTGCCACGTTACACCAAAATATATCTCCGTTAGCCTCGCGCTCTTGTGAACATTAAGTTCATCCAGCCTTGGGCGAATTCGAACGAAAGGTGCCCTGGTGTCCTATGTCATTAAAACGTTAACGAGTTTGCCGCACTTTAAAAGCCTCGAGGTCGGAGGAACGTCCAATGCTTTGATTTTTTCGCGGGACATTCGACGGTTTCCGCCGAATGAGTCTGCGTTTTTTGGTCAAATTTGGCTAAAGTCGTGCTATTTCTTGGAATTGTGCGTCGCATTATTTGATCGTTTGATTATAATTTTCGATGAAATGAGTTATTTTTTCCCTTCACTTAAATTTTCATTTTTGTTAAGTCGCTATTATTTATTTGCAAACTTATTAACCTCCAGAGTGGAACTGATTATTTCTTCTGACTAAAATTCCTATGGCACAGTGTTTCATCGCGTGAGTATGAAATATATGTTCAAATATATCTTTGCGTGACTATGAATCTCTTTAATCTTTCCCAAGCCCGTGTGCTTTGTGACATTTAACAAATAAGTTTCGGGTTATCTTTTCGAGGCCTAAGGAATTAGAATTGCAAATGTGGACGGGCGATCAATTAACAAAACTCGTCTTATTAATTCATCTAATAAAAGCAATTAACTGTTAATTGTCTATCCGGTGAGAAAAATCTGTTGAAAATGAATGCTGACTGGAAGAAAAATGAATGCATTACGAACGGATGTTAACGAAAATACATCAAAAGACGAATTTAAATCTTTGTTTCCTTTTTTCCTCGAGTTTCATTAGAATTATATTTGGTTCTGATGACTTCGATGATGTAATTTTTCCTCCATTCCGTTCACTTTCAGAAATATTTTTATTTTTCGATGGACATCATTAAAAAGACCCGCGTAGTTCTTACGGTAGCTGGTGAAGAGTGGTGAAATAAATACCAGAAATGTAGACGTTCAGCGAAAAAAGATAAAAAAAAGGGCATAGACCCTTGAGTCAGTGAAAATGTAAAGATATTTATTATTAAAAGAGAGTTTCTTATGAAAAATATGCCGTTATTTGGAAGCAAAATCTAGAATTCTGTGTGAGAAGAAGATTTGATCAGATTGAGAAAATGTGACGGTTACGAATAGAAAATGTGACGGTAAGGTATACGAATACAAGAGGCGGGGATTAGATAACTTGGGAGGAAGGGAGGAAGGAATGTTTCTGGTGAAAGTGAGAGGACAGAATAAGTAGGTGTAAAACGTTAAAGCAGACAATAGGACATCAAATAGCTATGTGTCTCGCTAACATTGCTGTAATCTCGTCCTGTAAAACTCGAGTTAATGTGAACTGTTTTGTTATCAATGCCTTGCTTCGTTATCTGTCCAGTTGAGTGTGTGAATGTTTTAAGAAAATAATGGTGATGTTTATTTAGAAAGGCATAATGTTTGGATGGAAGAAAGCGATGTATTGAGACTAAAATGAAGTGCAGTTAGACGTGGAGTACCCGCCGGGTGGTGTGGGGTAATACTTGCTATGGTTTGCAAATAAATTCACTTAGTAATGTTCCACAATAATTTTTATTATTCTGACCTAGGTTTCAACTCAGGGTAAGTCATTCTCAACTATTTAACTTGAGTCGAAACCTAGATTGGAATGATAAAAATTATTTTGGAAAATTCCTAAGTGAATTTATGTACAAACCATCGCAATGTGGTTCTACCAAGTGAAGCCTAAGAATTTGATATATAATAATTGCTAATTGCGAGTAAACATTTGCACTTATAAATAGCCATGGTAAGTAGTTGTATAATTAAGGTAACCGACCGAACACTAAGAATATATATATATATGTATATATATATATATATATATATATATCAAAAAAGCTGTTTTGTTTGGTAAGTTAATAATTCTTTGAGGAATGGAGTAAGGGCGGAGGGAAAGCCGGCGTTGGCATTAGCCTACTTTTAACCAAAGACATGAAATGTTTCTAAGATTTATGCTCATTCGGCAGATAGAGTACTACATTTGATGTCACCCAAGCAAGTTAAAATAGTGGTTCTCAACCCTTTTTCTCTATTCCCTCTTTCTCCATAGTTCAGAATATCTTTCCCTTTCTCCTAAGACAGTCTTGCTCAAACGGTGTATTTTAAAAATATGCGCATGCATAACAATTTATTACAATATGTGTTATCCAATTAAATGTTATGCGCGCTACTGATTAAATTAAGATACTGCAGATGTATGTTTCTTTTTCGGGTGTACCCCGCGTACTATAACCAGGTGTGATACCTGACGTTTCGTGGCCGTTGCTGGTCACTTTATCAAAGGGAATCCTTTGATAAAGTGACCAGCAACGGCCACGAAACGTCAGGTATCACACCTGTTTATAGTACGCGGGGTACACCCGAAAAACAAACATACATCTATAATGACCCGCGAAAGTTTTAACCAAGAATTAAGACACTGCAATTTTACAGATTTTACATAAAATACAGAACATCACGTTTTCCTAAATTGTGGTCCAATCCCTGATTTGCGGTCTAATCCCCTCCTGCAAAATCCTCGAGGGAGGGAATTCCCCACTGGTAGCGAGACCATGAACTACATAAAAGAGCTTCTGAATAGGATGCCCGGTGCGCGATCACGGTTCTTTATTACGCGTGCGCCCGCGTTATCATTTTTTCGATTGTGCTCACGAGAATGAAAACGTGATCGTCATTCTTCAAATTTTGTCAGGTGCTTTAAACACTAGTTCCAACTGATTGAGTGAGATCTTAGGACAGTGACTCCGAGTATTGACCTTTTAGAGCATTTTACGTTCTGGATAACGAAAACGAGGAAGGAGGAGCTCGCGATCCCAACCCAGATTCTTTATTGGTAAATTGGTGTTAATAATTCCCAGTGAAATTCGAAAGTGGTGACTTGCGTTCCGAAGAGATTTGTCTATGTATATACCCAACATGACGTTTAGTGTTGTCCCACCCGAACCGCAAAACCCGGGTTCCTCATTAAATCACACTCTGGATTGCAACATTATGGAAATCAAGCAAAATTTCACTCCGTTCGTCACACTTTCGATTTCCGATCGGTACCGCCGACTCGTGCCAAATGAGCTTCGGCAAAGCGTGCATTTTTATTGGTTCTCCGGCATCCCGGGAATGCATTGTCCTCCTTTTTACCCCTTCGCCTCTCTCTCTCTCTCACGCTGTTTCCCCTCGTAGGCGGGGGGAGTAACTATATGAGAAATCGCTCATGAAGGGAGTGTCGTCTTTGCAACTAACCCCTTCTCCTCCTCTTCCTCCACGCAACAATGGATGCGACAATGCCACACGCTCCCGTCGCGTCGCCTGCCTGGGTGTCGCCCCGTAATTTGGTTTCCCCTGAGCAAGAGATAGCGTCTTTTTTGGGCGTGCCACATACTACCACGCGGGTCGTGTTTAATCTCTTTCTTCCTTTCCTCACTCCTTCCGCGTTAGCCGTGATGGATATCAGCGTTCATTTCCCCGCCCGCTTGAGGCGTCCGTTTTAACATATTAAAGAGGTGTCCCGCAGTCGGAAGACTCAAGTGCGTTCGAAATCGCTTTTGCTTTTGCCTCTTCAACACTCCCTCTATGTTTCGTAAAACGGTTCGCTGCCTCTTGTCCCGATTGGATGAAAAAAGGGAGAGACGCCCGAACGCAATTAAAAGCTCATTGTGATGTAAAACTCAGGGAAGCAGAGGGGGGTAGATGTTAGGCTGGAAGGCATGGATGATTTTGTTCTCCGGTAATAGTTGTCATTAAGGGGAGGTGACAGACAGCCGAAGTCGTTTGTGACAGCAATGGGGACGGTCAGGTGATTTGGATGGTGGGTGGAATATTTAGAAAGCGAGGGAAGGTTGTAGTTTTAATTTGCGTCGCTAATGGTTACTTTACTCTGTGTGAGGAAGGTGCTTAAAAGGTTGAGAATTTAACGTCCCATCCGACGGACCAATAGAAGCCAAATTAATATTATTATTATTTTTCGGTTCTAACAAGTATAAGTAAGATGTCACCCGCGGGGTATATATATGTATTCCCTTTGAGAATAAGGTGAATGCGTAAGAACCGGTCGGAGTTACTAATAAAGAGTGGTACATGCGAAGTTTAATTCTTTAAAAACGTCTCGTAAATTTTAAAAGGTAAACTGTCAACCATCTAAGTTTCTGATGATTTTCTCTCGTTGAAATTCGGAGAAAGTTTCCAATTAAAAAATCCTGAGTTATCATCTGGCGTAGATGTTTATTTAGTTTTCTGCTTCATTGATGATTTCGTTTTTGATGCATCTTCTGCTCGGCCAACGTCTACATGTTTCTGCGTGCAGTGTTAAAAAAAATGAAGTTTACGCCGTGCGATTCAAACCTCGTTCCAGTTTTCCCTTTGTCTGTAAATGTCCGTGAATTGGTCACAAAAGTATATAAAAACCGAGGGTAGATCGGCCAAAGATTATCCTTGCAGGTGAACTCGCGTTATGATGTCATCCAATGACGTGTCTTCAGACAATATCCTCTCATCGAGCTCTGTGCACTCATATATAGGTCGGTTGTGTATGCTCAGCCCTCGATGGTGTTCTCAGGCTGGAGGAAATGTATACGAAGTGGGCGTGTCTTTGGAGCCTGGAGGTCTACGGGGCTCTCTATGTGAAAAGTGGTGGTGTTTCGTATTGGAAGGATTTTCCATTATGATTTGTTTGCTCTCATTCCATCACATTTGTTTACTTATTGTATATCTTGTCACTCTCCTTGCCCTCTCATGCTCCCAAGGGCGATGATCACCAAGGAAAGGCGAATCAGGAAAGGCAAGTGAAATGGATGTCTCCGGAAGTTAACGCTGTGATGAAAAGTCAACTTACTGATTTGTGTGCACTCTTAAAATAAGTAGTAATCCATCGAAATCGAATGTTTTTGTTGATTTAATAACGCTCTTCCCCAGTGTCGGCTGTTATAACTGGATTTTTTGGCAGTATCCCTGTCATATCAATGATGAAAGATAAAATGCGAATGTACTGGAATGCAAAAGCATAATAAAATGTAGCAACACGAGAAATAATTTATCCATTGGCCTGAACTCATAACAGAACTGTATGAGGCCTTTGGAGTACTTATTTCTGCTAATATTGCATTTGAGATCTTAGACCTCGCATACTCATATTATAGAAAAATATCTAAAATAAAAATGCCTTCAAGAGACTCTCGCTCCGTAAACGCTGATAGGCCGTTAACTGAGATTGTTCATCGAGAAAGATATAAATGGTCTTACCTGCTTTGAGAACCAGAAAGAATGTATGAAGAAATATTTGAATGTAACAGAGGAGAAGGAAGTATGCATAAGTGTAGGTCAGTGAGGAAGAAAGAGGTGAAACAGAATCAATTTCCTTGGTTTACTGACACTAATTAGGATTTTTTAACCGGGCTTATCTCAAAAGGGATTGTATTAGGTTGTAGTGGTGGCTAGATTATTTACTTTCCATGTATAGGGGGTCGGGTTTGAATCACGGGAGTGGAGGAGTTTTTTCATGGGAATTTCGATCCGCACTTGGTTGTCATGCGGAGAGAATTTCACGAGCTCCATCCACCATTCGAGCTCTATTTCACGTACTCCATGCGCCAAACAGGACGTGAACCTACGGAAACCATGGTGCCTTTTGATAAGAGAAAGCAATGAGGATACCGGGTTTCTTTCTTACCCTCTTCCATCTTGTAAATGATCCTTCCATTGCCATCCTATCCTTCATGGGAATGGCCTTATCGTGGGAATCAGTCTAACACATGATGAAAAAAGCTAATCTAAGGGCGCACCGTCTTTGCAATTGGGCTTTGCGGGCTCTCTGCTATCATTTTGCAGAGTTTTGTGCATCAAATAAAATGTCATGTATTAAAGACAATTTCCTGCATTTTGAATGCTAAGGAAAATGAAGTTTGCATCCACTGAAAGATTGCCATTAAAGTTATTACGCCCCAAAAAATTATACAAATTACAGGTGGGAAAAATTAAACCGTGCTTAAAGTTGTAAATAGATGTTAATGTGGCCAAAATCTGCATTGATTGTCATCAAGTAACCTCAAGATCACGAAAATTTGATTGTTTATATCCACACATTAGATCAAGGAACCTCGCCGTATATTAGTGTGGAACTGCGCCGCATATTTTTTCGCTGACATCGGATGTTCATAGCGCTCTGCTGTAGATATTTTATAATATCAAGGGCCAGTATTTTGCCAAACGCCTGTTGGTCTTATAATTTTCCTTTGTGTCAAAAATAGAGAGATGGGAAGGAGCTTGAGGTGCGAGAAAATGGGCATTTTTGGTTGATTTTGCGTGGCATCGCCATCCTGCAGTCCATGTGTTTGAAGTCAGAGCTCGATGCTTCCCGCCGAAAACCTTTTTAAAGCGGCTAAAATTTCATCCATCCACAAAAAAATTGCGTACGACACTGATTTGCATAATTCATTCACCATTATGGTTTATTTTCCATGAAATTCTGTCCTTACATCCTTACATTTATAGTTTCGTCTTATGATATACATCCCTATCGTACGTCACGTTCTCCAATACCTCCCACTAATTAAATTCTAGCTGCGCAGAGGGTGTAAGCATGTACCAAGTGAAATTCTCTCAATACCGCCCTGTTCTATGTTTTCTCGTGAATTGTAAAGGGATTCATTTCTCCAAAACCCCGTTGGAACTTTGGGGTCAGAGTTTCAGTGCATGCGACAGATTTGCATGATTTTAACGGGGCTATAGTCACGCGGTATCTGCGGTGTCCATTTTCGCGTGGTTTTGATAAGGTCTCCCTTCCTGCCGCTGTTCGAGATCTCCTGTGGTCGATTTCGTACAATTGTGGCGCTCGCGACCGAATTACGAGACAAAAAAAATACTTCCTGTTCATTTTTTTCAGAGAGACTCAAAAGAGGAGAGGGAAGCTTTTTTTTGCGTTTTATTTTCTTATCGGCAGATCGTCAACTGTGAGAAGGTGGGCGGTCGATCTCGCATAAATTTATCCATCTGATGCCTTAGCCGTGGAGCTAAAATGAAAAAGTTTTAATTTTACCACACGAATTTATTATAACCCAAGCATGGTGTCAACGTGTAATGTTTGCTAGCTAGAGTTGTGCCTTTACTCCTGACAGTTATACTGTGACACTATAGTCGGGTTATAATAACAAAAAATTATTTGGAAATGTTGGAAGTTTAATTTTAATGCGATGCCATTCTTCCACAAAATTATCCCAGAGACCATAATAGCTATTATCGTGTTTCTTCGGATGCCAATTTTTACGCTTTTCACCGATTTGTTTTTCGGGAAAAAATTCTGCTTCCGCATTAATTATTTAGTGATTGATGGTGTGCTACAAAAAAGGGATTTTTTTTCTGATTAAATTGAAAGGCACTAACTGAGTCGCATAGTCAGTGGTGGCAAGGTAATGGGGTTGAATTAGAATAATTGAACGGGAATGAATGAGTTGAAGGGGTAAACCAAGAGTAGTTTTCCACTAGTAAAACTATAATTTCGAACTAGATTTCAATTTAGATAGGTACATCATTATCAAGTTATGTATCTACACTGAAACAATCAATGTTGACACACTACATTTTGAATTGAAATCAATTTGGGTATATAATCATCACCTTTATCTACATTGCATAAAAGATGTGTCTAGATGGAAACCTAGGTGATTAAATATTTTTGATGGCAAACTTCTCAAGATTTATCCCCTCTATATGCTTAAATTCCGCACCATATAGCTGAAATTTTGGGAGTGAATAATTTAAGTATACCAATGAAACGCCTCTAAGATTCATGAAAACTTGGCGTTTACCTAATCTCTCAGAAAGAGATGGTGACTTGTTCTTTTATATTTTGGTTTTATCATTTACTGTTCAGAGATTGCCAAAGGCAGAAAATATAATGCATTATGGTAAATATCCGTAAGAATAAGAAAGTAAATAAATATTCAACTTTGGGAATTTACGTACAAGTTGTTTAGCTCAACTGTGTTGGAAAATATGTAACATAGAAAATATTTTCCTGTGCATGGTTGCTGTTAAACGAAATTATATTCCTCATTTTGCCTCCAAGTTGACAAGAATACCTATGAAATTGCCCTTGATACATGTTCTCATTTTCTTACTTACGGCTGCAAGAGACAGTAGAATATGAATGAGTTGCGGACAGAGCCGTTACTTCGAGGAATATATTTATAAACTATGTTGGATATTCCCAAAAAAATCTTTAGGTGCCAATTTTACCGTTAATAAAGGGTATATAGTTAGTGTGTGCTTTAGCGTAACTGAGTCGTGTTGCATGTATATTATTCTCCGCGGGGCGAAATCCTTTACATTTATGCAGCGCAAGCAGCGGTTTGTTTGGCGGTCGTAAAAGGGAATTTATATTCGCAGTTCAAGTGTTGAGAGCATCATTGAGAATTTCCTCGGGGATCTAAATTACCTCTTGAGTGTTTTTTTTTAGCCATCTATTCCCAACTATGGTAAAACGTTCAGAAGTTTATTAATTTGTCCACTTTGAACTTAAATATGGTTTCTTGATATAACCACATTCTAAGATATGAAATTCCATATTATGTGTTCCATTTATTCTTAGGCCATCAGTATAATGACTACCTTGAATTACGTAAATATATATATTTTTTTGAAATGCAATTATGGGCATTGTTCTCCGAATTGTATTTCACAACTTGAATAAAACATGTTTCCTTAGCAAGCGTCATCAATAACGTCATGATGCAATATTACAAAGATGCAATTATTTCGAGTGTTTTAAACAATAGAGTTAACACTAGTTATTTCTTGATTTCGTAATATGCGTAGCCTAGGAGAATTAGACTACCTTTCTGTTTTCTTTGAGCAAATTAATTACTCAAACATCTTGAAGATGGCATTCCCTTTATCTTCGTATTTCAATATTTGATTGGCCGCGGTGCTTCTCATTATTAACAAAGGGCACTAGAACCAACATTACTCAATCCTTGGAAGACGGCTTAGAACAACTAATTTTAAAAGGGTATCTGAGCGCGTAAGATAATGTTTTTTTTCTCCTATTGCGCTGAAATATTGCTAAAAGCGGTGTAAAAATGTTTCAATCCAATTAAAATAATATTTTTCTTTTATCTCCAATTTTGAAAAATAAGCTGATCGTTTACGTTTAAGCGAAATGTAGCACTCCCCATACAAACGATTGTAAAACCGTAATGAAGACAGCTGGCGTAGCAATAATGGATTGATTATTTTAAGAGTCGAGGAAGAGGTGTGTTGTGTATAATGTATTATGTGTACGCTGATTTGAGGATTGCTAAATAATGAAAGATAGTAATTTTCGTAATTTATATATAATTTTCTCCATCTAAAAATGTTCATTCTATTTATTCATAGATATTGCTTTCTTGCTGACATTTATTTCTTATTCGCCAATATGTGTGCTTTTTCATGATTATTCATTCAAAATTGCGACATGCTCACCGCATTACTCTGGGTGTTCCAGCGATAGCTCTGCTAGTTCTTTCTGCAATCAACAGTCGCAACATTTCTCTGCTTAGCTTCAAATCTCACTGTCGTCTATGGCAGTTTTCCTTACATCTACGTTTCACATCGTCATTGCGAGCACCCAATGCAGGTACCAAGATACCTACTATGTTTTATTTCAAAGGGTCATCATCATGTTTATTATATCAATCAGTGGTAGGTTTTGAGATGTCCTAGCTCTTATTCTTGCCCGTGTTGCCTCTACGCCAGTAAAATCTCAAACTCACATGAATATAATGAGGTAATTCGTATTGTAAAATTTTACGCTGAGAAAAAATGTTTTTTAAAGAATAATATTTCACGCAATATAAAATCCTCGAAAGCAATTATAAGATTTGAATTTACGTTCTATCATATTAACTAATGCATGTAATTTATTTGCAACTAAACGTACAGCCAATATCAGAGCACTATTTGCATTGATTAAAGAGTATATTATTTGATTTATGTATTAATAACTCTTTCTTGAAGCAACGTAATCTGCCTTTTCTATTTACAAGCTCCATGTTGAGCCTCTTTTTCTTCAATAAAATTCAGGATATGCGTGTCGCCCGCGCCTAAAACTTCGTTTGCCTTAGGTGAAGTCCCCCCTTCACATCAAGTTATCCTTCATGCTGTCCATTTTCCATATCCTTTTCTCCCTTTTTCCCAGTTTTCCCTGCATTTTCCCTCCACAATCCTCTCAACCATCCTCTCCATCTCTCAATGCTTACTCCATGCATTCAATTAATTTCTCCATCGCTTGTTTCCGGAGCAATTTAGATTTCTTCCATTCCGGCATCATCGAACGGAAAGTTCTAGATGTGCTGTGAGTGGGATGAAAAAAATATGCAACCGTCGCGTCGTGGAGAAGGGCACGAATGATAATTGGCCCATTTGGCCATGCACATGGAATGGATGAATTAATGGATTCCCTCCGGTGGCGTGAGCGTTTCTTGGAGGCTGCGCCTTTTTCTTCCCTGAAGCTTCTGCGTCCGTTAGTCTTATAAAAGAGGGGTCGGTAAACTGCGGCCCGAGAGCCTCATGTTACTTTGGTTACTTACATGTGGGTCTGAAGTAAAATTAAAAGAGAATATAAAATTATCATAGTTTTAATGAATATTTTTTAAATATTCAATTCAAAATGTTTTCTTCATTTACTAAGGAATTTGTTGATACTTTAACTTGTAGTAATATAAATTTTGAAAGTACATTTAAGGAAACATATACTTATTTATATTTCAAGTACAATTTTCAAGGTGTAATGAGAGGTTTGGCTCTTCCATCTTTGAAGTTTCCCGACTTCTGGCCTTAACCATTTACCCTATGGGAAATGGTTAAGGCCAGAAGGTCATCTTATTGGGAAATGTAGTATTGCAGTGCATCTCCAATGATAGCTTAAGGAATCACATGCCCTTAAGGTAAGGTCTTTCCCAAAGACATGCCAATCAAATGAGAATTAGATGAATGAAGAGAGAGTAAGACTGTCGTTCTTCCGTTTGCCTGTGAAGCGGCCTCGCTCAAAGAAAAGCCCACGGGAATGCGTTCGGAATGAACCAAAATATTCTGGCCGTGCCGCGATTACGAAATAGTCGCGTTGTCGAGCGGTGGAAATTACGTCGTCTCCGTTCCTGGAATGCCTTTATGTCTCCTGCGAGAAAATCCCCAAATGGGGGAGTCGTTAAGTAAATAGCTGGAAAGGAGGCAAAGTGATGCTTGAGAGCTTCGAGTGAGGCTTTTGAGCGCTTTGGCGACCGTGAGATCGAATTTGTTTCACACATCATGGTTAGTCTTCCTCATTCTTTCCCAGTCCGTTTGTTTCCAAGACACAATAGCAATTTCATTTTATTGCTTCCTCCCCTCTTCCAGCGTCCTCAGAGTTACTGAGAATTCCAAAATATTGGGTGCATAGAGTTAGGTGTAGAGCAAATGGCGTCTTGGTGAGAGGAAGTCAAAGCGATTATTTTTTTTGGGAAATTTACATCTGCTTCCACATCTGTGTACTACACCACCAGCCATCCAAAGTGTGTGTGCCAGATGGTGTTCTATGAAAAGGAATGGTACGAGATAAAGGAATGTTGGTAATTAAACAATTAATAACTTAATTTTGAGTTTAAATACGTAAATTCAACAGTATCAGGCGTCAAATTTTAGCAATGAGTAACATTGAAAAACTTCAAGTAATAACTTCGTTAATTTCTTAAGAAAATTGATAACACCGACCTAATAGGCTTCCTGTGCTGGCTAATATCAAGGTTCAAGGACATCGGTAATGACACAAGTACCCGAAACCTAGATCTGGTGTACTACATGTTCTGAGGAAATTTACGAACCGTTTTCCTTAGTATGTTTTCTATAAATCGTGTCTTGATCTACTCTTGTTGGAGTCTGGTGGTGCGCGAAAAGAAAGAGTTCTTAACCTATCTGTTCGACCGTGTATATCTTTTATTTTTGTCACTTTTGTGTGCTTAACATATGCATTGAGGAGCATGGATAACATGTGTCAACCAGACACTAATGAGATCAGGATTTTTCTAGTTATGTAATAATATTTTCGAAAAGTGAATTTTATTCAGGTAAAGCGATCCACCAAGCATGTATATTGCGCTTATTTTGTCGTGTAAGCGTACTGCGTTCAAAAAATAATTTTAGGTTCCGGTGTTTTCAGATGAATCATCTTCGTATCACGACGACTCTTATAAATTTCGGCATTAGCTGATCTATTCAAAGGACCAATTATCGACTCTGCGTGATAATTATCGTATGCGAAAATAACATTATCGCACAGCTTCTTTGAAGTATCGCATGCTACACCACCTTTTGATGTTTTTCATGTACATTAATCACATGCGGTCAAGATGTGAGAGCTCAGCATTACTGAATCGATGAAACCATGTGTTGTCATTGTTATTTTCTTAAAGGATAATTACCACAGCGCTTGAGAATTGACCCCCAGTATGACCAATTGCGCATTTAAATCGCGTCAGTATTCTCCTGTGCCACCGTTAGGCATGTCTTATTTATTCTTTTATTTGATCTGTGATTTAGGTTATGGTAACAATTTCATCTCATAACTTGCCTACCCCACTTCAAATTATTAAAGATTTTTTCGCTTGAATTAAATGTCCTTGATGATTTATTTATATGCATCGTATATCACCGAGTGAAAATTCGTCAATTGTTCATCTTGTCCTTTCATCGAAATCGGACTAGATACTCTGTTTTCAGCGTCGTCATCGGCATCTGCAAAGATTATTAAACATCTAAGTCACTCTTCAAGACATATTTATTCGCATGAATTTTCTCGGTAATCAAGCCTTAATTATTGCGATTCGCCGGCTACTCATTTATCCTCGAGGATTATGTAACTGCGCTTGTCCCCCAATAAACTGAGCTCGCGCTAGCTTTGCGCAAACTTTAACTCTCCAGAGTTTTGGGAGGCACTTGGCAGCGATTCTCTCGCTAGAGTCACCAGTGGTGTTTCCCGTTTGAGTGACGTTATTCAGCTGCAACAATCGCTTGTCGTCTTCCCAACACTCAGGTTTGCCAAATGCATCATTTTAAGTCTTAACTATCCCTAGTGGCATTCATCTCAAATCCTGCTTTTATCCTTTGAGAAAAAATTCTGTTCTTGGAAACGCTCGATAAAAAACTAGCGTATTGTGAAGCATTCTTTTTTGCTCTTAGCAAATGCCATCCCATGTTCAATCGCTGAAACATTTTCCTCGGAATGCTCCCGGCTTGTGGTCCATTTTTTGCTCCTTCCATCTCTGATTCATGATCATTTCAGTGATTTAAATCATTAGTTTCCCTCTTTTTTCTCCTTCCCATGCAATGACTGAGGTTTTATGTCCAATTGCGCTAAGCGCTCCATCATTTTTTTACCAATTGCAGCGTGAAAATTACATTTCAATGGTGTAATACGAGGGCGGTTTTTTTAAACCTCCAATATGCTATAAATGAAAGAAAAGTTCATGTAAAACAATAATTTTATTACCAAAAGTTTGGTACATTTACGGTTACTTTTCAACATAATCAACAAATAGATTGAGACATTTATCATATCTGTGAACAAGTTTTCCAATGCCCTCTTCAAAAAATGTTGCCGCCAGTGAATTCAAATGAGCATTGACGTTGTTTTGAAGATATTCATTGGTTTGGAAGCGCTGCCCTCCAGCCATGTCTTCAGCTCAGGAAAAAGATGAAAGTCACTGGGTGCTAGGTCAGGACTATACGGCGGATGATCGAAAATGTCCCATTGAAATTGTTCGAGGAGCCGTTGAGTTGCACCAGCAGTGTGGACGAGCATTGTCATGGATCAGAACGATTCACACTTGGCGGGAGAATCAATGATGGCGGCCATGTTTACGTGGTTGTAGTGCAACGCAAACTGACGCTTTGATGTCGACAATGGCGGAGTGTGTAGTGCGAGAGTTGCGCAGTTGCCTACAGCGCATTCCCGCCTTCTGCCGCTCGAGTGGCATCCATACTGGGTGATCGGAGGTTGAAAAAAAACGGCCCTCGTATAGGTATATTTTAGGCTTTGTAAACGACTTTTGAATGACATGAGAGGAAAATTTTAGTGTTTATTTCATCTTAATTATAATCCAACTAATTTTTGAACAAATTTAACTCGTTAATAGTAAAAACCATAAATGAGAATAGAGACCGCGGAAATAACACGGAGAATACCACAGAGAAGTGTAATCTCCACATCTAATGGAAGGATATGGCTCTAAAAAATATGGATGCAATAAATATTTTTGAATTTTCTTTTGTGATTTGAGCTCTTCTTGTAATTTTTGGGATCTTGCGGTGAGGTTTTTGGATCCATTAATCAGAAATCTGTAGCAGTTATCTTTGATTGTGTTTGTGTCATTCTCAAATTTCAACTTCCCAATTTCGGTTACGGTTCGGTTCTTCCCAATTACGGTAAATCGTATACGCATCACAAGATTGCACGCAAAGATATTCCAGTTTCTTTGAATAATTCAATGAATAACTATGTAGCGCTTTGGCAAAAATAAGTTAGCGGATTATTTATGACATAAAAACATGACGTAATCCTGTCAGGAGCTATGTTGTTGTTGTGACAGTCCGTCGGCGTGCGTGATATAACAGCAAAAATGCTTAATTCCTCTTGCAATAACAAAATCACTATCGTTGAAGGTGTTGTAAGTATAAAGTTAATTTTTTTCCTTTTACCGTTGAAATTGGCTTCATTCTAAGCCATTGTTTTGGGCAAAGTATTCGGTAGTCCTTTTTCAAACTATATTATAACGTGACTATGCAAAGGGAGATATTGTCAATCATCTGGAATTTCTTGGAATGCCTTTTTTTGCATATCATGGGAAATGAGAGATTTTTTAGTACATTTTGTGATTAGATGTTATATATTTTCCCATGGTTCTTTTTAATTCATTTTTATGCTGAGGGCAGAAAAGCAATTTGTAAATTAAAGTGGTAACTATTAGACAATAAAAATACTAAAAATTACATCTCATTAATCGAATAAGTTTTTCTTGCCATTTTACTTTTTAGATTAACAAGCAGATATTATCTTTTTTGGCCATCATTCAATCTCTTATTGGAACTACAATGTTTTAATATTCCGTCCAAGCCTTGGGTGGGATACGAAAGAACGGCCTCTGTAACAGCGGCTGACTACGTCATCCCTGCCGTCACGTTAATATATTCAGGGCTTAATTATTGGCAATAGAGAACCCGCCTCAATGAGTTTAGCTCAGACTACAATTATGAGACTTGCCGTGACACCTTAACCTTCAATTTGTTTTATATTAGCTTGCAGAAAAAAAATCCACCGGGGAAGGATATTAAATAGTTGCTCTGCCTCGAAGATGTTGAGGCCGATATATAGGCGGCGCGGCGGCGTGTTATACTCCCGTTTCCACGGTTTTGAAAGATCTTTCACGAAGCGCGATTGATAAGGACATAATAAGTCTCCAGACATGCAATCTGTGTCCATTCTCTGGGTTTAAAAGGAGACCTTGATGTGTCTCCGGTGCGTATGAAACTCTTCCGATCCCACCAATTATTAGGGCCCCGTTTCACTTCCCGGTGATTTTTGCTTCCTGTCAAAGGAAGCCATTCTCTTTTCTCACACCCTTACTTCCGTGTCCCCCCTTCACTCTCGGTTTCCATGGATTTGCCCACGATCAAGACCAATGGACCGCCAAACGTGCGGTTGGGATCGCTCGCAATCGATCTCTTAAAAAGGACAAGCAATCATTCGTGTTCGTAGGTGATCCGCCGTTTCACTGAAGCGCGCAAAAGCAGTTTCTTCAATATGTGTGAAAAAGACCGGCTTTGGTGCGGGTTGAAACAATCAATTTGAACGGCAAAGTCTAAGAGTTTAGTTGAAGTGATTCAAAATGATTGTGAAAATTATAGAATTTTTAATCTTTGTAACCCGCCAATTCCCAGTGTCACATACAGGTGAGTTACCTTCACTGATTGTGAGTTGTAAATATTACCTAGAGAGGAGGTTTTTAGGCTTTCTGCATTGTTCCAAAAGTCTTAAATTTGCTATCAAAACTTGAAACATCAAATAATGAAAAACTTTTCATCACACTTAGGTGACACTGGGAATTGACGGGTGAAGAGACGTAGTAAGTGTTTTGTGGTAATGCAATGAAATAGGTAAAGAATCAATATTCTTTTTCATGCAGTAAATTGTGAGTAGCGGATCCGAAGAGCGAGGCCGTAGCCATTTTTTCGTGGTGACCTTCAGCAAATATACGTGGCAGCAAAACTTGGTGGAAGCTGCCTGCGCGAAGCGTGACGTCAAGAATGGCAAGGCTTGTATGTAAGGGGTAAGGCTAAGAAGAAGAGGAGAGAGGAGGACTTAGGATTGAAAACGCTGCAACACGAGTGCATTCAACTTGAAAGCCCAGGGATGTGTCAGCAGGGCGTTTCGCGACAATGTTTACGATCCAAACAAAACTGGATCGAAATACGCAGATATTGTTCGCAACTCATCGGAGAAGCCAAACGGTTTAAGGCACAGAGAGCTGGGAAGTTGAGGTGAATAACAGATTGAGCATTTTTAAGTTAGCAATGAAGGTTTCCGACCGTGGGAGCCGTGATAATTTACCTTACTTCCCTGTGCGGAGATAGTTTGTATGGAATGAAAATATCTATCTATCACTGAAAATATCCTTCTGCGTATGCCACCATAGATCACTATCACTATACTGCCATTTCGTCTCTATTCGTATTTTCTTTGATCATAGTATTTGCCTCGCATCGTGAACGCCTTTTTGCGTGAGCTATCCAATACTCGTGGTTCTTCTATCTCACATCGAACTATATCAATGTGTTTTTTTAATGTCCACTGTACTCTGTTCTTTTGTGCGTTATGATTTATGGGTATGGTAACCAAGGATTTTCTCTTTCACTAGTCGTTTTCCCCCGCGAGAAGGATGAAATTGTTAAGGTCGCTTCCGCAGAGTGCACTCGGTATAAATTGCGGTCCAATAAATCCAATTAAGGGACGTCGACGTAGTCAATGGGTATTACCCAGTCCATTACCTTCACTCGTGGTGCAGTGGAGGTTGGGATGGGATGAACTGCGAACTTAGTCATTCATCTTGAACCAATGAGTGATCTTTACTTCCTTGCGATTGGCATGACGAAAACGCTTGCTTCATGAGCCGCGAAGTTGAAAAAAAAGCGAAACCGCCTCGTTTTTTTAATATCTCGAATTGGTGACATTTTGTGATAATTTTCTTTTATACTTGAACAATTGAAGATTCTTAGGTACAGTAGAATCCTCGAACATTTTAAAATACCCACACCGTTTCGAGAACAATCGCGGGAAATAGTCTGCCAAGTAGAACGCTGGTAAATGTCAAGTGGAGACCAAGAATTTCAGAAATTAGGAAATAGATCTGTAGGTACATAGGAATATATGCTGTAATGTGTCTTTATATTATGAGTACTCGTATTCAGTGCCATAAAGAAAGGTGGTTTGAAAAGGATAAAAGCTCTCAGCTATGATTATTATGGATCTCTTTGTTGATTGCCTACGAACAGCCTTGAACATTTGTGGAAAGAAGATGCAAAGTAATTTCATATTAATTTTTTATGATTCTCCACTGCCACGTTTTTAAGCCTAGCTGCTTTTAACTTAAGCTATCATTGGTACGTGTCGAGAAAGATATTTGCACTAATGACCAACGGACTCGAAAGTGTTGATGACTCTTTCAAAATAACGTAAATTACTGGAATATACGCAAATTTTAAGTGATGCTCTTCATGTGTTAATGGCTGTAAGGAAGTGTAAAAATTAATTTCAAACATTCGTCAAAAATACAATTAACTTGCCCGGCGGCGTGGAGTTAAGTGAAGCAAATGTCTTATACCTTTCGAGTGAAGGTCTGCGGTTCAATGCGCTTCCTTATTGGTTTTTGACTCGGTCCATTTCACGCTAAGCTCTCGTCAAATAAACACGTAATATCTCAACTCCGATATTTTGCTTGCCGCGGTGTGTTGGGTATCGCCTGAGGTCATAATCGCCTTTTCCGCTCCCTGCACTACGGCATTGCCTTGAAGAGCACGCGCAAGTCTCATAATTAACCCATGTCCTCCGTTTTTTTAGGGCCATTCCCCGAGGTCAGTCGTTTTCAAGTCATGCAATCTCATTGAATCAGAACAAGAGTTCATTGCGTAGAATTTCCGCTCTGAATTTTACAAACCCCTTTTATTTTACCAGAAAAATAAAATATTTAGTGAAAAAAATCATCCCTGATTTTGGGCTACTAGAAATTTATGCCACCATTAAGATAGTTTGAGGTTGATATTACTGAGCTTAAATGCAGCGAATTTGGCCTCACAATGAAGAGAAAGATTTCATCCGTATACCGATATCAAAATTTAACCCGTTTTCCGCGATACTTCCCAAATTAAATAGAAGCCTTTTTGTATGTGATACAGTAAATGCTTTCAAGAGATATTATTCAAAACCTTGATGGTAGGAGTTTCTAACGCAAAGGTTGCGAGAGAAATGCAATGGTTTATACTTCTTAAAGTCTTCCCAATAACTATTAAAAATAAACGTAGATATTATGCAGCTCAACATTTTTTTTACGGAATCGCAAATAAGTTTCTGTTGTGATGAAGTTTCCAGCTCACGGCTTGAAAAAAATAAGTTAAGTAAAATCTTTATATTATTATATTTTGTTGATTACTGGCAAATTCAATCATAAAAAGAACATTCTGTGTGCCATTAATATTACTACACTTATCTTTTCACCAATTCATGCATTTTAAAATAAAATATGATTATTGTCTCAATTACGACAAGAGAAATATCTCGCTCAAACAACTAACCTTGCGTTCTTTTATTTCTTATGCCTGCGACGTGATTGATACTTTTATTTACGTTTTTGGTCACTAGTATATATATACTCAATCATATAATTTGATGAGTAAAATTAGACAAAATGAGATGTGTACATTTTGATCCTTTATATATGCGTGTACGTTTTTCACGTAAAAAATCTAAAAATTCCCAATAAGTGAAACCTTTAGTTAAAGGTTTCACTTATTAGGTGTTTTTTATTATTTTACTATTTAGTTAAGGTTTCTCGAGTGTAATTCCTTAGAAATATTCCCATTTCGATACATCCAGGCCGGCCATAAGAGTGGATGTCAAATAAATTGGTTGCGTGCGATATCATTGAGATATCAACATTACTGATTCAATTCGTGAGAGCTGTGTCCAATGCATGTTGAGAAAACGTGACGTGAATTAATGTGCCGTTGTAACTTTAAAAAATACGAATTTTTTGTGGGTGTGGGATGAGGAAAGGCTCTCAACTTCTGAATCCTTCATGTTTTCCTTCTAGCGCCACTAATTGGTGTTCATCGAAACGTTTTTCTGTCCAGTGCAGGGTATAATAAATTAATCGTTGCCTATACCTGATCTGGAACTGGAGGCACGTGATAACTTCATGCTGTGATACCTCCACGGTTGTGATGATCATTGTGGTAGCGGTAGTCAGGTAGATATAATACAGGCCTGTTATTTAAAAGTTCGCGAGTTTCAACCCCATCCCGGCGGCCAAGATCTTCCGTTTGCCTTAGAATTATCGTTCTATGTAAGAGAAGCGTTATAAAGAGACCAGTTGGGGCTCTTACAAATATTTTGCATCCTTTTATTGAAGGCCCTCTTGGAATAATTCTTTGTTTATATTATGTCTGTATTTTTCCTTTTCACATGCCGAGTGCAGAAAGCTAGCTCATTTGCTCCGGCTAGTCTAAAATGTGCAATATGCCTAGTCATTTCAGCTGAAGCTCCAAACAACCGTAAGCTACTTCAACGTAATGGAAATTATGGCTGCTATTTACTGGACTTTTTACCACAACCTGAAAATAACCCACCATTTTAGGGACGAGAGCAAGGCGAAAAACCAAGAATATTATCAGTGCTTTTCTTTCATCACCATGATTGAATTTCAGTTATGGAGCTGACTGGCACTGTATTCTCTTATATGTTATAATATTTCCCATATGTGGTTTCCTCAAGCGCATGAAATAATTTTTCAAAAATATTTTCCAAGTATGAATCTCTAAATTTTAATCAAAATAATATCCATTTTTTCATAAGAAGCGTAAATGGAGGTTTCATTACATGTAATATTTTGAAGTAAGTAGAAAGAAAAGTTTATCTTTGCTACCCAATGAAATACATTGTCTCATGAAAGTGCCAACAAAGCCGTTCTTAAGGCATAAGTTATTTACACCGATTACGCAGTTACCTTTATTTAAGCGTCTTGTTTCATGCTGCAGCTGGTTGGTACTGATGAGAAATGCAAATTAATGCACAGGCTCGACTCTTTGAGACTTAATGCATAACGGAGCCTTTCTTCTCCACACGTGCAGCCAGCGCTCACTCCTCAATGATTTCAGAGTTTATCGGGACCAGCAGTATGTGTAATCTCTAATTTTGTAATGACTACATAATATTACTACCTTACGTAAAAGATGAAAGTGGGTGAAGTCGTGGAATAAAATGTTTTACTCGCTTAATCAGTCTATTACTATTCATGAATTTGTATCTTCCGCTTGAACGTTGGTGGTAAAATTTGAGCTAATCGAGAATGGGCATATATTCACTCGTTTATAACTTCATTTCATTCAGGTTGTGTTCACACAACCTGAATTTTTCAGTATTAATTATGTTTTTATTCTTAATAACCGTGAAAACCTTCAACGCCAGTTGCGTGAAGTACCTAGTTTGAAAGAAAATGGATTTATTCTCGGGGATTCTCACATTATATCTGACTCGTTATCTCTGTCTCGTCAGTGCTTACAATGAGATTCTCGTGTTAATTGTTGACTAAAAAAGTAATCAACCAGATTTTTGACAGTTTCAATGGATTTATTTTGAATTGAATTTTTAAGATGGTGACTTGGTTGATCATTAGTGTCAATTTTTCGGGTTATTTCGCAGCACTGAACTTATGGTGTTTTTTTTACTTCTTTACTTTATTTTATATTTATATTACTTCTTCCTAATCTGCATTATAGGCGTGTGACGTATGGATAATTTCGTTAAAGTGATTTCTTTCTCATGGGCTGTGCTGCTGTTTTAAATATTCCAGAAAAATTAATCCGTAAAGAATTGCTTCCGGCAAAGATAGATGGCTTTAGTGTCAACAAAATACCCGTTATTAGAAAGGACTACAAAATATACTTTTTTAGAAGCAAAGGAAATCTCCGTTTACTAGGAATTTCAATTTTTTATTATATTACATAACAATAACAGGACTCAAATGTTGTTTGTTTACCAGGTAATGAGGTACCGAATTTTCTTGGATGTAGTCTTAAAATATTTCATGGTGGAAAGTCAGTACTTAATCTTACTTCTCAATCCAATCTCAATCGCTCAGTTAGTATCTAATGCAAAAATCTGTCAACTGCTTCCATGTGAAATACGTATATTCTAATTCAATTTCATGAGTTGATACCTTAACTTAACGTTGACCTTCCAGTAAAAAAAATCGAGCAACTTAAATATATTTACCCATTCCCCACCTTGTGTCGTTGAGCCCACGAAAGACAATCACTTGTTAAACAATCATTAGACGTTATTGAATGGGTCGTTTGGCAGCTTTACACTTCAAGAAAAATATAATTTCCTCAAAAATTCATTCGGATTCACCTACTCCACGGATCATCTCCATTTCATGCATCTAATTGCTTTGCAAACCTTTTCCTCTGGTTTGCCACAAAACGTCGACTGTATGTGAATGTAGCTTTTGGTTTATGCAGTTTTTTCAACAGATCACTCCCTAAAATGCAAATTTCAAGTTATAAATCTGCCGAAATTGCAGGTTAAATAAACTCTCAGGAAAGTTTGTAAGGCATCGAATCAAAACATAAGTTTAAGTATGTAAATTTGTATTTTTTTGCCAATTGAACCGCAGTCATAAATATATGCTTGTAAATTTCAAACGTTTTTGTTTGAAAGTGTCGTAAGTTTCCTGTCGTATTTATTGTACGTTTGTTATTAATTAACCTCTGTGTTCGCTCCACGAAAGCAGGCTGCGTTTTTTTTCATTTCAGTTTTTAATTATATTTCTCATGTTACTTTAGGCATGTTATATAAAATTAACTCCAAATCTAAGAAATCAGACAGTAAGCCACCTACAATGTACACACCTAGAGTGGAACAAGGTTGAAATTCCCTGCCTCTCTTACTCGCCCCGTCATTTCTTTCCTCTTTTCAATTAGCGTTAACGCAATCTTATAATGCCCTCAAAACGCACCATAACCTCTTTCTTCACGTTCATCGTTATGCCGACGAGACAGCACATCTCTTTAGGATGTTTTTTCACCCTCCACCACATTCTTCGTAATGGCATTGTACTTAAGTGAGAGGTAGCTAATCTTTAAGAGCATTTCCTTTTTAGTCAATTTTTCGGAATAAAAAGCTTTGGAAAATCATTACGGTTGTCAGATGTGATTCATTAGGTTGTAGATGAGTAAAAAGTAAACTGTTTGAATTGAATTCGTATTTTATATTCGTTTTTTGTGCAAAATGAATACTGGTGGCAAAAAACTATTAGTGTATGAAGGTATTATGAAGAGTTTGCTTCATGAGGATCATTATATCCAGATAATTCGTTTTGTAACTCCCCTTTGTGCCTTAGGTATGTAGCAAGATGGGAGCGTGGAAAAAATCCTAAAATAGATGAAAGAAACCTAATGTGGGTAGCATGGAATTCGATCGAACCTGATTATACGCTAGGGCGTAGCTTTAATACATTGACACATCCTGGTATCCTCTGTAACATCTCCTAGCGGCGATAAAAGGTCATTCTTTTGAAATGCCTCTATGAATGGCGAGTAATTTATTCAGAATAGTTCATAACTATTGCAAAAAATTATTATTGTTCGCTTTTATATATGATTTTCTGCCGGTAAGGGTAGGTTTTGAAGGGTTATTGCTCTTCTCTTGATACCCTTGTTGGAGTTCCGCTACTTTCCTAAATGATATATCTCTTCGATGCATCACATCTCCAACTCCAAATTATTCCATCCAAGTTTCTCATCCTTTTTTCCTGGCATTCTCCTTGCAAAACGGTCGTCAGGATCCATCATTCTTTTTTATTTTCTAAGCCCACAAACATTGCCTTCCCTGATTTTCCCAGGCATTACTTACTGATCTTACTTTCCCACCATCCCCACGAATCCTTTGTTGGACTTCCAACGTACGCGTAACGCTTCCGAATTCAGTATAGATAGATGAAACACTAGATTTAAGAAGGAAATAAGTGGCACCTCGGAAAGTGAAGTGTTTACTTAGAGAAAAATGATTTATCCAACAAAACTATTGCATGAAAGTTTTCTATTTACGTTTGATAAAATACAATGTTAATTCAATAGTTCCCGGTTGACGAATATTTAGGTGAACATTTATGGTAACGTGGCATGTCTTTCCTTATTACAGCTATTTTTGGGTTATTAATTGCATAATGGATCCACTCAATAAGGTTGGTGGCGCATTATGACAGCTTCAATATTCTGTGGTATCTTATTTATTTGTTCTAATTCTTTTACATGATATGTACATGTCTCTTAAGGTGAAACCTACGGCAAAATGACTGTCTTCCCCCATCGATTGAGACGACTTAGCACCGGAAATAAAAGCGGAGGGCACTAGATGTCGGATTGTTCTGTCACCTGAGTGACGGCATTGGTTCGAATAACAGGATGTGGATGGTTCGGTTGTCTTCCTCGTGGTGCTCCATCCTCGGCGGTTGGAGAGAAAAGGTCTTAACGCGATCGTTATTCCGATATAGGGATATCAGAGTGAAATTGCAGGTAGAGAAGAAGGGAGAGACCAAAGCAAGTTTGTATCTTGTCTTTGACTCTTATGTATCTTGCTCTGCCCGATATCTATTAGTCTTCTTCCTACCACTTGTTCTTACTGCCCTCGATAGTACACGTGATGCGCTGGAAATGCGATCTTTTCAAATTGAAATACATGAGCATGGTGATGTCTAATGATTTCCAGCCACATTTTTCGTCGTGTCACAACCAGTTAAAAATTACCGGTTTTTTCTAGCGTGTTTCATATTATACATAACTGAAGGCTACCTCTAAATCCAGCGAGACTTGTGGTCTATCTTTAGATGATAATTCAATAGTTTCATTTAAAATGTCTACCATGCTAATACTAAAAAATGGATTAATCATATATCGGATAATCAGATATCATCTCAAAATTGTCTATCCCTCTCAATTTCGCGGTGAGAATGGTCATTTATCGTTTTGGTCGAGGCAAGTGAGAAATCTGATGTTTTTACTCTTTTGTATTTAAAAACTTGCCGTAAGTATATATGCCAACACAAATTATTTATAGGCTATGAGTATGATTATAGATTATGATTTATTTACAGAGTTATAGATTATGGCAAAATACATGCAGCTTTTTCGATCATTTCAATTCTTACAGAAATGCAGCTAGTATAATGTATTTTTTTAAGAAATAATAATTTAATCTGAAATAAAAAATTGCTTTTTCCAAGAATACGCCCATTCTCCCTTACTAGTATGTTATTTCAAGTGTCATATATATTATTATGACTGGGAACTTGCAGATATCAGACTAGCTGACATAACAGTCTCCTGAAAACAGTAGCGGTGAGGAATTGCTGAGAAAGACTAAGTTAGGATGCATGGAGCAAAAGGAATTACGTGACGAGGAAATAATGAGAAATCAATCAAACATGGGGGTTATTTCTCGAAACATCGTTACGCTTATTGCAAGTGATAATGACATATTATCGCTTGGTTACGTTGAAGTATTCATGATACACTATTACTTGATATTTTGCATGCAATAATCAGCACATGCGGACAGGATATGACCACTCAACAATACTGAATCGTTGAAACTGTGAGATAACATTGTTATTTTCGCAAGCGATAACAATCACGATTTTGGAGAATTGACCCCTGTCTAGAGAATAGAGTGGGGAACTACAGAAATTTAGCTTTGCCGATGATGTTTTTCAAAAGCATTGGAGAAAGATAGATTAATGATTAGGTACATGCATGGAGAACGCTTTATTCTTAGAGTAACTCGACTTTCCCTTAAGTAGGCGCACCTCACTTTGTGACGTAAGTGGGCGCGTGGGGTATTTTAATACCCCATGCGGAATTGTTTATAACTTCGCCAAATTTGTTTATTTTACATTGCTATATTTTACGATAGATACTGAATGTTGGATAATTCGACTTTCGTACCTTTAATTTTTTCCTATTAGTTCTTCCTGAAAAGGTCAACTTCGAAAGCAATTTTTGTTATAAAATATTGCGTTTGCTACACCCATGGGGTCTTTAAAGACCCCACGCGCCTACTTAAGGGTTAAAAGAGCACGTTTATGTTCCTTTAGGATGCAGCCTCTTAAATACTGACAGAAGTTTGTCTATGAAATGGCCGCTTCGATAAATATAGGTTGTTTATTTGTCGATGATACATGCGAGAGAATATGCCGGCTCACATGCACTCGTGTTATAAAGGCTTTGGAAGTGAATGGACACCTGGGATCAAACCGCTGACCTCGCCTTCTTGAAGGGAGGATGAAGAGAAAAACAGACATGAGTATGGCGGTCGTTTCCAACGGGAGTCCACAAGGAGAAGTGCCACTCTCCTTCTCGTATTGCCTATGCGTCACCCTTGCGTCTCATTGGTTATATATCACCTAAGGCGTCCTATGAGGCGATCTCGTGGCATTGTGTCCTGCGTTAATACCCGTCAGCTGCGAGACCATTAGCATCCTTATTCGGTGGATCGTTTCTTGTGCTGGATTGGAAGGTGGGATTAGATGACGTCGAAGATACGAGGGATCCCATTTTAATATGCTATTAGTCTTCGGAAAGAGCTACAAATGGCGTATATGACATGGTACACTGAATCCTCCTGCACGGGATTCCGTGCCTTATCTTTCAATTATGCGATGGCATCGTAGTTCAACGATCGGCGTGTTTCTTGAGGCGGTAAAGTAGGGATCATGTCTCGTAAAAGAGATCAATAATTCGCTCTTATTTGCATTTGCATCAGATTACACACTTAATGAAAGACTTCACTGTTACATTCCAAGCCAAGAGTTTCTTTCCGAGAAATTTAGTATTTCTTAAATTTGGTAAACTTAGAATTATTTTGGTGAATGTAATTTCGTCTGCGCTCTTAGAATTTGTCCGGTAATCTGAGTCTTTAGCCCTTGCAGTTTTCAGGAATAATCTCAGAAAACTGAACGAAGTTGTTGTTGTAAGAACGAAACAGTATTTTCCAACTGCTCATGCTGTGTGATAGGTTGCATGATGGGGATTTCTATAATTAGAGTATTAGTAGCAAAGAATCGGTTGTAGGCTTGACCTTGTGGAAGTGATCCATTTCGGAATAATTATAATAACTTTGAAAACTCCACTAATAATTTTTTACCACGACCCGGGTTTCAACACTTGGTGACATTCAGGTCAAGTGTTGAAGCCCGGGTCGTGGTAATAAATTATAATTAGTGGAGTTAACAAAGTCATTATAATTATTCCGTAGAGTGTTAGTTATGGTTTGTAAATACGAAAGAATGTTCTACTTTTCGTACTAGTCACAGCTCTACGAGAATTACTCATCTTAAATCATGATAAACATTTTTTCAAATATTCTGTTTTCGGTTCGTTTTGTCTTGGAATTCAAGTAGATACAGTGAAAAAGTTCAGGAATTCAGTGTGCATGGAAAATTTTATGCATTAGTGATACATAGTTTTTTACCGGTATCCACGCGTATTTTTGTATCGGAAATTATTATGTGCATGCTGCAATGAATGCCGTTTTAAAATAATGCATTTTAACCCATTTTGAAAAAATTGTGAGGTCTAACAACTAACTCCATTTTTTGTGGAAATAATTACGTGCATTTTTTTATTGAGGACTTGAATTAGATACATAAGTCATGAAAAAAGAGCAAGTATTCAATTTCATCACAAAATATGTGAAAAACATTACAATATGTGTTTTTTTAAGTGTTTAACAGAAATATGATCCAATCCAAAGTTTAAAATATGCACATTTTATAAAACCAGAGAAAATAATTAAGAGTCCCCCTGAGCTCATTTTATAGCTCATCAGTAAGCTGAGGACTTTGCCTAAAATGCCTATTTTTTCTTTTACTCAGGAAACCAATTTTATGAAGTTATAAGTTCATTTAGGATCATTTATGGTGAAATTAAAGCGATTTAATACTGCCTGAAAATGCCTATTTTACCTGTTTATGCCTTTTCTGCTGATATTGCCTATTTAAGGGCCTAAAAAAGCAATATTCTTTTCAACGTCGCCAAACATCTCTTTAGTGCAGAGCTTGTCTGTTATTTCAGTTCCTTTTCTAATCTATCAAGGTTGAAATAATGTCATTAAACATGCATAAAGAAAAATCATCCAAAGTATTATTATATAAAGAGTAGAAAAAAACTATGGAAATTGTACGTGATGCGTACATGCGATGGTTTCAATTGCCAAAAACTTGTTTTTGAAGGTACCACTCAGTATTGCTGAGTTTAAAGACAGATCAACTTCAGGCAGTATGCCTGAAGTTGATCTGCCTTCACAGCCAGTATTGATATTATGGGGAGCATGGCTAAATAATTCATTATACTCTGCTGATAAAATTATTGAAATACGTGAGGTATGTGACAGGAATAATGTGCGCCTCCGATACATCAGTTCAAACGTCTTTTTCACCAACTTAAAGGTACACTATTGAGTCATTCCATGCCAAGTGGTCTGGTGATCCCCGCTCGACCATCACGGATTTCAATGAAATTTTGTATGGACATTCACACATTTCCCCAATAAAAATTTGTAAAGTTTTACGTTCGCCGATGGTATACTTGCTGATATATAGTAATTTGTTTGACCCCGTGCCGCAGCCTTCTTCAGTATGATTATGAGATTTCATTAACTTTGACGCATAGTATCTCAGGAGATATTTTGATAAGAGAAACAAAAATTGGCTATCTTGTGCAAAGTTTTAAGCTCTATTAAACAACATAATAAAAATAACTGTAAAAGCGACCTCCTTGTAGAAAATTCAGGGTGAAACTGGCCCGAAAAATTGCGGATCGAAAAAAAATTAAAATGTTGGCTTTTTATATTTCAGGAAGTAAAAGTATAATCAATGTGAAACTTTGATCATGATAACATGGTTTATATATAATATTTCATCTTCCTAGTGATTTCCATTATTTTAAAAATCGAGTCAAAATGTGACACTTTTTGTAAAAACGCGAAAAATAGGGTATTTTCTCTCCGCTTTTCCAAGAAAAGACCGTCTGGAATTTCTTTTGGATCATTTGTATTATAAAGAGAATGATTTCAACCCTCTAAAAAGTATATCTGGATTTTCAACGCGGGCATATAAGGCCCTAAAAGTAGGGACAACGTTGAGGATGACATTTGTAAAAACGACAAAAATAGTTTATTTTCTGCCCGCTCTTACAAAAGAAAGACCTTCTGGATACTCTTTTCAGTAATTTTCATTTGAAAGAGCATGTTTCAAACCTCCTAAAAAAGTAGACTTGGTTTTTCACCGCGAGCACATACGGCCCTAAAAATATGAACAACGTTAAGAACGTTGCTATGGTGGCGCCAAATGCATTCTGTTGTTTGTCGTCCTGTTTGTTTTATGTAGACATTTTTAGTATATTATGTTGATCCATGGTGACATTGTCACTACCAGTTCAGGCATTTGAACCCGTAACCCCATCGCCGTAGGGGTCGCGCCCAATTGCCGTGCAATACCAGCCACGGGTGGGTTTCTTGGTTGAAGATACCAAGTCTGAAATTTGGTTTCTTCGACAAGGTTCCAAAGCCTTGTGTGGGTATCTGTCTGGTTCCAAAGCCAAAGGTTGGGCAGCTTATCTTAGATTCCCAAGCCTAAAGTTTCCAAGCCGAAGCTCGTCCGGTTTTATTTCAGACATGGGTAAGGAGACTATATTAGAAACTTGGGTTAAGTCGTGGCCGTGTGGCCGTTCTGTATTGAGTGACTTCGAGTTTTTTTTTAATTGTGAGTGATGTCATGTATTCATTTCTTGGATCCTTCAAATTTCATCTTAATGAATCCGTTATTCCACTAGAGGTGCTCTAGAATAGTGACAGCTGTTACTGGTATCGACCAACATTATGGGGCCAAAGTTAATAATTGAACTTTCGTTGATTTATCGGTTTATTTAATTTTGGTTTCATATTTTCGATTCAATAATATTTTAAGCGCCTATTTAAGTGCCTATTTTGAAATTTGTTGTGCCTATTTAGGCTGCCTATTTCTTTATTTTTAGTGCCTAATTGTCCTCAGCTTACTCATCAGATAACATTTCATTTTTGATGAAACTCTTGATATTTGTGGCCTTCCAAAAACTTTTTATCCTGCCATTCCGCTTTTTTGCAAATTAAATCATTGGTCTAGTCCCCAGAAATCAAGTTGGAGGTATTCCCATAGTCCGTTGTCCAATAGTTTTGGATTTATCTACACAAATTCTGATGCAATATATAATATGGACATTATACGTAAGTGTTGGTGGTATGCCAACAGCCGAGGTTCATTTTTCGAGATCTTATGACAATTTATCTGCCATTTGCAGGTTGACACGCTCTGCTAATTAATCTGTTTTTATGGCAGCAAAAATGCTCATCTGAATACTATCCTGCGATTTGCTGAAAGAGCTTGTCGCAGGGAGTGTTAAGTCACCATCCATGAAAAAAGATAAAATGAAAAGGTTTATGGGGATATAGTAAGGTTGACTAAGGGAATGTGCTTCGATGGACTTGTGTTTTGCTATGCTCGTGATTGTTCCTGACTGTTCTCAGAGAAAAATGAATTCCTATGCCTACCTGTTGAATGGTGTATTTGTATCATGGCGTCGTTTCTGTTTCTACTACAGCTATGGCAATAGTTTGGTAGGATAATCTCCCCCGTGTCAGTCTGTAATTTGTGTGGAATTTTGTGAGATTTAATCATGATTTTTTAATTGTTACTTGCGAATTTATTCTTGCGGGTAAATTTCAAGTATATAGCTGCTCCTATCTCATCACCAGTCCATCCAACAACCGTATAGCAATATAAAAACAGTCGAAGGCTTTCCATTAATTATATAGTTTAGTTTTTAAATTTAATACTTTTTGGATCAATTGATATTATAGTTCTTACCATGACGGAGCGCCTTCCATAAATGCATTCCTTGCATATTATTTCATTATCAATTATGGATATGCAGTTTAGGGATGCTGAAGTTTTATCAAGTTATCTCGAGCCTCGGTATTGCTAGTTGTGCTAGCGGTAGGTAATAGTAAAATAAAAATGGTCAACTACCGGTGTAATGGTACTAGTTTCACTTAGTAACACTATTTCCCCTGCAAGAGAGTACCTTTGGTGACACTCATGTGAAGTTGTAGCGAAAGTATCAGATAAAAATTAAAAATGAAGTGAGTTTTAGATTTCAAATATGGTGCATTTTATCCTAAGAAATCGTCAGCCGTGAGTTTTAAATCCCTTAAAAAAGGTGTTATAAAAGATTGGTTGGAATACACGATCATGTGCTTTGTACTGGCTGAAGTTTATGGTGGCTTTGATGCGGAGGAGTGCTGGAGCAAATTGAAAATACCCTTTCTCTGCGCTGATAAAAACTCGTCAGGTGCGTGTGATGAATCCGTTAGCGGTCACTTTAAATTTAGAGCCTGAGAAAATGACTCGGCGTCGAACGTTTGCGGATGAAAAAAATGGAATGTGTTGTGCGTTCAATGCCTTGATTGTATCGGACAGAATAATGTCCCCGTTCTCATTGCGTGTAAACGTTAAAAAATAAGAATGAGACGATCTAGTCGGATTCGACCCCGCGTATGGCAACCAACTCGACGTGGAAGGGGAATCAAAGAGATGAAGTGTCGCCGCAAAGAATTTCTTACCTTTTGAAACTTTCACATTTTATGCTGCCAACGTCTCTTCCATGTCACTTGAAAGAACACTTCTGACGGATCCCTGCGTGTTCCGCATTTATGTACTTCCTATTTCAGTGACATGTTCACCCGGGGACAAATATCATTTCCAAAAAAATATTTAAACTCTGCGTAAAAGTAATATAAGACGTTTTAGTAGCTTATACCTACGTTAAATAAACGGAAATTTTTCTCCAAGGCTCTCCTTGGAGGTGTATTGCGAATATTTTATGGCTTAAGATCATCATCTATTCTAAAATTGATTACCATAGGCTTGGTCAATAACCATTTTGCTATTAATCTTTTTTCAAGAGAGTATTTCTGTATTGCTGCGAATTACTTGTGTTTTATACTTGATAAATATTTATTATAAATTATCTTAAAACCATTAAAAAGCATTAAAAAGCATTGAGTTCAATTAACGCCTATACTAATTTCATTATTATATGACTGCATTTTTGTGAAGCAAATTGGCAGTACATTGCCAATTATTCAATCTTTTCTGTATCAAATAAAGTTATCCATTCTTCGTTCGTTCTCCTAATATTTTTAACCTCAAATATATTGCCTGTGACATTAAACTGGTAATGAGTTTTTCATTGAATTTAAAGGAGGAATATTGAGTTTTCCTCAGGGTAAATCCGCTGTAATATTTTACTTAGGAATATTATGCTCATTTGGCATGGGAAAACTTGCGTCACTGGTAAAACATATCCCTCACGTAGAACTGAATTCGAATCAGCTACCTTTTTATTCTAGTAAAGGATAGAAAAATGTATCTTTAATCAAATTTCATGCACCTTCGCGGAGAAAGATGAAGAGAGATGCATTGTATCCTTTGTCATTGAGAGATGCATTCATTGGAGAGGAACTTGTGTTTCCTTCACGGGATCCGGTGAAATGTCTGCCCTGGAGGACGGGAGAATATTTGATGAATGTGAAGGTTGTCAATTCGAACAAGTGTGTTTCACTTGACATGGCACGTATCACCGTGTCCAATGAAGCACTTGGCAAGAATTATTACCTATCTGCACTTGTGAGCTCGCGCACGGATCACGAGTTCAGCACTCTTTATCAGACCTTGATTCTCCGAACCTGCAAAGAACAAGGAGCGAAGGGTATAGTGAGCAGGCCGTCCAGGGCAAAGGGAAGTCATTATATACCCGGGTAAAAGTATAGTGACCCCAAACTGGGAGCACGGTAACATAATCATCAGCAGTCATCAATCCGAAGATTGGTTTTCTGCAGGTCTCTACTCCTCTCTCCTATCTGCAAATAGTTTCATTCCTACATATGACTTCAACTTCCGTTGTAATCTGCCTAGTTCAGTAAATCTTTGGTAATTCTTTCTATTCATCTCTCTTTTTTTATTGTTTTCAAGTAGCTGTTGTGATGAAAAGTGTGTCCAGTGAGTTTGTCTCTCTTTTTCATAATTATTTATTCAAATATTCAGTCATTTCCGATATAAAATTTGAATCAAGAGAAAAGTACAATTATATTTTAACATACTTAATTTTTGAGCTAATAATATACTCATTTAGAAATAATAAAAAATATAACTTTTTTCCAAGAGTAGATTGAAAGAACATGTAGCCTAGAGGAATGTCTAAAATTGGAATCTTCGCTGAATGGCCTGGTGAATGGAATGTCACCAGTTCTTCAGAGATTTCATTTAACATCTTTTCTTCTTAAGTTACCTTTAGAAATTCTTAATAGAGTCCATTTCATCGCCATCATATGTGGAGAACACTACATGTCTAATACTTCCAAAATTTTTTGTTCTTCTGCAGTTATCATCTTAACTTAGCTGCCGCATGAGAGCATGCTACAAATATTTGTTTTCATGAGGTGCTTCCTTGTTTCCAAGCTAGTGTTGTTGGCCTTTAATAGACCCTTCGTTTGGTGGCGGAATGGTTTGCGCTACTCAGCTCACTACATCTTTCTTGCTTCCACTATCGCTGGTGATCCTAATTCTCAGGCAGCAATATTCCTCCACTTTGACATTTTTGTTGTCCAAGCCTTATTTTGACTTTTCATTTTGAATTTTTTCCCAATTATGGGAATATTTTTTCAAATTTTATTCTGAGGATTCAGGGATGAACAGAGCAGAACGCAGCGGCGACAGAAAATGGTTCAGGAAACACGAGTGGTGCCTAAAGAATTATGAAACTAATTTTACTAATTTCTACGATTGTATCCTAATATAAAAAGTGGGAGAGGAAAGAATCCGTCTGTGAAAAGGTGTAATCAATGTTGCTCTCAAAATCAAACACATTTTAAGGTGCCCGTTATCAATAGATTCTTGGGAGATCATATCCATGACCAATGGGAGATTCTTTCAGTAACTGGGAACAAGTTAGTAATTGGGAAAGCATTTTGAATGTTTAGGGGAAGTAGATTTAGCTGAAGAATGAATTTTGCTAGGAAGAATGTGCTTAAAGGGATGGGATAAATCAAGGCATAAATAGTCCACCTTATATCGGTTGTTTACCAGTTGAATATTCAAGACAGCAATTGATGGAGAGAATCATGATGCTGCCCTTTCCGACAAGTGTTAAAAAATTATCTCTGTCTGAATTCAGGTGACTCATAAATCCACCTTCACGGTTAGTCTTCCATCATCCTTGAATAGTACCTACGTATTTTTGGTGTGCTATCAAAATGAGTGCTCGCTTATGGAATGGATTCCAATCCGCGAAACAACAAGGCAGGGTCAACCATCTCAGGATTCATCTATTTGAATTCCAATGGCAGTGTAAATACGTGTAAAACTTCTGGTGACTTAAGAGAGAGGGAATTGGGCTTTTGCTTTTAATTTATTGAACTTGCACGCTTTTGGGCTATACTCAAAGTGTCATTTACTCTCAAGCATCAGACCTACATTTGGCTAGTTTTAAAAATGTGGGGAGACGGCCAACAAACAGGTGAGGTTATTTGCACTATTAGATATTAATTGTATCTTCATGTGATGATGAGCATAATGATTTGTAATTATTTGTATATCAGCAGATTCATAAGGTGTGGAGCCAAAGATTGAGTCATGTTGACACTACGGAGCCTGCCAACAAACATAAAGGTTTGGCAGGACCGCATAATCTGTGGATTATTTTATCCTCCACTGAATTTATTAATGAATTTATATTATTTTGTGATATTTTAAGTAGTTTTATATAAAAAATAAAAGTTGTTATGTTAGTGAGGGTGAAAATACTTAAGAATCAGTGGAAGATTAGAGAGATACCTGGCGTTGGCATTAGTCTACACTTAACGAAATGTCCTATAGGGTCCACATACATTCCATGCAACTGGAGAAGCACTTAAGTGCTGCCCCCCAGGTGTCTTCCTGCTAGGGATCAGGATCCTACAGACAAATGTGAAGTATCTGTGCATCTATCCAGTGCCTTGGGAATTAGCGTGGTGGTCTTCCAACTGGCCCGCTATCCTGAGATCCGTAGTTCGTTTTCTGGTTCAGGTAGATTTTTTCCCAAGGCAATTGAAACGTATGATTCATAGAGTCACTTAATTCAGTTTATATAATATACAATCGCTTCTTTTTCCCCTGCCACACCTTTGAGGTGGATTTCGGGGAATTATGCAGATGTAGATATAATAAAGCCAGTGCATTCGGTATGGAAATGCAATATCTTCGCCACCATATTAATCCGATCCTCAGAAATAGGTTTTAAACTCTTACATACCTTTAATCGTTAAAATATCATTAGCTTTTCTTTTTAAATTTCGCCATTGGTGTGCCTTTATGATCAATGGATTTTGCACTCGACGATTTAAAAACGTTCTCTCACCCAAAACTTGTTGCATGGCTCCCCATAAATCCTCGTTGAACGCGGATGGAGAGAAACCTTTGCCGAGATTTGGACCCAGGCACGCTACGGCCGTATCCATAGATTTCGAGTTAAACCTGGGGTTATGCGGTTTATCTTAGTCCCGTCTAAGTGCGGTTTAGAACGGTACTAAAAGTTGGTATTCATAGCCTGGGTCGAGAGAAATAGCCTCGGGGACTAACGGTGTCCGAGACTTGCCTACCTCGCGAGGATGGAACGCTTGGCAACACCGCTATTCGTCAAGTAGCAGGGTATTTCCTGGAATTTCTGAACTGGTTTTTGGGGTCTTCTGAGGAGTTGTGCGTTGCCTGCGAACCCTTTACCCATGCCTTTACCACTCATTACTTGCTTCTGGGACTTTCTTGCTCACTGAAATCGGCCCGAAATCCTACTCCCTGCATTTTGGATATCTACGATTTCATTTTTGTAATTATTTATGACTTAGACGTGTTGCAATTCATTTTTCTATTTTTCTTTAAGTTTATTATCCTTATTTAAAATATAACATAGTCACCCGGTGTTGTTTCGTGCAATGCACGTAATTTAATTTAGCTACACAAATAATAAATTCACTAAAACAAGTTATTCATCAAAACGCACAGCTAATTGAAATGAACTTCAAAAACTAACTAAGTAAAATGTAAACAAAAGGATGTTACAAAGTATGAAAGGTATGAAATATTATTGATATTATCGTGATTGAACAAAACTCAGCATACGAAATGTAAACAAATGAACACAACTAAGCGATGTGAAAACAAATTTAATCAGTGCGAGCGATAATATCTAATAAAAATGTACTTACTAAATTATAAAGTTGATTAACTAACCCGATTACCGATAAAATTAAACTAATAAAAAAAATAATTAACTATGTATCCTAAGAATGAAACTACTTTAGTACTGCTCATTACTGCCTATACAACTATTTATGTCAGTATAAACCTAAATCACTAAGCCAACAATATTCCTAACGATAGACTAACGAAAAATATTACCACTTAAATTTGCTCTAACTTGGAGAACTCGCGATTAATCACTTAAAACCTTCGAAAATCATAACACCTCAAAAACTGAAGAGAAAGTGGCGACGCGCGGCGCTTAAACTCAACCCTAAACCATTATTCCATAGGTTTAACTTCCTCCGGACTAAAGCTGCCGGGGCTAAGGTCGATCAGCGCTAAAACGAAGCTATGAATATGAGTTCAACGGCATCGCCGGTCTAACTTCCTTAAACCTGCGGTAGGCGTAGTCTAACGTAACTATGAATACGGCCGTAGGGATTGGGAAATCAGAACTCCAGCCTCCGTACCCAACCAATCCCCGCTTGCCATCATGTTTATCGCTGTCTGAGCTCATAGATAGGGACAGTTGATTAGGAGGAAAGTGGCCTTAGCCGTTGAAATAGACCCACCATGACTACAATGAGGAGTGAGTTCCACGAGTGGCTATTTATTAATACCATCAGCATAGCATGGAGTATGTTTAGCTCTCTCTAAAGTTCCTGGCACTGTGCAGTGGACAGTTTTGAAAGATGGGCTACGGAACATTCAAAATCATGCGAACCGAGGGAGGAAGTATCTTTAGTGCGGAGGGTCAGTCAGAAAATCTTTCTTATTGCTGCCAACACAGGTGTGTTTGAGGAATCGCGATCTCATAGCGTTGAGTTTAATAAATATAGAACACAGCCATTTCAGGAAACCATACGTATTTAACAGATAATAGCGAAATTGCCTGGTCACACGTTACCCGTGTCAATGGCGATATCGCAAGATGGTCATACATTCATGAACAGGCGTCAAGTAATCCTTCACAATTAGGATGAACACAACAGTTGACGATAGGAGAGGTTCGACGTTACACACAGAGCTCCATTCAACTCCGAGTATCATAGAACAAGTGCTTCGAGAATAAAGACGACTCACCACTCCTTGCCGTCCCTTTTCTACTCATTTCACAATGACACCTCAAAATAGTGTCCCTGGTAATGCTTTGGGAGATTTTAACCACTTGCCTATTACCCTTGCGTGTGTGTGTGTCTCTTGCCTCTGCCCTTTCCCTTCACCCCCTCCCCCCCTTACACTTCTACCACCCTCTATACCTCCCAGGCCTATGCCAGGCACTTTTGCATGAGCTTTACTCTTCTTTTGGGAAGGTGCTCCCTTTTGCATCAAAATAGACTGGAATAGGGTCTTTGCTGACGTGCCTTCATTGCTATTCCTTCGGCTCAGCGCGCCATATCGCTGCCGAAGGCGAGAAATGTCGCTAGGGCGACGACGGCGGCGAATGGGGCGGCCAGCGGGCAATAAAACACTCCCTCGGTGATTGTTGCCACCCACTCGCCTTATAACACACCCGTGCCATTGAATGGCACAGTAAAGGGGAGTGCGGGAGAGAGCCCACTTCCCCTTCACGGTCCACCTAGACAGCCTCCTCCCACCTAAGTCCATTAACACGCCCTTCTTCCACCCCATCGTACACTCCCCCCGCCCTCAAACCCTCCCCCCACCCCAATCCCTCGTCCTTTCCATTTCCGTCGTCGTATCCATGTTCACACGTCTCCAACGTCCTTTCTTCCGCCCCGAAACAACCTCAACCTCGTTATAATCGACCGCTCTTGCAGAGCGCCCTCCTCTCTTGCTTAGCCGCGTTATCATGGCGGGAGGACAAGCCACGCCACTTGGTGTAGTGGTAGGAAGAATCCAATACGCTGGTAAATGGAGTCGAGGTCTTTCTCGAAGCCAATCCGTTTTGTCGGAGCGTTTATGGAGGCGTTGCGCCCTAGTGCGGTATGAAGGGTGGACGTTTGTGTTTGTGCTGTGGACTGAACCATAGATTAATAAAGAGGATTTATGGAAACATGCGGTGCGATTGCACATTGGAATATAAGAGTCATTATCATGTCCATTCTACCATACTGAACGGATCAGTTGTGCTGTTAATAGGCCGTAAGAATTACACCAAACCATAGATTTCAGGACATTTTTTACAGGTTAATCTCAGGTGAGTAAAATTGTAGCTCAAACCCATATCTGCCGGTATATATATATAATATATATAACGTAAAACTAGCTTCTTTACAAATATCCCATGCTATAAATATGGCCATATAATGGCCAGGTGACACTATTGAAAATGGAAGTAATTTATCGTTAAGAGTGGGTTCCAAGTCCATGGTTCCATAGGGTTCGATAGCACAGAGAAATATTGCAGCCATTTTAATGCGCAATCGGCCATATTTTTTTGGATTACTTGAACAGGTAATACTCCGAAAACATTGGTATTAGTATTGAAATTGTCACGGTGCCGTAGTGATTCAGCTCTCAAAATGCAAAATGAAAATACTTTCCAAGAAAATGCTCTGAATTAATTATAGAACTTACGGGAAAATTGCGTGCGATGGCCAAGTTGGGTGGGTCGTTTTTCGCTAAAAGAAACTGGCTTCTCTTTCGTGCAGTAAGACGCCATCTACTTTTTTTCTTTAATCTATTGAACTGAACTGAGGGTACTGTTTGTTTTTTGATTGTTGGTGGACTTAGCTGATTATAGGGGGTTCCCAGAAAACGTAAACAACAAAAATAATTTTTTAAAATATTTGTATTACAAATTGTCTTTTCATACATACGTTGATTGAATTTATGCATAAATCATCCATCTTCATCGTGAATTTCCGTATAACTAATCTAGATCGATACATAGTTTCGATGAAATTGGCAGTCTTATTGTTAGGTACAAATGGTTGGAAAAGTGTGTTATAATTCTCCAGAGAACTCAACATCTTCACTAGCCGTCATCAGTCTGAAACGGATTTTCTGTAGCTCTCCACTGCACTCGGCTGTTTCATTCGTACAAAAGTCTTCACTTTGACGTCCTTCATTATTTGCTTCATATACTCCATCTTTGATCATCCTCCGTCATTTTTTCCATCCATTTCATCTTCGATTAATGTTTTTGAAAGGCTGTACGTCAACATAATGTCCAATGAGTCAGCTCTCTTTTTTCTCGTACTTTTTATACTAAAATAAATATTTTCGTAAATATTTTCTCTCATAAATCAATGATTACCTTATCCTTGATAAAATTCCGGTGATAATATTGATATTCTTAATGTTTTTACATTTGGTATCGGTTTTATTGCCTTTTCCGTTGGTTATTAACGATTTTACTTTAACAGGTATCAAATTTTAAATATACCCTGCTTACAACACTTTCTGAGCAGTGTTATGCAATCAGTAAATGTTGAATGGTTAAGGAAAATATTAACTACTGTAGCATTTGTTTTTCTCGCGAAACCACATATTCCCGTAGTTGGAGGCTGGAGCCCGAGAACAGAGAAAAATCGATGAAAAGCATGTTTTAGTGATTTGCAGCTCCCTGAAATGGTAAAAATTAGCACGTTACATTTTTTTCCTTGCTGGAGGTGATAAATGGCCTCTTGATCAATAACTTCCTGAACAAATTAGTCCCGTAATTTATTGTCCCTCTGCTTAATTATCGTCACCTTTCTTCAAAAAGGAAGCTGACCTTCCGGGCGCTACTCCCGGCTTAAGGAAACGCAAATAGGTCCCTGTCAATCGGGGGATAACAGAGCATGTAATGGATTGCAAAGATTGGGGCCAACCAATCATTAGAGCGTCACGTATGAGTTTATGATCCGCTAAAAGCGCTGAGCCAACCAATTAATTAGACCTGCTCTCATTGACGTGAGGGTCAAAATCTGTAAAGTTGGCTTTTTCAGCTGCCAAGGCATTTAAAAACACTTTTCTTTCCATGCATAGCTCGAGAATGATTTACTTTTATCGTAGTAACAGGTATTATTGAACGATCTCTATTCAGTCCATAGTGTGCCAAGGTTAATACTTCATCACCTTGTGTCTTAATGATTAGTTTTCTCATCAAGGTGTAGTGTTTTTGCTCCGTAGGTACTAGCCGTGAAACTCAATTCGTTTAATATTCGTTTATCTTCTTGCGTGTTAAAGGAATTAATTCATATTCAATTCCCTCTGCTCCTAAGGTTAAAAAGCTATGGTGGGTGAAAACCTGCTTGTCTTTAAGATGGAATGTTTGCTTTTGACTAGTGCTTCGTGGACTCTGAAATTCGTTTTCTCTCATTCCTGGGAAATTGTATGAAAAAATAAATATTAAGCAATTGATAATTATGCTACGTATTTCCCCAATTTTACTACTGTGTTCGATATGATTTATGGTTCCAACGGACATTCCTTGTTTATAAATCAATGGAAGTAGCAAATATTATTTTTACATTTCTAGGTAGCTTCCCTTATATTAATTCCTGTAGTGTAAGGTATGTAATTGAATTACTACAATTCTCTCCTTGAAATTTCATCGTTTTCCCTATCTTATAAATTTTAGTACTTAATTGTAGCATCTTCACTATATTATCCTTAGTATAACACAACTTGTAATGAAGGCAATGACGGTCAAACGGATCTTGCTCATTCTTTGGCTGAAAATGTTTGATAAATAAATTTCCTACATCACTTTTACTTGCTTTTAGTGATAAAATTGATGATACCCTCACAGTTCCCGAAAAATCTCCTCAATACCTACCCAAAGATCTCTGGGAGAACAAATTTATTCTATTGTTTTTCAAGTAAAGAATTAGTTGTGATAAATAAAGAAGCTGCGTATCGTTTTAGTTCAGTTTTTTACATTAGTAGCAGCATTCCCGCAAAGACTTTCAACCAGTCAAATATTTCCATTATTCAGAAGAATTGTGGAGAGGTTTAGAAATATAGATGTCTAGACAAATAGCTGGTCATAATTCAAATACTTTAGGATATTTCAAATGTTGTTTGGAGAAATGCTACGCATGGAATCACGTATTAACATGTATGGTCTTCATTTTGGACGTGGATTGCCGATAGTTCCAATGTGACATTTTCAACAGGTTTGGATGAGAGATAAAGCTTGCAAGAATGAGCAACTGCTGCTTTTTTTTTAAGCGACTACAGTCTGAGTTACGTCAGAATATAGTCCATTATATGAAGTAAAAGTCTGTATTGTTTCGAGTTGATGAATTTTAAGTAAAGGTAAATATAGCTATAATTTTCACCAACTTCGACAAATTTTCTGCTGTCGGATTGGTATGATTAGTTTTTCAATTCCTAGGACCGTGGGTCATATAAAAGAAAAAATAAAAAATATGGGACACGACAGTGAAGGGGAATGTCAATGTCACCGAAAAGCGCAATGGACCATATTTATTATATAAGCACCTGTTAAATACAGCGGAAAACTTGGCTGTACTCCGGAATTAACGCGATACTATTATTTTCTGTGACAAATCTGATCCCTTATTAAAAACTACTACAAACACAATCTGTAAGTACGGTAAAACTTTATTAAAACTCACGCCTGTGAATCCTGAAAAGTAACAGCTGCAGAGAAAAGGAGATTAGGAACAATGGAGATGTGGTTTTATCGATGAATGAAGAAGATGAAATGGACGAAGATAATCACCAATGAAGAAGTTCTATGAAGAGTTATGGAGAATAGAAGTGTGGTGAATTTTTTGAAATGAAGACGAGACCAACCTATTGGACTCATTTTGCTACTCAATTGCCTTTGAAAATCAATAATGGAGGTAGAAGCAATTGGGAAAAATTACAGCGGAAGACTAAGAATGGAATACCTACATCAGGCAAATTATGAATAACGTCTAAGTGAATGATTATGTAGGAATGAGGTCGTTATCGGAGAGGAGAGTGAAGAGGAGAGCTGCTACAAACCAATCTTCGGATTGATTACTCCTGATACTTCCTAAAAAATACTTAGTAGAAGTGTAGCGCATCAAACAACGTATTATAAATTAAAGCAATTGCCGAATTTGGTGGATTATTAAAAAAAAGGGTTCCACTATAGGACAAAGATGCCATCTTTGTTTACTCTGTGATCACGATATATGTTTTCTATTTCTTCCATTCAGAGATGATTGATGGAGTGTTTTTCTTTAGAAAATCTGTGTCGGACACGATTACCACACACCCCATGGCCAGTGCCGACCGACAGTGCTATTTAACAAGTTTGGGAAACATTATTTGACCGCCCCTAATTAATAATAGATTTACCGATTGTGATTTCTTGAACTGGGTATCAATTTTATGGAAACTTTTGGGTTTTGGAACTATTCTCTTAAAAATGTAGTTCCCTTTTCCGTCAGGAACCTAATTTTCAATTCATAAGTCGTCTCCTAGCGTCAATAATTTGAAGGAAAAGTGTGTATATGGATTATTAACATTATACCTGCTTCTCTGCGGTGGGTGCAGTTTCAATCACACTTCCTTTCTGTAGATTGGCGACAATAATGCTAATGAAGGACATTGTTAGTCCTTAGGTTTCATTGTACCCTTTGTTAAAGTTTGTTAAGAGTGTCAATCACTTTTGCGATGTGCTAAAGAAGGTCATTTTGGATGGAAATACATGCTGGAAGCTGGTTACATTTTCCGATTTTCATACTTTCTTTTACCTTTTCATATTTAGCAATAATTCGGATAATAACCGCTTCTACGACTTGCTACTCGTAGTTTTAGCCCACGTTGCTCACGCCTTGGGCTGGCACTGCCCATAGCAACCGATACTCAGCGCCCTCCAAACACAGTCTGCAATTCTCACCGCGGTCTCGTTGCGGTAGGGCATCGCGCGGAGCCAGCCTCGTCGAGCCCAATTTCCCGCGGACTAAAGTTGTCAACGGCGATGTCCCTGACCGTCCAAGGACCGACCAGTCGGAAGACTGTTTGCCAACCTACATTCGGAAGGAGAGGACCGTGATCCGATGACATCATCGCATCCCTGATGTCCCTCTCGGTGCGTGCGACCATGCGCAGTAATACGTTCGGCGCTTCCTGTTTGGTCCGCGCAAGAGTCTCGGCGCTCATGTTCGGGCGCCTTTGATGGATTGTTTTACGCCGACGGTGTGCGTGTGTAGACAAGTTGTGCGGTGAGGACGATCAAATAAACGATACGACTTCCTTTGTGAAAACAGGTACACACACTCTGGTGGATGCAGAATTTTTTCATCGATGTCGTTTAGTTGAAAGTTGTGGATGGGCCCCTAAACCTCTGAACGTCGCTAATGTAGTATTATTGCAGACTTTATGTGGTTGGAGTAATTTATTGCAGAGGTTTGCGTGAAACTTTGCAGACGAGTTCAGACTAGTGATATCATTTCGCCGTGTTGGTTCTTTTTATGGCAATTCACAGCTATTTCACTCATAGCCTTGATGCACATTGGAAGTATTTCGTAGTAATTCGATTACATATGTACATATTTTCTTTTAAAAACATAGTAATGCATTTAATTTTATTCTAATGATGCTTTCAAATATCAAGATGTCACACTGAGTCAATGATTTGAAAAAACCTCCCAATATCTCCTTCATTTCTTAGGATTGAGGAAAAGGAAATATGCCAAAAAACATTAAAAAGTTACGAAAAAATGAAAAGTACTCTAAGCCAGTGGCTGCGAGCATGTTTGTCCCTTTTACGGATTCCAGTGGGCGAAATGAGTCTTAGGCACCACAAAGGAGTTCTATAAATGGAGGAATATCACAGGAGGTTGTGTTGTCCGATGGTGGAATATGGAGACATCGGAAGTACGGTGGGAGAGTAGCTCCATACCTTAGAATAGTGCAAGGGATAGTGCGGGGTTTAAATGGAGGTATCGATAGACGTTGATTGATCGATAGGCTTATTGTTATTTAGGGCAAGACTTTCAGGTTTCTTTCGCGTGCTCACCACAAAGAAAACGGAAAAATTAAGTGGGAGAGACCCTGAGGAGAGCAAAATGTCAGTGCAAGGAAGTAGACTTGTACGCGAGAGTGTCACAATGAATGTCTTCGGCAAAAGTACTTCGCCCTTGAGGTTGTTTGAGCGAGATTTTTCCCTAATCATTACAGAGACCATATTAGAATTTTATATTTTAACTTCAGCAGCTGTAATAAGCAAGATTTAATATATTAATATTAATGGTGCAGAAAATTTGTTTTATGTGACTGTAATGTTCAGTAATTAAATAAATATACCTTAATAAGTATTTAACTTGGCTCATTTTACACGCCTTACGCTGAAAACGCCTTCACAAAAGGTTTTTTTTTTGCGATTCTGAAATATTACTACGGTGGGTAATTGATTCATGTTTAAAAATAGTTGGGAAAACGTACGCAATATGCAATGTTGAATTTCTGAGGATATCTATGCGTTAGAAATTCCTCATATTTTAAATGAAGTCTCTCCTGAATGCATATTCGTACCAATTCTAATGGAAATTGGCTGATATCTTTTGACAAATATCTCGAAGAGTATTGCGGCAAGTGGCTTATATTTCGGTTTCTTTGGTAAGATGAGACAATTTTTATTTATGATGATATAAATTCATTAAATTTTACGTGAAATGATATCTCACTCAACTACCTTAAAGAACAATGATCGAGGCAAATTTTATTTTCAATTGAATCATCGCTTACCTAGGCCTTTTTAAAGTAAATGAATGTTATTATATGCTTATGCTATGCTATGAAATTATTTCCCAAATGTAAGTGTCCTCAACCTAGATTTGCCCCGAAGATTATGAAAAGCTGGCCTTAACAGCATACGTGAACGTATATTACGTAGAATGTTTGATTCGATTTGAGTTGATGAAATAATTCAAATTTCTTCTCTGGCATCATCATAGAGTAAGAAAGAGAGTGGCTAACAAATATTGGGAAGGAAAACAAAAGAAGCCATATTTATACAGGTAGAACAAAATTACATCAATAGAGACAACGGCTTCAACTTAAGTAAGACTTGGAGACCGGTAATTGACGAAATTCAAAGAATTCGTAACGGCTCCCACAACAATGGGACATCTGCGGATATATATAACCGCCAGCATCCTCGATCGACTCATTATCCTGATGACGATTGCTGAGTCAACCTTCGAAACGTTGATCAATTTAAATAACCGTACCCGTTGTCAAACCTGAGAAACCTTTACGAAGAGAGTATCTTGCTTTTTTGCGAAAAATGACCCTTCTACCATGAATATCGCGCTCAATTTTTTTCCTTAAATTTTATGAATAAGGAAGTGGTTCTTTTCATTTCTCATAGTTGAATCATTACGGTACCGCGACGATTCCGGGACTAATACGTCTGTTTTCGGCATAAAAACTGCACAGCTAATCCATTCAACATGGTTAATAGCGCATTTTTATGGCGCCAATATTCCCCCTAGCTATCGTAACCTACGCATCTTCTTTAATCCATGGACATAATTCTCGTAAGACTCAATAGTTGGAATCCACGTCATAATGATAAACTTACTCCATTTTTATTGGTGTCATCAGACCATAATATGCCTATATTTGTCGCAGATATTTGTAATATAGGATATTTTTAAAGTTTATTTATATTTCGGCGGATATATATGAGTTTTCTCTAAAATTTTATTCACCAGAGATTACCTTGGAAACAAATGCCCTAAAACCTAATATGGTTGCTACTATATTTTGAAACAAATGTTTGAATTATTATACAGGTTTATTATTTCACAAAATAAATATTTGCCAAAAATGTCCTTTTTACCAGTATGCCGCGGCTTTCCGGATGATTGCTGGATTTGAAAAGAAATGGACCTTAGGTTTTCAAATTAAATTTTGAACCACCTTGATACCCATGACTCCTGATTGCAATCAGTTGCTGACTCCATTTTCTTTGAATATGGATTGAGAGGTCTGGGGTAGCGTCATGGCATGGGTTCGACTTTGGTTCCAGATGAACTTTTCCTTCGGTAGCATCGGACATAATTTTCAGCTAGATACACCTTTCATCGTAGCATTTTTTTTCCTAGTACTTGCTACAGGAACAAGGGTGAGTGTGAATTTACGCCTTCGTCGTGAGTGACCATGAGCTCAGAGTGAACCTGAGTGCGGAAAGAGTCGAAAAAGGCTCTTTTTTTGTCATATTCCCTGAGATCAATGATGTTATTGTGCTCTCTCGGCATCACTCGAGTGATTACGGCGTCATTCGAGTGATTAGTATCATTGAGAAAAACTGCGTCGTCAAATGCTGCTTCATGGATCAGTACCTACCCTACTCCTCTCCCTCCTTAAATCGCCGTAAAACGGTGGAAAAAACTGTGAGCACTCATTAAAACCTCAGTGTTCGAGTAAACCATAGATTAACCATTTAACCACGGTTACTCTGAGAGTTAACGTGATTGAAAATTTTCTAGCTGAATGGTCTTTGCGGGAATTCTTTCATGACGTTCACCAGGTGGCCATAACGACTATTCATGCTACCTTGTCCTTTAAAGGGCATGCTTTCGAGCATTTTATGTTTTGAAATACTAACGGTTACTCTGTTCAATTTGATTTCCAAATACACAGCAAAGGTTAATTTCATTGCATGTTCATACACTTTTTTATTGAGTCATATAAGAAGATGAGATACCATTTAGCCCTATTGCTTATAGAGTACTTTGCAATTTCTCTTGTACGTGGATTGTCCTTTTTTGCACCTAAACTAACGGAACCAATAAAAGCCTAAAACGTGATGTGCAGAATATTGTTCGAATCTTAAGCTTAAGTTGTTGAGAGGAATGGGTAATTATTATTCCAAGAAGGGTTGGGAATTCAATGCGGATTCAATTTGGGATACATAAATTATCGTTGACGACTGTGCATTCTCTGGCTGTCTGCATGACAGAATTTATCGCGAACTACTGGAATTATAGTTTGTATGATCCTAAAGCTAATTTATGTGACACCTCGCGGAAAACTATGAACGTATGTAGTAGTTGTATTGCCAATTATATAAAAACACACCATAGACAGTTTATCTTGAAGTAAACCAGAATATATGTTTCCGATCCGATGCATCATGCAAGGAATACTTTGCCGTTTAATCCTTTTTATTAGCTTGACTACTTACTCCTTATATTCCACCATTGAAACACTTACATATCTTATTTGTGGCTGAGCGTCTAACTGAGAGCGTGGCAAATACATTTCCAACGAAAGACCGCATTTTATTTCAGTGGAACAATTTAATCTTTGAATGCCCGTATCGAGTCAAAGGAGCGTAACAAGTTGATAATTTGCATTCTTCTCAGGCCATTCAGCTAGGAGACATATATCTCCAAAGCCGGTTGCCGTGCTTTACTGACGACGCTTGTAGATAGTTTCTGCTAATTTCGTGCAATTTTTTTACAATAAAATAAGTTTGTAGTTGTCAATAGTTCACCAGATAATTTTTAGCATTAATCTATGTACATTTCGAGCAATACGAAGCTCTTTCTCCTATTTTTTTATTCTTTTATAAAATGGCTGATTCAAATTAAAACATTTACTTAAGTACCGATGGTAAATTTTCTTGTTCTGTGGCTGAATTTCACAGTGCATATTTTCTTCTCCTCATATATAAAAATATGCATAATATTCACTGAATTCAATATCATTGCTTCAGAAGTATTTTATGTTAACTTGTAATTGATTAATTAGACTATGACTAGAAGCAAGAACTTAGAAAGTCGCCTATTGTAGCTAAAGCCCGTCGCCTTTGTTTTGCTTGCTCCGCTTCCAATCATGCTCAGAAGAAAAAAATAACGATACACTTGCAATACTAAATAATACTCTCTATTTAAAGAACTTTATTTGTACGATGTACAGAAAAATATTATGAAGTAGTCGCAAATTTTAATCGAATTTGCGAGAAATCGAATCAAAATTTAATAATAAAATCAAAGAAGTTCCTTCCATTTTTCTCTTACGACACATTTCTCGAGTTTGTTCAGAACATTATTTTAAATTTAACTTTACAAAAGAAACAATGCCTGCAAGCTATATAAATTAACTTGAAAAACATTTCATGTAGAAGTTGATGCGAATGAGTTGAAGTCGAACCCAAGACTTTAGGATTCCAAAAGGTAGACTATTATAAAGTGGTGGCATTAAAAAATGTGAATAGTTTAAAAGTTGTATAAATTTTTAATTCTTGAAATAAAATGAGCGTTTCAGAAAAATGTTTCAGTTATTGGCTTATCTCTTTACATGATGTGGGATTTGTTTATTTAATAGAGGATGGTGCCCGTTGAATTTCCACGCGAGGAAGAAAAAATTAAAATATTTTTACGGGATTGGATGAATCTTCCCAATGTGACATTCGAAATGTATTTTTGTATGATGTGGTAGTCATTAATCAGAATGGATAGGCTGGGCGGAAATTACCCCAACTGAAATGCCGCTGTAATTTAGTTGCAATCGAGTGGTTAAATTCAATGCAAGAATTGAAAAAATTTTTCTTTCAGTCTTCCAGTACTAAAAACCCTAAGGTTAAATCATGAGTATCATAAAATTCGAGTTTAGCGATCTATCTGTAACCACCGAAATTCAAATATGACATTCAAAATGCCTTCTTTAGGTCCTTTCTAATATAGCGTATTAAGTCTTCTGGGCCCTAAGAAACATCAAATGCATGAATTAATAATTTAATTTTTTCATTCATCTTATACTAAAACTTCCAGGTGAATATTATGAGTGCGTGTAACTAAAAAAATAAATAAACCTCTTAACCGAATCCACTTATTTTACGGCGGAAGTAAAATTTAGTTAAAATAGGATTCATAGTTAAAATAGGGTACCCATGGTGTATTTATGTCTTTTTTTTAGCTTATTAATTTTTCTAGGCCCTAAGGAACATGTGTGCTCAATTTTGTTTTAATCTATCGATAGGCTTGGGAGTCTATGGCGTTCAAACGAACAGAATTGAAATGTGTTAGAGATATAGATAAAAGATAGATTGGTGATCCTATTTTATTCGAACCTGGCAGTTGTTTTCTCATCACGAATGCATGGCTTGAGTGGTAATTAAAAAGAGACGTGAATGAGAGTGATCCGAGAGACGGACAATGGGAGACGGGAATGGCCGAGGGAGACAGGAAAGAGGCCAAGCTTAGGAGCGCCACGCATGTTTGTCGCTCGAAGCGGGAGGGCAGAACTCCAGTCGCCTTGGCTCTCTCGGTTCTCTGCTAAAGAAAGACCTTCTCATCTCATTCCGCGCCGACGCGAGCTTGCAGACCATAATTAACGGATGTGAGACCCGGTAGATCAAAATGGCGAATGCATATCGACTGGTCAGACCGGCAATGCAATAGTCAGACCCCGTGGTACAATAACTTACTGTTCTAGATTTGAAGTATTAGAATCACTTAAAAATCTCACGAAGATTTCACGATCGAGTTTCTATCACCGTATTATTGTTGATCGTGTTAAAAATTCTAATTAGAGACGCAAACAACATATTGGAAACTTAAGTTATCCGCCCGAAAGTTTCAAACACACCAAAATCTCAAACATTCGTTATCGTATGTACCACGTGACTACTTAGTTACGTGATCGGAATCATCTCGAGCGTTTCAAACACAACTCCCTACGAGAATTCTTTTTCGACGTTCCACGTGCCGAATCTATCATCTTCATATAAGTATATTACAATTCTCCGAAGTTATTCCGTCTGTCTGTCAGTGAAGCCTGTTTGAAGAACTTTCGGGAAGACCTCGGAAGTTTAAATATGGCACGAATACAGGTCGCGACCTAGAACCAACCGGAAAAGTAGTAAAACAAACCCTGGCTGCAATTTTAAGGGGTTGTTTGTACCCCATATTTTTAACTATTACGCCCTATGAGAAAAGCATTGGCCTCGATGCTGGGGTGTCTTTTATGCTCGTTAAATTGCATGGACTCAAGATATAGGGTTATAATATGTTACCATTGGATGGCTAAAAGAATGTCAAAATGACCGAAAAAAAATAAAAACCCAAGAACAACAATTTAAGTTTTTTACTCTCTGTTCTTTCATTTTTTCCCCAACTGAAAAGCACTGGATTCGGTGCAGGGGCTCCTTTTTTACATCTATAAATTAGTTGCACTTTAGATACAGAATTGTTACTGTCACTATTAGATGTCTGAAATAATGGAGTATTTCATTCTTAAAGTTCTTGATTTTCCTTTAGACTTCTGTTATTCCTCAGAGTTGAGGTTTTAACCACACAATCGTCCATTTTCTTGGCCATTTAAACGATATAAATTGGGAGTTTAAAGGTTAATGTATACCTATTTGCCTTTATGGCCTTGGTTAAGTGATCTACGTAAGAATTAGCAGTGAGATTTTAGTGAGGGAATTTCGCACGCCACCCCCTCCATGTGCCGTTATTGAGCCCTACATGGTATGTATTCATTTTGCACGCGTCACATTATGGGGATTCATTTAATCCTTCGTAGTTATTTTTATTTTTTCCTCATCTCGTTGATTTTGAGCGAGCACGCTCTCCTGGTGTACAATAAAAGCTGGTGGTATGCGGTGTGATGAATTGCTCCGGAGACGGTGGTTATCGAAAAATCTTCAGCGGCGAAGACAAGATGGCTATCTCGCGGGAAATAACTCTAATCCTCCTCCCCCACCTCCCAGGATTGATGTACGACTACGAGCACCACGAGTGGACACCGCTGTTGAGTGACGCGCGAAGATTTCCTCCGTTTGATCTCAGATTCCATTTTCATTCCTAGCGCTTTATTGCTCCGCTACCCTTGTTCCCCTTTACCTCTGATTCGCTCCGCCGCGCCGGCTAAATGGTGCGATGGAAAATAATAAGGTTGCTGGTGTGCATGGTTTATTTTCACGACACAATGTTGCGAGACGATGATAGGAGAAAAGAAGGCTCAATGCTATCAGTTCGAGTGAAGAAAGCGTGCGCGTCTACTAAATTGCGTAGGTCACTGAATTGCAAATTAGGATATGGTTTCAGCTAGTAAACATCCACCGCATAATGACATAAATGTCATTTCATTCATATTGTGTGGCCTTATAGAAAACCGTGTCCTCTACCTGATATTAGCAGCAAACATTTACCTCTTAACGGTATTTTTCTCGCAAATCGAACTTGAAATTACATGGTGGTAAATGCGAGAATGGGAAAAACGCGGGCCAAAATTGTATTTCTCTATCTAATTTAAAATCCATCAAATGCGGTAATGTTTTAAAAATGGCGCTGCAGTCGGCTTCTTTGGCTACAAAAAAAGCGTTCGCGAAAAATATATTTATGGAATAATCTGCATACTTTGTACCCAAATTTTTATTTTCAAAAGTTAACGCCTGTCAACAGCAAAAGTAAGATTTTTAAAACCAATTAACCAAAAAGATGGAATGCTGCTTTTGCTTCGACTCACACAGTCGCGGTGGAACCTCCTTATGCACAAAACATCGTGTCAATATTTCATTTATGGATTTAATGAGTAAGGGAAATTTCATCGTGATTTGATGTCATTTCACCTTTGTGTGTTTTAGTTTTTCCATATCCTGTATTCATTTCTTATGAATGACAGTACATCTGTAATTTTTTGCCTTAAAAATGGCATAAAAGCATGTTGGCACTGTGTAAACTGTATAAGTTTTTGTACTTTGCCTTGAATGAAGTTACTATGTGTACAACGTTACGTCAACTCTGCTTTAGCCTGGATGAAAAAGGCTTTTTTTATCAGAGAATTTATAATATAAATTGAATGTGAGGATTGTGGCTACTCAACAATAGATAATATTTTTTCTCTATGAGCTTTCAAAAGTCATTATTAATTGAATTACTTTCTTATCAACCCAATATAACGGTTCGATTCCCTACCTCTAGTAATCACATGAACACACCGCTTAACCTCTCAAGGTTTACTGTTTCCTTCCGTGGAGAGTAAATATTCCGTACATAACGTGACAAGTTGCTAGTTGAGACATTCCTACGTCCTTATCTACATGCAAATGCTCCAACATGTGAAAGGGCTTCAGAGGTTGATGTGCAAACTGTTAGCAGTTGGGCACTTGAGGAGCTAGAGAAGTTCGCTGAATATATCCGTTCTCGGTTACTTCCTTCAGCCTTTAATAAAAATACCTCAGGGCTGAGGAGAGCATCCTTTGGAATTTATCTGCCATCAACCCATGCTACATTACTTTTTATTCGAAACAACATTCACAAATTGCATGCTAATGGACAACCTTCCTGGTGGTAAAGAAATGATTTTATGGCTCGGTGCGACTTCGTATAAGTATGTGGAGGCTTTGTGCATGCTCTCGACGAATTAATTCCTTCCCGGATGGAGAGTCAATTAAAGGGGATTTAGCGACTTTTTTTTTCGTCGCTTTGATTGATTTTTTTCGTCCCTGACTGAATTGTGTCAAACGCTTGGTCAATGCCCCTGGAAGAATGAGAAGAATCAACAGATTGAAACAGACTCAGGAGCAGCTTAAGAGTGGGAATGGGTGGGACAAAGAAAAATAAGTGGAAAAGGTGATCATTAATCTCCATCCAATGTTATGCAACCCACGGACACCGAATGCCTACTCAAGGTGATTAGGAATTTGCGCACAAATTTGTTCTAATTCCAAACCTCCGTCTAATTCACCGCTAAGGGATTAGGTGCGCGCTGCGGTTGTTGTGAAATCATCCGAACTTTTCAAGAACAAGCACCGATGCGCTTCCGAAATGAAACGCCCTAGTTTTGTCTCGGGAAAAATGTTCGTCATCTACGCCTACCTATTTTCCTTCAAGGTCCATTAATGGATTTATATGAGGAGCTAGAACACTTGGGACGACAGCCAACGAGGAAAAATGTCGGGATTTTCTATACAAATGTTTTATACACGCCTTCGCATTATATGTTTTGGTCCATAATATACTGCATGGGAATTGGGAAATGCATAATTTTTATAAGCTACTTCTTTGTGAAGTTCGTATCCTTATTAGTGTTCAGGAGCAAAAGTTTGTCGACAAACAGCTTTGCTTTATGCTTAAAAATAGCCTGAACTCTGTGGAGTCTGGAAGACAGCAAACTGGTATGACTTAATTCTTCCTAACAAAGTATACGTAGAACAGGGATTCGATACATGCCGTACTGTAAAGTCAGACCATCAAGATGCCCTTTTGGATCACGCGATACTTTTTAATTCTTACGCCCGTTTAGAAGCCAATGAATCAAGTGTGCAACTAACGCATATATGCATTTGAATCGTATATTTTATTTTGTAGGGCTGTACTCCACTCAAGTAGCAGGAATTAATTTTATGCATGCTCCACATAGAAGTACAGGCACTCAAGCATGCAGATAAGTAGCGTTGGTGGATGGAAGTGGTGGTTTTTGGGTCGGCTTACATGAGTTCACGGTGAAAAGTTGATAAATGAATTCTGAAATGTGATGGTCGAGAGAGGTGAGGGTCGTCCATGATGGCTGGATGCATCAATTTATTTACTTGCTCCGCCATGTTGAGGGTACAGTTGAGAACCAAATACAATTGACGACAGAGTAGCAAAGGAATTGAGAAGAAGTGTTGGTTCGGAAAGGTAAATGGTCAAATAAATAGACCATTATCTCAGAAGACTCGGAATCTTGAGCACAAGATATTGGCTACAAAGTAATGTACAAATCTGAGTGAAGCGAAATCTGAATACGTGAGTGCTATGTCCGAAATTTATTCACTTAAGGAAACAGAATTGTAATCACTTAAGGAAATCTCTCCGAAATGTAATCACTTAGGGAAACAGTTGCACGATAGCTAATTCGAAGTTAATGTCTGCGCCCATCACACTTGGGGAAGGTTTAATGGATTCATCCATAATTTTAAATGACATGCATGTGACTACAATTCTTGCAGGAAATTGATTACTGTTATTCGATTAATGAAGCGTATTTTTCTTAACATTCTCATTATTGTCTCGTGAACCAATGTTAGCTGATTACATAATATTGCACTTAGCACTAGCATTGATCTCAAGTTAATTTATAATTTTTAGTCAAGTTTTGCAGAGCCACTCTGTGCTTAGAATGTTTCCCGTCTAAAGTTTTCAAAGGGTAATGAGGTACATTCTCACTTGTTCATCATTATTGCTTATCGAAAATTTTTTTACGTATCTTTCATTATTAGGATTGTCGGTTTTTTATGAGATGTCACAATTATTTGAAAATTGTTGAAAATATGGTCTAGCTGAAGAGGTATTACGTCGTTATTCACCTCATTCATTTGTAAATTGTCTTCCTTTACGTTTGAAGAGGTAATGTTTCTGTAATTTCGCGAGTCGTTGTTCATTATTGGGTTTTCTTACCCGCTCCCCGCTACATCTGAATTTTCTCCTCAAATCTGACAGAGAAGGTGTCACAAGATCCAATGTAGACCTAAAAAATTCAATAGATGAGCAACAGCATTAAACAGGAATTACGTGCACTCAAGTTTGTAAAAAAATAATTTTGACCCGAGTGTGGAAAAATATTGAAGATAAATTCGTATTTCTGACTCAGTAATCATGAATCTCTTAGTCAACTGGTAATGTCTTAGTTTTGAAATGCACTAATGGCATTTCTCAGCACTATATTGTAAAGTATCGTCCAGTTTTGCAATATCTACCATGATAGACGAAAAGAAATTTGGCTCTGAAAATTGTATCCTATTGATTAAAATGACGTTTTTATTTGAAAATCAAGAGAATAAGTATGAAAATCACAAAAGAATTTTCTTCATACTAGTGGTATTATATAACTTGGACCTCTATTTGATCATGCTTTATAAAACAAACAGATTCGTGTAGACTATTTAACGTTTTGTAAAATACCTAGGATATAGATATACTATTATCTAATTATTAAACAACTATGATCAATAAAGTTTACGCCTCAAATTTCTTCTAAATTTTTATTAATAAATTGAATTACATAGTGCCTAGCTAAAATAGCAATTTTGGTGATATTTTATTATTGGAAAAGGAAAGAGACCGCTCAAATTTTGCAGTGATAAACACCAAAAAGATAAACCCATAGAGCACCTGACAATTGACACTTTCATTTTTCTTTTGATTTACTATGAGAGAGAGTTTTTCGTGAACTTTCATCATGTGTATCCTCAAACAATTAATTATCTTGCTAATTATATGATAGAGTTTGCCATTAGCTTCCAGCCTTGGTTCTTTCAATAATGGATTACGTAAAAGCAGTTTTAATGCGTTAGAAAAAATAGAAATAAAAAAATAAACAAAGAAAGTAGAAAGAAAATCAACCTGGTTTATTTTAGACAGACACAGAATGACGGAATGTGTCACAGCGGAATTGAGGAGGATGATAAATAGACTATGTGAGATTCATAACTCGCTTAGAAAAAGAAGAGGCTTAGGAGTTAATTACTAAAAGGTTGAATACACCCTGCTACTTAGGAAAGGGTATCGTAGATATAAAATAAAATGTAGAAAACATGAATCCAACATTATAAAACATTTAGTCTTGAGTCGAGAAAATTAAGAATAGAATTATTTTATTTTTAAGCTCTTATCAGTTATTTTTAAGCTCTTATCAGAGAATGAAAAATTAATAGAAATAAGTCTTATTTTTTAAACGAGTCTCATTTTTTCTGTATTTCTTATTTCAATCTCACGAGTCCACCAGTTTAATTATCTAATTGTAACGAAATAAAATTTAAAATTTTTAAATATATTAAAATAAATAAATCCATCCATGAAGTTCCGATGAATCCACGCATGGTAGTCACTAGATGGAATTCAAGGTTTTCCAACGGTAGAGAGCGAATTCACACCGAATCCGAGTTTGGGCCCAAAGCTTATGGTTTCACATCATGGGATCGCGCGCGACAGCTAATTCACTGTCTAACCCATTTAAATTAACATTGCTCTCAAATAAGTTCGCCGGACGTCGCATCCGACTCCGTAATCATCTTCCCCCTAGGGAGACGGCACCGCGTGTTTTACGATTGCCCCGTGATAAATGGCCGGCCACGCGATCTCAGATAGACGTGACATCTTTATAAGTCCCGTTGCATTGTTCCAGATTTACCGCAGCGTCCGGCGACCATCAAAGGGTAACCGGTCTGTTAGAAAAACAAATCACCTGCCTTATTTGTAACAACACGTCCGCGGCTTTCGTCCGTCGATTTTTTCTCGCACACCTTCGCTGTTTTGACTCCTTGTACGGCGTTGTCTTTACGGGCCCCTACTGACAGAAGTATAGCACCGTCTTCTTTAGGGTTAATGAATGGTTCAAGTAAATTAAACGGCCATGGGTGGTGTCACAGGTATTTTTGTCGTTTTCCAATACGGAAAGTAAGCAGACGACAGGAGTAATAAAAATGACAACAATATCTCCAGGGTTTTTCAACTCCAGAAACTGCGCTGGATAGAAGAATGATTTTCAGAATGAGTACGTGATAAAATTATGTTAGAAACTGTTGAATCTCTTATTATTTCAGTGATTTAAAGTTGTTTTGGATAAATAATACCCAAGGTGGCAAAGCTTTTCAACAATTTGGTAAATTAAAAGTTAGTGTTTGGAACAAGAGACGACATTTTCCAGAAAACCTCACAAAACATAACGCTTGCCAGTGCAGAAATTAAACGTACATAGCTATGAGGAAACCCTAGTATCTCCAGGGATTTGCAACTTCAGAGACCTCGCATACAAGAAATGTTTTCCAGAATAGGTGGTGAAACGAAAACGACCCTATGTTAGTTTATTTAACATTATCACTTTCATATATTATTGTTAAATGTATGTTGGCTAACCTAGTTGATGACAGAATTGGAACAAATATACTAAGGTGTAGATTGAAAAAATTCTTAACATTATTTTATATTCAATGAGCTTTTTTCTTGTTCTGAAATGCCATTCGTAAATTACACGCTCTTGAAATTAGAATTTAGCGAAACGACTGAATTTAGGTTCAAATCAACGATTAACATTTTTTGTCCATACATGTAATATTCTAATTGTTGAGGCAGAAAATTCCTTTCATAAAAGGGAACATACTTATTTGGTATATGTTGGAAGGGTAGTATAGCAGAAGAATCGTAATTTTATGATAGAAACTGTAGCAATTCAGTTTGCATCGTGTACGATGATATTCATCCCTGCCGAAAATACATTATGTAAAACGTATAAATTGCCACGAGAAAAATTCGGTCTGGACTGGGAATAGAACCATAACCCATAGGCTATGTTGCGAAAAGTGACTCGGTTCTCAGTCCGGGCCGTTTTAATTTCTACGTTTTGCATACCTAATGTGTTTTTTGACATCGTCGTTCAGCAAAAATCTGTGCGGCGCAAGTTTTCATTAATATGATTCTATAATGTTTATTAAATTATCTGAATTACATTATCCTAAAACTACAAAGTATTTTAAGAGTTATACCATTATTCATTTAAATTGGAACTACTGGGAGACTGAACAACTACGAACGTTTACAATTCCTCCCTCTTTTCATTTTTTTATCTTTGCTTGATTTTGAATTGTCTTCTCTCCACTTCTGTCTCATACTTAATACAAATGAATTTCTCTGTTCCGCAGGTGAGTCATTCCTTCAGTTCCCTTTTCCGAGTAATCGCTGAGTGAATGGCGAGATTGAAGTCCGTCGATATACCAATTCTCTTCGGCCGTCAAAAAAGTGGAGCGCTGGCAGTTGAGGGCAACGGCACCGGAGCCAGACGTCCAGCCAACCAGGCCACTTTGACGTGTGAGCGAAATGATTCATATTCATTTTTTTAAGCATCCCCGCTTGATTAACCCAATTCCAGGTTTTCGGAAGAGTTGCGAAGGTTTCGGATTCATAAGCTCAAGGGCGCGAGGATCTTAATCCGCGTGCCCTTGGAGATTTTCCACACCTCTCAGGTCACCTTTGACGAAATGTTTCTGGGTGAGATGACAGTATGATTTTCGTTTTTGAGGAAAATATAATCGTTAACTCCGAGGTGAAACTGGTTATAGTTCTGGCCATTTGAGATGACGCATATGGTATTTCCAACCGGTGCAAATAATTTTTATTTTAATGGGCCATGAAAAATGAACGCTCATAAAGTTTAAGCTTTAAGAGGCTGCTGTGAAATTTGTTCAGCAAATATGCATTTCATCTAAAGATGCCTATGATTCCAGTAATTCATAAATCGCGATGAGCTTGAAGTGATCTATATTGCATTGCAAATAGATTTGGAATTTTAGTTGGAGTCAAATTTATTTCCTTTTGGAGATTCCATTTTGACCACAATAAGTTTAAACTTGGATTATCATGAGTGACTTCTTAGACTGATAACTGAAAATAATCAATGGAAATAATTTGACTATTTCAGTTCCTATAAATACTTCTCTGAACTTGCCCTACTGCGTTAGAAGTTTTGCTACCACTCCAGATCACCCAGTGCCATCTCTTCTGTTTATTCTACTTCTAATGCCTTCTATCATTGGGTAAATAATTCAAATAAATGGGAGAATAGAATAATTATAGTGTTTACTCTATGATTCCAGTACCATTGAAGGAATTTGATTAATTTCCGGAGTCACTTCTTTAAATTATTTAAATATTTCTGGTTCGAATTTCAACTTCATTTTCTACGAACGAATATTTATCCCCCGAAACTCTTTTATTTCAGTTTTTCACTCATTGTTACCATTAATATGTCTTCACTCTTCTTTGTCTTCCACCACAATTTCATACGTGGATATCCGATTGAATATTCGTTTTTTGTTATGCTCATACACACTCCGTAATGTTCTAACCTACATTTAAGCTCAATGCAGGGGTGTAGTGCTTTTTCTTAAGTTTTGCCCAGATCTGCGTGATGTATGACCCAGAAGAACTTAAGGAACATGAAGTATGTCCGTCATTTTATTTTGAAATTGTTGCATCTCAATACCGAGCTACCAAAATACATCATGCCAATAAAAAAAAAGTATTAAATGTACGTAATCTTTTGATATAAGTGGTGATTTCTTTACGAGAAAACTATCGCAAGTTTCCTAAATATCTTCAAATCGTCATAACTGCGTCCATTGTGGTTTAGTACCTTGTAGAATTAGTGTAGAATTCTTTTTTGATACTTTGACTTTAAGCTGTTAATTATTTCTTTCGTTTGTGCCTTCGTTTTTAAAATTCAATACCTGTTGCACTCATATTGCGGTTTTTGCTATATAGATTTGTGTATAAATGATGATTTAACGAGACCATTATTTTAATTAATGCTAGTATCAGAAGGAACCGGTAGTAGCCGGGAAAATATTCCTGTCTTATTATACAGTGCCCCAAATATCAAGACTTAACCTCAAACAAGGCGTTTTTTTGAGACCTTGACTGCATCGGGGCCAATTCACTGTCCCTTTGTCCAACATTCACGATCTTAGAGATCCTCGGACTTAGCAAAGGATATTACGAAGGGTTTAAGCATTCTCTCATTCTTGTGTTAAATTGTATGTTAGTGAAAGAGAACAAGGCTTTTCCATCATAATACACAGTCAAATATCATAACGGCCAAAAATTGTTAGCAAATACAATGGAGCTACCTAATCTTGCATAAGTTATACCATTGCTGTAACCTATAATGAAAGTCTGCTTTCACATGCTGATGCTCTCACATTAGAGCGAACTGCTTTTGTTCCATTCATTTTTTATTTCTCTTGTTTTCCTTTGTCATGCGTTAGTTAATAATTTTTTTCGTAAGGGATTATAACGCAAGGATGTCATAATTATGCTACTATGCTTCATTTGTTTAAAGCTTATTAAATATGATCATCCCCCGAAACATCTTCAATATAGTCATAATTAGGCCCTTGAAACTTGCAGGTTCATCTGAGTGGACTTATGAACTTATCGAGTTACCCTTTGCTAATGGTATTGATTCCTTTCACAATATACACACACAAACACCTCAGCCAAATATGTAACATCTCCAACATAAATCTGTCTACACATACTCCTGAGCTAAGCAGTACATCTATTTGCTCCATGGTTGTAAACTGTATTGAGGCGTTGTCGATTTATTGCTGAGTTTGATTCTTATTTGAAAAAGTCCGTCACGATAGTCACGCTAGCGTAACCTCTCGTCTCAAAAAATTACTTTAAGTTTGTCTCTTAGCCCTCCTTCCCTGAGATGTTCGCTGTAAATCCTCCTTTTTCAGTGATGGTGATGGTTGAAAATTGGATTGATTTTTCTAGGAATTATCATGGATTATATTTTTAGCATCACTTTTTGGAAACCAGGTGGACAAAGGTTGGAAATATTATCCAATACTAACTTTACTGTTACATCCGTAAATTTGCAGTTACACCCTCAGCGTTTCAGGTGAGAATTTGAGTGGTAGGAGTCGGTTGAGCTAGTGGAGCCGTTTAATTGTTGTAAACTTACTTAAGGAAATTTTAAACGTTTTGGAATATTGGTATTAGTAAATTAGGGTTTTACGGTTCTTCTTCCAACACATCCTTAGGTTATATGTTTGTCTAAATTATAATATATAAGTGAAGGTGGTAGTACAGGGAGAGGAAATGGCCCCCCTACCCTGAATGTGTAAATTTTACACGCCGATGGCTTAGTGCGGGGTGATCTATACTCTCACCCATCGAAACCAACCTTCAGATAGAAATACTGAGTGAACTGAAGGCGAAATTTTCATTCCCATTCTGGAATTTGAACCCAGACTTTTCTGAAGTTATATAGTTGTAATTCGAGGTACACCACCTGATGATGTTAAATAGAAATATACAATTTAATATTATACTAATTGCATAAGAAAGTATATACATATCCTGATCCTCCAAAGCCTAGGGCTTGTCTAGAGGTGCCAAATCAGTAGGAATTGTCAGTTAAAAATTAATTTCTTGCTTATTTATTTAATATAATAATCTGTAGGAGTACAAATATGGTACACGGTAACATATTGCGACATTTACATATCACATGTATGTATATATCCTATTATTTTTTGTTAGTGTTTTTTTGTACATACAATTTTACAAGGTGATATTTATATAATAGTTTCTTCAAATGTTGTTATTTACCATTGTTTTATCTTATTTTTACTTGCGATAATGTTTTCAATTTTTAAAAGATTTATTGAAAGACTTACAATTTCTGGCATAATTAAACTTAGTACAGTTCAGGCTCTCTTCTTTCCATGATATGCTTATCATCATTTTTATCTCTAAAATGTATACAAAATGTTAGTCAAGCTTCAATAAATATATTACATCTTATTTACAGATAGGACATTATATTATTGTAATAAAATGCGTTGTGGGAATTGCTGTGTTAGAAATTCATCTTTCACTCCTACAAATTATTTACCAGGTAAATTAATTTACAAACAGAATCCTTTGCAACTTACCTTAGTTTCTTGACATTTTTATACCTATCTAATATTTATACTAGGCATGAATACTATTTACTTTTTAATCAGCATTTACTCGAGAATGTTGCATGTATGGTATGACTCTTGGTGTCATTTCTTGTTCTTCACTGCATCACAGTATCAGTCCAACGAACCACTTATGCCAAATTGAAGAATTCGATTATTACTGATCTGAATGAGTTACATTTTGGTATTTTTTTACATCATAAATGAATTTTAGGGACCTGTGACAACGTTTTGCTGAGCTGTGCTGATGAACAAAGTTCACACAACCTAAAGCGTAATATTTATGTCCTTATTCTAGTTAAGATCGGATCTTAACTATTGTAATTGGTAGGGTAATAGTATATTTTTACCACGTTTTTATTAGTTCGGTTTCCGTCATGTATGTCTGTCTGTCCGGGTGAATATTGCAACCTTGTTTAAACTTTCCGATCAGCTAGAGACTTGAAATTTTAACCATAGCTCGGAAGTGGATGATAATGCAATATTTGCTACATATTATAGCAATTAATTATCCGGATAATTATCAGGAAAACATTTTACGAATTATCAGGAAAACATTTTACGGACGCTAGAGATAATTTTCCGCTTGCTTATAGAGAATTATGCAGCATTCACTGGTTGGTCGCGTTTGATGATCAAAAGCAATTACTACTGTGGCAATTTCTGTTATTCTGAATTATGTTAATCAATTAATTAACAATTAATTGGTTAACATATTTCCTGATGTGCTAGCAGAGGCTTGTAATTTTAACCATAGCTCAGAAGTGGATGACAGTGAAATGTTAGCTACATGTTATAACAATTAATTAATTAACGATTAATTAATTATTTCAATTCCACACACTGTCAGCTGAACAGAATCTGAAATACATCAGGAATTTCCTAAGTGTCCCTGTCAGAGTCTCATCAAGATGCATAAAATCGATTGGAAACTTTCACCCGGGTATAAGACTAAAAAGCAGAATATTATTAATTAAATAATTTTTATAAAATATACCACGCTTTAAAAACGGACTAAAAAGTATAAAATAATTTTCCCTGGGAGCTTATATTTTTTTGAGGGTGAATTTTTAGTGGCCATGGAGATATATATGTAAGACATAAAGAGAAAAACGTTGGGCGCAGGCAGATAATAGAAGTAGATAATGCGGATGAATTCTTTACCTATTTCAGTGCATTGCAAATGGGAGTTTGCTCAACTACACCTGGTCCCTTTAGGTACTGCTCCTTAATTATCATGGGATGCCTGCGCCCCACGTTTTTCTCTTCAAGTCTTACAAATATCTCCATAGCCGCTAAAAATTCACCCTTAAAAAATTTACAAGGGCCCAGGGAAAATTATTTTATACTTTTTAGTCCGTTTTTAAAACGTGGCACATTAAAAAATGTTTTTATTTAATTAATTTTCTCTAAAATGCTTTGGTATTCAGGGGAAAGTGACTAAATTCCATGTTTTGATTGCTATATCCACTTATTTATATCTTCCCTTATTTATGGAATTATTAGTTTTTTTGAGGAGGAGTGAGCATAACAGAAATTGCCACACTAGTAATTGCTTTTGGCCATCAAACGCGACCAACCAGTGAATGTTGCATAATTCTCTGTTGTTTAAAGAAAATTGTCTCTAGCGTCCATAAAAAGTTTTCCTGATATCTATCTGGAATCGGAACTATGACAAGTATCACCAAATAATATTGCAAATGAGGTTGAATATATTCCTACGTCCATGCTATGAAGCTGAAACAATCTTATATCTTATCACTGTCAGTTTTGATGCACAGTTTAATGGGCACCAATCTTCTATTGTTTAAATTAATCGATTGTGGTGATACTTTGTGGAAATTGAAGATAGAATTCATTGTTATAAAAACATTGTACAAAATTCCACTTATTACATTTAATGCTGTAGACCGGTTTCGACGACTAAGGCGTCATTTACAAGACAAAACAGTTTTTTGTTTTGTTTTGTAAATGACGCTTTAGTCGTCAAAACCGGTCGACAGCATTAAAAATAATTAGTGGAATTTTGTACAATGTTTTTGTAACAATAAATTTTATTGTTTAAATTGCATGGCCATTTTCGCAGGCAACTTTTTCTGTCACTTGGTAGGAACTATATACAACGAGATAACTGTAATTAATAAATGGCTCTACTTCATCATCATGTTTATCCGCTTTAAAATTTATTGGGACAGCAATTTTATCTCCGCTTCTATTTTCTATGCCATGGACTATCCGCGGTAATTAGTGTCGCTAATCGATGTTCAACTCAGGGTTGCGAAACGAATGCTCTCTTTTTTATCCAAAATCCCCGCCACTCTTTTCTACCTCGTAAAGCTCTGTCGATGTAAAATGTGTTGACTTGTTTGGAACCAAGGACAATCGGTTTTGTAACCGCAACGGTAACATTTGCTCTTCGGAGAGGTTTGCGTTTTCTTTGCAGCACATGACCTTTATACAAAGATTTATTCAGGGGATAAGAAGGGGATTTCAATGGAGGATAGGCAATTTCGTTCGCCAATAAGCGGATGTGAACGAAAATAAATTTCAAGATTGAATGCAAATCGAATATATATTAAGTCTATCCCCACTCTATGACAAGGCTGCTTATATGTAATTGGCGTTCCCATGCGATGGAGTTATGGAGCGTGCGTACTAGCGCTCCGTCGTATCCGTTGACCTCACAATTAGAGTGCATGATCGATATCAGACTATAAGTCTGGCTGAGAGTGTTTTCAGAAATACGTGGCGATCCATCTTCTCCAAAGGTATTTGAGTTTGGAATATTTTTTCATGACATCGGTATGCAAATATTAATTATACAATATAGAAATAATCATACTGTTTATTAAAATAGTTTATTTTCATCTTCAACTAGTTAGTTACCAATGTAGCCAAAAAGAGGACCTGGATACTGAAATTCAAGCTAATTTTTTTAAATAAATCATGAGTTTTGTTATAAAGGACAGCTTTTTATTTACAAATGAGTTATTCCGTGATCATTTTCCTTTGTAGACCAAATTAGCTATGACTCGGGCTTTTGAATGCTAAAGTGAATTGTTGAGTTGAGTGAACAATAAATGAGGGAGCATAAAGTTTTTTGTTGAAGTGTGTGTATCGGGAAGTGTGAATAGATGTAATCTACGTGATATATTATTACCAATGCCGCACCTGAGTTTTAAATGTGAGCTACCGTCACTTTGGCTCAGAAAATAATTCAATCGAAAACTTTAACTATTTACCTGTAAGTCGTGAGGGAGTTAATATGAATTAAAAATGGTATTTCGCTATCTAATATAAATTCCATTTTCTAAAAAAGCCGTGAATAAGAGCCTAGTCATCCAAAAAATGAAATAGTGAGAAATTTACGGCTCCAAGCTCTTTTAGTTTTTAATTTAATAGCAAATAACTTCAGCAACGGTAGTAAAATGCGCTAGTTCAATAGCAATGGTACCACAGTAGGCTCCTATTGCTGGAAAAAAAGTGTTCGTTAAAAATTGAATTATTCGTTGAATTTTTTGCATATTCTGAATCATAGTTTGTTTCTTTTTAAATGCCGAAGGTTATCTGAGAAAACTAATTTTTTTAGCTGTACAAATTAAAAGGTGGTTATCAGTATTTGTTTTGACTCGCAAAGTCAAGGTGAAACCTCCGTAACTCTTTTAGAATGAATATTTAGAGTGAAATTAACGGCCTCAGGCTATGCGGAATATATTCATCAAGGAAGAAATTAGAAAAGAACTTTGTGAAATTCCACTTAAGGAAATATATTATTTATTTCGACTTAGAGTTTGGCATGTATTGTCGACCTGATGATTGCATAGCACATCGAAACCTAGGTCGAAATAAATTATATTTTCTAAATGGCTTCTTTCGTAGCTTACTTGAATATTTGGAGTTATTCAGTCGTTCATCTCTCCGTTCTTAGGAAAGGCAATTTTCGCGCGGTTACGGTGCGGACGGCGGCGTCGGCAATTCTCGCAAAATGTCATCTGCCGACAAGCGGACTCCCGAACACGCCAAAGCGAGCGGCCCCCGTGTGTGCCACATCTTCCTCCAAGGTTACCTCGCATGACTCCATTAATGCCTACCCACCATTTCCCCCTTACCCCCCGCTCTCCTCCCCACACCACGCTCTCGTCCTCAGCTCCGTGGTCCACTCTCTATAATTTCCATCTTTTTTACGACTCCATGGATTGAGGAGAATCGGCGATTTGTCGGCGCGTGTCGTGTGGTGGCTCCCGAAACGTATGTTCCTCGGCAGCGGGACGGAAACCGTGCGGAGGACGCTGGGAGTTGTCGAATGGGGACCGCAATGGAAGAAGAACACGTGTGTATTCGAGCAGCAGGGTTTCTCCAGACTGGAAAGTACATGCATGACTTCCCCCGCTCGAATTTCAATATAGCTGATCGGGAAATTAGCGTAATGCGTAATTAGTGTCTCATACGTGCGTGAGATAAATGGCTCCATACGGGTTCCTGGTGATCTTTTTTGCTGTAAGTTTCGTAGCGCGTCCTGATTAATGTAGCAGGGTCGGTTGATTCCTTTACAATCAATGAAACTACTCTCACTTATTTCAAAGCTCTATGCATTTAAAACCGCTAATTATTTGTTTATCTCTTAAAAATTACTTTTAATATTATTAGACATCGAATAAGACTCTACTCTGTAGAATAGTTTCAATATGTAACCATAAAAATTTCACTTTATAAGTTCACAGTGTTTTATTTAATAACAGCTGGTTACTTAGCTGAGTTTCATCTTCAGTTGTTACACTGTTACGAAAATGGTTGCCATTAAATAAACCATTGTAGAATTGTAAAGTGATATTTTCATATTTAGATATAACTTGTTTAAAGTTTATAATCTATTTAGAATTTAATTGGCGTCATGGATGATGGAAATACATCTTCTGACCTTACGAATCTGGGCTCAAATCCTAATAGTGTATGTGTGAAGTACTTTAGACTTAATCCAAGCAATGTTATTTTGGAGATAGAGGACTTCACTGGTGAACCACTAGTGCCACATTGAAGATAAGGAATCTCATACTCAGAAGGCGTGATTTTTATCCTCCAATTTACGTCATTCGTGGGTCAACCCCGCGCGAGTTGCCATTATTTTAACAAAATTTAATGTTATCAATTATTTTAAAAAGGAATTCTATGTAAAATATTTTTCGTTGAAAATGTCTGCATTATCAATGTAGATAAACCATTAACTTAAAATTTGTTAATAGCCCATGACAAATACTAATACCGAATACTTAAGGTCGAGTGGACAGAAAGTAGAAACACTCAATTTTTCATCACTAAATAATTCTAGGCGCAGATATTATTACTTAGTTTACGCGAAAACATATGCTGACTTTCAATGCCTGAAAGGTTGAGTCACTTGTGGGTTAAGTCACTCCCGGTGGGCAAGGTAACTCGATGAAACTTTTCGATGTTAATCCCTTCATATATTCCTCGAGTCATCATAATTCACGCGCAAGAATCTCAACTCAGTTCAGGATTAACCTCGACGATAGAAACTCCTTGGAGTCGAGGTTTTCTTATGACGAGAATATTTATTTATGTCTTCGCGCACATTCACCTCTGGGGGTGATGATGGGCTTTAAGAGGACTGAAGGGAACACATTAGGCTACAGCTACTTCCTCAAAGGGAATCTGATGGCGCGGGGTTTTCCTCTTCAAATTCCTCCCGAACGACGCGCGGCCGTTAATAACCTCAACACCATGCCTTCGCGGCCCTTAACAATGGGAACGCGCGCAATGGAAGCAAGCAAGCCGTGGTCAAATGCAGGTAAGGGAAGATTGAGGACCTCGTGCTAGAGTCAGTGGCGGGTCGCGCGCCCTCAAAGGGCAAGAAGCGAAGAGTGTTTACGTCCTAGGTGGAAGGGCATGGAGTGCAAGAGATATAAACGACCGACCTCTGTAATAAAGGAATATTTCGAATTCCCTAGACATGTGGGCTCCCGTAAGGCTTTCAGCGGGAATTGGAACGATTGTTGCCTTACGGCAGTAGTGGGCGATAATATACAGATTTAAATATCACCTTACGATTGTGAAATAGCTATAAATGACTCGGGTTCGGTTTTAATTATCTCTGGTAAAATATTTTCTCTACGATGTAAAATTCTGATTTAATACGTTCTCCTATCGGAAACGATAGTTTCTAACTAAAACTAGCTGTAATTATCTTTAATTCGAATAGATTAAAGAACAGATAGGCGTTGCAATTGATTATTGAAAAGGTCGAGAGATGTCAATCTACCAGAGCGTGTATCACTCTTCTTCCCTTCCTTTTGTCAAATTCTTTCGTCATTCCTTTTCATTTACTTGGAAGATATCCTAACAACACCTGCCACACGTCTAATAGTGGCTAACAAGGTAGTACGTAATATTTTTCTTAACGCGGACGAAATAAGTTAAGATCTTGGTAATATTTTGTTAATTGAGAGCTCATGACGTTCAGTCCTCAGTAATTTTTTTTTACTGAGAACTCCAAGTTGTTACATTGGTTTGGCGATAAAATTTAAAGGTTTTTTTACCGATTTTTTTTGTTCTACGAGCCGAAAAAGACAGTGAGGAAATGGCATCAAAGGATTTTATGAACAGCGGGACTAGCTTTGCAGCGTAATTTGAGTCCATGGTTTGAGGTGTAAATTTGTGGAATTGGCTGTTCATGATCATTAATAAAATAAACAAATATTTTCTTTATCATGAAAATAATTTATAATATAAATATTTCAATATTTAACAAAAAGTCGCGGCACGGCGGTGCTGGAGGTTTTTCTGTAGATCTCGCGCTGCGTGGAGAACACTCCCGAGAGCTCTGTCCTCTCTTATAGATGTATTTCTTACTTAAGTATCCTTCTACACCCTCAAACTGCGCGAAGAAATTTCTGATTATATTTGTTTTAGCTCCTTTTGATTTGTTGCCCAAATTTCTGACCCATACAATACAGTAGGAACTGCCATCACTTTATAAAATTGATATGGGTATGTTTTCTTGTTTTACCTTTTAAAGTTCTTCTTATTGTACCAAATATTTTCTGGAAGACATTAATGAAGATCCAAGTATACGGTTAAATAGATGTCTGAGTAACTTAGTTAGTTGAAGCGCTCGTCGCGAATCCGGGGGATCCGAGTTCTAGTCCCTCTCCTGGTGAATTTTGGAGTTGGAGATGAAAGAGAGAGAGAGATAAATACGAAGGGAAAAGAGAAGATCGGTTGGGTTTAGACTTTCTTGCGTGAAGATGCTGGCCTAGGGCGGGTGATCACCGTCTGCGGAGTTGCCAAACGTTCACTTGTGGGGAGATTCCAACGCTTGTCTGCGAGGAGCGTAATTCCCTTTTTCGGCTCTTCATCGCTCATTTCGGAATTGTGTCGTGCGTCCTTGCTTGGGCATCCCACCAAAGTCACGCTTTCCCATCGCCTCTTCAAAGTTTACCTTATCGGATGGCCTTCCGTGTTTTCGCATCCCAGTTGGTTATTTCGCTCGGTTCATTAGTTACTTTAAAAGAACGTGTCATCTTGAGATTTTATTCATGTTTTGGTAGCTGTAGTGGTAGGTTTTGACCACAAACTGCCAAGTTTATTTTTCACAATCCAATCTCAGATTAATAAAAAAAATCAACAATTTTGCCATATACGGTATTTGAACCCTTGATATCTGGGTTGCCTAGGCCGAAGGTAACCTAATTGGCTGCCGTGCTTATCCATTTTAATAGTTATACGGACGTTCTATTTGCAGTGGCAGAGCATATATTTAATGATTTCATACTTTCTATTGTGATATGCCATTGCGGGATACGATTTTTGCAGAAGTTTTTTCTTTGGAAAGGCTCTCATCATCTTTTTGAGATCTTTCAGCTATGTTGTATTTTAGATGAATTTATTCCATCAGAATTGAAAAATATTTTATAAGTATTACTGATTGTGATTTATCATTTTCTTTCACAAAACGCTCTGCTCAATGCTGAAAGTTCTGAGGCGTTGCCTTCGCTGAGGGAAAAGGAAAAGTTTGTAGGGTGCATTAGTAGATAACGTGGGTTTTTGTTGCTTCAATTAATAAGGCACTATAGCGCTTTCATAACAATTAGAAGCAATCCATTTGGGGTATAAACAGCATACAAATGAGAGTCACACGCTTCGTTAGAAATCGCTATGAGCGAAAAGTGTGACTCAGCTGATAGGACAAGGTTGGGAGTCGCACGATATAGGGAGATTACTTGAAAAATTTAGATCAGGCAAATTTCTGTTTATCACGGATAATATTATTTCTACATTGCACTGTATTTGTAGAACTGATATAAGCGAAATAATAAGATAGATACTTAGGCGAGCTTATTGGTACATGGTTTTCCTATCCTGCCCATTACAAGCCTGACTCTCGCAGTCGGATCGTCATTTGAAACTAGTAAATTCTACCTCCACAGTACCCATTTCAAAGTATTTCTTTCGATATATTGCGGCTGTGCTCTCCTGATATTTCTTTCAGTAATGCATTTGCTTTTTTCTTTTCTAATGATTTTCTTAAAACTAGTACCTCTTTGTGAATTTTCTAGTGAGATATAGTTAATATTTTTACTGTCATGAATTGGGCTCCATGTACAGCATTGAGAGAGTATTTTCATGCTAACAAGCGAAAGATGATTGCCGATTAGATGGAGAGTTACTGATGTGTTTCTAAAGTGAGCACTTGTCCTAATTAATGGAGGTGTTTGAATAGACTCAGCCACTTCCTCGGAAAATTCCGATTTGCTTAGAGCGCAACTACCATTAAATGATTTTCACTTTCATTTAATGAAATTACATAAATTAAAGTAAAGTATAAGATAAGTCAAAAAGCTGTATTATTCATGTGGCACGAGAATATTAACTTGGCACTAAGATGCTTGACCATTAAGTTAAATCGCGAAGTTATAGCGTGTAAAGTTATTGATACTCCTTTGAAATGTCATACTTGCTATGTTTTTTTAGCCTTAATTAGCAGAATGAAATCTAGAACTCAAATGAGGCCGAGGTCCATTAACTTTCTTTATGGTGCCATTTGTAGGCTATAGCTCTTTTCCTTAGACCTTTTATTTACGATCATATGAGCCTAAGGAAAGCAGCCTGTGTAAAATATTATTGATCGAGATTATAATTAAGGTGACAAGGTGATGTGTTTGGCATTTATGTAGACAGTATAGCTTTTTAAATGTGATCAAGTGCATATTTTATAATTAATCCACATAAAGCCCACGCAAAAATAATAATTGTTTAGGATATTAATACATCCCTTGAAGCAATCAATCTTTTTTTCTGAAAATGGGGCACAATATGAATTGCTACCCAACGAAATTGTGTAATGAATTTTCCTGTTTTCCGTTAAAATGATCTTTTCTTTTTAAAAATGTATAACCTGTCTAATAGTATAATTTTGGATGAGTTAAAGCAAACTTGAGTGGAAATAAGTCTACCTTAGTATAATTTTTCTCCCTATTTCACTGCCACAACAAGTTTTTAAGCATTTTGATGCGTGAAGTCACGAATAGTATGAGGAACCAATTAGTGCCATAGGTAGCCAATAGGAGCCAATAACATAGCCATGTTGTTGGTGTTCCTGAATTGCTCACTAAATAAAAAGTGACACACTGATTGCTGCGGGGTTTGTCATTTTCGTTTCTTAACATGGAAGATTTGGAAAATTCTCTGAAAATATTCTAAAAGTACATATATTATAGCAATTCCACCGGGAAAAGATATATTTATATACCTATATTTAACCAAATATGTAGATGAATGAGGATTTGGTCTCGATTTTAAACGAAGTTTGTAAACGTACGTTAACTTATCTATTTATTTATTAACGTTCTTTATTTAAAAGCATTCTAATTCGAATAGTTAGTGTTTAATGACCTTATTGTAACTGTTATAATTTATATTTTTCGTTCAATGTATTTATTGGGCTTCATTTCTTTTAATAATAATTCGTTGAATCGTTTTATCGATGATTTCAACTTACGTAAAATGCGCCAGCATTTCCAAAGTCCTCACCGATGACAATATGTCCCCAGTGATAGATACCTATGCACAATTGGTGAAGTGAGAATGCATTAAAATTAACCAGTGACATAAATAATGCGGGAATTTGGTGTTGAACATGAGTTAAAGGAATGACAAGAGTGACCATCTCCTATATTTTGGGGATGAATTTATTATTATTTTAAATTACTTCTCAGCTTTCTCTTCTGCAGGAAACTTTGACGCGTAGTTATTGCGTAACCTTCAGCAATCACCAAATTAATTGCGGCATTATTAGTCTCCCCGGGTTTTGATATGAGCCTCCAAAAATACCACGAAAATGACAATAGAACCAGTTCTATTATTTGGAATTTCTCTAATGATGGAAGAGATGAAAATTTGTAAAAAATACGCCCAAAGTTTTTATTTCACGTCCCGGTTCCGACACTTCGGTGTCATCTTCAGTGACAATTCATCATCAAAGGGTTAGACAATTGGTGAAACACCAATTGTCTAACCCTTTGTGTCATCGAAAGACGGTTCGAATGATCATCTGAAGTGTCAATCCTGGTTTGTAAAATAAAAAAGTATTTATATTTTGCATGAGTTTCATTTTTTCCCTTTGCTAAAAATTAAATTTTGCTGGCAAATGATGCACAATAAACTGAAATCTAAAAAAGACGGCCAATATTCAAAAAGTGTTTTTTTTTCGTATTGGAAGTTGAAACTCCGCGCAGTCATTCTTCATTAATTGGTGCGTTAGGCAACAAATGTTATTTGATTCAGTGCTTGCGCATTAGAAAACTACGAGAGTTCACATTTGAAAATAAAAAACGCCCGCCTTTAATTTTCTGTATAAATCATCGAATTCAATTTGGCAAGGTGTTAAGCTGTGGAATAAAAAAGTTCTACTGTAAAAAAGAATAAGTTTTTGCCTAAAAAAATCCTTAATGTGTTGGCGTTTATAGATACTTTCACTACTGATATGAAACAAATAACGGGAACTCTTTCAGGTCCATTTTTCGTAAATTTAAGTCGGGAAAAAGTTAATTTACTCATCGATGAAAAGGGAGATATTCACATGAAAGACCCTTTAATGCCCTTAGAGTGTGATTCCAAATAGATCAGCTGCGGCTGCTTGTGACCTCTGCGGCGGCTGAACGCTAGTTTTAATATCACTTATGTCATGAGTATTACGCTTGTCATTAGATTAAGGTCTTCGGATGGATCGCTTAGCAATTGGAGTTCCTGAGATCCAGGTCTTCCGCTGCTACCTACTATTGCTTATCCTAATTCGCTGATAATGTTCCTTGCTTCCGCCCCTCCTTGTCTGCTCGTGAATTCGATTCATTGGCGAGCTGTAACCTTTATCGGAGGTGTTTCTCCCCTATGTAAGGGCACGTTGGAAAAGACCTCGATGTTTATATTCGTTCATTTTCTTCTCTTTAAGTTCCTTAGTGCTCCTGTGACGAAAACGATACGGTGTAACTAGTTTCCTCTTGGATGAGGCGATACGACTGGGTTGGCGGGCAGGGTTGAATGTTACTCAAGATAAGGGTATGGATGAGCCTAGTTGTGTTCGGCCGGAGCGAACGGAAGGGTGTAAGGGTGTCGAGTTTCAGATTGATTCACGCTAAAACCCTATCGCAAGGCGTTCGTTGCGGAACATTCATCCCTTCTTGTTCCCATTCCGACCTTTCTCCTGTGGCAGATACGTAAATTTAGGGTTTCCTTTAGACCCAAAGGGCAGTGTCGTATTGGCCTTAATCAATTTTATGCTTTATCCTAATAAAATGGCACATGTTATAGATACAATACCTTTTTAAAAGCCCTGAGGTTAAAATGTGAAACTATAATCGCATTACAGCATTTTGAGGTCGTTGATAATGAAAATACGTACTGACATTTCGGATTGTGTAAAAATAATGGCTCAGTTCGAGAGTTTATCGAGGATTTATTGATTGATATCTCTTAATTTTGTGCTGTACTTAATTCATCATCTTTGTATCCTCGAAGAAAAGAATAGTTTAATCTTATAAGGATCTGATATGCTTAGAGCAGGATGCAGATCAGCACCTTCACCTAGTGGGAATCCCTAAAACTCTTCATTGTATTTTAGTCATTCCTTTTGAATGTATTACGTTATTCGTGTATTAATTCAAGGAATAATATGTTTTTCTACGTGCAATTAGATTTTATAACTAAAATTGTTTCTCTTCACTCTGTTCTCATATGCTTCCTACTGAATCCGAATCAGTGTATTGATGGCGCTGCCAGCACCAATTGCAAGTTATATGGACTACGAAAATTAGCCAAAGGATTTGATTTTAATATTGGGCCTTAATTTGTGTTTTGGTCACCCAAAAAGAAGCCTTAAAATATATTATTTTGGAGTGAATTTGCATTTATTCATCATTGTAATCCTCTCTAAGTACTTGATTGTCCGAGGTGAAATTGATCGAAATACGAGGAGTTATATACGTTATAATAGCAACCTATATGAATTTAACCCCATTTTCATCTGAGATTTAGCTTCTATATATTTTAGGAAAGTGGTTCTCTTCAACAACTTTCTTGTTTACTTACTTCCTTCCTTGTTTTCTCTCTGTACATGCCCACTAAATTCCTCTGCCACGTAAATGCATTGCTTCAAACTCAAAAGTCTTTCACTCTAGTCTGGAAATATTTTTAATTTGTAGTGTATCTTCGGGAAAAAGGCATTTCTGTCTGAAAAATCCTATTGAGATATAATTCTGTATAACGAGAGAAGGTTTTCAAGGCAATGAACCTTAAAGTAAATTTAATTTTATTGCCATCCCTTTTTAATTTCGTTTCTGTCATAATCATTATGCGGTCCTGAAATTTCTGCCAACTACTTGAGGGCATCGTATAATGCCCTCCAAAATAAAGTTTACCCACTATATTTGCAAATCTCATATCTTAGAACCAGCGGGCGGATATGAAAATAAAAATTGAATACGTTCATGAGTGTTTCATTGAAGGTTTGAATGCCGCAAGCCTTATCAGAAAAGGGCCCGATACCACGGTCGTGTTTTATTGCGTAACTCTTTTTCAAGTTCTTTTGTTCTCTAGTCACATACGACCCGGTTTCAATACAATTAGATTATTCAAAAGACTGTATGTGACCCCAAAAATGCAGGAAACAAATGAATTCACTCACTGTAACACTCATAAAAGGTTATCATCGGTCATCTTGTGGACATCAATGGCTAACGGCTAACTGACACCGTTAACGTACCCAGTCTCATCACACTTTCTGAATTGTTCTCGGGGAAGCATTCATGAGGCCACGGAGTGAGACAATAAATGCTGCAGATGCCCAGGCAAGGCACAGTAGTTATTCAGGTGAGGAATATAAAACAACTGTTCGCATTTGGTAGAATATCTTCGTGCGTCGTCCCAATTAAACTCTCCGGCCGCAGAGGTTTTCGGAAGCCTCCCAAGTTCGCCTTCACGTTGTATGAGTGCTTCCTAAACTCTAATTGGTCTTGGAAACAAATTTCCAAGAATAAATGTACTTGTAATCAAAATTAGGGAGGTTTCACGCTCCCACTTCAAGAAAATGTATGAGTAATTAATAGAGGACATAAATAAAACTCAGGAGAAAGATAATGGTTGATCTTGAATTTTTTAACTGGTCCATAGTAACAAATAACGAAGCTTTTGTAAAACATTTACTAGTAATTTGATCTTTTTGGTGAATAATTTTTGAATTTGCATACGGAATCGTCCCCCACGACATCCCTGATTTCCTCGAAAATAATTTGGCAATAACGTAAAATTAATCAGTCATTCGACAATGTGAAGGAAAACCTGTTTGTAGAACCGATAGTTTGCATGATTTTATTGCCCTTATCCATTAATGTGCGCACACGCAACTTGAGGGTGATGCAAAAAATGTAATTATTTGTGAGTTCGTTGGACTTTCGGGTCGTTTGAGATGAATTCGCTGTTCCTATGAGGTCAAGAGTTGCCTCATCTCAGGACTGCTAGTTCGTCGAGGTTCCGTAATATATCCTCTTTGAATAGTTTGGCTTGAATGCTCCGTCTGCCAATGGCCCTCCGATTCAAGATAATCATCCCTCCGCACTGGCGTTGATGCTGCGGGGCTCAAAAGGAAAATTGGCTCCAATTAGACGTGCGTTGCCCATTTGTGGCGATAACTTTTCTCGTGAGATGCGGGGAAGCTTATTATTCTCGTGGTTCATACATAACAGGGTAAAATTATCCTCCAGTATTTTAATAGGTAAAAGTTTGATCTTTATGTGGTAATACTTACAATGCAATGTGATTTGTCATTTTGAAATACATTTAAAGTTGTGGTTCCTTAATACTGTAGCAACAGCAGTAAAATAAAATTGGATGTATTTGTTCCCCTCCTATTTGATACTTTACCTCAGGATTAATGTACTTTAAATGGTACGAAAAACGAAAAAACACAGTTCAAATTTTGTTTAAGTATTAGGGATACTTCTTGGGAATCTGTGATTTGTTTCTTTGTTTCTTATACCATAAGCATGGAACCCCCAGAGAAACCAGTGCAGTGGCTTTGGGGGGACAATATTGTCTACCATTACGATGGTATAGTATAAATTGCAATACATTGTAATTAATGACTTTGAATTGAAAAAAATATTATGACTTTACCCTAATCATTGCGGAAATTATGAATTAAATTCTAAAAGTTAAATATTACTAAATTTCGGTTTTATTCATGTTATTGTATTCACTTGTTAAAACCTTGACCATAGATCTTATTCACTACTTAAATTGTTCCGTGCACCCCATCATTTTATCGCTAATAAATGTCGGTTAAAAGACGTCAATTGTTCATTAAATTTCCTTATAAATGCGAAAAAGGAGGAATACCGTGAACACCATAAATTAGATTACAATCATGATCATTTGGTATTCTACTAGGTGATTGATAGAATTCAATCATGATCATTTGGTATTCTACTAGTGATTTCTGATAGCCTCTACCCTAATATCCCGTTTTCAAAATGTTTCCAACTTAACTCAGGAGCGAGGGTTTGAGTTTGAAATTTAGGCCTGATTTCATAACCTCTGGTTAAATCATTTCTCGGTATGAAAGCCAAAGTGAATACATTCTCCCATCGATAACGATCATTTCAAATAACAGGCAATTTGATGTAATATGCAATATCCGAACTCTCGATTATCATTCAGCTTTCGATAAAGGATGCATAAACTTGCAGTTAATGATAACTTGGAATTGTATATCCATGCCTTAATGACTTTGGCTCTGTTTTATGATATCTGGTGAAAGATTTTCTCGGTATAAAAATCATAGTTTGTGCATTCTCCCGTCGATAACGCTAACAAATTAAACTGCACCCTACTCAAATCCGTGGAATTTCATTATGTACCTAGCACCAAGAAGAAACTTTATAATTTCCAAATATTTTTATTTACCTATAATAGTCGACATCATCAGGTCCTGCACGATAATGATGTCGAATATTTAACTAAACCTGGCTGCAGAAAAATAAAAATCTGTGGAAGCTACAGAGTTTTTTTATTGGTGTAAGTTAATTCTCATGCCATTTGACTGAGACTGTGATGTTAAATTCGAAACCCGTACTAGTCAGTAAATTCAGGTTAAGGTGGCTGGAGCGATTTTTGTTTGTATACAGATTTGCGTGAAACTTGGCATACGTGTCCATTAGGGTGTCCCAAGACATAAGGGAAATTTTTTTTTTCGCGAAATCAAATACGCATACCCTCTACTTTTTTTCTGTTTGACCTTAATAACTCACATAATAAATATTATTGCGATTGAATTATGATAACACGTGCCGACTCGATCCCAAACATGAGAAATAAAAATTTTTCCTGGCTTAGTATGGAAGGATTCTGGAACTTAATGTTTATTTAGTAAATAAAACACCAATATGCCTATGTCGTGTTTAATTACTGTTTAACATGTAAAAAAACATTATTCTTTAAATTTTCCTTTCATAGTTTGCTTTTTGCAGTCAGGATAAATCTTCCGGTGTTCTTGTACGCAGCGTAGGAAAAATTTCTTTTGTTCCTCCTCAACCGTGATTAAACCGTGAAAATCTGGCATCAACTTGACCGCTCTTTCAGCTGTATCGTTCACTGCCCTCAGCGTTGAAACCTTCTTTCTGGCTTCTTGAAACGAAGTGTTATTTGACCACATGGTAAGACATTCGTGGAGAAACCAGTCATCAATTTTAAGACGATCGCACAATGACTTACTTCTGACTGAAATGAAGTCGTAGATGTTTTTCTCTGAAATAAAACTAGAGATAGTCAGTTGACGAAATTGTGCTCTAAACAGAAAGCTAAAGAAACAACTTCTATATTTACTAATTTAACTTACCATACAATGGACCGCAAAGTTCTTCCTTCGTTGAGATGTAACGTTTTTCATGAATTGATAAATACTTTTTGGTGAAATTTTCAACCATTTTTACTTTATTTTTTGATCCAAATCATCGTCAAACAGTGATAAGACAGAAAGTTCATCAGTCAAATACCATAAATGCTGGCTTATCTTCTGTAAAGCTGCTTCAATCAATTTTTTCGTAAACCGTCATCGACTTCAAAAAGCACAAATCTTGGTAAGGTGCTTTACTGCCAAAATACATTGGAGTCATGGCTTGACGTAGGCTGTCACGATGAACAGGCAAACGTCTAAAAACGCTGCCTTATCCTTGATCGTAATTTTGAATTGATCACTAATTAATGATATTTTTAGGGAATAAATTGCTCTCGCCATCCATCGAGCTTGGTGGATGGCACCTGGAGGTCGAATTATAAATTTTCGCTGTGTAACTCCGCTTAAAAATATTACAGAAAGCTCTATCAAATCTTGATAGTCATTTCTATTTCTTTGGTCAGTTCAGTTCGGTAGATTAGGTTCAAGGAGATTGTCAATTTCGGAAACTGTCAAGTGCAATGCGAGCTTTTCTTTATAGCACTGTACTTTATCTGAATTGACAACATTCCAGTTATCTCGGAACTTGTTGAAGAGTGAAATGTCGGGATTTGATGTCACTTGACTACTTTCTACTTCGAACACGCTTTTGAACACCAATTCATACACGTGACGGCGGAAAGCAAAAATAAGTATATCTCCATTAAGTTTTTGTTCAAGAAGCACACTGGCACCATTGATATGACCTGTATTTTAAGCCTTAGTTTCACAACAAAGAATTTGCACTTTATCTTCGATATTCCAGTCTTCAATCGCGTTCCAAACAGCCTGCGCCTGTCCGCTTCCTGAAGAGCTTTCCAACCTCTCCAGAGCAATAAGTTTTTCTTTACTTGCATATGAAATAAATATTGGAAGACGTTCTTCTTTTGATTTTCGAGAATCTAAAGCAGGCAACAGTTTGCCATCCCAGTGAACAGTCACAACATTTAGTAACTCGTTTTTAAAATTAGCTTTTATGGCTTCCGCTCGCTCTTTCCATTTTTCCGTACGAATCTTTTGAATCGATGACTTACTTATAGGAAAATCAGCAGTACTATATCCAAGTGCCTCAATGGTAGCTTCAAGAATAATCACTGGATCTTTCAAACTTAACTGACACCTATCTAGCGCTGCTACTCATTTTGGAGTAATGAAATTTTTCCGCAAAGTTATTTTACTGGTTCCGGGCTGTATGTTCTCGATCATAGTTGGAATATCTTCTTTTAAATGCATGTCATTTTCATTAAAACCAGAAGATCAGTCGTTTTGTAACGCTTCATAAGATGACGTCGAAGGAGTTGGCGTGGAAAAATATGTAGCACGTAGCATTTCTTCTTCAATAGTTCCGAGGCGCGCCCTTTCCTCCTTATCAGTAAGTTATTTAAGTTTTTTGTCCACTCCAGCTACGTGACCAGGCCGACCTGGCTCTCTCTCTGTCGCTGTAAGAAGATTCTGTCTTCATTTATTTTCAATAATTGAAGCGTATCTGCGTGTTCAATGCCAAACAAATTATCTAAGTTGTTGACAAACTTGTAGGCGCTGCTTAAATTCGTTTTGTGTTTTTGTGCCTTTTTTGTAACTCCCTCCAAAATTGATTTGGTTCACTAGATTCTTCACACAATTAGAGAAAGATTTGGTAGGTACACGCGCCTTTTCCCAAAAGATACTAAATTCGCGAATAGTGAGATTTGCACTTTCATTGACAGTAAAATTAACTTCACGGATATTATAAAATAAAACTGCCAGAACTTGTCTATTAGAGGGCAGTTTTGAACCTTTTATTTTATATAACTAATGATATCAAGCCTAACCTCGTAGAAATTATGGATACCCATGTGGAGAAAACCACCTTTGTTATTTTCACAAAACTTTATTCAGCTGCCACTCGGAATAAAGTTTTGTGGATATTAAAGAGGAGGTTTTCTCAACATGGACTGTCATTAGATGTTTTACGCCCCTTTAAAAATATACCCTTTTTAGAACTACGTAATTCCACTGACATGTTCATTGTTCTCTGATTGAAAACAATACATTTACTTACAAAATAACAAGTGATTACAAACACATCGACGGCTTCGACGCGTTAACACATTGTCACAACATACAAGCAAAACCTGCTTCACTAAACAATCACTACGGACCACCAACGTGACTCTGATAGCGTATCACATTTTCAATCGAACACTAAGCATTCAGTCTCATTACTTTATTTGCTCGCCTTGTACAATGTACAATTGTGCAATGTAAATTGTACATTTTTCGCTAAATTCGCATTAACCGGTGGGCGCGCCGCCGAAGTTTCTTGGTTATCAAAAAAAATGTCGGGTGCGCTACCTGTAAGTCTAGCTATTTGTACTTCGTCTTATTTTGTGCACATTGTAGCAGTTATTGTGTTCTTACCATCTCATTGTCTGATCCGTTTGGGCGTTCAAACTTAGAGGAGTCAGGTTTTGGTGCGTTCCTTGCGGTGGGACCCTTCGGTGGGCGATCCGCCGTACTCCACGCGGCATAATTTCTTGGTTATAAAAAAAACCAGCCATCATACCAGTCACCAGACCATGTTCAAACATCATATATTAGTTTCCCATTACTTAAAAAAATTTATATTCAGGTTAAACTGCTGCATCAGTCGCCGGAGGGTTAACAAATGGCAGGTTTTCAGTGACGCCTTAGCAAGTACTGATATGTTTCAATACAAGTCGGCACGGGTTTCCGAGGTCCTACGTATATAAAATTTTATTTACAATTGTTTAGACATCGTATAAATAAATTGAGAGGGTATGCGTTCAAAAAAAACGACTTCGATTTTTTTGGGACACCCTAGTGTCCATGTTAGTAATACCTATCGATAAAATAAAAAAAAACTGCATGTTACCGATTTGGTTTCCTGGCAATTCAATGGTATTTTAACAAGTAATCTTATGGAACACGGCATATATTTTGAAAAAATTCTATTACTAAAGTACAGATTTTCTCCTAAATGCGAAATAGTAAGTTTCATATTATTATAATAGCTGCCAACAAATATCAAGGTATCATACCGAGTAAGAAAAGCGTATTTAGATATGATTTTCGCGTAAATTTCGAATTTCGCGCCGAACATCCAAGTCAAAACAATGCTTTAATTAAGGCGAAAATTTGAAATATTACTCCTGCATCATATACATTACTGCATTGTGGTGATTTCCAATGTATAAACAGGTGTACGTGGGTGAAATGAGGTCCAAGAATATTTTTTTCGACTTACTTGAAAAGTTATTAGAATGTGCCTTCAACGACTCACGATTACCGCTCCAGCCACCTTAAAGAGAAACCCGTCAGTAAATTCAGGTTAAAGAGAAGGCTACATGCTAGCCGGGTTTGTGACATACGGCGGTATATTACCTCCGGTAGTTGGAGCACATAGAACCCAAGTCTACTGCGTGATAAAATAGAACATTAGAGAAACGGTATCGGTATCGGATGCCACGATTCGCTCCACATCAGCCACTGCATATCAATGTAATGTGTAAACCAGCGTTTCGATTTGTTGTACAGAGGAACATCGTGGCCGTCCTGGACCCGTTCGTGCTCTACTATCCTCTCATTCGTCCGAGCAACGCACTTTCGCAACTAGGTGTCAATGGGTGTGGTTCCCATCAAAGCCTCCCTCTACTCTCGGCGAGCGAGATCTATTCTCGCCGCCCTGTCTTTCCCTCTCTCCGCGCCGGAGCAGTCCCGTCTTACGACCGGCATTTATTAACCGACCGGCCTACACACTTTGCATCTATCCACGTGGTAACCACATCCCTCTTTCCCCCTCCCAGAACACGCTCCCCCTCACCCTCTCCCCTCATGCACCCCCACCCCCGTCAGTGTCGCCAACTCATAATACTAGATTCAGTAATTTCAAGTAAAATAGCCGCAAACCGTAGTGGCGAAAAAAATTAAATTTGTACTGCTCCAAACAAATTTATTTCACCGATTGATTGCAGCGGTAAGAACGCCATTTTCGGGGTAAACTTCGAAAATACGTTTTTACGGTTGAAATAGATCGGTGATGTAAATTTGCGTGGAACAGTAAAAAGTTTATTTTTTCGACATCATGCTTAACATTACTTACTTCCACAAAGTTACGCCTGATTCAACCGTGCCTAAAAGTCGCTATCTTGTTGCGAGATGAAAAATGATAACGGTCACTATAAATGAAGTCTTTTCGGGTTCTCCACCGGGTCAAACGATTCTGCCGACACGGCGTTTTGATGTGCGAGTCACCAATAATCATCAGGACTGAATGCCAATGACGATGAAAGACTCGTGCGCAAAGACGACGGTCGACTCGTGCATCGAAAGATCAGCAGAAATGTTTGACCGGTGGAGAACCTGAATAGACTTTACCAACAGAATGCGCTGGGAAAATATCATATTTTTCTTCATAGACGTCGCTAGATGGCAATGCACTGTATACATATTTTACACATAAAACATAAGTTCTATTTGAAGTCAAGTCAGCCTTATAAAATCGTTGATGCCATATTTTTTTCGGAGTTCTTGGAAGGTGTGCCCTTGATATATTTGCATTTTATTAATTTTTGAACAATTTTCTTGTGCTTTTTTGTTTCGTTGCCCACCAACTTCAAGTAAAATAGTCACAAACCGTAGTGGTGAAAAAAATAAATTTGTACTGCTCCAAACAAATTTATTTCACCGGTTGATTGCAGCGGTAAGAACGCCATTTTCGGGTTAAACTTCGAAAATACGTTTTTACGGTTGAAATAGATCGGTGATGTAAATTTGCGTGGAACAGTAAAAAGTTTATTTTTTCGACATCATGCTTAACATTGAACACTTTTATACGCATTTTTACCACTCATAATAAATTTAAGGATCATGGAAAAGTTCAAATTAAAAAAACCGACTGAAAACGTTTGGAAAAAAGAGTATTCCAACTCCCACTTCCTCTCGCTGTGTCACAAATGCGAACAAAAATGGGGGATCCGTTCGTTGTGTCAAGATACCAAGTCCTGAACAGGAGCACTAAAAATCAGTATTATGTTGAAAGTAACGATATTGTTGTAGTCAATTTTTCAACTAACAAAAAGTTAGTTAGTACTTTACCCCGCCGATCTATTGTAGGTTGCAAGGACTTAAAAGAGGATGTAAATTCCTTGCCTGCCAACCCAAGGTTTGTGGCTTCGAATCCCGTCTGGATAGGTTTTTTCGCCTCCCTGGGCATGGTGGTGAGTGTTCGTCTGTTGTTACTTTTTAAAATGCTTGAAGTAAAAGTCCTTGAGGCTGTTTTCTGGATTATGTGAAATAAATTAATTTATTACCTACTTTAAGTCACTAGTTTTGTCGTCAAATAATTATTTTTCCTAAAAAGTAGTAAGATTTGTCACTACGACGCTTAAATTCATAGTTTGCCGCCAAAGACTTGAAAAAGTTGCTTGTTTGGCAGCACTGGCGACCGCAAATATCCTTCCTTCTTCACTGTATGTATCCCCTCGTTCCCTTCCTTGCCTCTCCCATTCCGAGTCTGGCGGCATTTGCCGCACGCACAAAACAAGAGTGTCAAAGCCTTTTCCTTCCCGAGAGTTTACATTCCGTCCCTTCGAGGAGTTTTCAAAGTCGGGCTCCCGTCTCACTTTTCCACTGAGCAGCGTCGTTATTGCCGTTGGGTTTGCATGGGCATGTTTGCTCCGGGTTTTCTCCATGCGTCTGTCCGCCGCTGCTAATTGACATGAGGGCAAGCGCATAGGTGGAGACGGTGTTTCACGGTGTCGTTATGATGCGCTGCCCTGTTCCTGGCCAAGGGTAGTTTGGCTGTTGGTAGAAGGACCTGAAAATCAGTCATTGGAATACATGTATTTGACTAATAAGTGTGTGATAGAAGTGTGAACATAAGAATAAGTGTTACAGAAGTTGCATTAGGTTCTTATTCGTAATATGCAGCCCGCTAAACTTTCAAGTTTTTGTTTTCAAATCGGCTTGGTGTTTTGTTTACATACAGCGATGAAGTTCTCGATGCGAGACCATGAAAACTTGAAACTTTATTTGTAAATAATATGATATAAACAAACAAACAACCACAAAATTCTGTTCTTTGGTCCGAAGTATCAATACTCGAGAAAAAGCCATGGAGTCCTTGCATACAGAAAGGATGCTGTACTCTAGAACAGAATAAATACCGAATTGTTTTGAAATTTTAAAAAGCCGAGTAGGGAGTGCAGAAAACGACCGTGTTGTGTAAAAATTCCTTTTCGAAAAGGGGCATTAATTGCAGTCTAAGCTATCAATTGAGAAGATGATATTGTTCATTTTTTTGGAGTCATAAGAATGCACTACAGTTACATTTTGTCGAAATATTGAAATTTATAATTTGAATCCATAAAAAACTGGAAAAATGATTTAAGAGAAATATGTGCTTCTGCCCTATTGAAGAATACAAAAAAGAACGGTGAGACGGGAATGAATGTGGAAATCGACGAATCAGTAGTTTCTAAACTATCTATTTACTCACTACGTTTACCAATCGATCTCAGATCGATCTGACCGGCTCAGCTCGGTATGGTAAACGGAGCGGGCTGGCCAGATCGATCTGAGAAGCGAGCCGAGTCAGCCCGCTTTCCCTAACCGGTCTGAGATCTCAGATCGATCCGAAGAGGTCGGAGTGTGGCGCTCATAGTTCTTCTTTTGGTTGCCGATGGTAAACAAAATATAATCGATATTCTTTACGGCGTTACTAGTTGTTAGAAGGGAAAGGAAAGAAATGTGCGGCTGAAATACTCAATAAATCTCAAAATAATTCAAACTACTGAATTCGATAGTTCAATATCGATATTTTCAGACCGTGTTGATAAACCAGGCGATCTGTGTCAGCTCGCCTCTGAACTTTCAGATCGGTCTGAACTCAGACCGATCTGAGATCGATTGGTAAACGTAGTGACTGAAGAATTATGCATTGTTATACTGAGTATTGAATTTCAATTTTGAATTTGAAATTTATAATCATCATTCGTGTTATTATTTTATTAATTATTGACTTTTAAAATTGTTTTCCGCGAAAATTTCTATTGGTAAATAAATATGGGAAAACACGCCGATTTGGAAAAAAATGCAGATGTTGTGGTATGCTTATTCCGCTTCATTCATTATCAGTGGTCACCGATTCGAATATCGATTTCTGAAATATCAACTACATATGTTCTTTTTTCATATATGTAATCGAATCATACCCTCATTGTTCTTTGTCGTCTCCATGTCTATCCTTGGTGTGTTTCTTTCTTGGTCTTCCTCGCTAGTTATTCCCTTTAATTTTGCCATCCATTGTTGAATACAAAATGATGTTCCAGAGTGTGTTGATGAGGTTGCATATTCTTCTTCATACAGTTTTCATTAAACATCTATTCTTCTCAGATCTTCATTAGAACTTCATTATCACTTAATCAATTTTATTCCTTAGCTCCAGTCTTGTCCGTTCTGCTGCATATCCTTTACAAACTTCTCGGTTATCTATAAGAAGGGTCCATACATTAATTTTAATATCGTAGGTATTTTCTTTCTTCCCCAACTTGAATTGTGAATAGTTTTTGGCAAAATTGAATAGTTATTTCTTTTCCAATGGTATAAATATTTATTTTTTAAAGTTAAACGTGCAGAGTTACGCGTGCATGCAGCATAGTGATAATTGATAACAGTAGAGCAGTAATGCTGTGCACTTGAAGATGATTTGGGATGTAACTTTAGAAGACATTATGATCGACATATCAAGTATAAGTAAATGCGATAACTTGATGAAGGGAAAAGATCTTTTCTGATATGATAAGTGGCAAATTGAGATATACTCCCCGGCTAGCTTCAAAATATGAATGTTTTTCTTAGCATTGGTCATATGTATTTAAAATTCAAACGATTTTGAAGCTTACACCTTATTTATCTTATATATCTTATATAACTTATATACGTATCGAATTAGTTGTAATTTGATCTTCATTTTCCGTTGTGTTTTGGTACTTTTCGGAGGTAATCAAGTGATGTATATAGTCAACATGTTGCCATTTATTTTTGTTTCTTGTTCAAAATTATGGAGATTTTGGATGCTAAACCCTAAACTGACTACCTCTCTTTCATCAATTGAGAAGACCATGATAGTCATAAAAACTCGTTCCTATGTACCTTACGTGTGCTGTCAAACAGGGTAGTTTTTTTACAAAAAAGTAATGGATAAGGATTTACTTTTAGCCTTCTGCTACTGACATTCCTACTTAAACTAAATATTATTTAATTAGAAATTTTAGAGGAAATAATTCAACTATGGCAATCAAAGGTTATGCGATCCAATTAGTTTATACCAACCCATTCATCTCTGCTCTACATTTTATGTCGTCACTTGACCAAGCCTAGCCTTTCTTGCTCTCTCCGCGGTAGATGGATCAGAAGATGCTGAGAATTTTTCACACCTCTTCCTCTGCGTATAGCAGACCGTCGTGGAGTGACCCGGACACGGGAGGGAGAATGTAGGTCTAATCCTCTCTCTTTCTTTTATTCGTTTTCACTTTCTCTCTCTCTCTCTCGCTCTTTGAGGCCACTTCTCTCTCTCTCTCTCTTTCTCTCTCCATCCCACCTCCCCTCCATCTTCCTCCTTCCCCTGTTCTCCGCCTCGCCCCCTTGCCGCCCCTACAATCCCATCGCCACCGCTGCTCCGCTACCGCGACCGTTCGCCCCTCCGCTGTCCCGAGATAGGATCGTGATTGTCGCATTTGTGAGCTAAAGGCGTTCGCTTCGGGCGTGCTCGCCCCGTTGCCCGTCGTACTCGCCCACCAATTACGATAACGAGATTAGTCCCTTGGGGTCATTAGGTGGATTGACAATCACGCCTATTACCACTTCAGTTCCACTAGTAGGTATATTTAAACATGTATATTTAAAAAAACATATGTTAAAAATTAATGCGACGTCGATAGCCAAAACACATTCTCTCTGCTACAATTTTATTTCCTTTGTTTAAAAAACTCTGCTTTCACGGATGATCTGCCGTAGCTATTAAAATAAAACGATATTAAGGCAGAACATTTTCAGATTATTCAACAAATTTACTATTGATGAACAGTTTTCTCCAATTTGATTTCAGCGCCATTACTATGGAATTACCGCATTATGACTTCGATTACTGCAGTTATTAGCTTGAAACAAAAAAAAGGTGGCAGGGCGACCAAATTTAATTTTATTCGATTTACTGATGGTTTGTTTTTCTTATTATTAACAATCTTTCGTGAAAATGGAATCTACATTAGACAGAAAAATACTTATCCCCCCAATCCCATATTCACATTTAAGAGCACGCAATTTCAAGTTAATTCTTTTAATAATATAGAAAGGTGAGGTAGGATTTTGTTGTTCATACGAAAGATAGGGCACATTTTTCCACTGTTAGCCAGGATATTAATTATGGTATGTTGGCATTCAGAGGGTGTTTTTGTGATGAAGTAAATAAGGGAAAATAAATGGAAGTGCTGAAGAAATTAGGAGTAGATTGAAGATAGATGTCTTATTTGAAATTTCTTCAGCAACTAGACTGCACAGGTCAAGGTAGATGATGGAGATTCAAGTGAGCAACTGTAGGATGGGGAGTGAGGCTGAGGTGCCGATTATCAAGCATTAGTCAACTAGTCTGCCAAGGAATTGTAGTCAAAGTTAAGCTCGTTGGAGACATAATTATAAAAGTATGATATGACGAACGATAATGAGATGATGTGATATTCTTGAGCACGGAAGGTGGAGCTGAATATAAAAGCATAAGGGCATAAAATAGATCTCGTGGATCAGTTCATACTATGCAGAAAAGAAGGACCAGATGGATTGGATACACACTAAGGCACAATGGGTTTGTGGACAATATAATTGAATGAAAAATAGAGGGAAAAGTCCCTAGAGGAAGACCAAGGGATAAATACATAGGACTAATAAAGAGGAAAGTACATAAGAAGGACTACGAGGGAGTAAGAGAACTAGCGTTAGATAGCGAAGGATTGAGTGCTGCAGTCAACAAATCTTAGGATTGAACGACCAATGATGATGATCATGAGCCAGAGTATAAGTGAATGGCATTCAAGTAATTTTACTGTGGGACCACCTTAAATTTCTGGATGAATTAGCTGATAAGAACTTGCATCGCAAATTATGTAGTTATGCACTTTTGCATGAGAATATCGTATGAATAAGCTTGTGCATGATGAAACCAGGCGATAACCTAGCGGAATTTGGCTACGTTCTTCCTCTACGAATAAATAACTCTGTGGAATTCCATAACGATGTTTATAACGGTGGATTTCAGCGTACTTAGAGCCATTTTCAGATAATACCAGTACAGCAAACGTCTTGTGGCTGTAGGCAGTTTTAATTTTATTTTTTTACCTGGGAAAGGCGAAATATTCATTGTAATCGATGCATTAAAAATTGAAGTGGAATCGTACCCAGCTTTTTTCTTGACAACATGTTGAATGGTAAAATAATGTAAATAGGTGCTTTAGAGGTCTTAGGTGATTTTGTTAAGTCTGCATTGGTTTCCCTTCTCTTGGGTGGAAGTCGAGAGATTACGCTAGTGTTTTTGACGACCATAAACACCTAGTAATTTTTTATCTGATTCCTCATGGGAGTCCCCTTATAGTTTGATCAACCCTTTGTTTCATGAGTACTTTGTAACATTCTATGTGAATTCTGAAAAATGATGAGAATTAGTGTCTCTGCTACTGCTCTTGTCACACATCATGGAAAAGAATTATCGAGAATATTAAATGCATTCCCGGTGAATTATATTTGTGACCTCTTCTCTGACTTCCTACAGGGTGAGTTTCTCCATCCTGGCCGAAGTTTTCTCAGGAGACTTTCATGTTTCCATCAGGGCTGTGGGAAAACCTCCTATCGAAACTTCGGCCAAAATGGAGAACCTCACCCTGTGGGACGCCCGAGAAGAGTCCACCAATTTATCGGAGAGACGCCAGTAACATTCGTGTTGACGCTCTTTCAAAGACTTTACCCTCGACGCCTTACATGGTACGGTCAATGGCTGACATTCCGGCGCCTAATCTGTGAGATTTTGGTGGGAACATTTATGGCATCTACATATATCACCTCTCTGTACACAAAAAGCCAGGCGGTGGCGTTAACAACAAGCGGTGGCACAGTGAAATCACGTCCGTTTAAAAAAATGGATTTGATTATCGTATGAATTGGTACAATCTTACAGCTCTATTGAAGCTTCCCGACTGTCATAATCTATTTGGTTGTTTCATTTAAATTTCCTCTTCCTCGTTTCAATATTTTCCTCTTTACCTAAGCACCTCTGGTGCTTATATGGCTAGAAAAATAGCACACGTTCTATTTCTTTCCACTTACTTGCGATTACATAGCATGTTACCAGGGTGAATACGATAAAAGTGTACAGACGACGACATCTGGTGCCGACAGCCTTGTGAGCAATACCCGGCGCCCGAAATGTCTCCGTGAGCACATAGCTCAAAATCTCTACGGCCGGAATACTTAAGTGTAGGAGTAGTACAGTAGAAGGGAAGGACGCTGGCGTCGTTAATGTTAGGCAGGTAATTAGGACATGGTGCGGTAGTGATGAGGCGAGAAATTGTATATTCGAAGACAAACAAGTTTAAACGATTGTTTTATCCATTTTAACGGGAGATCCCAACGAACGGTTCCCAGAAAATTCCATATTTATTGTCGCGCTTGCTCACCAGAAAGGTGCATGTTAACTAAATTCCTTCCAAGTGTACGTCTAGGGAGCTGAATATTCATCTAAGTTTTCTATTAATAAAGTTACGTCTGATATACGGAAAAGAATTGAGATAAAATGAAGCAAGAGAAGTGATAGAGCTGTGAAAGTAATGAGGTATTTCAAGGGAGAAAAGGATGTTGGCGCTGAAAGTTCTCGGATGTACTCTGAGGTAACCGGATGTGTATAGTGTAGTATAGGGGAGAATTTCGATAGTATCGGAAGAGGATGGAGACGAGTTGAGATTTTGGATGGTTAATGGTCAATAGTTGATACACAGAAACTCTAGGAAGTGAAATTGCGGTGTCCTTACTAACCGTTGCTTGCATGATTGAAGCGTGGATGGGTAATGTGATGTCCCAAAACATTCCCGTGGAAAATCTAAATATGAATCGGCTCCCTTAATTGAATGGTTAGCATACTCGCAGTTGACTCGGGTGTTGGTATAGAATCCCACCTGGTGCTCGGGTGCCATCATGCAATTAACGTGGGTTTGCAGCTTAATGAGGAATCTGATAGTGACACTGGTTGTGAAGTCCATTCGGGTCGCCGGGTCCAATTCTGCATTGATACCGACATTTCTCCTTGAAGACGATGGACGACTCGGCCATAGAAACATCTTCAGCAATGAATAATTCGACCTAGTGTAGATCCGGAGTAGACTTCACAGCTAGTATACACCGAGAAAGCATTACATATTTCTTGACAGTGGTACCCTTATAAATATCAATTATTAATGCTACCTATGACATGTTTCTTATTTATGTAAAACATAGTTGATCACACTCATACGCAGTCATTGATTACATATTAAATGAAGCATATTTAAGCGCATCACGAAAGATATTCTGAAACCACAGCATTCAATGTATATTCTGTAAATAGTGCACGTATTAGCTACTGTAAATGTTGCTTGATCATGGAGTAATAACTTGACATCATTACTATAAGAGTATGAATGTACCCACGTACAGTTTTCAAGAAGCTATTTAAGTACCAACCGATTACAGTTTTCACGACGCGCTTCTCGTACATATGGCATCATATTTTTTGGCTCACGTTGAACCGGTTTTTGCAGTCGAAAGGCTAATCCTACCCTTTTTCTTATGACATGACATTGAAATTCAAATTAATCAGAATATTCATCGTTATTAATGAAATGTGTCATGAAAATCTGTTAGTTTTTAAAAGCAGAAATAAACTATTGTTATTACAATGACTAATGTGTATTCGGTCAAAATATACCTCCGAATTCTTTCCTGAAGCCTTTAAATACATTAGCGTATATTTTACACTTTATAAATGCGATCAAATTGGAGTGGCGTAGCATAGGATTCAGGTTTGTGCACTCCCAAAAGCCACAATGGAGAAAAAGTTTGTTTGCATGCTCTTTGTGAAATAAGGTTAACATGCTCTCATTCGAGACCCATAGGATGCATTGCTTTTTTTAGGAATTCTTTTCGTTATGATCGCGAGATTACGGCCATGCACGTTAAAATCAATTTTTGTACTTATTTCTAGTTGTGGTTTACCGTGTATTCAACGAGAGAATATGCGATCCATTCGTTTAATTCGCTCACTTCCATTTACGCGTGGTGGAATCCTACAAAGGTGTAAGCTCGCAAGTGGTCCACATATATCTTATATCGTAGCTCAAGCCTAACAGAAGTCCTTTCGATTTCACAACTTACAATTGTCCGCATTCCGAGGCAAACTATGTGTTATGGAATGAGTATGGTCATACAAGACGGGTATGTAGGTATGAAATGTCTGGCTCTATGTTTCATATCTTCTGATAAGTTGAGCTTCTTATTATGGAATTGAAAGGTAACAGTTTCGCAGCTATAAAACGAGAATTGCAATCTTTAAATCGAACATCAATATTTCTGTGATCCCATTAAGTTGCACAATAAATCATTAGGTAGAGTTTACGACATATTGAAATAGAAGCAGTAACTTTGTAATTCCACATGTATTTATTACAAAGTTACTGGTTCTCATTCAATATGCTAAGCAAATTCCATAAAGTTACGCCTGAGACAACGGAGAGTTTACGACTATAGAACAGCTTAGTTATGTTTTTTTAGAAGTTATAACTTAGGTTTTTTTGCAATTTTTATGGTTGACATTAAAATTAGCTTTGATTAAATAATGGGATACTTAAGAAAAGCTTGGTTAATTTCGATTTTTAAGAATAACACCTCGTGTTGATCGTCCCTATTATTTCCCCCACACGACTAATTATGTTAAGAGAAATTTAGGTATAGTTTATTTCCCCGTGTATGAATTAAAGTGACACATGTGTATATACCAACAGAAATTCAGCTGAAATTACTTATCAATCGTTTATTTTAAGTATATTGCATTTAATTACTTATCTTAAACCTTTTATATCAAGTTATCTATACCCAGAACTTCATGCTGATGTCGGTAGTGCGTGAGATATCAATATTACTCCGGTGTCTGCGATTCGATGAAATTGCCTGATACCTCAATATCTAGCAGTGAGTAATGGCCTCCTTAACAAGTATTCAGGCTCAAGGAATGAAGAACAAGAATGCTTGCTGCGACTACACGCATATTTATTCTGGTACGTCGGCATAAAACTATTCCCATTGAGCAATTCTAGGCAATCGCCCACAGTAATGTCGCTCAGGTACGGCAGTGCGTAGAAAGGCGCTCCAAAGGATATACAGATTAAGATAAGCACATTGAGATTGAATGGTGGTAAAAAATTGCATGGATATTCATGTCAGTGAAGTATTTTTGAAAGTGAGAAATGTGGATGACATGAGAAAAAATGTGAAGTATCCCCAAAGAAGACTATAAGGAGAGTTGTATTTGAGATGAACCAGCGATTTTGAGAGATATTTGGGCCCTTTCCGTCAAGCGTGAATGCATTTAGGAATAAATATAATGCATCCAATATAAATTATTAGCTTTGGTAATAATAAAATAAGTCTGCTACGTAGTTTTTGGTTGTGTTTGGTTTTTGGGTATTTTTTATATTTTAGAGCATAGTGTGATTAAGGTATTTACCTACTTATCTTTTCTTTTCTGTTATCATGTATTTGTAATAATATTTGGGTATTGATAATGTTCCACTTGATCTCTGGTCTATTTCACTTGATTAAATCAATAAAATGAATCTATAAATAAAGTTATAGCTAAACCATGAGTTTTTTCAATGCGTTTCATAGCCCTACCGAAACCTACCGTTCATTCGACTATCAGCAGCATTAGTTTTTCCTCTTGGCGTGCTTGTCACCTCACACTCGTAAAAGCGATTGAGTGGCGGGGAATAAAATCAGGTAATCGGAGCTCAACGGTGAAATTGTTTGGCGGGACAAAGGAGAGAGATAGAGGGAGAAAGAAAAAGGTTCTTCGCTCGGCCAGCTCAATTTTACTTTGCGCATATGAACACGGTTTTCAAGACTTTATTGTGGGGGAAATCTCTCCCCTCTTTCTCTCTTGCGAAATGCGGCGTTCATCGAAAACACATCCAGCTGGCCTCGGGCTGAATCACGACTTAAAATCCCAGGCTCGCATCTTCCATATGGTTTCCCCCGCACCCTTCAAAGAATAAACTAAACTTAATGGTCGATCACAGTACGGAGCATATTGCAAGAACAACCGAGTGAGTTAGGTAGATTGTTAGATTAGTGTAGACAGTAGACGAAACCATTTTGGATTATTGAAGGAATTAAAAATGTATGTTGAATAAACGTTTTAAGAGATAATAATGCGAAAACAGAGGAACGTTGCCGCAGTGCTGGGTTAATTTCACAGATAGGTAGGTATATATTTGCGAGAATTTTGCAGTCCTCGCGGCCGTTTCTTGTGTCTCGATTACCATATCCTTCGATCTCTCCATTTTATCCCTTCGGCTCCCTCTTTTGGGCGGCATCTTTTCATTTATTCCCCGGTCTTCTTTTACTCCTCCCCTCTTTAGCTTTACATCTCCAAATCTCAAATTCCATATTAATTTTCTCTTTTACATTTATTCTCCTGATTTCTTCGTTTCTTGATGTTTGTGAATTTGTATGACAACAGCTTCATTGCCAGAATTCCATTTCAGCTGCTTCTAATTTTCGTTCCGTTGCTGTATTTACAACCCAGGTTTCCACTTCATGCTTTATGCTGCCTTCTAAGATGGTTTAATATATGATTCTTTTCGTTTTCATTAATGTACTTTTATTCCATAGAGTGGAGAGCAGTCTACTTGTAATTTTTTTTCTCCGTGCCGTTTTGTTTGAAATTTTATTATCACCTTTTTTGAACTCCTTAAACGCGTGTAGCTCGAAAATGATTCACAATAAATGTTTGCGTTTTACACAACGTTACTGCATAAATATGAAAATAGGCTTCACTTGACCGCAAAAACGCCATAGCCTCTCTTATTTCCATGATAAAATAATCGGTATCTACAAGGGGAGCCGTGCTGAACTCGAGTATTGTCTTCATAAAATTATTTTCGCTCTCATTTGCGCGTGTAAATAAAGAAGATGTTTCTAATTTTTGACGATTTTGTTTTTAAATGAATTATTTCATGCATGCACATAGAAGAAAGGGCCCATAAGGTGCAGAATTGACAGTGAATATTGTTTTTTAGTGGCTGCGCCTCTCAGTTCAAGAAGCCGATCGCAATGCCACATTCATTCGGAAAACGCTATTCCCTTGGAATTCATGGCAAAGAATTTCCACTGACTCCAAAACTAAGATGAGCTATTGCCTGTTTTTTATTTCCATTTGTTTTTAAAAAATACAGACGTTTATTAATTATAGGATCTAGTGCTCTCCTGGTGAATTGCATGAGTTAATTAATTTCAGGTTTCCAGCCGCTCAATAGTTCAGGTTCTGACGTTTCAATTGCTAACTTTGCCATCGTCTTCATGGGTGTAGAACCGTCTTTAGGGTGGCAGAGTTAACGGAAGAAGAACCATTGCAAAAAATTCATAATTTTCAAGCCTTTTAGATGTAAAACATCAAAATTGGATGCATTTAAAATTTATTGGTGGAAAACTGCAAGGAGATATTTCATGAATTAGAAGTTCCTCCACATTTGTCCTGAGACAACATAATTAAGTGGCATAGTTAGTCATCGAAATATCGGTACCTGAACTTCTGACCCGGTAGGAAACCTGAGAAGTATTTACTCACTGTTAGCTGTATCCCATCGTAACCATATAATGTAATCATGAGACAAAAATTTTACGAGAGCAAGTAAAAAGATAAGAGTATCCTGTTTTTAGCGTTCTAGATAGAATAGAATAGAATAACATTTTACTGTCCTAAGACAAGTCCCATGGGACAAATGTACAATTTCACTTAAGTGTTAAACCTATTTATATTGATACAAAATTATTTTGACAAAATATATTAATACAGTAATAGGCATTAACCGAGGGGAAATGAAATATCAAATAAAAAAGTTATTACAATAAGCAAGCATTGTTATACACCGAGAAAAAAATACAGAAACCTACAAATTCTTACAATAGACACTTAGCACATAATGTTAGCCTTCTTTCTTGTACAAATGTTTTGTTTATTATATTCGTAAATGTATATAACGTATTCAACTTCTTGAGATATTCTGGAAGAGAGTTCAAAATTTTTGAAGAGGTAACTTTAAAGGATTTTGGTACGTGGTAGTCCTATATACTAAATCCTATATACTAGTTCTATATACTAAATGTAGTTGGGATTTTTTCGTGCTTCCATAGCACCATAATGGAGCCCTGAATTAGAACATGTCATGTAGATAAGAGGGCATTTTATCTTGGAAAAGCCAGAAAAGAAAGGCATGATGTAAATACTTTCTTCTAGGGGCAGTTTTTTGCCATTCTAACCTATTTAAATAAGGTGTAATATGCATCACGTCCTAAATTAACTATAAACATGACATAAAACACTTACTCATTAACTTAAGAGATATGTAGGTATATGAAAAGATACAAAAATGTCCTTATGCGTCACAGCTTCCCAATGATTATACTTCCATAATGAGAGTGAGTTGTCTCTACCGGACCAAGTACCGGACGAAGTCCTTTCCACACGGTGGCTTTGGCTCAACTGACGGGGGAAGCCTTCCTCTTCTTCCGATTTGCCGGCGCGCGGTCACCACATCGCAAGAGGTCGGGAGCTTCTTCTCGAAGTTTCTACGGCATTTTCTAGCCGCGTACAATACCTGGGTATTCCCAGAAGCTCCTTTGAACTCCCTTGAACTTGAAATTTACAGGAAGAATGTCGTCAGGGTGGAGAAACCTCTAACCGTTCGGTCTCTAAGCGTTCCTCTATATCTCTGTTGCACCGTGTGTTTTGATGTGAAGTTGTTGGATGATGAGGCGTAGAAGAAAGTACGTGTTGTCAATTATCTTTCATTTATTCAAGATAAAATAGGAATTATTTATTTCAGTCAGCTATTTTATTGCTACGCTTGTTAAATTGAAAATCGCTGCAAATTTATATACGTTCATAATCACGTAATTTTGTGGCATAGTGTGTGTATCAAACGTATTTTCTTGTTAATGTTCCTATATTATGGTAAATTTTTATGGAGCAACAGTCTGGCGAAACCTTATTCCCCGTTATAACCAAGGCCTGTGTTATTCTTATAATGATGGCCAGAATGTATAAGTAGAGAAATAAGTTTTCAAATATTGGGACCAATAAAATAAATCGTCGTTGCAGTGAATCTAGTCTCGCGAATCTATCAGATTTCCGGCCGGCCAACTGGCCGATCGATTAACAGAAACGGTTTTGGGATTTCTTTAAATTAACTCCCCTCTTTTTCATTTCCTGCGCGTAATTTTAATTTTTTTCAACAAAATCAAGATGTGATGTCAAATTAATTTTTTTAATATTTACATAATTAAGTGAGATTTTACAAGTTATTTTGTACGTACGAGCTTTCTTGTAACAAGGTAGCTCTTTTTCTTCCGGAGCCCTAGGGATCTTCATTTGTTGTCCTTTCTCCTCATCTTGTCCAAGAATCTTATTTCTTCGCCCGGATGTTTTCTCTTAATATCTTGTCCAATGATCTTCTTTATTGGTCAGGATTTCTTATTCACCTGCTTTGTTTCTTCAGATTCTATCATAAACTTTATTACTAAAGTTTAGTGAAAAATGTTCAAAACTTTTCAGATGAAATTTTCTCGGGATTCTAACCGGGTAAGTGTTGGCTCCATGCCGACGTTTCAAAAGCTGACTCCAGTGTCGTCCTCAGGGTGATGAGTGTCTTGACAAAATCTGGTCGACTTATAAACATTAGGTCGGTAGAGGAGATGTCACCTGATTCGTTCCATTCTCCCGCGTTTTTCTTATGCTGTGGATGACGGGTCTCCAGGTGTTGCTGAGGTGAAACCCAGCGTCCCGATTCATCTTTTTCTACTCTAACCTGATTTCAATCGCCTCTTTGACAATTCGGTTCCAATACCCGGTTCTAAAACTTTTCTCAAACAGTTGCCTTTCAGAAATTGAGCTACTAATGGATAATGTACTTTTTTTTAATTACTCCGGGGTAAAAATATAACGTTATTAAATACGTATTATGAACGAATTTGATAACTACTCACAAAACATTAGTTCGTGACTATTTTGCACCTAAGGAATTCTACCTACTGGTAGATGACCAAACGTTTCGCCAGCGCATACCGTTCCATTGAACGTCGTTAGTGTGCGATGATGTATTCCAATCGGCGCCAACTTAACCACTTTGAATGGAAAGCTCCCAAAGTCTTCTCTCGATCTGTTTAGAAGGGCGCTGCCTAGTTCCCCGGGTCTGAAACGAATGGAAAGCCAGACTTTGCTGTGTTTCGGAGAAAGCAGCACACTGAAGGGAATGGAAAGCTTCTTTTGTTTGTCGGATTAATATTTAAGAATTTACTGTTAAAAAATTGATTTTGCTCTAGGTAGCCAAGGTTAATAGAAATAGCTGAAAGCGGCCATGCCAAAGCGAAGATTGCCACGTATTTCATTTTGAATGATTTGTTTTGACTAAATGGATACTTAAGACACGAAAAAATTGGTGAGGAAACACCAGGTCAGAACCTTCTCTACATTTTGAGTCCGTAGTCAGAGCTAATGATTCAGTCATAGTGGATCATTACCTGGAATGCATCTATTGCAGTTGACGTAATTCAAGGAGCCTTCGGACATTTCAAGCGTTCATTCTAAAGCTGTTACGTCTTTGGGAGACTTGAAAATCGCTACCGTGAAGGTAATAGCGATCAAATTAAGAAATTATTCGTGTGGTATAGTCAAGGCTTAGTGTGACGTCAATGTATGTTCATTGCTGTCCAGCTCTCTCGGAATTAATCAGGCATGTCTGAGTAAACGTAAAATCAATTATTGCTTAAGTTGTTAAATGTCATTGAAACTGCAGATTTTTATTTTTATCGCTCATTCAACAGAGGAATTTTGAGGACGTCCTTATCTAAAGTTTTGTATCGTAGTCACGCATGTAAATGACATGATTGAGGGCTTGGGGTAAGGATTTTACGAATTTCTTGAAATATTTTCTCCTATTACATTTAAGATCTGGCCACTTATCCATGGTGATTTAAGTCTAAACTTTTGATGGTAGATGTCGAAGATTTTATTAAATTAATAGAATTATATAATAAGCACATTTTAGATTGCATTTTAAAGGATGCCCTAAAAATGGCAACTTATTATTGTTTATACTGAGGACAAATGATTTATTTTTCTTTAGCTAAGAAAACGCTTGCCAAATTTTTATTGAATGCTTAATAATTCCTACTACCAATTAGAATATATCAGTTATACATTTTATGTATTAGGTGGCAATAAAGCGATTATAGAATTGAAATCCATTTGCTCGACCTTTTTTGACGCTTTTTTTACTTTTTTTAGCTATAATTATTAGTACTGGTTTAACGCAATCTTTATGATATCTATGTTTCTTATGCATTCACTACAGGTAAGATGGATGAAGGAATATTTAGTCATACTAATGTTTATGGGCTTAACTAATAAATTAATACATGAGCTCTACCGTAAGAGCTCTTCCTGAATTTTGTCAGTATTAGTCAGTTGTTGCAGACGGTGAACTTAATAATGCAGAATTCTGTTTCGTCCAAGTCTCTCCTAATGACTTTATGTGGTCAAAAATGTCTGTCGGCATTCCACGCATTTCCTTGCAAGAGTATCTATGCAAGCGCAAGGAGAAACTTAACCCGCGCAATCGGTTACGTAGATAAATGGCGATCTCGTAACGGGATCTCCCCCTGTGGTGTGCACGCCCATATAACAAGGATCGTTTGTCATTTGTCGGTCGGTTTGTATGCGAGTGAGCCGAACTAGTCGTCATAGTAACATTTCTAGGCGTTAGGAGTCGAGAAGTATAGAGAGATGAATAATACGTTCGCTGATGTTATGCGACATGTATCTCTCGGAGGCGTAGAGGACTAACAAGGGTAGTAACGATTACAGGGAAAGCGTGCGCTACACGCACAGAAAAAAAAAAGTATTCTTAAATTAAGAGGGAAATTTTCTTACAGCTGACAACTAAGATGGGATTCTAAATTCTAGAGGATTTTCTTACCTGAGTGAGTTGGAACTAATACCATCTAGCGGTCGCGGCTTGAAACTTGCATGGTTTAAGAAAATATTCTCAATGAGAATATTTTCGTAATCAAACGGGTTACTAAGGGTCGTTTACCTAGCAACCGCAAAATAAATATGCTCTAAATGAGTTCACTTCGCATTTCATTCCGTAATATCTCCAATTAAAATTTAAATGGTCCTTAAAATGTGTACGTTGAAAAAGATGAACGTTGGGTCAAAAGATATTTATTTCCCGCCATCGATTGGAATTAGATCTTCCACCTGAAATGTGTTGTCATTACGTTACATTGTGGTCACTATGCAGGCTATGCATTATGCCTTACTTTGTTTCCGCGGTATTGGGTTAGGTTGAAGCAGTTGAAGCTCGCTCGTAAACGCACGACGGTATGTGTAAACACAATGTTTTGTCCACGTTGTGAGGATCTTATTGGCTCTTCCACTCGTTAAACGTTAATTAACAACTTTTAATTCCTCTATTAACCGAAACATGACATTCTCGTAGTTAACCAACAGATATTTTAATGAATTGAAATAAATAAAGAGTATATTTCATAATGTTATGTAATTCGTTGAAATATGGCATTTTGTGCAATGGCCTGCGGTACACAGCTAGGTTGTATGACAATATTAAAATATTCAAAAAGCTTGGCATATAATTGGAGCAATTATGGGTGGGAATTTTAATCCTCATTCGTTAATGCATTTTGTTTGGTTATTTTAAAAATGCTATGTAGTGATAATTCATTTCCTGTATATTCTGATGCCACATTATTCAGAAAACCTGCTAGTCAGTAATTGTATGTCATGAATGCGCAAAAAGATTAAAGTATGCCATTCCCTATGGTAGTAAATGAACCTTTCAAAAATTTTTCATGCTATTATTTTGTACAAAAATTATAAAATATTTTCAATACATGAAAATTGTTAATATTGAGGTCTGAAAGGTGGTCTCAAAGGAAAAATTGTATGACGTTAATCAAGTGTGGTATTATGTGTAACTAGCTATGGTATATTTGTATTAAGTACTTTCTGTTGAATGAGGAAGAATCTCGGATTCGTTATCAGTTACACCATTTTTTGTACTCGGAAATCGGAATAGATATTTTCTGATAAAAACTGATATTCATGCCAATTTTATCAAATCACCATCTATTTATGTACTCCTATTTTATATAAGATTTTTCAGATGTAATGGGGATACTAAACAGAAACTATGGATATTTTTGCATATCACATAGATCTCCATTTCATGCTCCCCCTTTTCAATGATGTTTTTGAACCTGGATGAAAGAGTTACATTTTGGGCTTTGAAGCTTGTATTTATCTTTTAATTACATGATGAAAATCCTTCAACACTCTCTGAGAATTGGTGAGTCCTCGCTCATGCAACATTTTCTTATGCATTTCTAAGTACTTATTCATAGGTTAGCATTGGATATGCACACATTGATTCCCTTAATATGCACTGTCATTATGTATTTACACTTGTGGTGCAATGAATTATGAAATAAAATTCACTGTCATCTTCATAGCTGATGACTTGACATAGGAGAGTAACATTTGTATGCCACATTGCATGCAGTAGTATGCAGTATGAGACGAGTCGAAATTAAACGGCAGATTCCCACTTATTGAAGGGTTTGTGTTGGCAGTAAAACTGACCTTCCGCACTAAACAACCTTCCTCCCCCGTTTTGCAGGAATTTGAAAGTCCCGTAGCTCATTTCGCGTATTTGCAAAGAACGCCCACTGCTCAGTGTCAGGAAATTGCGAGAACCTTACCCCACGTACGTGAGGCAAGGGCCACGCAGGTACACGAAGTCCCGTGCAACGTGCACTGTGACTAGTAAACGTAGTAGAAATAATAATAAGCCTATATAGTAGTAAAGGATTTGGTGTTTACCCACCGAGTGATGCTGATGAAGTTTTCACGGGTTTCCAACCGGGTCAATTTAGCGCCTTCTGCAAAAGTTTCGACGGATAACTCTGCCATCCTCATTAGGAATGATGAAAATTTGTTGATTTAGATACCCTCAAGTTGAATTCAGGTGTTTCCTGAAAGGTCGATGTTTTCTCTCATTTTTCTCGTGCCATTTATTTTCTCTACGACCGGTTTCCATGAGATGCTTGCTCATGGCGCATCCTGTGTCGCGGTTGAATTTATTTTCTTTTAATCTGATTTCGATCACCTCCTTGGTCAGCCGGTCCCAATGATCATTGCAGGATATATAAACCGGAAAGATTTTGGACACGACATCAGCGCTGATGGCGATGAAAGAGTCAGCCGTCGAAACGTTGGCAACAGCCCTTTTCCTGACACGGTTGGGAAACCGATAAAACTTCACCCAGCCTATGCCGTCTTTTAAAATGCTGTTTAAAACAAGACAACCTCAACAAAGGCTTCGCGATATAATTTATGGGTTCGCTTCAGTGGACGCAGTTTCTGCGTGAACGTCCCGTTCAATGGCGGAGTGACCACATTCATGAATTTGGCAAATAGGAGGACAGCAAACAAACTACCCAGGTCTCCGAGGACGCAGTTTTGTTTGCACGCCTCCTTGTAGAGGTGTTTGCCACGCTGAGAAGAGATGAACGTCCCTCGTGTCGAAATATTGTGGTGTGCCCACAACTCAGCTTTCGTCTTTCCGATTCGCCTTTCTGTTACCGATTCTACAGAGTTTTTATTCCTAGTGACTCGACGCCGGCAGATGCTTGGAAGTGAGATTTTTCCCCTTTCGGGAGGATCGGTTAATACAGGTGGTTGGAGTGATGTTTGTCTTATGTAAAAAATTTGTGTGAAACTTTACATACCTAAGTGTTTTTATATGTGATATCTATAGGCCAAAGTGAAAAATAGCATTTTATTGGTTTGATTTTTCGGTAATTCAATGTTATTTTAACACCTAACCTCATGGCACCCAGATATTTTTCAAAATAATACTATAAAATATGCACAGATTTTATTCTAAACGCGAAATAATACATTCCGTGTTACAATATTGATCGCTTACAAGGTATCACGATGAGTTGCAGATTCTAAAAATATATTTAAATGTAATATTCGCCTAAATTTCGAATACCATGCCGAAAACTCAAGTCAAAACATGATTTAATTTAGGCAAAAATGTTAAATCTAATTAGCATTTCATTTTCAATACTGCATGTATGCTGAGTTTAACCAGATGAACAGATGTACTTCAATGAAATGTGGTCCATGATTTTTTTTTCGACTGGCGTGAGTAATCATTAAAACGTGCACTCAATGACATACGATTACCGCTCCAGCCAACTTAAGGAGCATCGGTGGGTTACATGGCTAAGGAGGTTCCGCTGTGAACATGTGAGTCAAAAGAAATACTAGATTCTCCTTTTGTTTACGTTGCTTAAAAAAATACTACTTTCAACTATGGCAAACTTTAGCAGTTAGATATGAAGATTTAGTTACAAAATATCCAAATTATTTGTCAGTTATGAGGTAGGTAACAGAATACCATCTCAATGAAATAACCTTGAAATCATGGACAGTTCTTATGTGAAAATTAATATACCATTTGCATTGTAACAGAAAACACTTTGTAAATATTTCCACACCAATTTTTTTTTATTCAACCGACCTAGGTTTCGGCAAACATTGCCATTATCAAGGCCATGGCAATGGCATACCTTGATAATGGCAATGTTTGCCGAAACCTAGGTCGGTTGAATAAAAAAAATTGGTGTGGAAATATTTACAAAGTGTTTTCTGTTACAATGCAATCTGTGACAATTTTCCACAAGCTTTCGCCTGATACTTTAAAATCTGTTAATATACCATTGCCTAGAGGCATTTAGTTTGAGGAAAACAAATTTTCGTAATCGGCAAGCTAAAAAAATTATTTATGCATCATGTAATGTCTTACCAGATCCATCAGTTTTCAACGCAACGCAAACAAATAGTTGTGCAGTTAAAATTGCATTTCAGTGCCCATACCAAAGAAGAATTATTTGTGGAGTGTGGGAAGGGTGGAGAGGAACCCGACGTAAGCGTAAGGGTGGGATTGCAATTGACGTTTCCTGACGTGACGGAGACGGAAGGTGACGTTCGCGGAGCTTGGTGATTTGGAATGTAGTGGAATGTATACGATGGCGGGATGTTGACGGTGTCGTCAACGGACAATGAGCGAACCTTTTCAAAGTCTAAATTTTCCATCACGCTATGTAACAGGCAGGTAATCAGTGGAGAGCTTTTTTTTCAATATTTACAAAATTTCATTTGCAGATCGTCCATATCACTTTTTAACTTTACAATGACACAATTAACCCTCTTTAATCATTATTTGTCGGTATTTTTATTGGATTAAAAAAAATATTTTGTTGTTAAATCTGAAAATAAACAGTCAATTCACAACTGTTTATCACTCCGTTTGCAAACACGTAAAACATTTAGCTCTTTTACTCGATTCAATCGTAATACAATCCGCTTTGACGGGAAGAAGACGGAAAACTGAGCGTCACCGTTTGTTAACGTCACGTCAGAAAACGTCGATCGTAATCCATCCCTTAGCCTTTTCTTCACAAGGGACTCCAAGGGGATTGAAGTTTGACGTCCCATCCGACGGACGGAGAACTGCTGATGAAATACTCTCCACATTTCACCCAATAAAGGATCGGGATTCATATGTGAAATATCAACCATAGCCATTATTCGAATTCTGACCCTGAGGATGAGGAGCCAGTACTCTAGCCCCGGAACCAACCATATTGCGTCTCTATACTTAAGAATAGAATATTCGTGGTATTCTATCGTGAGAAGTATTCTCTTTACTAGATGTTGCCAATATTTTTCCATTCTTCTTGGAAAAATTCCCAGATAATCTTTTCCCAGTGCGTCAATAATCCCTAGAAAGTTACCTTGGCGGCGATCAAGGACGAGGAGTGATTTCCGTCGGCGGAATCTAGTCTGCAAGGAGGCGTGAAGTTATCGCATAATGCTGGCGTCCCGTGTTTCCTGTTTTTGCTGTAAGGAGGCATTGAATCGAAGTCGCTCAAGAGATGGCGTTCAAGTTGCATTTCTTTCGATCTATTGAGCACTAAGCTTCGTAGTGATTTTGTTTGTTTATTCTATTTATTCCGTTCCACTCTTGGCAATATTCACCCGGCTTATAGATATCAGATGATTGAATAGCTGAATTATAAGGAATATTATAAATTCAGGCTATTTCCATTATAGAACTTCGTTTATCATTTTTTATTCTTCATTAAAGCTGTGTAGAGTGTAACAATATCATGCGATTAGTATTGACGATTATTGTTGAAAGGTGCTAAATAACTTTTGAAAAGCTTTTCCCTGTAGGCGCCATTAGTGATCGAATATTGGTTTACCGAAGTCCTTGGATAAGAATTGACGTATGGTGAAGATTTTTTAATGTTTGAATTATGATGCGAAGTAAGTATATTCATGTTGATATTGAAATTAAAAATTAGTTTTTCTATCAATACATTCGATTAACCAGTTTCCAAACAAATTGTTTTTAGGTAATACATTCCAAAACAACATTTTAATTTAGACATAAATAGGAACCTTTACTCATTAGAAGTTTTTTCACACGGTATGTGCCTGTGAGGTGTCAACTGTTTAATGAATCGTCTTATTTTCACTATTAAATTAAGACCAACTTCCAGTAAAATCATTTCGAGCATCCGGCATGCATGGATCTAAACAAGGAATATGCTGTTTTTCTTCTGCGGTGATTCCTTTTATACTGGTGTAGGTACCAAAGAGAGTTATCTCAAACACGATTTTGTGAATTCTCTTGTCTAAAACGACCACTGGCTTGAAATGATTCCCAGTCACTATATCCCTTACATCCCTTTCTCAGACCTCAAAACACGTGGGCACATTTCCTTCGATCTGGAAGATTGATAACCACCTTCTAGTGATTCCATTTCTTCTCTTTTAATCTCAAAGTGGCAATGGCACGTGACAGAGAAAGCGCCAAAACTAGAATTTCGTATTGTTCAAGTGCACGCAGCTGTGATCAACCCATTTTAACTCATTAAATCTTTGAAGGAAATAACTAGAGCGTCTCACTAAATGTGTTTGCCCTCAAATGCACCCTTCGTTTTTGTAATAGTTGGATCGGATAACTGTCATTTATTCGTTAACATATTGTCCAGTTAAACTAATTTCACTAAAATAGCGATTAAATTGCGAAATGACCCCGAGGCCCGTATATTACCTTTGAGTATAAATTTGCAGTTTAAACGAATGTAGTTTGACGTATAGCATATTTATTTTTTACTTACACATTCTGACTGGCGGTAACACGCAAAGAGACGCTTTTGATACTGGAAACTGGTACATTGGCATTCCAGCCGCAGGTAGCGTTAATAGCGCAATTGAATTGCTCACTGGCTTGTGACAAATTGATGAGGCGTTTAGTAAAGAATTGAATGTTAGTTATGTATACGAGCTGAAAATGGCTGTGAATACTACTCTTTGGGCATCAATTCCTATTGACGGATTGGTTCTATATTTATCTCATAATTTGCCTTAGGTTATTGCCACGTGTCCAAGGTCCGCATTGAACAGAAATATATACTATTTACGTAACTGACCACCTGCGTAAAAATGCCAGAATTTGTTTACAATTTTCTCTTAAATTATGATTTCTGATTTTCTTTATTATTGAGAAGTAAATGCACTTAAACTCATTATTAATGTAACCGTATGACTACCCTATCAAGAAGTGAATTATTACCACTATATGCAAATATTGGGAAACTTTAATAACAACTCCTAAGCTACTCCGTGGAATGCCAATGCCAAGGAAAGGATTATAAGCCCAGATCATACTGTCATTCAAGAAAGCATTTGAATCGCTGAAGAAGGCTTAATGCGTTATACTCTCTATTATACACACATTATATTTTGTAAAATTGTAATTTGTAAATATTTTTTCCCAAATTTCTTTCCCAAAATGTTCCTCATTCTCTTTTCTTGAAAGCATCTCTTAACACACGTCTTCTCTTTATTGCTTCCACCCTGAATATTGCCTGTTCCATGATTTAATGAGGGTCAAGGTTTTGGAATAAGAAATAGATTTTATGTGATCAAGACATTTTCCATAATTTCATCGCCAAAATATTTTTTAATTTCATTGTTGAAAGCATGATTTCATATACCATTTCTACTCAGTATTTCCCAGCTCTAATCAGCATTTATACTATCCCTTCCCAGAGAACATGATGCTGATGTTTTTCAAGGATTTTTTATGAGAACCTCCTTTAAAGACCTTCCTGACTCTATAGCTTTTAATTTTCCAATGGAAGTGATGTTATCCAGCGCTTGTGTACCTGTTTTTGTTTTGAGTTTATTTTCTTCCCCAACGTGTCAAACTGGTGCAACGGAGAGAAAGTAGATGTCGAGTGATATAACTTTGTTTTGTTTCGGCTCTCGGGTATCTGGTCGGTTGTCGTCATATCTGGTTGGCCTGGCCAGTAACGGTACTCTTTCCACTCTCAGTATGTCTCCCATAAAGCTGACGAGTTGAGCTGGAGGAACTGTTGTCCACAATGGATACCACGCTGAGGAACACCCGAAAGCTGTTACGCATTAACCAAAACGCTGAGGGTATTTTGATCTTTTATTCAGATTTCCCAATGGAATGGACAAAATAGCATTATATGAACGTAAGTTGTAACATAGGTTTTTCTGTTGGTATATGGAACCAGCTATCAATGTATTGAAGCAGTTGGCTTTCCGGGATGTCTTTCGCGTGGTACCATCTTATTTTACGACAGTATCGCCGGCGTTGCAGCAGGTATCTCAGGCTACTTCTGACCTGAAGATGCGTGCTATAACGCCGGCGAAACTGTCGTCAAATAAGGCGAATGACATCCCGGAAATTCAACTGCTTTAACAATACCACTTCGCAGAAATCTCTATTAATATATTTTGGGGCCAAGAGTTCATCGCATAATTTCCTAGTAACTTTAAGTTGGAACCATTTGGCATATTCTTAGTAATTAATGCCAGTATTAATTGGATTTTTCAATTAAGAATCTTTCATGGTAAGTAAGAGAGAATTTCATAAAATATATCAGGTTCCCTATTCTTAACTGTGGGAAATGGCTATTCATTCGAATATCAGAGGAATATTTGTAAAAAAAAAATTCAAGTATTGGTGCTGCTATCCCATTCTCTGGTTAGAAAAAGAATAACGAATAATTTTCCTAAATTACCCTCAATCCTGCATAGGAATTTGATATTTTCTATTTAATAATAACTTACGCAACATCAGACCATAGTGAGCTCGATATCGGGAAGGTATTTGGGATCCTTATGAGGTATGCTTAAAAACCGTGTTAGAACGCATGCAGCGAAGATTGGAAAGATACGCTAAAGGGCATAATGAAAATCTCGTTAGTGTTACTGAACTTTTGCAACAACTAGGATGGGAATCGTTTTTAGACCGTATATTATAATTTAGACTTAATGTATTATGTAGGTTCCAAACAGATTTATTTTCTGACGACTTTAAAAATATTTTACGAAATGCAATATATTACGGAAGATCAGACTATGAGAATAAAATTAAGGAACTAGATTGCAGAACGGACAGACTTTAAATGTAATGTTTTCCCGTGAACGATAAGAGACCATAGCATCTGCCGATGAGGCATAACTAGATTTGTCGATAGGTAGTGCAGCTAGTTATTTGAGTTACTCCCTAATACTTGTATCCTTGCTTCCAAGTACTAACAGCACGAAATGCATTTTTTCAGTATAACTCTTGTCTCTGTCCATTTATGTAGTTGCAAAATAAATTAATACAACCAGTCCCTTTAACATTGGTAGCATACCCATAGTGTAGTGCATGCTTGTGAGTTTTCGCCTCCTGGCAAGTATTAGCGATTAAGCTAATGCGTCAATGGTCGTAGTTACATTAACTTTAATAGGGTATAGTGTGATGCATGCTGGTTACAGCTCACCCCCTGCCACACACCCTAGATATAGCTTGCACGGTATTATGTAGACGTAGACAGGTAGACGGCGCCGTGAATGCGGAAGCCATTTTCATAGTTTTGCTATAAAAAAGTTTTGGCTGCTGACGGAGGAAATTTCAGCATGATGATTCCAATATGTCGGTTTCTTTTAGTATACAGAGTAACTTGTGATCCATATGCTCTCACTGCTGAGGTCGTATTACATCTTATAACTGAAGATCCTAATCCTAAGAAACACACAACATCTGCACCTGGGTCGGGATTCGAAGCCACGAACTTTGGATCTCCTGGCCGGCGCGTTGCCAGCCTCGGGCCGATATTGTACGCAGGACATTTAAGAGTAAAGAAGATACATTCCCTTCCATCTTGATAGGAACGTAGAAAATAAACTCCTCCAATCCAAAAATCGTCCTCTGTGCATCTGTCGCAAGGTTTTGCGATGGCTGTGAATAGTATGTAAAGTGGGGTAAATTCTTCACGGGTTTCCGTCCGGGCTAGTGGTTCCATATTCTCCTCTGCCGACGTTTCGAAGGAAGGACCTGATGACGAAGAATAAGTCTTCCTTCGAAACGTCGGCAGAAGAGAAGATGGAGCCACTAACCCGGACGGAAACCCGTGAAGAATTTGCCCCAGTTGTTCGCCGGGAGAAAATCAAACCCTTGCATGTAAAGTATCTCGCGCTATAAATCTGTATTATGGATTCCAGCTGGAAATTGTCAGAAACATTGGTTATTGGACGAAGATGCAGGACAGGGTCAAATTTGCTATTTCGGGTTTCCGTTATGAAACAGCGGCGAAGGTTTTTGGATGTTGGGTTAAGTCAGTTGTTGGGGTGGTCTAGCGTGTGGGAAAGCATGCTGAAGGTCAACAACTTGATAGGTGTGCGGCAATCAATACTGGGTGGAAGGCTGGAGATTTTCTAAGCTCTGTTGATTTGCCAGAAGCAATTTAATGTGAATGGGTCGATTATTTCGGTCCGGAAAGGACGGGAAGATTGGGGGGCAATAGTCGGGAATGGCCTGAAACGAAAGCCGAAGGCTCTTCGAAGAAAAGCTTGGAGATCCTGCCTTAATTTTCTAGCTGCCAACACTTTTAAAATCACATATTGTGTGACCAGAAGCGTTCGCTATTAAATTATCGCCAGGCTTGTAGTCTCCGAACAAGAAAGCCTCTCAAACTATTTAAGAGGTTCCGCCGCGACTGCCCATGGTTTTTTCGGCCATTTGAGCCAACTGCAGCGCCATTTCCATTAAACAAACGCATAGGATATTATTTGCTACTCTAGAACAAATATGAATTGATGGCTATATTTTATTATTACTAAATATTCAATGAGTATTTGCTATTTATTCACAGTTTTGGGAAAAACGGCATTTTTATATCAAAACATTTTTTTATTTTACGTATATATTTAATACACAATAGGTAAACATTATTTTTATTCATGTTTTCCACATTCTAGCTTTTAAATCCATGTAATTTCAAGTTTTTTGTGAAATAAGTAGCGTGGACATTAGGATTTTGCCGTTCACATCAAACAGAGAACACGTATTTCCATTGGTTGTCAGAATATGAATCCAATGACATTTAATCATTTGACGATGAAACTTCTTACTCCTTACTTTTTACTCCTTAATTAGTTGCCTGAAGAGAAAGTTTCAATGGTAATCTTTTGGAGCGCATGTCATTCGAAATATGTCCACTGTCATACTTCCCTGGATATTGCAGTGATTTCCTGATATGCGGTTAAAACTTGATGGCGAATACTGGCAGGTGATTAGGGAATCGATGACCCAAGGCTATTCCTGACAGATTTTGATTTAATGAGTAGACTATAATAAGTAATTAGTAAACGCATCCTCCTTAAATGATTTTCAGGCATTTCGGTCAGAGGAAAATAATTAATTATTCCGCTTGGGTCGGCAAAATGATAATTACTTCTTTTCTATGCTAGAATGCAAAATAATGGAGTTTGAAATTCAAATAATGGAACGAATAGATTGTTGATGAAATATTTTGATAAATGGATGGAAAATATATTCATTCCATTCCAACAAACGTAACTGCGATATCGAGGCAATATACATTCCGGTGGAGTACTGCTTTGGAGTTGCATTTTTCTCTATACACAAATAGGAAAGAGGTGGTAGGAATGAATTAAGATACGAAGAGGGAACTTGTGAATGCAATCTAAACGCGCCTGTTTCCCTATGTGAGTTGTTCTCAGCTTCAGAGCTAAGTATCGTGAAATGTAACTCTCGCCGATACAGTATCGTCGCTTCGTTCTCTTGATTGCCACTCAGGAATTCGCCATGTTAGACTCGCCATGTCAGGAATTGGTCGCCATATTCCGCTTCCCTTGGACTCTAGTGGAGCAAGGAATAGAGATAAATTGATTAACTTATACCCTCACTCTGTAAGTATGCGATAGCTAGCATTTAAACTTTTTTACCATATTATCTAAGCCATGCGATGCAAATGCATTAATTTCCTCTACCATCACGATAAATCATCGAGCAATTAAAGCTCCAAATTCTGAAACAGGTGAGGAAGACGTTCTGGTGTCTCCATGTTTTTCGGGCAAAGCTGCGTCGGTGTATCTTTATGATGACGTTTCGTAGCCAATGCAGGCCACATCTTCAGATCATGTCCGAATGAATGTCCGAGTCATTCGGACTTGATCTGAAGATGTGGCCTGCATTGGCTACGAAACGTCATCATAAAGATACACCGACGCAGCTTTGTCCGAAAAACATGGAGACACCAGCACAACAGCGCTGCGAAAGCCTCAAACAGAGGAAGACGTTCGTTGAAATAGTAGCTTCTATGAGGAAGCTGAGATTCTCTTCGTGGTCAAAGGTATGCTGAAATTACTTGATTGTATCGCCAAATAAAGAACAAAACTATGCACTTTGATTACATAATATAATTCCCATTCCCTGTACATTTGTTTTCCAACTTGGCGAGCACTAGCCTCTTCGTTTTGGATTGTTACGTAATATTGTGGTGACTGTAATGACGCATGAATATCGTTCCCGTCTCGTCATTAAGTTATTTTACTGCTAGGCGATTATTCACTTAATTATTATGCAACCTAAATTGTTAAGGAAAGCACCTGCATTTAAATGTTTATGATGTTTTAAAAGGTTTTGCGTCAGTATTAAATGCGAATCTATATTAGGAAAACATCAGTCGTAGTGAATAATAGATTATGAAACCTCCTTCTGGTGTGTTGATGTTAAAATGTTAAATATGGTGCTATGAGAAATATTGAATAAGCCCACTAACTAATCCAATCATTCGATTTTCTAAAAATCCGTCTATAACCGTTTTGAAAGCCTTTATTCTAGCCACTTTCTCCAATTTTAACCCATTCCTCTCAAATTCATAATTTAATGCAAGCTTCCATAGCTGTAAAAAGTAAAAATCCAACGGAAAGCTACTGCGTAGGTCAATTAGGCGTTTCTTTAAATATATGCAATATATTGTTTCTTTGTATATTTGCAGCGATAGTGTAGTTTAACCCCAAATTGATAAAGCTTATTGGAGATCTTTCTGCCTCCGTCATCATTAATTAATGCACTTATTACGACTCCACGATTTAAATATTCAACGTCACCTCAAATGCAATTTTTTGCATTTTCGGTGTTCCCATGCTTGCATATTTTAGGACTCACATTAATAAAGTTTTCCTTTTATGGAGCAATGTAATGATAATTGTTCAATGCATAAGAGGACTTTCTGTCTCCTATTTCGCTCTAGTTGTATTTAGATTACCATTCTAATCTATTGTAAGCTTGTAACTTTTCTGGCAGTTAATCTTTTTCCTTAAATTGCTCTAAATATCACAATTTCTTCGTACATTGGTGTGGGTATACGGAGGTTGCGTTAAAAAAACAATCATCTAACCTACGATTGTCGCAGTGATGTGAAACAATTGATTAGTAATATGTCGTCTCTGGAAACACATGGTAGCCCTTCGCAACGTTTGAATGACTTCGTCATCAAATTTTCACTTTCCTATGGTTAACGGGCGGTATCATCTCTTAGTGATCGCGTCAGAATCAGTCAAGAAGTCACTAAGTGCCGATTGGTCGATGACTTCTATGTTGACCACTTCGTTTTCTTACTGTTCCGTGAGAATCTCTTCCTCTTCTGGTTGGCAGCCGAGTGCTGAAAACAGCTCTAGTGTTCTAAAACGAAGTTATCGTTGTAATTGGTGACATATTAATGCTTGGTTAACGTGGAGATAGGTGTGAATTAATTATTCTTTCTGATCTCTCTTAGCAGAGACCGGTTCACTTCAAAGTTTTGAAATATCATTCTTGAGAGCAGTGTCCTCAGATTTAAGTCATTATGTGATTTATTTTTACATTTGTCCATTGGAATCCTGCCCGACCTTTAACGCTTTAATGGAATTCTTCTGGTGAATTAGTGTGGGAATCGATTTGATAATAATTATAATGGGTAAATGTAAGCAAAGTCTCAAAGTTAAGCTATCATCAAACTTGTCTTTTGAAATTAAGTTAACCGATACTCAAAAAATATTGTACCTTATAGCCACCGTTAATTAACATTATTTGTAAGTTCATCTTTAATTGCTCAATAATTCGCGATTAACCCTAACTCAATCAAGGCTAATGCGGACAGATACCTATTCTGCTTGCACAAACTCAAGTATTTGCTATACCTTTTATTACACACATGCTCCAACTCGCTCTCCCACCGTGGAATAACATTTGATGCCTGATCTTTCATTTAAATTAGTCCAAATAATTCATTTTCTTCGGTAATAAATACCACTTTGTTTGTAGTATTTGGTATCGAATCATCGGCGCATCATCATTAGTTCAGATAATGAGGTGCATCATTGAAACCATGGTTGTGTGTGAATAAGCAGCTTTGTAGAATTACAGGGTTTCCCTTACCCTTAACAGGAAAGAATTCTACCAAGTTGATCCCGAGACTGCCACCTATCTTGACCAATGATATAATTGGTGTGTAGAATACCTATTGTTATCAATAGATTGGTTGGTCTTCTGTACAAGACGCGTTTATGTTGTGTCCTTATTTTTTCATTAAGGCGATTATTATTGCTAGAAAAGCTCATCTCGTCAATTATTTAAATTGGCATTTTTACAGCTCAATAAATCTTTATGGAAGGCATCGAGCCATTTATTTATCCTCAGCCACTCTAATGAAGTCATAAGAATGACTATCAATTGCTTTGTTTCACTGAATCTTTGTGGCTGGCCTTCGTTCCTACGAGCTCGAACCACTCGAGGCGTGATGGATATGATTCAAGTCAATCTTCAGAGCTGTCCCCGATTTCCCGATCCGGGAAAGTTTATTGCGAACTATGAGAATAGCACCGCAGTTCGCTAGCGCATTTATTCCAGCAGAATCGTGTAATTTGCATAATTTCGCGATGATGGCGTGAACAATAGAATGAAAAATATACTCCTCTATAAACACCTGAATATTCGCTCGCATTACATAAGCCAATATATGTCCACGAAGTTGACTTGTATGAATAATTATTGTTTTGACTCTGCTAAGCTCTTATCAGTGGGATGAAGTCATAAGTATGGCTTAAGGTTTCGTTGAGCATGTGTGGAGATTGAGACGAAGGACACAGTTAAAGAGTAACTATTCATTATCCCTTAGTTTCTGCTCTCAACATTTTTGGCTATGTCGCAGCAAAGCAGATACTAAATATATCTCTCTTTTATCCTCCAAAATTGCTACGGGAACTCGGAAGCCTGGGTAATGTGGTGATCTGAGCACTGGCCCGGCAGGCCTAATGTTTGTGGTTCCATTACCAGTCCAGGCCGATTTTTCCCACAGGAATTTTTACGTATTTCATCGCCTTTCTTTCGGTAGACATGAATATCGTTAAAGGAATTAAGTTTTTTAAGAGATGTTTAAGAGAAACGATAGGGAGAATCAGAATTTTGTATAGTTTACTCAAAAAATAACTTACTATGCATACTTCGGATATGCTTAGGTCATTTTCAAGATTTCCTGCTATTTACTCTATTTTATTCATGCTGGATTTAAATGAATCGTTTGAACTTATTCTAAAGTGTCGATCATTTCACCAAGGAAATCGCAGCTGTTAATTTATTTATGGAGATGCATCTATATCTTAGGTCATTTCATGTCGTTTTAGCCTTAAGATTAAATATGTTTCAACATAATTTTTATAATATATATGCCGGTTTATTGAGTTAAACACTAAATTTTGAATCGTCGGAAGAAGTAAATGATATAAAAACTAAGCCGTCGTAAAAAGATTGTTTCCTTTTAAAGCCTCCGAGTGTCATCTTTTTCACGAGTTTTGTTCCCTAAAATTACTTAATTATTTATAAATGATGTTTGCTCCAGAGTCAGAAAGCGCTGGCTACTTTAGGTCATGAGATTACTTACCTGGAGAAAGGAGAGACAGTTTTCACATCCAGATTGTGCCGGGTGAACAGAAAGCAGGAAGTTACGCTGCATACTGTTCTTAGCCGTTTCGTAACAACGTCCTGCCTACCATATTGTACAGTCCATTCAATATCAGTTTTAATCTGATTTTGTATAACTTTTTACCTAAAAATATGGGGTGAGTAAGATGCATAAGCACAAGGTGTATACCTTAGATTTCAGAAAATCTGTGGAGTGTTTCGAATAAAACTATGTGCGTTGGCTGATTTAATTTTGAGTGAAGAGAAGAAAACGGAGAGGTTGTAAAAGGAATATTACATACCAAGAACGATTGTTGATCATTAAGGCACAGCAATTTCCACTGATTATTTGATGCTCTTGATTATGGCATTTCGTTGCACAGCTACGTCATCATAGATATAGCCGCTAAATATAGCTGCATCATCAGAGATGTTGTTGGGTTGCTAAGAAAGTGAATAAAGTAGCAAAGGAAAAGGGATTTGAAGAAATAACTTGGAGATCTTAAATAGTTATTTTTTAACCTTAAAATCAGATGATGAAGTGGCTATGAAACGTAAAGTTATAAGTCCCCCTAGTTACACCTGAATCTGTTAATTATAAAAAAAACTTACATTCTGAAATCCAGATAGTTGTAGAACGCCAGCTGATAGTTAAGGGCTCAAAGTAAAAGAGTAAAACATTTGTACTGTTTTCACGCAGTTTAATTTAAACCGACCAAGGTTTCGACAAGTTGCATCATTATCAAGGGGCCAAACAAAGTACATATATTAAGACCTCTTATACTCAAAATGTGGTGGGGTATTGGTAGTGGGAAAGATAGAGCGTCAGAATTCTGTTGGTAGTCAAAAACGTTTTCTTCAAGTGACGCCTGAAGTGATTTCATAGAAAGTTCCGGGCTCTGGCTGGTTTACATCCGGGTGATTCCACTTCAAAAACCCCCAGTTATTCCCACGAGGTGGGACGTTCTTTAGCGCGAAAGGCCTTGGGAATCATCGAAAGGAACAGGGAAAGGATGAGCGATGCCACACACGCTGCCCTTCCAACAGGGCTTGGTGCCAGGTGAACTCTCCCCCTTTACCTATCAGAACGACCTCCGGGTTGAAGACTGGTTTATGTAAAAATTATTCAACTGTACGTTACATCTCTTAGGAAGATAAAACCATCCGTTTCTAATGTCAATCCCTTTATGTTAGATGATATCGCTCATAGGATTAGGTTAGGTGTACCTATTGGCCTGATTATGAATCCTTAGCTTACGAATGGGAAGTATGTCCGCTCTTCAAAAAATCTGTTACTCGTAACAGTTACTTAATTCAGATTCTTTTGCGATATAGTTACCTATTTGACTCATAATTATTTTAGTATGCATGAGCGTCCAAATCACGCTAACGTCCATTAAGTTTCGATTCGCATTCCATCGCGACCGAGTGATCCTATCCCTCATGCATGCAGAATTGGCAATGAAGGTTTGCGACCTTGGGAACCCTTGTAGTCAAAAATGAATATTTCCTCATTTCCCCTTACGTTGGCAGCTGACGCTTCTCCTGAAAAGTGCCTACTGCGTAACTGCCACCATGTTTCGCTAACACTATATAGCAGCGTGGCGTTGAACGCGTCTTTCTTATCTCCCACTTCTCATGGTACCAAACTCGGGCATTAGATATGTTGGTGGTTGTTCGGGTTTCCGACCGGGGGGCCGATTCCATAACTTTACGTTCGATCGTTAAAGAGTCATTCCCGCTGGATTATGGGAATTCTATCGAGAACAATTGCCGATCGCGATTCTATAACTCACGTTCGAACGTTTTTTGTCTCACGCACGACTCCTCGGCTTCGACGTCAAAATACATGTCGAAGCGGCCATGGTCGATCGAAGAACAGTTTGTTTTGGTTTTTCATTTGAATGATATTTGAAGAAGTATCGCAGTGTGATGTATTTTGTGAGCTACAAATCACTTAAAACATATTATACTTGGACTTCAAATGTGAATTGTGGTATAGAATGCTGTGTGTCGTTATATTGGAAGATAGTTTCGAACGAACGTCTTGTGTTGTGTTTTTAGCTGTGGCGATTTAAAGAAAATTATCCCAGTGGAGCATATAATTTAAAGTTTTAAATGAAGTTTGCATCACTAAGGTTTCGATTTACAAGAAATAACCGTGTCATTTTTTTGTGATAACTTTTAAACGAAGGTTTATCGAGTGTTTAGACTGTGTACATTGAGACTGGTGACAAGTGTTATTTATGTTCTGCGTTGGATTGCGTGTGTCTAAGTGGTGATATATTTACGTTAATTAGCTAGACTTGTTCTCTTTAAATAATGTGTTATGACAGAAATGGTATTAAAAATGTAACAAATACGTAGTAAGTGTTGGAGAAGACGTAACAGCAATCATTTCGTTGTTTTCACATATTGACTAAATTAAGACGTGTAATCTTTGTGAATTGAATTTGGTGACTCGTGGATTGCTCTTGACTTGTAAATGTAGTTGTTTACGTCCCAGTGAAAGGATAAACAGTGTAGTGTTAAATTATTATTCTTCATTCAGGGAATTGTGGCACCCCAAGTGTCATCTTATTATTTCATTGCATTGTTGTGTTCAATGTGATTTTGTTGAAATAATTAATCCCTTTGCGTTTAAGGCAGGTAATGACTAATTAGCAATAGGCATTTTGATTTGTCCTGGGCAGGGATTACTGTGTTATTTTAGAGTATCGTAAATTGTGAGTGTGGTTGTTTAGGTCCAAGTGAAAGGGTGATGATTGTTTTGTCTACTTATGCAATGTATCTTGTTTCATTATGCTTCATTCAGTAAATTTTGCCATCTCAAAATTTATCTTTTCATTTACTCGACGTGATGTCATTAGCAAGTATTGTTCCTTTATTTGAGTTCTGCTGTGTGTGCCTGGAGAAATAATGGAAATGATTAAAAGCTGCCAATTGTATATCTCAAGGTAGGTAATCATATATGCTGCATGAAAGCTCTTGACAGACGGTGACCGGTCTTGTAAAAGTGAGTTATATAGTATTTCTATTCAATTTCATGGGAAGAAAGTTGTGTTTAAATGGTATTGAAGGTTGAGTAGTAGGTACGTTAATTATGGGAACTAGCTAGAGGATGGTATTTAAGTATCAATGAATATCCAAATCAATTCATGCCCGAAGTTATATACCAAGGTGTCATATACGTCTGAGTGTTGTTTTGGAACATTATCTTTGAAGTGAACCATAGAGAGTTAATTTATTTAGATGACGAGAAGTTTCAGCCGTGATGTTGTGGACTTTCAACGTAGTAAAGGCAGAAATTGAAATTTTCCACTAATAAAAATGCACTGGTCTGTCAGTGGAAAATGTCAATTTCTGTCTTCATTATTTAGATACCTGCTACTTATCTTTTAATCCACGACAAGGTTCATTTACGAGAGAAAGCGTTGTATTTGTAGTGGAATACGAAATGTTTCGAACGAAATGAGACCGATGTCATTGAAATACATTATTTTTTAGAATTTTGCTGATGATAAGCTTGTAAATTTTGATCACCCGTCTGAAATATATAGTGTTTCAGAATCCAGTAAAGACGATTGGAGTGTAATTGAAATATAAGAGGCAATTCAAGCAGACGTCTATGCCAATGTAAGCAGACGACATTACATCCGTAGAAGTCATAGAATGACAAGTAATTAGGAAATAATTAATCCAATGAGAACGCATTTAGGGTGTTTATAGTACTCGTGAGGAAGTAATGTTCAATTATTCAGACATTGCAATGCTTATTTAAATTAATATTTTTCAAAATTATTCAAAACAAGTGCAGTCACTCCAATTTCAGCTCATTGCGCATGCGTAGAAGAGAAACAAATGCGAACTATGCTGTAAATCCGACAACGCCGAAACGTTCGACGTTCTGCTGAACGATCGCCCTTATAGAATCGCTCGTTGGTCATCACTCGAATAAATTGAGCTCGACTGAAGGTGAACGGATCCCTAACGTTCGAACGTCAGCCAAGTTATAGAATCGGCCCCCGGGTCCGACTCTCCTTTTCTGCCGACGTTTCGTTGAACGGCTCGTTCATCGAAACGTCGGAAGAAATGGAGAGATTGACCCGGTCAGAAACGCGAACAACCACCAACATCGCAATACGCCGGGAAAGCCTTATAAACAAGGGGCCCGATTCTGATCTTCCACCAGTCATTGACTGGTGGAAAGTTCCGCCATTCGTTCATTGAACGACTCTTGATCCGTTCAATGAACGGCTCAATGACCCCCTCTGGAGAGCCGAACGTCACAAACTTATGCCGATGTCCAACTTACCTCGAAAATGCGAACAAAAAAATGTCTACCTTCCGCACGCTTACTTCCGTCGGAAAGTTTCCACCACGACACTAGCGCTGTTCCACCAAGTGAATGACGGGTGGAAGGGAAGCTTGACTTTCCACCAGTCATTGAACGATGAACGATGTAGTGAACGATTCTATGGTGGAAGGTGGAACATGATGACGTCGTGTTGGAAAGTCATGACGTTTTGGTGGAAACTAATGACGTTTTGGTGGAAAAGTTGAACATCGGGAAAGCATCAGAATCAGGCCCTAGATATGAATTTTACCGAACATTATAAGTTAAGAAATTGGATTAGTGTGGCGGCTGGAGCGGCTAATAGTGGAATCCCGGCGGAGGTGGATCCTGTTTTTCGTTGGATTTCCAATCCCTACTTGGTTAAATTGTGGAGAGCACTTCAAGTGCAGAACTCCGTCTTTCGGATGTGATGTGAAATTGTGGACGAATTGGCACCTTTCGTTAAGAGTAGGCTAAATGTTGATGCCGGGTATCTCACCACCCTTCTTCCATTCCGGCCACAATCTTTCCTTGACTTTATTCCCTATTATCCTCCATGGAGCCAATGACCTCAGTGGTCGGACGCCTCCTTTTGTACACCAAACCAAGCGATATGGCCATAATGTTACACATCATCATTCGCAATCACCATTCATCAATACATCGGAGGCAAACATAAAATTTCTATGATCATTCCAATTGTGAGGTCATCAGCTTTCACTAGGAACATCTCGATTTTCCTACGGGACTACTAGGTACCTATAGCTGCCACCAGGTCAAGAAAGGGTCGGCTGCTGCCAAAAACGTCTTTGCCGTAGGTGCCTACATTTACCTAAAGCTGTAGATTATGCATTTTTTAACCAATGCCAAAACTTAACTCTAATTGTTGTATGTGTTCCATTAAGTAATTCGTATTTTTATTAAAAGAATGTTAATCTGCTTAACAACGGTGTTATTTTCGTTGCTATTGATTTTTTTAGTATTATTGTTAATGAAATGGTAGAAATAAAATGTTGTGCCAGACGAGTGATAAGAAAAGGCTCGGATAATTTATTTTCAAGATTCTCCCGCAGAATACTAATAATTCTCTTAGGCCCAATTTTATAATGCGTGGTTAACGCTAACCGCAAGAAGACTGAGACTTTTTGTTAACTTGTGACTATCTGAGAGTTCGAGTTATGTATATTACATAAGACTAGCGGTGGGTTGACGTGAGAATTATCAATCGGAGAACGTATAAACTTCGGTTGCCTTACCTAGAAATTATTTAAACAGAGATGATAAAACCTGCCTTACTAATTCAAGCTCTCGTCATTGGAAGCTCGTGGTCTTGCCTCTCATTAACCGTAAACTCTCGTAACAACTCTTGTAAACTCCCGTTTATGACGCTGCTTAAGGTAATTTATGATGAAATATTATGTGAAGATTTTGTTTGTTAATAATTGTTACGACAACTGGCTATTTGTTTACACAGCAGGTGAAGGTGTAATTCTTGAGGGAGAATGATATTCTTGGGAAAGAAATAACGTTTCGTACTCACATCCCTTTCGGATGTCAGCCTGGCACAAGCATGTTTTTGCGGTACATTTGCCTAATAAAGTGGTAAATTATGCATATTTTACTCAATGCTATAACTTAGGTCTAATTGCATATATACCCTCAGCGATTCAGACCTCAGGTATTGGGAGAAAGTGCTTTTCCCCCACACTAACCTAATATCTTTAAAAAAAACCCCTTCTATGACTCTTAAAGCCGACTGTAGTAACAGTACATCTGTATTCAATTGAATTGTGGGATCTATAAGTAAAGGAATTTGTTTTACTTGTGTTGCAGAGACATGCAACAAGTTTATTGGTCTCATATTGTATTGGATACCTCATATATGGTGCTGATTGATAATCTCGGTAGGTAACCAATGCCGTTGATTTGCAAAGAACCGTTTGAAGGAGTGTTTATTGGATATAAGGCTTACTGTGAGACAATTAACGAGTTCTTTCATTCATCCTGACGAGTTGTAATGTGCAAAAGTCATATAAGTCATGGATTTTAGCTAGTGGTAAGAGGATGATAAAAGTGATAGAAGAAATTGTTATCTCTGTATAGAAAACGGAATGTCCTGGCTGACTGACTGACTCACTCATCAACGCACAGCCCAAACTACTGGTGGTAAAAACGTGAAATTTTCAGGTTTATATCCCCATCGTGGTGTATAGGCGCACTAAGAAAGGAATTTTGAAATAAACAATTTTTGGGGTTGTTTTTACCCCATTACTGTGAACTTTTACTCCCATAAGAAAAGCTTTGACTTCGGTGTATGTGTTTTTTTATTTGCTTTTTTAAGTTACTTGCACTCAAGATATTTGATGGAAATTTACATCATCGAACGCATAAAATAATGCAGTATTTAATTCTTTCGTTCGAGTTTCTTATACGCTTCGGTTTTGTCTCATTATTGCGTTTTTATCTCTAAATTCATCAATTTTTCTTCCTTTTCATCAATAGAAATTTCCTTGGCAACCAGGCGTGAATAACCATTTAATAGCGATTTCATGAATGGCCATTCATGCCTGCAGCATTTATAGGCCATGTTCAGTGACTAAGTTGATAGTGTTTACCCCAACCTCACTATTTGCCTTTAATGGTATTTACGTCGTATCAGCACTTAGCACGTCACATTTATTCCCATAGTCACATACAACGACTTTCATGTTTTCTCTCTCTCTCGCTGAAATTTAACGGGCACTCTCATCTTGCCCTTATTAGCATTATTTATGGCCGCAGTATGTAATCACATTACTAAGTAGTATATTTGGTATTTTTCTGCATCTGGAATTATTATTGAATATGTATACATCAAATATATTATTAGAATTTAAACTTAAAATCATGATACGTCGGAACATTTATTTTTCCACAAAAAAAACGAAAAGGCATCGAACTGGATGTTATGAGCTACAAGAAAATTAGTCAGTTATCTGAGCATAGAAGACATTTTATAGTCCTGTAAGTTTGAAAATTGTACTAAATTTCGTTTTACTCGAGCATGCATACTTTGTACAATATTTATAAGGTTTTCATTACATATAAGCGAATTTCAATGAAAATTCACTCCGAAGTTCCAACAGGTGGTTAATGACTGATAGATAGTACCTACCTGATTAGTGAATATAGCACGCGTCATGCATTGATTCATATTGATAAAGGTAAATGTCACCTCCCAATGAAATTCAACGGGCATGGTCATCTTACCCTTATGAATATTATTTAGCACTATTTCTGGACCAAATCGGGTAATAATATTACCAAATATGTGGTTTTTGTACCATTTGTTCATCTCTTCTTCTAAAATATCAATAAAAAATGCGATTTAAAATATTTTCTAAATTAAACATCAAATTTCATGTAATGTATAATTTTTTTTAGCCGAAAAAATGTAAATTTCTCAACATTAGCCCGGTTCCTTTATGCATTATTGGTGCAATTAATTCACAGTTTCCCGTGCGAAGCCGGGTCCCGCTTCTAGTTTGGATATAAATTACGAAAGCGATAGTTCCTGCAGCCCGAAATTTGTTATTCCTTTGTAGTGATTTCTATCACGATTCATAACCATCGATGTCATAGCTAAATGATTGTACAACCGGCAATTACTTGAGGTAATTTATGGTTAAATATTGTGTAAAGTTTTTGTTTGCAAATATATATTGCTGACTGTCTGTTTGTACTACACGTGGGCGTGTAATGCTTGTCGGAGAATGGTATTCTTGGAATGGAAATAACGTTTCGTGCTCGCATCCCTTTTGGATTTCAGCATAGCAAAAGCATAGTTTGCGGTACCCTGGACAGTGCCATCACTCGTCTTCAGAACGGACAGCGCTCTCAGCGTTTATAAATCGCGGAATCGAGCGCTCGTATCCGGTAAACACGGCGACTTTTGAGAGAGAGAGAAGTTGTTTACGTCTTCGGTCGCGCTCCGTTGCTGAGGAAGAATTTCTTCCATGCCTCCCTTTTCCCCCCCTCCTCTCTTTAGTCAACTCCCACCCTCCCTTCCACGCTCATTCAACCTTCCCGATCAGCTGTTTGGGACTGGCTCGCGAATTCGTGGATGGGTGGCGGCGCTTCCCCCGGTCCTGCTGGGGGACAACGGTTCTGCGACCTCGATGGGATTCCATTCACTGAGGTGCCAGGCCCATTGTGTGTGTCGGGTACCGGGCGTCGATGTAGAGAGAGTGCGTGGTTGTGAGGGAGGTTATGCGTACGAGGAGTTATGGTCTACTATGCACGCATGAGACAGATACGAGTGGAAGGGAGTTTGGCGGAGGAAGAGGGTGGTGAGTTTGAGTCACGGGGTCGACGAGTGAGTAGACGTGACGGTGACGACAAATGCCTGTCATCCGTCGGATGCGTCGGTGATACAAGCGGTAATCGTCTGGGAAGATTTATGCTTCCCCCGCCAACGAGTACAACAGCAACTGATTCCCGTTCATTCTGAATAATGCGCTTGAAAGTTTATGAAGTTTCCTCCCGTCTGTATACGAAAACATTACATCTAGATTAGGATTTAACTTTAATAGGATTAGATTTCAGGCGTTGGAGTGGTAGCTGCCCCTTTATCAACCTTGAGTATCTTGTAACAAGAGATAGCTCGCAATTGTGAACAGGAAGGTCGAAAATGCAAGTAGGTACGTACAATGTTTGATTGAAAAAAAAAGCAAAAAGGAAATTGATAATTTCCAAATCCCTGCGAATTGCACAAATATTATTATACGCAGTCACGCAAATGGGTGAATAGATATACTCCTATGGGATAAAATTTTCCACGAAAATATTATTATTAGACTTGACCGGGATAAGAGTATTTACTGTAAACCCCCATCTTAAATTTGCCTTTAAGTAAGATGACTGGATTATAACCTGAATAACATATTTTACCGGCATTAGGGAGATCCGGGTTCAAATCCTAATCAATTTAAATGACTTTTTCTTTGCGTTTTTTATCCTTTTGGTGTGTAAGGAAATTTGAGCGTAAGGGAAAATCCGTAAAATATTCTCGTTGCCTATTTGGTGAACAGGATGCTTCTCTGTGTTCGACGTTAATGTTACAGGCCTTTGTAAGGATACTGAATTCGATGTGGTAAAATATTATGCAGAGCACAAATCACTAGATTAAATTCTCCGGAAGCAGGCTGGAGTTAGCATATCAGAATATGAAATCCAGGATGAATCATTTTGAAAGCGTGGGTTTATGACCCGACGCGTTATTTAGAATTTTTGATTCAAGATTAGGTTTAGTTTAAATAAGAATATTCGCTCTAAATGTTGCATCATCAGCACAAAGGGCACTTTAATGGACTACCTAATCACGTGTGATAGAGAGTTTTGAAACAAATTTCTGCGTAATATTGGATACTGAAGCGTTCAAAAAATCTCTTTTGGAATCCCGGCAGCTACTGCACACATCGATGGGCAATAATTTATTGTTGGCATTTGGGACAAGAGTACGCATTGTAGAGCAAATTTTAACCAAGAAACTTGACATAGCGCCTTCTTCGTCTTTTACTGAAACCCACTGCCGTCTCCATGCATTTCTATTATTTTCGTTTTTTCCTCCATTAATAACGCTACAAGTATGCTGCAGCTATTTGCTGGTCAAGGGGTGCTAGGATTTGGTTCATTTCTGAGCGTGAAAAATTCATACCATCGTTCTCATAATTATTTTGCTTCAGTAGACTGCTAAATCTTACTGACATTCAGTGCGCAGTATAACAACATTGAGTAATTCCTAATTACAGCCGGTTATTGTAAATTGATAGGATCGTTACGCTTTGCAAACTCTTCGATGTAAACAGTAAAACTATACATTTCTTCTTCTTGATTTCATTCAATACCATACCAAAATTTAATCTTAGTGTATTTTTCGTCATTCACAGTCGTGAGAGGAGAGTTTACCTATTGCTGTATCTCTACATAAGAGGCCAGCAGCATAAAAAAGTGTAGTTCATGTTTCATGCATAAAAACATGAATTTGACATAGTTGACCAATCATTTATCACAAGCTGCTCAGGAACATTCTTACTGCTCAGAAGGATGTCCAACATTCACTGTCGGCTACACTCTTGCCTCTTTACCTTTTATTTGCCATCTCTGATTTCAAAGATCTCGCGGTTCCTTCAACTCATACGATGTACTCTGGGTTACAAATGATCAAGAGACTTTGAAGCAATGAGTTCTAAGTAACGCTGTAAGAATATTAAATTAAGTTAAGTTTAACAATGTTAAATAGTTTGCGTGTATTTTATAGTGCACAGAGAGAATTCGGCAGTGTTCTAAAAAGAAAGGCATTTATAGAAAATATTCTAGGCATTATAGTTGGTTTCCAGAATTATAGACGTTTAAAAACTTAAGCGGCGTTGGTTGATGAAGAAAAAAATTACGTAGTTAATAGAATTTGTCAATAAAAATGTCAACATCAATCATGATACGCACCTTCGTGAGATCTCGTCACTGTATAGTGTGATGAACATTAATGAAGAAAAATGAATGATAAACAATGAAGAAACGTTTTGCTGTATATCTGTGTTTCTTACAAGCAACCTGTAAATATCAGAATTGCCTTATTGAATTTTCATCTTTGAAATAGAAATATATCCTAGCCTTGATTCTCCTTCGGCGAAATTGTGTTCAAAGGTTTTTTTTGTTTCCTTCAACCTGAAGCGTTAAAATGTATAACCTTTGTAGCTGTAAAAATGTAGCTTAGTGCATAACTCTTTGCCAAATCACGTATAGAAATTTCAACTCACCTTACCATTTACGGACGATGAATGTCGTCCTCTCCCATATCGAATGATTGTGACGCACCAAGTCAACCCAAAGTCGTATTTGTAGGTCACGTGCTGGAAAGACGAGTGGTGGGGGAGTCACTGGCGGTGAATTTGAGCGAACTAGATGCACGCGGAGGACAAAGCAAGGCTCTCCAATGTCACGTGTCGCGTCGGCAGGAAAGGGTTTAGGATTGATGGGGTGGAAATTTTGAACCAGACTGTTAAGTGAGCATTCACTTCGTAAGGTTTTTGTAGGACGAAATGATTCAGATGGGGAACGAGCAAACAGGCGTTTACATGTGTCGGGGAAGCATAAGCGTTAGCCTTAAGCCGTTGGCGTAATTGAATATGCGCACAACGTCACGGCGTCCCTGAAACGCGAAGAATTCAACGTAGAGGGAGGGGACGAATCGTGAAGCGACGGAACAATAGAGATATTAGTGTCAAGGGCGTTATTAGAGGAATATGGGACGGGGGGCCGAGATTTTTTACTGCGAAGAAAACAAATGCACATCAAATTTTAGGAAGTCTAGGAGGAAGGAAACGGGGTTCATTTTCATTCCTACATAGTCGTCACAGTGGAGCGTATAGAGGTAAATGAATTTATTTGGACCCGTACTCTTGGTGTGTTTGCAAATTTACTTTCTTAAGAGAAGGTACCTTAGACCAAATATCCGGTGAAGATTTACTCTTACGTAGGGGAATTATTTGCTTACCGTAATATTATTTTTATGTGTTATGAATCATCAACCAAGATTAGTATTCATAGTGGAGGTTAAAATATTTCCTTGGTCTCTTGATATGTCCTTGATCATTCATTCATTCAAGTAATCTACCGGTAAGAGGTAGGTTATGATGAAAGTCAGCGAATATCTAACGGACTCTTACACGTGCCGTGCCCTATCTACCTCTAGTATTTCTTCTTTCATCTCAGCATAAGTCCTACCTTTCTTCATCCCAGCCGTAAAACCTAATCTCTTTCTTCCCCTTCCCAGCCACCTACCCTGCCTTCCCCTAATCTCATCCGTAAGTTTCCTCTCCTCGCCCACCATGTCAAGCACTTCCTCATTTGTCTTCCATGTCCTTGATATATTCGCAAATTTACTTTCCTAAAAAAATAAAGACCAAATATTAGGTGAAGATTTCTTCTCGTGTACTAGCTTGTTTTTCTTACGGCAATAGTATTATTATATGTTCTAAATTTTCAGTCAAAAGTATTTCTGACTAATGCAAGTTTATGTTAATCCATGGGGCCAACAAGACTTATAAGCCAGGTTTTCTTTTCAGGAAAGGCCCTATGATAATTAAATATTTTGTTTTTTTCCTGCATTTCTTGAATCATTTTTCAATCTTTTTACTTTCGTCATTTATTTCACATGTGTTACGCCTAGAGGTCATGCACTTAATAAAAATAAATCATCTTAATCTATAATGTAATCAAATCCAATATCGTTTCGTATTTTTCCCTATATAATTGACAAAAAAAGCTTTAATTTATCAATTCTTGTCTTTTTTCTTAGTATGTATGTCGTTAGGTACAATTTCATCGATTATCATCTATTGATAATGTAATTTAATATCTCATCGACGTTGGCGGATAGTTCTCAAAGGAACCTTTTTGGTTGAGAAGAAATATGTTGAGCTGCTCTTTGTAGTTTGAAAATGACGTTTTTTATTTTCCTTTTGGACCCTTCCGCCTTCCTCAAAGCACTTCTCTCATTCCTAGCCAATAAAGGTGCGGCTCCAAAATTCCTCGCAAAAGCAAAGTCGTCGTTTCACAAGATTTTCATATAAATCAGTTTCCTGGTAAACGGCATCTTTTTACAAAATTTTGTATTTCATGAGAAATTTTCAGTTGACTTAAGTTACAGTGATAGTAGATAGTAAAGAAATATTTCGATGGTGCGTTCACATTTTTAACGTGAGAGGCTCTTCGTGAAGGAGTCGTCGATCTCTTTCTCATCAAGAACTTGTATAGTAGAATCAGTGGTTGAATAGCTGGCAGTCAATTGCTTCCAATCGTAATAAATATTACTGCATTGCTTTTCTAGTTAAATTAAGCCTTTTTGTGGTTGTATTAGAACCTCACTTCCTTGAGGCAGTGGTGTAGAGCCGTAAGGCTCCCTCGAGCACCTCCCCCTCCCCCGTCTTAAGACTATTACTATTGAAAACGTATGACTATGGCTATTTTCATAATTCATTTCGGCAATTCTGAGGGTGGTGTAAGGGTTTTCGTCCGGTGATTCTATTATACCAGTGTTCGTTCTCATTGCAGCTCTTACTGGTGTTAGTTTAGGGTTTCCATTCATTTCTCTCATTTTCTCAGGACGGTACCTTTTTTTGGCAAAAATCCGAGTTAATTCCTTAAGTCCCTTTTTTTATATAGCACTTGTGTAGAATGGAGAAACATATTTTATCCCATTTTAAGTACCAATTTCTTCTTAACTCTTAAGCTTGTCCATAAAGTTAATGTATATTTATCTAATGAAATATGTTTGTGAATAATGGCCCTTTATTTAAAGTGAATGCATTGCTATTGTATCTTTATGGCAACACTTAAATTATGCTGTAACATAAGAACCTAATAGTTTTAATTTTTTATATTAATCCTTTTACTGGTTCCGTTTTTTACCTGGATTTCTACATTAAAACTTCCGGATGTGCCAGGTTTTAGTAAAACGTTATGGAAACCCTGTTTCAACAATCCCTGGAGCTTACGTCCGAAGAGATTTAAGCATCCAACAAGTTGGCTTTTGTGTTGTTTAAACTCCTGTTGAAGCCAAATACCAACTGTTGGTCACAATTGAAACCTCGGTTAGACCAAGGTCGACTGAGTGAGAGCTCCTGAACCTTAGTTTAACTTGAAATCAATGGATACGGCAGCTTATATTTGCGGGAAATTCATCTTCAAGGGTTTTATTCGAAATAAAATTGGTTGTGGAGTTACATGCAGTGATATTGGAATCATACTCTGATATCATAAGAACTATCAAATCATACCTTTCCCTGCCCTTAAAAATTATTCTCAAATTGAATTTTAAAAGACATTATCCTAAATACATTAATGGGTGAAGTATGGGGAAAAGTAGTACTTTTACATCTTAGTACATAAATACCGTTTTCGCAAAAAACTGTTTATTATTTAAAGTCAACAATTGTAGGAAATTGGATAAAAATGAAATTTTAACACCTTTTCATCTTTTTTTGTTATTAGCAAACAATTAAAGTAAAAATGCGGCAATTCAATGGAAATGACGCCTAAGTTAACTCCTATGGCTGGAAAAAGCGCACATAAAAGGTATATTCGTCGAATAATCTGCATTTTTTGTAGCTTTTTTTGTATTTTTATTATTTTAGGCATGTCATAAGTGAAAATCGGTTTTTGAAACAATACAAGCGAAAAGGTGGAATTAAATTTGTTTTGACTTACGCAGTCACGATGAAGCCTTCTTAAATTATGTTCCTGCTGCTTAGGCAACCGTCAGAGAAATGCCTCCACTGGGGAAAATTTCTAGCCTCGACTGTGCCTTGAGGTAGTCAGAAACCATTCAAAACGCACACAAACTCACGGCATTTTACTCAACAAACATTCTAGACTTTGAGCACGTATACGCGTCCGGAAAGCTAACCCAAACATCCCTTATTTCTCCGGAAATAACCGTCGAGTGCATGGGAGACAACGATGCCGTTGGGAGACCACCCAGCCCTCTAAGTTCTCGCTTCTCAGAGATGGTCGCTGTTTGACCTTCGGGGACTCTTTCACGACTCTCGCCGCCGTGAGGAGAGCCCGGCTCCATAATGCAAGCGAGCGACCGGCTTCCCTTTTATCGGGGGATCTCACCATTAGTGCGTGGCGATGAACGAGAATCCCATCCCCGCCGAAGAGCTGGCTTTAAAGGGTAGTCCATTCTAATCGTTATCCGACTCGAGCCCCGTCCCTTACGTCAAACTCTTATCTCCGCGAAGTTCTCCCTCCGAGTGCCTTCGATCTCCCCGCGTCGCCTCTCATTCAATCCTTAACCCCTTCGCCAACCACCCATTTGCGGAAGTCGCAATCGACGTGCCTCGCCTATCTTAAGAGTCAAAATTTATCGCGATTCGAGCGGCAAACTAACGACCCACAGAGGTTCGAGAGCGTGGCTTTGACGGCACTGCAACCAACTCCGCGGGCTCTCAGAGCTCGACCGTCAGGGTCTGTGTCTGAATTTCTTGTCTTATTCTTTTCTATTCGTCAACGCACATGGGGTCTTGGAAGAATATTGTCCCTTCCTGGACCAAGATTTTTATTATTGATAAAATATATTCTCATTGTTATCATTAAATAATGGAAAAACAATAAGGTCAGTTCTTCATAAACTCTGACCAAATATTTTAGCGGCATGAAAACCGAAGAACCAATCCTCAATGCTCACGTCATTTAAGATAGTTTTAGCGATATATTTCCCTAGTCATAATGGAGACCATATTCGAGCTTTATTTTTTAATTTCAGCGTCTCTAAGAAGTATGAAGTATGGCGCAAAAATATATTTATGTATGACAAACTCTCAGATTTGGACCTTGCATCATGGAAAGGAAATTGACATAACAATAGTTCTAACAGGCAGCATATTGCGGGTTACTTCTATTTACGGCTATCTTTGTGCTCAGGTACTTCCCATTTTTCAAAATATCCGACTGTCGTCAGCTGCCTAATGCGAAGTGAACCTGATTAGAGCCCCTCGAGCATGAAAGAAAGCTTCTCTTTCATGGGTAAAGTTAGTGCTAGAGTCAGGCACGTAGCCTCCATTAGCCTCCATTGAAGAGTCCATTTCCTACGAACTGACTACACACGGGGGGGGAAAGGTTGTCTCCGCGTTTGTCTACCATGGCTCCCAAAGTCGCAGATCTTCATTGCCAACTTCAAATGCTCAAACAGTTATTCACACTAACTTTCTAGTTCTCTGTCTCATCGAATTGTTCAGATGGGCTTCTGCAATGGATTTAGAATATTAACAGCGTATTTTGATCCAGCTTCTTTAGGATCGTGGACATATTCGTGGAACACATCGCTGAGACTTTACCGCCCATTCAAGTTTAATGATGTCATGTTAGCAGTGTTTCCTGCCATGTGCTATCCTCTCCTCTCTGCTGATCAGCCGACCCCTTTCACACAAGCCTTCTTCTTCTAAACCATCTGTTTCGCTCAGGCTACTGCCACCATGTTCTACTACCACTCTACCATATTTGAAAAATTTCCGGTCTATTACTCCCTCCCTTGGCGTTCAGATTCCCATGTAATACCAATCTTGGTCATGGACGTGCAGTTCGAACACAATGGACCTCGTTCAATTGTTTTTGTGAGGTGATATGACCTCCGCCGTTACACTACCCTTCCTTAATCCAACTTAAAATGCTAAGGATTAAAAGTTTCAGCCGTGGCCTGAGCGGGTGGGAGTTTGCAGAGGGTGTCACCTCGTGATACAGGACGTTGCCGATTCTTCACCCCCTCCTCCCACGGTGAAAAATGGCAGGGAACGGAAAACAATGGAACGAGCGTGTGACTGAATTCACTCTTGGCCTGGCGATTTATATTCCCTCCTATGATTCATATATTGGCCCTCGACCGTCCGACTCACAATGTTTGTACTTGAGATCCCCTTGTCCTTCCTGAAGGACCTTACCGAATTTTAAGCGCACTCTTGATGATGGCTTGGACAGTTAGTTGTATGTCATGTCGTTCTCATTCTCCTCATGTCACTGCATGCGCAGTATCAGTCGATTCAGACAATCTCAGGCTCTACTTAGGGAATTCATTCATAGTGAAATAATGAAAAATACTTGGCAATTCCACTATTCAATTTGCATTGTTTATTTTTAAAAATAATAACCGGTTTCTAAACATAGTTACGTATTCAGGTGGAAGATGTAACTCTGTTACGAAACTGGTTGTTCTTTTTACATGGTTTTATTAAACTTGAATGTCTCTATTTATCTCTGTTTTTATGGGTAAAATATTGTAATCAATTTTTCACCCACCTCAACCTTGTCGATTTTCATGAAAATTTTCCCACATTTGCATTCGAATATTTTCTCAATCTAAACAAAATAACAAAAGTTTTAAACATAAATTTAAGACAAAAATTCGTTCCATTCCTTTTCATCAAACATTTAACTGTAAATTCGTCAATAATTTATCAATAGAATAACGGAAATAATTGAATTTTGTATAACTAATGCAAAATTATTTAAAACTTAATAAATAAAATAAATAAAAATCCTTTAAATAACATGGTTTTATTTAAAAAGGTAATTAAAAGCAGAAAATAATTTTTGAGCTGTCACAACTGGCCTACAATAGGTAGACCGTGATTATTTGTGACTTAGAATAAAACCATGGGGGTCCAACCAGCATTTGTGATGCAAAAGTCTATTCATCGGAAACACCCAAGTCCAAATCACAACTTGTGACACTAAAACCTTTTCAACAAATTACTGTGAAGGTTTAGGCAAGTTTTGCTTGCCGGAAATTCCTGGTCCTGCTTAAGTTTGAATGCTATAAACTTTTTACGACGTTACTTTTATAGTAATTGTAGTCTTTAGTATCACTAATATTGGTAGCACCCCCATGGTTTGGTTTTATTTTTAGTCATAAATGATCACGTTCTCCCTGTTGTAGGCCACTTGTGACAGCTCAAAAATTATTTTCTACTTTTTAGTACATTAAAAAAAAATAGAATCATGTTTTCTTTTTAATTTTTTTCATCATTTTATTTTGTAATAAAACTGTGGAATCGTAAAGTATTCTACATTATTAAATCATTTAATTCTCTTCTTTGATATTTTATCTGTGGCAGTAATCCCTGGATGTTCACGTGCTTACCGAGTTTTCAGCAATTACGAAGGTTATTTTGATTTTTTCCTCGGGAGAGACAAAACTCGTGCGAGTTAATTTTCTACCGCCAAAAAATTACATTTGCATTTTTTTCAATGAGATTCAATGTGGCTAATCATTTTTCCCTTAGGGGTATGCGTAAAACAGCAGCAGAAGCAGTGAAAAATAATTTTAAAGTTAGCGGTATAATACCTTTCGCTGCTCTTCCTTATCTTCTGCATTCCAAATCATCTCCAGGACTATAAATATTTTTAAGTGAGAAGTAAGAAAATTAAGTATTTTTTTATTTTACAAAATGCTATTGAAATTGATATATTTGTGAAGTCTAATATTTTTTATTTCCGTTATACTACCATCGGGAATGTTTTTGCTGAGGTCAAAACCAGTGTTTAAAAAAATTCCCTTTCGGCATTGGCCTACAGGCGCAGGTAGATTTCGAAGTGCATATTTATAATACAAAAATGTAAATACCTACTAGCGAACAACACAAGTAGCTTAATTGCACTCGGATGAAGTATGCGTGCAAGTTTCAGCGCAATCAACTAGTTATTGGCCGAGTTGTAGCCAGATATGTATTGCCGCGCGCCACCTGGGCAGTAAAATTGTGTGATTCTGTAACATAATGCATTGGAGGCAGATAAGCACTGTAGTACATGCATGAGCTTTAGATGGCGGCGGAAATTAACCAATGAGTATATGTCTTTTGAAATCATGATGTCAGGACGCTCTCTGCCGCTTACTAGCGCTGAATCGCCGCAAAATATTCACCCCGACTGAGAGTTCCAGGGGCGGCCGCTTCCTTTCAAAACTGTAACCTCCCTAGGTGACTAGCGAGACGTTTTTTTTTCGTAAGGCTCCATTTTATCGAAACTTATTATTTTTACGATATATTTTAGTTGTTTGGAATTTTATTTGTACTGAAACATAAGTTTACTAGCATGCAATGCATATTGCAAGGCTGGGTAACAATGAACTAATTGCGTAGCAACGGAAATGGCAAAAGCTCTAAAATTGCATAATTTTACGCGAAAAGTTCAAACTTCTCAGTTAGATTGAGACAAATCGGTTAAATTAATTATAAACTATGAAGATTTTTGCTTCATTTTAGTCCAAAAAGAAAACTCGTAGGTCAATTACTTCATATTTTAATGAGAAAATGAAAATTGATCCACCGGAAATTTTTCGTATTTATGGCTGTGTATTATAATAATATTGTGCAAGATTTAAATATTTTATACAAACATATAAAATTGCCACCCCTTGCAATAACAGCTGGTCGTACAAAACAATTTTTGAAACAAAAGTTTTAGATATTGTATTGACAATTTCAGATAACTTTAAACGAATTTTGTAATGTAAATAATAAGGGAGTTACGATTTTATTTGTCCCTACCCCTATTATTTCCACCCCTTGAGCTAATTTTTGGGGTAATCAAAAAACGTTCGAAATAAAAATCATTTTCAATATCCTTAGAAATTATAATACACCAAAATAAATTCATTGTTTTTCACTAAGGGAGATATGGGGTTTTTTCTGATTTAAAAAAAAAGCTTCCAGATTTCTACCCCTTTGGTCCGATTTTGCTCCATAACGAACTTGACCGAGATTTTGCACTTTTAGGTTTTATGTATAAGTCTGGAAGTCATTACTGCAAAATTACGCAGTTCTTTCACCACCTGTTTGAAGGAAATATATATATATATATATATATATATATACACGTAAATATTGTTAGGCACTGATGGTGTATTACATGTGTCAGCATGAAAATATCGTGATGGAAAATAATGTAGTCTCTACCTTTGCAGCTGTTTTTTGAATGACACATTTGACGATTAATTTGTCTACATATATTTCCTCATATAAATATGTAAACACATCAAAACGAGAATTGAAAAATGTCAAGTTGTGACGTTTTTCTTGCTTACGGGGAATGCGATAATTCCTCCCGAGCCTGCGCTTCAAAAGTGAAAATGTTTCCTACTGATGGAAATTTTTGACACGATCCCATGAAAATTGCAGTCGAATCTTAGGTCACCGATTAGGCTTCCTTATTTCTCCGCCGGGGGACGGCACACGGATTTATAGCTTCCCTCCCCGCGGAGAGTCTGCCGCACCCCCGCTGCTTTGCAGTCGCCTCGCGCGTCGTCGTCGTCTGTTTTTCATATTCCCCCGATGCACTCGCTCGCTCAATCGTAGAAGTCGGCGAAGCATCGGCTTAAATCCCAGTTAACATCCCCCCACGGTCAGCAAAAGGAGAAGTGGGGCCGCGCGAGTTTTATTTCGCGTCATATGGCGCAATTGCTCGCACGCTGCGATCACGTCGACTGGCCCTGCGGGGAATTTTCCGGGATTATCATCCCAGGCTCCAGTGGTTTCAAACTATGCCCGGGATTCTTCAGTGCAACGGATTGTTTAGCTAGACTTTTATACAATTTGCTCTCTTTCTGTTTTATTCGAAAATGGTGATCGATCGCTGACCTAGTTTTACAGTTCATTCAACCGGAAGAACTTTGTTATCTGGGAAACAGAATCACCAGCGATGGAAGAAGCGAGAAAGACATAGTGAGCAGAATAGCTCAAGCTAAGTAGCCATTCTACCATCGGAGGAGTCTGCTGACAGCTGGTATCACAAGCCTGGAAATTTGGAAGCACTTTATCTAAACATGTATTTGGTGCATGCTCTTGTATGCCAGTAAACCCTGGACAATAACAGCAGCAGGTCAAAGAAGATAGGAAGCAATGGAGGTGTAGTGTTACCGAAGAATGATAAAGATTAAATGAATGGAGAATCACTAACGAAGAAGTCCTACAAAGAGCTGGAGATAAAAGAAGCATAATGAACACTCTGTGAAGAAGGAGATACAAACTTATTGGACACATTTCAGTAGTAGAGTCGAATATCTGAGTTCCTGGCTTTGTCCCTCTTCCGCCTCCCATATTTTAAAGTTTCAGAAAGCTGCATTTATTCGAGTTGACAGTGACAAGGTGCCAGAATGAGCACCTTGTACAGAAAATTGTGTATATTCCTATTCTTTTCTTTTCTCTATTTCCCTCAGTAACCTAAGGCCTCAGGAGTAAGGATGCCTGATGAGGGGTTTAAAAGGTGTTATCGCCAATTGAAATAATAAGAATAAAATAGTAGCTTAGCTTAAAATTGGAAGAATGGAAAGATGAGTGTAAGAAAAATCAAAATGTAAAAGACCACTGTTATTTCAAGAGTTAAAGGATATTTTTTTCTTCCTGAATTCAAGCATGTTCATGCTCAGTAGATTAAAAGAAGCATACCCGCTTATTCTTGAACTATTGGTTACTAATATGGCTGCTGAAGAAAATATACTTTTCTTAATCATGTCAATTTTATAAAAGAACGTGAAAAGTGTTTGTTATTTTACGTTTTTATGCCACGCTCAATTGCTGTAGATCTGTTTGTGAGTGTCATGAGCTGTCATTTTATTCTAGTGTGGGCACTTGTAATTTTTTTTACATTTTTTAACAGTCATCATGGCTCAATCATTCGCATTCGTAGAAAAGCTCACGCGACGTTCAGAAACCCCACCTATTCCAAAGTGGAATAAAAATGACTCCGTAATAGCCATCCTTACGACATCGTTCCGAGAGGCACACAGCTTCCTCTTCAATGGGGTATTTGAGTAGTCACTTGAGCGCATTGCTCAATATTCTCTTGAAAGGAGCAAATGACCCCCTTTTAAAACTAAAATCCTGCGTCAAAGCTGGCAAGGAAGTTATTGTCAAGCCCACGTTACTCAATAGTAATCCTTTGCGCAAGAAAAGCTATGCAAATCCCATCTCTTCTCCGAAAACGTTGAAACGAAGCAGTTTTATGTATTCTTAAACATTGGTACCAACATGTTATTAGATAAGCTTTTTTTAAAAATAAGTCTCAGCCATTTTTATTTACATGAAATAGAATGAGCATTGATATGAGATAATGAAGTTGTCCTTAGCGTTACAGTTGCCCTATATGTATGATACTAGGCGTGAGTTTCTTCTTCCTAACTGCGTAAAATTATACTAATCAAGGTTCTCCTTTTTTCCACTCTTATCATTAAGATTACTTCTTCTAATTTATTTCCAAATATTTAGCTAGATCAAGGAGATATTGTGACAAGCATAATCATATCTTAATTTTATTTTCTCCTAAGCTGTTTTTATTTTACTCCTACGTTTTGTTAATCCGATCTTCCGCTGATGTTGGCGTATTGCAGTTTAAACTGTGCCTTTCTTTATACCCTCTATGATAATAATTTCACCATTGTGATAGAACATTTTCACTTTAACTGTAATCTTTTTATATCATCCCTGACTTATTCAAATGCATTGAACAGTATTTTTAAGTGTTAACAAATATATTTTTATTATATGGACAATTCCCATTTTTTACCTTTTCTCTTCATAAAATTCTTATTCCAGTTTTTTCCTAAATTATATCTAAATATATACTACTTACATTTTTATAGACTTCAAGCAGAAATGTCCTTTGATTCTCAACGGAAGAGATAAAAGTAAGAAATAATATTGTATTTTTATTCTCACAGAAGAGAATCTGACTTCTCATTTCCTATCTTATTTTTTTTACTGAGTATAAATTTCCCGTTTTTTTCGCTTAGTAATGCATAGTATTGAATTATTTTACAGAAATTGTTTATTTTTAAAACAGTAAAACTGAAAAAAAAAACCATTCAAGTTATACGAGGGGGCGTGGGGAAGATTGTCCTAAATTTTGAGCATATTTTCCCTCAAGTGAGTTTAGGCGAGATTTTTTTTCCAGTGCCAATAGAGACACTATTCGAATTTTTATTTGAAATGAAGCAGATGTAAGAAGCATCAGGCTCCTCTAGGGATGATGAAGCTCGCTGAAAGTCGTGTCTCACAGTGTCTACTGTAATCCTTGTTCTCGGTGTTCTTGAGTTAGTTTTTCCGCAATGAGTCCATTGTCCTTACCTTAGCAGATCTTTGAGAACGATCACTCTTTCTTCTCTTAGATATTCGTTTTGTACTGAAAATATTAGTTATAGAATAATTATGTGAGATAAGATATCAATAAATCCAGCGTTTACTAAAGAGAACTTTAAAAAGTCTCAAGTCTTACCTTGAAGCCACCTCTACTAATAACAACAATCTTCTGTGGAAAAATAAATATTAGCATAGCCAAAATAGGCCCTTCTCCTCGAAAAAGATGGAAATGACCGCATTCTTGGAATGGTGAAAATTTTCAAAACGGCAATAAGCCTATGTTTGAAATAAGTATATCAGCTATGTTCAACCATAATTTCATCTCATTCGGCTGAGTGGTTTTTGCGTGATTTAGTAACTTACAAATACACAGAAAACTACTACATTTTTAAATATTAGTATGATGATTTTTATTACTATTAATTTCTTGTTTTTAGCTTAAGTTTTTCCGAGTATCAAACATTATTGGTGAAATATTCACACCTTAAAGCTACACTTCAGCACTTTGACTTACATTTATAGTTGCTGTTTGATGTTTTCAATGAAATATTTGTGCTTTCCCTGCGTATAATTCCGATAAATTCTTCGTGGGATAACCCGCTGGTTAGGTTTTTCATTTTCACCGAGGTTTAGATTGAAGTTTTTCTTATCGATCACCAGTGTGAAACACAATACCATGTGGGAAGCTAGAGGAGACTTCTGCTGTTTCTTGTTTTAAGTTCCAACTTCGCAATTTAATAGTATCTTACATGCCTTTCCCTATTTAGTGATAAGTTCCGTGAAATTTTTAAGGATGAAATTTTCTAGAATCCACCAGTGATGGCGGAAGACCGGCAATTATGTTATAGATTGGGTGATTGTGATGGTGTATTGGGGAACCTGGAGCCGTTGGGGGAAAAATAACAAAAAAAATAGATGCTAGTTGGAGAAATGTCTTTCAATTGTGGAGTGAGATTGAGACTTTAGATTGTTCTCTTCTTCCTAACCCCTTGTCACATTTGAATAACTCTATATAACAACAAAAACCAATAAAAAATGTATACAGTATGGCCTCCGTTGTTTAGTAATTTTCAAGCAAAAATGATTACAATATATCAATAAAATATACTAATTACTTATATGAGTACAATGTGATCCGTTGTTCAAACGATTGGTCACTGTCATCTATATATATGTATTAATTTTGTAGCGTGTCAGTCAGTCAGTCATTCTGTATCCATTTTGTTTATATCTCTCTGAAGTTTTGAGCTTGAGAAATGAGGTTTGGTGAATTAAATGCGGATTATCTGTCTGTATGATTTGGTAGTTGGCAAATGTTGGGGTTGTTTTTACCCCAATATTGTTAACATTGACACCCATAAGAAAAGCATTGAATTCGGTGCAGGTGTTTCTTCATTTGCTTTTTGAAAAATTACTTGCTTACTCAAGATATTGGATGGAGATTTGAATCATAGTACGCATAAAAAAATGTAGTATTTAATTATTTCAATCAATTTTCGGATACGCTTCGTTTTTGTACAGGTACTGCGTTTTTATCTCTAAATTCATCAATTTTTCTTCCTTTTCAACAATACATATTTTCTTGACAACTGGGCTTGAATACCCATTTAAAAGATATTTTATGAATGGCTATTCACTCCTGCAGCCTTTAAAGGTAGGGTCAGTGACTAATTTGATGGTTGTAGTCAAACGACTACAGTTCCCCGTTCGCCTTGCCTTCTCAATGACATCAACAAGGGTCGATCGCTTCAAGTGCGTGGATTAAATCTGGAAAATCCATGCTTTTCGCGTGGTCAATTATATATTGCATGCTCACGAGTGGGACATATCATTAATGCCAAATTCAACACCAGCTGATGAACACAGTGCTTGCCTTAAAGCGTCGCATTTTGGGAGACATGTACAGAAACTCACGTTAACGACCAATATGCGCTTAAATCAGCGCAATGTGTTAACTATATTTTCAAAACAGCCGTTGGACATCGATAATGTAAAGTACCAGTTGATACCGACACAAAATATATTTCAATTCCATTTAACTTTTATATCATTATTCCATCGATCGAACAATCATTTCAGAAAGTTTTTCCACAAGTTGTCACCAATTACAAAAATCACCGATGGCTTTGCGAACGCATTATTTCGGTAGCAAAAAACACCGACGTCAATGAAATCAACTACGCCATCCAAGAACGAATTTCGGCCGAGTCTGTCACCTACAAATCGATTGATAGCGTCATGAATGCGGACAAGATTTTTAACTATCAAATTGAGTTTTTAAATTCGTTGGATCTTTCTGGTGTACCACCGCACAAATTGCTACTCAAAATCGGCGCACCAATAATTCTTTTGCGCAACATTAATGCACCTCGAATGTGCAATGGAACCAGGCTCACTGTCAAACCACTGATACCGAACGTCATCGAAGCGACAATTCCGAATGGCAATTCAAAAGGAGAAGATGTGCTTATTCCACGTATTCCAATCATTCCCACCGACATGCCATTTGATTTCAAACGACTACAGTTCCCCGTTCGCCTTGCATTCTCAATGACAATCAACAATGCACAAGGTAAATTACTTCAAGTGTGTTGATTACATCTGGAATATCCATGCTTTTCACACGGTAAATTATACGTTGCATGCTCATGAGCGGGACAGCCGAAAAGTAATTAGTTTTTGCAGAGGGCGATAGGACCAAACATATGGTATATCCGAAAGCACTCGAATAAAATTTTCAACTCTATTTTATTACACAAAATATCATTTTCTTTCATTAATTTTGAACATATAAATGTGTCTGCTTTGTCTATGTGTGTCTACTTAAAAAGAAAAAGAGGCATTGCAACGCATGCCGGGCCCCGCCGGCGATCGCGCCTCAAGTTCGCGCCACCTTATTTCTCTCTCAAGTTTGCATGGGATGGGAAGGCTTAAAACAATCCAATTGCTGTTTTGGGGAAGAAAAATTATTCTTATTGTTTTTTTTTTTCATTTTTGGGAAACATATACACTCATTTATACAGATTTCCCACTGCTTCCACTTGAGTAGTGCAAGAAAAAAGAAAAACACCAAGTTCACTTCATGAGCACACCAGACAGAGACTGCCTACAAATCAGGCAGGAGGTCTGCTAGTAATTATATTAAAATAAACAATGGCGTAGTAATAAAATATTTACTATACTCGTGAGAAAAAGTAAGGAGCAATGGTAAACCTAGCTAAAAACCCACTGCACGAAAATGCTCGCGCAAGAAGGAGGGCCTGAAATACCCGCGAAACTTACCCACAGAGTAGCTAAAGATTACCCTAGCGTGTTACCAATGAATGCACAAGTAAAATATACAATCGACAAGGATCTGGTTATAGGAATGAGAGAGACATATTAGCATATTTCAGCGGAGAGTGAATCATCGCTCCCTCCCACCTCAGTTGGCCTTTATGCGTATATTTCCCTTTCACTTCGCACCACTATAATTTTCTCTCTCCCGCATTCTTCGTTCCTCTTCCCTCCCACTCATAATCACGGAAGAACATCATTTCCATTCCCTCAGCCTCCGTCCGTGTCCTTCCTTCTCCGATTGAAAAATGTTTTAATGCGTTTCATAGGTGGCAGTTGTCGTGATTCAGTGGTGAGTTCCGAGGCGCTGTCTTATACCCTGCATTGCAGCGCGAGTAAAGTGCCTTGACGATGTGAATAGTTGGTATGTGTGAGCGAATCCTCCTCATGAAAATCTCTCTAGTAAAACGTGACGCGATTTCAGGCTCGCGATAATTTTATTAACTCTTGAAGTACACCCAGCATACCTCTTTGTTCTATCAGAATAAATAGACACTTAATCTGTGATAATGATGAAATTTAAATACCAACTTTAAGTATATTGATCTACCAAATTGCATTTCATTATTTCATTTATTAGAACTTGGAAATAGTAATGAGTCTTTAGCAGTAATGAAAGCGTAGTAGGTGTTCCTGAAGTAGATGCTTATCTATCTGTTTTTTAGCGCATCGTAGTACCTAAAAGTTTTCAATCATCAGATTGTTTACTAGTATTTATGTCCTCTAAAACACTCTGAATTTTAATTTAATTCCCGACGGCGGACCCACGTGTACTCTTATGCTCAAATGAATTTAATCCCATTTATCACTATGCATACCAATTATGTACCAATATGTACCAATACCAATATGTAGGTACCAATGTAATTAAAATAAATAAAATCTCTACATATCTGCGTAGAGTGTTAAGGGTCTTTTTGAAATCGTAAGATATATAACGATGGATGTCTTTTCTCCTTGGGATTAAAGCCCTCAGTAGGGAAACGTAATACCTAACTGCGAACAGCATCTAAAGGTTTCGACAAGAAAAATAAAAATTGGCTTCGAGTGCCAAGACGAATGAAGACACGTGAAACCAATTTCCGAGGCTCAATAATTTACTTAGTTCGAGCTTAGACTTTCTTGACATATAACTTAGCTACTTATCGTCGCAACAGTATAGACGATCGTTGAGTAAAATAATAAACATACACGCCTTTAGTCGCGAGTGAACTTACCGCTAATCGTAGACTCGTGAGGAAGTGTCCCCGCTGCGAGTCGACGATCGAAGCCGAGGTCTGCCTCGGTATCGTGACCTTCGCGCGCGCCTTATCCTCGCTGGAAAGGTCGTCATACCATCCATGTACTAAAACCCTATCCAGCTAAACTGGATCAATTCAAGCGATACCAATACGCGGGATCTCCTGTCATAGTGAAGTCTCGCTCAATCCATCGGGCATTGAGGAGGATCAAATACCTTAAGCACCTAGGTGAACTAACCACAGCAACCTCGTGCTGTTTAAAAAAAATAATTTCCATTACGTGATTATTCACGCTGCACTTCTGAATTAAGATGAACTGTCTGTATATTCTGTTTACCTTAGTGTCATTCTCCTGCTTAGTTATAATTTTAAAGTGGCACCTGCATCAAGGCTAATGAGTGTGTAAGAGAATTTGGATTTAAATTCTTTGTTTGGAGTTTTATTTATTATAATTCTTAATTATAAGCATGTTTTAGGAAGTAAATAGACAAGTGTTGATGGTTAGAGGTGGCGGAAAACATTGACATTTATCCCAAATCAGGCGCACCATAGAAGGCCTTTTTTTTAGTTTATAGATTTGCAATTTTCCAATCTTTTCTATTGCACAAATGATGTGGTATGCAGTCACGCGCACGGGTGCAAAGATGTACACCAAGGAGGGTGTAATTAGTCAAGGAAAAAATTTGACTTGACCGGGTGAAATGACTTTTTCTCACGATTTTCAACCTCTTTGGTGTACTTTGTAGAATGGCTTGTCTTCAACATTTTTATGCTTTTGTGAATGGCTACAAAACAGCCCATTGATTTTCTCAAATCTCCATGATAATAATTCTCCCTTCGTCATTAGTGAGCATCAGTCGTAACAATTTGCTAAAATTGTGGTCAGGTTGAATTTATCATAAATTTACCTACTCCTGAAGCTGCTAACTTTGCATATTGAAAAAGGAAATCCATTGTAACGTGACTACGTGGAAATGAAGTGTACGTATCAATCAATATAAAGGCCCTAATGCTGTAGTTTCCTTTATAAACTGATGAAAAAAGAAGTTGGTTAAGTTGGTAGATCAATTGTATTGAAGCTTAAGAAGTAGCAAACTATTATTGACATTCTTCAAATCTCTTAAAAATTCTAAATGGAAGAAAACTGGAGTTGATATCGGGAAATATGTTGAAAACTTAATCTTTACCAGTTTCATGTCATATATACACTTAATCATGATAAAGATAGTTGGTGGTATTGCAACGGAAACGTTTATGAAGACTCCTCGCAATCAGGGGAATTATTCACAGGGCGGACAGTTCAGGGACATGCGAATAGTTTATTGGAATACCTGATGTGACCATGAAGCACTACTTCTATTGGATACTTCGTGGTGGAGCACAACAAGTTTTCTCAAGATCAAAACAAAACTTTAATTCATCATACAAAGGCTAAACTACTCCTAGAATAGAGATCATTTTTATCTTCCCTATCATTTCCCGGTAGAACCGAGAAGTCGGGTGTGTAAAGCTGACAGCGCAAATATTTTTCATCTAGGAACGCTGAGGAAATTATGCGCTCCTAATATATATTTCGAATCGCTAGCATGGTAGTAACATCGTCAGGGTGTCCGGTCTCTGTCTACACCTTGTGCAACTTCATTGTTTATGGCTGGGGCCGGGCCCAGCGCAGCGTATCCCTCGCGCATTCCTGCAAGCTCAGCCCAGCTGATCTTCCGCCGCCACGCCGGGAGAATTTCTCTCGATCGCCCACGATCGGATGCGCAGGGCGATCGTCGCTTGTCTCCCGCTCGCAACGTCGGCGCATCGGCTGGTTAGAGTGGCGAGGGATATCGCTCATCGGGTCGAGTGTTGAGCTCAGAGAGGAAGCACCGCTTGCATGATAACGAGCCGATAAGGTGATAAACTAAATAAAGCCGTGGAGGACGTCCAACACACAGGTGCATATCAGTTCGCTTTTGCGTCGCATCGACTTGAAACTACTCGCAAAGCCGTCCTCGACTTCGCAACTTGACCTGGAGAGTTAATTCATTGTAGAAACCGTCGCTTTTCAAGATGCATGCCTGTGCAGCGGAGACTCTTTGCCAGGATTGCATTTTTTCGAGTGGGGTTTACTCTTGTGATTCATGTGTTATCATTCTTTCAATGTGTTAAGTTCATAAAGATTCTAATAGGTACCGCTAAGTAAAATTGCTTGACCGCCGGCTCTTTGTATACAGAGGTGATAATCCATTCATTAATAACTCTAAGCATCACTAATTGTGTTTATCAATTATTGTACTGTCCATTATTAAAAGAAAAACATATTTACTATTACTAGATGAAGTTACGGGAGCAGAACGTCACGAATGCTCAATTAATCACTATCGCAGACACTATGAAATTAACAAACAGTTTCTTTTGAATTATTTTCTGGATATATATTGTCCATGTTCATTGTTCAGTTCCGTAATTTTCAGCAAATAGACACGGACCTGAAAGTGTTGCATACGTGGCTATTTTCGAAATTATATTACCTATTACTGTTTTGGAAGTGAAAAACAATTGCAATGCAGTCAATTTTTTCATTGTTAATGTTTTCAATTTTTAAGTTAATGCCCTCCGATTTTACGCTTTTCGGACACAGTGAACACATGAATTATACAATTCAAAGTTATGGGCGTACATTTTTGTCACTTCGCACTCAATTTAAAAATGTTTTATACTGAGCAATCGTAAGTTGGACAATCATAAGCCAGAGCGTATCAAGTGAGTGTCACATAAAAGACGCCGTCGAGTACATGGAGTGCAATACATTAAAAATTCTTCCTTATTGTACATCTTAGATGAGCAGTTTGACGCTACGTATTCATGAGTAAAGCAATTTTTGGGGCATTTCCTCTTATCACAAGACACGCGAAGGCAGTCTCAGATCACTGACGCAATGGGAAATCCCAAATAATTGACACACTCCATTGCTGTATGAGAAGCGAAAGTTCCAACTTTTTAACGACTCACTAATCGTCGGTGCTTCCTGGTGATTAAATATTTTGTGGACGTAAAGGCTATGTTACCTCTACGTAATGATTGTTATATATCACATGGGTATTGTGATGAATAGCAATAGATCTCGTCAGTGCTATTAAGCTATAAATATTTCCATTTGTGTGACAACAGTAAGTAATTCTGTAACAGGTCTTAAATATTCCTTCAGAGTCTTAAATATTCTCTGAGAGATATTCCTTATATTATATCATCATTTGTATTATCGCTTTGGAGAGTATGCCCTTTGAGCCTCAAAATTATTTTCACACTTTTGCTAGCCATCAATTTTTGTTTTGACGAGGTTAAAAAATGATCTTGTAACTCATTTTGATAGCCAATCCGGTGTCGTAGAACCCTCCTTTGTATTAAATATGTGCTTTGCTCGACGTGAGCACACGAAGATGAAGTTGAAATCGTCTTCTTCTTCCTTTTGAATAATCTCAGGGTCTTTAAGAACTCCTATCCATTGTTCATGTTGGGTCATTTCTTGATTAATGTAATTCGTAATGAGTACAATGCCTGAGCTGCAATTTCTCTGCTGCAATACACGGAAGAGAATCACGGAAGTGAATTTCGGATCACGATGACAGGATAATGCATCATAAAAATCTTTGATCTACCGGCTGTTTTTGCACATCTTTCCCCTTTACCTGTGAGTTATGAATGATTATTGATATATGAACTCATGGGGTCGGTATAATAGGTTTAGTAAAAGTTATTGCACTATTGTTGATGCCAAGTGGTGTAGACTTAACTGAAATCCCATGCTTATTTTTCTGAGTAAATTAGGATAATAAGCCTTGAGCTGCGTGGGACTTTCACGTTTTCATTGTTGAGAATGAGGTGTCTTTTCCAGTGGTTTCCTAGAAAGATCTGATGAACCGAAATTCAGTGTGTTTTTGAGTGGTTTTCAGTTTCCTTGATTTAAAAGCTGATTCATTGGCTCCCTAGCCGAATGCTCAATCAGCTAGACTAACTTGCTACTAAAGGTGAATAAGTAATGAATAGTTAACTAGGGAAGCTAAGGATTTTATTATCCTTCGGTCTCCTGCTCGCTTATCTTGTTTTCTCGTATTTTCTTGTTCCAAAGAAAACATTCGCTGGATGATTGCAAAATACCTGCGTATTTTAAGCAATTATTCCAAATTACTGTGAGCTTTCCATTGAATAGCATTCAATGGAAAATATGTCTTTTGGAAAATATGGAATTATGTATAAACGAAGTCTTAGTTACTAAGAATTTAAGTGGTTAGTTGTTATGATCTGGATTGAAGTGTATCTGACAAATATTCATATTGACGACTGCTGATGATGTTTCCAGCCATATTTATAAATTCCCTCAGAAATTAAATAACTGAATATTGAAGGTCTTTATGATGTATGGTCTCAAAAGTTTGCTTTTTTTGTGCGTTGAAACTGTTCACCAAATGAGGCATCATGAAAACTTTTGAGATAAAAATCTCGTGTAATTATTCCTTGGAAAAACTCTCGAAATTATCCTTTGGGTGTTGAATTGTCGTTCTGCGTTCATATTATGTAATAACTTTACTCGTGAGAATGGCCGTATACGAGTTTATTTTAATTCAAGTTCTGTTTACATATGAGTTCTATTTTACCTCTGACCTATTGGTTAACTCTGTTGTTGGAAGCACCGCTTTCATTAATTTGAAGTAATTGCATGTCGTCCCTATGTCAACTTTTTGACGAGGCTCTTGAGTGACGGTCATCCTTGGATTTCCTTATCCATATCATCTAGTAAAAACATCATGAGGTCATTTCATACTATATTTAATGCACAATATGCATTTTTATTACTCTTGCACCATTTCAAAGGTGACGTAATTTTAAAATACTCTCGGAAGCTCTGCAAGGGTTATATCTAAGCTATGCATCTATAAAACACGCCGAGTACATAGAATGTGTATAAAGCCTCATAGAATAACTTCATTGCTGGCTATTGTATTTAAGGGTCAGTATGTATCTTGACAAAATACATCTTGGGGCATTACTTCGTGAGCTGTAGAGGCAGTAATATGTTGACTTTCCTGCTGAAATAGTGGCAGTATTCAATGCACACCCTTTACCCTGGCGTAATTCAATTTTTACGAGAAAAAAGCTTCAACTTCTCAGTAATTTCGTATTTTTTAAAGCTTTATTCTGGGGTTTAACAGGTTATTAAGTTTCATTCCTGGTTAAATTTTCGATGCCATTCTATTGCTTAAAATAGAAATTTATGTTCTCCATAGGCTGATGATACCTACTCCTAAATGTGGTCGGATGGAAATATGTTTCCCGGAGCTTTTCTCATTCATCCCCGTTGTTAACTTCTAGCGAAGATGCCCGTTTAATGTCAACGTGAATGAATAAATCAGCACTGCACGTGACTGCGTACTACGTAAAATTTTTCGATGAAATTTTCTCAAATTTTACCGGTAGCAAAAATAAAATTTCGATTTATCATTTACATTGATTGCAATAAACCATTCATATCTTATTTAGTGCAAATAATCATTGAGTTAATGGATGTACACGGAATCTCGACTTAAGCAATGAGTATGGTCGTTATGGAGACGATGACTCAAAATGGCTAAAATATTTCGAAAAATTGTTACTTTTTACCAAACATTTCGGCATTTAGACCAGAATACAAAATTCAATTTTGAAGGAATAAGAATCTTTATTTTATTTTATTTCTATTGATACCTTTCCAAATTACAGAAAACCATTATTTCTAATTTAACTTTGCAAATACAAAAAAGGTCTGCAGCCAAATGAAGATTCAGCTTCACGTGTATTTCTTGTGTGAAAGTTACTGACATATATACATATATACATACATACATATATATATAAAACTTCTTGGAAAATCACTCGGGTGATAAATATATAATATGCCAAGAGGGTGGCCTATAAAAATATAGAAACACAAAAAAGGACACTCACAAATTTAAACTTCCGGTATTTCGATGGGATCGTGACCATCTTTCTCAGGCTAGAGAGTAGGAATCCTACTCTCTAGCCTGAGAAAGATGGTCACGATCCCATCGAAATATCGGAAGTTTAAATTTGTGAGTGTCCTTTTTTGTGTTTCTATATTTTTATAGGCCACCCTCTTGGCATATTATATATATATACACACACACATCGGTGATTATTATAGTAGGTGGTAGGCGTGCAGGCAAATCATTTTCTATTTTATTTTTCAATCTATTAATTGCTTTTTTACGCGTGAATTTCATGCGTGTCGTCATAATTTTCACCTCAATCAGGTCTTAAAGCAAAACAGTAAAGGAGCTGGCTTGTAAACTATTCTTGTAATTTATTTTATTTTTTTATTTTAAAGAAATATAACCACATGCAGCAGAGTGCCATTTTATAGTGGCTAGGTAACAATACATACATTTGAGGACATATACAAGCAAATTTAACAAGAAGAAACAAGAATCAAATTTACAAAAAAAAACAACCAAAAAATGACGGGAACATCTAGTTAGGTGACAGATACGAAACAGAACGGCTTATAAAGGATTTATTGGAAGTGCAAAGGGATCAATGTGTAGAGGGAAGGAGTTCATTAGAGAGGAGAGGCGGAAGAAAAACCTAATTGTTATCGATTTCTTTCTCTTCAGTTCAGATTGGTTTGGTAATGGCTCTTAAACCTTTATCTACCCAGGGGCAGAATTGTCATTGGTTGACCCTTTCTCGTTCTTGACGGAACTGAAAGTTGGTTTAAAAGTACCTACCCTCATAGGAACTACCGCTTTCGAACCTTATAATAAGAGTTCAATATCTAAAACAAACTTACCTTGTCATTTGGCTCGAGACTCACGCAAGCGCGCAATTGACCACCGGGAGAACCCTCGTTGATACTTGAGTATTTGCAGTAAAATTTAGAGTTTGCAAGCTTTAAATTTTGGAAACAGTTTATCGTTTTTTTAGTGTATCGTTCGAACATACATAATCCCCCTGAGAGTGCCTTTAATCTATGACGTAAGAGTACCTGTTTTTCACTAACCTGCAAAGTTGCTCGCTCGTTTCTTTCCCAATTGATGTGGGGGCCATATCGTTTACATGGCTCAGTAAATTACCGACATCGAAAGAGATTCCGTCACGAGCATTTTGGGATGAAGTCGTTCAAGGAAGGTCATGTTTGTTTTTTTTATCCTCCATCATTCCTCGCGAAAAAATATCATCGATTTAAAATTTTCTCGTTCGCAGTGACGTGTCGGAATTAATGGCAATCCCGCGGCAATGATATGGTGTGACAAAGACTACGGAAACCCCGCGTGGCCACGACAGGCCTCTCGGAATGGCGAGAGTAAGTAGGTGTCGTTGTCCGAGAGTTCACAAATCGGTCCGGGTGGGGACTCGTAGAATTATTTCGTGAAAGGGTTAAGTGTGGGCGTGTGTATACCGCCGTCCTTTGGAGCCAACAAAAGGTGTTCGGGGGTTAGGGGATCTGAAAAGCAGCAAGCTGAGTGTCCAAATTGTCCACGCAGCCGGTGGGCGTCCGTCCTCTTGTCCGGCGACGAATGGCCCCACGTGTTTTTAACACGTCTAATTCTCGCGTGAACTTCAGTCCTCAACCACCATATCCTCCTCTCCCCCTATGTCATTCTATCCCCTCCCCCCGTGTTATTTTATTCCCCCCCCTGATTCAATTCATAATCTTAAAACGCTCCGGTTGGGGGTCCTTGGTGGTGTCACTTTACCGTATCTGTGCGGTGGTTCCCTTGAAGCGGCCATCAGTGGGAGTGGACTGACTTATTGGGTTTAGACCGTTCCATCGATTTAAAAGTTTCATCGGAGACGTTTCTCTTAAGAGCTTCATTTCGCTTCGGTTGGAGAACAGGTGGCATTTGATTTGGAGGATTCGGTAACGGCATCATTAGTGGAGACGTGCGTTAGTCATCAAAATGCGTTCGAGTGGATAGATCGAGTTGAAGCTCGATTCGAAGATTGGTTTGTCTCGTGGTAGTATTCAAAATCAGAATATTAAGGTGATATTACTTGTAATTTGAACATTATGGATGCATAAAGTAATTCTCCACAAATAAGAATATTTTTAATTACGACCAATGTGTCAATACACTATATAGTCGTAATTGAGTCCTTACTCGAATATTATTTTAATATTCAAGCAGTTGTATGATTAATGATGTAAATAGAGTACCATTGCGACGCAAACACTTCATTTTTGTGACTGTACCTATCAGTGATTAACAAAATGTATATAAATATTTGAAGCTTTAACTTCAAATATTTCACGCTGTAGGCTGAAAATAATAAGGGAAAAATACGGACTACATACCGTTACATTTTTTACGCGATGTGTGGCAGAACTTTCTCATTTAAAAAAAATTATATTTCCGTAGAGTGCACAGCCGAGTTATATCCCATGAAATACTTGTGTCCTATTTTTTTTAAACATCTCATAACATTGTGCGAAAAGTAATTTGTAGTTAAGTATTATTATAAAGGTTATATCTTTTTCTTTGCAGTCCAGCCAAACTAAATTAATTTTACGTGTAGTGACATCTCTCCCGGACGTTCTCAAAGCAAAAAAATGTGAATGGATTTTAATACAAACTGTAGCTTAGTACTTATCCATGCTTAAACTTTATTACCCAACATGTTTTCAGAAAATAATTGCCATTTTCGAGGTGAAATAAAACTTAAAACGGCAATTATTTCCTTACAACTATACAGTTGGCAATAGAGTTTTAGTATGGATAGGAACTGAGATATCCTTATTTATTAAAATCACATGATTCCACAAAGTTTGGCCTGAATCAGTCGTAAAAATTGTTGAATAATAATTACTATTTAGGTAGGTGGAAAGAGAGCGGAGTGGTGAGCTGCAGCTCACCCATATTAGTATTGATGGTTGCTGACGATGATGAAGTACATCTCCAAAGTTCCCGTGACACAGGTACCTCACACTCGTGATGAAGCCTTCGCATATCCTCCAGGAATGCGGACTCCGATCACCGGGTCTGGCCTGATGCACGCTTCAGGCGCGTGAATTGACGACACGACAACGTCCCCAACTACCCTCTCGGTTTCATTCTCCCTCGTTCTTTCTTTCCTGGAAAAAATTAACAACTTGGCACTCACTTCTCTTCCGCCTCTTCCTCCCCCTTTTGTTGTGAAGCCGGTGGAGTCATTGTTACCACTTTGCGAGCTCATTGTTGCCCGTCGGCCACCCTCCGCCCCGTCCGACGCGCTCCGGTGGCTTGCGTAACCACTTCACAGCACTGGCGCACCAAAGTGGCGATGAGGGAGGCGACTTCCCGTGGTCTACCACCGCTTTTGTCCCATCGCTACCGGGTCTGGGAACATCACCGTCGCGATTCCTTATTTTTGGAGTTGATCTAAATCGGTGGTCTTCGATCTTTTTCGGTTCACGGAACCTCTATGAGTGTTAATATATTTTAGGGAACCCTTCTTCATAAAAAAATTATTCACAAGATTGTTTTGTTTATTAACAAATATTTTAATATTTTTCTTATAATAAACTGACTAATTCAAAGTATTATAAATAATAAAGGTTAAAATAACATATTAATATAAATAAAATATATAATTCGTGGAACCCTTTTGCGAAAGTTGCTTGGAATATCAGGGTTCCGTGATACGCAGTTTGAATACCACTGTTCTAAATCAAACACATAAGCATGCACAGAATTATGACCCTGCTAACGAAGATTTGATTCACATTGTAAAATCACGGATCGAGTTGATGATATGTTCACCGTACTGTTTTCCCATCCTACGGGCCCGGGTTAGGATCCCGCTAGTGGTGGATATTTTTCAGAGGAATCCTGGGCCCCGTACCTGGGTGCTATAACCACTATCTTTGTCACTTATTTCGTCACTGTAAGTTGTTTGTATTGTTGCTATAAGTGACATACACATGACAAACAGGCAGGAAAAAATTCCCGAATGGAAGCTATAGTTAATGTGTCGTAGAGAAATAAATTGGAGTCTTCTCATCTTGTAAGCGGCATCTTTTCGACCGTTTCTCTTATTTACTCTCCTACTCACCTCTTAATTCAGGGTCAAACTAGGTTAATATCCTCGATGAAGTAGTATAAAATTACTCTACTAAGATTTTATTGATACGTTTAATTCAGTATTTACCTATGTACCTTCCAAGGTCTCTGAATTTGAAAACTTTAAGCAATTGTGTGATGCTTCGTGATCTGCTGTTGCAGTCTTTCAAGAATCGGGTAGTTTTCCTGCGGAATTAGTTATGCTCGCGTGAGATATTCCCATGTCGGGCTCCAAATGTTTACGGCGTATTTGATATCAGGTCTAAAGGTAAAATGACCAACCCCTTGACCACGCCCAGGAAGCATATAAAAGGAGTGAAATAACATACAGCATGTTCGCGATGAAACAATTACGTCTGCTTGTGCTTCGGCGAAATGCCTTTTCTTCGATTCCTCTAAAAGGTAGGAGTGATTCAGCGATGTCAGAGATGAAGTGGGGACCGACTTGAATAATGACAGTCGATTCGTTACCCCCCGGAGCAATACTGCCCTTTCCGTCACGCGCCGTGGTTCCGAGAACAAACATTGACGTGGAACTGCACCGTAGTCCGCCCCTTTAGTGAGCAGGGTAAACACGATCCTTCAATCGGTTATCACCATAGCAGAATTACTGGCGCAGAGGAAGTGATGAACAAAGAACTGTATATGAGGGCTTGACTTCTGCGTTTTAGGATTAATTGCTCTCTTAAATCGGGTAGGATGACCTTTGTAAAAGTTACTACATATACTTAAGTGGCAGCTCATCGTTTTTTAAATGCAAGTATCCTTGAGATCTTATGCCGACGATGTAAATTTTACTCATATAATAAATGTATAAAGCTTGCTTAATTAATTCTTACCTCTCCCCAAAATATGTTCCATATTACATGGTTAGAAAACCTTCTACCAAGGATAAATTTGTGATATAATGTTACTCGTGGATTCTTGGATGAAAACGTGAAGAAGAAATGCTCAGGTTCGCTCGCTGTGCTTTATGAAGTGTGGAATAACTTGAATCTGTCTTATCTCAGTTCTAAATTCAATACTTGGCACACTCCTAAAAAACTCTTTGTCACAGGCCAGAATTCGATCAGCCAATAACATCTAAAAGCCAAAAATAGTGAGTTCTAGTGCTCCTTCTGCTCCAAGTTACTCAGTTCATGGTGCATTTATATCATATTTCCATCATGCTTGCAACATAAGCGAGTAATAGGTAGCCTCTTATTTCGGATTACCCAATTTGCTCATAAAACGGGTGGAAATAATCAAACTTTTATCTTAAAAACTACGGATCTTATGGCGGGGTAAAAAAAAAGTTTCATCGAGGATGTAATTTTGCATACCTTCATTCACCAGTCTTCTAACTTAAGAACAACAAGAGTTTTCCGTAGCTCGATAACGTATTGTCGATAGCGCGCTGTTAACGAAAGCCACCACTTGTATTGACACCCACTTATTGAGCGTGCATTTCCGTAACATGCTTTATCGACTTACTGTTGTTGCAAAGCATGTCTTACGGATTTAGGTGGCTAACGATATAACGAAAGGCACCCTTGAGTAAGGCTAGGACTTTCAGCCAATTATATAGCAGAGATTTTTCATGCTTCGTTTGAAAAAAGATATGAGATAATGTTTAACTGCTAGAAACGGAGAGCAACATTGCGTAGGACCACGTTGGAAGAAGAGAGAAACGCAAGAGCTGCAGAAGAAACTCTTATGTTTTATTTTATTTATTTCTACTAGATGAACGAACTATATTTACTAGACGAACTGTCTGAAGCTTTAAAACTGCAATTATAATATAGAGTTTTGTTGTGTTTTGCCGTCGGAGTCGGAGGATTAGTTAAAAGAAGTATTTTCTGAGATAAACATCCATTCATCCAAAAATCTGTTTTGGCTGTACTATCGTATTCATTTTTTTTAATCCCAAGCCAATCATTCATTTTTATACCACAAATAACTAGAGAATTTTCAAGGTATCGCTTTGAACCCATAATTTAAAGATTTGAAAAAACACTTGCCATTATGTAAATATTGATTAACTTAAGTGACTACTTTTATCTTTTTTATTCTGCTACTTTGCAGGAGTTGAGCACAAAGCCTTACGTGATTCCGAAATATAGCCAGATTATGTGAGACTTAGGCAAGACTGAAATATTCAATGTTCGTTCGCAGGTTTCCGCGGCATTGATCGAATGATATAAACATTTTTCGGGTTGTGTCCGCGTATGTTGTGATCCTAAACAACATACGTGGTCTCAACCCGAAAAATGTTGATAACATCTGAAATATTGAATACCTACAATCAACTGCTAGGGAGCTTTTGGAGGAATTAGTGAATGATCTCAATGATATGAGCCATATCATAATATCACTTACTCTGTATGCTCCCAGTTTTTAGCAGTCAAATATTTTGTTGTTGTTCGATTGTTCTCTTCTTTAAAATTTTAGTTGTATCTGATTCCGAAAATATTTTATTTTAATCACTTTTCATTGCCCTGATGATGCAGTAGTTTACTAGGGGAATGTGTGTTTTATGAATGACACTTTCTAACTCACTCTGACGTGGAGTTATAAACGTTTCCAAACATATACATTTAAACGATCGGACAGCAATGACATTTACCCAGATGACGATGGACTAGTCATCTGTTGAAGCGTTTGTCGAACTTTTTGCCAATTTAACCCGGTGGAATTCCCGACAAGAATTTACGCTAACCATTCGCCGCCAAAGCATTAAATCTTTTTTTTCATAAATGGGCACGTTTTAAATCGTATGTCCCCTTAAACATTTCATGTGGTGTGTCGAATAAGAAGTCAGTTGGTTTCACCTTCGCAAGAAAATAACTGCTTTTAAAAGCCACTTCACCGAAATGGATTTATGTAATAGACTGGAAAGAAGGGCGTCGCATGCGTGAAGCCCATGCATGAGTGGGAATTCCAGAATTTGAAAATGAAAGTTGTAGATGACTTGGCCCTTCGCCGCTTACCGTGTTTGGATACGTGGAAAGATAAGGATCTCCGGTTTTTTTGTCGACTCTTCTCAATAGGTAATATATCTCAGACTGCGCGAATCATATTTTTTCAATCGTGACATCAAAGTGACTGAATCACGATCATAACTTTGCAATTTTCACAACTGATCTATTAGTTGTGGGCCGGTTTCATCCCAAAGGTGACATCAATTGTAATGGTTAGTCATCATGAATTTTCATATAGTTAAGCCTGAGAACATTGAGTTCAACGAGATTGAGGTATATTCGCAAAACAGGAAACGTTTACTGACAATTCATCTTGATTACTGCTTGCGCCATTACAGCTGGAAATTGTGTATCCCTCTATTAAAGAAAGAAGAAACTTCAAATAGAATTTATTCACATTGTTTTATTGATTTATTTATCCACACTATTTGAAGTTTCTTCTTTCTTTAATCATGAAAGATTTCCACAAGTTCAAGCCTGAAACTATTTGTTTAATCCCTATTTATCATTAGAATTTTTTATTCCACTTCAACTACTTGAAAATTTCAGAGCAGTCGAGTTTCAGTATGACAACGAGGATAATATCTTGAACCCACACTGTGTATCTAGAGCTGATTGAGACTACAAAATAAGAACTATTCTCTGCCTAACTGATGGATGCAAATATTCCTTCTTCCCATGCACCATATATTCATGCTTTGAATGAAGCAGTGGAGAAGCATGCAACCCATGCTTCACCACCGCTTCATAATTCCCTTTCTCAGATCCTTGACTGTAGCAAAACAGATTGTGGTACTAAATTATTCTGTTTTCATGCAATTTACCTTTGCCCTCTCCTTCATTCTTCTTTTCCCTTCCCTTAACAGGCCTCATGTGCTAACTCCCCTTGCCACACGCCCCTTTGGGAGTAGGTTGGGGAAAGTAAGGGATGTAGATGTATGCTATTTTAAACTATTCAAAGCGTAAAAAGTGTTTATTTTTAACCTTTTTCAGCCGTCAAGAATGTGGATGTGGGTGTAGTGAAGAAGGGTAGTAGATAGATATTTGGAGAGACGATAGACAGATCGGATAATTTGTGCTTTTAGGTTACGGGGCTTGGATGGTGGTGGGGTTGCTTAGACTCTTGGAAGAGGGGATAGAAACCCAAGAAATGCATTGGTTTACTCCCTTGGAAAAGCCCAAATCTTTTCATGGTCCCATCCAGGACGAAGCACTGTACTTATATTACGCTCCTTCTTCTTCTGCGTTATCCGGTCAGAACGTAGGCTATCGTCATGACGATGTGTGATTTGCTTGATACAGATTGGAACAGTTCCACCGATGTTGCTACACACACCACTTTCTCAGATTAGCAAGCCAGGAAATTCACCTTCTACCAGGGTCTCGTTTTTCTTTCACTTTCCCTTGTTGAACTAACTGAAGACATCGATGTTTATCCTCTTGTCTCGTTATATGTCCATGATATTTTAATTTACGTTGTTTAATTGCCCTAATTATTTCGGGTTGACAACCCGTTCTGTGAAGGACTTCTTCATTCGCCACATATTCCACCCAAGAGATCCTTAAAACGCGTCAATATAGTCACATTCCAAAGGCTTGAACCTTCTCCCCTCCTAGTGACTACTAAAGTTTTAAGCTTCTCCTGAAAAACCTCCACCATATACGGGAATTAAGGTGGTTGGAGCGATTTTTATAACTTCCATACTTGCATGAAACTGCAAAGTGTTTTCATAAGTGATATCAATAGGTAAAAGTGAAAAAAATGCATCATACCGATTTGGTTTGGTGGCAATTCATTGCTTTTTTAACAAGTAGCCACATGACATATATTTCATAATAATTCAATTCCATGTGTACAGATTTTCTTCCAAACGCAAAACAAATATATTAATTATAATTGTTGCTAACAAATATCAAGGTGTCACGCTGGGTCCAATATTCGAAATAAACATATTTCAATAAAATTTTGTATAAATTTTGAATTCCGTGCCGTTAACTCAAGTCATAAATACTTTAATTAAGGATAAATATTTATAAAATAATTCTTTACATTACTGTTTGTATGGTGAGTTTCACCGCATAAACAGATGCACTTAAATGAAATCTGGTCCAAGAAATTTTTCTGCTTACTCAAATAATTACTTATGAGCACTCAATGACCCACGATTACCGCTCCAGCCACATTTTAAATAGGGAGCTCCCTCGCCCGGGTGGCATGGAAATGAGCGAAGGTAGGACAGCCTCGACATTGTCTCTACGGTTCGGCTGTCCCGCTCGACGACTATCGGCATCCCGGCGCTCGTATCCGCGGGTTTCCATCGCCTCTCGCTCACCAGATTACCGCGGGTGGTGGTTCACGGCGAGTGGAAACAGCTAACGGCCTGCATGTGTGTGTATGCTACTTGTGAGTAATGGGGTCGCGGGGAGGCGGAGGAGGCGGACGGGGTGGGTGGCGGGCGATGATGTTGGGTGTGGCCGATGCCACTGGGGAGGCTCCCTCAAGGGGGGGGGGGGATGTCGGAGAGGCGTGAGCAGGGCGGGGTGCAAGGCAAGTGTGATTCGGATATGTGAGGAGGGAGTCGCATACACGTAGCCCCGCTACAATGCTTTCACAGTACTGTAAATAGAACGAATGTAAGTGCTTAAAATTATATTATGTCAGTCATGCGTTATATTTCCATTGCAAAAACACTGCAGTGCTCTTCTTGCGAGATAAATCATAGCAATGCCTTACCTGTGAAGTGGGGAGAGTATATAATCATGTATCGAATACCTGCTAATCACCATAGCATCAGGCCTAACTTAGGGAAAATAAATACGAAACATATACCTCCACCATCACCTTCATTTGCCTCCTCCGTAACAATCCTACCAAAATCTTCCACACTTCCCCTAACTCTTACTCTTTACCACTCTAGAACCGCATCTTGAAATACCCCATTCGTGCATCCTCTTCCGCGAAGACCAACCTCCCGAACTATATACTATGGACGGTCCATGGTGATATTTACCTAATAATAGATGATTTAAGTAAATGGAATGCTATGGGCTCTTGTAAAATGAAGAATAAGTTAGAGTTATAAATAAGAAGAACAGGTTAGTGGAGATAAGAGAGGAATAGGATATGGTCATTAATACTGAATGAAGACGGGTAGAAAGCATGCTAAAGTAAAGAGAGAAATACGGCGGAAAAAAAGATGTTAGAGAGTGGAATACGGGAATTTTTTTGTTCCAACAATACCTCTTCGGTCGGTGAAACATTAATGGTAATTAGAGCGAGGGAAGTAATAGAAAATTACTTTCAGCAAAGTAAAAGCTTAGCATGGACATTCTTCCAAAATTATTCTCTGTATATCTCTTCTTGGAAATGCTATGAAATGCAACAGAACAAATGAAGTAATAATTATATTTATAAAAATTGTCCATTTTATTGCTGAAGTACAATTTTTCGATAAATAGTTTTAGTATTAACATATGTTTTAAAATTAGCAATATATTATGCATATATATTAAGTAAAAAAAAGAACCAAATTTATTCTCCTTTTCTCTCAAAATTCAAATGATTTGGCACGAGTATTAACAATGAAAGCCTATGAATATAAAAAAAAGTCCGATAGGTACATAATATAAGTCCAATGGCATTGTTTATTGGTTTTTATCCTATCACATTTAAAATGAATGTTTACGTTTTTATGGGGGTAACATGAAACCATAGTAATGCAAATATGGCAGATTCAGTACAAATGCCGCAATTGAATGCTATGCCACTAACATTTCTTTGTTGCATAACTGTACATCATTCAATGCACGTAAAACTATGTAATAAAATATTTTTCCCGAATAAGTTGTCCGAAATATGCTAAATCGAAAGTAATCACCCGACAGATAAATATGCTAATTTTCAGTTAAAAAATATGCCTTAATATTTATGGCTTAAACACAGGCCCTTTCCGTTTTAAGAATATATCATTCTTATCCAGATTATCAAACTACCATTTTTTTGTTCATGTATGACTACTACTTTGTAGAGTACGCTACATTACGGAGAGAACGATCTAATGGATAAGAGAGTGATGACGTAAACTGGGTGGAATGGCGCAATCTCGTAAGGTGTGTAGGTCAGTCGCGTAGAGTCCCCTAAGATGCTGTTGATATGGGAAGGAAAAGAATGGATACAGCAGTGGAGGAGGTGAGGTGAGGCAATGAGCACTTTGGACTAATTGCTGTTTGTTTTTCTCCAAGTTGTCCGAAGCTTATTAGGGTGGTAACGCGATTTATGTAGGTCATTTGGTTAGCGCGGATTCGAGTTACTGGGAACAGTTATAGACGATCGATTTTCCGTAAGGATGGTCGATTTGACCATTCACCATTGAACGAGTGCAAGTTGTTAGGAAACCATATTCTTTCAAACGCTGGCGTATGGCTCTGACACATTTTACGGGAAGCCGTTCAGAAGTATTACCAAGCTTAATTTTTCAAGCCTTCAAGAGCTTATACAATTAGTTATATAGATTTAATAAAAGTGACAACGTGTTAGATGATTTATTCGAACCTGATTTATAATGTTTTCATCTAGTTTAATTGATCACTTTTCCAGTATTAATTTTACTAAAGGCATTCGAACTGTTATTCAGTTCGGTATTCATTCAACCATTCTGCTATCCTATACAAAAATTTAAACTGTGCTTTTGTACGTAAAGGACTGTTCCTTTGGGGATTACCCGCGTCAGGATATTAAAAAAACAACGTTTCTTTTCCTTTGCCGGAGACCACCTCAGGGCAAAAGACTTATTGAATTATCATGAATGATTCAATAGCCCAATTGTGGTGGTCTCCGGCAAAGGAGAATAAGTTTTTTTTTCAAACCTGACTCTGCTAATTCCAGAAATAATAGTCCTTCACGAACATGTACCGCAAAATTTTCAATGATTTTATGAGTTCTTCTGTTGTTTAGGCTTGCGTTACTTTGAGCCTTTCCGTAAAAATATAACGATTATATTACCTTAATAGAGCATATACGTGATAAACGACCCAGATATGATGCAAAAACTCTGTAAATTTAAATCAAGACATATAATCAAGACCTTGGATTATTGTGATAGCTTTATCAATTACCTAATTTCGTGATAATAGAATATTAAGGAGTGATTTTTTGTACTTATCTCTGCTCCTCGAACTGCAATCAACTCAGTTCATCAAAATCTTTAATCATCGTAAGCTTTTTCTGTTAAATAATCGCACGGCATTAAGAGTCACCATCAGTAAGTTATCTTCAACTATCTTGGAATTACTCCTTTCTTTGTATGCGACCAAGATGGCGCATTCCATTGTACGCGGAGACATTCCTAGCTATGAAAGTTCATCTCCGTGACTATCATGTGATGCAACCCCATAGAATCTCATTGAAAATAGCCGTCGTGGAGATAAATCATTTTGCGTGTTTGCGAGGAGTTACAATTTTTACTGAAGTTGCCGCGATTCGGCTGGTAACATGCAGGATATTTAAAGCTTTAATATCGGAGACAATGGAAGGAAAGGTCGTGGCAATAGGTCCTAATTGTATAGAAATATAATAGGTGTCAGATGGCACTGATTGATGAGCATGGTGGGATTGATGCTGCAATTAGTACGAATTGCCCTCGCTGGTATTTTTGCTAGAATAGTGAGATATAGGTATGTTGTTTACTTTTCCCTGTTTTTTTAGTCTTTTGCATAACTTGTCACAAAAATGAAACATTTTTCGATTCTATCATAGTTCTGTTTTGAAACTGACCTAATAATTTTATCACCATGGTAAACGTTTAACATATACTATCAGTTTTTACTATTTTTAATAAGAAGTTGAGATCAGCAACTAAAACATTGTTAGGGGAAATATTTTCTATCAGGAAAGACATGAGCTAGCATTACCAGTATTCCTAAGCGTCATTAAGTTTACGCACTATCAATTGATCATGGTAGTCTATGCAATATTAGCAAAAAAAGGAAAGATGGAAACGTATGTGGGAAAAAATTAAGGATTTAGGTCTTATACTTAATTTTAAAACCCCTTCCTGAAAATCAGCCTCACAAGAAAGCGTCGCGAAAAACACGCGAAACAGACAGAAATAAGTTCGTCGTCACAGGTATAGAAAAACATGGTGGCGCTCACGGGCGGATAATTAGAGGTAACTTGGGGTGAATGAGCGTTGGCGTCGATGAGCGGGAAAAGGTACCGTAAGACTCCAAGTAGGGACCTCCGGAAGAGCACTCGGCCCCTTTGTCCCACCTCTCGTATGCTTTCCCATGTTCCGCCATGTTTCGCTACCCCTATGTGTAAGTTTAGAGGTGGAGGATGGCAAGGATGTTTGGTGACGTGGGGGATGACGTGCCAGGCCGGCGGTCGAGAGGGAGGGGGGAGGGGAGAAGTTGCGGATTGGAGCGTTGAGGTTTGGCGCGGAGACACGCGACCCAGTTGCGGGAGCACTTTCACTCCCCCTTTAGCATTTCACGAAAATCTCGATCAAAGCGGCTGGCATTTCAGGAGCCGGCTACAGCAGAAGTAGTCTGCGATCCGATTGAAAGTCGTCGACGAGCCATCATCGCTCACCGCTGTCATTCCGTCCCGCGTCTACAAAGTTCATCCATTTCGTTCAGGGTTCAAGGTCGGGAGACCTTATACCCCAGCATACGTTAACGACAGATCGACAGATAATCCTCACGATGTATCGTCAAGTCTACCTGAGCTTCTCCTCAAATTACACGCCCTTGCTGATATACCAAACGGCCATCACAAGCTATCTTCATTCAGAGGAAGGCACAAGTGTGTATGGATTAAATTAGAAATGAAAGTGCTGACGAGCAGAGGACCTTGTGGAATACTATTATGAGAAGAAGAACCAAATGGGTTATGATCATCTTTAGGCGCTACGAATTCATTTGACATTTTGTATTGCCATGTCCGTTTCTTGAAGGGATGCGATACAAATTCTGCCGTCTGACGCGGTCGTGTCTTTGGCCGTCCGAAGCTACTTCCTGGGTTTTCGCAGTAAGAGTATGCAGGCCTTTGCAGTACCCGGACCACGAGCAGCTTTCATTTCAAACTGCTACGGAAGTCTACCGGTCAGTTTTGGCACATTTTCGTCAGGATTTTATTTGATAAACCGAAGCCTAGTAATACACTAGGCCTGCTTTCTGTATTGTACTCGAGCTAGGATACCTTATGAAAGGACTACTTTGAGAGCCTACATACCTTTGCCCGCGACCCACCACTAGGGGGTGGGGGGGGGCAAATATGTGGTGTGCTGACACACCGGGACGCTTGCGTGCATGAATCCATAAGTGTAACTGTATCAAAAGAAGTATCATTAATCAACAATTTATTAAAGTGAGGAAACTTGTACAAAACCACAAAAAATTACACACCACCACGACCCGGGTTTTGACGGCTGAGCGTCATCATTAGGTGATTAAAAATGTAAAGCAATCCCTTATATACTATCAGTCAGTGGGGGGGGAGGATAGTGGGGTGAGGGGGACGGGAATGGTCAACAAAGGAGGAAAAGATAGGGGAATTGGCGGGCAGCAAGCATTCATTTACAAGATTAACATCCGAGTCAACATTTCGTTTTAAAATTTCGAGCTGTTCAAATACATTTAGCTCACGTCGGTTATCAGTAAAATGCAGTAATTTAACTTTAAAATCACTTTCATGGTCACAAGTTCAAAGGTGTTTGGCAAAATTACTATTTTTTTCATGGTGATTTTTAAATGCACTATAATGTTCTTTGGTTCTGGTCTGGAAACTTCTCGAAGTCTGCCCCTATTTTTATGTGGTTTTGTAAAAGTTTCCTAACTTTAATAAATTGTTGTGATGGAATATCACAATGTTTCCGAAGATTAAGTTTTATTCGTATCATTAATCGCTTGCCATGATGAGTGATTAAAAGCAATATCTCTTTAGATTTAAAATAAGCCATTTTTCCTTTTTTATTTGTGAATCAATAATGTCCAATGTGATGGAATATCACAATGTTTCCGAAGATTAAGTTTTATTCGTATCATTAATCGCTTGCCATGATGAGTGATTAAAAGCAATATCTCTTTAGATTTAAAATAAGCATTTTTCCTTTTTTATTTGTGAATCAATAATGTCCCATGTTTGTACTTTTCGCCTGTGATTGCTTAATTGTTGTTTCTTTATTTCTTTACAGGTGAGTGTCACATCACTAAGGAGATTTCTTGTCGAGAGCCTCGCTTTCTCCGTAAGTTTTGTTCTTCTGATGACAAAATCACGTTCATCGTGAAATATTTTTAGTTATTCACATCTCACACCGGTAGAACCAGTAACCTGTAGTAGTGATATTTATCGCACGGCAATATTGAAATTCTTTTAAAATAGTAATTATATAGTTATAATTAAACTTTGTGATAAAAGGTAATATCTTAAAACTTCAAGATATGCCTGATTAAATTAAGTGTGGTGAGGTTTTAGGCTATCCATGTAATAAAAGCTTGCAATTTTGTATACCATTGTATACAATTATCTTAGAAAATTTTCTAGACAATCTACATAAAATTGTACAAAACCAGGAAAGACCAGTTCAGTCTCTTTAAAGGCTAATTATAATTTTTCTTTTTTGCAATACGTTTAAACTATCTTTGGAACCCTACGCAGTTGATATTGAATGTTTTCGCCCGCATCATAGCCGTTACGTGTCACTTATTCCATCTATTGCATCAGTGCGCGTAAGTGAAATTAAACTTCTCAATGATAAGGTAGGGAATCATGGTGACGGAACATAACATTTAACCCTTTCTTTACTGGCGGGATTTTAAATTCCCATAGAATATTTCCCTAATTTTTCACTACTTGCTTACAATTACATTAAAAAGAAACATATTTACTGCCATACTTTTGTTCAATCAACACTCCTAGCAAATGAAAATTCCATTAGTTTTAATTTTGTTCTTGGTATTGACTTATGAATAAAACATACAATTTGTGTGTACGACGCGATGTCACAATATCTCATCGAAAACCCTTCAAGGTGTAAATTAGAAAAGTTCAAGACAGTTGACACTAACATTTTTTAACAGTTTAAATATTATATAAATAAGGAATCTTGTGTTTGTATAACTGAAAGGTAAAATGACTCAATTTTCACTGAAAGAATATAACAAAATTATACTGAGTAACTGCATAATAGATTAGTGAATTGCGTCAAGCATTGTTTCATATAAGATACCTAAAACGCATTATTTCATTTGAGAATCCAGCGAATTCTTATGCATGATTACCTTGCGAATAAGTGAGATTTTATAGCCTTTGCGGGACTTTAAAAGTTCCAAGCAGTAAAAATTTAATAAGTATAAATAATTAATTGTATTTGGTTAAGAAACTGCAAATTATTCATAACATCATTTGTACCGCGACGTAGGTAAATATTTGAATGGAAAAATGAGCGAAAATCATAATTCAGAAAAAAAAGGGTTAAACCTTGTGTCTCACCACTGAACCGTTGTCACTTTCACTTTTATCACTTGTTCCAGAATTACGTCCGCTCTCTATTCCCATCGAGAGTCCTGTATTCTTCCGCGCGGCGGTGAGCTTTACAGGTTAGACCAGTGGTTCCCAAAGCGTGCGCCGCGGCGTCTAAAGAATTCAAAGGGGCCCCGCGAAATATTGCAAAAGCTTTATAAATAATTATAGTCTAATCAATAGCAGAAAAATAAGTATAAAAAATTAAATAAATACAGGAAAAGAAACCGACCCTTTTTGTGAAAAATCTAAAAATAATCGAACTGCCTTAAGATGCGTATCTGCGCTGTTAAAAACTACAAATTGCGCTAAATAAAAAGGAAAATGTTTCAAAACTTCACGATTTGAGAACATGTGGTGATTTGCGGGATTATCCATCCCATTAATTTAATTTTAATGAAATGAATGACAAATAAATGAAGGAATTTGTTCAATAATGCAGGTACGCGAGTTTTACTTAGTTTTATCTCTTAATTATGATTAGTCATCCTTTTACTTAGGGTAGGGCGCCGTGGAAAAATCTTAATTAAAAAAAGACGCCGCGACTTGAAAATTTTGGGAACCACTGGGTTAGACAACTACGAGCATAATTTCGGCGTGGCACTCGGAGGAAGTAGATTTCATATGAAACCATTGCCGTGGTAAAGATCGCACCATTAACGCTGTGAGTCTAGTGGTCGGCGGTTGCTACCTACATCCAAGTCGCCCCACTGCCGAGGTGCCCTTTGGACGCAGGTGTTGGTGATTCTTGAGCACTTGGTTATACGCACGCAACGAGCATACGATTACCTCCGCTCACGGTCAAAACCGTAATTCCGTCTACGATTCTATTCTATCGGATAAACTATGATTCTAACGATTCGGAGATGCTCAACGAAATAAAGTACTGCAGGAATAGATCCATAGATAGCCTTCTAGCCGTTCCCTTTCGGGTAGGTCACAGTGGATAAGCCTAGCAGTTAATGGAAAAGTTAGGAAACTGGCACTACTCATTTCTTTATTTATTCCCTCGATGGTTTATGTACTTGAGTACCTATTTAAGAACACGATACTTGATTCAGCAGACGTTCGAGGAAACTAGCAGGCATAAAAGTCTTACAGTACCGTGTGATACTGGGTAAACATCCAGAGTGCTGGTTGGCAAGCGTAGTCACTATCATACTCGCTAAGCTACTTGGTTTCTTGATTAGCGTGGAACTAGTCTGCTACTCGTTCCCAATAGGATTTTGTAGCTGTCAAACAATTAGGTTTACTTTTACCGTCGCTCTGCGATCTTCATTTTTTTAAATTAGCGTCTCCCATACCTCATTGCGTCTATTAATAATTTTCCGGATGTGAAATAAAAATAAGTGAAAGAGCCCTGTCAGTTTTTTTTATCGGTTACTGCCATGTATTGCTTAATTTAAAATTTTAATCAACATGCGCTAAGGTATGAATGAAAATATCACATCCTCACGAGTACAAGTCCATTGATTTTTTGAAACCTTCCCTGACGGCTCAAAGCATACTATACCCTGTGTCAAGCACAGGATAGCATTTTCTTGAGCTGGGGCAAGGTGTGAAACGGCCTTTAGTCTCGGTTACATGTTGATATAAACCCTAAAGACTAGTTCCTAGGACTGTTCTTAATAAGATCTTCCCCCGCGTTTACCTGTAACTCTCGTCTCATTTCATCTCCCGTCGTTCACTTCTATATCACGCATTGTCATTTCGACTTCCATTCTCATTCATTAAGACTTTCATTCATGGCGAAATAAACAGAGCATATTCAATGCAAACCTTGGCATGATTACCCGAAAAGAAACAGGACTATGCATCTGGTTTTAGGATTTCTTTTGATCTTCTGGATTGAAATTTATCAAAGTGAAGAGGGATGATCGAATTATCTAGCTGGTGGACCAATTCATTCAATCATTCCAGTCTTCGATTCATCGGTTGATAAATCTCATTTTCTCATCTCAGTCTCAATCAATCTCATAAAAATTTTCATTAAAATGTGCTTTTATGTTTTTACCTGCACTTACGCTCTATTGAAAAGTTCGTGTAACTTAGTGCTAGTGTAAATATATCATCTAGCTTCGCCTCTTAATAATTATTATTCAGTACTAAACCCAGTGCGTGCGTCATAGCATTGTTCTCTGTAGGAGTATATACTATTTTACTTTTTCACTCCAGCATTTTTATATGTATGTATCACATTTTCTTCTCAAGTTCTGTCTGCAAAGCCCTTTGGTTGAAGGTTTTCTAACCTTGCACTAAGGAACTTTCTCGTGCGTAAGTAAGAGTTAATTAGGTAAGCTTTAATATATTTATTACTTGAGTAAAATTTACATTTACGTCATAAGAACTCAAGGATACTTGCGTTTAAAGAACTGTGTGCTGCCACTTAAGTCTTTGTCGTAACGTTTACTAAGGTGCGAGTATAGTTTTGCGATAAAAATGTTAAAAATGGCCTTCAGCGACCAATTGCGACTGCATAGAGCAGGCCTCGCATGGATTGCTTTGATTTGTAATGCGCTGTTATGTGATTACGGACATCAGTTGAGAAAATGTACTTGAAGGAAAAATATGACTATGGCAAAGGCGAGTATGTGTTGGATACTGACTGAAGAGACTCATTCCATGTCAGAAAGAGAAGGTTGTAAAATTAAGTAATTTCTCTTGTGAGGGATATGTCGACTCGTTACGAGATAATGGTCGTCGCGTGTACAAAGGTCAAAGGTAAATGCGAGTGAATCACGAGGAATAGGCGAAAGAGTTGGTGATGTCGGTTCTTTAGAGTCGTTACTTGGGTGAGTAGCAGATAGAAATAATACGACTGTGTTGGAGCCGCACAGTGGACTGAAATCGAAAAAAGCTGGCCAAAACCCCAATTTTCGACATTTTTATTTTTTTATGCTGGAATTAAAATTCTAAATTTCAGAACATCAAAGTGGTAAAACGTTGTATTTAATTTTTCATCATAAAAGTTCATTACATTCTTATAGATTTTTGTTTGAAGACTTTCGCAGTTTTTCTTGTCTATGAAGGATGATTTTTTCGGGAAATGCTGCATTTTGTTTATTTTATAAAAACTCAACGTTTCGCTTCTCGTACTGGAAGTATTCAGGAGAATGAGCGTTTACCAGCTCAGCTCGGTCTTATATAGAAACATTAATGTCCGTTGCACCATTTTTGGGCCGATTTGAGTCTTGTGCCGGAGATATTAGCCGTTGGGCTTGAGCAGGAGCCAGGAACCCTTTCCAAACCCGGATCAGGTAATATCCATCCTCCCTATTGAAGATATTTGGTCTTTTGGCTATTTATATGGCGTCACATATTAAGCGCGGATGGTATACTTATGTCTTGGCCAAGACCTGGGTTTGATTGAACATTATCCTATGTGCAGGACTTGAGGCGGAATATTCTTTGAGTTTTTAAAAATGAACAAAACGCAGAATTTACCGAAAAAAATCATCATTTATATAGATTGTCAAAAATGCAAAATAAAATGCATCATTCTTGGGAGTGTGCGGTTTTGACGAAATGTTTCAAAGATTTTTTCATTGATAATGGAATGTAGTACATAAACAGATCTTTCTTTAAGGATATTTCTCTACGGTATAATACTCTAAGATGATAAATAGTTACATTAATAAATATACAACCCTTATTTATCGGTTATAATTTTAATTAATTACTTTTTTTTATTATATTTGCTTAGAAACGACCGGCCGCTCGAAACTTGGCTACACGCGTCATTTCTGTTCTTGCTAAGACAGCACAGGGAGTTTGCACTCTTGCGTGAAACGTTACTGTCGGTGTGTGTCAGGATTCAATGTTTTTTTCAAGTAAAATTATGATTAATTTTACGGAATGCATTCTCCATGAAGAAAGAAGGGAAATGTTAACGGTTCGAGTGGTACAACTTCGGGAAAAGATCAAAATCCGGGTTCCTTTATTTCAGAGATACTTGTGGATTATGAAGGCTACTAAAAATGTTTCAAACGCCGCATGAGATGCCATGAACCTCGTATTACCCCAAAGTTGGTGCGATTAATTAATAAACTAAGCGTTGTAAATAATATTATATGCATGGCTTTATGATAAAGCATCGCGAAGACGCGTAAATTGATATTAAATGTAGAATGGTATCTCTAACTATCCGACGCTAACGGGCTATTTTATGCTGACCTGATTTTAGACTAAACTTCTGTTTCGTTATTTCCTTCTATTTTCCCAAGTTCATGGATTTTTTTCCTAAAATGTCGGGTTCACCGTGATTGTCAGTAACCGATGTACTCTTGTTTCTTATACTTGATATGGTGATATTGCGCTTTTGTTTAGGATTTCGTTACAAGCACGATAAGGACCGTAGTGCTAACATGGTGGCATTGAATCCAGGGAAGAGAGGACGAGAAGATAATGGAGGTGTTAGAGATGTGTGTGAAGGAGAATGGAGGGCATACGATAAACCGAAGAGGAGGAAGAAAAGGAAGCCCTGAAAGAAAGCAGGTTGCTTGATAGGTGGATGACTTTGTTACCTGGGGCAAGATTGAGACTCATAATGGAGTCCCCTCTTCCACCTAACCTCTTTTCACATGGTAGGAAAAGGTACAGACCCTCAATTAAACCTTAAAATGCATACAGGCAAAATTTTAGCGCTAAGTAATATAATTTCTTCAAGTTTACAGAAAAAAGTTCACCAACTAAAGAATTTGTCAATAGAAATTTTTACAGGATAGAAATGAAATTTTATAACCAGAATTCCTTCTCATCAAAAATTTAACTCACTATAAGTAAACATGATAGTTTATAAAATTGTAACCAAAATAATAAATGTGAAAACTTTTGTGATAAAATAGTCTAGGAGGTGGCCTTAATCCTTTACAAAAAACCCACTGCAGGGAAATGCCCGAACAAAAAGGAGGTGTGTGAAAAACCCTTAGAAATCCACACACAGACAGGCTAACTTAAGTTTTACACTAAAATATATAATACAAAGTTAAATTTAGATTTGATAAAAACATAAAACCACAGTTGGGATGAAGCAGTGGAAGGTACGTAAGATAATACTTGAGGAAGAGAAGAGATTAAATTAAGAAAATGAAGTAATTAAGGGGGATAAAATGCTGGAGACAGTTTTGGAAAGTAGAATGCTGGGTTAGAGTGGACGAGAGAGAAGAAACATTAACTATTTTCGATGCTATGAAGTTACTAAGAGATGTTCACTAACAATAAGTGAGCTGAGGTGAGAGAGATCAAGTGACGAAGTATTGCAGCCCTAGAACCCAGTCCAGCCCACGGGAATAGGAGAGTGTCAGCGATCCATCAAAAATAAGAATAATTAAATTATCCCCAACCGAATGATCAGCATGTAATATAGTATTGCATCATGCGATAGTTCTTTTTGAGTTGAATACTCTTCATATGTTTTATATTGCCGGCATTATTATAATTTTCGCTTTTAACTATCATGCTTCCGTGTTTTTCAAAGCAACATTATTGTCTGCTTAGCGTAATTTGATCATCGCCCATTGTTATAAATTACTTCTCAATCCGTTATTGCCATATCCTCCATTGTTAATGGTTCTCCATCTGTTGATCCTGTTATAATTAGTTATTGCAACTGAGTTTTTGAGAATTTAGAAGTATTATGTCAGTTTCACTCAAATGCGATTTGTTTTATCGCACTGTGTGTGCGTGTTGATGCTTTCTATTTAGGAAGTAGTGACTTAGTAATTGATTTATGAGACTTGACCAAGACCTTCGCCTCTGACGAGTCGAGAGGAATACGGATTTAGCGGACCAGAAGCTGTGAACAAGGAAACCCGCCATTAAGTCTTCTCCTCGTATCCCAATATATGTTCTTACTCGACTCATTAGCAGTCTATGAGTATATGTAATTCGTAACCTTGCATTAAGTATATATAGCGGGGTGTTGAGAAACGTTTTATATTTGTTCCCGGATTGACCCTCAAGCGTTATCCGGCATTCCTCTCGCACAGTAGGCGCTTGTAATCGACTAGCGAGATCCGTTGCTGAGCTGCCGTCGTGAGTCGTCAGTTGAAGTATTGTCACGACGATCCCTGAGAGAAGCCGACGCAACATAGTGAAGAATTCAAGATAGCGTACGGAACAATTAGCGGGAGACATTTATGGCGCCAGGAAGTCAGACTATGTGTCTCATGGCTCGATGATATTGAATGAAGTTTCATCGGAGGAAATACGATCCGTTTCCATACATTGAGGCCGCCTCAAGCATGAGGAGTTCAGCTCTATCTAGCCTCGTTATACCGTAATCTGGTGTAAGGGTGTTTTTTTTACCGACTTGATGGTTATTAACGGCGGTGTAGACACTTCCCCTTCGTGTACTGACGTGGGAAGCCCCAGGTTTCAATTCGTGAGCTTTGTCTTTTTAGTGCATCCAGCTGAATGTTTTATTTGGGCTCCATATATTTATTTAAAAACAGCACTCGACACATGGGAGTGCACTGCTCTCCTCTAACCCTAATGTGAGGTTTTCTGTACTCGCTCAGAATGGCAAGCTCCGATTACACCGATCTTCAGCTATAGAACTGTACATAATTTGGCTTTAGTAATTAAATAAAACGGCAGTAGTTGTACTGTCCACTTATATTCAATGTAAAATATGACACTACACGTGTTTCGACGCTTAGGGCGTCATCATCAGGTACCTGATACCTGATGATGACGCCCTGAACGTCGAAACACGTGTAGTGTAATATTTTGCATTAAATATAAGTGGACAGTGCAACTACTGCAGTTTTATTTAATTACTGAAATGCTGTTCCACTACGTAACGCCAGATACAGTCGAATTTATAATTTGGCGTATTTTCAATTTCAATGTATCACTTAATTTGTCAGTGGTCCCGTTATATTGCCAAAGATTACCCGACCCAAAAAAGTTATTCATTTGAACTCTGAACCGAAGATATGCAGAATTTGATGCGTCTCTATTATTTGATTCATTTAGTGAGTGAGTCCTATGGATTAGTTTAACGACTTACTTCTCCTTAAAAATATGCTTCTGTTTACTTCTAGTCAAAAATATCAGAGATGAAGGTATTTCAATGAGATCAGTGGGGTACTAGACGACTTATATGTGATTTTCAATTATGGCTCTTCGAAATGTATCGGTAAGGTCCTTTATCTCAACTGTGACATGTTATAAAAATGCATAGCTTTTCAAATGGGAAAAATATCATATTTATTCCCAGGAAAAAGATTGTGCTGTAAACTGTTGCGAGGATTAAAGCAGGAGCAAAAAATTAGGAGTGTTTCATTAAAATAGCCACCTAGCGGTGGTGACTGTTTTAACCATGCGCTTCTCCTGTGGCGGTTTCTGGTGCACTGTCAGGCCAAGACCACCGAGGTATACACGTAGATGTAAATCTCGGTAGTTTCGGTTATGCCCGCCGAAAAGCTCGCAACAGGAAGAGTTACCTGGATCGTTCTGAATCTTAAAATAAGGCTCTTTTGCTTTTAGAGTTAGCTCAGAAAATTGATATGATGGTCATTTCTCGGGGAATCACCCTTAAAAACAAAAGCCAGACGGGGTTTTGTTACCTTATATTGTATATAGTGCATTTCAAGAACCTAAACAGGTGCTAAAACTAAGACAAGTAAAAATATTTATCGCAGAAATGATGGAGATGGAAAATATTTCGTAATTCTAATTTTTCATGTGCCATTTTTACTGCGAAGAGCTCAAGAAAGGTAAATAAAAGGTGTGTATTAACCGATTCTATGATTTTATCAGAAATTACTCCCCCAGCGAAAGCTGGATTTGGCGTAGTTAGGAAGTTCAATTGGCAATGACGGAGAGGAAGAAACGTTGCTTGGCAGGAGATGTTTTTTTTCTAGTGACGATTATCCTTCCTTCCCATTTCTTGTGACCGCGTGGATTCCAAATCACTCCACCGCAAGTCACTTCATGGCTTGTTCCTCTCCCTTTCCCGTGACCGAACATCACCTGTTGTTGCCCAATTCTTTTCTCGCTTCACGTTGTTTGTTTACCCAGACTTCGTCGTGAACATATTTTTTTCTTCCTCTACTGCTCCTTGAGGCCCCGCGAACAAAGAGGTAATGAGATAGGAGGGTGGCTCATTGTGTCGACCGTAATTTGTTGCGAAAAACGGCAGGAATTTCAGCGTCGTTTTGCTTGACATTTCCGACGTACCCTCCACTCACTTAATATCCTCCCCCGTATACTCGTTTGATCTTCTTTTTGCACCCCCTCCCCCTCAGTCCATCCGTTAGGTCCACCACCCTATCTTCTTCCCTTCCTTCCTCTCTTGAGTTACCCTTTCCGGAATGGTAAGGATTAGTCACGATGACGGGGGCTTACTCGTCGTTGCATAATCACTCAACTACGTTTCTTTTCTCTTCTGTCTTGTTGTTTACTTCCCTACGGACATTCCTCCCCCCTTCAGGGTCGAGTAACGCTGTCACTACTGATGGACAAAAAAAAATGTTTTTTCATCATAACTCTAATCTTTCTTTCAAAAACAGTTCTCATTAAATTTAAACTCTTTAGAAAATCTTTTTTAAAAAGAAAATGTTTTAATCTCAAAGCTTGAATATTTTTAATAATTATAATGGTGAAAGTTAATAGCATAATAGTTATAATGGTGAATGCAACTACTAGTAGCACATCAGGTGAAATAGTTCACCTATTCTATATATATAGGCATATTATTATGAGAATATTGGTGCGGTGGTAAGGATACAGAAGGGGGAAATCCACCAGGCAAGAAAATTTTACCAAGAAGGAGGAATTGATGACGGGAAATTTGAGCTGGGACATGAAGGATTTATGAGGTAGAGCCTAATGAGGAGTGAATCATCGTATGGTTCAGAAACTTTTCGTATGGTTGCTACTTAAGGGTAGACAGAAGACTTTTGACATTTGGGTGTGGCGAAGGATGGATAAGATAAACCTGGTAGAATGGTGCATAAATTAGGTGTTAGACATATTTGAAGGGGAAATAAGTCTGATAAAATAAATCCGGAGCTGGCAATAATAGTGAAGGAAGGTTATATTGAGGGGCTGCGGCTAGCTGAAGGGTCATCCCATTTAAATTTACGTGATGGTGTTGCTTCATCGTTTTTTATATTTAAAAAAAAGTCATACGGCCGTATTCATAGTTACGTTAGACTACGCCTACCGCAGGTTTAAGGAAGTTAGACCGGCGATGTCGTTGAACTCATATTCATAGCTTCGTTTTAGCGCTGATCGACCTTAGCCCCGGCAGCTTTAGTCCGGAGGAAGTTAAACCTATGGAATAATGGTTTAACGTTGAGTATAAGCTCCGCGCGTCGCCACTTTTTCTTCAGTTTTTGAGGTGTTATGATTTTCGAAGGTGTTAAGTGATTAATCGCGAGTTCTCCAAGTTATAGCTAATTTAAGGGGTAATATTTTTTGTTAGTCTATCGTTAGGAATAGTGTTGGCAAAGTGATTTAGGTTTATACTGACGTAAATAGTTGTATAGGCAGTAATGAAGTAGTTTCATTCTCAGGATACATAGTTAATTATTTTTTTATTTAGTTTAATTTTATTGGTAATCGGGTTAGTTAATCAACTTTATAATTTAGTAAGTACATTTTTATTAGGTATTATCGCTCGCACTGATTAAATTTGTTTTCACATCGCTTAGGTGTGTTCATTTGTTTACATTTCGTATGGTGAGTTTTTTCAATCACGATAATATCAATAATGCTTCATACCTTTCATACTTTGTAACATCCTTTTGTTTACATTTTACATAGTTAGTTTTTGACGTTCATTTAAAATGGCTGTGCGTTTTGATGAATAACTTGTTTTAGTGAATTTATTATTTGTGTAGCTAAATTAAATTACGTGCATTGCACGAAACAAAACCGGGTGATTATGTTATATATTTTTAAGGATAATAAACTTAAATAAAAATAGAAAAATGAATTGCAACGCGTCTAAAAATAAGTCATAAACAATTACAAAAAGGAAATCGAAGATATCCAAAATGCAGGAAGCAGGATTTCGGGCCGATTTCAGTGAGCAAGAAAGTCCCAGAAGCAAGTAATGAGTGGTAAAGGCATGGGTAAAGGGTTCGAAGGCAACGCACATCTCCTCAGAAGACCCCAAAAACCAGTTCAGAAATTCCAGGAAATACCCTGCTACTTGACGAATAGCGGTGTTGCCAAGCGTTCCATCCTCGCGCGGTAGGCAAGTCTGGGACTCCGTTAGTCCCTGAGGCTATCTCCCTCGACCCAATCTATGAATACCAACTTTTAGTACCGTTCTAAACCGCACTTAGACCGGACTAAGTTAAACCGCGTAACCCCAGGTATAACTCGAAATCTATGAATACGGCCGATAGTGATTGCTACCTACATGCTGAGTATAAAACAATCATTTAAAAAAAATTGGAAATTACTTGTCTCAAAATATAACCCTATAAAGTTTGAGCCGCAGGGCAAATTTGGTTGTAATATGGATTAGTGACTAATGTCACCAAATCTAAACCGTTGGAGTATTCAAAGAACATCCGAACGATAAATTTACCTACATTTATTGTTCTTTGGCATGAGTCAAGTTGCAATTGGCTACATATAATCTTACCACAGTTAATCAAGGTCAAGGTTCAGCTAAGTTATCGATGTTTTCTTCAAGTATTGCTTCAATTTTAGCTAAGAAGGGGTTGAGACTACCTAATGAAATTTTTTGTTTACATACTATGATCTCTTTAAATTTATAATCCAAACCAAAACTGCTTTGTGTTTCTCCCCTTTTACTTTAAAAAATCATGAATTCGTGAGAAAACCAAAATTCCCCATTTTGAGGGCCGTTTTTTCCAAAGTAGGGGGTGTAGTAAAAATGTTTTGGTTAGTGCAAAAAAAGCACTAGTGAGTGAAGTTCACTTTGTGAAATTTTCATTATGTATTTCAAAAGGGTGTGAAAGTTACAATTTTTCAAATTTGATGAAAACGCGCGAGAGCCCTTCCACCGTGTCTAGGTAGAAATGTTTGGGACAATGAATTTTCTAAAAATGCATCATTTTTGCGACAGAATAATGTGAGATGCGTCTTTTGCATTGAGAAAGGTTAAAAAATGTATTGCCTTCAGGAGAAAACTCATTAGCGGAGGTTTGACATGCGTATTCACCGTCGTCAGCTAAGTACGTTACAACTACACCATCAATCAACCCTTACTTAATCGGAGGAAACAGCGTTTCATGTATAGATACATACATTTTCTATACATCGATATTTTATGAGCATCCCAAATTGTTGGCTGTATGCTGTTCAGCTCCAGAGCAGTTCACATAATGGATTGATCTATTGGGATATATTAAATGAAAAGTTCAATAACAATTTTTATGGGAAGTGTTGATTATTGAAAAGTGGAAAAAATTATATCCTTAAATAAATATGGACGAAAATTAATTGCATTGCGAGTTGGTTTGCACATCGAAACGTTGTGTTTACCACGAAAAAAAATATTTGCAAATGTATAATCCTTTTCTTGGTTGCAAGTGTTGTGATCCTCTACAGCGGCACAAAATACCAATTACGTCTGCGAAATCATTACGTGAAATAACTCTAAAATATTCTTAAATGAATGAACCTTAAGGTCTTATACCTGGAAAATCCATGTGCACCACATGGTACACCAAGATATCGGATCTTAAACTGAACGTTGCTGATAACGTCGAGGACGCGCACTGCATTGAACCTGTTAATGACCGAGCGTATAGATATAGAACCTGAATAGTCTTTGTAATCTGTAAATGAAGCGTGCTTGGGCCTTGTGTTTCCCAAGTGAAAATCACAAAACTTAACTCGGCCCAACGTGTTTCAGCAGTAACGAAGAAAGTTAATTAATTATTACAAACGGCTAAGGTGAAACTGGCTAGTGGTCTTGCCATAGATTGTTAAACTACTGGCTCGAATGCAAACTGCCTCTTAAAAAGACGAAAGGGTTAAAATTCTCAGCTTGGTGCCAAAATATTGGTCAATGGAAGAAATATGTGATGAATTCCAAGTAAGTGAACACTTGATAAAGCTTACTCGAAAGCTGATTAAAGAACAAGGTATTTTACCGAACATTGTTACAATGAAGTGTGGGCAAAAAATCAAGCAGTATGTCATAGATGCTGTTACTGGGTTTTATGAAAGCGACGAATTTAGTCGACTATGTCCTGGAAAGAAAGATTGTATGTGTCCGAGACAAAAGTGTAAAGAAATTGAGTAAGCAAAAACGTAACATCAGGGTGTAGCATGGACGTATTCCTATAGACTGAGTGAACTGCATGAAAGTTTACCGAACATTCACCTCAGTTTCCTTCGATTAGATCTTGATGAAAAAGTGAAATGAACAGATCTTAAACCTTAAAAATAACGATTAAGTCGCATGCATTTACGAAAACAACTGGTAGCTTGGCAAGATATTGGAGACATCTGTGGAGAATATGGATATGGACTACTATGTGAATATTTCCCATCCATGTGGACCGGAGACGTGATTCAAGAAAACAACAGATTCAACATGGGTTCCGCATTTCAACATACTGCGAGTGTTGTCACCACTTGAATTGACAACAACAGAAAGGTCTCACAAAATCGGCAACCAATTAAGTAATGACATCACTCAATCATGATGTTCAATTAGTAATATATCAGGTACATATACATTTTCTGACTTGTGTTTCCCTCTGAAGTAAACATTAAATGGTTTTGGGCATAGATCATATTTATGCCTCAGTTACTTACGCTTTGAAAAATATGCAGATGCTTGCGATAAAATATGTGGCAACATAGTCAGCTACTCATCCCTTGGACCTTGGTGGTTTAGTCTAAACCCTTCCACCTTGACGAGGTGGAAGGGCTCTCGCGCTTTTTCATCAAATTTGAAAAATTGTAACTTTTACACCCTTTTAAAATACATAATGAAAATTTCACAAAGTGAACTTCACTTACTGGGGCTTCTTTTGCACTAACCAAATTATTTTTACTACACCCCTCACTTTGGAAAAAAACGGCCCTCAAAATGGGGAATTTTGGTTTTCTCACGAATTCACGATTTTTTAAAGTAAAATGGGAGAAACATAAAGCAGTTTTCGTTTGGATTATAAATTTAAAGAGGTCTAGTATGTACACAAAAAATTTCATTCGGTTGTCTCAACCCCTTCTTGGCTAAAATTGAAGCTAAACTTGACAAAAACATCGATAACTTCGCTGAAACTTATCCTCGAATAACTTTGGTAATTTTATATGTAGCCAATTGCAACTTGACTCATGCCAAGGAACAATAAATGTAGGTTAATTTATCGCGCGGATGTTTTTTGATAACTCCAACGGTTTCGATTTGGTAAGATTAGTCACTAATCCATGTTACGACCAAATTTACCCTGCGGCTCAAACTTTGGAGGATTATATTTTGAGAACGGTAATTTCCAACTTTTTTAAAAATGGTTGTTTTAGACTTAGCATGTAAGTAGCAATCACTATGATTTTTTTGAAAAATATCAAAAATGATGAAGCAACACTATCAAGTGAATTGAAATGAAATGACCCTGGAGTTAATATCGGTTGTAAGTGCCAGAGAGTGGTGAAGAATAGAAGTTTTAGACTACATAAAGAAAAGCAAAAAATGCATGGAGATTAAAATGAATTAAATGCTGGAAAATCATGAAAGTTTCACGAAAGAAACGTTATTGATAACTCCCTTCGGACGTGAAAATTATGGGCAAGATCGCCCATGGGCCTACAGTTTATATGGCAGAATACCTCTGAAGGTGAAAAGAAAAAACATTTTATCCCTTCACGAGGAAATAGCAATTTTTACATAAGAAACCTACTCGAAATCCGTTTTACACGGGGCACGAAATTGCACAACTTTAAACTGCATGTTTTTGTCAATCGGGCGTGCAATAATTTTCGAATTAGAGTAGGGACTATTTTGCCATCTCGCGTTCATGCATTCGTGCATGCGTACTTGCAATTCACCGCTTTACACGATGCAATTTAAAATGCACGTTTGTACGTACATCAGATTGTGCAATTACGTGCCCCGTGTAAAACAGGCTTAACGGATGTATAACTAATTAGTAATATAGCAATGATAATAATTGACCAATGAAATATTTTCGCTGGTCTTCTCCATTGTTTCCTATGAGAATCAACCAAAGGTCGCGCATGACCCTCTCCATCCGTAGCTCACGCTTTGTTTAACTCTTGAGGTAATTGCGATATTCCATAGAGGAATAATCATTGGCCTCTACCGGGATTCGAACCCGGATCCCTCGATTTCGCGCCGAGTACTTTATCCAATTAGGCTACCGATACGTCCTTATCCCCTGTGGATTTTTTGGTGGCTTTATAGGAACAAGGTGTTCGAAGCACGAATGATTTTTCCTCTGTGGAATATCACACTTATGTGCACTTGCGGGTGACTCCGTAAAAGTAAATACCGTAGTTAGTCCTGGTATCCTCAAATTGGTCTTGGGGTAATAATAATTACTCTAGAGCTTTCAAAATTGTAGATTGCTGAAGATTGACAACAAAATCCTCATTGCGTTTCTATGCATGAATTTTCTGCCCCGGAATTCGTCCATAGCCATTGAATCACAACGATCGCAAAGCTGAAGGAATGTTTACATTGAATTCACTGTTGTTTTTCTGAGTATATGGGAACTATATTTTTTAAACAATTTTTCGTTACTTTCATCGGAAAATATCATTACCAGTATTATTATTTTAGCCGTCCATCACCAGCTGCCGCGCTCTATCGGTGCCTGAATCGGAGTCGCTCACCTATTTATGGATCGAAACTTCTCAATGCGGTGACCGTTTACTGGAAGACTTTATTTCGTGTTCCGTTCCCCTTCGTGTTTCGACGGTAACGTCTGTAACTCAGCGAATGAGGCAACCTTCTGGAAAAGACTCGTTCTTTACGTTTCCATTATTTGCTAAAAGCGGTCGAAGTAAAATGAGTATATTTGCGTTTGACTGCACGTGCAACGAGAGTTTCCTTCATAAACGGTTTAAAATGATTCATAATATTCCTCCTAACTGAGCAGAGTCCCATCGCTCTTATTCCTTACACGAGGTATGTCGTAATATGTATGTCCAGTCGCCCGTCCTCTGATGCTATTTTAACAGCCGCTGGTTGCAACTCCAGGTTAAATCACTAACGTTTCACTATATGCTCTTTTTTCTCCATTTTAGGGAAATAAATGGTATAAAATTTCAAAACTTGGCTATTAACACCTGACTATTTCAAATGATTGCAAACACATGCCATACGAAATCTGGTATTTTCAGATTTTACATATCACGCATACTTTTAGTATTTCTCTTGACTTGAAATTATTCAGTCACTGCTTTGATGGATTTTGAAGAAAGAAAATGTCTAATTTTCTATAAGAAAACAAAGTGATCTTGTAAGAAATGAAAATATAGATGGCGCGAGAATAGTTTTAAAGCAAAAAATAGAACGAAAGATCAATAACCTACTCCGTTGCGCGAATGCTATCAAATTGTATCAACTTGTCAACAGTTTGTGAATGTCGTGGACATTGAGAAATGAATGATGATATGGAATTAAGGAATGAATAGTGGTCCTACGTGAAGTTAAATGTGACATACCGACATTCTTGACTTACTTGAGGGCGCCGATATTAGAGCCTGAGAAACTTCGTTTTCATTGCCTTCACGTGATCGGATTTTCCGAAGAGCTTGGCCATCATGTTACAACTGAAGCTAAAACAGATGTAGACTTGAATTTTCTCGGAGCTGGTTGACATTAACTATTGCATAGACTACAAGAGCAATAGTGTTCAAGATGAGGATACGTATAGCTGATAAACTCATGGACTTACTAATTTTTGCGAAAAATCTCCCGGTGCCTGGCTGTTGAAGGATATTTTTACTGAAGACGCTACAATTTTAATGCAGAATACGATTAGAATCTACAAGCGTTGTTTCTCTGAAATCGAACAAATAAAATTATTTAAAACGTATAATTAACTATGAAATTTACTTCATCCTAAAGTATGTGAAGCCTATACTACTTGCTACTTTGGAATCTCCTCTCTATATTTTGTGTAAATAAGTGAAATATCTGAACATCATATCATTCATTGAATGAAATAAAAATTGATCAACTAGTGTTATGCATGTAGTTCCAATTAGGTTGGGCTCTTTATGGACGAGTCTATTCGGTGCATTACTTTTTGATAAAATATTTGATCTGAAAATATGGGACTAAATAGTTTGACTCCCAGCATATATAGACATTCAGGTACATACAAGAAACATCTGCACATGGTAATTTAACTAAGAAGACATAGTCTAGGAGATAATTTTACCAAACTATAGTCACAGAAATAATACAATATTTTTCTTCTCAAGCTCTTCCAGATCACTTAATTAGTAGTAGTAGTAGGTAGTGTATTCAGTTAAATGTAATAAGATCTTTCACGACGTAAATTTAAGATGGAAATTCATGGAAGTTATAAAAACATTAATTAAGGAGGTTCCACCGCGTCTATGTGAGTCAAAACAAATACTTTCTTCCTTTACTATATGCATACTACATTTTTGATATTTTACACAAAAAATCCTGCTTTCGCTGATGAAATGCGTAACCTTTAGAAAACAAAAAGTAAGGTACGAAAAATGCAGATTATTACACGAATACGTTTTAAATGAGCACTTTATTCAGCCATAGGAGGCGACTGCAGCGCCATTTATAACGAATTACCGCATTTTTACTTCAATTACGGCATTAATTCCCCAATAATTAAAAAAATAAGTCGGTAAGATGCCTATATTTTATTTTTATTCAATTTTTCTGGATAATTTCCTTCTTATGAGCAATTGACCACGAAAATGCCATTTATATTTTATGGAAAAATACTTTATTTCCCCGAATATCTCTCATTCTCCCATTGATCACCATGTAATTTAAAGTTCAATTGGAGAATAAAATAGCGTTGAAAGGTAACATTTTGTTGTTCTTATCAGATAGAGGAGAAGTTTTTTGTACAAGTAGACAGAATATGAATAAATTAACATGTAAGTGGTTTTACGATGGAACCACTGGTGGAACACCACAATGAAGTATAATCAAGTACTTACATCAGGTTAGAAAGCACGTTTAAAAAAACTGTTCCTGGAAGCAGAAAAAATGTAATGGCGAGAATATGACTACGCAGTGCTCATAAAGAATTGAAATTAAGATCTAGCTCACTTGTCGTTGCGAAAGATGTTCATAAATCTATTCTCCGTGACCTTTTTAGTATGTGAGTATAGTTTATATCCATTGGTTGAAGTCTTTTATGATAGTCTCAAACGAGTGCATTTTCATATTAAATTCCATCAAGTGTTTTCATTGAATGAAATATATCGTAAATATGCAGTTCCACCAAGTCACGCCTGAAACTGTGCAGTTTATGAATGAAATATGCCGAATACCTGGCGAGGCTCGGAAATTCCGCATCAAACCGTTCAGAGCACCTGAATGTACTCCCAATCCCAGTTCCCGGCTCCACTAATCGCATCTTCTCTGGGAAAAAAGATGGCAATTAATGATGAATTATCTAATAGAGACAAGTCAAAAATTGTTAGAAGTCAGTTGTAATTGATAAGTATAACTTAATTTTTCCACATAGACTTATTACAACAAAACGACCTAGGTTTCGACGAAGCTCGTCATCATCGTCAGGTGGTGATGACGAGCTTCGTCGAAACCTTGGTTGTCTCGTTGTAATAAAGCTATGTGGAAATGTTAAGTTATACTTATCATTTACATTGCTCAGCAAATTCTATGAAGTCACGCCCGAGAAAACGGAATATATGGAAGCCAGATGTTTATTTTATGTTTGCAGGTCTTTAGAATTGACTTGCGCTGGTCAGGCCTGACCTGGCCTGGCCTCCCTAGGCACTGGTCAGGGGGCATCATACATGTTTTTTCCTCTAACTCATACAATAACTCTTATTTCAAAGTAACACATATGACCGCAGGGCATATCTTTGTACGACTTTCGTGGATATGACATCTTTGTTTCAAATTTGACATTACATTCTCTGTTGCTAGTTCCTGTATATTACCGAGGAGAGATAAGAGTCTGTTTTTGGCAGGAAAACTGGCTTCTTAGCTTAAGAGCTCGGGTTCAAGCCCCTTCAGAGGTCGAGATTTTTCATCAAAATGCTGACCCCTACTTTGGTGCCATGTGGAGGGCAGTTTAAGTGCAGTATCGTATCTACGAGGTGGGGTTGGGCCCCTTGCTGCCATTCTTAGTAATTATAATCAGCGAAGTACACTAGACTGACCGCTGAAGTAATCTGCCCTATTAAGAGCAGTAATTTTTGTGACAAAATAACCTGTTTAAATCAATAACGGAAGGAGAAATGAATGATAAATAATCACAGAGGAAGACCAGGAATGGAATATATCAGTCAAATTATGGACGTCACAGTCTAGAATTGAGTAAAGATGAAGCGGTTGGTGGAGAGAAGAGAGTGGATTGGAGAGTTTCAGCAAACCAATCTTCGGATTGATGACTTGTGATGATCATTATGAGGAATTGGATTTGTTTTTATTAGTGGTCAATGGATGAATGTATGAGGAAATCCCGGCGTTTTCAGTTGCGTCCCTTGAAGAAAGGCGCGGAATGGTCACAGTTAAACGCCTCATCCAGCTTATGGAGTGCTGCACGGCTGTGGTGCTCTCCACATGGCACTCGTACATGGATTAGGATTCTACTGAAAAAGAAATCTAGATGACTGCGGGGATACGAGCTTGCATGACTGGAGGTCAGTGCTCTAGCCACCATATCCACCAAATCTCCGGCAGGTTAATTCGAATGTCGGGCATTTCTCCACCTTTCTGTCTTTTCCCAAGTAATTTTACCATCGCTAGCCTTTTCACCTTTCCTCTATGGTGCAAATGAGCTCAGCTGTCGGCCGCTTTCTCGAATAACAACTACAAAGGATCTCCTGTTGTGATGCGGTATCGGAGCGTCATTATGATCGGCGAGTTGGAATCCGTAAGCGCACCGACGACGCTTTGTCTGCCCTGCACCGCTTCTTTCCTTTAACCTCCGCCACCCTTCCTCGAAGATAGCCACTGCCTTTGGCGGGGCACCCTTCCTCCCCCGCCTCCCGCCCCGCAGGCCACAGCCTCGTCCACTCATATCCTCCTCCTCCTCGGGCAGCCGGCGGCCCATCCTTCTCCGCATCCTCCTTTGATAGCGCCTTCCCATTCGTCACTACTCCTCCCCACCCGCTTCCCGATGCCTTCTTCGTCCCCGCTGCTTCCTTCTCTTCCTCGGGACCCTTCCACACCCGGCCTCAGTCGTCCACGACGCCGTCGCTGACGCGGGAGACTTCGACGCGCGAACGTCCGGTTGCGGCAGGCACACACGATCGGGGAATACGGAGACTTCAACGAGCGTCAGCGATTCGGAAGGTCTCCTCGTGTCCTCTCCGTTGTAGACGTTCGTCGCGGGAAGACTCCCCAACCCATTGCCACCTCTGCGGGAGCGGCGGAATTGTTTGGGGACTGTCGGCTACAGGTCAGGAGCGACGGAGGACCCGTCTGCGCGCCATGCTGAAGGTATCCCTTTCGGTGGCATACTTTCAGTAGAGCATTTAGTCCTGGGTGATTCACCCTCGGGGAGATTCTCAAGTACTGCCTTGGAGGATATTCCACATTTTGTAAATAGTTATTCTCTTAAATTTTCGTTTAGTAAAATCCGTTTATGATTCCACGTTTAGGATATTCAGGTTTTTTGGCACTAATTGGAGCAAGTATCCAGGGAGTATCTGATATACAGGCATATCTGATGCGTCACTACGGTTGAGAGTTACTAGTACCAAAGAATCAGAATCATTCCTTACACATATTTTGAAAATATTCTAATGTAAATAAATTTACATTGCACCAACCGTGGAGGAGATTTTGATAAAATATCTCAGCATACTAAAGTTTCAAAAATTTTATGATTAAAAAAAGCATTAAAAAATCCTAAATCGTGCCAAAATAACTGAAATGTGCTAAAAATCATAATGAAGCCATAAAATGCCACGGTAAAACATAGTGTCAAACTAAGCTTTTGCCTGTGTCTGTTAGTAAAAGTACGCGAGATTTGGGAAGATACTAGGGAGCAAGTGTTAGTTGAACATTTTTAAAAGTCCAATGGAGATTAGCGTTTTTTCTATTGCAATTTGGAGAAAGCTGGTGCAACAGGGTTTTTGGAGAAACAACTGTTTGTGATTGTTCGAATCGGAAAAAGGGTTCGCGGCACTATTTATACTGTGGAATAGAGAACTCTTGTTTACTTTTGGCCCTGAAGAGAGCATTGGCTCTCAGCCTTGATCGATAGCTTTGACTAAACAGATAATTTAAAGAAAAAGCCACCAGAACCTGGTAGATAACGGTGCCCAAAGGCATAGCCAGGATTTGAAATCGGAGCCATCCATTCAGTAGCCAAATTCCGTGTTCGGTCTCTTGTGACACTTTTTGCTTCACAATAAATTTGTGTTGTCCAGGCATTGTGGAGTAGAAACGTGTATATTTACTAATAAGTACTATGACGATGCAATTTTCCACATAAAATGTTTTTAATCGTCCCGGGTTTCGATGCACTGCATCATCATCAGTGCAGTGCAGTGCAGTGCATCGAAACCCGGGTCGATTTAAAACATCTTTATGTGGAAAATTGCATCGTCATAGTTCTTATTATGTTCAGATTCCACAACATTTCGCCTGGTTCCTCCCTTTTTGTGTATATTTACTGATTGAAGAGCTGTTAAACACGTGGGGTTTATATAATTATACTTTACAGGATATGTTATAACTCTCGACAGATTTTAGTGGAGGTTTCAGGCTCATTGAGTTCCATTTATGTACCTTGAATACATCTTTATTTGCGATCTAAAGAGCTTCTGTCAGAAATAAAATTGGATACTGTAAATTAATCTTTGCAGCATACTTAAGCTGTAAGCGTGACAAATGATGAGATATTTACTTAAGCATTTTTCAAGCCAGGCGAGGTCATCCTCGTATTTTTTTGCCGGATGGAAGGTCGCGGAATGTAATTTTGCATAGGGCATAAATTAAAGAGTTGCCACTCATTTTTTTCGGAGGTCACCTTAGCAGCCAAAGCAACCGATTTCTCAACTTCTGTGACAGATTAAATTCTTAGATACAAATCATATTGCAAAGGATCCTAGAAAAGTTAATTCATGCTTTTGAGAACTTGCATTTTAAAATTTAAGCTTTCCAGTTGTAATCATCAAGGTTTAGTTTATTTAAGTCTATAGATATAATAAATGGTAAACGAGTGATAATTTATAACTGATGACTAACCAATTTCACTTGTTTTGTGAAGAAAAGCACAATTTTACTTAACTATCTAGTGCTATAGCCTTGAATGTTTTCAGATTTACTGTCTGAAACTTTGTAAATACATCATTTCATCAAGTTTAAACTGAGTTATAAATATTTAATTCACTTTTGAGGTATTTTTTATCCCGTATTTGAATACTTGTTAATAGTTATCAAGAAATCTCTCCCCAATATTCAAGGTACGTACAATAGACTAAGAATGTCTCTTGAAAATAAATGTAAACAGTTTTCGTTAATTTTTGTTTAAAACCGAGATAAATAATCATGTACAACGAATTAATTTTAATCGACCACATTCTATTTTTTTCTCACCTGGCTCACGGATGATTAATCTACAAACTTTTTTTAACATCCGTGTGAAAGGCTACCAACTCCTTTGGGAATCGAGAATTTAAATTTCATTGTGTTTATGGCCAAGTTGCCATTAATACGAAAGGGAAACCCCTACTCGGGAATCAAGCGCTCAAATTATTCTCTTCATATGCCTGGATCTTGTGTGTCTTTGCTGGGAAAAGGATTGAGAATGAAGATAGACTCAAACCGGTTCAAGACCAAGGACGGTATGAAACGATTTAATGCTCATTCGGAATACGGGATTGAGTGGCAGTGAAAGTGAGGAAGAAGATCATCGCATTTGAGGAGGAAAGTCAAAGAAATAGAAAACTTCAGCATTTGCTCACAATCGGACTCTAAAATATGTAGCTATCCCTGAATTCCCTGAATTGCATATTATTATGGGTGATTATTTACTCCATATAAAATAACCTATCCGCATGCATTTCGTTACCACGAGCATAAATTGCTTAATAAATTAATTTTCTTGCCGTACTGCTAGAACTGCTTTATCCATGTTTAAAAATGATCACGAGTTTCAAGTATCCTTCGGGCTTGCATAATATTGACGGTAATTATGAGTTATCAAATTTAATGAATTCAATTCAATTTAATTTTGGCAGACAGCATTAGAAAGAAATTTCTTCTAAAATTTCATGTTGCAAATAAATATTCATTATTAGAATTTGTTATCTGAATAAATATGGTCTGTAAAACTCATATTAACACACAATGGAGACAACCTGTCTACATTAAAGAATATTTTTGTTATACTTTTCCTTGACCGGCTAAGCGTACGAATTTCTTAGCACTATCATTCTGATTAGGTACTAATCTGGTGAGGATTCTTCTTGAGATACGTTGATTGTAAGAAGATTGGGTTATTACCCATAAAAAATGTAATCTTGCAAAAGACCATGAAAGAAACATTGCTTGTTTTGAACTCAAAGCAAACGCTTGATTAAAATTCTTATTGGATATTCTTGTTGAATTGTGGAATTAGCAGAATACTAATTGCACAATATAAGAACATTTTAGTTGGTAGTTATATTTTAATTTCAAGTAATCTATGCACCCTTGTTAACCTCCTGTATTATACGTTTAATCATGGGCAGTCGTTGCCTATCTTGAAATTAAATTCAGAATACTTGCCATACCTTTCTTGAGGTAGATCAATGTGTTGCCGAAGAAAGTTATATTTCCATTACATTTTGAGTTCTAGTTCAATATTTATAAAATATAGTGCAAAAGAAGCAATTTATGTCCAAGTTTCACAGTTCCTTCTATTTAAAGAAAAGTTGAATAGTTCGAAATGAGAAGACATCCAGGAATCAATTTATCAGTGGACAGCTGCAGTAATATTTTTTGGTGGTTTTAATGAAAGAGAATAGGCAAAGTTTTACATTTTACTTCTTGCTAGCTTTAGGTGCTGATTAGGTTTAGTTTATCGTTGTGGAAGTGAACTAAGTGAATGGCATGCGCGAATCCGGATGCAAAGTTTTAATACATAATGGAAAAATAATGAAAGGCAATTGTTTCTCTAGTGTAGTCATGCTCATTGTCAATGCAGCTTTATTTATGGCGCAAAATCTGCCTTTATTCGAAATAATTCCTGTGATAATGATATGGAAGGTTTTTAAACCAGTGATGTCACATTTTCGATGTCAAAATTTCCTTTATGTTTTCCTTTGTTAGAAATTACTGTGCATAATTATTTGTAAAATGCTATGAGATCCTCAATCCGTCTCAAGAAAGACTTGGTTTGGCAACGAGAGTGACAGTTGAACTAAACTTACATGCGTCATCCTTTAATATCGCCGCGCTCTAACCTTTACCATTCATTCTTAATTGCGTGACCATTCCCTTTCATTGTAATAATTGTCCAAGCTTGAAAGACGATTCTCATAATTTGATCTCATCCTCTAATGCATAATTCAAGACTATTGTGAAACATATTTCTTCTTTACACCGTGCAATTAATGGAGTTAGTGGTTAGTAGATTATATGATGAACTTTTACTTATATTTTTTTTCAATTTTTGAAAGTGTTGTCATGGGATTTTCTTTTTTCTTCCAGACATCGGTGATAAATGTACACAGTTGTTTATACATATATGCCCACAGCGTTCAATCAGATGGTTGGCTAGCAAAATGAAGTTAGAACTCACCAGGTGCCAAGGCATTACATACACTGCGTGGAATTGATTCATAACTCCGACTACTTGAAAAAATCAGATTTTAAGAGTAATACGTATGACGTTATCTAAAACCTCCATCCAGGCGATTCTGGAGCGGCTTTCAATGCAGTATGTAGATGTAGATAAGGTGATATTTCCTTTCACTGTGCCTCTTGTGACAATATTCTTTTCCAAGAAAATTATTCAGATTATGAGTGTCTGTAAGAGTATTTGGATGTTGCGGTGTTAATGATACGGGTGTTTTTACTTCAATCGAGTCCTTTACCCACTGTGCGGACTCGAAACCATTATTAATAACCGAACTTGCCTTGCAACAAAGTTTCCCAACATTGTTATTCCAATCGCTAGCAACGAGCAGAAACTCAGTTTCAGTCCAGGAGTGGTTTAATGAACAATTAGTAGGTACATTTCCTAATGTTACTTTTAATGAAAGCTCTATATTTATTAAGTTTTATATCCCTAATCCCATATTATTTTCTCGTTAAGACGTTCTGCGTTGTCCCTCTTCACTTTGTAATCTTATTACTTTTATCATTTCTGTTTTCTGTTTGAACCAAAATCTTTATGTGCGTTTCAATTTTGACTGGTACTCTGTCTCCATATTTTACCTGCCGTGTAGATAATAATCGGTTAAAAAGTATTTACGTGAGTTTTTACACCGATCAATTTTGTACAGTAATTACTTTTAAAAGAATGTTTTCGCTGTTCTTTGAAAACACTTTCCTTTATGTCCCCGAATTAATCTTCCTGTCACTCTATAATTTGTAAGCATTTGATTACGAGACAGATTTTGCTTTCTTTCCTTGAAACATATAACTGTTGTTCGGTAAACTCAATGTATTACAGTTGTATATCTTTCATATTCGAATGCTTTCAATGGATGAGCCTGCGTATTCTTCCAGTGTTTTCACGAGAATGGCAATTCGGTTTATATGAGTAATGAACGACTCTAACTAAAGCCGCTCTGAACATTCATTCTAGCGGATACGCATTCGTCTCAATCCGTTGAGTGATTGCGCGTAAACATGGCCATTAGTCATTGCCCACGCTCTTTGTTTGAAGCAATCACTCATTGCGGCCCTTCTTCGATTTCGGTCCCCTTGCTCGCTCCCGGCAAAGAAAATTAGGGCCAATCAATATCAATCTAAAGACCAGTGAAGAATTATAGACAATTAAAATATATTATAATATGCATTGTGAGAAAACAAACCAATGTTCACATATTGTAATCTAATCGTACTTGAAAGTGTACCGTTAGCATGACATGCCAACAAGAGGAAAAGCAAGGAAAAAACAAGGGGGCTCACGCGCTCACTTTCCATCGTCGACGTCTAGTGTGATTTGGTCAGAATGTTGTTTGTGCAAATGATTTAGATTGCTGTCTCACACCCTGCAAATGATGCCAAGTATTTAAAGGCAATGAACATAGTGACAATGATGCACTAATCCATCAACATATTTACTTCACCTATGTAGGCATATAATAATATTTTTCTGACGACAAGCCCTGGCTGAAAAATGTATTCCCGCTGTCGAGAATTCCTAATTAGTTCTGATGATTTTTTTCCCAGCGAATGACAAATGTTAGGATAGAATAGAGCAACTTCAATCGTGACTCCGGATAACTCCGGAACTCCAGATATGCGCTTAGCCAAGGATGGAATCCGTTATACCGAAAAATAGCAATGAAAAGGAGGAACGACAATAGCCATTCTGAGCCGACTCGACCCGCGAGTACTGTTATATATCCGAGTACTTGACCCACAAGACGGGTATATAAGCGAGGACAAATGAGGCCCTGGCATCAATGCTCTGAAGACGATGGAAGTGTTATCTATTAAAACGTCGGCAGCAGCCAATTACCTGACCCTGTGGAAATTCCGAGAACACCTAACGTATGCCTTATTAGATTTGCTTCCGCTCAGTTTTCTTCAGGTTTTTTCATTATTTCTTTCTTTGCCTCCTCATATCTTCTGGAGACCTTCTCTCACTGCATTATCACATTTATTTTCCTTCTTCTTCCTTGTATTCCCACCATTCTCCTTTTTATCACAGACTTCAACACCTCGTTTGCTCCATGACAACTTTGTGATGCCATATGCCGTCAGCAAACACACGCTCTCTCTTGGCTGTGATTAGCACTTTTCATCCTACGAATCGAATTTCGGTTACAAGTCATTTCTCCACGTGGTCCATATGATTGACCATTGATGTTGAACAAATACAGCGAGTTCCTCAGCACTTATAGATTCACTCATCACATCAAAACTGAAAAAATATTAACCTTATTTCCGGTTTTTGTGGGTTAACTCTCGTGACTGGGTTTGCATACGAAAGCAATGACTCAAATGTAAGTTTCAAGAATGCTTATGGTCCGCCAACACGCCCACGGATGCTGGATATAATACCAATGTGAGGAAATCCGGAGTGCTAAAAATTATTTGACTTGATGGAAATACGAACCCGGGTTTCCCAATTTCCGATCATTTGTATTATCCAGAAGCGCGACCAAGCCATCCTAGCTGAAGGCAAAGATTCGTGGGGGTGTAAACTTTTTTATGCATCCTTAGTCCGTTTTCTACCCCCTTAAAGTTTTATTCAAAAGTTTATCCAATGCTCCCTGCCCTATGGAACCTTTCTTTGACTTTTACTAATTTATTTTTACTTATTTTCGTCCTTTATACGTTTATCGTCATACCTAGAATACCAATTGCTAGAACTGCTTGACTTTATGTTCCATGCTATAGTTTTATTTCTCTGGGCTTACTTGAAAGTCCTCGTCAATTCTCTCTTTTTCGAGGTAAACATTTTTATGAGTAAGTGATTCCTCTATTAATGGCATTATTATCTAACACATTTCCATCCTAAATACATAATTGCATTTAATTATTCTCCCAACCAGCCAACATCGTTTGTCACTCCTTAAATATTTCCCTTTTTTCGTATCCATTGAAGGACTGGTATGACGTAAACTTCTGACTTCACCAGCTTACGTCAGAACACTATTTTACCACAGAAAGTCGGGCGGAGATAGTATTTCTGGGGTAAGGTTAAAGATATACTCATGAATGGGAAAAAGTGTGAAGTGCCAGCTACACTTTTTGGCATTAAGCCAAGCCATTGTCTGTGTTGGGTGGATGCCATGTAAAACTCTATTTCCACCTACTGTGACGTAAATCCAATCTCGCTTTCCTGTATTCTTCACAGGTTATTTCCCTGTTGGCGAGCCTAGGGATATTTGGGCGTATTATATATTTTTAATCGCGTTGAAAGGCTGCGCGTGCGTACTGCGCTCTCGTCATCGTCGTAATGTCTCGAGGCTATTATGAATAACATTTTTTCAGCCTGATTCTTCTTTATATCCCGCTACTTTACCTATCTGTGTGGTACTAGTATGTCCGCTCATACGTAAGCATACACTCCCTTTCAGGAGTAAGCAGTCATATCTTTGTTTGTCGCTCAGAAGCCCGTTGGATGTCATCGAGGAAGGCAGAATCTTCGTGGAGGTATCGTTTCGAGGAGGCTTCGTGTACCTTCATGGTAGTTAAGGCTTCTCCAGCATCACTAGTGACTGGCCTGTCAGAGAAAAGGAGGCACTATGGCAACAGTTATTGACCTATTCATGACTGGTAAGTGGAACGAATCATTTCGATATATCATGCCCAGAATTTTATTCTCCATTGGAGACTTTTCGGGTCGAATTGTGTTTCAGGGTGGCGATGTGCATAACAACTCGTGTGTTGTGCATCCCGAAGCATGGAACCTACCGAATTTCACTTTCATCCCGGAATTCCAGAGGTCCGCAAGGACGTAGAATCCCGATTGACAGTTGACGGCCCACAACGGGGCTGGTGGTAGTGAATGTTCTTCACATGAAAGAGGGGGTACATGTGGACGTTGTTCGCGTAGGGATATATGATTTCCCCGCAACCTGTCTCGGTTAAGATGGTTGGAGGGAATTTTTTCTACGTACATCTTTGCGTGAAACTTTTCATGAGGGTTCTCTTCGACGATATCTATAAATAAAAGTGAAAAAATAGCATTTTTACCGATTTAGTTAATTAAACAATTCAATGACATTTTAATGCTATGGCACGTGAGATATATTCCGAAATTATTCGATTACATATGCGCAGAAACGTAGAATCTAAGATAGGAAAACGAGAATAAGCGTCAGGAGTTTGAGATCTAGGTATGTAGGAGGATGGAGAAGGTGCGATGGACGGAAAGGAAGACAAATGAGGAAATCCTTGACATTTCTGGTGAGGAGAGGAAACTTCTGGATCTGATTAGGGAGAGGTAGGGTAGGTGGCCATAAGATAATGGGGGATGATGGGTTGTTCTCGGCCGATTTAGAGGGAAGGATGTTGAGCTAGTGGGAAAGGGGAAGAAAGAGTAGGTTTTATGGACGGGATGAAGAAGGGTAGGACGTACGCTGGCATAAAGAAAGAAATAGTATTTGCAGTTTACGTATCCTAGGACCCTGCGCAAAAAAATTCAGAATATTTGTATTCACTTCCAGCTAAAAATAACTTAACTGGTAGATTGCCTAATAGTAGTAATAAAACATTTATGCTGAAACTAAGAAAGAAATATCATTTGTAGATAGGGCCCTGCACATGAAATCAATTCTTCAGGATTTTAACTCACTTCCATTTAGACCTACTTCAATCGTTAGATTACTTAATAATGATAAAAAATCAAAATATGTTTCAAGTGAGGCATGCTGCTCGCTCAGCCTCACGCGAAAGGGAACGTGGGCCCCACCGTCCCTCTGAGAGAGAAAGAAAGAGACAGACCGACCACCGCCTCCCGCTGTGCGTACGCCTCTTTCAACACCTCCACGTCAGTCCGCCTTTCACTTTCTTCCCAATCTACCTTTCTCTCCTCTCCTTTCGACTCTCCTTCCGGTATCTCTCTCTCTCCCCTCCCTCTCCACTTCAGTTCTTTTACTCTCCTCCCCTGAATCTCTTCCCCCCTTACCACTCTCCTTTCATCCCCCGGTCTCATTCTTTCAAATCATTAAAAGTACCAGAGAGTGGTGTACGTCTACTCGGCTAAAAGCGAAGGTGAAGCTTCCTCCGCCACACTGAGTGGCCATGATTAACTACTAGCGTAATAGGTATAAACATATTTATCTATACGTTTTCTGTGCATAAAGTGTTGAAATACTGAGTAATTGGGGTAGTATCGGTCAAGGTGATAAGGCAATATATTGCCATCTCCACCAATCTATCTCAAGAATTAATAGGCTAATGGGAGCTATGACAAGCATATCGTCTGCTCTTGAGTGCCTAAGCTTTATGTAGCGTCTTCCAAATTAAAAAGAATTAAAGACCGTAGGTTATCAGGAAACACCTACTGCCTACTAACATAACCATTTCAGCATTATTTTTATAATTAGCTCAGACGACCATCTATGAAAAAATAATTTCTTTCCAAATTACTGCACGCATTTCCGTTTAAAATATATTGTGAAATTTTTTTTATGAAGAAACAATGTTTTAGCATAGGTATCTCAAATGTTTAACTTTTTAAGGAGGGAACACAAGAAGTCGTCGTTACAATATCCGTCCTGTCCTACGATCTTCGACGAAGTTCGTCATGCCTCTTATGAGAAATGTATTCTGTTTTGGTTTACTAGACCATTTTTTTATAAACTACTTTAACTTATGTCAATCCTTTATAAATTTCTGTTTTTCTGGTTTGTTTAATTATTTTAGAAAGCGTTAACATTTACTTTCTGCTTAACTTCGTCGTGAATTTAGAGTTTTACCTATTTTATAGGTATATTTATTTTTTAAATCTTTTATGATTTCTACTTTCTTATTTATTTTCTTACTTTCAGTGCTTGTGAAGGTGCGTTAGATTTTTCTATTTTCGTTTCTATAATTCTTAGATATGGTAGAGATCAATTTGTTAATTTTAGTATATTGCATTGTTAAAAATTATTTATTTTAGTTCTTTTTATGATCCCCTCTGTTTCTTTTGTTAATTATTGAGAATTATTACCTTTTTTGTTTATTGAATCTTTATTATTTTTTACATTTGGTCATTTGAATTTTAATATTATTTATTTGGATTATTACTTGGAAAGCTTCTATTTGGGCGGTTTAATTTGACTAAGTTTTTGAATTTGTTGTTTTTGTAATTTTGGCTAGAAGAGGAGTCTATTTCACTTATAATAATTTGTATTTTTATTTTTATAAATTTAATGTTATTACACTTTTATTTTATATTTTTTAAGCCCTAAATTATATTTAATGTTTACTTTAAGGTACGAACCGCCAAAAAAACGAAAAAATAGACAAATAAAAACGTGTCTTATTCTATTCAACGAGTAATAATTGCAAATATATAAACTTTATCTTGAAAACGTCTCAAACGGTTTGGTTGAGACACCATATCTTGTAGGGTTCAACGAGAAATTAATTGCGCAAGGTCTGATCTTCGGAAAAATTCGTTAAGGGACCAAATTTGAGTCCTGAAACTGATATCCAGGCCAATTCATGAAGAGCTTGGGAATCGATTCGGATTTTTTAGGTAGAGCATTTTAATTTACGACTTTTTAATGAGATACAACGCATATTCGTATTACGGTGCGGCATTGTTACAGTAATTATAATTAGGAGAAAATAGAATCCAACTAAATTGCATATCATCATCAGTAGTCATTATTCCGAAGATTGGTTTGCAGCGGCTCTCTTTTCCACTCTCCTCTCTGCCATCCGCTTCATTCCTACCAACTATTGACTTTGACGTATTTTATGACGTGCCATATGTATTCAATTCTTTATCTTCCTCTATATTATTAAAATTTATTTCTCCTTGCAATATTGTTTTTACTATGCTTTTGTGTCGCAAAACTTGTCCAATAAGGTTGTCTCTCCTTTTTCGCAGTGTTTTCATTATTCTTCATTTCTCTCCATCTCTGCGTAGGACTTCTTTGTTGAAGATTCTCACCGTCTATTTGATCTTCATCATTCTGCATTAACACCACATCTCCATTGCTATCAATCTCCTTTACTCTGCTGCTGTTATTGTCCAGGCTTCACTGCCATTTAAAAGCATGCTCCAAGTATATGTTTTGATAAAGTGCCTCCTTACTTCCAAGAACGAAAAAGTTGAAATTTGTTTGTTCCTATCGTTCCATTTGGACTTGTTTGTCCCTAAATTTAGGTAGTTAAGATCAAACACACTATTTTAGTGTTTTAATCGGCCCATTTTAATATTAGCTACATGGTTATAGCCATTGTTTGTTTGCGGGAAAGGATGACGTAGCGGAAGAATTGAACGATTGGTGGACTTGCTACGTGTTGTCAACGACATTCAAAAAATTAATTTTCTCAGGTCGTATGATTTCTTTAGGAGTTCACATAAGGAAAATTACAGTTCGAGTGAAGAGCGGCCTCAAGATATTATTGTATAGTACATATGAGCCAACAATAAATCCTCTTCCCATTGAGAGCTGATGAGTGTCGTCTTACGTCAGAGAAAGTTTTTCCCGTCGAGTAACCTTTTTCCCTCGGCGGATCTCCCCCCCCCCCACTCCCCCCGGGCAGATATTCGTCATTGAAAACTGATCTGGCGCCGAAAATTGAAAACCGATGTCCGTAGGCTCTTAAGCCGCCATCGTTATAATACCTTTTGAACGTAAACGAGCGCATTCCTTCGTTGGTTTGGAGGCTGCCGATTTTCCGCTTATGGTGTCCCTCTGATGGGAGTAATTTGAGTAATATGGCGTTTGCTTGCCTATTGAGGCCGCTTTCGCTGCCATTTCGCCCTGTTGCTCTTATATCTATGTAATAGGCCGCTGAAAAGATAAGGTTCATCGGCAGCGAGAGTGACGAAACCCTCTCTTGTGGTTTCCCGCAAGGTAGATACTGTTTCGGAAAGTAGCGGGGCAAAATGCTGAAATGTTGTTGCATTAGTCGTGACATATTTGTGCCAAGATGTTTTGGAGAGTCCATTGTGTCTTGATTCAGGCCATTATCTCCTTTTTAATGGTAATGTTTTAATCTTGCATCAGCATTTCATGCCATTTTAAGCCAAATCATTACTTCCACATAAATTCTCTAAAGCCATTAGGGTCCGCTATGTATGAGAGATTCCGGTTTTTCTTCTTTTGGGGAAGTTTTGTCTCATTTAGATATAATTTGTACACCACTGTGACATCCGTACTTCTCGTACATGTTGACAAAATATTCGGTGAAATTTCAATAATTTAGTTCGTTTGAAAATTTATCAGGGTTTGATGCAGTTTTGATGCAGCATTATTATGAGACACTTAGAAATATTCCGCTGTTCATTGGTCTTTATTGGCCACTTTTACATATTATTCGTGGTCTCTGAGTTGCGTGTGTCACCTTTTAAATATAATTGCTTCTTTTGGTAACTAAGAAGAAGAGGATGCTTTTCATTATAACTACAGTGCTATTTATGCTAAGGAAAAGCATGCTATTCTTGATGAATCCCTTGACTACCATTAGTGCAACGTTAACTTTATCTTTTAGTTTCTTCGCCTGTATTTCTTTGTACTTAGTTCCAATAACAATCCCTTGCTCCGCAGTTGTATATCGTGACTATACTCCCATTTTACTAGGTCGTGTACATAATATTATCTAATGCCTTATATGCATGTAGGTTTATCTTCTCTCGTGATCTCCGTGGAAAATAGTTTATTTATGACCATCCATGTCTTTAAATAGTGCACCTCACCCTTTTCAAGAAATTATATGATTTACGAACTATCTAAAAACCTTGATCCATTCCGCGGGGCCAGACCTAGTTATAGCACGTCCGCTCTCGGCAGATTTAAAATTCCATAGTTAAATTATCGAGATCGAGCACTGTGTTTCCGTTGGGATGTCAAGGAGGAAATACATCATCACAAAGGTGTTGCAATTAATTGTTTCATGAAGTGATGTGAAAGGAGTTACATGTTTGCTTGTCTTCGTGCTGTCGGAGCTGCAACACATGCCGTGCTACAATAGCATAATGCTGATCCTGAGGTTGTTCATGACAAGGAATAATTTCACATAGAGTATTTTATTTTTTGTAATGCTGTGTACTCCATAGAGAAATTATTAAGTTCAAGGCATAGACATTCAGTTTTATTCAGAGCCGTTGGATTCTTTTGGTACACAAGCGACTTCCTGTATGTATTACAAAAAAGCAACCAAATTGGTACCTTATTTTTCAGGCTTGTTGGGATAGCAAATTCATTGGAGAAATTTTATTTTTTTCTAAGCTAACTTTTATTTAAATTATTCATTACGCAAATTTTATATTTAAAACTAGGTTCATTAGACACAAAATGAAGCATTTCATCTCAATTATCTACAATATTCATACGCGAGAGTTGGAATTGGTAACCGTGAACTTACATTAAAGTGGTTAACACGCCTTTCACCTAAGTACAGCAGCATTTCTACCGCCAGGTACATTATTTTTCATTCGTCGTACGTGCTTTTGACTCAATTCATAGCCTTATTAATCACTAGGTGTAATAGTAAACCGTGTAAATATTTTATTTAATGATCTTTGGAATACCCCTTTACGTGATCGTGAAAGTCAACTGTGATAATGCTTATTGTATGCTATATGATCACGTAACCTAATTCATAGTTAGTTTTATCACTAAATTTTCAACACGATAGAGTATATATCCGCATCCATGGGAATAAATTCAATTATGGGAAATTATTTTTATTCGAATTGAGAGCCAGTAAAACTTGAAAAGGAATCAGAATAGTTTTTGTCAACTTATAAATGCTCGTTCTTTTTTCAGGTTATATATTTCCATTTAACCATTAATAGTTTACTTAATCTGGTTGATATACAGTTCTGACAAGAAAAAAATGTTATGCCTCTCAACCTTACAAAAATACTGTTAATGATCTCGCGGCCCCGGAGTGAACGGCTGAAACTGTTCTCCGCCGGAGTGGCTAGTTACCGCAAATTCGAAGAAACACCCACAGACAAACCCCCCATGCAACATGTAGATATCATATAATACTTATTTGGCCCTGGTAAGCCTGAGAGGTTTATCAGCAGATGCCTTTTTTGTGTACTAAGAGTAGTATGTGTACTTTGCTTCACACTTACTACCATTTATGCATTCAGTCATATTCAGTTCGTTTAGCGGTTCTATTATTCGCCTTACAGTATTTACACACGATGTTCACTCAGAGGATATTATAAATAATTATTAGGGAATCTACCGGCTAAGGTAGGTTTGAATGGAAGTGAGTTTAAATCCTCTAAATCTTTACGTGCACAAGGCCAAATCTACCTATAATATTTCTGTTTTCATCTCACAATCAGCTTAAGTCCTAACCTTCTTCGTACCGTTCATAAAACATATTCTCTTTCTTTCCCTCCCCTACATACCCAACATCCTCTCCTCTATCACAGCCTTAAGCAACCCTTTGCCCTCTCATTACCTCTTCCAACCACTTACTTTGTCTCCTCCTAATCTCATTCAGAAGTTCCTTTCCGCGTAAACCATACCAAGCACTTCCTCGTTTGTCTTCCTTTCCATCCACCTCCAACTATCTACTTCTACCTCCAACTATCTATATACTCTATCCAACCACACCCGCATCTCGATCGCCTGCCGCCTGTTCTAGTCTTTCTTTCGTAGTATGCGGAAATGAATGTTTATCGCACACACATCACCCAGTTCAACAATTCGTCACACTTTTCCCACTTTGCAATATTCTGCTGAACATGATAAAACGCAATAACTGCCCCATCAAGTTACCTCTTCCATATAGTTTTCAGTTACACCCACTGTCGACACTTTTCACACATTATCAGGTAGTTGACCCTAATTTATCAACCCGCAACCAGACCCTACACTCAAACCTAGTCGTTTCCTTAGTCATACATAGGTATTTAAACTTTACAGCTGAAAACTATGTTTGAAATATTTCCTATATGAATATTGACGACTTTTATCAGCCAAATCGTTTAGTTCTCCCTAAAAGTTACAAATAGAGATATGTTAACCCGTAAACTTATCAAAAGTTTTCCTTAACATGTCAAAGTTATGTGTAATTGGTTTTTCAAATTTTCAACTAAATGAACAACCAAAATTAAAACTTAAGTGTAATATTTTTACTCTGCCGTAGGCTGAATACGGAAAAGTCCCGCATTAATTTAAGTGTTTTTTATATAGGTCAGTTTGGACTCTTGCTGGATATCCGGAAGTTATAAGGTGGTGGATCCCCTCCTAACTTCATCCAAAGCGATTGATGGATGGCGTTTTATGTATCTAGGTCATATCGCTCTTTAAATGTGAATAAAAATAGAATGACGGAGATTTGTTAGATAAACCGTAAATTTCAAAACCACGATTCCCTACGGACGTCACAGTGAGTTTTAAAAAGTTTTTTTTTTAGCGTGGTAGCAGCATTTGTAGAGATCACGATCGCTGAAATGAGATACAAAGGAGACTATGGAATTGGCAGCTTAGTGGCATGGAAGTAGACCTCGGATATATACTTGCCGTTCATTTTCTTGGCAGCTACCTATTACTAGTTTCATCGGTGTCTTTCTCTTAACTTCCTTATACTTTTTTCTTGAATCACATATTAAGTATATGTCACTCTATCACACATTGAGGACTGTATTTTCTCACATTTTGCATTGGCTTTACCGTATTTTTCGCCTGAAACATTTAGCCGACTATAATCGGGGCAATGGCGGGAAACAGCTCATATACCGACAAGCCAAAGGTCCGTTGTAAGATTCCCGGATCATCTGTATTTTTTCTCATGGTAATTTTTTAAATTTTCATCGCCGTTATTTCTGACGAGGATAACAGCTTCACTTACATAGCCTATTACGGAGTAGCGATGATGTAAGATTTAGCCTCATGGGTATTGGCATCTTCGAAGCCCTTATTTCACAGATGTGTTCGTCTATGATGGCCGTGAGGGCAGAATATCGAGTTGCTAAAACACTGAAATAGCCATGAGTTATAGGAAAAATAAGTGCCGTGGTGGCTATGCATTGGCTCGGCAGTCCAAAGTTTATTGGTTTAATTCTGTTCTCACGGCAATTTTTTGAGAATTCCATCACCGTTATTTCGAAAGAGGTTGATAGTTTTACTTTGTGCCCGCTGTCTTCATTGGTTATTGAAGTGAAAACTTCTTATGTCGCGTTGAGCACTTTTGTAGATGGGTAAAAGAAATTGGACTCGCGTCACCGTCACCGCTACTACATATATGTATAATTATGTATATTCTGTATATACACAGTATACTCGCTATATACACAGTACTTGTGGATGGGTACAAACCATTGGACTCGTATCACCGTCACCATCACCGCTACTAAATATATGTGTAATTGTATATTCTGTATATACACTTTTGTGGATGGGTAAAAGCCATTGGACTCGCGTCACCGTCACTGCTGCTAAATATATGTATAATTGTATATTCTGTATATACACAGTTTTCTCGCTATATACACAGTACTTGTGGATGGGTAAAAACCATTGGACTCGCGTCACCGTCACCGTCAAATAAACTATATTATAATTTTATTCATATTACATTATATATATCTAATATACGGTTTAGTTCATTCAATTTGGGTTGCTACAAATATTGTGCCGGATAATATAATAGTCCATACTCGTGCAGGAGAGTGTACTCAATACAAGAATAGTGAAGGTTAGTACAATATAACTCAATTTCTTTTAATACGTTCAATTTGAGTAGCTTATTCATATATACATAAACATAAACTTTGCAGACGATGAAAATCTACCATTGATTGAATGTTTAAATAGTGAGTTTGGTTTAACGATGTCTAATGATCGCAATCTTGGCACAACGAAATATAAAACTACTATTGATGCAGTATTTACAAGACATTTAAGCAAATTCGAATCAAAATTATTCGTTTCTTACTTTAGTTACCATAAGCCTATTGTATCAGTTTTAGATATTGCCGATGATGATGGCGGTGATGATGAAAGAGTTGTTGAAATAATGGATGAAAGTTGATTATTCTGAAATGTACAATTTGTATGTAAAATAATGGTGTACAATAGCGCAATAAATTAGTATTTAATTTATTATATACATGAAACTACTTTCTACTGATTAATAAAACACTTCATTAGAAATTATTCCCTACATTCAAAAATGCTCACGTTATTTCAAGTTTTCACTTCTGTTGGCACTCCCGGAGTGCCTCTTTCTTTTTTTATTTTAAAACACTCTTTCGCAATTATATTATTTGGTGATACCTTCGAATGAATGTCTCCTTCTTTAGCCTTGTGTCTCCGCGCATCATCTCTCAGTTCGCTTTCATACTCGTCTCAATCGTATTTTCTCTGACAGTTATTCCCTTATTAAGAGAAATTTTAACGGTGAGAGTCGGTTTCCGTATTCCTTATGATTTGATAACCTCATTTTTAGTCTTAAAAAGGCATTTTCGCGGATGATTTTTTAAAATTCACCGTGACAGAACTAAATTGAACAGGTTGAAACCTCGCATTTGTATTACGGTCGCGTCCTTGACTTTTCGAGCTTTTTGGCCGGCGAGATCCTGTAAATTCCATGAATTAATGGCACTTTCCTTTTTCTCTGAAGCTTATTACATCCACCGCCGTTTTTTTTTAAAACCTTATGGATCCTGTACCCTTGCGCACTGTGTGGTTCATCGCGGCCTCTTAATACACTTTTAATGTTGTGTTGCCGGATGTGCGGAGTGAATTTTATTGCCTTTGTCGAAGAAACATTCCATCGATGTCGATTCCTAGTTGGGGAGGAATGTGAATAAAATAAGCATGTGGATTTACGGCGCGTGGAGAGGGAGAGCTAAAGGATGTGAATTTTATGTAGACAGGCCGTGGAGGCTACTACTTAAGTGGCGTCTCGCACCAAGAACGTTGTACTCTTGTCTAAATGCTTCCATGGCATCGTTCTCGAGAGCTCAAGACGTGTTCAGTGTGGTCAGGGATCCTTTGATTGGCTGAAAACAAGTGGAAACCCCGGATTTAAGTCACCCTTCAAACAGATTCTGTGAAATTTTGGACCAAACAGAAAGATCTGGAGTTGCGGTGAGTTTACACTTTTAATCAATTAAAATATTTTACAACTGAAGGAAGGTCGGAGCATGTTTCTGGTGCCCTCTCAAATAACCTAATTTCTGTCGAAAGTAAATTTCACGATATGAACGGGAGAAGATCTTGAGATTCTTAACATAAATAAAGCGTTTTTAAGTCACATATATTACGTGATGCAGCATATGTTTTTCTTCGTTTAATAATATTACTGAAAGGTATGTTTCATGAGTTAATATTTCTTAGGTGACATAATTAGAACTTTAAAATTACAATTTTTTTATGTTTCATAGGGCATAGTATTTTGATGCTAAATGCACAATACGTGCTATTTGGATAAAAAACCAATTGCAGAATATTTGTTGAAAGAACTTTCTGTAGTTAAATTACTCCACTCATTTGTTCGTTACATGCTACATGGCGCTAAAATTTGCGCAGGTTTTTTTATATTTTGTCCAAATCTAAGTGGATAATTGAATCTTTTTTTAAGAAGCACCCAGAGATATAGATATCAATCGTCAGTGAATGTTTTGCCCGAGGAAGCATGCTGAGAGATTTTGCAACCTCTCTGAATGACGCATGTGCCAGAATTCACAACCTGACACAGCATGTTTTGGTTTCTTTTAAGATACATCTCTTCGGCAGGAGCTCAACTCTTGGGCCGTTATCTGTGGCCAAACATTGTATATAATTGCTTGATTTCAATTGCTGTTTCGCTAATGCAATCCACGCACGGAAAATAATTCCAATTCTTGACTATCGTAATCCCTTGCCTTAAATTGATTATAATCGCTGAGTATTTACTGCCATACTTTCTTTTACTGCTGCGATATGAATAAAATAATTTTATTTCTATATACGAACGTGGCGATCAAGATTTTGTTTTGCAATCATCCAAAGTTTTGGAATCTGAAAAAAATAATTAATTGTTGCCCGCAGTGTTGGTTCGGAGTCGTCTTTCGCGGTCAATTGCGACTTAAAATGTTTTGCTTTCGAGGTAGTTATAGTCTTCAATACTCTTTACTTTCAATTAGTTTAATTCCTACACGCCAAATTTTGCGCTTTTTTATTTATAGAAATTAGGCGTGAAGTCGTGGAAGCAATTAATATCCACTATAAAAATGCCAACGTTGTAATTTTCTGGTATGATAGAGATAATCGTGGCAAGACGTGTTTTTTTTCTGCTCTCTGAAGAGTCACGTAAAACGTTATACATTGGCTTAAAAATTGGCGGCGGATATTTTTATGAAGCTCAAAGTTCGCTTAAGCACTCCATGGTCCTCATTCCGCGAGTCACGGTACTTTCGTACGTTGTTTCAGCGGGATTACGATCGACGTTTCCTGGCGTGACGGAAACGACGTGACGTAACTGGGATGGACGCTGACATTCTCGGAGCTTGGTGATTTGGTATGTTTTGAAGCCTATTGCGATGGCTGGGCGTTAAACGTGCCGTCAATGGACGATGAGCGAACATTGTCAAAGTCTAACTTTTCCGTCACGCTGCGTGAACGTCAGCAAATCAAAGGAGAGCTGTTATTCAATTATTACAAAATTTCATTTCCAGATTGTCTAAATTACTGTTACACTTTACAACGAAACATAATTTTCCTACTTGAAGCAATATTTATAAGAATTTTTGCCAAGAATTTATATTTTGATGACAAAATATTAAAGTTAACAGATACATCGCAACCGTTTAGAACTTCGCTGGAAAAAATGGTAAACAATTGTCGCTGATAATCCCGTCAATTGTAACACACTCCTTGACGGGTAGATGAGGGAAAACTGAACGCCTCCGTACGTTTCCGTCACGTCAGGAAACGTCTATAGTAATTTTCGAAGCGCATGTGTTTTTAAGTAAGAATTCTCCGTTTTCCAACCTTAAGTTACAGGGATTAGAAAAATGAGATATGCCATTGCCGTTTGATCGCCTCAAACCCAATTCAATTTCACTCACCTTATCTCTTTTCGTTGAGTTTTACTCGAACTGTCGGTACTCTTCTCTGATAAGCTAACAATATGTTCGGATTCATATCAACATTGAAGTTACATGCGCCCGTCAAACTCTGATAATATTTCTGTTGTGATGCCGCGATTCAAATGGATCAACGAAGTAACGACATATTTTGATTGAGATACAAGGTCATAACCCTGTTGATACCAAAAAATAGTAGTCCATTAACAGTGGTGAGAGGAAAGAGGAGCAAGTTGTGGAGCTTGAGGATGAAGATTGGATATTAGGGAGGAGAAAAGCTGGGTGCCGGAATTATCCAGCTGCTAAGAAATACGGTCCCGGGTCCCAAAATCCCAAAGTAGTAAGAACGTACATGGCTTTCGATGCACGGAATATTGCACTTTAGATGGTTTGAGCGAGATATAGCTTCACATCAAGTTCAATGAATCTGTCTTCATTATAAAGATAATATCTCATACATTTAATGATACCATAATATCAGCCACTTACCGTACTACTTTTCGAGATATTTGCCCAAATAAATACAAACAGTTTTCCATGAGATATAATGCGGCAATGCGAACCAGAGAGATGTTATGTAAAAATTGAGGTTCTTGGTCGTATCATAATTTCAACGGTGCTTAGTTCCCATGATTTCTCAACTATTAATAATAATACATTTATTACTCACGGTAACACATTTTACAATATCGGAATGATAACCATTGATTGTGCCCTACACATTTTCAGCGTACGGCGTCAACAAATGAGTCATGTTTAAGCCTTGTATACGTATGTTTGAGTAATTACTCGAATTTCAGTCAGATGAAACAAAGTTTTCTTTGTCATTATCGTCATTAATAGGTATTACTGTTTTACTTCATGTTTTATGCAACTGCTTGAATTTAAAAAATAATATTCAAATATTACTTCTATTACGACTTTAGGAAATCTTGCTCAAACTAGCTTAAAGGTTCTCCTCGTGGCACCAAATTAAGGATCGGATTAACCGTAAAAGTCTTCCTCCACCTCAAACTCGAATCTGAACCTTCCGCGCGGGAAGCTGCTGTGCTTCCCCAGGTAACATTTAAATAATTTACACTGGGCTCTAATGCAAGTATCGGGATGCTCCTATATTTATGGTCACTCACGGGGTTGCCCCATGGGCAATGTGACTCGGGCGACCGAGACAACCCTTTCCCCGCCACCGACACCACTTTCCAAGTTCTGTATTCTCTAGGCGTAGCGCGAAATAATTTCCGGGGCCGTCTTGACTTGCGACACCCCGCTTAGCGGCGAAGTGACCCCATCCAGGGTCATCACTCTTCGTGTCCATAGATTCGTGCAAATGCAGTGGGTGCACGCACAATAATAATAGGAAGCTTCCGAAGGCCCTTCGGCCGACCATCCTGGCCGTGGAAGGCTGGCGCGTGAGCACGTTTAGCGGAGATAAATCCAGCAGTGGGACTAGCGGCTGTTTTGAGAAGGGAGCAGAGACATTTGCGAAAAGGGGTTGATGATGATGATGGTGGTGGTGGCGTGGACATAAATCCGAAGATCGGTTTGCTACAGCTCTCCACTTCGCTCTCCACACGGCTAAACGTTTTTCTCCAACAATTTTTTTATTTTGGGGTCTTTAAATTCAGTGTTGCACTTAGCACAGATCGGAACACGCCAGCGCACTTTAGCACGCACGAACTACGGAGAATGAAACGATGTTTTCAGTCATGTAACCTGCTACTAGGTAGCATTCCTCAGCTTCACGATAGTCACGTCCGAATGTTTTGTGTATAGTTATCGAACTAATTTCAAATAAGTATTTAAAAACGAAAGATTTTTGCTACATACTTAATAAAAACTTTACAATATCCATTTTCGACGTCTTAACTGAAAATTGTTACAAGAACTGGTTGCTCAATATTGGATGCGATCATCGATGTTTTTTATGGTCAAGCGCCGATCAACTCGGCTCCCGATATTTCTTTAGGAGCGTCTCCTAGTTCTTAGGGTCTGAAACGGATGGAAAGCAAGTGTGCTGCTCTGTTGAGAAGTAATTGAGCGAATGGAAAGCTTCATATAACTTCTCTTATAATGTGCTCCACGTATTCCTCTTCCATAATTCTTTCCATTCATTTCTCCTTTCGGATTTGTTTTCAAGTGGCTATTTTGCCTCAGAACGTGTTAATAAATTTGTCTATACTACTTCGGAGGAGTTTTATTAAACATTTCTCAACTCTTTGTAAGACTTCTTCATAGGTGATTCCCTCTGTTCATTTCATCTTCATTGATTCCTTAATAGCATCACATTTACTTTTCTCCCAGTGTTTTTCGTTCTCGTGCAGTTACCGTCCACTGTTCACTTCAAGTCTTCTTCGCTTACGCTACACTTGCGTCTTATGTATGTCTTCCTGAGACGGAGAGAAATTGCGAGTCAGGAGAAGCACCTAGCACCCGGTTCGCCCAATGTCAAGAGGTTTTGCAACCCGCGGCGCGGTTACATAAAAAGTAATCACCGCCGACTTTTCACCTCCTCCTCACCCGTTGGCGTTGAAATGCGGCGATGAAGTCTTCACGACTCTTCCTTGAGAATTTCGTTCCTCGTGCTGACGGGATTCAAGTCGACCCATCCTTTTCTCTCTCATTGGATTTGTTACGGCTGCTGTATTATGCATCGCTAATGTTATACCTATATCTCACGGCGCAGTCACCAACCCGAAGGTTGGTTTCTCTAGATGCGGGGTAAAATCATCTACAACTATACAGCCATATTATGTAGTTCCACATCTAGTTGACAGCATGGGCGTTACAGAGAACGCTGCTGCTTAACTCACGCCCCATGTACTCCCCTCTAGACTACGTAGGCAACCATTCCAACACCGAACAATAATTAAGTAAGTCACTTGAGGAAATATAATTTGTACACACTGGAATACTCCTAAATATGCAGTTCGATTGCTGCTTAGTACAATGCTTAATTCTCTTGCTGCTATTGGCAACATCGCACCTCCGGCCGTATAGACATTTACACAGGAAACGAATCACCATAAGAGCCCATAATATCAATTAAATGTGGATTATACGTCTACATCGACGTGATACCCCGCAAGTCACCTCAAGGGTGTATGCCAGGGGGTGATTCTTCACCAGACATGCAATACCCGTTGAATACAATTCCGTAATATTACTCACTACTATACGAGTATTGATTATACTGTTAATTAACCATACGCGTAAGGAGACTTCACTAGCAATACGACCTCCAACTATTATTATACTCGTGCGGGATCATCTAGTAGGAAGCCCTATGGCGTGTGCACGTTATTGGTAAGAGTGCTGGTTTATTTTCCTAGGCTCACTGTTAGTTTTATGTTCAGAGGATTTCAGTACTGGGCTGTGGAGCCCAAAGGCATCTACCGGATCTGATACTGAGACTCCATGTGCCATGAATTATATATCTAGACCACCTCACCTTCATTTTCGCGTGCACTATTGTTAATAGAAGATTAAGTTGGTGAAGGTTTCTGGTGTTTTCTTGCGCGGTGGCCCATTTCCTTGGACGATAGTTTCGCCAAAATTTCAGCTTCCTCCTTTAGGTTCGATGTCATTGAAGAAGCTAGATGGAATGTTGGCGAAACTGTCGTCCATAGATATGGATCAACGCTGATGATAACCCGATAAACCTTTATCATCTAAACTATTCAAAGGAAGCCTTCACTCTGACAGATTAAGTTATGATGAGCATTTCAATTTACTTTACTCGTAGACCCAGCTCTATTATCAAGAATATTATAAGCTCTTATCATACCTGCTTTGCAATTTTGATAGTATTTTTTCACTAGTAGATGCAACTTGCTGTTATCATAGAGTTAGGAATACCTATGTATATTATTCTCCACTCTTTATTGTTAGTTTTATTTCCATCATGTGTGCTTTTGCTGATATCCACTTTTTAATTCCTTTTATTTTCATGGAACTCAAATTTTCTTCCTCTACTTGAATCTACACTTTCCGTCTTACTCTTCCGTCTTCTTTGCCGGTGATTTTATATCATTTTTAGAAAAAATAATAATAACAGTCGAATTACGGAACTTATCAGCCTGTCTTGTTTTTATCCACCAATGGAGTATTTCGGGTAACGTAGTTGCCATTAAATGAAGCGTTTTGATAAGCACCTAATAGTCTTGGACTCAGAAGGATCAAATCCTCACGGTTGGATTTTGTGGGCCCTAGAATTACGCTGATAATCTTCAAAGGCCGTACGAAAGGATCTTACCCCATGTACTTAGCAGAGCACTTAGAGGAAAGCATGGCATTGCTTGAATTACTGTGCGAACGCGTTAATGACTGTACCGAAAATAGCCCTTGCTATAATTTAGTACAATCATCGTCGTAATTTCCTTGTCCTCAGAGATGTCTTCCGTCCGCTTCTTGCCATAATGTCTGCAGTCCTTATAAGCATTGTAACTGCTTCTAACTGTAGCAGTGATTTTCCTTTGCCCATTCTATATCCATCTCTCCTTAAAAGTGTAATCATCAGTTTTACGAGTCAATCAACGGTGCGCAAAAATATTCAACTCAAAATCAGTGATCAAAATATTTGTCGGCCGATCTTCGGTTGGGTTGTGATTTTTCTCCCGGCGAATCCATGAAGAAATCAAACTTGCTGATAGAATTGATTTTTGGTACATCGTTAAAAATAACGTAGTTGCAAGTCTACCTATCGCTCATTTCCCCGGTTACGATATATGGCATACTTTTATTGTAAATAAACAAACGCGTAATCAGCTCTACCCCAATAAATTTCTTGTACCTAAAACCTTCTAGGCGTGATGTCTAATTCATGAGATAAATTATTCATGCATACGATAATTAAACGTTTAAGAGTACAGGATAACTTGCTTTTGGCGGAAAAATTCCCCGGATTGGATCCTCAAAACTGTTATTCTCTGGCATCATGTTCATCAATTTTCATTCACTTTCGCTTGACATAAATTCACCTTTCAAAAACGCATGCGAATCTGCTTAAAACCTCACATTAAAACGTCTTTGATCTGAGTGAGTACATGTTTGACCCTGCTCATTCCTTAGAACGAGAGAACTTATAAGAGGTCTCAATTTAGGTCCCAGCCAGGGATTTTATCTCTCCAAGTGGATCTCTATCAATCTCCAGCGCCAATTCCTGCGCCTCGATCCATCCTTTTCTTGGTCGTGCATTTCAGTTCCTCGTTCTCTCTTTCGCGCGCCTCGTGGCTTCGGGGGCTTGGCGGGCCTCCTCCTTCACGGTCATCCTCTCCCTCTCGGAGGATGCGCTCTGGGGTCGTTCGTTGTTATATCGTCTCGCAAGGATGTGTAATGCCTCCTCAAAAGTGGTTCCGGGTTCCTCCTCCCAGTCACGTCTTCTCTCTCCCCGCGCCATAGACCTTCAAAAGACCCAATTCGACTCCTGATTGCCGCGGGTTGTGCATGTTTCCGTGGACCACCTTGCCAGGGTTGATACAGCTGGCAAATTTTCTGCATCATCTTGCTTGTAAAATCATTCAGAAGATAATCGTAGGCTTTTAGCCTTAAGCTGTTCCAATTGCGAGCGTAATGTAACGACGTCGTCTATCATGAAAAATTAAAAGAGTTCAATACAAGGCCGAAAATGGCATTTTCAGACATCTGGGGTTTTCATCGCCATGGTCACGTGCAAGTAGTTTAAAATAAAATCCCCTGTTAACCATTTGGTGCTTTAAAGATGGAGTAGTGGGGCAAATATTATTTTGTGAAGTTGATATTGATCATATTGGGAAGAAAAATTCTCAAACTTCGTGAAACATGGGCCATTTTCAAAAGGATCTGCACTAGGTAATAAGGAGTGACACGAAGACCAAAAAACGTATCCGTGTGCTATGTTTAAACTTGCGAATTCAATCATTTCCTGAGAAAGTAGTGTTCATATGATTTTCGCAATGGTAATATCCGGTAGAGGTTTAATGCATTTTCTCGGCAGGCTGCCGCACAGGCAAAGCCGTTTTCTCACCAGGTATGTTTTAAAGTTATTATTAAAATGAGTATATACTTTAAAACGTATGTTTTAAAGTATATTCTAATTCCTCTCGATAGTTGGTTGAAAATAGCCTCTTGGGCCTTTATATCGGGCTACTCATTATTAATTATATGGGATATTCACAAACAACCATGTTCTGGGTAATCCAGGTGAGATTTGAACCCGTGACCTAAGAGTTAGCAGGCTTTACCCCACCGCCAACAGGGCCGGCGAGATACGTTACTCTACCGGATATTAGAAATTTTTATTTGAATAGGTATTGAACATTCAAAATAAAATTTTTAATTAGCTTCTGGGTATTTATGGAAATTTAGAGTTATATGATACATCCAGTAGTTTGGCATAAGTGTGAGATTTTGGGCTTCGGATCTTCACTCCGCGGTGGTTGAAGGGTTGAAAGCCTCACGGCCGAACATCATGACTCGTCACATTGAGAGCGCAAGGCGGAAAAAGTCTTTAATGCCTGTTGCTCACGGTAAAATTTTCGGTAAAACGTTTTATAAAATCGACTAATTTTATAAAATTTAGCTTGCTAACGATAAAACCGATTGAGAGATCGGTTTTATCGTTAGAGAGAGAGAGAGATCAATTGAATGCCGATTAAAGGAACATGAACATGCAATCCGGAAGAAAGACTGGTATCACTCTGCCGTGGCTGAGCACACTACGTTAGAGGAAGATCACGCCATTGACATCGAGACGGCAAGAGTACTACACAAAGAAAGCAGTTACTTTCCGCGGCTCATAAGGGAGGCGATTGAAACAGAAAAAAAACCAAATAACATCAATAGAGAGGATAGTTATAAACTCCCTTATACCTGGAAGAGACTTATTCGAAATTAAGTTTTTTACATCTCAAAATCATCAACTGCTGGAATTGTTTATTTACTTTTTGAAAAAAGACCATTGTTGTTCTTAAAAGCCCGACGAAGCCTGCAGCATAGTACGGCGAAACTGTCACATAATATAAAATAATTTAATCGCAGAACCAGAAACCTGAATAATATAAACATGAGCTGCGAAAATCTTCAAAAAAAGGTTTAACGATAAAACCGTTTTATAAAACCTAGTTTTATAAAACGTTTTATGGAATAGGACAGGTTCTATTTCCATAAAACCGTTTTATGCAACAACCAATGAGACGTTCCGCTCATCGCGTTGGTAATAATCTCGTATCCATGGGACGCCAAACAAGGAAAACGTAAACAAACATGGCTAGAAGTTCATGGAACGTTGAGGCAGTATCCTTCTTGTTAGAAGAATGCGTTAGAGCCATAGCGCCGTTGAATGTGATCAGAAAGTGAGTAAATAAACAATACATATAGTTTTTAACCTTACAGTCATCCAAAAGTGAGTGCATTTTATCACTTCACGTGTTCGCAAAGCGTCTCATAGATGGCAGGACATTGCGGTTTTATGAACAGTTTTACCGTGAGCAAGCAAGTACGTTTTACGCACGATTCATAAAACTTTCAATACAAATTTTTATAAAACTGTTTAATGGATGAAAATTTTACCGTGAGCAACAGGCATAAGTTTGGTGATGCTTCTCGAGTTTCGGCGAGGTGAAATTTATTTCATCGCGTAATGGGTTAAAGTTAAGGACTGTTCTCTTCGTTTGCCATTCTCATGTACCTTATCTGTAATACGTTTGGAGACCTATTTGAAAATTGGAGCGGAGGCTCGGCTACCCTCTCATATAAAAAATCTTAGTTCCTCTTGTGGTTGTAAACCCATATATTAGAGAAGAGCATAGATTAAATCATATGGTCCGTTAGTATAGTTGAATTTTGAAGCCTATATAATGCGAATTTAGCCATTTTGAATGAGTCGGTTTGCCGTTAATACGCTGAAAACATCGGTAGTAGTCGTGGTAACGGAATGATTTTCTATAAAAATGCAACATGGAAAAAATTCTGAAAATCTCTGCATTACTCAACAAATTTATGGAAAATTGGCATTGGAAAGTTTTTCGTAAAGAAAAGGCTTCACTTTCGTGAATGAAGTCGTTATTCACTCTTTTTTAATCTGTGTAAACCTTAAGCTAATGCCTCGCCTTTTTTTCCCTGATTGTGCAATTAATCTTTTAGAGGATATCATTAGTTAAAAGCCATTAAGTATACTTCATAAATCAAGTGGGTGCGTCTTTACAAGTGACATTTCCAAGTTGACGCTTACATTAATTCATTGTTTGTGAATGTATTCGAGTTGCGCTCTGCCAAAAAAAATACTTAATGTTTGTCGGATTTATGATTCATAAATTTCTTTGTTGCATTCTAATTCTTTCTGTTGAATATTTGCGTGGCTATTTAAATTTTAAATGCGCCTCGAAAAATTTCTTCTGTGAATGCATATGCATTTGTAATATGTATGACCATTCCTTTCCATGTTTGAAGAATGTAGTTTCTGCGTAGCATCTCTGCCTTATCAAGAATACCTATCAATTGATAGCTTAAGACCTTGTGTTGGGCAATAAAAAGGAAGTTTTGCACGCCTTAAAGTGGCATAGAAAAGTATATTTTCTCATAGGAGTCTACCTACATTGAAGGAAATGGCCTAACAGAATTTTTCGTAATTTTAATAGATGCTACATATTATTAATTTCAAATAATTTACATTATATATTTGTTTTACACGTTAAGTATTTAAGCTTATTCTAGATAAATATTTTATCATCCTTTTTCACAGAAAAAATAATGTTGATGAATATTTATTTACCTCGGAGGAAATGAAAAGCGACTTGGTGAACTCCACTTTATAAATTTTATTGAAACGACTTGCGTTTCTACACTATGTTATCTTCAGATATCTGGTGAAACCCGGGTTGTCTCAATAAATTTCATAAAAAGGAGTTCACAAAGTTATTTTCATTTATCCGTGTTGGATAGCTTTCGCAAAATTATTCCTGAAACGGTTTACTCATTGAATTGCCTTTTAAACTTTAAATAATTGGCATAGGCAGAGCCTCTTATAAAATCTGGATGAACGGAAAGATGATTTTACAAGGAATTGTGACACTAAGATGATCTCAGCTGTTTCTCTATCGTACTTAATTCTTTTTCTCATAATACATTCTTAGGTAGTCTGCAAATCCTTTTTGCTCATTAACTTTCTTTTTACAAATGTCAGAGTTAGTTCTGACCAGTTATTGCTACATTTTGCGCAAAAGTTTGCTAATTTTCACTTGCGCTACTGTATTGAATTAAAAAAAAAACAGTAACACGTATGTTAAATTTTGGCCGTTGGGAAAAAGGCGCTAGGCTATTTACCAAGGGGTTCTCAGGTTCATTTTCTGGTGTTGGTTCTGTACCGTTCAACTTAATATACAATCAGTGTTACTACATGGAATTCAGAAACCATTGGGTGCCCCTTCGCGTGTTTACTTACGTGAAATTCACTTATCAGTAATTTCACTTATCACTTAATACTCACTTATCACAGTAAATTCACTTATCGTAAAGCTTTCAACTAAAAATGAGGGTATGCTTCATCATTTCCAGTTTGAGCGGACGATTCAGATGAAAATTATTTGAATATTTACAGTGGGTGATTTAAATATGATTAAATTCCAGTCCTCTGGCAATATGTGAGCAAAATATTGGAAGAATAAGGTTCATCTCAGGGGATTCCAAGTTTCGAGCGATGGAGAGCGTCACGGATTTAAGTTAAATGTTCCTCCGGGGGAGGCGGGAACCTCGTGACCACCAGCCCCACCATTTGCCGCATCCTCTTCCAGATATCCTCTCCCACTCTCCGCATTAACTGCCACTCTTGTCTCTTTTAAAGGATTTTCCTCAACCTTCTAGAACCTTCCCCCGTGGAGCCCCAGCTCCAATCCATCCGTTCCCCTCCTCCTATCCTAGTCGTGCCTTCCACTTTTAGCCTCTCCCTTTAACCCGTTTGGTTATATAACAAAACTCCACATGCATTTCAAAAGGGAAAGCGTTCGAATTCGCAAAAACTGATAAAGCGAAGATCGAAATTCACTAGTATCGTACCTCGTGTCTCCAAGGACCCCGCCGGAAATCATCCACTACTGGTTATGGCGGCTGGAGCGATTTTTGTCTATGCACAGATCTGCGTTTTACTTTTCATATGTGTTCTTATTTCTGAAGTACTAATTTAGTTATCAAAATGTTAATATAAATTAATATACGATAAAACAATAGCGTTGTCTTGGAGGGCAGGTTTGTTTACAAAACGATTGGAATTCTTATGAAAACCAGGCACTAACAGGATTTGTTAGTGATACGAATAAAATCTTTTGATATCTAAATCAGTGTCTGTGAGTTGATTTGATTAGTTAAGATTAATAAAACTCAATACTAATTTGTGACTTATGTAGATAAAATTTAACCGATGTAGTTTTTCGAATTTTATTTTACTGACATACTTAGTATTTTAACACCTTGCCTGATGGCACATGGCATATATTTCGCAATAATTTCGATTATATATGCACAGATTTCCCTCTAAACGCGAAATAATATATTTCATATCAACACAATTGCTGAGAGCAGTTATCGAGGCCAAATTTTGAGAATACTGGGACTAGCCACGGTATTACGTTTACGGAGTCACCCGCGAGTGGACATAAATGCGAAATTATACCGAGGAAAAACATTACCCTTGACCGAAACTCGAACTCGGATCTCTCGATATCGCCCCGAGTGCTTTGGCCAGCTAAGCTACCGAGGCATCCTCCTTCCCTATGGATTTTTTTGGGCTTTAAAGTAACCAGATGTTCAAGACTGCCGGAAATGCAATGCAAAGAAGTCCAGAACGTGGTCTTACCGCCAGAGTTTGCACTGCTTCGGTACACTATATATCCGGCAGTGTTGAACATCTTGTTCCTACAAAAGGTCCATAAAAATCCACAGGGAAGTAGGACACCTCGGTAGCTTAACTGGCCAAAACATTCGGCGCGACATCGTGCGATCCGGGTTCGAGTCCCGAGTTCAATGCGAATGATTCCGTGGAATTCGCCAGTATTGAGGTGCCACGCCGAGTCAAAGTTTCTAAAAAAACACTTTAATGTAATTTTCGCCTAAATTTCGAGTACCGCGCCGAAAACTATCAACAGGTAGTATCAACAAAACTATCAATACATTAATGATAGGTGGTCTAGTATAGGTGGTGGTACAGTATGTTTTCGAGTTACTTGAAAAATTAAAATGTGCTCTCAATGACTCACGATAACCGCTCCAGCCAACAAGGAGATTCCCCCACGAATGGTTGATTTAAACCAAATAGTGATTTACTGATTTTCAGCTGTATTTTTGAAATAAATATTGCTTTCACTGTTGACAAGCCTTAGCTAATTTACAAACGAGATTAATTTACAAAGTATTACAACAGATTATTGGACGATTATATTTTTAATTAACACTTGTTTCCAACCATAAGAGCCGATTGCAGTGCCATTATAATCAAACTAACGTATTTTGACTATAGTTTCTGTAGCTGTTAGCTAATAACTCAAATATCAAGATGAATTGGTGTCTTAACTTTTTTACAATTTTGTTCCATGGTAGAATTTGCTTACCATAAATAGTTTTTAGCAGAAAATTATTTATAATAAGCAAGCAATCTTAGATTTATTAGATAGAAAATACTCATTTCCGGCATGTTTCACCAATTCTCGCGTTTAGCACCATGTAACTTCAAGTTCAAGTTGAGAATAAAGTCGCAAGAAATGTTAAAATATTGTTATTTGCATGAAATTCAGGCCATATTTTCTACAAATAACCAGAATATGAATTAAATGACATTTAATTCATTTTACGGTTTACCTTAAGCAATAAGCCTCTTAGCTGTGAACTATGGTACTTATTCATCTGTTTTATGCACGAGTATACTCTTTTTTTAACCAACAATTCGTATCTCGTGGGCGTAGCATTTTCATCATGAAAATGACTATAGCGCAGGTTCGATATGATATATGCCAACCAAGTGTTCGCCGCGTATGCTAATGTTGCTCTAGATATCTATCATCAAGTGTTGTCTAACTCATGCTCGTCCTTGCTATCTACCGGCTTTATGACGTAGAATATCATCTGGATGTGTGTGGTTACGCCAGTGTTATCAGTTCGTTTCAAAAGTTCCTAGAAAGATGCACTGGAGTCGCATCTGTTGAAGTTCAAATATTCTCCTCGGCGAGATAAATTATAACTTTTTCAGAATGTCTCAACCATTCAGCTTAATCCTCCGCTCATGATCGGAGATTATGGGTCACCATTTTTTGCAGAATGATCTATAAAGTATTTAATACCCAACTATCAAGATCGTGCGATGCTTTGCCGATTTATGCAAATTCCAATTCGAGTATATAGGTACTTGTCAAACAGCCCTCAATGATTAATTGGAGTCATTAATTATCGGGAGACGGTAAATGTCTCTAAAACGGCTCAATTAATGATGATATTATTTAATTATAATAATTTAATACTTCCACCGCGCAAGGAAATACATCTGCAAATACAACACACAAAAATTGAAGCTGAAATTATCCTTGAAGGTCACTATGGTTTTAAAGACTACCTTCATTAAAAGACAGTGTGTCGCCGCGATTTTAATAACTTTATTATATGTAAAACAAATAAATTAAGTCAAATAAATAAATTAAAGTCAAACAAGTAAGTCAAATATATATCTATCTCAGTATTACAAATATTCATATATGTATAATAAGAATCGCAAATAATTAAAATAAAATCAGCAAAATTCAAAATATTTAAAAAGATAAATTGATTTTATCACACAATTGTATTAAATAAGCCATCAATGTCTTCCTGAGAAAGTAACCACATTTTGAGTGAATAAAAGAATTTACAAAAAAAGCGTTTCCCTTTTCGTTGTAATCTACAAACGCGTTGAATATGTTTGGTCCCATTTGCATATGAAATTTTATATAGGTCCAATTTTTGGTTTGAACAAATATATAATCTAATTTATTCTAAATAACAGCCAATAGTCTGTGAATATCTTCGATATTGTTCACCCTCTTTGTGCTGTAAAATAAAATGGAGAGTATAATGGCAGATATAGTAAAACAAAACACTGTTGTGCGTCATGGCATCCCCTACAGAAGTCTGGAAGTTTCCTTCTTTCAGTATTCTCTTCTCAGCCGAAATATCCCCACAGTCCATCTTCCTGTCGGCCATGGGACGACGTTGACTCAGCATCCAAGGACGTCTCCATTCTGAGGAACCGAAAGAGTTTGCTTTCGTTCGTTGCTTCCACATTTTTCAAAAAGCGTAACTGTCTTGCGGAAACCTTGCCCGTTTGTTTGTCGCCATGAGAATCTTTCGTGAGAGTCATTACTGCGTCTCGGCTTGTCCCATCGGCTGTCATCAATCGTGGGATCGTGTGTTTTACGACGGGGGAGGTAATGTCCTCGATGCGCATGCCCTTCCTGGTTATTTGAAAAAATGTAAATTTATTTGTCGGGAAAATGTGTCTTTTTTTATTGCATCCCTTTCCTTGTCTATCTCGTATATATTTTCATCATCGGTGAGCTCATATAAAATTTCATTGCGTCTAAATATGTTTCAAAGCCAGAAAAAACGTAATAATTTGTTCTGAGTCTCCGAAGGCATTTGTAAACAAACTGTAAACTCAAAACTATTTCGTAATGAAAAACCTCTTTTTACTTGGTAAGTGTCAGTGTACTTTACTTGTTGTGATTTGATCCTCGTAAAACTTGTGAGTACTACAAGGAATTGACTTAGTTTTATCAATGCTTTGACAAGTGTTCTGAATTCGATTTTTGGCTCCCAGGTGGTCTCAAAATTACATTCTATGGTCGTCCGAATCACCTTTCAAAATCATTTTGACTGTCTAAAATGGATGGATTAATGTTTGATATATAAAATGTATTTCTTTTGGAAATGTGTCATTTGTACGTTGCAAATGTAGTACCGCCTATTTTGATTATCCAAGGAGGTTCTAGAATAGTCGTCCATTCTAACCATGTCATTTTTATATCTGCTAAAACCTAGCAATGGTTCTTCGAATATTCTCGGGATGTGTGACGACATGCCAGTGAGTGCACCATTGACGTAAAATTGTTTCTATTTTTGTGTTTAGGCTGACTATCTAATATTAAAGCATTTCATTTACTAATAATCATTAATCATTTAACAATTTATCGGAGTGTGATCGTGTAGAACATGCGCATTTGCCGATTTACATCGCGGAGTATTTTCATCGAAGCTTTGATAATTTAGGTAATCGTAAAAGAATGCCCTCTCAAATTCTCAGAAATGGTGAACTGAAGAGAGGTGAGGAAGAAGTGTGATATGAGAGACGCTAAAATAATGAGTACCTATCAAAGATCCGTCATAAGTAGGTATGGTAAATTAGACTCCGGGAAATGCCTAGAAAGATGAGATCACTTCAATCTATCAGATTTTGTAGAAATTAAATTATATTTTAAATTCTGATAAAAAAACATTCAAAGTGTAAATATGCTTGAAACCCTGGTTGGACTAGTTATTTACGCTCAGTAAGAGCATCCGCTTAAAAGAGAAATAACCTTTAGTTATGATATTTATTTGCTATTTTTAGTTTCTTCTTATTAATATGAATTAAATATTAGAAAATTTATTATTAAATTAGTTGCAATAAGCACAAGCTTCTAATTGGGGTTTCAATAGCAATTTTTGATCCTTAAGTTACGGTTTTTATATTTTCGTTAGGTATTACTTTTCTTTGATAATTTATTCGAGAGATTCGATGGATTCGCTAATAAAAAGGATTCGTGCCATCTCTACTCAAGCCTGATAGGAAACAAAGTAATATCTTTATGGCATTACCATTATTCGCATGCTGCTCCGTTGTATAAATAGAATGACTAATTTTTGACAAAAATTTTACAAATGACTGTACGTGCATACGTGCGATCTCTCCCATTGCCTGTCGTCCTATTGCCGCTCTGCAAAACATCTCGCGAAGGCCGACTCCCCTACCATCCCCTCTTTCCCCTACTGTACCCACCCCCCCCCAGACCCCACCCCCCACCACCCCCGACTCCAGACGAAAGTGGCCCCGGAGCACGGAGCGGAGACGGACAAGAAGAGGAAATAACATGATCGGTGAATTCGTGACATATGAACATCTTCGTTGTGTATTTTTTTTGTTTTCTGTCCGCTGCTACCTCCCCTTTCCAAGGACGGTATGCTCTTCCCGGATGCGGTTAAAGGCAGTTCCAATCTATCGAATGTTTGCAGGATTCGATCTCTCAAGGGATGGAGGTGGGAGAAGTAGGAGAGTAGATTAAAACTGGAGTGGGCCGCATGATCCCCCTTCCCGGATCGGCTGGACCCCTTCGTGTTTTCCTGCGCGTTATACGCGTGTTGCACGCCCCAATCTGTTGGAAATGCCCGAGCAAAAAAAATGGAGACGTGAATTGGATGCCAATAAACGATAATGCTCGCTAAAACGGACGAGGTCACGGAGGTGGAACAGTTGCAAAAATAATTTGAAGTGTTCTATTAAATGTAATGGGAATATATATCCTCCCAAGGTTTCATCGCGGACTAGCGTTACGACTGCTTAATGAGGATTCTTGGACATCCCCCAACATCGATATTGAAATGTTTATCCCCAAGTTGCTTAAGTAGTTCATGAGATTAACGATTGAATCAAAAGTATATTGAGAGATTCCAGGATGTTTAAGTAGTAAAATGGTCTAACTGGATCGCCTCGCTCGCTCAAATGGAAATCGTAACTTTGTATTGTTGAAAGGGAATTTTAGTCTTGAAATTTATTAAGATTTTACCCATCTGTGTTACTTAAAACGTTATTCCATTGTTGCGTGAAATTTGAGTTCCGTATTGCCCTGGAATTTATAATTGGTGGCGAATATTTTATTTTAGAGATATTGTCTGCTCAATGTATTGCTAATGACCCTAGTTTTCTGGATGATCTTTTATCATTTTCGTTTTGAATCAAAACTTGGCTTACCATACTATTTGTCCTTTAGAACATCATGAAAACGGAAAAAATCCCGATTTTAGGAGCAACTTAGTGGAATCTAGTTTTAGTCAATTAGGCAAAAACAATACATCTACATCTACAAAATACCCTGCAAGCCACCTCAGGGGTGTGTGGCAGGGGGTGAGTATTCACCAACATGCATTACACTATACCCTAAAGTTAGTGTAACTACGACTAATTATGCATTACCATAAATCGCTAATGCTTGTCATGAGGCGTAGCCTCACAACCATGCAACACCACACTACAGATGTCATCAAAATGGAGAGTGACCTCAATATACATGCATTCTACAACTACACAGATGGACAGGGACTCAAGACCCATGTAGAAAACATGCTAGGCGTGCTGTTAGTATGTACTTGGTAACAGATAAGGATTCAAGTATTAGGAGTACTACTACTACTATGTCTACATAATATATTCAAGCTTCGAAGGTGTTGAAATATATATATTTTGCTTTGAATAATTTAAGTGTTTTCATTGAATACAGAGGCATTAAAGATTAATTATTCGATTTCTCATCTGAGTTATATAAACCCTGGTTTAAACATAACAGCTGCCTTCGTTGTTGCCACATAATCGTGGCGTAATAGTTATTTATTGTCTTTGCCTTCAGCACTCGTTGAGGGTAATTATACCATTATTTTTCTTTTGCCGTACTGTTTTGTGGAAACTCCTGGAGGCGTAACGAGTTGAGCTAATGACAGATGGAAAAATAAATATGCATAATTCTTCAAGTTATCTTCGGAGTATCTGCGCGTTACTAAGCCATTGAAGTGAATAGGTCATCTTGGGATCTGTGACACCATTGAAGTAAATATATATTTTGTTTGTAGGGGTCGCAATGAATAAGAAACCGAGCTGAATTTAAGCATGTTAGCCGTAAGTAAGGTTGATATGAGCATAAAAATAAGGGGAATCGATGTCCTGCAAAAAAGGTTTGAATTCCCCGAATTTTATAATTAATCCCATCTCTCTCATCTATAATTCTCACTTCAACAAACCGAAAGTCTGATGTTATGAATTAAAAAAAACTCTTTTGTGAGTTAACAAAAATCCTGCGTCATCTAGCGGTTAAAGATAACGAGGCGTTATAAAACCGGGTCTAACGATACGAGTTGAAACTTACGATAAATAACTATTATGAAAAACCCAAATGACTAAAACCTTTACTAAACTTTGGACCCATGGTGCCATTCGTTAAGTTTAGGCCAAACTAACGCAGAATATCTCTCGTCATTTGTCGATCGCCTCTCCAAATAACCAACCAACCTTAGATGCAAGACATTATTTATTATTTATTTGTCCTCGTATAAGCTCAAACACACAACAGTATAAATTACGAGAATTTCACTGCGAGAGACATAGGTTCCCATTATGCAACATCCTGTTTGGGGTTAGCTGACTCTTCGTAGTCTTACAAAGTTGACATAAATGTAGAAAACAACAAAATCAGTCACTGTGCCGCCAATTACAAATCACTTTACAAAAATTACTAGAGGATACAAAAAACATAAACAATAAGAAAATGAAAATGGAAAAAATACCTTGTTAATGCCGGAACAGAATATGATTAGAAACACTGCAATTAACAAATACATGAAAATTTGACATGAGCCTTTTTGCAGGAAAAGAGTATTATGAGAAAAGAGTATATATCCCAGTTAATATGCGATCATTTATTTGAAAAAAAATGGACTCTTTATATATATGTGTGTGTGTATATATATATAAACTTATGTGAATCAATATACAATATATAATTATATATATATATATATAAATTAAAACTTACAGGAGGTAGGAGAAAGAGAAAAAGATAAAGAATTCGTTCTTACGGGAACGTTTCGGACCGGTTGGTCCTTCGTCAGCTTTAGAAGAAAAAAAAATATATATATATATATATATTGGCTGACATGAAGCAAGTCCCCTTAAATAATATTACATCGATTCATTTATCCCACTTGCCGCTATTGACCAATCGTAGCATCTGGTCGTAGTGAAATTGTATCATGTAAATCCTCACCTTAAATTATCAGATAAGATTTCCCGAGATCTAATAGCTTTCTTCAAGAGCCAACAAATATATCATCAAGCCCTTTGTCCTCGAGAAAGGCGATTATCTCAATCTCAATCACGGAATATAAGTCTCACGAACGTCATAATCGGAGAAGATTCGGATAGTATAATCTTAGGATTTGTGCGATAAGTTAAGTGACCGCTCGTGGTTGCGCGTGATAAACGTTGAATTGGTGGAATTTCAGCGGAAAATAAGACATCTTTCATTCGTGTGCGTGGGAATGCCGTATTATGGAATGGAGCAATTTTTCTTTGCGGAGTCTACTCGTGAACGTCACTTTTACGTTTAAATATACCGGTTTGGTGACGCACATGACTGGTATTTCAGAAGTAATACTTTCGCATTGAATGACGTTCACCTGTCTATGGGTCATAAATCACTCCAGTCTGGTGACTGACTTTTGTTCATGAGGATTATGGAAATTTTACCAGTCTACAATTTTTTCTCTTCGATTTCGGCGCTCATAGATCAATCTGTGAGAGATACTGATGGTTTTTAAATTTGTCTGTAGACATAATTTATTCTCTTCTGGTCCACCGAACATTATGGATGAGTAAGCGAACGATGAAAAGTGCATTGAAATTATATTTGAATGAGAAGATTGAATAAGTTTTAAAGTTTTCTGATGTTCTCGTGTAATCTGATAAGCTCTACTCAACCACTATTTTTCCATGTGAATTAATTTTATCATTCTTGAATGGGAGTGTGGTATACCTAGAATGAATGATATATCCTGCCATCTTGAGGTAACATGTTAACGGAAGTTTTCAAACCTGTGGCCGTTGTGTCGCCTGCCCGGTGCGTTCCTATCCTGGTTACCGCGCTCTTTTGACTGATTGTTCTGCCTATGATGCGTGCTTCTCCGCACATTACTTTTATAGGTAGACGAAATCATCGTATTATTCTTTTTGATTTATCTCTCATGTATTACTACATGCTAAATGAATGTCAACAATCGGCTGACTACGCAAGTGTCAGTAGAAGATCGGGTTTCGTAAGGTAATATTCGAGAGGTGATCAGTTACTCACGCCTCATTAAGCTACCGGTGATAACGCGAAAGAGCATAAAAAGTGTTTAACATCCTCATGATATCGCCTTTTCACTCGGAGAGAGGAGAAAGTGAAAGCGAATGAGTTCAGCGGTGGAGGCTTATGCGTGGGTCAGATTTGAATCTCGGACTTCCTCGATTTCGGCGGTTAAGAGCTCGACACATTTCCTCATACCACCACTCTTCTCAACTCGCTATGCCTCCTTCCACCCTTCATTCCATTGGTGGATTATTTGGAGATACGGCCAACGTCTGAGGCTATTTGCACCATTAGGATAGGTTGGTAAGGGAGGGATTCTTTGGGTAATGGTTTCAGGGCGGATAGAGACCCGGCGCGGCGTTGGCGTCAGCCCACTCGTAAGCCTTGTACAGTGTACACGCGGCGACATTACTGGTGCCAAAGTTGGCGCGAGAAATGCTTAGCTTTATTATTCTTCCGTGTAAACAAGCAAATCGTATCCCGTCTTTCGGCATGCGATACAATCGCTTGCGATTGCCTTCCTGTGGCTAGGATTAGAGCGCGTTCAATTTTTCAATCTGGTGGCAAAGTTGTTCGCATTTTCGCCTTCATTTGTTTGTAAACAAATAAATAAAATAGTATGAAGGGACAGATTTTGAAATGTAATTGATACAAATAATTAGTGATCTTGAAAATGAACTTTATTTTTCGCGAGTGCTGTTACTCCTCGAGTAATTATATACAGATACATAATGAAGTAGTATGTTTCCCGTTACAAAGAATGCTAATAACAATGATAATGACCAGTAAACTCTAGTCAAATAAATAATTATTTTTTTTCACTATTATCGCTAATTTTTGTCAATATAATCGTCCATGTCATTCGTAGAGCAGTCACCCGTTCTAAAAGTTTTCCACGACTCGGTCACTGCCTGTGGCTTCGTGTGTACACGTCGGTTAAAATGTTGCTCACCACTCACAATCCGACAAGGCCACATGTATGATTACAGACCAATAATAGGCAAAAAAATGTTTTAGTGTGTATAGGACTTATTAATCGTTACAGGGTGGAGAGGAACCTGGCGTAGGTATCAACCTTCTCATATCGAAAGGTCCCAAACGGGTCTACAGTCTTACTCGGAGTAGGTACTACAGTTGAAGTGCTATCCGCACCCGAGAAGACATTATCCAGATTCTCCACCCGGAAAGCCTGCGGTCCTTCCGTATGATATATAATAACGCTCATAACATTTGGCATATTAAATCTCACACTCTGCCCATGTCACAATCTTTTGTGACGACGTGAGTCAATCGAATAAATTCACCGGATTAAATAAAAACTGGTCACCCTTATGGTTTTCGGACCAGGAAGAGGGAACGGTATCGATGAAGTCGGGATCTATCGATCCTGCTTTATAGCGGTATGTCATAATTATGAATGTTCCTCTTCCCTGGTTCCGAACGGAGTTGACTGGTCCTCGCGGTGGTAATATTAAAATGTTCCCAACCTATGGAGTTCATAGCCCCAGACGTGTGGTAGACGTCGAACTCGTTTTCGAGGTTGATGTGGTGAAAAGTGAGCCAATATATATAGGAGAGTCCGCTTTTTTCCTCCCTCTCTCTCTCCCCTTCCTCCCTGCCTTTGAGTCCTTCCTGGCACGCACGTGCCGGTTTGTTATACTTCGGTATCGAATTTTGTGTCCCTCGCTCTAACGCGATGTAACTCGATGCGAAAGGGCGCGGGAAAGATGCGGTTTCACCACTGAGGTCGTGTCCGCCATGAAAGTAGTCCAGATCGGGTAAAACTGGGGTAAAAGCATTTGCTCATTGAATATCATTTCTTCTCGCGTTGTACCCGCGAAGTGAAAAAAACCCTGATTATTGGTAGCAGGCCAAGGAAAGTATCTCTGTTCTACTGATTTGTTTCACCCTGCCCTGATCCTTCATAAACCAACGGTATGATTCGATATTTTTTGTAAATATTCCTGGTTGAATAGAGGAGAAAGAGTACTTAAGTAATTTTCCACTCAGGTATTTTTACTACGCGTTTCAGCGCTTTAGTGTCATCAGCATGAACAGACTCTGTTATTTTATTTATATCTATATGTGATAAATAATACATACCTGATATGGTGGAACTCCTAGTATATTATTCTGATGTCAGACATTTAATTTTTATATTTAACAATAAATTTAAAAGTCGAGTTAATTCACACAGACCCTTGCTTGCTCTATATCCTCTCTGACGTTGATTTACTACCTCAAGTTTTCCAAGTGATTTAGGCGTTGGGATGATACAATTTTTCACATAATTTTGTTGCAATACTTCAGTATCTTTTTTGCTCGCCTTTTTTGAAGTATGAAATGAACATGGCCATTTCAGTCAATGGGGTTGGAGAAGGATTTTGATGATTTCTCGGGTTTCCATCCGAGTGATATTGGTGTGCTGCACCGACGTTTAGACGGCGTGGCGTAGTCTTCCATCGTCCTTAAGGTGAAACTGAGGACGATGGCAGACTATGCCGTCGAAACGTCGGTACAACACACCAATATCACCCGTATGGAAACCCGAGAAATCTACATCACAAGTATTCACCAGGAAAGCCTTAAATGTGGAGAAGGATTTTTTACATCAGGTAGACGGATAGAGTAGGTAATTAGGAAGTGCTGCAAATGTTTAATGAGGAAAACACTAATACTTACGAATTAATTAATCAGCGCAATTAGCTAAAGAAAAAATGCATGGAAAAGCCACGGAGCATATAAAGATGTATATTAGAAGTAGAATTAAGAAACAAAGAGGAAGGAATGAAGATTAAAACATGATAATTGGAAATTAAGAAAGGGAATATTAACTAATTTACGAAATTCATCATCATACTAACATAAAAAAATTGAATGGTGTCTGTCTCTCTGTCTGTCTATTGCTCAATCACACAAAAACTACTTAACCGATTGAGCTGAAATTGGACATGTAGTGACAAAATATATCTGGGTGTAACATAGGCTATATTAAAAACCCCTCAGGGCCCCCAAAGGTCCCCCCTGGTGGTCCCTGGTGGTCCATGATAAGGATTGGGTTCGGTGCAGTGGTTTAATTTTTTGCTTTTTAAAATTATTTTCACTGTAGATAGAGGGCTGGGATTTTTTTATCGGATGGCTGAATAAATAAAGTTTCTAATTATTTGACTATAATTTGCCGATTGCCTTCCAAATTAAGTTTCCTGGTGTCCTCTTTCACTATTTAAAGAAACTAGTTTTATTCTCGGAGTGCCGTGCCTACAAAGCCTCTACTAAGTAAGTGCTCGCATTCGTTGATAAAACTCACAGGCTGTATCTCACTCTCTGTCTGTCACTACCAAAGCTCACAGCCAGGCATTTCTGGTTATCAATTGTCTTTTTAAAGTAAACGTTTCTTCTGCTACTGGCATTCATCTACTACCGCTAAAATACTGTTTTTCATAATATACCTGGATATCAATTTTTACTTTTAAGACAAACACGCAGTAGTAAGCGTCACATTATTAACTCCGTTCACTAACATTATAGTTCAAATTTTTATTAATTTAAGAAAAAAAACCTTCCTAAATGTAGGAATGGCATTCCATTAGTTGCCTAAATCTTAACGAGAATGCTAGCTTACTTTGTAAACCACCTTCCAAATACCTCCATCCAAAAGTCTTGGATAACTGATTCCTAGTATTTCAAAATATTCTAAGAGCAAGACAGCGAGGCTGACCATGGCACTGGGAGGGTAAAATCTGGATCATGTAGCTTTAAAATTGCTTTGGTAGTGCGATGGAAGAAAATGGGCATAGTAAAGATTTAAAGGATAGAAGATATTAAGATTATAAGGAGAGTGGCGTTATCAAACAAGTAGTTGACGAATAGGAAAGGATTCATTTAAGAGAGTTAGGAATAGACAGGCATGAGTTCAATATGGAGTGTAGCGTTTTATGATAAAGAATCGTGGACTCGAGGGAAAGAGGATGAGAATAGGCTGCAGATGTTGAGATGTGGGCGATGGATGGTAAGGAAGACGAACGAGTAAGTACTTTTAATGGTGGGTGAGGAGAGGAAAATGCATGTGGAAATTAGTATAAGGCAGAATAGGTAGTTGGTGCAGGTGCTGAGGGGCGAGGGGATGCTGAAGGCCATGATAGATGGGAGGATGTTGGGTAAGCGGGGGAATAAAGGAAATAAAGAGAAAAGCTTTCAGGATGGGATGAATAGATGGAGGACGTATGCCGAGCTGAAGAAGGAAATAGTATATGAATACAAGGTCCTTCAGCGGTAAAGGATTGGTGTAGGTACTCCTACTATCATCTAAACCAATCATTACCAGTAGATAACGTCTAATAATAATTTCAAAGTATCTACTTTCCCTGCTGGTCTCTCATTCCTATTGTGGCCCATCAAGTGTAGGTAACCACTCTTTCAGCTCCAGACTTTTATTTTTACAACATCGCATCTTCTTAGAAGCCACCGCAATTAACGTCAACGCTTAACATTCTCTTTTTCAATCGAAAACTTTTCTTCCAAAGTCGGAATCCTAAAATGAAAGGGAACGAACATGCTCGAGCCCTCATAGCTCGTACAAAGTGTTTCGCTTTCCTTTTATTTTGATGCTTAATTATCTTACTGTTTAGACACATGACTTCCAGTTAAATGCGGAGTCAGAATTCCCGGCAGACCTTCAATTCTTAGCGTGGGAAACCAAGTAGACACCCTGCTGGAAAAAGCTGAGATTTCTACGCGTCTTAAGTGTATTACAGAGAGGCTTCCATTAGTGTTTTTCGGAAAGGTTTTTCCCAGTAGAGAGGAACATACATGGGCCGTCTTGGGAAAAATGCCGTACTTACAAATGACGTACTCGTGACACTGCGGAAGGGGAAAGAGAATAATTTAAAGGATCTCTCTCTTTGAGTGGCTCGCAATGTTTCCGCGTGGGACAAGCCTTTTTATCTTTAGCGCATTGTGAGGGATTTCCCGCTTCGAGAGCTCCCGGGGCTCGTTTCGAAATCTTAAATAGACCGGCAGCGGCTCCGTTTTCTCTTCGCCGGAAAACGCGGAGGCCACGCCGGGGGATCATTTGCGGAGCGCCCCCTCAGAAAAGGAGGAGAAGAAAGGGACCAAGTGGAGTGAGTGGGATTCACTGCAACCCACTCAACGAGAGTTTTCGATTGGCATCGGATGGATGACTGACCAATCTCTCTTGACTTCTACTCACGGACCCTCTAGGCAAAAGTGTTAAACCTATTTCCAATTTTTCGTCTCTGTCAATTCCACGCCGGAGGAGGTTGCTCTTTGAGGTAGTTCGAGCAAGATTTTTCCCTAGTTTAAGTGTAAGAGACCGCATTCAAATTTTATTTTTTTAAATTTATGCCACAGTAAGAAGTATGAAGTAAATATTGTAACATGATTGACGCTAAAATTTGTTTTGAATAACAGAATTCTCAGTAATAAACTAAATAGGTATACATTTATAAGGTTTCAACCGGATTCATTTTTTCCACGCCATACGCTGAAAACACCTTTACACATTAAGATATTTTTTGCGATTCTGCAAAAATTACTGCAGTAAGTACTCGATTTACTTTTAAAAATACTTGAGAATGCATACAAGAAAAACACTGTTAAATTTCTGACGAGATCCATTGGTTAGAAATTCCGCATTTTTTAAATAAAGAGCCTCTGGAGTACTTTTTCCCATGGAAAATGCCGCTCATTTTTTTCGCAGTTATCTCGAAAAGTATGATGGTACGTGGCTGATATTTTGTTATAATTGGAAAAATGAGATCTTTTTCTTTATGATGAGGCCAATTTCTTCGAATTTTATTTGAAGTGATATCTCGCTCTAACTACCTTTAAGGAAAGTCATGTTATTTTCTTCGTATTTACGGCGCTGGCAAACAATTGTGTCCTCCATCCAAATACATCATAAGTGTCTTCATTTCAGCACTGCTTTTTTCCCTCAAATTACCCTTGAAATTACGCAGAGTTAAAGGGCGGGAATGGTAGCATAATTTGCAACAGGCTAGTTACTTAGGCTTTCGTAGCAATATGTTTCAGAAATAACTTTCGGATTCTGCTCCGTCTTTGTTGTCATCTCGTGATTTCGCACACGCAATGGTAATGTGGTAGCGAAAGCTCGAGAAAAAAAAACAAATTGCAGCAGAACCCGAAAGCTATTTCTGTAGGAATAGGCTATTTTCAGTGACCTAGATTCGAGTTATTTAAATTTTAAAGAGCAGATTTTAAAGAGCAGATATTTAAATTTCTGAAGGATATTTTTTCTGACATGAAATGACAGTAATTTAGGGAATCATTCCGTATCTGTTTTTTTTATCACGCTGTAACTCGTTGCCATTTTCCATGGAAAATTATTTACAAGATTTGGGACGGAACCACCGTACTTAACGATGCGCAGTTCACCAGGGGAACCAGTTTATCTAACTATGGGACAAATTAATGAAGTTAGTTCATGATGTCTTTGCGGTCCAGCAAACATGGCACGCGCGAGGATAAGAAAACTTAAAAAAAATCAATTTTACGCGAGGGTTAATTCTAAAATTTGTCACATAGCGTTTGAAAGTATGGTGAGTATTAAAATACGTGATGCGTGAATATGCCCGGCGATTTTGAGGTTTTGTGGTTCGATTTTCAGTCCACGTGAACCTTTTTCCAATGGCAATTTTTGCTGATCACTTGCAATTTCCCATTTTTCTAAGACCTTTGATCATACAAAGTACGCTTGTTTGATGAAAACATCGCTGCTATTGGCTCTTTGTCCTTGGGAAAAGACCATAAAAATGCATTCGTCGTCTCCGTACGATCAGCATCTTTAGTACTTAATTCCTCGGCGCCCGGCTTTGGCCTCCCTCATGATGCCTGTCCATTCTCTTCTGTTCTGCACTTTCTCCCACCTTCTTACGGTCCTCATAGTCTTTATGTCTTCTTCCAAATTCTGCATCCATCTTTTTCTTGATCTTCCTCTTTTTCTCTTTCCATCCATATTTCCATGTAGCAGCTTCTTAGGCATCCTTTCTTCACTCATTCTTTCCACATGACCTAGCCAAGCTGACCGTTGGGTCTTCACAAATCTCACTGTCATCGCTTCTGATAATATTTTCTATTTCCCTGTTTGTTTTTATCCTCCATGTTACACCGTCTTCCACGGGGCCATGTATCCTTCGTAAAACCTTCAGTTCAAATATCCGTAGAGCTTGCTCATTTTCAGCGGAGATGGTCCACGTTTCTGCTCCATTTGTGACGACCTTTCTGATAAGTGTCTCATAGATCTTGATTTTCATCTCCTTAGATAGCAGGGCGGACTTCAGGAGCTTAATATTAGCAAAGTAAGCCCTAATTTCGGCCATTATCCTCTTGTTGATCTCTTCTGTCATTGAGTTCTTACAGTTTAAATTACTACCAAAGTAACTGAAATAGTTTACATTTTCAAAGTTGTACTGCCCAAATGCAATGTTTTGAGTCCACTGTCTTCCATGGCCGAAATTTTCATGTATTTCGTTTTTCTCTCATTGATTCTAAGCCCTTTATTCTTACTCTTCTGTTCTAAAATTTTGAATATTTCTTTCAGAGAATCCATACTCCGTACCACTAGAACTATGTCGTCAGCATAGGCATAGGCCTGAGTATATTTATATACAATTGTTCCCTCTTTCCTCAGTTCTTTCATGACCTCGTTTAGAGACAGATTAAATAGTACTTCAGAGAGATAAATTCTCCTCACTCCAGTTGTTATATCATAGCATATTTAGTACCTTAAATTTATTTTTTCATGGGCTTTGAGCTCTCTATCAGTGTGATTAGAATAATTTGAGGCGTAAATGAAGATAAATAATAACTGGCATGGTAGAACTTATACATGACTTATAAACTCTTTGAAATTTTCCCCAGATTAATTTTAAGTGCGACCGTTTTCGATGTATTAAATCAATATCAATCCAACAGCTCAGGTTGTAAGGTATACAAGCATTCCCTCAAAATTTAGGTACCTATATATTTTTTGATGTGTCCTAAATTTTGGGCTTGACACTCAAGTATAGAAAACGGTTGCATTTAATATTTATCAGTGGAGAATTTCAAAAGGTTCTTCTTTCGTCGTAAAAGAATTTGGTGGGGTTTTATATTTGTTTTGAATCTCAAAGTCCTAGCCTCAAAATAAAACAATAATAGTGTCTCTGAGCTTTCTCACGCTCAAAAATGCCCACACTCTTCTTCGTTGACGATTATATACTTTATTGTTGCTGGCAATTTATTGGCAATAATGACACTTCAATTTTCTCCATTTTTTTCATTTACATAAGATATTCCAAGCCACCGCATGGCTGTGTACGATGTGAAGAGCATCTCCTTGCCCAAATTATTATATTGACGCCATTACTTGAATTGACTTATGGCTCAATCACATCACGATTTCAAAAATAAAAATAATTCTACTCCCAGATCAGATTATTTCAGGACCTCATTTTTCCACTTAAATTTACCTGAATTGCTTGTTTTCCAAGTTTTCATCGTTAACCTCAATATTATCCTGCATATGTTCTCATTCAGTTCACTGAGTTCATTATACCCGTCTGATATATGTGTCCTTTCTAATGGCGCCTTTCTCCTTAATATGTGTCCATACGTAAGCAAAATATGTATGTCGGGCAGTGAAAGAAAATTGCTGGAAGAAATCCGAAAAAGGGAATAGAAAGTAGATAGCGAGGAAAAATTTGTCTAAAATTGAAAAGAAAGCGTTTTGCGATTGAAAAAGAGTAAGGAAAACCATTCAAGATATTTACGAGTAGATTAAAGCAGTGATGAATAATCAATCATTATTTTTTCGGAAATATTTATGATCTTGAAACAGATTTGTCGTATTGATTGGTAGATTATGTCACGGCATACCACACAACGTAATTACTGATATTTTTCTGTATGAACATTACTTCATGATAAATTTATTTAGATAAATCGTATCAGACTGTCGAGGACTCTTATATCCTGATAGATAATTACTGCAAAAATAAGAAATTCTAATAGTATGAAATGATTATAGTTAGAGAATTAAATAAATTAAAATTAAACTCTAGATATGAGAGTAATAGTTCGCTATCTTCTGATAGCGATATCTTGACCTCATTTGTTTTGCGATCACTTAAAACTCGGAACGTTCAATCGGTCTTGTACCGTTCGGGATACTCACATGCTGTAGAGTTAGGGTGAATGGTGAGAAAACATTGATGAGGAAGGAAAATTTTCGGATTCAGTTGTTGTATGAGATGTGGGCTTGGATTGTGATCGGAGAAAGCTGCTGCGCAGGGAATAAAACCGATGAAGAGGTGTCGTTTTGTTGGAGGAAGATTTTGGCCATGTTCCACGAGCAACCTTCCACGTTTGATAGGCGGTAATATCATGAATCGATCGTTGCTGTTGCCTCATCAAAAGAGCGTCGGTGTTGGTTCAAGCTAGTGAGTCGAATGCCTGGCATTTCCGAGGATTAAGGAATTAACTCCAGTTGAGCGACAATTAATTTCATATTGGCTTATGGATGCCGGACAATCAGGTGACGAGGCAAGATGTATAGAATTTCAAAGATTCAGGCGGTATAGCGTGGAATGTCAACATGATAGGGTTGAAGAGTTTAAAGCAATTTGAAGCCCGAAGATGATGGGTAAAACATCGAAACCTTGGTCGTAATAAAGTCTTTTTTTTACTTTTATTTGTGGGAAATTGCTTTTAAACCTTCAACCTTATCAAGATGTATAGAGTTGCCGTAAGCTATTCGTGCACTATTATGGTGTATTGTTGGAAAAGGGTATAAATGGAAAATGACTGCGAAATGGTTAATAAAGAAGCGGGAAAGGCAAAAATTTCACAAAATCAATTGAATGAGTCTTAAGGACGATCCATCGCGACTATGCGAATCACAACGAACATTAAATTCCAAATTTTTGTTCATTTTGTGTAAAAACTCTGCTGATTACCTGCGTTATTTATAGAAAACAAATTAAGCTACAAAAATATGCAGATTATTCCGCAAATATATTTTAAACGAGGCCTGTTTTACAACCGTAGGAGCCAACTGCTGCGCAATTTCTTTGGAATTACTGTATTTTGACTTAGAATATCGCAGTCCTTAGCTATCAACTCACACAATAAGGTTGTAAGGTGCCTATATTTTATTTTTATTCGATTTTCCGGGAGTTTTCGCTTCTTATAAACAGTTTTCCGTGAAATGGAATTAATATAATATAGAAAAATACTATTTTTCCCCATTTATCTCCCATTGGATACTATGTAATGTCAAGTCCAATTAGAAAATAAAATAGCGTGAAAAAGTTGAATTTTTGTTTACATCAGATAGAAGACACGTTTTTTACAACTAAATAGGTATAATATGAATAAAATTATATTTAAGTCATTTCACGGTGGAGCCACCTTAAAAAAGGCATTGCTGAAGCAATGAATGATATTGTTTGGAGATGTTTGTCTTTACCACGCAATTACGAACATGTTTATATGCTTATCAGTTCCCTTATTTTAAGTAGGTAATACAATGAGGAAAGCAAAGAGATCTCGTAGGAAAGGTAAATTCGCATATGAAAGTGTGTATGATTGGCCATGAAGTAATTTTTTAGGAAAAGTTTGGCATCGCCTGAATGACGTAAATAAGTTGCATATCCTCAAACGTTCCGAGACCAATTGAATGAGTCTTGAAAAAGGCTTTGTTGACGCAATGATGGATATGATTCGGAGATATTATTTTATATCAAGTGGGAAGATGTAGGCGGGAGTATAACTATATGCGGATCGATTCATGTGACTGTAGTGGTTTTGTGGGTGAGGGAGATTTGCAAACAACTATTCATAGGTGCTGCAAAGAATGAGTAGCAAGCTCAGGTGAGAATTCTAAGTATTAAATTTAAGTAAATATCAAAGATGACTTTATATTTTTGCGTGATCTTTTTCTGTGTATATTCCACTGAATGTTTTCAATCGTGTTCCCTCTATTTCACCAGTTGAGCAACACTTACTTTGGAAGTCTTACCCCACGACAGCGCAGTGCCAAAATGAAGGAATAGGTCGAACTCAATTTGCCTCGCCATGCTGCTGACACTTCCATAGAATTTCTGAGGCCGCAGCCTTTTAGGGAGCACTTTTTTGAAGTAAATTATGGATGCACTTATCTATATAATATGGTAATATACCTATTAAGGTTGTATTTCGTGGATTAATGGCTTTCTCCCATTATTATCCTTTCTAGGGTCGCACAGCTTCCTCAACGATTTCTCTCTTCAATTCCGCATGTTTCCCAATTCCTCGTAGCATCTAAAATGTCTTTCCTCCTCCATTTTCCCTTCTTTCTCCATTATTCTCCGTTCCAAAGCCGCCTAAAATAACCCACACTCTTGCTCGATCTACCTATTTTGCCTACATTTGATATCCTCCAGCTCTTATCAATATAACATTTTAACTGAGGTAGCAGTTGAATTTAGGTGCATCTTTAACCCTTTCATAGTCACAGAAACTCTAATCGCTTTACTCTGAAATACCACGAGCACCTTCTTTTGTATTTTGCATCATTCTTATTTTTTTTACATTGCTTTCATTTATATTTTTTAGATTGAAGGGATATTCTCCCGATTAAGATAAAAAATAAGGAAATATTTATGTTTTAGTACACTTATTATTTGTGGAATGTATAACCCTTGTTATAAACCGATCTGTGAATGCAAAACGATGAATCGTCTTTTGCTCCCTGAGAAAAGGCAGCAAACAGCGATGCATGCAGCCATCGTTGGTAGGCAAGTGCTAAGCAACGATAGCAGCGATGCAGCCATCGTTGCTGGGCACTTAAATACTTTATTTCTTTCCTTTTGATGCACGTTAAAAGTGTGTTCTTCTCGTCTGGGAATAAGATCTGTAGATTTATGAAAGTGAAGTGCTCTTAATGTGTCAGTGAAACTCTTACACATTGCCATGTTTATCACAATTTGCTACAGAATCGCTCGCACTGGAAATTGAGTGTGGTTACCTAATCTGCTGCATCGCTTTCTGGCTGTTTCTCTGCCCCCACTCAGCATTTGAACCCTCAATTTACTGCTGCCGCCCTCAAAAGATCGTGGTGCAATTCTAAAATGGTTCTGCCCGCACTGTGTTTTTCGCGAAAGATCGGGGAAGTGTCATGTGCTTCGTAACTTTGTCCACGCTGATCTTATACCCCTCCATGATATCGTATATTACAAAAGAGATGTCATGACACAATTTCTTAAGGTTTTTTTACATTACTTTTAAATCAGTACCGAAATAAAGCTTTCAGAATAGTACCTTGATTATGATGTAATCATATTGTACACTAAAATGAGCAGATTTAAACTTACAGCTTATTAGCAAAAATCGAGTTCAAAGATGAAAGATTTATAATCAAGATGAGTTGATCAATTTTTATGAATAAAAAGCATCTTGTAGAATACCTAATAATTACTTATTTGATAGATGTGGGTCAAAGTTTTGTTTATAGCCTTTGGAGACACGGTTTTCATTAGTTCAAATATAATGGCTCAAATATTGAGCAATAGAAATTCGTGTAATTTTTAACGTGCTCTTAACTTGCCAGAGTAGTATAAGTCTCATCCTATTAGTCGTATTCATTTTGTGTATTATTATTGGTAGCAATGTGTTTCCATGCTCTAGTTCAAGTACTTCTACAGTTCAAGAATTTCAGAAATTTTGTTAAGACTACATAGAATGCTAGGAAATACTTCGAAAGGGGTGGAGGAAGAGGAAGAAGGTTGTAAAGGGAATTATGGTAGATCGTTCATGCCAACGAGGCTATCTATATAGGAAAGGTTAGGGGGAAAATAAACTAATTTTGTAATAATAAACCTTCTGTCATAAAATAATTGCTCAACTTGGTTTCTAAAACTAAATATTATGTTTTATTTCAATGATTGAGTCCGATTTCCACTAATGTAACTGGATAAGGGTGAATCATTTTTTTAGTACCAGGGAGATGGAAAAATCAATTACGTTTCATATTTCCGATCTGAATCGCCGCAACGGAGTTGCGTGCCTTATTTTCAGATTGGTAGCCCTGGTAAAAGGATAAGGATATTGGTGGTGTCGGTCGTGAATCGCCTTAAGGGTTCCATATCGTGCTACCAACGTTATCCTTCAAAAAACTTCTCTTACCGTGCTACCCTAACTACATCTTCGTGTTCACCCCACTCGTAAACGCGGTCCATTCGCAAAAGTGGATTCTCTGGTGATTGGATGCCGATCATCATGCTGTTACGATGAGCTCACGGTCGTAGTTACCTTGGATGCTAGGTTGGCCGTGAGGCATGGACATAAATTATATTTTTAGGTGGGACTGTGAGATTTTCAAGTTAGAATGAGGGAATTCTATGACTATTGAGATTCGTAAAAGTGTAATGTGACGACGCACAAGCCCTTTTTTGACGAAATAAAGATGCCGTAATCAGTTTTCCTCATTCACCCTGCAGCATCACATTCAAATCACCCAGAACATGAGCACGATTTTCTGTATTTCCTCATTATTTTTACCCGCTTAAGTCCCTTTGTTGTCACCATTCATTATTTTATCACCCGATAAAAGCATATTCTCTCAATTATTTCTTCATCCACCCGGTATTTTAAAGGTACAACAACAATAATTAAAAACAACAAACTGCTTTTGTATTTCAAAATTTCAAGTATTGTTTCGTGCGACAGCTCTTTTTTTTATAATCGTTACTATTTATGTATACATGAATAATCTGCTTAGAGTTTTTGAAAGTTGAACGGAATGGGTTATCTTGCCGCCGTCAGAACTTTGAAAACGAAAACCTTATAGGTTGGGAAGATGATAAACGCCCCCAAAAGTTAAGTTTTGTCAAAAATTTTCCCTTTGATAGATTATCTGAAAAATATCAATTTTAATCGACTTTTGCCTGGAAACCTTTTCTTTTAATGGTCTTCAATGATAAATTTTAATAGCTCATCATAATTACCAGTTGATTTAGCCAAATCATATGATTTTTTTCATGGCTAACTTCCATACCTATACCTACTAGGACTGTGTTAATTTACTCCATTGTCCATGGCGGCGAACACAGAAGTGCCACTCGCTTCAGTTTCATCGCTCTCTAAGATATTATTATGCTGATAGCTTGTGATATATCTAAATAACTTCATGTTTTCAGTTTGTTTGACACTTTATCTTATGGTCGGTAATTAATTTTTTTTTTGAATGACTGTTAAACCTAGGCCTGTGCGATTATTCGATTAATTGAATCGCCGATTCAATTATTTTTACAATTGATCGATTATTTCAGCACATTGATGTCGATTACGGTAATCGACTCGATTGTCATTTTTTTTCAAGTGTCAATTATTGTTCAATTGTTATTCAATTCATAATTATTGTCCGGTAATCGATTGATTGTCGATTATTGACGGTGGTGACGGCCATCATCTACCTCTCCCTCCCTCCAGAAGTTAGCTAGCCATCTCGGCTACTAGCACTGCGTCCGAGAGGTTCAGTCTCGGCGGGAACATTGTCATCGATACACGCGTGTCTGTCGGATGAACACGCTGAGGATCTCATCTGCCTGTCTTCAAATAGTTATCTATTCCTTTAATTAATGTGTAAAAGCTAACTGATTGAATTATTTTGCTGTTTTTTAAATTAATTCTTTCATTCTTCTCATTGGCAAAGGAAAGCCTTTGAAAAGTATGATTCAATCGAGTCGTGTCAACTAATTGGTTGATGCCAATTAATTGAGCAATGACAATTAATTGACACCCATTTCGATGTCAATTAATCAACCACATTTTCAATTATTCTTATAATTGATCGATATCGATTATTTTCGAAAATCGTACAGGCCTAGTTAAAACTGCCTGGTTGATAACCAGGTTGTCAAATCGTCAATCAGGTACGTCGTTTTCTCGCGAATCTATTTGAATAGACGTATTGGCTACCCATTACGAGCATCCTCCGGCTGTATTTCACCACCGACTTCCGTGATCTCGGAAATCGCGCGATCCCTTTCTCGTTGCGCAATAGTAGGAGGGGAGGAGGAATGTGATGGATTCGGTCATAAATCCTCGCCTAAACAGCCGCGTCCGAAAATTTTGGACCGCGGATCCAAGAACGGCGCGAGTGGATTGCATGGTGATAAATGGCACGTGAGGCATATCAAAGGGCGTGCCGCCGCCGACGACCGTCCCGCGGGGTGACCCTCGAAGCGATCCGAAAATTGCCCCCACCCTTTAGACAGTCGAACGCTTGAGCAGACCCACTGTGAGATGATTTCCCGCTTTGATGCCGTCGAAAGGCGATCCATAGATCCCGATAAAGTGTGATGGATACCGTTCGCAACAGGCTTGGGATCTCAGAAGAAACCTGGAACAAATGCTTGGGGAAAAACACGATCGTGTAAACCGCTCACTAAAAATGTTTCCACATCTCTGCGAAATGCTGACCTAGCGCACATTCACGCGCAATAGTGGAAAGATATACACTTGAAATACAGTAAAATTATTATTTCATGACGAATGTCATCCTTATGGTGGATATCTTTATACTCCTTCGCGTGACTGCACAGTATGTCACTTGTGTATTTAGCAGTGATTTGGAAAAAGTTGGTATTTCTGAATCGAATGTTGGGTTTCTCTTCTGCGGAATTTGTGCTTGCTACTGGTGTACTGGCCGTGGAAACGCGATAAATTCAGAAAGACAAGGCTGACAGATGAACAACTATACTCAAGCCGTGAAATGCGAATGCGCTGGTGTCAACCGCGAACGTGAAAGCTGGGGCTGGTTGGACATCGTCGACGGTGAACGCTTTCAAGTGATCGCAAACGCCTCAATAAACACCAATGCTTTGAAATTGCTGTAGAAGTTGAATTTCACGTTGAAACCAATAGCAGTGATCATCTTAAGACGCTGGTATTGTGGTGTACTTTGCCCTTTTCGTAATTTTGACGGTCTCTTATTTAGTTATAGACATATTTTTGGTGCATGTGGTTAGGAAGTGGATTAAATACCGTCAGTACGAAGGAGGACTTTTGTAAATAAACCTAGATTTTTTTTGCTGTAGATGTACACACATGTTTAAGGTCTTATTTAATGTATAGGCACATAACTGTGTTTAGATTACTGTGGCTGTTGAGTCATGTTTAAAGAATTTACCATTTGTAGAAAAGATGAGTTTTGTAAATGGGGAAATTTTATTCCACTGATAGACTGCGCAGACTATGGATAGATCGTTGACCTAGTGAAGAAGGTTCAAGAGCTGTAGGCTAGGAGAGACCAGCTGTCGCTAAACACTATGGAATAAACCTCAAAGGACTCATTCCTTGAGAAGTTATCATAAATTATTAATGAGAATCACGAGAATAGATCTTGATATATTAATAAAAGAACTAGTTATTTCCGCTTTAGGTACATCACATATATTATTCAATATGCTTAATAATGGTGAGATTCAATATGTATCTTCAGGTGGGCTCCAAGGTCCATGACCTGAACTGAGCCACCATCACTGGTTTATGAATGTCATGTATATTTGTTTGCTGAATGATAATAGACTTTAAAATGCAATAAATACCTACAAAATCAGGAAAAAAAAACATTTTTTCAAGACAAAAGTAATTTTTTTTAATTTTCAAAGATTTTATGCCTCACATACCTCTTTTATTATTTTAGGCAATAAATTTAATATTTTAGGACACGTATATGGAAATTTGGATTGGATTTTATTAATGCTTATTATTGGTTTTGACATAAAAAATTCGGTTTACTAATTATAAGTTATATTAACATTTTCCTTCGACACCTGGCATATTTCACTTCTGGTGTAGGATTTGCGGGACCTTAAAAACATACAAAGGTCTAAGTGGTTGCGTTCTGAGACATAAATAATGGCCATGATAGAGGTGCATCTTGAGGAATTGTCAAGTACAGAATTTCTCTCTCACGATTTATGGCGGATATAATTGAGGTATTGGATGAGAAAATGATTGCACCTTCCGAAACTAGCAACCTAAATTCCTTTTTAAATTATCTTTGTTCCTTCTTGGATAACTTCACCAAGTCTCGAATAGGCAAAGTGTACTCTTGCCCATGAGTGTAGATACAGATGCCTCTCATCAATATTTGTGTGAATAGTTTTGTGAAATTTATAGAAACCTAATTAACTCTGATTTCTTCAGGCATGACTTCAAGGGAGTCAAGAGTATCCTTTTTGTTATGGCAAACCTTTTTTATCTTTCCTCTTTTTTTAGTGTTGCGAACATCTTCACCTTGATGAGGCACCTTGGGGATATCCCAAGGCGAAACCGGATGCATTGGTACATAAAAAACCGCGGAAAAGCGCAAAGTTTCGCTAATAAAATGAAGAACCGGATTAATTAAACCCTACTGGGAGGGTAGCCGGTGGGGGAGCATGTTACGCTACTTATCTGAATTCGCTCCCGCTGATGCAGCTGAGGGAAATGTACGTATGAAACAAGGTGTAACTATGCCAGCAGGGTAGAAAGACGCTTCGTCATCCTCGTTTATTGGCGAACCATTTTGAGTGAAGCTACGAAGCCACTTCCCTGGAGTTTCCTCATTGCTCCTCCTCGTCTCTCTTCACTCGCTTACTTCTCTCCGCCTTCCTTTAATCATCTGCCGTGGGATAATGACCGCATCGCAGGTTGATTCGTTTGCTAGTGAAGGGGGCATCGAATGTTGCCCCCACATTGTTCTTCGACTTTTGCCCTGACTAGTGGTGAGTTCCGTGCGTTACGAAACGGAAAGAAAAATAAAATCCTGATGATATCGATCGGTTGCCGTTCTCGAAACTCACTCTGGCTGCGGCAGTTATTTATTTTTTTTAAATTTTGGAATATCGGTTTACTTTCGTATTTTTTCTTGCTCCAGGTCATTATTATCATTTTTTCTCGCTTCTTATTTTTTACAATGCAGTGATAAAGACCACATTAGCATATTTAATTGTAAATATGACTGATGTGGTGATTTATGTGTCTAACTTCTCGTGTGGAAAAATGTACTTTTTCCATAAATTGTTAAGTGAGCATTTGAACAATGCAATGTTGCTGTGCTGATGGATTTCGGAAAAAATATTACTTATGAACTCCACTGTCTCCCTGCTCTCTTGATGTGGGTTCCAGGTACATGCACAAATGACCTCTATATTGTATTGGGGAATGGTGGAAAGATTTTGGCCAGGTTTTTGCCGTCACGTAATTGGATACCACCAGAAATCAAAACCCTAGCGAATACGCTGGTTACTTCTACCTTCGATAATTGTCGAAAGTAGCGAAAGTGCGTATTGCATGCATGTATTCACATCGATGACTTGAAATAAATAATTGATCACCTCAAAAATGTGCATCTTCGATAGTGAAAAAATTTACATCTCTCCTTAAAGTTGGGCTCGAGGCCGCAGGCTTCAAATTAGCCGGCAAAGCCGACTACGTAGTTATGCTTTAAGTTCTCTTGTCGGTGCAAAAATTATGTACTCTCGAGTTTGGACTTCGATTAAAAATTAGCTACTACCTACACGTTCACGAAAGTTGCATCAAACTTTAGTTTATTTTATTTTTCGTAAAAACATGTATAGAAATATTTTTTACTTCACCCCGACAATTTTTTTACTTTGATTAGAACAAATAATACTACATTGGTTTTTTGCTTTCAAACCGACCGCTCGCTTTGAAATTTCATAAAGAAATAATATAACGCCCGATCTAAATGAAAAATTCGCAGCATCCAGATGAAATGTTTCTAAACGTGACTGTTAGCTTTCAGTTCTTTGCGATTGGCTAAGAAGTGGTACTTATAAATTTTTTGGAACAACTTTTTCTAAAGGAATGGATGACCCCCAAAAAAAACACGATCCTGCTCTTGTTGGAGTGGAGTGGTGTTTTAGTAGTCCCCGTGCCGCGTAATCACCCTATCCCATGATTCCTTTCTCATCTCGTTTCCCATCTTTCCAACCCTTTTTTTCTCTCTTTCTCTGCCCCTTTTCCCTCCCCGTACCTCCAGTGCAATCCCGAAGCGGACACGATTTGCCCTTTCGCCTTTTCCTCTTGCTCCTACTGAGCATCTCTCTCTGGTGACCTCCACGTATCCCTCTTATAGCCCTTAAAATCTTCATTTTTTTTCTTCTGCTCACCGGAAATTCCTCATCGTCTCATGCATGCCTGGGTGTGTGTGGTTGTGTATGTGAGATTCAGTGAGTTGTGTAGGGTGATGGAACGGTCGTCGGAATAGCTAGGTATTACCTCGTTGAGTATTCAACTTCAAGCGATGAAGTTGGATTGTAAAAAATTATATCTATATTTCCCGAGAATTTTCCTCAAGGATTAATTCAACTGGGGCCTATTGCGGAAACCAGTTTGGTTACGTGCTTCTCTGGCAACCCGAAGGTCGAGGGTTCGAGTCTCATCTCAGTTTTGTTTGTCCTTGGATTAAGGTCTTAGGGTGGGTTTGCACTGGGAGGTTACTTCTGCTAGTTACTTCTGCAATAGCTTGTGGGGGTATTTACGCGGACAAAATATTCTTCACAAGCTAGTGAAAGGAAGACAGATTAGTAGCCGTGTGCACTGGCAACTAGAAGCTTCTGCAAGCGACTTGCCAAAACTTTTAAAATTTCTTCAAGCGGACTTGCAGAGCCGTTAATTTACCTGCTGCTATTGGCAACATCGCACCTCCAGGCTTACGAAGACACAGTAAACGCCTAAAGAGTCCATACAGGAAGCCTTTCATCCAATGGCAGTTTCAAGCCTAAGGAAATTTTGTCATGGTGATTTCAGGACAATTTATTAATCTCCGTCGATACCGATGTGCGTGCGACGTGCACCGTGTGACGATAAAGTTGGGGAAATGAGCTACTTCTCCCTCGTTAGACCCCACTTAGAATATGCCGCCAGTATTTGGGATCCTTATGAGATAGGCTTGGAAACTGAGTTAGAACGCGTGCACCGAAGATCGGCAAGATACGTTAAAGTCCCTTATGATAATCTCATTAGTGTTACTGACCTTTTGCAGCAACTGGGATGGGAAGAGCTTTCAGACCGTCGATTAAAATTTAGACTCGATCTATTATCTAACTACCAAACCAGTCAATTCTCTAACAACGTTGATAATATTTTACGAAATCCGACATACTACGGTAGATCAGATCATGAGAAAAAAATTAGGGAACTAGACTGCAGAACGGATAGATTTAAAATGTCATTTTTCCCACGAACGATAAGGGACCATAACAGCTGCCAATGAGACTTTTATCTAGGTTTGTCGTTAGGTAGTGTAGCTCTTAGTAGTAGTAGTACTCCTAATACTTGAATCCTTATCTGTTACCTAGTACATACTAACAGCACGCCTTGCATGTTTTCTACATGGGTCTTGAGTCTCTGTCCATCTGTGTAGTTGTAGAATGCATGTATATTGACGGTCCCTCTCCATTGTGATAACATCTGTAGTGTAGTAGTGCATGCTTGTGAGGCTTCGCCTCGTGACTAGCATTAGCGATTTATGCTAATGCATAATTAGTCGTAGTTACACTAACTCTAGGATATAGTGTAATGCATGTTGGTGATTACTCACCCCCTGCCACAAACCCCTGAGGTGGCTTGCAGGGTATTTTGTAGATGTATTATGAGGCCAAAGATACGTTAGATTGTTTTGCAACCTATGTTCTTCATATGGCATTAGGACTCAACCTCACCACGCCTTGACTACGTGCCACACACAATCAACCAACTCTACTTTTACCTGAGATGTTTACTGGCAAAAATTATCAAGATGAACCAAGGATAAAGTTTCTTAGGCCCTTCTGTTTTTATTAGCAAACTACCTCCAGAGGTCAAAATAAATTGTGGAATATTAAGTACCAGGTATCATCTAGGTTAATAACTTCTGTTAAAATTTTATTTTTTCTGTGAGATTTTCATGTAAGGAGATTAAAAGCCCTTGCTATCTCTGTTATAAGTCATCATGCATGCAAATTGTTTAAAATAAATAAAAAGGAAACATCTCATCCGGCCCCGGATGGCTGTTTGCTTTTAGATTATAATTGCTGTGTTTTTGGCATATCGAATCACTTTCTCCTTTCTCCGACCGTTCCAAGTTGGCCAATTCCATGAGCTCTGAAGAATAGTGTCACTTGATGAATCCGCTCTCCGGCCGTCAATTTCTCTCCTATGGTGATAAAGAGGTTCGCAATCATTGCTTCAGCTGGTGGGCGTTGGCACTTAGCTTCGCCAAAATCGTTGGCTAATCTTCTTCATCGGCGGGCGGGCGTGGGTCATTTGGAGGGAGCAGCTGGATAGCGGAGTGAAAGCGGCTCGGCGTTACCAAAAAACCGATAGCTTTTGAAAGGCTATGGCGTGAAATCAAAATGATGATCTATATATTTTCTCTCCGCGCGTCGTTACATGAGAAAGATTATCCTTTAATATATATTCTTAAGGAGATGTAATATGACGTGTAACACTCTTGAGTGAGTAAGAGTTGGTCTTATTACCGAATTTCGCTCGCTCTAAAATCCATCCATTACTGAGTCGGGATCCAGGATAAATTATGTGCTCTTTCTCGGTAGTTTAAAACGTTATTGACTAGATATCCCAAGGAAAATGTTCTTGTTTTGAATATTTCGCAGAGTATGATGGACATAGTAATTGATGAGTCTCGCTATATCAAATGTAGGCACAATGTCAATTAGCAGTACGTGAAGGTCTTTACCATGCATTAAATCACTTCTACAACTGAAAATGTTAGCAATCATTTTATTTTAAAAATGAAGATATCCAATTCATGCTCGGAACTCAAATATCTCATAAAGAAACCCAGAAATGACCTGTCATCAACTCAGGTTCACATTTGCATAAACAGCTGATAAGAGAATGATGTACAGTCGTTACTTGTGAAGGCGTGAACATATCTGCAGTTGTTAAGTAAATTGCTCGTGATAATTTTTATGGCTGTTTCTTTTCGGAAGCCTTCTGCTTCCTCAGTCTATATGTATGTGTATATGCCCGTCCCACCTTGGGATGCCCGTCGGTTGGCCGCTGAGTGGCCCTGGAGCGCAAGGCATCGGAGAGAAAAACCATGCTCAGGGTCAGCGCACTGACCTCTGAAATGTCTTCAACTTAGCCGTTCAACCTTGGGGTACTCACATCAATGGTGGGAAACTACAGAACGACGCGTAATGCGTGCTCGCCTCTGGAAAGGAAATGGAAGGCATTCTCAAGTAATGGCCATTGAGTTCCTGGCTCTCTTGCTGTGCTACTCGGTGTTACACATAATGACGTCTACCGTGAAGGTTATTTTAGATCTAAATCGAGTGGTGCACTATTTGGGACCCAATAAATCAAAACGCTTTTTTTCATCCAGCCATAGTCATTGATTTCTGTATCATATATTTTTAGATCAATGAATAGGTCTCGATCGATCAAGGTTTAGATCCCACTGTCGTTGCTCAAGTTTTTTTAACAATTAGGATTGCATTAGAGCAGAAGTCTACAAACTTTTTCACTTCACGGAACTTTTATGGGTGTATTTTATGGAACCCTTCCTCGTAAAAAATTAAATATTCACAAAGCGTCTTGGGTACATATTAATAACACATGTATGTAATGACCCTTACAAGGTAATGCAAACAACAATTCGTGGAGCCATTGTGAAGTTTGTGTGAAACCTCAGGGTTCCGTGGAACTCAGTTTGAACACCACTGCACTATAGAGTATTACAGTAACGCAGTACTTAAGTAGGAGAGTGACAGAGAACCCAAAAAAGCAGTATTATTTTACTACATTTTGTGTCTATAAAATTGTTTTTTATAGGTATAGGTAATATCGATATATTTCATCTCTGTATTTTTTTATATTATCACATGATATTTTTAATGATATGTTTACCGATGCATCGATCTGTTTTAATGGTATATATAATATTATTTATCTCTCAATTCACTGATTTCATAGTTACGTTTGTGGTAGCTCCTTTCGTCAGAAAATTTCATTCATTTTTCAGTTGAATGAACTTCAAGACATACGCTACTTCCATTACGTGAGAATAATCATGATGTTCTTTTTATAACTTGGGCACATACAATTATTCCGCGCGAGTTACGTGCATGTGGCAGGAATTCCTCCCAATCTTTATTTGTCAACAAGGGCAAGGTAACGTGAAAAGAATATTGCTAGAATAGGACGGGCTTGGAGGAACTATGGAATTGACGAAAGAAACACGTCGGAATTCAGAGGGTGGGTTTTCAAAGGGCTGGGAAAAGTTAAATAGAGCTTACCCCTCGCTCGCTAGGATTAGTATCGTGTTGTCTAGTTTCTTCTGCACTGAAATAATAGTGGCCGAAACTGGCTGTGCGTTACATTTTGGTGGGGACCGTTAAAGGATAACTGAAACATGTTTTCTTTTCCCTCTGGCAGCGTGCGCTGAATGTTGATGTACTTAGAGGTGATTTATTTTCCCCTTTTTTACCGTTCACTGTTCTATACCTTCAACATGTGCGCTGTCGCAATTGTCGGTAAGGATGTCTCTTTGTCGTACGTCGCTGATGGAATGCGAAAAATTGACGCGCGATTGCCGCAACGTTTCAGGCGCAAATGGACAATTGAAATGCGTGGGAAGATACTGTTATAATGTTTTCCTTTAGTGTCACTAGTGAAGGGAGCTCAATATTAAGAGGTAGTGTGCTCGCCGGACAGATCTTCCTGTTTTTTCTATCGTCTCAATCGTATTGATGCACTTGTCGCGTGATCATCGCCTTAAGATACTAAGGTGGAGACAGAAAAAACATTTTGCAGCAATTTTTTCCGAGGTAAGTCAGCATTGGAAATATTTCTCTCATCTCTAGCTTAGGTCACTATAGTGGTGATTAGTAGCCTTGTCTAGTTCAGCTGTCAGCTGTTGAACGAAAGCCTGCTGTTCAGATGTTGGTGAGAATAATATTAGGGAACTAGACTTCAGAACGGACAGATTTAAAATGTCATTTTTCGCGAGAACGATAAGGGACCATAATAGCTGCCAATGAGACTTTTAACTAGGTTTGTAGATAGGTAGTGTAGCACTTAGTAGTAGTAGTACTCCCTAATACTTGTACCCTTATCTGCTACCTAGTTCTAAAAGCACGCCGTGCATGTTTTCAGCATAACTCATTAGTCTCTATCCATTTGTGTAGTTGCAAAATACATATATACTAACGATTCCTCTCCATTGGGAGCATATCTGTAGTGTAGTGCATGATTGTGAGGCTTCGCCTCGTGACACGCATTAGCGATTTTTTCTAATGCATAATTAGCCGTAGTTACACTAACTTTAGGGTATAGTGTAATGCATGTTTGTAACTACTCACCCCCTGCCACACACCCTTGAGGTGGCTTTCAGGGTATTTTGTAGATGTTGGTGTAGATGATGGTGATACTTAAAAAAATTACTGTAATTCTCTCGCCAAGTTCATCATCAGTTAGTGCGTGTGAATTCTCGAATACAAGAACTATCCTCTTCAAATATAGTCTAGACCAGTGTTGTCCAACTGGCGGCCCGCGGGGCCATTTATTGTGGCCCGCGAAAGGTTTTTAAACAAAAGTTCAGAAATTTATGTTTATTTTTTTCCTTTGTTGTATCTTATTGTTACTTTAAAAATAATAATTTATTACTATATGGCCCGCAACCATATTAAAGGTTAAGTTGTGGCCCTTGAGGCCTTGCAAGTTGGACAACCCTGGTCTAGACAGTGGCGTTCAGGGCGTTAAGCAGGGGTCGTGTCCCACTTTTGAAATTTGATTGTAAATTATAGTGTGAACATCTGTACGGACTGGTATAATCGTGATATAAGTGCTGGGTTTCTTATAAACTGCTGGCGTTAGGATTGGGATAAAGACTTACAACTGATTGAAACTTTTGTGGATCATACTAGTGATTAAAATAATGCTTTCGGGATATTGTCCGCGTTAAGTATTGATTAAAATCCAATGTTTCTCCTCAGATGCTGGAGTCTTCTTCATATATATGTATTTCTCTTACGAACGTAAAGAAATCCCGCTAAACCCATTAAAACCTTTGAAAAATCTTCCACCATTGCAGCGGAAACGTTAGGTTCAACCAATCCTTGAAGCGGAAAATACCCTTTAAGTATTATTCTAATCGGTATAAAGGCTTTCTACCCAGACTTGATCGAATTGCATTCATGTGAATTTCATTCTTTTCAACAAATTCTTCGTTGTCTTGGTGGCCATTGAATCCTAAGTAGTTTTTTTGCATAATCTACAACTGGGAACCCTCTCTCTCGGGTTCTCCTTCGTATCGGCATCCATACGCATTCGCCTCATTTGCTATCAGATCTAATTTATCTATCTCAATCGACATGACATCCAAGTGGTTGTTTGCCTCTCTGGCATCCCTTCAGCATTGTACTTAGATTAAATTTCTGTCTCTTCTCTGCACATGTCCTGCCCTCCTAATTCATCTGAAATTCTCTTTTTTCTCCATTTGTCCGAATTCTCTATATGTCATCTTCACTTATCGTGCCGGTAATATTTTTAGGAATTTATTCTAAAAATATCAGTTTAATCTCTATTTGCTTGGGCATTTTCCTTATATCTATTTTGGAAAACAAGACTACAAGTCGCATTTATACTCTTGTATAATCGTAATTTTTTAAACGTTATGAAAACATTTTACGCTTTAGAAAGTTATTCAAACTCCAGTAGCACCTGTATCAATTTAATTTATTAATTTTTTATATTCAAATGAGGAAGTAGTCTGGCCCTCCTAATCGAGGACTGAGCATGCGACTGATAGTTCTTTTCCTCTTAAAATTTCCTGTTCAGAAAAGAGCACGTGCCTCAGAATATTCAATAAACGAACCTTCTGGATTATAGCGTTTTGATTTCGATACATGATTCGATGAAGGATTTGATCGAAGAACGTTGCCCGTGTTCGATTATCTTCGCCTATCCTCCACAGCACTCTGAAGTTGGGGCTGGTCAAGCTTTTGATGATGAATTATTAGTTGTCCAAGGCTCTGTATCCGCACAATAAAGTTTTCATCGCAATCGAAAACGATTAAGGGCGAGGCGCTTTGGATGCTCACGGCCGTTCTCCAGGCTTAATATAAATCGAGATTTTCTCTTGGAGGCGAAGGAGTATTGTCAAGGGCAGCCTATTCTTGAATGAAAAATATTTTTTCCATTGATTCCATAACCAGTTTGCATTGCATTCGTTGCTATTTGGGGATGATGACTAGAGTGAGAAAATTTAAATCTTCTTTCTAATAAAGACTTTATAATTTCGATGAGCAGTAGAAATTTCAGAAATGGTATATTGATCGAGTATTTTATTATTACATTTACAGCATAAACAATTACAACATTATTAGGGTTGGCTGCGGAGGGTTTAACATCTGAGGGTGGAGGTCGACAGGAAAATATGCATATTGGTGGTTTTTAATGTTTTTAGTAATCAAAAATAAGTCTATATTACTACCATCGGAATATCTAGTCAGTCTAAATTTTTCAAAATATCAATTCTAATTATTACCAGCGTTAGTTTCACAAGTATCGTAAATACAAGCGTTGCGACATAGGAATTTACCAAGAAAAAGAACGGTGAATCTTACGAAAAGATTATGCAGCGTAAGTAAACGCACCACTATTGTAATTTAGGTGGACTACATTACATTCCACGTCAAAAAATCGCATATCTCTTGTTTCATTTCGCACCATGGCGTATTGTATTGATATCGATTGTAAAATTTTCATCGTATACCTCACGATATTGCACGATGTTGGCCTATCGTTTTAACTCCTGATATCGCATATTGACACATCTCGATGCATCGCATTTCTTAAGGCTGCCAAGTTTATTGCGCATGTTACTTGCAGCAAGCGAATCTTTTACCTAAATTGCACGTGTACATGGCTCTGCAAGTCCGCTTTCAGAACTTTGAAAAGTTCTGGCAATTCGCTTGCAGAAGCATATTGAAGCCGATGCAAACAGCAACCTATATGTCTCTGGACTAACTTGTGAACAAACATTTCGTCATAGTAAAATTTCCCCACATGCACTTGCAGAGGAAGCTGGATGAAGTATGTGTATAAGCCAGTGTAAACCCACCCTTAGAGGCCAATTATCGAGTTTACAGATATCGCGCATCGATACATCGCACAGCCCCACCAGGATAGTGTCACGCACCATTTCTCCGGAATCTTTCGTATTCCAGCTGCGGTTGCTTGTTCTCAGCGAAGGCACGTAACCGGTGATGGGATGAGGAAAGAAGTTCAGCGGCGAAATGGAAAGGAGCTGTTGCTCTGGAGAGACATCCCCCGCCCGGGGAAAACGGGCAATCAGCAGTGGCGTCGCCCTATCGCCAAGACAACGATATCACGTCCGCATCCGAGCGAGCTTTTGACGTGGTCATTGATCAAGCGAGGATGAACAGAGGCGGGGAGCGTAAGGATGCTACACAACCTCCGTTTTGGCTGCTAGGGTTCTATAGCGCCCAGGTATGCCCCCGCCACACACTCTTGAGGTGGCTTGCAGGGTATTTTGTAGATGTAGTTGTATGCTTCTAGTTCCTCAAAGAACTAGGTGAGGATCCTGTTAGCGCGGTGGCCATCCAGGGTGGGCTGATAGCCGGGCCCTCGGGATGGTAAGACTGGATAGCCAGATATTAGATAAGGGTATAATTCACGGATGTAGGCGTTGAATTGTGGACTTAGAATTAAGAAATTAAAGCTTCGAAGGGCGTCATTTTTAAAAATAAATCTGTAGAAAAGTACGATACTCCCGCTTCATTTTCAAGATAAGGGTTTTGGAGTCGTTCGTTAAGGGAAGGATTTATTGAAGGAATGGAGAAGGGATGGATTGAAACTAGGTGTTGGCATTAGGATTTCCAGGTCTCCCGTATTTCCCGGGTCTTCTCGTATTTCGAACCTTTTATCGTGTGTTGAAATAATAATGTTTTTCGTGCTAATTTATGCTAGGTTTGAAAAGGTGCCCGAGTGGCACCCAATTATTCAAGAAAGATACTGAAATTAAATGACACTTGATATTATTAGTTTATTCCCGATACTAAAACAATTGCAATCTTTCCGTTAATTTGCGAGTTAGAGCAACGTACAATTGTCTGCGTGAGAATACTGCTGTATGCAGTTGAAGTCCAACGTGGTCAAACCACTGACTGACTAATTGATTGTAATCGCATATGCCGGAATCACTGGAAATTGTCGTCGTCGCAAGACGAAAGGGAGAAAAATCAAAAACGATTCTCGCATTTATGAAAATTCTTACAAGCAGTTGAATAATGGTATTTTAAAATTTAAGTGACTGTGGCTCCATCTAATAACGGCATTTTAAAAGTTAAGTGACTGTGACTCCATCTAATAACGGAAGTTTAAAACTTAAGTGACGCTTGCTCCGTTCTACAGCGTTTCTGAGTCAGTGCGTGAGTGACAAAGGCTTTTCTTATTTTATTATACAAGGGCTTTTCTTTTATAGATATTGAGTTGAGCCCGAGCTGGAACCCTGGCAATCGCTGAGATTTATCAGTGGAATCTCGATCCTTACTTGGATGCTATGAAATGACTGCTGAAGTGTCTAAATTCGTCCGTCGCGTCGGTTGAGACGTTAAACCCGTGGTACTTATAGGTCCGGTTTGGTCATGTCTGTTCAACGTTAACTGTAAGATGACGTAGCCTTGTCGTCAACTGTATTTCAATGAAGAGTTCGGGTTTTGTGTATTACATCAGACTGTTGGTTAGTTGACGCGACCGTTATCGATGGGAGGACGTATTAACTTCGCTTTTAACCCGAAAAAAAATTATCGACGGATTATAAAACCGGCCTTAAGAGTAGTTAAAAGTAGGTTAAGGTCGAATCGGGTTGCTAGGTTTTCAAATAGAATAAGAACAGGAGATTTTGAAAATCACTTCCTTACCTGACGCGACTCATCTTTTTTGTTTATTTTAAAATATTTAAATACAACGTAACATAAAAAACAACATCTCCAACGTGAAGGCCCGGTTTTATTACCTATGGTAAAATATTTTCTCGGTGTGAAATACAAAGTTAATACGTTCTCCTATTCGTTACACTGACGTCAAATAACCGACAAGCGGATGTACACTGAATTCAAAACCTGTGCTCTCAGTTAAAATTAAGTTAACGAAAAGGTTAAGTCATCTTGCGGCTAACATTAACCAGATATGAAAAAAACCGGACCTTAAAAACTCGCGGATTTTACACCTCATCCGACGGGCGGAATTAAACATTTGGAGTAGTCATTACATAGTCTCACAGTAAAGAGCAAGATACCAATGAAATAATTCAGCCAATGCCGTGATTCCAGCCCGGGCTTTAATTATCATATTTGTACGAAAAACATTGTTATTTCAACACACGATAAAACGTTCGAAATGCGATAAGACCCGGGAGACCTGGTAACCATATTGCCGACATCGAGTTTCAATTCACCCTTCCTCCATTCCCCCAATAAATTCTTCCCTTACCGAACGACCCAACGGTGATAATTAGTGGTGAAAATTACCTCAGTTGCCAATAATCAATGAGCTTATCGCTCAGCTTTGGAAATGAAGTTTATTGAATGCACTTGTATGGGCTTGTTTGGAAAATAATGGAGTACGAAATTCAGGTTTGAAGATAATTAAGGCAGTGAGAGCTGGAGGCATCGCTTTGACTTTCGATCTCATGTTTACTTCCCCGGGAGAAATTTGGAAAATTTCCACTTCAAAAGCATTTCAATTTTGATGCAGGTCGCTGCTTTGTGGCAGTGGAAAACCAACAGAGGACTTAAGTGTTTCTTCGTATGAATGTCACCTTTGCATGGAACCAAACATCCACTGAATTATATAAAGGACTTTTATCATTCATTGAAAACCTATGCAGCGGAAGTAATTACCAAAATCAAGGGCGAGATTTTATAATGTTTACAGTTCGATTACGAAAGGTTTTTTTCTGCTCGAAGATGGAGAAAATTGATACATTGAGAAGCCTGGCAACAACAAATTTATATCAGTTTTCCTTTACCAAGCCCACGGAATCTGGAAATTTCTTGAGACATTTCAACAGCATTTAAATTTGGCATAAGACAGACTGAATATGATAAACAAAACATGGATCATAAGATTGGCAAACAAGTCATAAGTTGCTTAGAAAATCCTGCAGCTCATCTGCTCCTTGTCTCCATGCATTAAATATGAGTGTCATATACGGGACGAGGAGGAATTCCTTCTGCTCACAATGATGGGGGATAGAATGGTGCGGTTAAGGGCTGCTTATCGCGGCTTAAGCCAACAATGGAAGAAAATGCTCCTGATCTAACTACTGCCATTGTCTGTGGTCAGTCGAGCGTAAATTTAAGACCCGAGACTGCAGAAAATTAGCGGCTGCAACTGTGCATCGTTTGGAACTACAGTATGAATAATTCACCTCCGCCTCTACGCCTTTATGAGCTCGATGATTCCCTAATGCACGTGCGTGAGATCGTCTTTCTGTCAAGTCTATCTTTCCGGCATTTTTATTGCCCCCCCCCCCGTTTTTACGCGACCACGATTCGATATTTTATGGCCAGCCTCGCGGTGGGCGGTTTTTAAGCCGCCGGTCAGTAAGTTACGTCCTTCTGATCTCCGGATTTTGTCCGTGGTTGGTCTCTCTCTCCTCCCACCCTAGTCTCTTTTATTTTCGAAATTCAATGTCGATGTCTTTCTCTCGCCTTATACTACTAATGTCACCTCGCTTAACTCCCGGCAACTATTCCCGGCCGATAGGCATTTTACTTGTCCGTGAGTTTTGTGGTTCCGCCTTGAAATGAATGAAGGTAGTTTGAGCGAAATATCACTTACCGAAAATTTGATGAATTTGAACTCGTTTTAAAGAAAACACTCTCATCTTTCCAATGATATCCAACTACTAACCCCATGCTAAACTACTTTTCGAGCAATTTTCCTAAATATCTAAGTTGTTTTGCATGGGATAGATTACGGCTCCGTGCTCTAGAGGGAGAATGTTGAAAACGTTAGGAATTTCTAACTACTACATTTCGTCAAACTAACGGTGTGTAGTCAGTATTTTTTATCAACTATTTATAAAAATTAATCAATTACACGCCGCAGTAATTTTTACAGAATCGTAATAAATTCATCTGTTGTTAAGGGGTTTTCTCTGTACGGTATGAAAAAATGAGTCAAGTTAGAGACTTAAGAGGATGGATTTATTTAATTAATAAAAATATTTGTCACATATAACTATATTTTGGCGCCATTAATATTACAACATTTACTTCATACTTCTAATGGACGCGAAATCAAAAATTAAAATTCAAATATGGTGTCCATTATGACTAGGGAAATATCTCGCTCAAACTAACTTAAATATAATTTTATTCGCATACTAGCTACTTCTATAAAAACATGTACGTTATTTGGTATGGACAGCAAATCATATCTTTCCACGTAATTTTTTTCGCGGATGGGGCTTTAAAATGCACGATGTTAAAAGCGAGAATATGTGAAGCAAAGGATAAACTGTATTTTTCTATCTAATATAAATGCTGATTTGGATCGCAGGCTTTCGCAGCGATACAAGTCTCCTGATATAGCGTTCAGGTTCTACTGCGTCTTTGTTTGACGCCAAATCAAAGGTGTAGCAGAACCCGAAATCAATATCAAAATATATAATGCCATTTTTCTGAAATACTGCTTAGAAGACGAGAAGTCTCTCAGGGAAGTGGGTGATAATAAAATTCAGGCACTCGTCCATTTTATTTTTTTAGTTAATAGCAAACTGCTGTTATACTTGCGGGTCAAAATACTTTTCGATGGAAACGGTTCAGTAGTCGACTCCTTTGTCTTGCATATCCGTCCATGAAAAATGTATTCGTCGAATCATCTGCATGTTTTGTACCTTAATTTTGTTTTCGAAAATCTAAGAAATATCATCAGTGAAAGCAGTATATTTTAAACAATACCAAACGAAAAGGAGAAATTCAGTATTTGTTTTTAATCTCGCAATTGTGGCGTATCAACCTAAAAATGCGAGAGGATGTCCTAAGTTTGAAATGACGCTCTTCAATGCTCAACTGTAGCATACCCCATGTAGACTGATTCATAATTTATCAACGCTGGTCATCTTTTTTGTCCAATGAATTCATACATTGATAAATTAGTGATGTTCCTTGATTTCATTTTTCGCTGCGTCAACCTTGCTTATTTATCGGTTTCTAATGAATTACGATTTACTTAGTTATGCTACTGTCATGGTGCAACGTCGAATATTTTCTAATTCAAACAGAAGTTGAGAGACCAAAACTAGTTAGGAATACTTGCAACTTATGGCACCAAGTCCAGTATATTTTATTCGTCTTAAAAATATATATTATCTTTTCCGAAAAGGGTCTTTAGTCCACCATTAACGAAATTCTCTTAGCAGAGAAAGAAAAGATAAAATCAGTAATCATATAGTTATATTGCCTTCATTGCAATCATATATCATAGGTGTAGCTAATGGCACTATGTATTGTACATTTTCGAAAGTCAATACTATATGTACTACCGTTGTTGAATATTCCGTCTTAGAAAAATTCGAACGCAGCCATTTCAAAGAGCCACTTGGATCCTCATTAACAGAACGAATCAGAAATGCTCTTTCACTTGTACATTCAGTGTTTAGTCCTTCATATAAATTGTTTAAGATACATTGAAAATCTATTTACAACGACAAACTCTACGGGGCCAAAATCATATCTAAGCAATGGAAAAAGAGGATATTGTTATTTTAAAGGTTCTCAATCTCCCATCACTCGGCTACAAATTAGTCCTATGCCTGCCTGCGGCATTGGTCTCTCGCTTTACGATAAGATATAAATAACGGCAGCGGTAGAAATATAGATAATTAGTTTTTGATGTTATCTACACCTTGTGCCTGAAATCTATGATTCGTCTATTCAGATGGGATAGGCACCAACGACTTGCATCCAAGGACGGGCATAGAAAGAGTTATAATTACCGCACACTCCACCAATGCCACAAAAATGTATTAACAAACTGGGCCAAGGTGGATTATACGGCCAGCTATCAACTCCCCAAGTCTCACGCTTTATTTACACAGTTCTTTTCTAGAACGCAGTCATCGAGAAACGAATAATTTCTGGACTCTTTTGTTTTTATCCCACGCTCTCAGAATATGTGGTTGGTCTAGAAAACGAGGCGCAGTAGAAATGGTAGATGCCTCTTTCAATGCTTCAATCTTGTGATCCAGATCTTTTGGAACGACATTATATTCCCAAACAGATTTTATTATTTATTTTATCAACTGCTTTTCCGGCGAATTGAGGTTTCCTTTTGTCTGTGAACTATGCGTCGTAAAGAATCAGTTAGTGCACAGCTGAAGTTATCTTTGCAAGTGGTAACACTGTAATGTAGGAATCGATTCCTGCTATTTGCTATTTCGAAGCGTAAAACCTTCTATGTACACTACTTACATACATACCCGTCCCGAAATTCCCCTTCGGAGTAGGCATAGTGAAAGAACCTAGTTATTCCTGCCTGGCTCTCTTTTAATTATTTTCTTCATAATTCCCTTTATCTGCATACCACTTTCGCTTCTATTACGATAATGCATGGATTCGTACGCATTCCTAATGATCCTCCTCTGAAAAGTCTCTGCCACATTCGCTCATGACTTTCTTGGTCTACCCTTTCCCCTCACACAATTCATTCCGCTTTCATGATTTTTTCGTCATTCGACTCTCATCTGTTCTATCAACAGCGGAAAACCAACGAAGTGCACTGATTTCATCGCTGGATCATCCAACCCACATTCACTCATGACCCACTCATTCCTTAAAATTATTCATCCCAATTTTGCCGCTAAAACTTCTTTATATGTTGCATAAAATATTTCTTGCAAATAGCGTTGGATCGCATATTTGCTGCGATCTCCGTATTGGAACCTATATACCTGTTGGAGCCCGAAGAATTAAAAAGAAATTTAGTTTTTACTGTTTTATCTTGGATATTCCTTAGGGCTAGAGGCCATTTCCTGATATTACGGATACATCCGGATATGAGAGAACTGTTATGAGAAAGATAAAAGAAAATGGAGATCCAGATAGACGTTACCTCAAAGAGCGAATTGGATGTCATTGTGGTTTTAACATGCAAGCCATTTTAGGGTTTATGAAACGTTTAATCCGCCAATTATCTCCATAATTTAATTTTAAAATGTTATTGGTAACGTTATAATTAAGTGTTCAACTGATTTAGAGCGACTGGCTGATAGTTCCACACATGTAATGCATAAATTCGGTTAAGTTAATAGCCCTGATGATTCCAAGAAATTTGGTGAAACTTTGACAATGAAAAATTGAGTCTCAATATTTGATCACTCTAGAATTCATAAATTGTTATAACAAATGTTGCGAGTTTCCTCTCTCTATGACCAGTGATAAAGGTTTTAGAGAGCCTACCTCTGCTGTCATCGTTGTTGGATATAAATCCCGGTGATGTTTTGACCTTATTCCACTTGGCAACTTTTCCAGTCTCATATTCCTGCTGTTTTATTTCTCTCATTTCCTGTATAAACCTGATGTTTTGTTCCGAATTTATTCGGGCTTGTGGACTGAATGATATTTCTGTGGGTGGAAACGGCAGCTCCGGATCAGGAACATAGATAGCTTCCGGTGTTTTTTTCAGTCGATTCTACTTGTTTAGTGCGAGGAATAATAATATTTTCTTTAACATTAGCTCCTCTTCTAGGTACCTACCCTGTGTGTTTTCTTCTTTTAATTTTTATAATCAAACATAAGATGACTCTCCTCCCCATTGCTCCTTTTATTGTAAAATCATTTAGATGAATCCAATGCCTAGATAATCATTCTTCCATGCATGAAAATTAATTCTAATCTCGCATATGGAAGATTCTAATCGGCTTGCATGTGGCTGTAGAAATTAATTTAGTGCAAAGTAGATGCTCAAAAAAAATGACTTTTGTTTGAAAGTAGATTGAGCCAATTGAGCCAAACTGAGAGTTCATTCTTAAAAATGAGGACTCAAGATAGTTTATTTTTTTAACTTGTACCCAAACGTCGCCCTAATTTTTTCGAGAAAATTGTTCGCACCATTATCTCCGAAGGAAAATCCGATTCAAAATCTCAGGAAATTTATTCTTGGTTCCCCGAGTGATTTCCATTTCCCTGAAACTGCAGCTGTGGCTTCATTTTCCCAATGTGTTATTCAGAGGCCAATCGAAGGCTACCGAAGGAATTTCGATTTCGGATCGCCCAGGGCTCATAACTCTATTGATCTGGGCGTGTCGTTCCGTCATCTTGCATAACAGCTCATTCAATCTGTTATGGTCAACTCAGGAGGAAACATATTCCACTGATTTTCATATATGACGTCACCGAAGATCAACTGGATATGAAATCGTGTTTCGGGAGCTCGTAATCTTTCCTCGAAGGAACGCAAATGTAAACGACACCTCCGATATAATGTCAGGTCCTTCGACCGTATACGAACACCTGGTAGTCCTTGCAGAATGTTACGAAGCTGGCTTTCTTTTCATCAAATATTTTCTTTTCATCTATCAGATTTCAAGTAATTTTTTTTCTCGTATTTTGCTGGGAACATGCTTAAAAATAGGTTCATGGTCCAGGATATTTTTTTGAATACATAACGTGCTATAATCGAGGCGTACAAAGCATTGATAAACTCATCATTCATCATCATCAGTAGTCATCAATCCCAAGATTGGTTTGCTGCAACTCTCCACTCTACTCTCCTATCAGCCAACCGCTTCATTCCTACATAATTTTTCAATTTCACCTCCTCCATATTTTGCCTCGTGTATACAGTTGATGAACTATCAATCTCATAAACATCTTAAAGGACTTACTTTTGGTTAGATTATGAATACAGGGTTTCCCCTTAATAGCGTGCAGGTAGTCACGAAGAATTTACGTTATCTTTCCAGTGGGGGTACTGAGGAACTCATTGGCATTGGATATGTAATTACTATCAACATCGATATAGATCGTCAGTTTATTTACTTCTGGCCAAAAGGTGTTTTTATTTTTTTCAAAGGTGATAGTTGAATATTTTACTTTATACATATGAAAATCGTGATTCATGAAATTTTCCTGACTATTATATATTTTATTTTGTAGCATATTTCCTCATATCATCGTCAATAATTCATTGCAACAGGTATATCGGTGAATTTATATTAAATGAAATTATCATATTTCTTAGAAACATGGAAGGCTCTTTTTATGGGCAAGGTTGCCAGAGCATGAGTTATCTACTTCCCAGAATTTCGTCAACAAAGAATTCTTGAATATAGACTGCATAGCTGTTGTGAGAGGAAACTTGAAATGCGTTGCAAATAAACGCAGCAATGTTTCCGTATTACGAGGAGAAGGATGCTTTATGCATGATATAGAGAATTTCAGAATACATACTTGTGCATTGTGTTAACCCTTATCCATCCAATGAAAGTATGTATATGGATGTGCACTCAAATGGCAAATGCAGCGTTTTATCTTAGCCTTATTATTTCATCCCATAGCTTTGCTGTTTTGTGCTTTATTTTTCATTTTTCCTCAATCAGTAGAACTTGTTGAGATTATTGACTGCCAAATTAATCCCAAATTGTAAACTAGGAGTACCTACTACATACGTACAATTGCTTTTTAAGTGTTTGCTTGCGTTTTCCACTTTGCTTTCTAAGTTACCCCTGCCACATGCGGCATGCCCACCTTAACAAATGAGTTGATGAAGCATGTGCTTTGGTTGATGAGAACCAATTAAAAGTTGTTCTGTGATTTGTTACTCCTCTGAAATTGTTGACAATTATTCCATATTTACCGAATTGTCTCCTTTCCATAATCACCGTAAGTACATATGGTTACTTAGCAGCGTATACGTCGATTGCTTTCCATTTACGAGGAATAATACCAATAATTCCCTCCTTTAGTGAATATCGTCTTCAACTTAGATACAAATTTCAGCATTAGCACTGAAGGGAAACTCATGAAAATATTCCCCCGTTGATTTAAGAAGGAAAACTGAATTGTGAAGTTTAACTCCGGTTCGTCATATGTCAGAGATTGAGTGGCTCACCCAAAGACAATATGCCTTTCGCTTCATTCTCATACCGATAGTCCACGTTGTGCAATATTATTGATGGTTAGGCGCCCGTGCAAGCCTGATGGCAAGCCAAATTTAAGGTTGTTTGTATGCGTATAAGTGCCTGGATACGATCATTCGGGACATGACCAAAAAAGTTATACTCTAACTAATTTATTATTCATTTTCCATCATGATCATTATTTGATGGCCTCTCGTTGGCATGATGCGTGTACCTAGTTTACTCACATGAAGGCCATACTCGAGTATCATTTGGTGGTATTTTGCCAATCGATGGCCGATTTACAATTCACCAAATCTTGTGGTGAGAGTAGGAGAGGGTGAGTGTAAATGAAGCTGAAAATAATTAACTCATTATTTTCTCCATCTACCACCTAAAAACCTGGATATTGTAGAAATCAGCCGAAATCTCAGCTAATTGCGTCATGAAACACGAAAACTAACCTACTTATCCCCTCGAGGCCGAACTAAATTCATTGACGTAGTTATATCGCTGAACGCTGGACATTTCCGAGGAAAACGCATCGAGATGGGGTATTCGATGAAAAATGTGGTACGTACATCATTGCCATTGCTCTGTAATTTTACTTTCTTGGATGACCTTTACTACGTCCCACTGTCTCCGACGGTCGTATTGACGAGACTGGTTTTACACTATTTGAAACTTAGGATTCGCATCTCACGCGTCACGGGCTACTCATTAAGTATCAAAATAATTTTGTGTCGTAAATGTAAAGTAGAAACACTGAGGAAGCAAGTGCAACTGAATTTCAACTAACTTGAACAGGCATTGTGAAAATAATATGCTCGCGGCATTAACTGGAAACAGAGCTAGATTGACTGTGGATGTGGAAATAATACTTGACGAGATTGTACATTTGGGAGTAAGATTTTCTGTTAGAATTTCTTTTAAATGAAAACTAGAGCGATCAGTGTCACCACAATATAATGATCCAAATTTTATTCCGCTGAGTAAGGTAAGGCTAAATAATCCAACGGATATTTCGGAGCATTCTTTTATGAAACCGATGTAAAATATACTCTAATACTTGGTTAATGTCAAGACTTGGGCCCAAATATTTTCGTTTGCTTCATGAAACTAATAAAATAGGATAGTGTCTATGACGTGTGAAATGCGGCAATGACTATTTTTTATCTCTCTGTTGAAAAGGCAGCTTACCATAATGTATAGTTTTCGAATCACCTAATTTTATAAACTTGAACTAATGTGATTGGCCGTCTCAGAGTAACGTTTTTAGTCACTAAAAAGTTATTTTAAATTAATTCCTGAGCCACTCTCTTTTAAAATAACGTATCGCACACTTTTCCAAATTTTATTTCTCATATATCATCCCGAAATATTTTTGTTTTGCTAAACGATCACTTAATTACACTTCATGTATTTAAATTCCTTGTATCATTCCGATAAATTCACTCCCTCAAATCTAAAGGGGAAGGATCTAAAAGGGCTGCCTCGCTGTGAACGATGGCACCCGTGAAATGTTAACATTTTAGCACCCTGGAAGTCTTTGTTATGGTGTTTTGGAGTGGAAAAGGGAATGATGACTTTATGTAGGAAAAACTTGAAAGTGCAGTAAAATATCCTCTGGATCTGCTAATAAATCATTACTTTTATCATTTGGAGAAATTAGAGAATTGAAAAAATAATCTTTGGTTTTCAGGATGAATAAAACACATATTTCTCTTCCTCATATTCAAATATGTTAATTCATAGTAGTAAAAGCAATAGAATAAAATTAAAATCTGTGTAAAATTACTAAGTGTTGCATTTATCATGAATATGCACAGCTTCCACGAGGTTCAGCTTGAAGTACTTGTATTCATTTAGACGTAGGTTTTCTTTAATTTTTGAAGTAGGTAATGCACTAATTTACAGATACAGTTTGGAATGTTCCTTCCACCATGTCTTTCGCGAACTAAATATGGACGAGTGTTCAGAGAATTTTATTTTTCCCCCAAGGTGAAACGACTTGTCCGTGATTCACACGCTTGTCTTCAGAGGGCATAACATTTTCTCCCCCTTGTTGTTCTGATTGATTTCCAGAGGGTGGCGTAACGAAAGAAAGCCATTAATTTTTGTTATGAAGAAGATTTTTGAGTCACCCCGGAGATAACCGTTTCTCCCCCCCCCTCACCCTCCTATTCTCCCTTACCTGGAGCGTCCCCTTCCCATCAATTTTACGAATCCCCCTCTCCACTTCTCTTACCCCTCTCCCCTGGCCAATCGTCACCTTGACCTCGATTCTATTCCCATATCGGCCCCCCGGCGGCCCATTCTCTCGAGGTCGCTCTCCCATAATGCTCCACGCGCGTCCCCCCTCCCCTCCCCCCCCCCTCAACCACCCACCTCCTACCGAGACGACCGCCCAGTCCCCCGCCACGCCTTCTTTCACTCTCTCTCTCTCTCTCTCACTTTCTTAATTCTCTCCCATCGGGGATCGCCCGATTTGGACAAGAGTCGCCCAGTAAATCCCCCGAAAAAGTAAATTCCATTGTTTGTATAACGGGAATAGAAGAATTTTTGTTGCGTGAAAATGAAAAGTGGTCGGATTACATAAAATAATAGGTTCTATTTTTTCGCCATATTGAAATTACGTAGTGTTAAATGTGAGACTGGGCGAAACATGGATAAAATTATTTTTTTGCATACCTAATGCAAATGTAATTTTCGTGAAAAACTGTTAAAATGGAGTAGATGTTCCCGGGGAATTGAATGATAATGAAATGTAAACAACAATCCATCTTAGTATTTGAGTTGCTAGCATATAAATTCAGGAGCTGCAGTCAAAATGCGTTTGTTTAATAGAGTTGGCGCAACAGTCGGCAAATATTGGCGCCATTAAAGTGAGCAATCGGCTATCTTGAGTGGATCAGTTGTGCATATAATTCGCCGAAAACTTGGATATCATCAGTGGAATTGTAGCGGCACAGTTAAGATTTGTCTAGAAGATTTAAATATATAAAACTTTACGCATGTTTTATGTCTGAGGGGGAAATGCTACAGGCTATGTGAATGTCTCGTGTCATGGGTTGAAGTTACGGAATAGAGCTCCTGTTCCAAAACCTTGCAATGAAGCTTTTACGAGATCGTTTCATTATCGTTCACCTAATATGTTTAACCGCCTACCATCGTACATTGCCTCTTCGAAGTCCCTTAACATATTTCTGAGAGAATTAAATATATGGCGATTTTCTGTTGAAAAGGTTGGATATTATTTCTAATTTCATTAACATTAATCTGTTGCATGTTCCCCTTCTTGTTCCTTGGTCTCTAATTGTGTGAACACACTTTTGTTGCACATTGCTTTCTGACTTTCCTGTAAAATTATTTTTGTATTTCGCATTGCCTTGGCGTCACCGGCCAGCTAATTGGTAAACCTGAATGATGGCAATCCCAAAACAGGTTTATCCTAAGGGGTGTCAATGTTCCACTAGTAAATTAATTGTATAAATTTGTATAAATGTTTTATATTAAAACTTGGTGGAATGAATATCATATCATCATAAAATTATTTCCAAAAATGTACGTAGTACGTACTACATTATTCATAAAAGCTACGGATAGCTTACGTGCGATATTAATTTTAATGGTGGATAATTTTTCGCCGAAAAAACAGGCTTCACTTTAGTTCTTTAAGATGTCATTTAAGCTCTATTTTAATCTATAACTCTGCGTTAAAGTCCTGGCGTGATAATTCTATGGTCGCAGGTTCGGATCCCTCGTGGGCGAATACATTATCGCTTAGGGCATGGTTTTGTATGTTCGTCCTTCGCCACTTGTGTATTGCCCCGATGTGAAAGGTTTTAGAAGCTGCTTTCGTTGGTTGTGGAAAATAAATAAAAACTTTTATTTAGCGAAAACTGGTCCACACAACAAGGCCTCCGTCCAAAATTTGTCAAAAGAGTTATGAAAACCACAAATATTGCAGTAAGTTTTGATGAACGTGTGCTTTAATATATTTCTTAGGCATCGCGGCACAAATAACACTTTTTAACAAATTTAACAAATGCCACTCACTTGTCTCACTTTGCCCTACTACACTACTCAAATCAATGGCCTACTATTGCGATATTTAATGGCATCAATATTATTGCACTGTTCTCTCAAGCTCAGATTGAATTGCTTGTTTATTCAAGGCCTCAATTTATTTCAAATGATAAAAGTCATTCAAAGTTATTGCTCTTTCGTTTAAAAATATATACTTAAAGTCTAGTACTGCGATGTTTTTTGCAAATTCTTTTAAGTTTACATGTATGGATAATTATCACGCTGAACCGCAGTTCTAAGCATTCTCACTCCATCACTGATCCATTTTTATATGGGCCATCACGAATATTAATAGTTTCAATATTCCTTTTTGATTTCTGTCTCTTACATTCTTTTCCTTTCCACATAGTTAGCGAGTGAATTCCTCCCAGGTCTTGACGTTAATTATTTTACCTCGTTGCCATGGTATTGTGTAAATGATTGTACTCTTCCCGTTTCTGTTCCACATCCCGATTTCGTCTCATCACGAATGCGTCTGGTGAAAGACGACAATGAAGGACTATTATTCCCTCGTCTATCGTGAAAGTGGCGTGGCCAGACTAGATGCCTATCTCAGGAGGTCGCTGGATCGATTCCCGGAGACTTTTCGTTATAATGCCAATCCCAACATGTATGTACTCTAGCTGGTTGATTATTAGGAGGATTGGTCAAGGGAGGGTAAGGGGATGGGAGGAAAGGGTATTTTGAAAACCGGCGTTGGCATTAGGGTACTCTCAGCAAAAGGTGCCAAGAGGTACCAAAAGGTACCAATTAACGTCCCTACAAACGGACTGAGTTCTACTCTTGAAGTACTCTCCATATAGAACCCAAATAGGAACCGGAATACCTGTAATATCTTCGTTAACGACGGGATTCATTCGGACCCGGGCCTACGACAGGAAAAGCCAGTACCCTAGCCACAGCACCAACCCGATCCTCGCGTGCTTTGTTGAAGACATTTGGAATAAGGTACTCCATCCGTCGAATATGACATATGGGGTCCCATTGTCTGTTTTTGCTAAAAAAAAGGCTAATTCCAGGGCCGGGTTTCTCTCCAAACTTCCGCCCTTTTATAATCCTGCCCTTAACACCTCAATCTTGTATTTCTTAATAGTGCAAATTACCTGCCACTTTGTTGGCCGTTCATCCGAATTACTGCTGTTGTTTTTCACGCTCTAGGGTGAATCCGTGAGAGCAGCTACTGGTTAATATGGTTATACTCAATGTTAGAAAAAATTAACTCTCCATGTAATGCCCGAGGATATATTCTGTAAACTTGTCGTGGAGTAGGTACATGAGTTTCCTTGATGTATCTTTGATGAGATTTCATGACTATCCTTGCTGGCATTATGTTCTGTCTCCTTACGATGATTGATTGACCTCGACTCACTTCTCCCAGTGAGGGGGCATGTTTGAAACAGATTCCTCATCGGAATAATTCCGATCGATTTTACGTCGACGAATTTCCGAACGAATCCTTCTTGCTGGTATAATGAGATTGCTAAAGATGGAAATTATTACTAAAAAGGCTGTTTTTCCATTTGTTTCCGTGACGTCCAGTTTTGTGGGTTATCCGTGAAACATTTCCTATGTGAACTCTGATAGATGTTTCTTCGATATCCCCGTCCAAATTTTTGGATGTACCCGATATTCAGTATTTCTGGGTCCAATGTCATCGTCTTTGACCGTAAGCCCTGATGACTTCATCAGCGATCATCCATTAGCACTTATTAATTTTATGGATTCGCGGACAACCAGGTCAGTGACTTATAATGAAAGATTGGACTAATTGATCATTTTATACGAATCTCCATTTCGAGGAAAAGCTGCGAAGTCGGAAACCAATTTAACTCATTCTTTGAATTAACTTTCATTTTTTCCTACCTTAAGTGCTAAAAATTTGTTTTTGTATTTATCATTTATTTGACCTTCTAACAAGAATTAAAGGTGGTATTCCACCTGATATTCCACGAAATGAAAGGAATTTTACTTTGATAATTATCCACTAAAAAGTCTGATCCAGTGAGTCTTCGGTTAATTAGAACTTTTTTGCTATGAACTTGAAAATACGGTAGTGGTTTGCCTTAGCTTTCCTCCCCTGGAATATGGTCGATTATCAAATCAGAAAGTGATAGAAAATATATAATTTATACTATTTTACTGTTGCTTTTTAGTCCCTTTGCCTATTTATTTTGACCTGCGATGGTTATCACCTTCAAGTTTCAATTTCTCACTAGTCTTATGAAAGTGAGCGAATAAAGGTAGTAACTCTTTTTCTGGTATCTGGTAAAGTCAAAGATAGTAGCTCTTTTTTTATTCCTTCGTCAATCCGTGATCAAATAATATAGGGTAATCTGCCATTTAGCGCTGATAACAAGGCTTAACAAACATAATCTGAGGTTTCAGGCGTGATGGAGTGGAAACGGAACATAACTGCAATTAATGAAAAAAGACCAATTTCCACAAGTATGACATTTATTGCGAAGATGCTGATCTGCCGAAGATGAATACCTGAAGATGCTGTAAAAAGCGAAACCGGTCGTGCAACAAATGTCATACTTGTGGAAATTGCTCTTTTTTCATTAATTGCAGTTAAGGATTAACAATCTTCATAGCACCTTAAAATGACATGGCTCTCGTGACGGTAGGGTGACGTCTTTTCCTTTAATAATGTATTTATCAGAATATCTCTATGAACATCTCTCTCAAAATAATTAGGCCTGTTTTCTCTAAATCAACATCATCTATATTACATATTTTCTGAACACTTTATCTTTCAAATAAAAATAATATTCTAGATTGAAAAGAAAGTTAACCAGCATAAGAAAGTAACTTTCTTTCAAGCTACGATGCCCGGATTTAAAGTACATCTCGAGTAACGAAGTAGTGTCGTGAAATATTTCTGGCGACTAGGGGATTTTTTCTCTCAGATCAATGTAAGAAAGTGCAAGTTTTCTTCGCTCATTTTATTGGCTAATCCAACCGCTCCAGTTGTAATTTGAGTAATCTTCTCAAAGTATTTTGTAAGCTGGCAGCTTTGTGGTCTTTTCCCTTTTTCTATGACTTTTCCATCGCTTTCCCTAAAATGATCTCTGAAGTTTTCATAACAATTAAATCATTTTTTAATTCGTACGCATGAGGAAGATATACGCATGTGCATATGGGTTTACTCCATATGCGTTTTAATATACTCCGGTGATGTTCAAGATTTGCCCGTAAAATCAAAAATATCCGTATTTCGATAAATAATGGTCAGAGAAGAAAGCACTTGAGTTTCTAATTGTGCGCGTAGGCACTGGGACTGGCAAGCGAAAGTCTCTTTCGGTGTTTACAAAATGAGTTTCACATTTTGCAGTCTTAAGTCGGGAGGAAATGAATCAACGTCAAAATAATAATGGAATAACTTTTCCTTTTCCTCTTCCGCACTCCTCTTAAGCATCCCCGGAGGCATAATAGGCGAATATTACCTCACAATTCACTCATTGTATTCCTCCGATCTCAGCGTCATCTTCATTTTATTGATATTCCATCTAGGGGACCGGAAATTCAAGCGCATTGGACACAATGAAACGTTAACGTGGGCATCCTGCGGCTATTTTAAAACAAATTGCCTTTTGTGTTTCAACACTGTTATGCTAGAAATAAGGTGTCTTTTCTCTTAAGCATCCGCGTAATTTCTTTTTTGTTTTCTAGAGTCTTCTCTGACGACAGACGTATGTATTTGTATCTAAGGAGTGAATGTTTTTCAATTTTTTTCGATCCCCCAAGTCCAGTACCTTACTCTAAATGAGGCACTAGATTATGAAAGCTTTCCTAGTGCCTTGGATAACCACTAGCCCCTGCGTAGTTTTCACTAATATTTCACTCTTCGACTCACTTATATTGAATTGAGTGGCACACACTTAAATTTGTAGTCGGTTCTGGTGTTATTCACTGTTGATATGCGGCCGTAGTGGAAATTTTTAATGCCGTTGCATGATTACCAAAGTTGCATGCTAATTGGTAAGGTTGAATCGCTTCCATCGGGGTTATCTTCCATATCGCGCATGGAATATGTGTCACATGTCGTTGATTATTTAAGTTTTTCTGCATGTGAATTTTATCGGATAACATTTGCTCTTAGGATTTAGCCCAAACTTTTGTCATCTAAAAGAACATAAAATCAGTTATTCGTTTATTGCATTATATTTTTAAAGCTTGGTGACCTTAAGCGGAACCTTCTACTTCAAGGAATAGTATGGTTGGCAATGTTGATTCTTTTTAGCCTAACAAAAGGTGGTTTGGATGAACATAAATTACCTGTAGTCGAACAATAAAATTGCAAACTTCACTCTCTGGCTGTCTTTCATATGTATTATTTTTTAAATAAACTATGCAATTCCACATGACAGTGTAATTGCGTTTGCGCAATTGCGCATCGCTTTCGAAGCTAAGCATCATTGTAACCCAACCATGGTCTTGCAGTTTAACATATTTGGAAATCCAGCATTTTTCATAGTTCACTACTTCTGTATGCTCCCCTGTATCTGCACGCTTTGATATTTAAATACGTTTTTCATCGATTTCCATCCTACCTTTCTTCATCCGAACTAGATAACCTGATCCCCACAAAGCTAAAATTCTCTCTTCTCCCAAGGTCTTCGACAACCCATTAAGAATTTCTACTAGCTCCATCCACCGAATCTGCGTCTTTCTAGTTTACTCCAGTTATTTCGTTTACCCAACAACCAAGCGTAATAATTGCTACTGATATAAACTCAATAAGCATTACTGTATTTTCGGTGACTTGAGTTTTTTGGTGGCCCTACTGCCAAAGTTATACCGTATCGCCAGGCCTAAGACAACCCTGTGGCTAGCGCAAAATAAATACCCGGAGCAATATTCGAACCCATGATCTTTAGGTTGCCCGTCTGGGGCGTGTCTAGAATGAGTACCTCAGATGTCACGTTCTCCCTTCGTCTTGTTCACCGTCCATTACATTTTCTCCTTCTTGTTCATTAATCATCGTAGGTAATTCCATATTATTATCATTACAATAAAGCTGGCAGCAATAATGTCTGTTGGAAATTATTTTCAACTTAAACTAACTATAAACCTTTGTTACTGTGAGATATCATACCAAAAATGTATGTTTTCTCTCCATTAAGTTTCTTTACTTGTGTACGATGGTAACTGTTTGGCAACCAAAGTATGTCTCCATTGTGACTTTTAGTATATAATTCTCCCACCAGTAGGGTGATATGTGGGAGGAATCTTCATTTGATAGATAAAAAATTAAGTTACCGATGTAATAACTGATTCTTTCCCGGCGAATGTTGGATGTAAATTCTTCTGGGTCAGGTTCTCCAACTCTGCCGACGTTTCGATGCGCGACTTGCACATAATCTTCAGGGCTTCTGATTTCTGACTTCTCATAAGAAGCCCCGAATACGATGAGCAAATTGCACATCGAAACGTCAGTGGAGATGGAGGACCTAACCTGGTGTATAAAACGAGAAGAATTTACATCCAAGTTATAGATGGTTAATTTTTTGATGGATTGTTTATGTGTCAAAATAGTGCCGCAAGCATTAATTTTTGTTGCTTCTTTATTTTGCAGGTGAGTCAAATTGCGTGCAAGCCTTCTCTGCTTGGTGCCGGAATGTCATCCCCACCTGTCGGTGACAGTGGTGGTGGCAGCAGCGCCCGCGGCGGTCGTCCTCCCAGGTCGTCGGTCCCCGACCGCCAAAGAAAGTGGAACGCCTTTGAGAGCTTACGGTAGTAAAAACCCGAGCGGTCCATTTTGACGTGATTCATTCATTGATTCATTTTTTTGGCTTCCTCCCTCGATTTACCCAATTTCAGCTTTTCAGAAGGGATGAAGGTCCCGGGGTTAATTCGCCCAAGGTCAATAACATTATGTAACCCAAGCACAGGACCTCGATATCTCTCTCCGATTCCACCATTTGCGAGTTGTAAATTGTCGTGCGTTTGCTGTCCATAATTTTCCAGAACATTCCCACCCCCCCCTCCCCGTTGTGCCGTTGCATATTTTAAGCATGTTTTTTTCTCTTCCGTGAGTGCGGAGTTGATGTCTTGCATTTACGTGACGTTTGTGGTTAACAAGTATCGTTCTTTCGATGCCAATTTTTATGCCATTAGATTCTACCTTTGGGTGGTAAATTTGAATGAATTTTGATGTTTTCCTTATGTTCAGCTTTGAATTAAAGATTTTTGGTCTATCTTTAAGGTATGAAAATGCAATCCATCTTCATACTTATCAGTATCTCGCTGGAAAGACCGCTATCACCTGCGATGCTCGTAACTTGAGCGCTTAAAATCCAGTTTGCCGACGGGATAACTTAATGATCTCACAGCTGTTATGTTACAGTGCCACACATAAAATTTTCCTTGCGGTACAGGCCAGCGGATTTCTCCATACGATGCCGAAAATAAAATGACTGAAATTAATTGTTGCCTCATTATTAAATCCGTTGGCACTCTTCTGTCTAGTGCTCCTTGGTATTCCGCAAGCTGTAATATAGTATAATTTTCGTTTAAAAAAATTAACAAAAAATGATGTTCCTTTGCCCGAAGATGAGGCAAAGTAATAGGAATTTGCTGTAACTCTTCTCCAAAAATGAAAACAGCTATGGACATGGTTTTCACGTAAAAGAGATTCACTAAGTTTGCTGTCTAATAACGTGCCTTTCCAACAACGGCAACGAAACCAGGCCTTATTAAAAGTAGAAATGGATGCAGCGTAAATATGTTCTACTTGGAATTCGTCAATTTCTGTGACGAATTTCTGTTTTAATGTCAGTAATGAGAGTCTTGTGTCCTACAGTTCAAAGTCAGGAAAAAAATGGCTTCGATTTTGTATTTACTGTGAAGTGCGCATTCCATTATTATTTCTGTGTCGGTGAAGATTGCTGGCGGAGGATATTGCATTTGAGACTCATTTTAATATGCGACCTATATAGCACAATGTGCGTGCCTTTGAGAAACGAAAGGGTCAATTTTAAATGAACTACTTCACAATGATATATGTACTGATGGCCTATCGATGATTTGGTTATCGACTTAAAAGCCATTCAACATGATCTGCTCAATAGTCATTTGTTCTCGTCATATTTAAAAAAATATGAAATATATATGAATGCATAATATGATAGTTTATGACTTTATTTTTATTGTTTTTATTATTTTTCTGTTTATTTTCTCGCTTCGTCCTACATGCGTATTGAAAGCAGTTTGCATGGGGTAGACAGCTTTTTCACTGTCCAGCGATGACATTGGTAGTCAGCGTTTGTGGTATCACGTACCAATGCATGTAGTGTTTTTTATAGTAATGTCTGCCGATTAGAAATGAGTTAGACAGATTTAAGAGAACCTTGTTTAATTTATCAACCATTTTTCTACAAAAAATGAACACAAATGCCATAGGTCATACCATAGAGTAAGCATATTAGATTACTATTTACTCTATGGTCATACTTATTTTACTCAACATAAATGAAACAACTAGAAAACCATTGCTATTCCTTGATTCGCGTTGAAGTGAATTTTCGCTGACCACTTGCTCAACTGTAGCTGCCTTTCAGACCGTCAACACGGTCCTCCAGTTGGTGGTAATGAGTCAGCAAACGTCTCGGGGCCTCTCGATCATGGGAGTAGGGAAATGCTCCTCTCTCGGCAACTTTCAAATATCCGGTAGGAACCGGATAAGAGTTTGGGGAAGGTGGTCGATAGATGGCAGGGGCGTTTTGAGTTCAGAGGAAAATCAAGAAGAGGCACTGCTCTCATATCAGCACCCACGCGAAGCAGGTGGTACTTTTTGGTACCAACTCACAATTAATTAAGACGGAATCAAGAATAAAGCTGGAGCTTAGGCGTCATGCAAGCTATAGATGTTGAAAATTTTCTATCCTTTTTCAAGAACAATATAGATTAAAATAAGTAGTTTTTGGGAAATATTGAACAACGGGAAGGGGTTCTAAAATTGGGTAATATATATCCGATTAAACTCTCGAAGCAAGATAAAATAAGACCAGTAAAAAAACGACTAGACTGGGAATCGAACCACAGACCTTCCGATATCGCGCCGGATGCACAGACCACAATACAATATTTTCATCTGCTGACTGCTGATTTCGACTTTACTCCACACGCTTAAAAAAGAATTTCCCTCCACTGCGGAAACCGAGCAAATCCCATAAGATATTGTGTCTATAGTGGTAAATTCACTACCATGTAAAAACGGTTCAAAAATAATACAATTTCTCATTATTTGACTCAAGAAATGTTAACTTTTTATTGGAAGGTTGATATATGTAAAGAATTAAACCAGTAATCATCTAACGCAGAGAATAGCTTAGGTTAGAACGACTTCAATCGTCCCTCCCTTACTCGATATCACCTTTAGGATGCTATTCAATTTGTCCGCGAGTGGAGAATAGGTCGTACGGAAGTCCTGTGCGTTGGAAATTAACCTTATTAATCTGCCCTGCAAACATCATTCCGCTTCTTCGAGCTCCAAGTGGCTGGTGCGGGTTGTAATCGATCATTGATTCGCCCCGGATAACTGGACACGCATGCAAGATCGTATGTATACCCCGCGGGCATCGTTCAGCTACTGCGACGTTAAGACCCTTGCGGGTTTTTTTCACCTCGGAACTCGACAACGTTCGTCATTTCGAAACTTTGCATGGTGATGACTCGGTGCATCGCCATTTAGGTGAACTCCCACTTGATTGAAAACGAAAGAAGAGAAAAGAAAGCACGGCCCCATGTGTCCATCAACGCCCACGGATGTCGAAACAGTATTTCAAAGGTCACGACGCCCTTCTCCCTAACGACTTTGACGGTGAAGTTTGAGATGAAGTTCAGGCTCATTGGCACCCATTTCATACTTGTCGTTCCGTGGCATACCGGAACGATGGCGATTAGAGAAATGAATCTATATTCAAGAAGAATAACCTTTTGAGTTTTATTAAAGGCAATCGATATCCGCACAGTAAATGTTTTGTCACTGAATTGGTCAACATCCAGACAAGATAAAAATCGAGAAAGCATATAATTTAATACGTAAAAAATTAAAATGTTGGCTACTGTAAAAAATAAGTACATTTACAAATATAAATTTAAAATCCGAATAAAAATTAATTAAACCTTGAGCTCTGAAGAAAACGTAATTAATACCACCGATTACTTTTTTGTCACGTATTTTCAAATTTGGATTCCTGAGCTGTTGGGTAAGCGATGTAGGTTTTTCATTTAGAGAAAGGTATTTGTTGATAATAACATTCCGTCGAAGTATCTGAAAGCCGTCTTCAGAATCGCACGTATGAAGTTTTGTAACTCAATTGCAATCAGTTCCCAAGGATTTGCCTTTAAAAGTTCATGACCGTAAGTCAGATGATAATCGCTTTGAATTCCAATGCAATTTGCTGTTTATCATTAATTAATGTACTTCAATATACTTTTTTTATTTTTTCGTTCAAAAGGTGCAGTATTCATTCAAGTTTACAAAACCTTTATGCGTTTTTACAGTATACCATTCATGTCTGGAGATATTTCTCAATCCTGAATTTTGACCTCCTCTCTGTAAAGCACTTTACAATGAATGTACTCTTTTCAGAGAAAGAAATTATTATGGTTTGAATTGCGGGGAAGTCATTCATCAATCACTCAATTCATCCAATGTATAGTGACGTATGAACGTGGAAATCAATCTTTTTTATGGATTTTATAGTAAAAAAAATGTGCTTCAGGAAAAATTTAGAATTAATGCGGTAGTGAAATAAATGTACTTCATGAATAATTAGAATGAATGGAATCGCATTCATAACGTACCCACCCGTTTAATGCTACAGTTGAAGTGCAACTGGAATTAAAACGCTTTCAAACAATTTATTTTTGCCATATGCATGGTAAGGGTAAAGCCAGCATCAGCGGGTTGGGAAGGCATAAGTGCATGATGGTGCGATTACCGCGTGATATGTTTGTGCAGAATCATATGCTTTTGACTATGTTTTACTATGTTTAGTAGTAGACGCAATCAGTGCGCCTTTTGGCCTTAAATTTCTTTCTCTTATTCTTCTAATCTACGAAAGTTTTTCTGGAATATAATTTGAAGACCTTTAAATTGAAGTTTCAATTTGGTAATGAATAACTTACTCATATTCAGAAGAATGTTTATGGCTTCTGTGTGATTATTTTGAAATATAATTCGAAGTTTCACGTCCTCTGCTGGAAGCTTCGTCTGGAATAACGTGCATCGTGGTGGGCTATCATTATATATACATAGATTAGTATATTCAGTAACCTTCTTAAATAATGTATCTCAACGCATGAGATCGACCATCAATCCATAGCGATAATCCCCGCCCGCTTGAGGACTTAATTGCGACTTTGTTAGATTTCTTTTTCCCACTGAAACCCGGATGGAGGTATCTCGGTTTCAGTGGTTGATTATTCTTTTCAATGTATTTAAAAATAAATACATAGGCTTATATCGATGAAGGTAATATCCCTTTTCGGCATATGAATGCCAGTTCCATGCATGAGAGAGAGCCGTCGATCAATGATCTCATGCTACGATATCACGTAAGATGCCGTATCTCCACTAAATATTAAGATAAAAAAGTATTTTTACCATGTGAAGAAAAAAATAAAATTTGCTAAGTTTTTTTTCCTAGAAATGTTTTCATATCCCTGAAAGTTGATAATTCATCTCAAAAAGTAACTATGTAAAGAATGATTTCCCATTTTCAATTACCACATTAAAAATCATCAACAGCATGCATAAAGGACAACAAAAAAGGAAATATATAAATCTTTCGTGCAACTTAGACCAGTTTTTCATCTTTTTTGTTGGTGGTCGCCACTGATTTTTGGCATTTTCATGGTTACTGCAAAATGGTCTCAATAAAATATTAGCGTTGCCATAGCTCAGCTGATAAAAAGTTGCGACCCCATGTTCATTAGATAAAGAATGTTTAAAATCACCTCTTTCACCACCCCCATTAGTTAAGCGCTAAATACCAGCTTGTACCCTTTTTCACCTTTAAAATTATTCGATTTTTTTCAATATCTATTGCTGCTCTAAGAGTTAAGTCTTCTATAAATTCTTCTGATCATGAGTGAAAAGTCCTGCAAAAACCTTAAAAGTAAATTAAGTAATGTAGTTTACTGCTTGAGGGATATTCATTGCCTAAATTTCATGAATTAAAAATGGGATGCGGATTTGATACTGAATTTTGGCCATACGCAAAATGTCCCTTACTTTCCGCCGAAATTTTACAAATTTCTCTTACTCTTGCGTTGCTCACTGCAACGCAACCTTGCCGTTTAATAAAATTGAATAAAGTCTAGTAGAATTGAAATTTTATGCTTATATGCATCAACTATTGAAAGTAAATTTGAAGATAGAAGGGAAAAATTAAAAGTTGGCCCCGGTGGCGGCGGGGTAAGTCCTCATCTGTTAATCCGAGGGCTCGAGTCCCGCCTGTGTCGATTTGTCGCATTCCCAGGGCATGGGTGTTTCTGTCAAGTTGTGGTGGTTCGGCCCCTGAGGTACCTGATGACAATTCAATGGTTTAACGGGATCGCAGGGGCATACGGACCAGTAGAATCGTCCGAGAGCAAAAACAAAATCAGTCACGAAAATATGTTAATTTCAGTAAATGTTAATAGTGCTTTTTCATGGTTATTTTACACGTTATAAGCTATTAAAAAGTTTCATTAACGTGGTTCTTTTCTCCTATTTGAAAAAAAAAGAATTAGTGTATGAAGCATGTAGAAATAATTTCTCATGAAAGGAAAAAGTGAAAATTTTCCTACGAGCAATTGTTTTGATGAGGAAGTGTAACCGCGAGGTTGTTGCAACCATATTGGAGAAACACGTGGAAGTTGAGGACCTATTTCCGTCCTTGAAACCCTGTCGCGTAAATCATCCCTGCGGAGAATCTCTCGGATACGAAGCGCGGTGATTCCAATTGGGAATCGTTCTCCAACCGACGCAATCTACCCCCAATTTTTTATTTTTTTTATAGCTCCGTCCCCTTCCATTGACGTTTACCATGTGGGGTGAGCGGAAGGGTAAATAAACGCGAAACGTAAATGGATCCGTGCAATGAATTCACTCGCGTAACTCCGAGGCTGGGGAACCTTCTTAACACCTTGATCTTTCCTGATTCCCCGGCACACACAAGACCCGAGTATAAGATCTCTTGCGGTAGCGGAATCGTGACCAATGATGATGTATCGGCCATAAATGTCACAGACTTTAATCTCCCCCGAAGGATTCGAACCGAGGGCCATTGAGTGTGGAGGAAGAAGAACGACCTACCCAATCAATCTCAAAGTCAAAGGCACACCAGGCGAGCGCGTGTTCTCGAGATTGGCGGGCGATGTCTTTCCCTCGAGGCGTGACCAGCACCGCCCATGGAGATTCATCATAGGGCTAGCGAAATACGAAACCAGGATAGATTTGGTGCACTGTTTTTCCCTTATGTTTATGGGAACTCTTGCATGATAATATCAGGAGTAATTGAAACCGCCCCAACGGTAAAAGTCTGGTCATTCACTACCAAGGCCCACATGTGGCTACGAAAAGACTGCCTGCGGGGGATAGAAGACTGAAACGCTTTGCTTCTGTTCCTGATTTGTGCGTCACTTCTTTTTCTCATGACTTTCTCCGTCTAAGAATCACGTAAAATAACCCCACGAATTCATTTTCGTTTCTTATTTTCCACATATTTTTTTGCTCTCCAATATTCTCCACGATAATTAAACTTTTCCCAGTGAGGAATCGATATTTTCATTAATATCGAACCTCATTATCTATTATAAGTATCAAATAAGCAATGTTTGGCTACTGGCAATCAAAGCAACCGAAAGGACTTTTTCACTTATTTTCATTTCACTGTCAGAAAATTACTCAATAATAGGCTCAAGGAGGAATGAGAGAAGCTTATTTCAAAAATTCAGCATCGCACAACACATGTTGTGTGAGCGTCTCCTTATATGATATATAGACTCCATAGCACAACAGTTGTAATAGATAACGTGATTGGTCGACAGCTACTCGATCATGCTGGGAGCAAGTAGCTGACTAGCGCCACACCGATAATGAAACCAAGAAGCTCAGCGAGAATTTTAGCGTTCATGCTTGTTACCCGGCATTCTGGTTCAGTATCACACGGTACTGGAAAGCTATAATACTAGCAAGCATTCTCGAATTTTCGCTGGATCAATTATCGTGTATCAATTATCGAATTCTCGGTATTGGCTTCCGCCCAGTTTTCACCTGGATTGGAACCCGGTATCCTTCGGTTCACCTCTGCACTCCTCATCCACTGCAAGTAGTGGTGTAGTATAAAATAACTGACGGCTGATATTATTGAACACCGATACCGCCTTCACTCATTCCATCGACATATCCAGTGTAGACTGCCCGCAGCTGAGCCGATCCTTATCCTTCCCCGTGGACTCAACCCATTTACTCGCGGCCGGTCACGACGTGCGAGTGCCATTAATTTGAGCGATGGAACTGGCGACTCGGTGCGAATAAAGCATCTACAAGCTCTGCTCCTTAATCTTAAACACGCGCTCTCCTCCGTGTCGGGGCGCGGTTATGTAACAGCTTGCTCCTCGTTTATGACTCACGGTGGGCGGGCGCTTTCAGATGTCAATCTGATTCACTTCATCTCTTCTTATTGTAATTGCCGTATATTTCTCTCGTCTCGAATTGCGTCAAAGTGGTGTGCATTTTGAAATGCAGGCGCGTGCTCGTTTTCACATGTGTACGACTTCAGCTCCCTGCGCTCATTTTCTTCCCCACAAACCTCTTCGGTTGCGTCGGGCTTTAAATGCCGTGTGAAGCCGATATCCCACAAAAAAATGTTGCTAAGTACATTTTGTTAAATTGGCAACTCGCCGAAATATCTTGAACTCGTATTACACGTGGAACACCGTCAACTATTTCAGAAAATTATACGCAGTTAATGGCCACTGATTACTGATGAGAACTCATTGAATCATTTTGTTTAACCCAAAAGATTATTAAAAAATCAATGGACTGAAAGGATTGAGATGGAAAATATGTAAGGTACAACGTTTCAGTTAAGTTACCACAATATGGAGCTTGACACATGAGTCTTTAAATTTTCCTTTTGATAGTACCTACTAATATTTTGCGCCTGCTTCTTCTCCTCTCTCATTGCTTCTTCCGAATTTCATATGCATACACATCATTTGATTCCAACCGTCATTACTGCGCGCGTAAGGAATTTAAATTAAAAATAGTGAGAAATGGAATATCTGGCTGCTGGGGTTTGGAAAAGGAAGGGTATACATTTATTTTAATTGCTTCTGAAGATAATTCTGCAGCTAAAGACACTGGCTTCTTAAATATAAGTGATGTGTTTATTGCTAGGTGGTCTCCTCCAATATTGAGCGTCTCTTTATATCCCATCACATTTCTTTTATTAAAATTCTCTCACTACCTACTCTCTGAACTCCTCCATCTAGACGATTATCACGGAGTGTGCTTATACATTGAATGACAGACAATGTTTCCAGTTGGTTTAAGCAAAAGCTATTTTCGAATTTCCAAAGCCATTACATTTGGGCACTCAATCACACTAGCACTTATTGTCTCTCCAACTGTTCATATTATATTTGGTGAACAGTAATTCATTCATGTTTTTCATTCATGTTGTCATTTCATTCATACTGTTCATTCCGGCCTCGGTGGTGGCGGGGTAACGTTATAGCCTATCAACCCGCGGTTCGCGGGTTCGAGTCCCGCCTGGGTAGGAAATTTACACCTCCCAGGGCATGGTTGTGTGTGTTGCCTAAATATAATAAATAGGTAGTAATTGGCGAAAGCTGTTACCTATATAGAAATTATTATTATTTTTGTATTCTACCAGCTGATTCGTAGGGTTTTGGACAGTCCTTATCCTAAATCCCAATTTCTGAATTCCTCATACATTCTACCCCTTTTTAATTCGTCCTGAATTCCTACCCTCTTCCTTCCTCTTCCACGCTTCCCCAGTGTTCTCCCATCTGTTACTCTCTTCGACATGCTCACTTCTCTCAAAACTTCCTCCAGCCATCCCTTCTGCCTTCTCTGAACCTCCGCCACCAGCCTCCTTCCCTCACCAACCCTATCCAATACTTCCTCGTTCGTCTTCCTCGCCACCTAGCTCACCCTCTCCATCCTTCTCCAAACCCACATCTCAAACGCTACAAGTCGACGCACATCCTCGAGTTTTCACCAGCCTTTTCTTTACGTTCCCCTCATCAGTCCCGTTCTCTTTGAAAATGCTTCTTTAGCCAGGGAAATTCTACATCTGATGTCCCTACGACTGAAGTCATTCTCCTCCAAAATACTACCCAGATACGTAAACTGCTCGCCCTGCCAACGTTATATTCAGTCCCGCCTTCCAACTTCTAGAAAATCTCATTACCTTCGTCTTCTCATGATTTATATTCATCCCATACCTTTCGCACTTCACCTCTAAATGATGAAAGTGGATGTGCTGTAAAACTTTGAAACGAGGTAAGAGGAAACCACCGCGAGTACCGAGTCAAGGATAGATGTGTAATGTCGGGGAAGTAGGTAAGTAAATTTAAGAAAAAAATCTTAGGACGCGGAAAAAGTGATCGGTGGACGTTTTAAATGGCAATGGAGTGTTTGAAGGCGATGATGAAAAAAATAATGCTGCGTTGGAGACGGACAATAATTTCAGTATCGGCGACGGTTTATCAATGTGAAAGAAATGGAGGGAAGATTTAGAAGAAATGGTTTTTGATGCCTCCGACCGTATGCAGTGATTTATCAGGCTGAAGCTCTCTTCATCTATTGGTAAAATTGCCAATTTAATATATTTGTTTTGCTGCTTTTTGCTGATCGGTAGATTTTTAAATAGCTTAATTTTATCCATCGGTGCAATGCGAAAGAGCCTTTCTCACCCGGTGAAATCCAAAGCGATCCGTTGGCCTGGCCTTCCAGGAACCGCATTAAAGGCTCCTTTACTCGATGTGGCAAATTTTTACGAATCAAACTGAATTCTGTATGCTTAACGTTGTACCATGTAAAGGTTGAGGTCGTATCTGATGAAATAATCAAATTCGAATATCAGTTCTAAAAGTAGAAAAAAGTTTGATACTTATTTTCCATCCGCTTATTGGATCCAACGACCAATCACAGGCAAGCAGGCGGGTCGTACTGCGAGAGGACACCATTGGTAGAGTTGTATATCGGTATTGCCAGTATTTTTGCCACAAAATCATAACTTTCGTATCGCCAGAAAATCAGCTATATAGTGGCAGTGAAAATTGGTGGAAGTCGCTTGAATTGAGAACGAAAAATGGAGCATTATCAGTAGAGTAACAAGAGAGAAAACAGTGGATTATTGGAAAGAAGAATGGTATGATTCATCGAAGGGAAAGACAACCCAGAAATTTTTCCCTAACGTAAAAGGACGACTGGAAATTAATACTGGATTAGATCGAAAAAGCACAGAACGGACTCATTTTGGCCACTGGAACGTCCTACCTTGCATTAGTAATACTATGACTCTCCCTCTGAAAATAAAAGTTCTTCTGCCACCATGTATCACTACTACTATACTCTAGATTCACACGAGCGTATTCTTGCCCAGTATTATCCCGTGCTCCACACTCTTTTTCTCTCTCTCCGTCCCCGACCGACCGCTGTCCCACCCTTCCCCCTCCAGCCGGTAGATCCAATCGAGATTTCTTCTTCCCTTCTTAAAAAGTTTGATTGGCTAGGTTAAGGAAACTGCAAGTCACGCTGATTCCCGAGGTTTCCCGAAGGTTAATGCGGGGCAAGTGAATCGAGATCCCCTAGCCCGCCCGCGGGTGGCAGCATTGCAAAGGCGAGGCGCGGTTCCGGTGCTCTGCTCCGCTTTCTCCGCTCCCTCTGTTGATTTACTCTCGTTTTTTTTCGTTTTTTTTTGCGTCTCATGACGTCACCAGCTTATCGCACAAAACTCGTTCGAATAATGTACCTCGATAGCAGAAATCCAATAAATCGAATAAATGCGACATCTTAATTTTGCTAGAGGATGGTTGGCTGCATTGTAAAAAGATGCAGGCATATTTTTAAAAAAAGCTTCAGGCTATGGATGCGCCAAGCTTTTTTAAAGTATTTATTGTGGTATAGTTGGCGTTTTTCTCTGCTTTTTGAGAGATGCAATGGATATTTGCTGCGGGACCAAATCTAATAGACATTCAATTCACTGTAACTATTTCACATCTACGTCTAGATAATACTTCGCAGGCCACTACAAGGTTGTTTGACAGGGGAAGAGTTTTCTCCGGCATGCACTACACTATGTTCAACTTAAGTTAATGAAACGACAAAGTTAATGCATAATTAAAAACCTGCCAATACCTGTCAGGATGTGAAATTTCGCATGCGTCAAACAAGTATGCTACCAATATTGTTGAAACTATGAGTATTAAAGTATTTGATAACTTTTTATGAGAGAAATGTAATAACTGGCCAATATGTATGGATTATTATAGTAAGATGATTTTTGCAATAGGTTCATGAGTGTAGCGTGTGATTTTTCCTTTCAAGATCTATTCATCATTTAATAGTGAAGACTGAGTAACTGACGCGGAAACAAAGAGGAAGGCAGTCTGATTGGTTTCACAAGTGGAAGAAATATTTCCTTGCTATTTGATATAGTTAGAGTTCGTTAAATACCATATGTTAACATATATCAACTAAATGCGTCAACATTCTTGTAAGTTGTACAGTCTATCTTTATGCTTAGAAACTCAACTGTCTCAAGCTCTTTAAATTTACAAATATTCATATTGAACATGAATGAATATTATCTTACAAAAATATAATAAAATGAAATCCATCGAAAATAATTATTACCTTTTCATCTTCAGTATTAATATTATGCCTTTATTTGTTTCTATAAAAATTAGGTAACTTAATTTCCAGCTTTTTAAAGTGTAGCATTCGTAGTAAGTGTGGTTTTTTGTGCCATTTAGTCCTCAATTTTGATATTACCTCTCGAGTAATTTCATCCGTATTCCATTTATAATTTTAATGCAAATATAATTACTAACTATATTCTTAGTAGTAAGTTAATTTCAACCACTAATAGCCTTTATTCAGTATATTTACACCAAGGAAATTACAGCTCGTGTTATACTTTATATTATTTTTTTAAAGAATATTTGCGTCGCCTGAAAATTCGTTGGACGTTAAGGTTTAATCCGTGTCCTATTTTTTGGGGTAGGGCATACCGTTACTCTTAGACTTTTCTCGTGACTCTAGGTTTTTCTCCATGAGTGATAGTAAAATTGGCTCTTGTTTTGGTGTTAAGTAGATTTCTGTCTATAAATTCACGTATGACGTTCGTGAAAAGTAAGTTTATTACTTATCCCGATCTCTCTCATACCTTTCTCCAAATGTTTTTAATCAAATCTTTCTCTTAATCACCAATCAAATAGAGAGCTGAAATAGCCCGTGGCATTGCACGTATAGCATGGGAATTATAAAAGAAACAAAGGATTTTTTCATTTTAAGTTTCTTGTCAGTTCTTCAGCATTGAGTATTTACCATGAATCCTCTACAAGGACTGAAAATGTCAGAAAAATTTGGCTTGATTAGGTTCGAATGTTTAACTCGGGCAAAAAATGTATTCATTATAAAATTTCTCTCTCGGGATAACGAATTAATAAACTCTCTGCTACTACAGTTGTTCATTTGACATTTGTATTTCTTATAGATCTTTTTTTCTTATGAAATAGGTTCTTTTTGTTTTAATCTCACTTTACGGCTTTACTCTTCCGGGTAAGAGATAACGAGTCTGCCCTCAATGTGTCGGATGTGGGTTTCTTGACAGTATGATTATTAGTTATGATAACATGTCCAATACAGCAATCCCTTGAGCATAAAAAGAAGATATTTTCAACGCAAATTGTTAAACCCAGCGAAACAGCTCTTTAATTGTTTTTCTTAATCTGCATTTAACGTGTGGGGGAAAGGGAACACTCTGGAAACATAGAAGCTTGGACAACGAAAGTTTCTTCCTAAAATACTTTACGGATGAACCATTTCAATAGGCTATATGCAATTTAGAAAAGCGAAAAGCTTAATCACTTTAAATCGTCCGGATGATAAGAATGATCACGGCCAACACACTCTTGGACAGGAAAAGAAGCATCGAGTTAAGGCAGAAGACAGACATAATCGACGTCGTTAGATGGTCAAGAGAGTGGAGAAGATACTGGGATGCGAACATCCGTAGAATGACGGAAGGCAGACTGCCCCGCATTTCAAGAGGTAACATCCCCCATGGTAGGAGACCGATAGGAAGACCACCAAAAAGATGGTAACGCAGCTGGCAATCCACCTCCCAAGATCAGGTGACTCGCCTATTTCGAGAAGAAGAATAAATTGCTAATTGAAATTCACCGTTAATTTTCAATTGCACTTTAATAACCGTCATTATTTTGAACTATTTTCAAGGCTATGTTGTACTCATGTTCGATCCTTAAATGACGTGTGAAAAGGAATAGTGAGTTCCGATTTGACTTTTGCATATCACAACTGCCGTGAATTATTTACCCTGAATTCTTAATGAATACATGAATTTTTTAGCATACCCTGGAACGCATTTAAATACTTTTTTTAGCAGTAATATTCAATTATATACTCGAGTACCATGGCAAGTTATGCATGGTACTTTTCTCTTCTTTCTTAATAGTATTTTGCGCCAAAATCAAAAGTTTGCGATGACCTACAATGAAATCAGTGGCGCACAGGCAGATCACTTTTCTCTTAAGTTCGGCTCAAGGTTGGAAATCACATCCTAATGTTCCGCGAACTTTTGACGGTAACCAGGGAAGCGATGAGGGACAATAAAGTAGCCCTTATTGGTTTCGCTTCGTGTAGCCTGGACCGTATGTGCCTTCGGAATGGACAGTTGAAGCCCAAACATTTTCCAAGTAATGCCTGTTGCTCACGGTTAAAATTTCCATAAAAGAGTTTTATAAAAATTTTTATTGAAAGTTTTATGAATCGTGCGTAAAACGTACTTGCTTGCTCTCGGTAAATCTATTCATAAAACCGCAATTTCCTGCCATCTATGAGACCCTTTGCGAACACGTGAAGTGGTATATGCACTCTCTTTAGGATGACTGTTAAGTTAATAACTATATGTATTGTTTATTTACTTACTTTATGATCACACTCAACGGTGCTAAGGCTCTAACGCATTCTTCTAACAAAAAGGATACTGCCTCAACGTTCCGTGAACTTCCAGCCATCTTTGTTTACGTTTTCCTTGTTTGGCGTCCCATGGATACGAGATTATTATCAACGCGATAAATTGTTGGTTGGATTCATTCGTCTCATTGGTTGTTGCATAAAACGGTTTTATGGAAATAGAACCTGTCCTATTCCGTAAAAACTAGGTTTTATAAAACTTTGTTTTATAAAACTGTTTTATCGTTAGCAAGCTCATTTTTATAAAACTAGTCGATTTTATAAAACGTTTTACCGAAAATTTTACCGTGAGCAACAGGCATATGGGGCATTTGATGTTTTCAACACCATTATACCAGCCATGCTTTCGACTAACTAATGGCATTTGCAAAGCACAGAAAAAATCCTTTAACCATTATTATTACTCTGTGCCCTTCACCTTCCTTCCTCATTACTGCAGTGTGAATGGGTGTGAAATATTTTTTAGGTACCGCCGAGAAATTTACAATGATCTGCCGAAATCACGGTCGTTACGGATGAATGATGCAGGAAAACTGCGAGACGAACCCCATCGATTTTCTAGACCATGCGATGAAAGTGCGTAGCGCATAATCGCTCACCGTGAGGTAGTCTCGACACATGCAATCAACAGACCGCAACCCAGAGGCGGCTGGTCGTTTTTTTTCTCTCTCAACTGCCCCTTGCCTTACGGGAAGTGCTTCATTCTTACACCTCGCTCTCAACTCTCTTTCTACGCCTCCCTCCTCTTTTCCCATTACATTCCCTCCCCCTCGCCCCTTTTTACCACTTCCCTTGTGTTTGAATTTTCCGATCGGGGTTTCCCCGCGAGCTTCCCGGGTCGTTTTACAGTCACCGGATTACTCCGGTTTTTCCCGCCTCTGACTCCCGCCAGCCAGCTTTTTCGTTCCTTCACTTCGCCTCAGAGCTCCGGAGAACTATCCGTGTATCAGTGCGGGCATCGATGAAATTAATGCACGAATGATTCAAAGGAGGAAAATTCATCTTATTTCTACTCCTTTAAAAAAATTATATGTTTCCATCGTCAGCGATTGGCGCATCCAAAGTTGAACTCCTTCAAGTCGCTTGAGTGTCCTCCGTTATTCACCTGAGTATATAAGTCCGGCGTGCGTCTTCGGAGGCTCATTCGTCGGATTACGCAATTGTGGCAATGATCCTGGAGGCTCTTCGTTGAACTCTTTTCGGTTGAGGATTGGATTTAATCTTCTTCTCCCATCCTGGTGATCTAGCCATGTGATACACGTGTTTCGTATCCCTGACGAGGGTTCGGGTTTTGTCGAGGAGGAAGCTGGGCTCTGCGTCTACGAGGGAATCGCTCTCCTGAATGTATGTACTTACGTATGAAAATTTGCGCCAATTTATTTTACCCATTACTGCGCATTTTTCCCCATTTCCACCTACATGGCAGTGCAACTGTCACCGACCATCATCAAATATTTATCGGAAAGCTTGCGAAATGTTTTTCCATTTTGCTTCATTGTATATTATCCTTCCGGAAATAATCATCATTGTAAATGTAAATTACGCATATGAATGTCTTTTCAAATTAATTTTCTCATTTTTTTATCTTCCCACGTGTACATCAGTGCAATTGTATTAGATACTTTGGTAACAAGGGGAGTATCCTATCGTTATTCAAGTATTCCTAGTGGGCTCTAGGATATTGATGAAAGTTGTATGGCAGACAGTCCTATAATAGTAATTTACGATTCACTCCCTTGATGGAGTTTCAATATAGCAGCCTACAGTTCAAAACAAAAAACGAGATAAAATATTTTTACTGCTATTGTTGATCTTAGAATTGGGAACTTTGCAATACTAGTGGATTACTTTACCCATAGGCCACCTCCTCATTACAAAAAAGGCTCGATTCTGTGGTTTATAATGACAGTGCATTATTAACCTCATTTTCTTGAGACTTTTAGGTTTATAATTCCTAAGGGTGGGTGATTCGCAAATCACTATTTTAGGAATACCTCTATCTGCTACTTTCGTCTACATTCTAGACCCTGGTAATGGGTACTCCCCTTCTATGTAATAAATTAAAATAGCCTTATACGTAATATATAACAAGATACTATTCTTCATTGACGTCTACTTCTGGGTGAATTGTTGCATTCTCTCAGGTGCCTAATTTCACCATTTTTTCGGCTTTGCTGTTCATTGAGGGACTTCGTAATTTCCGACGCATTACTTTTATTATTTAAATATCTCGTGGTGTACGTGATTTCACAATTTTTTCATATTAATTCATCACGTCGCCATTTGCCAGAGATAAATTATAAATACTAGTCCTTCCGTGTGTGGCAACTGAAGTGCAGTGATTGACGTAATTAATGGAGAAAGCAAGATCATTTGTGGCTGAGTGATCTACTCAGCGGGCATGTTATACAGCTTGATATAATATTCACATTAGCGGACGTGGTATTATGCCGGTGAATTCGATATTTTTAATAATAAAAAAACCTACAGTAACGATAAACACTTGCACCGTAATTAAATACTATTTATCACGAAAAAGTACTTGTAAATAATGTTTTGTAACGATAATGTACCGATTCCGTCTATGCATAGACTGAACGGGGGGTATGGTTGTTGCAGGGTTGGGTATGGGAAACGATTGCAAATTGACTTCGCCTAGATACGCACATAATTTTCCACGAATTAATCCATAATCTAAGACGTAGTGTAACATATTCGCTGCAATAATTATCGCACTCTTATGCAATCGAAACTCATTCGTTTGCCAATATTCGTTTACGAGGCGTTTCAAACAGATGATAATTGTTTTCTCAGTGACGGCGAGAAAGATAATTGCACGACCTATGGGGAGTGTGTGAAGGTGAGAACGGCTGCGAAACCGGATGACGATTAGAGAAATGTATTTTTTCTCGTAATTGCTTCGGTAACAACACTTGATCATATACTGATCCATTAATGATGGATATTCTATTCCTCAATTCGGACACTTCCTCCCTTCCCTTTCTTCTGTCTTCTTTATGCCATCTGTTCAGAGGAAACGAGTGCCCATATCTCATGGAACAGATGAATGCACATGACTCTCTTTAAAAGTAACCTCAGCTTAATCAACAGCAACCAAACCTCCCATTACTTCTTCTACTCTAAGTCCGTCGAAACCTTTCACTTTTTTGTCAGAACTTTCCCATCTTCTCCTTAGAAATTTGAGTTACGTATAAATGAAGGATAGCATTATTTTCTTTATGTAGATTGATATTAATATTTTCTGTGGTTCTATTTATTACCAGCCTAGGCAACGAGTTTATAAGACGTTTCCTCCGCGTTTCTTCTTATATTTATGGATAATCATCGAAATTGTTTGGAAAAAAAAGTGATCGGGTTGTTTTAAATCATAGTTACGCTAAAAATCTTGAAACTTGGATCTTCATTTTTTAAATAAGCTTAACCCAACGTGTTTTTTGTATGCAAACGATGTGTATTATCAATTAATATTGACCAAACAGCCGTTTTCTATGATGCATTGAGTGGCAGAGTCTGCTATTGTGATGTAACTTATCAGGAGGAAGGGATTCAAGGAGTTGGTCGTAATTAGCATTCTGCGGAGAAGAACACGTGCTTTTATCTGGTAACAAATTCTAGAGGTTGTATATAATGGTTCTAAATGTGGAGACGAATATGAAGCAGTGAGTTCAAAATGATGAGACTTAATTTTTGGAAGCTGTAGATTCAATCTATTATGAATTTTCCAAACCATTTAATTTTCTCTCGACATTAAGAACATCTTAGTAACTCCAAAACATTACGGTAGATGAGATCACAAGAATAAAATTAAGGAATAAGACTGCAAAACGGACAGGTTAAAAAATTTTTCCGCTATCGATAAGAGATCATAACAGCAGCCAATGAGACTTTTAACTAGGTTTTTTGATAGGTAGTGTAGCTAGTTAATTGATTTACTCCTTAATACTTGTATCCTTATCTGCTACCTAGTACTCACAGTACGCCGAGCGTGATTCCATTGTAACTCTTCTATATCTATCCATTTGTGTAGTTACAAAATGCATTAATACAAACAGTGTCTCTAACGTTGGTGGAATACATATAATGTAGTACCTGCTTGTGAAATTTCGCTTCCTGAAAAGCATTAGAAAATTTTGCTAATGTATCAATAGCCTAAGTTACATAAACTTTTATAGGGTATAGTTCAATGCATTTTGGTGACAACTCACCCCCTGCTACACACCCTTGAGGTGGCTTGCATGGTATTATGTAGACGATCGCTGACTGATTGTGAGTAATAATAATAAGTAAAGTGACAAGCATGCATTGATAAAGACTCTCTCAGGTAAACCGTGTTGGTCTAGTTTTTCGGACTCATCTCAAATACTATGCTCCAGTGTCTGTACTACCAATCATATTTAACCACTTATTTTAAAACGTGAGACTTTTCTCATAAAAATCACGTATTCGTGAAATTAGAGCAGAGTTAATCTTTTCACTAACTAATCCCAGAAACTGAGGCCACCTCAAGCTAATCAAAACCTTTATTGACCCGAGGATAAATCCGAGATAGCCGGATTCAGATAAGCGGTTTAAAATTAGATTCTCCTTCCATGTTCTTTCGATGCTATTTAAAAGACGCTCCAGAGAGTAGAGTATGCCACATGCGAGGAGAAATGATTTATTTAAGACGTGGCTATAAATATCAAGGTCCCATGAGCTTTCGTTGGCTCAATATGTTTGGTGTTAGTAAGATTGGACGACTTGCCATCTGCCGTATCTCAGGCGTATCTTATCATCAATGAGAACGAGAAAAACATGTTGATGATTGTCACCAGAACAACAAAAGATTTTGCCCTGTGTAAGATAATATCCTCACCGGGTTAAAGATAGCTAGTTGATAGTAAGGTTGCAATAGTGAATGGTAATGAGATTGGTGCCGATTGAGTGAGTTGGGTGTATGCTAGAATACATTGTGTGTGTGTGTTAAGATATTATTGTGAGATCAAATGCATATTCCCCTGGTCAACCGATGGTTGCTAAAAGACTGTTTCGTCTTTGTATATATGGAGTGGATACCGAAGGAATGTTGAAGTATAAGGTACATTTATTTGCTCCATCGTGAAATTTGATCGTGTGATTTAGATGGATTGCGAGGTTAAAAATAAGATCGTATTTGGTAACAAGACTCACACTGAAACCCGCATGACCTGAATTTTTCAAATCAGCTTAGCTTGGAGTGTAGAGTCCGAGTCTGAAGTGGCTCCCTACCTAGTCGTCACCTGTGCTAAACTCCCTGTTTTCTCTGTTTTTTTGGCAAAGTGTGCGGCTGTCTATCGTATTTTGTTTATTTTTCGTGTAAAAACTTTTTCTGCAGGGTCCCAAATTCTCGCGACCTACTTGGGATGTGGCATAACCAGAGCGGAATAGCATCTCTCTCCCACACACGTTTTCATTCGAGGAATTTAAGTCCAGGGGATCAAGCCCAGACGCGGGTAAAAGTTAAACATTAATGTGAGATACCATATTTTTAACTCCTTAGAAATGTCATTTGGTCATCTCTTGTCTGACCATTTCTTAGTTTATTTGATCAGCTATTTTGATTTTCAGGGATTTAACATGTTGTCTGCACACTTCCCTTAGAGACACTCAAACTTTTTTCCTGAATACCACTAGGCATATTATGAAATTTGGTCACTAATCTTCCTTACATAAACCCATTAAACGTCAGCATATGTCAATGCTTTGTATGTATTCAAGACCTCTTAAAATCTTTCTCAAAATAAACTTAGTATTTGATAGCTTAGTCGACTAAAATATCTCCATAAGTTTTTTATGACTTAAAAATATATAGTAATTAAAAATATTTGAGTAGTCATATCTGCAGGTATGCATCTCTTGCTTCGAGAATGATTAGATGCGTGTGCGCAGGAAATCTCTTTGCGCATTATCGGCGCCTTTGGATAATCAATCAGCTATGCCCACGATCGGTCCTCCCACCCCTTCCCCCGAGACTTGAAGGGGAGGACTGTGGGACGAGGTGAATATTTGGAGGTCGCGAGTGAGCACAAAAAATTGGGCCTTTCATGCCTTTGTTCTCAAGGAGCATTGTTTTTTTAATAGATGAATCGATCTTCGCGCGTGCATAAATCCGGAATAAAAGAAGAGTCGTTCTTTTCTTTTCCCATTAAGGTTGTATACGATATGTGATACATCACACTGAGTATAAGGTAACTTAAGAACGTTGCTTACGAACCCCTCCCCCTTTCGGGCGCCGAACGAAGAAAAAAAAAATGCTCCCATCTTCCTCTGGACGTCTTATTGATTCGGGCTGTTCACAGCCTTTCTTTGCTCTCTAAATGCCGTTTTACACATGGCACTTTACAAGGTCTGATGTAATATTGGATGTGCATTGAAAATTGCGTCGTGTGAAGAGGGGACTCTTCCAAGTATGACTGCGCGTATGTAAGAACAAAAGACAGGAAAAAAGCATCTGGTCTAATTTCATGCCGGCGTTCTCACAATTGCTGTACATCAAACTACACAGTTAAGGTGGCTGGAGTGGTAATCAAGGATCACTGAGAGAAAATTTCAATATTTCTTAAAAATAAGTCGCAAAAACATTCTTGGACCACATTTCACTCAAGCGTATCTGTTTATGCGTTGGAACTGACTAAATAGGCAGTAATGGAAATTATAAAAGAATTATATTTTTAATTTTTTTCCTTTGTTAAGCCATTTTATAACCATAGATTTTTCGGCGCGGTATTCCAAATTAAGACGAAACTATATTTTAAAATGTTTATTCGGACATTGGACTCCTTGATATTTGCTAGCAACGATTATAACAATAAGAAATGTATTACATATTTGGGTTTATAAGAAAATCTATACACATGTAATCGAATTATTACGAAATGTGTTTCATATGCCGCAAGGCTCCGTGTTAAAATTACACTTATTTGCCAAAGAAATCAAATCAGTATCATGCATTTTTTCACTTTTATGTATATAGTTAACAAATTGGAAAACGTATGCAAAGTTTCACGCAAAACTGTGCATATTCAAAAATTGCTCCGACCACCTAATAAACGTACGGAGTTTCATCCCTCGTCTTCCCACGGCCTTATCCTATCAAGCCGTTTCGACGTACACGTGTACGGACCCTATTTTCTGTCCCAGCAGCGTTTCAATGTACGGCGTACGTCCACTTTCCTTATACGTAAATTTAAATATCCCCTGAGGATTTAAATACTCAAATATTATATCCCCGCTTGAGGGGTTAAATGCAATAAAGATCAGCATAGTTAAGGGTCTTTTATAATAGCTTCACCACCACCATTATTATATCGCGGAGAGTGACTTAATCAGGATATTACGCGAGGTAAAGGAACTTTAATTTGCAAAAATCACAAGTCTTACCGTGGCTGATTTCACCAAAATCTGCTCGATCTTGGACCCATGAGCATTGCATTGTATGGTTGGCGCGCGCCCTCTATTCTATACATTCTGGAATATTCTATCCTTGGTATTCCTCGATGATTATTCCCATTCTTTGCTCCTTCAGTATTGGAAGAAAAAATCCCATCGGTTAACTTAACGATGGGCGATTGAATCCGGAGCTTAAGGTACTTTGAGCGAGATATCACTAAGCATAAAGTCAATTAATTCCGATTTAATTAAAGAAACATGTCTCGTTTCTAATATTAGTCAATATATAGTCATATTACTGATATTACTCATAATATTAGTCAATCATTGTTTAATTTTCGAGATATTTGCCAAAACATGAGCCAATTTCCTTGGTATGTAACATTGATGAGGGTTCCAGAGAGATAATTAATAAAAAGAGGAAGTTTTACTGCAAATATCTCGTCAAAAATGTAGCGTGGTTCATGTATCACGTTTATTTTGAAAAATAACTGTGCAAATCACCGTAATACCTTTCACAAATTCGGAAAATAAATCTTGGTTTGAGGTGTTTTCAGCTTACAGCATGGATGAAAGAAGCCAGGTTGTGTATATTAAGCTAATTACTCAAGTTCAATCAAATAAAATAATATTTGCTTCATGAACATCACTCAATTTACCTAATTATTCTTAAAACCGCTATATTTTTAAAATTCAAATATACTTCCCATTATGCCTTGGGAAAAATCTCGCTCAACTTAATTAAAGTCATGCCATCTTTTGAAGTTACGGTCAATGTGAACTTGGGTCAAAGGGTCTTAAGTAGGAAGCTGTGTAAGTATTAGCAGATGTTAAATTCGTGTTTCGAAAGTCATTTGTTTCCCACCTTTTCGTCCCCTTCCTTTCGTTGCTGGCGGGAATGAGGTGGGCGGAAAAGGATCTAGTGAAAAAAATTGGCGCGACCTTGCGACAGTCTCCCATGAAAAATAAAAACAAAGCGGCCTTGCGACGGCGGGATGGTCTCAAGTCATTCATTCACTGGTAGATTACGATGCGGGAGACAAAAGCAAACGAAAGAGCGTGCGCGACTGTAGGAAACGTAAAAAAACGACGCCCTTAGATAAAAAAAGGAAAAAAAGCGTGACGCCATTGCACCCTCTAGCACCGCGGTGACGGTCGAAGTGGGAGTGCCGATATCTATCGTTCTCATTGTTGGGAAAAATCTGTTCTTTTAATGTGTTGGAATTTCCGCATTCTGCGAATGTGGAACGTATCTGAGAGAAAGATGCGCCATTTGTATGGTTTATATCAAATGATAGTAATTGGAAGATTGTAACCGAAATATATCTTAGAATTGGGGAACTCCGGAAAGAGAAAGGAATGTCCTTTTGAGGATAAGGCTATCTCTTGGAGAAAGTATCTCCCGATATTTAATTAGGGCAAATGACACGCGATTCCAAAGTCCCGCAGTACTTTGAAAAACTAAACGATACGTAAACGATAATGCCTCTATAAATGGCTCCATACTTATTGCTCTATGAATCTGTATTGATTGAAATATATTTCCTAATTAGAGATTAAAATTTATTTCCAGATTAAATAGTTTTCTCACAACGTAAAAATAGTAGTTACTCGAAGGTTCAATTTTGCACAAAATTCAAGTCACCTCTGTTTATAATGGTTTTTATGTAGGTACAGAGAAATGGAAATGTTTGTATAGTATAGCGAAGTTACTATCAAAAATCAATCATGGCATGATCAAAATATGGAATAATAAAAAATGGAAGTTACTATTTATTTTTAGTTACTTTTGACCAATTTTGAAAATTACTCGAATTTAATTAGTCCTGAGAGTTTGATGTAAAAACCTTTCATAGTCATCAATGATTTAGGGAGCAAAGAGACTACCTAAGGTAAATGCGAGTGACGTTTTGGATTAGGAAATGACCTGTTGTATTCAACTATTAAGGATGCTCTTACAGTTTTATTCAAATTTGTATGCAAATTTTGTAAGATAATAATATGCATCCCTCAAGATGAATACGGCTCTTGATAAGCTGTTTCTGTTTTTTTTTAAGAAAGTGATGAGGTCATGCTCGCTTCATAATACTGACTTAATGCGGTTCCAGTACTTCAAATTATTCATTCTGTAGAATGTCAATTTGTAATATTCGATTAGCTCTAAAATGTTGTACGATATAGTTTTATAAATATCTGTTTTACTAATCAGCTTGAAATTAATTTCATATCTCCACAAATGAATTGTTATGTAGGCCAATTCCTCATGGTAAATGAAAGATTGAGTCACTACTAAAAGCAAATGAGTATATACTATCGGTATGTTTACTCGGAGCTTAATCTGCTTTTGCGCACAAGTTTCCTCGTTTGTATTGGCTGTTTGACAGCGATAAAAGTCGGACCCAGGCCTGTTTTGCTTAGAATTCTCGGACGAAATGATTGTGAAAGCGGAAGGAACTGGGAGGATTTTCGGAAAGGAATACCGAGAATTAGCAATTCTGGGAAGAAAGATTCCTCTCTGCTCTGACCTTCATGGAATATATATTTTTTCCAGGAAAGATGACTAGGAAAATGAAAGTGATGCCTTTACTTAATAGTGGCAAAAACAATAAGAATTATTTCATTTATCATTACTTATCCAAATGTTTACAGAGTTTGATTTCTGTCATAACCGATAAATCAACAAGGATCCAAATGGATATTTCATTGAGTAAAATAAAGGAAATTTTGCTCCAAGTAAAATGTACACTTATCTCATTGATAGTTTTAAAATCTTATTAAATTGACTTCCATACAAATTTTTGCTATTAACGTTTGATAAATAAAATCAATATGATCAATTAAAACGGAAAATAATTGAAGGCGAAGATATAAGGCGAGGAAGTATAGCCAGAGGACTTCGTGAACATAGTTTTGGTCCCTATCCCGAAGAATAAGAAAGCGCCAGAATGCGATAATTATAGAACAAAACGCTTAAGATCACACGTGGCTTAGAAACATTAACAGAAGGATGAAGAAGAGAGCAAATGAGTACGAATTGTGGCGATTTATTTCCGGGTGTAGGAAGGATTAGGCAACATGGGTTGCGATCCTGAGCAGGTATTATATTGCGCGCTTCTGATTGATGAATGTATTTGCACGATTTGAAGGAATAATGCTAAGAATTACATTTATCACACGTAAAGGATTATTTCTACCTTATTTTTGCATAGCGCGTGACGCACCAACGTCAAGGTACTAAGAAAATTAGAAGCACCTAATTTCTTTCCTCGAAATCCTTAGTCGTTTTTGATTGGCCGTCTGTTCTCAGGTGAAGATAATGATCCTTGATAAACGTCATACTCCAAGCAATGAAAGGAGAGAAAACAAAGAAAAAATAATGCCAAGTGATAGCGGCAATGTCTATTGGACACATAAAAACGCTCTCGTGCGTTGAACTACGCTGAAAAAGGGTGGCGTGGTGGAAAAATTACCAGGAATCACCTAATGTTTATGGAGTCTTATTCTCACTTTCCTTCTACTTTCCGCGGGTAATATTCGTGAAATCCGAGTGCAAACCTCTTTGTTGAGGGAAGACGTCTAGAGGGCACATAAAAAATGAAGAATTACGACAAGTAAAGAGGATTACGAGTGTCTAAAATTGTGAGGACAAGTGAGAATTCCGCCCTTTTTCCCGCCGTCTGTGAGAGACCGTAAATGTCGATGCGGGGATTCGTGGGGAAAATATGAAGTTCTAATTCAAAGAATTCACGAAATGTCAGGAAAAAAAGGTGGAACGTAAATAACGTGTGGTGCAATATCGTCTGTTGCATAATTTTTCCGGAAACCAAACTTCTCTCATTGTCAGTGAATTCTGTGCTCTGCGAGATATAGCCGTTGATCTGTTTTCGTGAAGGTTTATTTTATGACGCCATATATAACGCTTTTCGTAACATGCATTATATTCGGTTATCGGCAATTTCTTCTTGTAATTTAACTCTCTCCCCAATGTCTAGCCTGGATGTAGAATTTGGTGTTTTCCAGCGAATTATACTCATGAAGTATTCTCGGGATTTTCATTGGATCAAGAAAACGGCTGCTCCCGACGCTTCTACAGCTGACTAGGGCATTTCATGAGGGCTATGATGACGATGGCTGAGTCAGCCGTCGAAACGTCGGCATTAGCTGTTCTCCTGAAGCCCAAGTAGACTTATATCAGTTTCACCCGGAGTTGTAGGTGGCGATCCCGAACTACTCTCCTTAATATGTGACATCAGTACTACTTGAGGTAACTGTCGTATCTGCAACCTTTCAGCATCTGATCCGGGATTTTTTTCCTGTAATTCTATAAGTATTTGTTGCCTCCAGGATATGAATGCAGACTCCCCGGATCGCAGGCGAGCCTCTTGTCTTGGTCTACCCTGAAAACTACGTATCGAATCTTATTTCATCTTGACTTTAAAAGTAGAATTCTGTGTCAACTTTAAATTTTTGAAATAACAAAGAAGTAATTGTGGAGAAAGTTTTTACAGGAAATTTCTTGTATACTTAAGTGAGAGCTGAATTTTAGAATTTTTTCTTGACATTTAAGAAGGAAAACTCCTCATTGAAAAGTATCATCGTTTTTCCAATTGTTATAGGGCTTATCTCTGGGTTCCTTAATATTAGGCGAAAGGATCAGCTCGTTGCAAGTTATGTTATCTCCATTGCTTTAAGCCGTGGGAACGCTTGAAAGATTTTGTGCTTGCCCAGGGATTGCTGTAGGAAAATCCTCTCGGAAATCCCTGTGCATAAGGAGATTAACAGATGACGTTTTAAAGACAGACTCTTGACATCGTCCCCATGTGGTTGGATCCTGATTAGATGATCTACCCACTGATTGCTATACTTTTGGACTGCCACAATTCGTAATTTCGGGGTCGTCTCTTAATCTTCCTACACGCAACTATACTTGCCGGCCATCAAGTCTCTCTTTAGTTCCTCCCACCTTCTGCCTCTTGTTCCACAAAATCCCTATGGCTTCCTTTCTCGTCCATATTTACCAATCCTTTAGCCAATTTAATAACCACATGAAACATGCCCTTACTTGCTGGAGACTGATTCAGGCCTAACTTTGTGGAATTATATCATTTTGATAAAAATGTTAGCCCAGTACTTAGCCACTAACTTAATTTCCGACCATGGGTTTAGAAAATGATTGCCATTCAGGCCTTGTCATCCTGAACCCCTAAAATAGTAATCAGTTGTCGAAACCATTGCCGGAAAGTATAACAGTGGATAAGTACATACTATTGTTCTCATTTAAATGCCCTCACTTCTTTAAACATCTTCTATCCACTAAGTATGCCTTCTCCGAATTCTCGCTGCTAATTTCCTTTCCTCCTCCCATGACTTCCTCATAAAACACACGAATGAAAAGCTTATACTTATTATTTTATAGTATTTAGAGTACAATTACACATTTGTTTCCAAGAATCCTGCCGCTCTTCCGTTGGTTTGGTCTGGCAACTAGGCTCAAGGAGAAGGAATTAAGTAATGTGGATTTTATATTTTTCTCTGAATAATATTGATACAAGTTTATAATATAATTTAAGTAATTTAACTGAAATTCTTAAGATATTCTTAAGACTTAATATTTAATCCAATCTCCCCTTTTTTAAATAAGAAACATTTTGTTCTCTTTTATTACTCCTATCCGGAAAATAATTACTCTAACCGTTAAGACACCTCTGTTTTTTGCTTTATTTGATTTTATAACTCACCTAAAAGAGAAAATGTTCAATTTCATAATCTACAGGCACGCTTTAATGCTGAAAAATACTATTAACCGCGAATAACAAGTTTAAACTTTCATGCTACGCACCCATTTTATAGCTGATTTTATAGTGTAAAAATACAATGTAGGCGTGGCTCGCGAAATTTCCTTCGAATCTTAGAGATGAGACATAATTAATATCACCCTCGTGTCTGTTATCTCTACTAATCAGTCTCTTAAATAGAACTCTGTGGTTTCTTTGCGACGCAAGACTGGTGTGGAGGCATCGAAAGATAGTGATTTGTGTGCGAAATTGCATTCCGTCAGAATTCAGGGAAATTATTTCCAAAGTATCCATACCTTGAACAAATACAGTAGAAAATAACTTCTCGTGGTGCCGTCATTTCTTTTCTTCTGGAAATCCCAATGTTCTTATCTTTGGTAAATTTTTGCGATTGACTCAATCCAAATCGTCAAAGACAAAAAGTCCCTCAGGAACCACGGAGGTGTTATCTACTCTACTTCTGTTATCACCATAGGTAGTCTCTCAAATGAATAGTAGCTTCATGGGCAGTTCCGTTCATAATATCCCCGACCCCGTTATTTCTAACGCATCCCTAATGAAAGTATTTAGTTTATAATATTTAATCCGTCTAAGTTATCCATAAAGTTTGCCTCCCACGTCCACGCACACTGTAGATAGTGGAACAAATTATTTACTTGAGTAGTACGAAGGAGGAAAATGGACATAGTAGCAAATACATTAAAGTGAGAATAGCACTATCGAATTAAGCATTCAGCAATAGCACGGAGCTTATAACGGGGACTTAGTGTAAAGGTGGTTTATACTGGCAAGTTTATAGTGCAAGTTACTTGTAGCAAGCGACTTTCGACGTCAATTACAGGTGTAAACGTCTCTGCAGGTCCGCTTGTAGAACTGTTAACAGTTTCGGCAAGTCGCTTGCAGGGGCGTATTGTTGTCAGTGACTAATCTGGCTCTGCACTAACTTGTGAAAAATATCTACTCTGATTAAAATTTTCCCAAGCTCTTGCAGAAGTAACTTGCGAAAGGAACTTGCCAGTGTAAACCCATCTCAATAAGGTAAATAAAAGGTTGGCGATGCGTTGCATGGTGCAGAAACGTGTACTCCGAGGAAAGAGGATGGGGATAAGCTGCAAGTGTTTGGAATGAGGGTGTGGAGGAGAGTGGAGAAAGTGTGGTGGACGGAAATGAAGGCAATAGACTAAGTAGAAAGTGCTTGGTTAGGTGAGTGAGAAAAAAAAACTTCTGGAGGAGAATAGGAGGAGGCAGAGTAGGTGGTTGGTGCAGGTAATGAGAGACGAAGGTTTGCTGAAGTCCGTGATGGAGGGGAGGATGTTGTGTAAACGGGTAAGGAGAAGAAATTGAGTAGGTGGTTTTATGGACGATGTGAAGAGAGGTGGGACGTATGCTGGGATGACGAAAGACATTGTGTAAGGATATAGCAGTCTGTGAAAAGACAGGATTTTTATTCTCTTGCAATTGAACCTACCTTAACCGGTAGATTATCCTAATTAACCAATACCGCCCAAAATCCTATTTTATATCTTCTCTCTCGTACTTTTCCAACATTTTCCCCTCTATTCTCTTGTTCAATATGTCGTTACCCCACAGTTGAATCCTTTTCCTATCCATTATCTCCTCCATAATTTTCATTTACTCCCCCACCCCACCAAGTACTTCTTCGTTTGTCTTCCTTCCCATCCACCCGACTATCGCCGTTCTCCACCACAGCCACATCTCAAACGCCTTGCAGTCTATTCTCCTCTTACTTTCTCGGAATCTACGTTTCTGCGCCATACAACGCTACGCTCCATATTAGACTCTACTCCAGCCTCTCCTTATCCATGGTATGTCGGACTTATTTTAGTGCAAGGAAGTTCACTGTCAAGTCGATTTCAACGTTTGACTGGAAAGGGCGAATGCCTATACTCTAATTTCCCCTCATCAATGGGGGATTTTAATTCGAATACTTTTTTCGATATTACCGTTGAAATCAAATTTGCAAAGGTTTCCATGTAGATTTACGGAGATGCTTCGAAACACTAAGGTCTAATAACCGAATAACTAATCGTTGAGAGTTGCATTTTTTTCTGTTTCCGCAAAACGACCTCTGACGTCATTTCATCCATCGATCAACGACCCGTGGCTCGATTCCTGATGAAGACCGATATTTTTTCAGAGTATTTTCTGAATCTTTATACTGTTTTATTACTGGCAAAAGTGGACATCTTCACATAAAGCCTTTTTAGGCATCTTTTAGAATGGATCTGGAAGAAGAAGGAAGAAGCGATGGATAAAATGACGTCCCGGCCATTATGGGTAGGTTGCCCGTCCATTCAACTTTACACTCCTATATCTCTGGAAAGTTTTGGAATCTTTAAGAGATGATTTGCTAATGATCATTTGTCATTGTCCCCTGCACGATAAAGTAAAAAGCATAATTTGTGATAAACCTCCATTCCCCGCTTTTCATGAATGTTTTCTTTGATAACGCAACCCTTCGCCTTATGGTCTCATTACTATAGTTTTTCTCACCCAGATTACTCCCCAGGTCCCCATACGTACTACATTTTGATTCTGTGGCGATCATGGGTTATTCTAGATGGTTCTTCTTCATGACCTCTTTTAAATAATGCAATATTTTGTTTTCTTCTTTCAAGAGATATAGGTCTATAAATTTGAATAGTATGTATTCTCTTTGCCGACGTTTAGCATTTGTATGCATGCTTTCAGAAGGAACTCTCTCTGAGCCCTGAAGAAGCATGCATACCTGCGAAACGTCGGCAAAGAGAATGCGTATTTTTCATATTTTTACGGGCCTATATCTCCTGAAAGAAGAAAAAAAATGTGTTATTCTCCAATCGATGGCGTCCATGGGATGCAAATCCTTCTTCTTCCGTTGTGAAACGTTAATGTCAACTTTTTGCGCAATGATGAACGGGTCGAAATGCCAGCGGGACAGACCTATGTGGCCGCCGTTGAAAAAGCAAAAGCATGGTGCAGCAAATCGTACGTGAAGAGTGTTTTGACATGATTGACACAAGCGACTCCCTAACGTGCTCTCGTCGCCCTGAATAGCAATCGATTTAGAAATTTTCCTCCTCGTCAACGCAGCAACCGAGAACGTTGAAGTAGTGGAAATGGGAGGTCTGTCCTTGTAAAGCACTTAAATCTTTTGGTGGAATGGTTTTGATGCATACGTTATCGCGATTGTTTATTGTATTATCTGGTCGTTTGTAATACTACTTTGTTGCTAGAATTCTTTAACGATGTCCCATCGCGAACACACACCTGTTTTATTAACTTATAATTAAGGATTGCTCCTCAAACGCGTTGAAGTAGCTAATTATCTTTGTTAAATACGTCATTTTTTTTATAAATCATAGCCTGTGCAAAGGTGAGAAATTTTGCATTCAACAACACCTTGCAATAAAATATGTAGTATGTTTGGCTAATTTTCTAATTCCATGTGAACGCTACGAGATTACTAAGTTTATCCGGGACAGGCACAAGTAAACATTTAGCAGTACCGGACATTACTAAAAAACTTTTACTAAAAAATAAATATTCTAATTATTAAAATCTGACCTCATTGTATATATTAATTATTATTCAGTTATGGAATGGTTTATTCTGCTAAAACAATTCCACTCTGTTATATAAAGAAGTGAAGATAAATAAAAGTAATTAGTGTGAAGTCAACGGAAATAAACAGAGAATATGGCGTCGGAATAAAAATTGTACCAAAAGAAAGTGTTATGATTTGCTTTCTTTAGTTGAAGTAAAAAAATGTTGCTGGAAGGCTTTTAATGTGAACGAAATCATTGTCAGTATTTGGTTTTTCGAAAGGAAGTAGTCCTCAACCTAAAAGTAATATAGACATCTATGGTAGGTTATATTCCCGTTACCCAAATAACGTGAATGATTTTTGTATCTTGACTACGTTGTACTAGTTAAATCTCAATTCCGAGAATATTTCTAGCACTGCGACTTCCCTCGGAAGGAAAAAACTTTCCTTTTTCAGTGAACGGAGCAGGTTGCGAGGATGATCTCATCTTTGTCCAAGAACCGATGTATGTACGTTTAGATTTTATGGTCTAAGCACTATAATCCTGACTTCAATAGAGTACCTACTTGCTTCTTCTTTAGAGTACCTACTTGCTTCCTATATATCATGAACCAGTATCAACTTACTGATACTTGTGAGTTACTAACCGTTTCGATTTAGTATTTTCATTATTCATACCTTCACCACTTTATAAAGAAATAGTTATATTTCCAGACGGTGATAGATCTTTTAGTTTTTTATAATCCGTGCTATTTACTCCATTAGCTGAAATTTATGTTGCTTCATCAGAGCTCTATAATTGATTCGCACATATTTTACTAAAAGTTACCACTTCACAATAACATGCAACACCTAACACATATAGGTACAACAATTCACAAAAATACATGTGAAAGACACCTGGGAGTATGTGTTACAACTTTCTTTAGGTGTAGTTACTTCTCGATCTTGATGTGGATGTTTTGGTAGGTTTTTTAGGGCTTTCAGAAAGAAAGCAAGAAATATTCTAATGGAAGTTCTAGACCAAGGGCGGGTCACCCGTGGCACGCGTGCCAAACGTGGCACTCCGATGACTTGTTTCTGGCACGAGAAAAAAAATCCTTTCCAAATTAATTTTCAATTTTTAGGGTATACCTTTCAGTGGCGGGGTGCGCAAACCAGCCTACTTCTGAAAGAAAATGCCATTTCTCATTGGGCTATAAAAGCGTCTACGCGCACCTTGAGCAGTCAGTTGGCTATTATTATATTTAAGGGATAACACATCAGAAAAAATATTATCAGAAAAATATATTTTACTGTGTTTATTTATGCAAATGTATAACTAGGAAATAATGATGACTACTCAATCGAAAAAAACTAGTATAGGTATTAACTTTTTGTGTGGATACTAATAATAGTGTCTTTAAAGTATGTGAATATATATTTTGCATTTGCAGTTGTACTTACAAGATAAAAAAATATCCACAAAAACCTTTTCGTAAAGGCTTTTCATATATTTTTCAATTAGTCACTTTAACATAATTAACACTATCATTTACAAATCAAATTTCAAGATATCTAATAATTGATGCTTAAAATATTTGGTTGGAACATGGAAAAGTGTTGTCAAAGATTTGGCCAATATTGGCTCGCACTCTCAAAAACGTTGCCCTCCTCGGTCTAGACTGCTTTCACCATCCCTCCAACCATTCGGGAAATTAAATTTCCATGCCCTTCCCTGTCTCAGTTAGTCTAGGGCAGGGGTCTCCAAACTTATCCAAACGAGGGCCACAATGGGTACTTCAACACATTTCAGCGGGCCGTAGAATAAAAATAAATAGGAAACTGTGTAGATATGAGTTTTATGTAAATCATAAAATTTTATTAACTAATTACAGAGTATGTGAAATAAAATTATCGTATATCGATGAAGACGATCACTACCATCAAATTCTTATAATTGCATCACAAAAAATCATTAATATGAATGATGTTACTTTGCTTTTGCTTTTTAAAATCCTATTAAACTGGGATTTAAATTTTGAAACGCTAATTACTTACAAGTAGCGATAATTCAAGCAAACATTATACTGCGTATTTCCGCATAATTCTTATGCGAGCTGGATAAAATCATATATGGCCCGCGGGCCGTACATCGGAGACCCCTGGTTTAGGGTCACGGTCATTCTTCGAGCGATCCCGCCCACGAGAAGAAAGCCGTTCACTCTGATAGCTAAGCTATTTGTAAGGAAACGATTGTCTCTCGGAGGTGGAGGAGCCGTCGAAATGAAGAGCTGGAGCAAAAAAAATGTCGGTTGCACAAGAAGAACAATGCAACCGGGATTTGTGCCGATACGAGACCCAAATAATTCCGCCACTGTGTCAAGGGTAAGGGAAGCAGGCTTAGCGGGTGCGCAGGTTTTGGGAGAAGGCTCTGGGCCTGTGCTCAGGAAGGAAATGGAATTGTTCGGTGGAGAGAAAACAACGAGGTGGGCATTATCTCTCTCTTCCTTGCTCGCTCTTTCCTCTCCAGAGGTGGCTAGCTCGTGGGACACGGTTGGAAGATAAGGAGATATAGGGGCAGGTGGGGTTGCAACTGTACTGCCCTTTCCCACTGAGACCCCAGGATGGACTCTATGGCAGTCAACTTTTTACCACCTAATCTTGAATCCGGATATGGCCGCTTTTGGTAACAAAAATCTCGCTTAAGGTAATTTGAGCGAGATAGTTCCCTAGTCATAATGGAGACCATATTCGAATTTTATAATTTGATTTCAGCGTCTGTAAGAAGTGTGAAGTAAATATTTTAATATTAATGGTGCAAAAATGTTGTTATATGTGACAAAAGTCACTGTAATTATATAAATATATCTAAATAAGTCTCTAACATGACTCATTTTCTCACGCCGTACGGTGAAAACGTCTTCAAAACAAGGATTTTGCAATTCTGTAAAAAGCACTGCGGTGAGTAATAGGTTAATTTAAATAAATAGTTGAGAAAACATATAAACAACACACCGTTAGGTTTTTGACGAAATCTAGGTGATTGATATAATTTTTTTCAATATTCACCCTCTGAAGAGCACAGCCGTAATCTATGCCATGTAAAACAGGTTTTGTTTTCAGGCAAATTGCTCGGAATGTAGTTCGGCTATGGGTTAATATTTTGATATCTTTGGAAATATGAGAGATTTTTATTCAAAATGAGGTAAAATTCATCAAATTATACGAGAAGTGATATTTCGCTCTAACTACCTTAGCGTATTTCCCAAATCTCTTTAAAAAAAAAACTAGCTCTTAGGCTCTTAAAAAACTATTTTTGTATTTTTTGTCTACCGCTTTCATTCGTTTTGTTTATAATATTTTTTTACTATTTCATTAACATACAGTTTTTCTTTTTGAAATACTTCATCTTTGATTTCTGTGCGATAGCAAGTAAAATCTTTCTGACGAACGATAAAATTTTCAAAAACTGTCTACAATCAGAAAATAGACTCGGCGGCTGCAGTGCGTCTAGATTCATCTTTCACCATTTGGTATTTGACTGATTGATTGGTAAATACTAAAAATTCTCAGTACTTATGATTAAGACAGCTTAGTACTTTTCTACAATATTTTTTATTGTTCGACGCGTTTCACCGCTTTACGGCATCGTCAGGTCAGGTGCACAATATATAATATAGAGAAGAATATAAAAAAATATTGTAGAAAAGCACTAAGCTGTCTTAATCATGAGTACCTACTGATATTAGTAACTTCTACTAAGTGATGCCTGTAACATTCAAGTATACTAAAAATTCTTTTAGACTTCGAAAGGAGCTGGAAAGAAAAAACGAGAATCGAGTGTACCTATATTTTTAAAAATCAGACCTATAAAAACATTCAAAAATGCTAACTCGGATTTGTTTCTGAAAATGGCATTATAAGTTTCTGAATCCTACTTTATGTAAATGCAATTCCCAAGCTCACTCTATGACTGTGCGATTTTGAGTAGACTTACGGAGTGGAACGTAAATATATTTGCTGGTGAACCCCCGCCAAGTCCAACATTTTCATTTACCTGTAGATGCAGACTGTCTAACGTACGCGGCTTTGGCGCAACGATGTATAGATATTGGTTTCTTACACCTTATTGCTGATTCACATTTTAGGAAAGTTAGATGAATTTTCAGCACGGAGCACAGCTTTTTCCACATGTTGTTTTATTTATCACGACCATGGTTTCGTTACAGAGTAACATCCTCAAGTTACAGAGCAACAACTTCACCTGAAGATGTTACTCTGTAACGAAACCATGGGCGTGATAAATAAAACAACATGTGAAAAAAGCTGTGCTGAAAATTTATCTAACTTTCCTACTATGAAAGACACGCCCAAAACCGTTTCTTATGTTAGACTCACATTTTTATGTGGAATGGAAGGTCCTATGACATTTTTATTTCGTGAAATATAAGTGCATCTTCTGAGTAATTGAAAGTGCATATTTATAATGAGTAAGCCTTTGACTATTCCAAATCGGACAATTCATTTTTCTGCTCTATTCTTTGATCGAATGGGTGCTTTATGGACTGAGCTAAATGCACAATAGCGTTCTGTGGAGGAGTAATGTTTTCGACCTATTTCCAGGGACATGCGACTTGAAAGAGTTTCCAGTCGCTGACATGGAATACCTCTCTGCCTCACCCTTTCATCCTGATTCCGTTCCATGCTCGGTTACCGTCCAGTCTGTTATGATGCAAAAGTCTGCTGTCTCTCTTATCTAACTTCAAATACTATGGCTACCGAAATACAGGGTTTTCACTACTTTGAGCATACACATAAAAAAGTACCTAATTGTCAATATAATATTCTTCCAAAACTTAAATCGAGTATTTTGAGTGTTCATAATGTAAATACGTTTTGGTAAAAACTAATGGTTGCTACGAAATAATCTAGCATTATTATGTACTTTTTCCTGACTGCTTTTTATGTTCATAAATTTATAGTCTGTCGTGTTTATTTTTCCTCTACTTACGGATAGAAATATGAGCTGTGAATTATCCATTCTCTGGAATTATTTATCTAGCCATAAGAAGTTTTAACGATGAAACAGTTAAATATATCGATAGTTAATAGCATGACTGATCGTGCTGAAGAATAGCTTCTATATCTTTTCTATATAATTTCTGCTGTGGCATATGAGTGAAAACGAAGACATTTTGTCCTTCAGAAGCGTTAATGACCCAATTCCTCTCCAAGATTCCGGCGAGTTAATAATTAGGTTTATGGTCAATAATTAATGGAATTGGTGACATTTAAAAAAAAAATTTCATTACTATCCCGTAAGTAAACGTGAAAGGAAATATCCACTTTCAACGCATAGGAATATTGTTGGGTTGCCATATGTCCTGCAAAAGCGGGATTGCGAAGAATTTTGTCGCATACAAATTGCACTCTGGCAGATATTTTCCACTTAATATATTGTATAATGCGGAGTTCAATTTATTTTATTTGAAGATGTCCACTTACAGCAGTGTTGCCAATTTAAGGATGTTCAACGCCTTGCCAGAAATGCCGCTGCAGACTCTTTTTAATTTAAATGCCATGCTCGTATTATAATAGATACGTCCATTTTGTTTTCTCTAGATTGTGCACAAAGGTTTAGTGCTTGTAACTTGCACATGAATTTCTTCTGTAATGCTTGCAAACGAAGAAATGGCATGTTAAGCTTCACTGTTATAGGCGTTTTTGAGCGCCTATTGCAGCGGTGCATGAACGTAAATGGAAAATTCCTGTGAGATACACTATCTATAATCCTTCATATAAAAGAAGAGACTAATCCCATGCGTTCATCTTACGACCCAAGCCTACGGTATCTAAAATGCGAGACGATGCATCGAGTTCTCCAAAATGAACGAAAGCTGAGGCTTTCTTTTCGAATTTTTTCCCGCGCAGCCTGCCCGTCCTCTTCCCATTCCACCTCTAGATCTCGCCTCCGAGAGGGTCGAGGTGGAGGGGGGAAGGCTTCCTTATCTCCAGCGATCAAGTTTCATCCTCGCTCGCTCGCTCACTCGTGTGGAAGGTTGACGGAGGGTCTGCGAGCGTGATCTAGGAGAGATTCCATCCTGTGTATGGGCGTCGAGTAAAGAATCCACCTATTTCTGCCAAAACCACCAGAAACTAATTTTTGTTATTTTTCCATACCAATACGAATCCTGGGATTCCGGCATTGACGTACACATTTTTGTTAAATGTGTACGTCACAGTACAGTGACCCTAGTAAGTAAGTTTTCTTGGGCATGAAATGTAACATGCTACACGTCTGATTTAAATGACAAATTTAAATAAATCATTTGTTATACAAAATAAAAACGGAGATTAGCTTACGGACTAAACTTCAGAATTTATTTCTAACTTTCGATGAATGGACTTCGCCACGCAATAGAAGCTATATTGATATTAACGTTCACTCCTCTGAAAGAGAATCAAAGATCTGGAATTTGAAGCTTATCTATATAATTGGAATATGCCCTCTGAAGTTTGTATTGGATTTAAAAAAGAAATTCAGATAATTTGAAATTTCTTAAGGAAAAGACATTTTCGCAATCACCACGGATGGTGCAAGTGTAATGGCAAAGGTTGGTAGGTTAATACCAACGAATTATCACCTTTGTTTTGCTCGTGGTATCCACCTTGCAGTCATTAATGGTACGTAAAAATCTGAGGGTAGAGTAAATGTGAAAAAGATTTAATTTGAAGTAGAAGAAGAAGTCGAATTTGAAGAAATTGAATTCAGCGAAGACTTTCCGTTGAGTGATGAAACAGACGGGGATTGTCCATTTGAAGATGGAGATGCGTGTAAGAATAAGAACAAAAAATTAAGATTTTGGTCCAAAAAATAAGGAAAATAGTTCCTCTATTTAGAAAATCATTCTCAAAAAACGACAGATTCTTTCAAAAATATGTGATTGAAAAATTTGGTGAGGAAAGAGCTCTTGTTATTGAAGTAAAAACTCGATCGAACACGTGAATGAAAAGGACTGGCAATTTTCCACAAGAATATATTTTAAATCGACCGGTTTCGGTGTACAACACCATCATCAGGTCCGAACACAGAAACCGTCGTTTTAAAATATATTCTTGTGGAAAATTGCCAGTCCTTTTCATTCATGATGTCATTCCACAAAATCAAGCCTGAAGCAACAACTTTTATTCGATCGAACACTTTAGTTGACATGATAGCACGTTTTCCAATGCTAAAACCTTGCGTGGCGAGGGCCTTAATTGATTTTAATTCCGAAATATCATTCCATGAATGTGAATATGAACTTGTTTCTTCTATTTTTACAACACTTCAGCTAGTGAAAATTATAGAGGAGGCGCTTTGCCGAAGAGATCAGAATGTTTTGAAGTGTGACGCTGCGTTAGAATTCTTAATGCGAAAACTAACATATGTGAATACATAGTTGGGGAATAATATGAAAACTGCCTTTCAGAATCAAATACTGAAGAGACTAATCTACCAGGGGTTTTGCGGTATTGTCACAGTGGTTCACGGGCAAGAGGTCATGATTAGGGGAATTTATATTCTGTGCTAACACTAGCAAACCTAAAAAGAGTTTTCAAAGAATACTTGCTTGGATTTCGTAATCAAATGCCACTAAAACATTTAAATCAGCAAGCGAGGAAGAAGAACAAACTTCTTTAGAAACAAAACGTCGATATATTGATGGCTTGCATAGAGCAAGAGAGAGTCAGCTGCTAAATATTCAGAAAGTGGTTCACTATGTTCGGATGAGCTAATGAAGGAACTTGATTCGGTCATTACCCAATGTTTGATTCCTTCCAAACCACATCCTCCTACCTGCAGTTCAAAGGACCGAGGATCAATAGTTCAAAAGCTAGAGAATTTCCGTGAAAGTGGACGGACATGATAAAATATGCAAATTATTTACGAGCACTTACTAGCTATTCCTCCCATTAGTGTTGAATCAGAAAGGGCTTTTTTATCAGCGGGTTTGCTTTGCAATAAATATAGGTCAAGAATGAGCGACGAGACATTACACACTGTGTTTTTTAAGTGCATATTTGAAAAAATTGTGAGTAACTTTTCAGTCAGGATAACCAAACTCTCGAGTTTGTTCGAATTTTTTAAAAGACTACAATTTCTTTCAATTTATGAGCAATTGATACTGCTATTGTGCATTATTTTTTATCCCGCAAGAAAAACTGTATTATTTTACGTTTTAGTAAAACAGATTCTTTAGTAACTTTGTGGGGTTTTTCCAATTTTAGTACCAAAGATAAAACAATTAAAAAACAAAGTAAAACAAACGCAAGACCCGGATTTCAATACTTCAGCAACGTCATCATCACTGAAGATACTCCTCTGTTTCTAAACTTTGTGTGGTGTTGTTTTATAATAATATTAACTTTATTAATAATCGTTGTTGCTTACAATTTGCGTCATTTTAATATGGGTTCCATATGTGCATGTGATATTTTAGTTCTTTTTTTATTTTAATTCCATATATGCACGTGATACTATAGATAAATCCTGGGATCTCTGGATTGAGGAAATCACAATCCCGTAATCTCGGGATTGAAAAATCTCTCCGGGATTTCAATTCTTAGTGCCCAAGTGTGTTATAACGGCCAACACTGAATTATCATGCCAATTCACTTCGAGGGTTTAATTATTTTCATCGTTTTGGCAATAGTAAGTTCCTTTCTTTCTCTCACTTACGTTGCGATTGATTGTCAGAGATACTGAAATATAATATTAGTTTCTTGAACCTTGACATGCTTTCTCGAATGATTTTTCACTCTTTGTCAGGATATTAGGTCCAATACATTTTGTTTATGGTTGACAATGGTACCCCGTCGAAAAATAGATGTGTCAAAAACTTTTCCAAGATTATCATGGCTTATTTGGTAACTGATTTCATATTTATCGCGAATATATTTTCACTCAAAATGAAAATATAGCCTACATCAATATAAAAAGTTAAGGCTGCAAGCAGCTGCAAGGCCAATGAGTTCGGTAAGGGTATGGAAGGAAACGACTTTCCACAAACCATCTAAGCCCTGTAGATGCTCAGATCATTCAGCTAACGGTTGTAAACCTCCGGGACCCTTCAAACGAACTTTCCATTTTATGGTTTTCGCAAGAAATTCTCGAAAATTCGCTACTTCGCGATGGGTGGATTTTTGTTAGTCTTGAGAAACGAGCTCTTGAGGAAGGGTGCGTGTGCCTGTGTTCTCCAGCGTGCAGAAGGGAAGGCGTTATGGAAGAGTCCACGAAGCCTTATAGAAAAGCGCGGTATCGTAAAGCATACTACAAAAAGAAGAGAAGAGCTTACAATGTTCAGAGTTTGAATCGCTGGAAAAAAAAACAGATAAAGGTATTTATTTCGCAATATTATATTTACGAGATAATTAAATGGCCTCTTCGTACGCAGGTTAAACTATTTTCTCGAAGTCATAACTGATATTGTATTCATGCCTTCTTTACAGAACAATGTGAGATGGAAACTAAACCATCTGAAACTATAATATTCTCCGGGGAGGAAAATACTGAAAAGGAAAGGTAAATAGAACTAAAAATATCCACGGTCGGATTCCGATTACATTACGCAAGAAAATAGGAGACAATTTAATGCGTTAAAGAACTGCTGTAATTTCGGCTATAGGCTACAGAAAAAATACAGAATCACCAGATTCAATTAGAGACCTTGAGAAGGACTTGAAGAATGGCCCAAGCCATGTTTTTGGTGATCATGCCAGTTGTGCAGACTACTTCTGTAAGGGGCCAAAGGAAGGGGAAGTGAATCTGGTTCCACAGCTGAAGAAAAGCGGCATTTGGGAAGACATTTTGACTTCAAATGCTCTCCTCGTTCGTCACTCCCCCAGCTCGATATTGAATGTCACAAACAATCATGCCGAGCTATATAATGCATACGTGGCAAAGTATATTGGAGGAAAGAGAGTGAACTTTGCTCCGAGGGGCGCGTATCAAATGCGGTGTGAGATTACGGCAACTGCATGCAACGTTGGACCCCAATTGCATGGCTTGATACACAAGGAAATCACGGAAAAGAGCCCAGGGTTCTACATAAAAAAGTATACTACCTCCACGCAAAGGAAGGCAGACTTAAGGTGTAAACGACGCCTAGAGATGCCTTCTTCATCGAAGCGAAAAAGATTGCGGGTCGCTGGTCCGGACCAACACTATGGCCTTGTGGGTCAAAGTGAAGCAGTCACTAAAGAGACTCTAGAGATCGACAACGAACGGAGAGAAGAGTTCCTCATGTCTCTAAGACTCAGCGACCGTGGCAGAAAGAGACTGGAAGAAAACACAAGGGATCAGGGCCGCTGCGAGATGTGGATATCGGAAAGATTGAAGAGGCTAACTGCTTCCTCTTTCGGGCGCATTTGTAAATTACGACGCACAACTCCCCGCGCAAATATAGTCAAGGGTTTGCTTTACCATTCGTTTGCAGGAAGTAAATCCACGCAATAAGGGGAAGTAAGCGAACCCAAGGCAATTTCTGAGTACGAAAGGCACAGCGGGGACAAAGTTTTTCCAGCTGGTCTCTTTGTGGACAAAAAACTGCCTTTTCTGGCCGCCTCGCCAGATGGAATATTTGCCAATGGAAAGGGGTTACTACAGGTGAAATTCCCTATAAATGCAGGGATATTTCTCCTATAGAGGGTATAAATAGGAAAATGATCTCTTACTGTGAGATTAAAGAAGGAGAAGTAAGGTTAAAGAAAAATAGTGATTACTACTACCAGGTGCAGGGTCAGCTGCACATTAAAGAAAAAGAATACTGCGTATTTTTTGTTTGAAGCCCGTTTGGAATGATAGTTCAGAGGATTAAAAGAGATGACGAATTTTGGAACGAGAAGATGGAGGTAAATTTAAAAGAATTTTATATGGATCACCTACTTCCCGAAATCGTGGATCCTCGTTATCCAAAAGGCATGAAGATCCGTTAAAAATCTATGTATTAATGGTACAGATATTCAGTGGCCTTTACAATTTGCTGTTGCACTATTTCTTAGAGTTATGTTAATATATACGATTTTATGTGCTCAATAAATGTTTTATTTTATTACAGCTTTATATAACCATTTTGCTTTCCTGTGCTAATGGTAGTTAGTTATTTCTATCCGAATTTTTACTGCAGGCTGTTATTTTCTTTATTTAAGTTTCTAGGACATACTGCTCAACTTTTAATTTTGTGTAAAAATGCACAGAACGGAAGAAATAGATAATTTACGAATAGATAAGATAATTTTCAGGGGGATCATACTGGACTTGTCTCCTAATAATTATAATTACTAATTGTAATTAACAAGTGAATGGTAGCCCAGTAGGTAGAGCGTTCAGTAACACACCAAAGGATAATGGATTGAATCCTGGGCGAAGCATCTTGGCATGATCTCGCGGTACGATTTTCGGTGTCAGAGTTTTGTTGAAAGTTGGAAAACAGGCCTCTGTACCCTGAATGTGTGAATTTCACTCGCCTTTCGCCTTAGTACGGCAGAGCGCAACTCTGTCCAACCAGTCACTGGGTTCATCAGTGCGCGAATGTTTTTAAATATGATGAATTACCTGCGAAGAAAAAAGTTTTTGAACAAATAATGAAAATATAAAATGACGTGTTGATATATTTGGAGCATTAATGCCGTTTTCTCTCTTGTTATAGAAAACATTCAATTTAACTGTTAAATCATAGCTAAACGAAAAACGTAAATGCACAACGTTCATAAACGAAATTTTTTGTTGCCTAGACCACGGATCTTCAAGAAAGAAGTACTCTTGTAAGAATTAGAGGAAAATCCGAGAGCGCTTTGGCCCTGTAAATGGTAGGAAACTTTAGAGATGTAACATTAAACTTTTACGTCAATGAAATACAATGGTCGAAAGTAGACACATGTGAAAGAGAGAGAGAGAGACAATATTTTAAATAGCCTCTTTAAAAATGCTCACCAATTACTTAACGAAGCCCCAAGTGAATTTCGCTAAAATAAGTAATCAAATGGACGATATTATTAGAAATCTTGGAGGACAAATTCAATAACTTCAGTCCATAAAATTTAACAACCACTAAAAACTCAACAATACTCCCAAGGCAACGCCGACAATCCCAAAACCCTTTAGGTGTTTTCAGTTTTAGGTAATTTCTGACCTTTCTTACTTAAAACCCAAATGAGGACGAGGAAATCATTTCACACTCGGCATCGAAAGGAAAGCTTCTCGACTTTATTTATGTTCTGTGTAACCTGATCGCCGATGATTACGCAAGCTCTTCAGCCGCCGTCGCCCTCCCCCCCCCCCGGAAAATCCGAGCTGATAGATAAAGGGTCCCTCCCATCTGCTCCCCATTCCACTTCCTACGGTGGCGACGCTGATGGCAACTCCCAAGAACTACTAGAGCAGTGAGATCGTGCTGAGATGAGAGACCGTTAAATCGGGTATTCAAATACTCGTTGAACCACCTTAAGGTGGACTAAGTGTTACTAGTTATCTAACTTTAAATAATTTTTTAATTTGAATATTTAAAATATAAATATAAAAAACACATAATTATTACTTTAAAAAAATTAAATTGGGAGATGTCGTGAATTTTTACCTCACCCTCATTGCAACCCGAGTGATATGTGTGAAATATGCTGTGTTGCGATGGTAGAAAACTCTGTTATTATGCGTTGAAGAGTCTCTTTGCTCCAATAATAGTTATTTTGTTTCTCTCTCTCATGAATTTCGCATCGCGGAGCCCTAGTCTCCTTGGGCCTCACCTCGTGAAGAGGCGCTTCCAAGCCGAGTCGCTCACGGAGCGAAGCAATCTCCTCGCGAGCCAAGGAAAGAGGATAATTCCAACTCGCCGTCACGTTCATGCTCACTGCGAATTGCTTCACGAGCGCTAAAAAAAACATGTGTGCAACCATTTCTTCCCCACTCCTTAGGCCTCTCCTGAAGTGAGGTTAATAATTTAGTTGAGAGACAAAAAAAAGATACAGCCTTCGCTAGCTCTCCCAAGTGGTAAACACGAGTACCTCTAATTATTTCTCTCGTGCCCTGTTTATTTTTATTTTTTGTTGTCGCATCGTGGTTCGGTCCCCTCTCTTTGATGAGATCCAGGAGGGAAGGCGTGGATTGGCGGGGAGTCTTGTGAGTAGGTATACGAACGTCGCGAGCCACGGGACAACGGAAGGAAATATGACGAGGTTGACGACCTCTCTATGTCTCAGCCTGTTACGGAGGTGATAAAGTCCGCAGTCCCATTGCTCTATGACGGCCGCTTTCCCTGTTTCCTGGCTTGCGCTTTCGACGACGTTTTCCAAGATGCGTTTCATCTCGCAGTTTCATGCACGGAAGATGCGCAGTGAAAAATTCGTCGTATAAAGCGGATAATTTCACGTTGAGTAGGGGTATTTTGGACCCTGTCTACCTTGGTAGCCTGCAAGACTTCCAATCCGAAGAAGTTACGTATTTCCTTGAGATTGCCAGTATTAGGGTGGTTCTACAGTCTAAATGTCAGTTAATTCATATCCAGGCTACTTTTAGAAAAACTTATCCTCTTTTTGATACGAACAAAATACCATACCTTTCCACGTTCTTTCATTCGCGCATTGAAAATTATGTCACATGATGTTAAATACGGGAATATGTGAGCGTGGTATTCTTCTGCCTAATATAGTGAGATTTTACGCGAAAATCTGTGTAAATAAAGCGTCTTCTCCCAGAGAATCGAATGGTAATAGAGAATTGGCTCCGTTCCATCTAAAGTTTTAGATAATTAACGAATTATATTCAATTATTGAAGGCAAGATTGGTTAATTTTTTGAAAATGGCCTTGGAGTCGGCTCCTAAGGCTAAAAAAAGTTTACATTGAAAAAATATTCGTCGGTTAAACTGCACATTTTGTGCCGTAATTTTGTATTTTAACAACTAAGTCTTATCATCGACGGAAGTAGTATTTTTAAAACAATACATACGAAAAGGTGGGTTTCAGTATTTTTTTTACTAACACAGTCGCGGTGGAATCTGTTTAATGAGAAATCTGGTTGATTTTGCGCCTGGAGTATTCTGTTTTTATGCCATCGCCTTGATTTCGTGTCGTCGTGGAGGCAAGAATTTGTTAAACGAGAATGCAGTAGTGACACGTGGATAACACTTCAAATAAAGTACATCGTCTGACGGATGGAACATAAACATGATGGCCCTTCCGGCGTCTTTCATGATGGGTAGTCTGATTTCGAAGTTGGATTCTCTCCTAGCGTCCTTTATACCCCCATGTAACCCTACCTGCACTCACCTACACTCCTATTGCTTTGTAATTCATTGGAGAAATTTTTGAGGCATGATAAAGTTTTCAAAATTCCATTTTACAGGAAGTCTCACTCAACAGCAATCACTTTTATCTCGTGTACCTTGTTCCAGTGGAATTAGTTATGCCCTTCCGACAATATTCTTGTGATGCCTTTGAATGTACCTGTTCATAAAATAAAAAATACAGAGAGTATTCTTGATACTCCAGTCGTATCTTTATTTTGTGAATACGGAACTACATACATTACTTTCGTTATTGGGAGATTCTTTTGTTTTGTTTGTCAGAAAGAAAGCTGAATTGAAATAAAGAAAATTACACTATTCATAACATTTATTCATCGAAATCTTTAGTACAAAAGGCTAGCCTATGAAAAATTGGCCAATGGTAACTAATATTTTCTGCTTTCCAATGTTAATATTATATTTTTGTGTTGTTAACGTCTAACTCACGTTCTCAGCTCTCCGTAATAATAATAATCTTTATATACCTAACAGCCGAAGCCAAATACTATGTATTTATTATATGGACGAGCACACAAAACCATGCCCTGGGAGGTGTAAATTTCCTACACAGGTGGGATTCGAACCCGCGACGATTTGGCAGGCAAGCACTTTACCCCGCCGCCACCGAGGCCGGCGAATATCACTAAAATTGACCAACACGTTCCGGAGATGCAACTGAACTGAGCGCGCGCCGTGCCTAAACAAGCCCAAATGTAGACCCCCACAAGCAGCGCTGTGACGTCACCTCGCAACCCCCTCTCCGCTCGCGACAACCCATTTCGTGTAGTCGACAAAATGGGCTATTCATTCATAGTTTTAAAAAGATTTGTTATCCTTATAATGTTTGCACACGAAGCCGTCGAAACTACACAAATATTGGTTGCGGCAAAACCTTACTTGACACCGAGAACGAATCATATGATGTTCATTCGCATTTACATCAATAGGTAGAAAACATTTTACGAGCCATTTTGACTGAGTAATATTTGTATCTGTGATTTATAATGTAAAAATCGGGTTAGGAATCATCGTTCGCTTCCTCAAGAGTCATTGTTTGTCTTATTTCTGCATCTCAATTTTATTCCACGAATCTATAATGCCTGTATGAAGTCAGTGATACTTGATGAATTCCATGCGAGCAATGGATTAACTCTGGGGTGATGAAATCTGTGAGCGATGGACAACAGAGCATTAATTCATCGTAACAGACACAGTGATTCTCAGTTCTTAGAACTGGACCCTTTTCCTCTCCCGCCACCAAATATTTGGGAAAGAGAGATTCAGTCTTTGAAGAGAACAGAAAGTAAACGTCGAGATAAGATATTGAGAATTTGGTGAGTTGGTAAACATAAGCGGAAGAAATACTGAGAAAATTTTTAACTTATTTTTGTAATTTATCTAGGGAACGTACGATCTAGTGGGTTCTTGTCAAGAATGATCTCTGAATATTTCAGTCAAATCGCGATAATTTCGGCTGAACTATGTCGGAAAAATAGCATTTGGTAGATATTTGAATGGAAAGGTATGAATAAATTCTTACGTGGCTTAGCACGTCATAAATGCTGATACAGGATGCAACCGCATGGGTTGCGACTTCTTTGAAGCCCTTTGCTCCTTTGCGTTGCCATCTATGATGGACTGCCTGGGCTTAAAACCTATTTCCCTTGTATCCTCCTTAAATTGCTTCGGGAATTAGGATGTCTGAGTAGCCTAGTGGTCTTCGAATTGGCCCTGCAAGCCAAAGGTCCGTGGTTCGAATTCCGGTCCAGGCCTATTTTCTCTCGTGGCAATTTCTATGCATTAAGGTTAATGCAATTGTTAATGGGTTAATAATATGTTAATGATATCAGCAAAATGATATAGTTCGACAAGTTTTATTCTCGGCGTTGGCAAGTGAAAAGTTAGTTGTACTAACAAGGATTTGGAAAATTTTCAGTTTGTCATAGATGTTACTCTCCGTAGCCTTGAGCTATAGATGCGAGATAGTCACTCGTCGGGGGCGTTCCTATACGCTCGACTTTTCCTTTCGTCATTTTGATAGCGCCCTTGTTGTCTCTCCCCCAAAAATGTACGCAGTGCACGTAACGGTGTATTTTGGACTCGAAGAAGCAAATACGTTCGAGATTTTAGTGATATTACTTTTCCCATCGGGAAAAGTCCTTCTGGAACATAGTTTTCCTCGAAACGGCTTTGTCGTCATTTTGTCGCGGCAAATATTCTATCGTCCAGCCACCCTGCAGTCGTTATTTTTCAATGTGTTTATTTCACTTTTGTGAAGAATGCAAGAATTTTCTTGACATGGGTTCACTATGGCCGTTATAATGGCAATGTTTAATCTCAAGTCTCATTCTTCATTATAAAGGTATGCAATACACATGAATTTAATTTACTTTCTATTGCCTATTTTCCTTACATGATACCATGTGCGATTATAGCATAAATTTAATCTTTTCAATTGGCCCGTTATTTGATATGGCGGCAAAGTAATATACCTACACAGTAGAATAATGCAGCCAAGTTATCCACCGTAATCGTGTCTACGCTATTAATACATACCTATTTTCTGAATGTAACCCTAAGCATTTTTGTAATGGTATGAGTTCTTTTTTGATTTGTTCCTAATACCATCCGATTCAAATCAACACTATTGAGTCTACACTTCTAATACCTATTTGTTGTAGGCGACCCTGAACATAATTATAATTGAAATGGTTCTTTTAAACACTATTTTTCTCTCTAAAGTATTAATAAATTTTTACTCGACCGGATGTTGAGCGTCATGTGTAGGATAATGACTCAACTTATTGAAACATGAGTCGTACGTTCACGGATTTTCTTTCTGGTTAGCAATTCAAAGTTTTTACTATTTATCAATATGGAAAAATTATTACTAGTTACATTATTATCTTAGGAATTCTCAGACGAGTTTGGGGTTGATATACCGGATGCACCAATGCAAGTTTGGATGCAGGTACTTGATTTCAAAGCTTCAGCGTCTATTGTAACTGACAAAAATTGTTATAAATAATTATGTTGTAAATTTTATTTATCTGCCGTTCTCCAATGTCATATTAGCCAAAAACTAATAAAAGGAAGGAATTCTTCCTGAAAATGAAATGAATTGCTGAAAACAATATGGGCATTGACCTGTCTTATATTTGGATTTATCAGAGATTTAATGAAATAATTGCAATTAAGCAATAATATAAATCAAAATGCGTTAGTTCAACAAAATTTGCGTGGAGTTTAGTTCAATTTTAGAGTTCAGCTCCTTCATCGATTCTGTTTTTTTATCATCAATGGTGGCAAAACTTTGTCCTTTTATCGTTCTCTTCAGCCTCGGGAATAGAAAGAAGTCATAGGGGGCCATGTCCGGCGAATACGGTGGCTGAGGCAAAATAACATTTCTACCAAAAAATCACGAATAAGGAGTGAGGTGTGAGCGGGAGCATTATCGTGGTGCAATTTTCACGAGTTGTTTTACCACAATTCTGGGCGTTTTCGTCCGATTGCTTCACGCAAACGGCACATAACTTTCAGGTAGTATTCCTTATTGATCGTACGACCATATGGCTGGAACTCAGAATTGTAAAACCCGCGAAATTAAACAATTTCCGTTATTTTTTATCACGCCTCGTACATGAAAACAGTTTCTCCTCCGTTACAGGAGGTATCTTCAGGTCAAAATGGAGATGTTGGATCGTTGTCGGATCATATTGGCAGGCTAGTGGCGTGATAATACATGCTAAATTCAGTTCTGCGTTTCCATTGGTTTAGGGGTTGAACAGCCTTTTTCATGTCTCAGCCAGTGAATACCCATCCTCTCTGTTGAAATTCTCTGGATTCTACATAATCTCAATGGCCTCACGATTCACCCTTGGGAAGTATCTTCTTTCCTTCGCGAATAGTCTTGTGTTTTGTAAATGAACGTTGTGGACAGGTTCCGACCAGGCATGTTCGGCGATGGCTAAGAGTCAGAAGTCTATCTTCTTCAGTGTTCTCTCGTGCTCTTTGATTTTGATTTGCACTGCTCTGCTTGTTTGCCCAACGTGACATTCGCACAGGAACACTTCACCTCTTAAACGACCCCGTGTAGTTGTGGTGAAAGGTGACCTTTAGGATTTGAAAGGATGTCTCCTGCCTTTCTGACTTCCGTGGACCCGGTTGACTCGTGCTTTTTTCAAGACTCTGACGTGACTGCTACGTAAGGGATGGTAGCATAGGATGTGGGTTTGTCTTGTTCAATCCACTTGTCTCCGCCTTTGAGGCGCCTCTCTATCTCGGATCCTTTTCAGGACTAGCTTTTTGAAGTATCCGTTCTTTTCAATGGCTGCTATCAGGTGTTTATTTTCGTTGGGCTCCAATTCCGAGACGCAGTGCGCACAGTGTATAATGGTGTTGATGAGTGACTCCTTATGAAATGGTGGTGAGATTTCTCTGAAAGGTATCGGTCCGTATGGTTTTTTTTCAAATAGACTTGAGTGTGCTGTAAATAGAAAACCCATTAGTCAAGGCCTGTTTTGTTTTGAATTACAGTAGAAAAATTATAAATTTTCCCATGTTTTCTAGGTATTCTTTAAGCGATATGATTGTAAATAGAGCCCTGTTTTTGAGCTCCCCGACGGAAAGTGCAACTAATGAAATCTGTAAGATCAGAAATACTCATTTTATAACAGTTACGTCTTATAAAGATATGTATCATGGCACTTGCATTAAGATTTCATCAATATAAAATTAATAATTTGCTTGAAAATTAATTCTATATCATTTCGAAGTTCTAGCCCAATGCTTCTGATGTTATCCATCGTACACGGGGCATCATATAAATATATTTTCCGGATATTTTTTCAATGCTAGGCTATTAAATTGTAATTTCATGAATTTACTTTGAATGTTTAAATATTTTAAAATATTCATTCCATTGCTTTGAGTGCTTAGGGTTATGTGCCATATATATTGTTGATCAGATGACAACTGGTCTGAAAGATTGCTGTTCATGTGGCATCATTTATGAAATATTGATTCAGTTTACTCTATTAAACTTTGATTTAATTTCGTGTATTTAAACTTAAACTTTTTAAGGCTAAACTTCAGAACAGTAGTTAAAGAAATTGAAAATCTCCGTTTACTATTTTAATAAATTTGTGTCTAAACCAAAAGCAAATTACGGCTACTTTTTGTAAGTAGCCGTAGTAAAGCTGTTTTTTTTATTTTCCTGTAGCTATAAGATAGCTGTTATTTTGTTTGAGGAAGTAGGTACTAGAGTTTTTTTTAGCTCAATTAACCCTGAAAATGAAAATTATACTTGAATATTCGTAAATTAGACCGTCTTCTGTTTGAACTGCTCCGATTGGTCCGACTTCGGAATATTCCTCCCGTGATGAGTTAAGTGGCGTTCCCGCGTTCGCATTACAATCGACGCAGTCCTGCATCTCGTCTCGTCGGTAATTATCCCTCTTTTGAGAGCAAGTGCTCTGCATGTACCATTGTGTCGTGCATTCCATTTCCATTCCTAAGTGGCGCGAACCGGCCAGTTGGCATATCACTCCACCCCGTCGGCCGCGTTGCTTAATCATTTTGCTTCGATGCACTCGTAGAATATCAATGCGCAGGGTAACTCAAGTCGCGTGATTTGAAGATAAGGAAGTAATGAGTGTCGGTTTGCACGTATTAAACGGCACCAAGAAAGATAATCATGGTGTTTTTAGGCCTTTAGAATCAACGCATGATTCAATATTGCGTCGCTCAGTTGGGCCTTCCATCCGTTTCAAAGAGGGCAAAAAGTTCACCCCTCCGTTAGTTCTTCGTCTCTTCACAGCTCCACATAAGACATGACATTAAGATGCCTTTGACCTTCTGTTGTATTTTTTTGTCATGAAAAAATGCATTTTTTTAAATAAATAATTTATGTCACCTCAGGAAAGGTGAAGGAACTTTAATGCTCCATAAGCACGGATGGCTTCTCTAGTAATGAACTTCGTGGCGTTCTTGGATAAAACCCCGACGGTCCTTTTGGATTTGTGACTCTTAAAAAATAATTAGTGTTTTTCACTCTAGATCGGCTGTACGATTTTGTTGCCATTTTAACGTTCCGTAAATCGTCTCAAGTTTTCATTTTTTTAGCAAAAAGAGTTTGTTCTAAGTGCGCAAGTCGATGGTGGATGGCAAATTTATGGGCGATCATCGCGCATTGAAGGGATATTTATCGAGTTCATTACCTTCCTTTTATGTGGATTCCCGGGGAGATCTGTTTCAATTGATCTCACCCACGGCAAATGCGCTCTCACATTCATTACCTGGCGATCCCTTATCGGTGGGGACGACTTCATTCCTCTTCGGAGAGCCTCTCTTGACTTCCACTTTCCCACCCTTCCAACCAACCCTCCATTACGCGCAATCAACTATCTAGGAAATATGTATGCTGAAAGGACGCGACTTTAAAAAAAGTACATGGTTTTATTTCTGAACACCCTGAAAGTTGAACACTCGTGGTAAAAAAATATTGAGAGCTGCTCGGAATTAATTTTCTCTCAAGGAATCTTTATAAAAGCTGCTGGGAATCTTGTGAGTGATGTGAGCATGTTGATATTTTCTGACTTCTGTAGAAAAATTTTAACTATAGTTTGGGTGTATTTTGAAATGAATGCTATAATATTAAATTTTGATAAATGTTTGTTACTGCGATATATTTTTACTTTTTACGTTGATAGTAATCTTGAAACACTTTTACTCTGTACATTTGGTAGAATGAAATTGTTTTATGAAATCGGAGCTAACGCTAACTTTTTTACCATTTCAGCGAGCACTCATGAATGTGAATTAATTTCATTTATTTCCTTTTATTTTATTACTCGTTTACCAAGCATTTTCCATTCCCTCGTCCTCTTCAACATTCCGATCTGCTTTAATACGCCCTCCTACCATTCTTGCTGCCTATTCCAAATCTCCTCAGCAAGAATCCTTTCCTTCCCTACGATCCATGGCTTGCGTAGAGTTTCCAGGGAGCGATGACTGTGGTGGTTTACAGTAGCATTCCGCGATAGTACTTTGATTTGACACCATCACTTAAGTCGCAATCACATTAGAATAAGACGCCACTTTGCAGCCGCCTCAGTTAGGTACAGGCGCTGCCGCTGACTATAGTTTAACGCCAAATGAAATAATTTTAATAATAATAGGCAGTATTTCGAGTAGAAGATCAGTTCCGGCTGAAACGAACATGGATGCGAAGGTGTTTTGAAAAACGGACAAAATAGCAAGACCTGCTTTTTGAACTTCGGCAAATATACCCCGGACACTCTCTGGAACTTGTGGTCGTGCTTCACTGGTGTGCTCGGTGGAGTTAAAGGCCAGCTGCTGGATAGCATTTTCATTTATATACTATTGAAAAACAAACAATGAAAAATAGGTTTACAGGTAGCGAAACACAGTGGCAGTTTTGCGAATGGCCCTTTCCAGTATCACAGTATTTTAACCCAGCTTTGTTAAGAACGAAAACGTCGCCAGACGCGTTGCCATCACTATTCCGTTCTCTCTAGTTAAATGAAGCTGCGTTGCCTGTCGCGTGATTTTCTTCCCTCATCTGCTCCTTAGCGAATCTCTTCTACATGTTCCTGCCACCAAGTTTCGCTCCTTCTATAGGTAGGATTTTGTTCTAGAGCGCATCTAAGGTCATAAAACTCTCTCTTTTGGTGATTATGAACAGGTTTTCTCTGATTTACACGATGAGTATGTGCGATTTAACTTATTGTCATTATCTTTTCTGTATTAAATTATGTTTAGTTGAATCAATTGTGTTAAACCTGCATCTTTTAAAAGAATCTTAAACTTTTTTAATCTAATGTAGATGTGATTTGTGCACATCCTACATTGGAAGATATTAATTGCTTCCAACCTCAACAGCATCGGTTCATCAATTAAAATTTCATCTTATTGTGAAAGCTTAAGTGTTCCTCTTAAGTTGGAAAATGTGTTAAGGGAATCTTCGCCAAAAAAGTTTAATTGATAACAATTTTCATGGTTGCAACACCTCCTTCATTGCGTCGCAAGAAATAAAAATGTTTGCATCATATGCATCATTTTAGGCATGTAGTCACTGTTACTTAAAATAATTAATTCCAGTTATTTGTTCAAGAAAAATTAGAGCGCCGGGTTTTTTATACATATTTCTCAACCGTCTTTTTAGACTTTCGGAAAATTCATTGACTTTGTAGCGTGTAATTCATTGTTGAAATATATTGAGGTGACAAAGTGCATTTCGGAAATTGGCAGTGGGAGGCATGTCACGGCAGGGACATGTCGACGGATAGTACAGTCTCCGAAGTTTCCCGGTCAGTTTGAACTCGCATCGACATCCAGTTATTTGAGGCTTACCTTCAAAAGACACGGGGATAATAGGGCGCCTTCGCCACCTGTAAATGTCATGAAGCGCCAGATTTCATGCCGGTAAGGCTAACGACGGGCTTAAATAGTCCTTTCCGAACGATATTTGACTAATAGGTACACTCTCTTAATAGGTGCGAGTCGAAATGATGGGCCCGTCTAAACGTCTGAAGCTAACGGGAAAATCCATGACGTGTCGCGTGGTCGCGTCGCGTGGTCGCGTGCCCTGGAATTTGTGAACGGCGGCAGAGAAGAGTTCGAAAGGTTGTCGAGTTATGGTAAAATTCGAAATAATAGCTCAAGAATAGAAGTAGTACACTTGCCATTTCATAGTGTGAGCATCTACTAAATAAGCAGATGGCATCTTGATGCACGAAAGTGGAGGTTCTTTTTTTAGCGAAAAGTGATCCATTTAACATGGATATCTTTCAATCAGTCCATAAATTTTAAAAATAATACAGTGCTTTTTCTATTTCTTTCATTTTAGAGATAAGTTATTACGTTATACGCTACAATTATGCTACTAATGTCTGTTTTCGAAGTAGTGACCGCACAACTGACGATTCAATATGGCTGGTTGCCCATTCTTATGGCTCCAATAGTCCCCTGTACTATTGCACCACATGGTTTCATTTTTTCACTACCATGACTAGCTCTGCAGGTATTGAGACCTTTTTGTGGGACCAGTCACTAACGATTCCTGTCTCTCTTCACCTATCTGAGTTCTGCACTCTAACATACGATTAGTCGCGTAACCGCGTGCGCTGGTGTGAAATATATTTTTTCCCTTATTAATTATGAGAAATGTATTCTCTTGCGCGTTGACCAGGCACCCCTAATGGTCTCTCTATACAATTTGTCCTCTTGTGCCTACATCGCTGTCACTTCCAACTCTGTGTTTGAGCGTTGCATGTTTGCCATTGTATTCAATTGTCGGTATTCAGTGCATCCTAGTGATAATTAGTTCATTGAGCATGACACCGATTACAAATCGTTAAAACGTCAACAGCTGAAATGAGCTCGTTGCGGATCATAGATTTAGATGTATCCACGCTAATTAATGAACTCTGTTGCAGGAATTCGTTTTTAAAAAATGTATATATTTTCAACCAAACGAAGGAGTAAACAAAAAAGTTAAAATTATCTGCAGCACGCTCAATGCGTATGCCATTAATTTCATGTGTCATGAAAACATTCTGATTCAATCCATGTTGAAGATGTCAATTTTTTCCTTGACCTGGAAAAACGATAGTCCTGACACGTTCATGGGAAAGATGTTATAAATCGTAGTGGTGGCTGAAGATCGTTGATCCTACTGTATGATGTGTATTAATGAATGGTTACGCGTGGTTCCATTAGTGATTATTTTAAATCAGTGCCTTGAGTATGGCATGAGCTGAGGTTTTCACCCCGAACAACCGATTCAATCCCGAACAAGTTCCACATCGGTAAGATCAATCTTCAATGGAAACGGAGCAGCCGATATCTCTTGTGTATCAACAATGTCCAGGAGTTACAAATTACAGTTTCTTTATCTCTATCAAAGTCAGGCGCACCGTGTAATCAGTACATTTCTCACGGACTGCGCGTTCATTTGTTTTACTCGAGTGAAATTTTCAATTAAAATTCATCAGCCGTCTGTGCAGGAAAGAACATCTCTAAAATGCCGCGGGACCATTTGTCAGAATGCTTTCTGCGAGAGAAAACAGCAGGTAATAATTAAAACACATTAGGATTCATTCTTATGCGTGAATTTTTTTTAACGATACTCAATCAATTCTCGCGAGTGTTGCTGCTGAGGAAAGCTTTAAAAGCTTTTGTTCAGGAAATTGTAAATTGATTGCGGCCCACAGGTTACTGGATTCATTATGTCGTATGTGAACTCGACAAATTTGTAAAAAAATATCTCATCGAATAGGGTTCGTCGCCAGGATCTTCATTCTGTTTTTTGGATTAACGTTTTCGAAATTCTGAGTAAGCATTCTCTTCTAATAGCCGATGTATATAATTGAGTCGGAGTGAAAAAGTGGGTTATCTTGATTAGGTTATTAAGCTGAATACGGGGTTTCGTCGATAGCCGCGTCGCTCCGCATGCAGGTCTGATAACCGAGTGAATACAGAGATGATTGACTCGCGGTAGAATTATTCCTTGGTCATATATAACCACCAAGACTTGAAATTGGAATCGACAACCTCACACAAGGTGAAAAATTTTAATCTTTTCCCAAAATATATTAATATTATAATTTCGGTTTATGAGATCATACGTCATCACTCCCGACAACAAGATAGTGTTTGAAGGAACGAGTGATGATGCACGGTCTTCTGCACCGAAAGTATCTACATGTATCAATATGTTTATATGGAGTGATTTTTTTATCCGTATATTGGAGGAGCTGAATAAAATAGGAAGCTTGAAGAGAAGGAACTGCAAAATTTCTTACTTCACCCGCGTCATCAGAAAGAATATATTGCTGGTTTGTGAGACCGTGCGTCACCATTCTAGGGTTAGAAACACCACCATTCCACCCCTTCCCATCAACCCTCCCTCGTCCGATCCACCCCTTTTCCCCCTCGCCTAAAAACAGCAGCAAACTATTTAACACGCTAAAAAGCATAAAATACAACATAATATACAACTAGTATAACAGACGATGAGACAATGAGAGGAATGTAGTCTTAATAATGACGTTCGCGTTGAAACCACGGTCAGCTATTATTAAGGAAACGTGCGGAAATACCAACTCTTTTAATTATTTTAAAAACGGTCACATATGAAACTTTTTTATTTTCTCTATCCTCTTATTTTTAATGGCTTAGAGCCCGTCATGCCTCTCGTTCTGATAGTGGTTTTAAAGGTATAATTTGGATACACACATTTGGCATTTAACTCCGTAATTTTGTGCTATCATTCCATCCTGCAAAAAGATCTCTCGTTTGTCTTTATGTCTCCCTTGTGCCAACCGCTCATCCTTCATTCTTACAACGGCATCAATTTTCAGCTCCTTTAAAAGCTTAGCTGATATGACACCAGAACCTCCAATGACTGCTAAATTATCATATTGGAGATTTCACCCGTTCACAAGTGGAGGCGAATATCACAGCCATCGTATTACCGCCCGTTGTATAAGTAATTTCTCTTATCCGTACGATAATTTTGGCGGATTAGGCTTTAAAAGATTTCAGTGGTCTGATAACTCATTTCTTTTCTTATTATTGTCTCGTGTACGTGAAATCTATTGTGAAAGGCCGCTGAGATCGGTACTTGTGTTTTTATCGCCGGACTTGAACATATATTTAAGACCACGCTGACGGAACTATCAGATGGTCATCGAGCTCTAGCAATTCATTTGTGAGCTATTGATAGTCCCTATATAAATATATGGTATTTTAGAGCCATCCCTTAACTTTCTGACTAAACCAAACATTTGCCACTATTATTAAAACTATTTGCGTAACATTCGGCCTCTCTTGATATCCTGCCTCTTTTCCAACCAATTATTTGCCTGCCATTATATCGCCTAAGGACCAACTTTACGAGTGAAGTTTACGGCGGGATTATAACATAATATTATGAGCTTATCCATTGCGGGAACCCTGAGAGTCATGTTACACCAAAGTTTTTACCTTGGTTTTAGGATTAGAAAATAACGAATATTTTTTATTGACCTTTAACATTCACGGAACACTTTAAAGGTTGTTTGATGAAAAAAAGGTGTATTTACTTATCCAGCAGCTGCGGATTGTGTAGTGATGGTATTTGTTCATTTAAAGGAATAATGAGAGACCATGAACAAATATTTTGGATTTTAGACTGTTGCAACTCCAAACCCACCATATCCCTGAAAAGAAACCACTCAAAAATCGTAGATTTGATTTTATGAGCAGAGCATTCAAAGCCAAAGTGATTTTTAGTTTCCAAGGTAACTTACAGCCCAATAAGTTAAGTTTCCGTGACCTTTTGTCAAAAGCATACTGATATTTTTGTGGCATTTCAACGGAATACCGATGTATCCCGTTCACGTAGTCTGCTCGTTGAGGTGTTGATGGATCCCAACTCGTAATCGCCCTTGGGCGTCAACGATACTCGCATAATCTATTTTTAGTCACCGCTAAGAAACTAACAAAGGAGTGGGACACTTGAGGTCAGTCAAATTTCGACATAGATAATGGCACGTGGACTTCACGGGTGAAAAGGAATAAAAATTAACAAGCAATTGAAGTATAGCAGCTAAAAAGGCAGCCGTAGACCTCAAGGATCAGACTATGGGAACTGAAATTTTATCCTAATAATCGCTTGACAATATTTTTCATTCCCCATAAGGTCATTATCTACGATTCGTACTTCATTAGTGAGAATCGAACTGAATTCAGTATTCTTAAAATCGTTCCGCGTAAAGTGTATCGTATCCCACGAAAGAATCGATTTCTATTATCAGCGCAGAAAACAGGAATTAGTACTATATTTATTTTGCATCTTATTCTTGGATCCAAAGGCAAATCTCAGGCAGGCAAATTAGTCTGGTGTTTTGAGAAAATACCGGTTTTTGTGGTGCTATAATCTACCAAAAGACTCTTTGGAGGAATTGTGGGAGCTGTAATCGAGCAAATGTGCTCTTGAGGCTTGAAGAACTGGTTTACTGGAGCTTGTTTATAATGTTTTGTAAACAATGCAGAGTAAATTTCAAAACAATACAGCACAGGTAGTTTGTTTAGGTTACGTAGCTCAGAAAATGTCCGGACAACGCCACTGTGCACTGAACTTAGCAAGGTGTAAACACAGGCTCCGAGGCATCTAACTCGACGTAAGTTCCACATTTGGCTCCGAGATTTCATCGTTGATTTCAGTTCTGCTTTCAGTACTGACCTAATTGTCCTTTAAAACGGCCTTAATGAACCCGCGGTGGTTCCTATAATGTTTAGGTGTTTAACTGATACGTTTAAGCTGAATAGATTGATAAAGTTATGAAATGCATCGTGGCTCTTTATGACTACGAAATTTCTACTGAAAGGAGAGTGATAGGTACTAAGTAGATTCAACAACTTTTATGAGTGCAATTTGAGATATATATTGAAGATAGAGAACGAAGTATAAAATATGGAGAAGCAAGAAGTGGAAAAGAAAGGAAGGAAAGTAAGGGAGTTTTTAAAGGAAATTGGTGGAGGCGGGGTAAGTAGGTGGAGTAGGCAATTCGAGGCTATAGCTTATAAAAGGCTTGGTAGAAGGGAGAGTGTAAGTAAACGTAAAAGAACGAAGATATTATATCATGAAGAGTGAGAGGGAGTATGCTATGCCGAGACCGGAGATATTTCGGGTAATCTCGACAGAAGCAGAAGTAGACCTAGCCGTTAGGTGTCGTAACTACGTAGGTTATACTGCATTCTTGCTCGGGGCGAAGTTTGACTCCGCGACTTTTAGGTTGCTAGACTCGCGCGTCACAAACCTGGGGGCCAGCTCTCGAAACGTCATTATAAGTATCGCGCCCGAAAATAACAGATTATCGTACGGTTCCGTTGTCGTATCGCATGCTACACCACTACTTTATATTTTTCATGCATGCGGACAAGATGTAGCAATTCAACAATACCGAATCGACGAAACTGTGCGATGACATTGTTGTTTTCGCATACGATAATTATCATGGCGTTCGAGAATTGACCCCCTGCCTGCCGTATCTTGCCTTAGAATCACTTTCGATTCCATCCACATCTACCTATAATTAGGTAACGTCTATATAAATATCACCCGGGCGCACCAAAGAAATGTTCCAATTAATAACAGCTACAGATGAGCACTTCTCCATGGGAAAATTCCAATTTTTCTATTTTCGTTTGTCCATCTCTTTATCTTCCCACTTTCTCAACATCTCGTCCTCTTTTCTCTCACCCATTCTTCCTCCTGTTGCATCCCAGTTCTTTCCCCTTAATACTTTTCCAGCATTCCGTTCTAAGGTCGGCCATTGGGGTTCCAAAGAAAAGAATTCACGTCTGGGGAAAATATTTCCATGCGGGAGTAAAGGCCACATGAAAGTCCCCGCGCTGACTGCACGGCACCCTTCACTGCCAGCAGTCTTCTCGACCTGTACCCCTTACGGGCAAAAGAAAACTGGTGGAATGGACAATGCGAGGAAATGGAAAAGATGCAGGAAGAGGGGGAAGTGGCCGCGAGAATAGACCCTTTAGCCTAGATCTAGAGGATGAAGGATCAATAGATAAGGATAACCTCGGACTGGAGTTATTTGACAACGGAATAGAGAGGGCATAAAGAGAGATGGAGGGTAGAAAAGCTGTGGGAGCCGATAACCTACCTTCGGAGCTACTGAAGAATCTAAGTAGTAAGGGGAGAAAATCGTTTATCAAACTAATTCGCAGGATCTACGAGGAAAGAGTATGGCCAGAGGATTTCGTGAAAACAGTATTGATACGTATCCCGAAGAAGAAGAAAGCGTCAGAATACGAGGAGTATAGAACAATCAGTTTAATTTCGCACGCAACAAAAGTTGTACTGAGAATTATAAATAGAAGGTTGGTGAGCAGAGCACACTACTATTTAGGCGATAACCATTTTGGGTTCAGGAAGGGGAGGGCCACCAGAGACGCGATTGCGGTAATGAGTACACTTATGGAAAGAAACATAGAGCATAAGCAGGATGTTTTCGCTTGCTTTGTGGATCTCGAAAAGGCGTTTGACAGAGTAAACTGGGAGAAACTAATGCAGATAATGGGGAAAATAGGAATAGATTAGCGTGAAAGAAGACTCATCCGAAACTTATATATGAGTCAGAGGGCTCAGGTGAGGGTAGCTGACGGTGAATCAGGGTGGGCAGTTATAGGTCGCGGGGTGCGGCAAGGGTGCCCGTTGTCGCCTTTGCTTTTTAACATCTATGCTGAGGAAATGGTAAGAGAGGCATGGGATGAGCTAGATGTGGGAATGAAAGTAGGAGGCCAACGGATAAAGTCGGTTAGATTCGCAGATGACCAGACGTTGGTCAGTCGGTCATCGAAAGGATTGCAAACTTTAGTAGATGCACTGGAAATACAGTGCGAGAAATACGGGATGAAGATTAATAATAAGAAAACAAAAGTAATGAGATTCTCTAGGGCAAGGAAAGCGAGGCTGGTGATAAGAATAGAAAGTCACATACTGGAGCAAGTAGAGCAATTTAATTACTTAGGTAGTGCACTAGAAGAAACAGGATATAGTAGCAAAGACATTAGGAGGAGAATAGCGCTAGCAAAAGAAACGTTCAATAATAGAAGGGAGCTGATGACGGGGACCTTAAGTAAGGCTGTAAAAAGGAGGCTGGTGAATAGCTTGATATGGAGCGTGGCGTTGTATGGGGCAGAAACGTGGACCTTGAGAAAGGAAGCCGAAAATAGGCTGAAGGCTTTCGAGATCTGGGGGTGGAGGAGGATGTAGAAGGTGCGTTGGACGGAAAGGAAGACAAATGAGGAAGTGCTTGAAATGGTGGGCGAGGAGAGGAAACTTATAGATGAGATTAGGGGAAGGTAGGGTAGATGGCTGGAAGCGGTAATGAGGGGCGATGGTTTTCTGAAGGCCGTGATAGAGGGAAGAATGTTGGGAAGCGGGGAAGGGGAAGGAAGAGAATAGGTTTTATGGATGGGATGAAGAAAGGTAGGACTTAAGCTGAGATGAAGAAAGAAATACTAGAGGTAGAAAGAGCACGGCACGTGTAAGAGTTCGTTGGATATTCTTTGACTTTCATCACAACCTATCTCTAACCGGTAGATTACTGTAATGAAAATATAAGTTGTGTGGACCGTTCCTACTTCCCTTTTCCGCCTCAAAATGTATCGTCTTTCCTTATTTCTCGCAACAGCTTAAGCATATTTCCTATCTTATTTCATCCCATTTGACATGCTTAATTTTTAACCCTTCTTCTCCGATAACCCTGCGTTCCATCCATGAAACGGTCTTCAGCATCCTATTATCACATGTTCTATCTACCTGCTTTGTCTCCTCCGCATTCTACTAAAACCTTTACTTGTCTTTCTCTCTGTTCAGTAAGTTTCCTCCATCCTTCTCCACATCACAAATGCATCAATGAACTCTAATTTACTCTTCCCTGATTCCACGTTTTGCGTCCATGTGGCACTGCAATCCATATTATACTCTTCGCTAACATATTCTTAGCATCTTTGCCCGCGATATTTGTCATTACTTCTCTCCTGCTGGTGAACGCTTATTTCGGCTTTGCAATTCTCCTTCTAATATCCGAGAGAACTTGATTTATTTCCGTCCAATGTGCTGTGAAAGTTCCTAAATTGTTACGCTGGAAGTAGTGTATGCCGTGCTGATTTTTATGTTTAATTTAGACATTTTTTCTTCGAAAATGTAATCACTTTAGTTTTCATTTGACTTAAATTCATCCCATATTCTCGTGGATCATTTTAAGATAAATCTGATCTTCATTGAAGATTTTTGGTGAACTGTGTTGATGTTATTAGCACCATACCCTCTAAGCAACGGGGTTTAGGGCCATAGAGAGTGTTTAGACCGATTTGAACAACTGATGGAAAATTTTGAAATCAGCAGGTAAGGTTTGCGATCTTAGGAACCCTGATTGTTAAGCGTGGTTACTGACAATTCCCTCGTGCTAAGCCAGTTGATAGGAAATGGAGCCTTCCACTCAAAGGGGTTTTATGTGCAACTGCCACCATGTTTCGCTACCATCGTAGCTATTTAATGGGAGCTTTCCATTCAAGATGTTGAAGTCAGCGCAGATCAGAACACATCAGCGCACTTTAGCCCATACGAACGACGTTGAGTTTAACTATGTGCGCTGTAGCAACGGTGGGTAACCTGCCAGTTGGTAGCATTCCTTGGATGCACAACAGTCAGGAGCACATGTATTGTTTGTAATAATTATTTTTGAATTCGTTCAAAGTGAGTATTTAAAAATGTAAGCTTTCTACCACGGAGTAATTAAAAACTTTACATGATCCATATTTTAAATTACACATTTTTATTTATTTGGTATTAATAATCCTGATTTCGCTGATGAATTGAAACACCTAAAGAAAACCAAAATATGGGTACAAAATATGCAGGTTATTCCACGAATAATTTTTTAATTACCACATTTTTTCAGTCATAGGAGCCGACTGCGTCGCCATTTGTATGAAAGTATCGCATTTGACTTCAATTTCGCCAGTAATTTGCTAATAACTTAAAGATATAGGTAGTAAGATTAGTTTTATTTCTATTCAGTTTCCCAGGAATTTTCGTTTCTTGTAAACAGTTTTAATTAAAAATAAATAAATAAAATATAAAAATATATCAATTACCGCAGTAATTTTTACAGAATCCCAATAAAACCACCTGTTGTGAAGGCGTTTCCCCTTTCGGCGTGAAAAAATGAGTCAAGTTAGAGAGTTATGTAGTTTATTTATTTAACTACTGAGATTTTTTGTTTAACTATATTTTTGCGCCATTAATATTACAATATTTACTTCATACTTCTACCGGTCGCTGAAATCAAGAAATAAAATTCGAATATGGTCTCCATCATGACTAGCGAAATATCTCGCTCAAACTGCCTTAAACCGTGTCGTTAGGGCGCACTCCCTCACATCCTCCTGCTGCCCCCCATTTCAACCCTTCGGGACGAGATCCTCTCGAAAGGGAAAGTTCTCCGGCCCTTTCGCGCTCGATTTGCCGCCCGGCAACTCGACTAACGCTCCGAGACCTTGGCCGTCGTCGTTGCCCCGGGGATATTCGCGCTAGACCCACCCGATGATGCCCGCCTCTCTCTCTCTCCCCCCCCACCCGTCGGTAATGTAACCTGATGGAACCTCACTCAAAGAGGTGCCAGCAGCTGGTGAGTTAGTGTTTGTTACCCGACTCCCGAGGGGACTCTGCCTGCAGCACGCTTTAGGTGAGAGATATATTCAAAAGTTTGAGGCGTTACTTGGTCGAATTTCAACATATATTGAATATCAACACCATTTTTTCTCTTATTCCCTAAAAAGGTGCGGGAGACTCTCAAGATATGCGAAAGAAGGTGCTAAGGATCATCCACGTCTACGTTGTGCTCTCGGATTCACTTCCCCTTGATTTAACGAATGTATAAATTGACGAAAGAGAAACAGTAGTTTTCCACTGGTAAATATTTAATGCGACCGTTTTTGAAGGTTTACATCGTTATCACCCCTACTTTTGAGGTTTAATCCAGGTAAATATTGATTTAACTTCAACAGTAGGATTGACAATGATGCAAACCTTCGAAACACCCCACATTTTGCATTTGTCAATGGGAAAGCTTCCAAGAGTCTTTCCTTCGTCATGTATATGTTCCACTACATCAGTTCTGAAACATAAATAGTACTTTTTAACTTCATTATTAATCGTTCACTTTTATATGAAGGTTTAAAATAAATGCTGCCTTTCACAAACCTAAGTTTGAAGTGGGTAACTACCCTGCTGACTCCCAAGTTTGGCATTCCGTTGTTTCTTCAGCACTTCCTTCCTTATGAATATAAATAAAAAAGTATTGGGTCAATTTCGGTATCTGTTCATTTCTATGTACGAATTACCATGCTAAGGTGTGTGGCGTGTGGTGATTCCACACCAGGCATGTAACATTCACAACAGTTCAAGGCTGAACCTCGCATCGTTACTGCGACCTCTGGGCGCGGACCGCAAACCAGTCGGGAGATTTTTACATTGCTAGGCCATTGATAGCTGGGTTATAAAACATGCATACATGCCATACTCGATAATGATACTGGTTAATTAGGGATGCAAGATCATGGGGGAAATCTAATCAGATATGGGTAGTATACTTAATCTCCGCAGTTATGCGTAGAAAAAATCGAAACATGTTATTTGTCCACATTATGCCAATGGTTATGTGACAAAAATCAATCTTTTGTTTTTCATTACTACCCCAATATCAGAATACGTACTTTAGGATGTGTAAAAATGATCAATGGGTTGATGATTGCATCCTGCGCAAGTCTCCTTTTAATTGAAACAAGATGGAATTTGAGATCATCACGGGTTGAGTAGCCGAATCTATCATAGTAGAGTGGAAACATGATTAATCTCCTTAGTGTCATAAGCTAATGCCACGCGGGAGTATCTGGACTCTTCGAAAGATTTTTGGGTAATCGTAGACAACGGTTCTTAAGACACGAAGCGGCTAATTAAGTTTTTAAATATACCGATCTACATCGAATGCTCTAAATAACGTTTTAGTCCCACGTTCACGAAGATGCTGTTTATATCTAAACATAACTTTGCAATATTTTGCCCATAGTTTTTTTTATCCTTTAATCGCGGAAATAAGGGCTTGGTATGCTGTGTATGACCTCTGCTGTCGAAGTACCCAAATCCTAATCCTATTAATGCTTTGAAAAAATGGCTACTTTGTTCCTGTATAGAACCTACGCAATAACCTTGTTTCACTTTACTTTTTCTCTGACCAGTTTTTTTAATAATCTGAGGGATTTTTAAAAACTTTATTCAATTTATTATTTATCTCTCTCTTCAAACGATGCCTAGCAGTTATTGCATTTTCTAAGTGTATCCTAATTTATGTAAAATTACACCTTTTACTGGCTTTCTTTTGATCAGGAAAACTTATTTGCTAGTTTTAGGGTGATGCTGAGGATATTATTTTAACTCAGTGCTACATCTCGAGAACTTAAAGAAATAGATACATATGAGAGGAACACTTTCTTTTATAAATTTTGTTCAATTCCCAAGCAGCATTTGGGACAACTACAATAGCATGACAGTCTTATAATGAAAATGCTTATCACTTTTCGTCCTTTCCCTCATTTAATTCCTTTTCTCTATTCCTTCCCTCTCTTCTTTGGCGTACTAGCACCCGCTGCCACAAGCCTTTAGTGGCGTCTCGCAGGGTGAACGTAGTTTGTCGGTTAAGGTTCGCGCCTTCGATCTCCCATCCGAGATGCAAATCCTGTGAGGAAGGACCGAACATAGCTGTGGAGTTGCCTGCATTCAATCTTCGAGTCTCTGCAGAAACGATCTGCTGCAAAAATATACGCATGCGATTCGTCGTTTTGGGATTCGGTCGAGTAAGTAGATAAGTAAACAATGAGTCTGCAAGCAGTGTGAACACCCTTCATTGGGCGGGCGTTCCTTGGTCTTTTCCGCACTGCAGTTCTTTGTTCCCTTTGTGAAGTTGAGATGCAGAGGAAGGTCTTGCTGACGCGATTCGCCATACATTTCCTCTATCCTTGGGTTTGTTAGGTCCTTTCACGCCTCACTTGTTTTCGGACTGATAGAGTGCTTTATCCCGTATCCTGAATACAATATGAGTGAAAAACTTAGTACTCCTCCGCCACACTTGGCATATGATTATGCCAAAGAGTGTTTTTAAAAAATCAATAGTGAATTAATACTACTTAATACAAAGGTCTTTCATTCATCATGAATTTCGACTTTTTCCACAAGGTCTGGCAAGAAGTATTTTATTTATTCGCATCGTGAAAGTGAAATAATGTTCGCCAAATTGGCTGATTTACTATTCAAGTGCTTCTGACTGAAAAATAGATAAATCTGATTGTTCATATGATCGCTACACTAAACTAATACAAGAACTACATCTAACCATCGCAGAAGAGCAAACTTCAAGGGAGATATCGATGGCGATGCAAAAACATGCAGTGTTATTTAAGCGAGTCGTAAAATATGGCAAAGTGCTAACTCGCGTTAAACATCCGCATTTCAACTATCTACTCTCATTGTCAGTACTACGTTTATCACGGAATCCATTATTTAATACCACTGCACTCGGCAGTACTTGATCCACGCATGTAAACCAATGGATCTGCTTCGAGCAAGATGATAGTTAACAACATGCTACGTCTACTGGTGGTTATCCGACTACAGATAGTTATCCTTAGCTGAAGGCAGCCCCGATTACCTTTACTGATTAATACTATCAAGTGGAAAGATTTTCTGATAATTTTTTAGCCAAGTGAGAAACCAGGGCACCCGCCAACACACCTAATTCAAGGACGTGGGTTCGAATCCATCTCCCGGAATCTTTAGTTGTCATTATTTTTCTTTTTCTTTTCTTGGATGGACATAATGGCCTCCGTCAACTGATCAACCGACATCTCACATGCATTGCCACCTAATTTTCGCTCGCTACTCCCCCAGGACCTTTTATTGCCGAGATCTTTTTTGTCGCAGGCACCGCCAAAAATAAACAGAACTCGGGGTGGGCGGAACCCTCCCACCGCGTCGCCTTGCCCTTGAAGGAAAATTGAAAGATTGCTTCTAGAGTGGCCAATCTGAAGGACAAATCCGTCATGTGTCAAGCCGTAACGCTCATTATTTTATGCGTATGAAGAGAGCAGTAGGTATTTCGCTTGTGTCGATTTCAAAGAATTATCGTTTAAAATCTGGTAAAAGCAGACTTGGGTTTTTTAGTGTTCCAACTGCTAATGTTATAGATTTCATCGTCTAACTTAACACCTCAATTATAAGACTAACAGAAAATGTATGCTACTGGTGGGATCCCAACCCAAATGGATTGAATTCCGCCAGTGTCGTGGGTGTTGGGTTTGTTGTAAAGTGCATACAGATCTGTTGGCTTTAGTTTTCCTGGCTGGCTCGTTACCAACCTGGCTGACCCGGCCGTTTCTAAGTTGGTGACTTTGGGACATTTATTCAAACTTTGAAAATCCTCTCGAGCGTTTTGGAAAAATTGGATCATATCAAAAATATTTCAAGGTTTCTTTTTACTATAAAGAATAAAATTACGTGCTGTGAGTCAAAGCAAACATTTTTAACTGTTCAAATATCCCAACGATTATTTTATTGCGAGTATGATAGAACTGATATAGGAATTCATATTTTCGTATTCGTCGCTAACTGACTGGTGTATCTATTGTTGAACCCCTAGTCTTGGATGGTTTTTTTTTGGCAATGTATTTCATTCTTGTTTTATCTGTTACGTACTAGAGGCCATAAAACAAGCTTCATCATGTGACTTTTATTTCGGAAAATTGGAAAGCCATTCTCGACAAATATTCCTCCCTCAAATAATAGCCGATGGCGATAATTACTTGGAATACATATAAGAGATTTTATTTAAAGTGTACGAGCAATCCTCGGTGAACGATTGTCTCTTATTGGCTTTAATGTTTGCCGTAGAAGACCTATAAAGGTTATCTGTCATGATTGTGGTGGCCAAGAATATGTGCTTGATAGAAGTTGGGCCTTTGATTCCTTCTTCTACCACCTATTGTACGTATCACTTGGGCGCTCTGAAATAGCAGCAGTAGTGCTGAACGAAGCCTTCATACCGTTCTACGCGATGTTTATTTCAGTACTGAAAATCATACTGAATTCAGCATGGTAAACATCGTACCGTGTAAAGGGTGTGATCGCATCCGATCATGGAATCATATTCAATTATTAGCACTGAAAAGAGAAATAAGAGCGATTTTCTATCCGAGTCTTAGATCCAACAACCGATCACAGGTAAGCAGGCGAGTCGATCGTTGGGATAGAATACCGGAGGCGGCGCTGGAATCTGCCGAAATAACAAGTCAACAATTAACTCCTTAGCCGCTATAGTTTCCGAAACCTAGGTTGGTGAAATAAACTCATAGTGGACATTTACAAAGTAACCTTTTTTGTGATAATGCTATATTGCATAGGTCAGCGAATGACAGGCAATCAGCATCGTGTAAACACAGCCTTTGAGGCATCAAATTCGATTTAAGTCGCGAATTTGGTTTCGAGTTTTCGGCGCTGATTTCAGTACTGAATTCAGTGCTGACCTAAGCATCGTGTAAATCGGCCTTTAGAGGTTCTCGATTAAATTGATACTCTTTTAAGCTAATATGGATGTCTTTAGAAAAGTCGTCCTCTCCGCATCACCTTAGGGCAGTACTTAATGTTTTGCAGTGTCAGCGAACGCTGAATGACTCTTTTCCACTAAAATGGCATCTGTGTTGACAGGTGCGTGGTTATACTGCAATTTGGATTGGAAAGTAAATTACCATCTAGTCTCGTCAGATGAGGTAATGTAACATCCTTTTGGGTCAGAGGCGTGTTTTTGACTTAGGTGTATTCGGACATTGCGAAGGAAAGGCAGTTCTCTTAAACTAACATTTAGTTGTTTTTCTCACAAGTTGTAATAATGTGTATAGTCGTAGAATTCCGTAGTACAATTATTAATCATAATTTTTAAATCAATTTTCAGCATATTTATCATAAGCTTTAGGCTAAAACCGCGAAAACTACCATTCTAGTTCTACAAAAGCCTTATGGATTTGGCTTACTTGTTCTATCTTCCGATCCTAACGCTCTTGAGAAAGCCTTTCCTCTAAGATCTATCGTAGGTTTCCGCGGCGTTGAGATGAATATTTCTGCATTTTCGGACACGGGTGAAACCGCTGTCATGGAAAACAACTTACGCGGTAGAAACCCGAATATGCACAAACATTCACTTTTCTACTACGTAAGACAACAGAGTGGTCCGTTGCTGAGAGGATTTTTTTACTTAGCTCTGGTTTTTTTTATGTAAACGTCCAAATTTGTAGTACCATACTTTTATTTTTTATTTTATACTGAGGACTATTTTAAGGCTATTTGTCTGGTGTCGTTCTTCCACACCGCGAGGTTTATTTCAGCCAGTTATGCATTTACTATTTTATCTTCGTGACAACCGCAAAGCTTATATCTGACATTCCTGGGCCCAGCCGTGACTTTTCCTCGCTCCGACCACCACAGTTCTCCTCGGCATAACGAACGCTCCGCCGGGAAGCAATCACGCAACAGGAGTGGGTGGTGAATAAGAACGACCTCACGCCGTTCGGGACGTATGCGTCTTGGATGCTATAAGATGCTATTCTCGCCGGCCGACCTAGGGCAAAAACATTCACTCAGCTCTATTCTCTTGGCAAAAACGAGGCAGAAGAGGGTCGAGGATTTTGCAGGAACGAACTTCAAGCGTTGCACAAACCATCGTCTTATGCAAAAATTATGAGATTCAGTGGAAAGTCATCGAGTATTTTTACCATCGGATTTATTTTTAGTGTCTACTTTGGCTCAGTGGGAAAAGGACAACATTCCATTTTTTCCTAATGATCTGTTTCTTTTTTGCTCTTAACTTTGCAGAATTATTTATCTTCCTCGGCTATCACTGTTTAAATTGAATGGTCTTCATTGTGTCAAATAAATAAAGAACAGTTCTCAAATTAAATGGAAATCATCATTAAACATGGATTCAGTGTGCATACGTTGTAGTTTTGGAAACAAAAGAGTTTAGTTTGTCATACCAAATATTTCACTAAAGCATTCCATCACGTCGCAAAAAAGACCGTCACTTGTTTGTTTTAAAGCCAATTCTAAATAATGTTGAGTAGCTTCATTGAAGTGAAAGCCTTGTAAGAAAATACGCGTCTGGAATGATTGTTAATGAATTTCATTCATGTTGATCACCAATTCGATTGGTTGTGGAACTTTTTTATAATATTTGGCTTTAAATCATGGCTTCGCTGCTATCTACATTTTGTAGATCTACGACTACAAACGTCACTAAGGCGAAAATTATCCCGATATTATACCCGATATTTAATGCTGGTCATCTCTCTTATACCACCTCGTTGTTTTCTTATTATGTTGATGAATGCGTAATAAAGCAAGACTTGTATGCATTAGCACACTAGTTACACCATAAAATTACCAGTCTGCTGTTTATTTGTCACCATGCACAGTTGTGATCGTGAGAAATTTTGTTTTGACATTGCCACGTGATTCGACGAGGAAGAAGAGAAAGAAAATCGAAGCGTACAGTTTGCAATGCAAAATCACATCACATGCCTCCGCGAAGATTGGACGGGCAATGTAGTCCGCCTATTAAGGACGCTAAAAGCTATTGGCACCTTTCATCGGCAAAGCCAAAGCCAAACACGTTTTCCTCCATCCTCCAACTCACTCTTCATCTTATTCTTTCACTCTTCCATTTACACCAAGGGTGCAAACTAACTCAGATTATGATCAATATACGTAGCTCTAGGTCATTCGAATGTTATCGGTTTCTAGTTTGGGAAGGTTTCATTGGATACCAAAAGAAGGAAACATTTTCTTTCATCTACGTTCTACGGATGGTTGAAAAGGAGCGAAAATCGATTTATCGGAGAGTTAAAAACACATGAAATACTCTAGGGATAAAACACGGAATTAACTACGTTAAATCCATTGCCCTACTGATGGGGAAAAAATTAGGGGAGTTGATGAATTTTGGCATTTTATTTTGGAAATATATTTCATATGTGGAGGGCACGAGTGCATTCCAAATGAAATTCATTGAAATTATTTGGTGAAATCCTTAAAGAAAAAAAACTCCAAATATAGGTATGTCGTTGCTGCTTAAAAAGTGTGTGGAATCGCCTAGTATTCATTCTGTTGCTTAAATATCCCGTATTAGCGAAGCATTTTCTGAATTTCCTGAGAAAATTTGACACTTTCATATACTCAATGCAAAGCGCTGCGTAAAGACACGTGCCTTTATTTGTTCTCCTCCAAGAGTACGCCTCCACTTATAATGTTTTTTTTATATTGAATTCTCAAGCATCTCTTAAATGAAATGTATTCGATACCGATTTTTGTCATTAACATATTTAGTGCCAATATTTTTATGTCTAGGGAGTGCTAACCTGGATTGATTTCATTTTTTATAAGACAGAGATGGATATGGCGGAAAAGGAGAGGAAACTTCTGGAGGATGTTAGAAGGAGAAAGATTAGGTGGTTGGAAGGGGTAATGAGGGGCGAAGCGATGTTGGAAGGCCGTGACAGACTGGAGGATTTTGGGTAAGCGGGGAGGGGTAAGAATGAGAATGGATTTTATGGACGGAATAAAGAGAGGTAGGAAGTATTCTGTGGTGAGGAAAGAAATTGCTTAGGAAAATAGATGTCTGCGCTTGCAAACATTCCCTTGATTTTTACTCTCTTCCACATAAACCTGCCCTAAACGGTAAATTAAGCTACAAATAATAGTATATTCGGAGTCATCTGAAGCATTCCGCCTCGCACAGCACTCCATTTTCCTCGAGCGTAGGTTCTCTCAAGCTCTTCTTGAGTCACCAGTTGCCCTTTGGGCCCTCTAAAATTCTAATCCCTCCTCAAATACCCAATACTCTCTCTTATAGCACCCTATTCAGCGTACCGTAAACTCGCATTATAATTTCTCTCAACTTTCACTGCTCCGTTCGAAATTCGATTTCATGAAATTTTCCTTTCTCCCAAAACTATTTCTGGCTCTAATATATCTTTAATCTCCATTTTAAAAATTTATATCTCATCAAAATACTCTATCTACCGTTCACCTCAGTTGTTTGTGTTAATGGTTTTGGCATCCTACTTCTAGCTACTTACATTTTGCCGAAAACTATATACTTATGCATCAAAAGTCGTATTTACTCTAACTTTAATAGGGTGTAGTGTAATGCATGTTGGTAACTACTCACCCTCCGCCACACACCCTTGAGGTGGCTTGCAGCATATTTTGTAGATGAAGACTAATTACCCGGCCATGGCTCATTTTCCAAGGAGAAGGTCTTTTAAGACTTACTGAATGATTTAAAGTTACTTTCTTGCTAAAATTATGATTCAATAGTGGTTATAGTCCCGTCACCTCGCCTTTGAGCTTATTCCTGAGACAAGAATAATTAGGAACATGCATATAATTTATTTATCATATCTAAGTAGTGTTCACAACAAAAAAATTCCTCACGAACTCATATACATAATTCATATTTGTGTACGTTCACCGATGACATTAGTAATTGTCTTTCAAAAGTGCACTAATATTTGAAAAAGTTATGCACGATTTCCAAAACGTCATCTCATTGGCTTGACATCACCGCACGGTATTGCTTCTCTAATCTACGTGTAATTCAGCGTAAATGACTAAATCATACTAGTTAATTGTCTTCAACAAAGGAAACGAAAACGATAATTTCCTAAATTACGAAAAACTGCGCGAACTTCACTATAAAGTACGTCTTATTGCTGTTAGCGATACCATTCCGTGCCTTTATTCCCAGGGTTCTTGATGACGTAGTGTTTCCACTCCGCCAAGCGTGCGTAATATTTAAGAAGTATTTCATTAATGCAGCATTTTATTCGGTTACAATTCATGTATATTTATATTTCAATTACGTAATTTAAATTTAAAAAGTTTCAAAAATAGTACATGCTCCCCTTTAGAGGATTTTGGGGGAGCCTTCCCACCCCGAGAATGATCTCAGCTACCTGTCTCCACTCCCATTACTCCAAATATCTGATTGGTTAAGATTATAACCCTTTTACCATGGATAGAATTATATTCTAAGTCAACAATATGCGATTCCATTATATTAATTAACAAGTATATAAAGAAGAGGCTGGCGAAGAGTTTAAAGTGGAGAATAGCGTTGTATGGTTCAGAAACGTGGGCTCTGAGAAAGGGAGACGAGAGCAGGCTGTTGGCATTCGAGATGTGGGCGTGGAGGAGGATGGAGAAGGTGCGGTGGACGGAAAGGAAGAAAAACGAGAAAGTGCTTGCTATGGTGGGTGAGGAGAGGAAACTTCTGGAGGTGATTAGGAGGAGGCAGAGTAGGTGGTTGGAAGAGTTAATGAGGAGCAAGAGGTTACTGAAGTCTTTGATAGAGAGGAGGATGTGGGGTAAGCGGAGAAGGGGAAGAAATAGAAGAGGTTCTATGGACGGGATGAAGAGATGTTGGGCGTATGCTGAGACGAAGATTGAAACCTTATAAGTATACATGGGTCTGCGTCTGTAAAAATCTAGAGAATTTTTACCCTTTTCAATTTTAACCTACCTCAATTGGTAGAAGACCCTAATAATAAATAATACTAATTGCAATTATAATTACTTACTATAAGTGGCACAGGATTCGGGTTTTAGTGACGCCAACTACTTGTGTTTTATGTAGTGGAGTCAAACCAACGGCGAGCAAAATATCTATGCCTAAGTATTCAAACACATGACCTTTGAGGCTAGTGCATAACTAATCTGGACACCAGGTGTAGAAAAATTGTCATTTTTTTGTAGAAAAGTCCCTTTAAGTCCATAATAATTTCTACCTGTTCTCACGGAAAAATCTCTGAAATTTGTCGCTTTGACCCGTGTTAAAATTCGTCCCCACTCCTAACTTATCCTCTTATTCTTAACGGCACAAATGCCTCCAGTTTACCGATCGCCTCCCTTAATGACCTGTCAACTTACCTATTAATTCACTATTTGCTAAGAGCAGACTGCAATTGACGCCAATTTTCACTTCAAGCATTTTTCACTTCTCCAAATAATCCTTATACAAACCTATTATACAAACCAGGTATTACACAATATGTTGCCTACCCTGACTACATACCTGATGCAAGCTTTAATCCGGGCGATGAACTATATACAAAGGCTGAAAATTTTTCCGCAATCCATGAGTGATTTTAAGATTCTGCCGTTTGTTAGTTTCGATTAAGTAGTTTCAACAGTAGACCCTGGTCTTAAGAAAAGGTCTCATCATCTGCAAGAGTTATACCAATCTCTGTCAAGCTTACTAAAACTTATTTTAGTCTAACAGGCAGGAATTCCATCCCCAAGGTGGGAATGGAACCCTCAGCTTTTTGCTCCTTTTTGGCCTGCGCCTAGCGGCCCGGGGAGCGTGTGAGGTCCCGATTTGTGCTGGGACGACTTCTGCATGCCTGGTGTTGAATCACCCCGTGCCACACATCCCTAGTGGTGGCGTGCATGGTACTTCGTACATGTAGATATATAATTACGAAGTAAACACCCTAATAATCATGCCATCACTCCGTGCTCCTTGGCTGTAATAACAAATAACAACAAAAATAAGTGCAATTGGATTACGGACCTCGGACAATATTTCTCAACAGAAGTCATACAATGTTTGCAACTGTAAAGTTTCGGTATACTTGATACTTTTACCCTCTTTGTCATTGCGTTTTGACTATTCCTGCCAAAAAAACTGCTTTTTTAAATTTTTAATGCCAAAATGCCGCCCGAGACGGACCACTCCCCTCCCGCCAAGTTTCGGGGACCATGATCGATAATATTGTGAAGAATAAGTCTCTTAAAAATCGCCTTTGAAGTCCCTTCCAATTTCTCTCTCTTGTCGTGGAAAAATCTCCGGCACGACTGAGCGATTTGTCGCACGTGCCGGGGGAGGTCTTCTTTCTACCAGCGGGAGCTTCCCCGATAAGAATGCCGTGCTGTGATACACATCTCTCCCTCTTCCTTCCGCGGGGACCCAACAGCAGCCACCCACCTCCTCCGCTCGCCACTTCCCCTTCGTGACAGTCCTCCGCCCCCGCCTTAATACGTTAATAGGTGCTCTGCAGCCTCCCGCGGGCGTCACATGCGTCGCTACGCGGGCCATCACAACACGCTCTCCCCTACTTATTCCATCGCTCCAAACACTCGCGTCGGAGAGCTCTTCGCCTTGTGTCTCCTCTTCCTCTCGTTCGCTCTCGAAGCTCCTCCGACAACGCCGTCGACTTTGGCCACTGACCCACCCCCCTTTACTCCTCCTCCCCCCCCCCCTAATCCCTTTCCCTCACCCCTTCGGGTGACGGAGAGTGTCTCGCGAGCCCACTGTCCCGCTGTGACACCGGTCAAGAGGACGCTTCGCTCGAAGAGCATTGGAACGCATCGAATGAGAAGGAAAAAGCGGAGGCTTAACTTCGCCCGAGACCAGCAGACCAGTGTGTTTCCTAGCTGTGCGTGCCACTCTTGATGGTACCGGGTCGAAAGACCACTGTTGACTGCGGAATAGCAAGGATCTGTTCATTTTCTCATCAGGGAAGTCCTTGCCAGTGATCTTGGAGCTAAACTTTACACGAATATCATCGCTCTTGTGTCCGCGTGTTTTCTGGACAGACAAATCCACTCGTGTTGACATTCACCATCATTTTATAGCTTCGGGATTAGTTCATTGCCTCGTCAGGACAGTGCGTGTTCTCTGTATTACCAGTTGTCTTGGTGACAAACTCCCCGTGTAAGCTCTCACAGTTTTATCATCGTTTTCTCTAGACGGACGAATTAACTCGTGTGTTGTGTGGTGTATTCTCCATATCTGGTGGTAATTCCTCCCGGAAGTGTTAGGGTCCCGGGACGGTGTTGAGCTAAGCCGCAGGTTGCGGTGTCCCGTGGCGCCTGGCACCTTCTTGACTCGAGGTCACGGTGCTGAGAACATCCTTCGGATATGTATCCGCCAAAAGGTGAGTACCCGGTTCCACGGTCGCCGTCAAAAGGGGATTGCACTCGCAGACAAACAGGACTGCGCGTGAGGAGATGCGCCACTTAGCATGGTCGCGGCGTGGCAATTAAGTTGCAAGTCAAGTTTCCCCAAGGCGCCTTCTCTGTGAGCACCCTCGCTAATGTGCGTCGCCCAGTGATGCTTCCCCTCCGACTTGGATGCCCTGGAGCAGCGGTATTCAAATCGTGCTCCATGGAACACTGAGATCCCACGCAGCCTTACCAATAGTTCCACGAATTTTTGTATATATCACTTAGCAGTGGTATTTTTTTACAAGATTAGTGGAAGTTTTTTTATTAATTTACCCCAGGATTTTTGTGGAAATTTATTTTTTTACATTTTAAAATTCATTAAATGTCCGTGAACCGAATAAAACCACTGCCCTAGAGTATGGGGTGACTCCGAAAACTTAAGAGCAAAATTTATTCAAATCTTTGCTAGCTCATGATCAATAAGCGATAGTATGTGGTATTTAGATAGAGCCAGAGAGAACGTACGTGGAGAGCTAAACGAAACGGTCGAAGGAAGGAAGGTCGGTGTACTAATATCAGGATTTCTCGGTTTACTCATGTCTTTCGGTGACATGCAGATGAATGCGCTGAATCGTCAATTGGGATGCTAACACGCATATATTTTGTCTTAAAATTTAATGATACCTTTTTGAAATGCTTGATCGACTTAGGATTGAGTAGAGTACTGAGCATTATGGACATAGGGTAGGAAGAGACATGAAAATGAAATGGACTGCATAACGGACAGGTTTATAATGATAGTTTTCCCACGAACAGTAAGAGACCGTAATTTCTGCCGTTGAGACTTAGCAATTAGGTTTATAGATGGGTATGGTAGCTCATTAGTTGATTTGCCCCGTGAGGCTTGCTTCTTAATCTGCTATGTAGTACTAACAACACGTCTCATATGCTTCCTGTATGATTCTGGTATCAATGTGTATTTGTGTAATCACAAAATACTCTTATGCGCATAGTTTATTATAATATAGGTAGCATACCTATAGTATGGTGCATTCTGGGGAAATTTAACGTCCTGACATTTTTACAACATATTTTCAGGCTCTTACGTATGCATAAATGTCATTTCGTTAAAATTTGTCGTTTCATAAACTTTAGTAGAATATAGTGTAGTGCATGTCGGTGAATTCTCACCCCCTGCCACAGACCCTTAAGGTGGCTTTCAGGGTATTATGTAGATGTAGATGAAATGGCTCTTGCCATCAGTCATTGACAATAATGTTTATTCAATTCCTTCGCTGTAATGATATCACTGAGTTGACTCATTTTAAGATTGCGACCTGCCAAACTAATAAGCTACGAAAGTAGAAAAGTGTGTTACCTCCTGCGGAAATATTGTTAGATGTTCAGCAGTGGCAGGTTTATTCATCGTGCTTTGCTTTCATTTTTCTCTGTTATGTCGTAGAACTGGAGTTCCTCAAACCACTTTTGCTCTCCTAACTCTAGCATTACAGATAAGCATTTTTAGCAAATTAATCTTCTACTACATTTGATCGACACTGTGCTTGATTCTCTGTAGACTAAATACTAGATAGGGGATGCAAAAGCCAAAATAATTCAGTGATTCTGCCGAAAGTTGAGGTTTGCTAGCAAAAATGACCTTTCGAATGAATTGCAACGGTAATTCCAAAAACATTGTTCCCGTTCCGTCTTCCGGTAATCATCATCATCTTCTCAGCCAGCGGTGTAAGCTGAAAATCAACATTTTCACCGTTTGGGCATCGTTTTCGTTAGGTGTGTCATACGTCATATCTTCGATTTACTGTTGTTCGAAAATCTGTTTTAAATGCAAACGTCGACGCTAACTTCCTCCTAAGAGTCTAAGATTTGCTCTTTGTAGTCCTAACCAACAATGACATGCGTCGTAAAAGATAATTTTTGGGAGGAGGTAATCCGGGATTTCACGAAATTTGGTGGGGTGAAATGAAAAATATATTGCATAAGGAGGGGGTGAGATAATTCATTGAGCCTGGTGGGATGTTTACCCCTGGGCAGGAGGGTAGGAAATATTTGCGTATGAGGCAAAAATTGGACTTGCCATAATTGTTCTCCCCGGGATTTTCCATTGCACATGATATTTAACAACGCTGACTAACGGGTGAAGAGAGTTGCGCTTTTGATAATAGTTGTTAATAATTGCAATAACTGGTGATAAATTATACCCAATATATTTTATTTTGTTTGTGAATTTTTGTTCGCGAACTAAGGAAAATTGAAGTTTTTTGGCCCATCATACCGTAGTTTACGGTTCGCCTGCGTAAAACAATTCGAAAGGTGTGAATTCAATTTCCCCATCCTTGTCGACTCTTATCATTTGCCATCCCAAGAAACAATGCCACACTGATAGAGAAAAGATAATTTTTTGATTTTCTCACAATGACTTTGATGAATCTATATTTGAAGGCTATTATCAGGAGATTTCGAGGTTATTGTACACGGATCTGATAGCATTGCAGTTTGATTCTTATTTCGTTTGATATCCTCAAAGTAAAAAGTGATTGTGTAATATCTAATTCGATTGTCGAACTATCGTTAAAAACAGCTCGTTTCAACCCAGCCACTAAAAATGTACTATAGAGATTTCATCTCTTTCATTTTATCTTTCCAACAATAGCATTGGAACCACCAGATAATGAAAAATCAGATCCCATCACCATACCAACGTCTTGCCCGTAGTTGCGCGTCTCCCATTGAATGTAATCGGGAGTAATACATCGAGTAGAGTTGGTTGACAACTAATCGATATCCTTCCCATGCCCTAACTCCTGTCTAAATTAGTTGTAGCTTTTTTACTAACTTATTGAATTGGACATGGATTGACTTCGTACAGAATCATGCCTGTCGTTATAGTCGCTTAATTTAATTATGACATTTCACTCACTCAGTGATTCATCCCGAAGGTTGGTTTGGATAGTTGAGGGTAGAGCTCATCCCACACTAAGCCACAGGCATGTAAATTTCACTCATTCAGGGTAGGGGGGCCAGTTTCTTTCCCTGGGCCGCCTCGCACTCCGAGGAGTTTTATTTTCAGTGGCGTCCAAAGGCTTCTCCTGGATTACCCGGGACCCTTCGATCAGTAGCCAAGCGCTCTACCCACTAGGCCACCACTAATTACATGTCTTGTATGTTTCCGGTATAACTCTTGTATCTCTGTGCATTTATGCAGTTTCTATATACGTTAGTATAAATAGTTTCTCTGACATTGGTAGCATACCTAAAGCGTAGTTCATGTTGGTGAAATTTCACCTCCTGGCAAGTATTTGCCGGGTTTTTTTCTGATGCACTAATATCCGTAGTTTCATTAACTTTACAAGGGTAGAGTGTAGAGCATGTTGGTGGTAACTCATCCCCTGCTACACACCCTTGAGGTGGCTTCCAGGGTCTTTTGTAGATGCAGATGATAGTTATTTGTGGGATTACTACATCGTGAATCCTTTTACTTTAGTAATTCTGATGTACTATGGGGGAAAAAAGTTTCCCAACAAACGGAGCGTCGCCACTAGCGCTCTGGAGAAAAATAGGCCTTCTCTCTTATGGCATACTATTCCAAGGCAACGACGAGGGAACTTCGAACACAGTAATGTGATGGACTCATCGTCGAAGCCAGTGACGGATTACTGGCCGCTTGCCTTCCCCGAGTGTTATTCGCGCTGACATCCAAATTGAGGCGCATTAGACAGCCATGTATGCATTTCAAACGTATCATTGAACCCATTGAACGCTCTCGTTATCGCCATAGCTTCCTCTGCATTCTTTACCTTTCCTCTCCTTTTTTTCTTGGCTTCGCTCCAATTCTCGCACTATAGCAAGGTTCTGGGGTTCACCCGCTGTCTACTATCCTTACAACCTGCGATATTTAAAGAACACCGCATTGAATAAGAGTTTCTTCTTTTAATCGTGAATACAAACGTATGTTCAATGCACATTTCAAGAATGGCGGTAGATTTTCAATGAATAGGCAAATAAATAAGCTTTTTATGCGCAAATATGTTTTAATGAATTAATAAATACACAAATAAACTAGACTCGGAGGCTGCGCGCTAGGCTTAGATTACTTGAGCAATTAAGAATAGATATCTTTAAGAGCGACAAGGAGAACATCATATTAGAACCCCACTATATTTCCAGGTCCGACAGAAACGATAAATTAAGAGAGATATTTTGCCGAAAGGATAGGTACGGAAATTCGTTTTTCCCCCGAACAATAAGGGACTTTAATAAATGCTGGGCGTAATTTCATTAGAGCGTATCCTTTTTATATGTAAACGGCTGGTGTCCTAACACCCCCCGCCACACGCCCATTGAGGCGGCTTGCGGGGTAGTATGTAGATGTTGATAAAAAGACAAAAAACAGTAAGTAAAATAGATATTACATTTTGCTTATGATTGATTGTCTTTTTGAAATGTTGAACTTTTTAAGCTTCTAGATGGAGTACGAAACCACTTTAGATTATGTAACTGGAGTTATATTAAATTCCAGCATATCAAAAAAATATTTAAGGCATTTATTCAAGATGGAAGTTACTTTTTTTAATACCGTAGTATTCGCAAATTAATATTTTTACAGTAATTTGAAGTAACTCATTTTAAATAAACGCAAAAAGAATAAATAAACTCTTGGTAGATGCACTGTTGGTCAAATTATCTGTCAACTTCATAAAGAAATGCATTTTTTCATTCAAGTATTCTACCAGCTGATTGGTAGGTTCTTGGACAGTCCCCATTTTGTATCCCAACCTAATAGAAATTGTCTCGCTTTCCCTCCTTAGGATGGCCCGTTATTAGATCCCTCTTCAATTCTTCATATCTTCTACCTCCTTTTATTTCGTCCAGAATTCCTATCCTCTTCCTTCCTCTCCCACGCTTCCCCAGTGTTCTCCCCTCTATCACTCTCTTCAACATGCCCTCTCCTCTCAAAACCTCCTCCATCCATCTCTTCTGCCTTCTCCGAACCTCTGCCACAAGCTTGCTCTCCCCTCCGACCATATCCAATACATCCTCGTTCGTCTTTCTCTCCATCCAGCTAACCTTCTCCATCCTTCTCCAAACCCACATCTCAAACGCCTCAAGTCTACGCACATCCTCCATTCGCAATGACCAAGTTTCCGACCCATATAGCGCCACGCTCCATATTAAAGTTTTTACCAGCCTCTTCTTCACGTCTCTTCTCAGACCCCCCTCATCAATTCCCTTCTCTTCGAAAATGCTTCTTTATCGAGCGCAATTCTGCATCTGATGTCCTTACCACTAAACCCATTCGCCTCCAAAATACTACCCAGATACGTAAACTGCTCGACCTGCTCTATCTTCTGCCCTCCCACCCTTATATTCAGAAAGAAATGCAAAGGAAACAAATTTTCTGGCCACTCAAAATGGAGATACATAGCAGAAGTTCTGACGAACGGTTTAACTCATACTTTACTATTAAACAGCATTTAATTTCACCACCATCACAATCAATGACTCCTTGAAGTCTTTGACTCATTGACCCTATGAAATAATGTAGGGCGCCAACCCAAAGATGTCCATACCTCCCAGACGTGACCTTTAAGTGTCTCTTGGTTCTTCCCTTTGCAATTCTGCCATTCCTTGACCATTAAGTCGCAAGTATTTTGTATTGGATTTAGGTACTGTGAGTTTGGAGGGAAGGGTTACGCTGTACTGTGCGAATGCTCCTCGAAAAATCTCCTGAGTTTCGCGCACTGAGGATGGGACAGGTGTCCTGAACATATATTATTTCTTCGCATTATGGTACTACGTCGTTTATGTAAGGAAGTGATGAAAATACGAAATATTCGGGCGGAGATAATCCTTAGACGTCACTATAGGTGGTTTTCTCAACAGCAATCCCGGCCCGACTGCAGAAATAGCTCTCCAAAAACGCAGACATTTATGCCCAAATCTATTTTTCCTAGTTGTTTTTTGGGTGATACGTGACAAACAGGAGGAATATAACTTTTTTTCTAAATAAGTAAATGTTCTAAAAAGTACTATCAATTAATAAAGTTGTATTTACCAACAATTGCATGTTCTCATTAGCTAAATATGTCCTTAATCAACACTTCTAATGTTTAATAACACTGGTCAACAAAGATTTTGTCCTAGAGACGTTGTTGGATGATCTTAGACGTATTTGTTGTGCTGATTCCGAATCTGTGCTTAGATTCTTTCTATCACGTCTAGTTTTCTTAGGACAGTTGAATGTATGTTTCTGCTATAACGAAATTAGTAATTTATTTCATTTATATATCGTGATAGCATGAGCAGGTGAAGATAAAACTTTCCTGTCAAAACATGTTATCCTACGATGTCATGCCTTCCTATCCTGTCAAAACATTTTTAAACTTGCACTATCCTATCGTTTTGTTCAAAGCAATGCTGAATCAGCTGCCACTGCACATCAGTATGTGACCAGCTACTGTCGGCGCGTGAAGACGTTTGTTTTTTCTCTGAAGACGGTTTGAGAATTTTGTTGCGCGCAGGAAATTACAGCTTATTACACTGTAATCATTGTGAAGTGGCTTAGCTTTCATCATGCCTAGACAGTGCGTGATGAACCACCTCGATGACTTTTGTTACGTGTGCGGTGAAATTACTTTCAAGGCTCAAAGGCGGAACATTACTCCCTTTTTGAGACAGTGTTATAAACTTTATTTTGACTGTCCGTTGGGTGACCAGGATAAAGGATAGGTGCCTCATGTGATGTGCAGCACCTGTGTAATCGTTGTAAAGTGGCTTAGCTTTCATCATGCCTAGGTGTAAGGCTTCTCACTGGTTGGACTGAGGGTAAACGTCATATGAATTTTGCCGTCCCCATGATTTGGCGGGATCCTAAGGATCATTTTTCAGACTGTTATTTTTGTTTAACAAAAATTAAAGGAATTACACCGAAGGCAAAACACACAGTAAAATATCCAAACAACCATGAATCAGCGATACGACCGGACCCTCACTCCGAAAATTCACCAGTGGCGGAAACACCGGAAAATGTTAATCTTAGCGAAGATCCAGAAAATAATCAAGAATGTGAGAATGAAGGGTTAGAAAACTCGAAGGACCCAAATTTCGGACCGAGTACATCTGATGTATTTACCTCATTTTATAACGCAAGAGGATTTAAATGATCTAGTGCGTGATTTAAATTTGTCCAAAAAGCAGAGTGAAATCTTAGGATCACGATTAAAGGGTTGGAAATTTCCGGATCCAAATACGAAAATTTCTATGCATCGATCTCGCCATGACGAATTTAAATTATTTTTTCTCAAGAAAACACCCTTATTTTTTGCAATGATGTTCTCTCTGTTATGGATACTCTTAATTTTGAATACAACACAGATGATTGGCGTTTGTTCATTGATTCCTCCAAGGTAAGTTTAAAGGCTGTTCTCTTACATCATGGAAATGAACTCCCCTCGATACCGTTAGCTCATGGAACTGGCATGAAAGAATCTTACGAGAATATGCAGTTGCTTTTAGAAAAAATTCACTACGAAAAATATAAGTGGAAAATTTGTGGCGACTTAAAAGTAATTGCAATTTTACTCGGCTTACAACTTGGCTGAACGAAATATTTTTGCTTCATCTGCGAGTGGGATAGCAGAGACAGAAAAAATCATTACTTGATAAAAGATTGGCCAGAACGTAAAGCACTCGTTCCTGGATCCAAAAATGTCCTTTTTCAGCCTTTATTCGATCCGAAAAATGTTCTTTTTCCACCTCTACATATTAAATTTGGACTTTTTAAAAAATTTGTGAAAGCCATGGACAAAAAATGGTGCTGGTTTTACTTATTTGAAACAAAAATTCCCTAAAATCAGTGAGGCAAAGATCAAAGAAGGAATTTTTATTGGGCCTCAGATTAGGGAAGTGCTGAAGGATTCGGAATTTCAACAGCAATCGAGTTGAACGGAAAAAACCGCGTGGAACACATTCAAAAATGTTGTTGAACATTTTCTAGGAAATATCATGGCTGAGAATTATCGCGATCTGGTGGCTAATCTAAATAAATCGTACCAAAAAATGGGCTGCAATATGTCTTTAAAAATTCACTTTCTCGACTCACACCTGGACTTTCTTCCACCAAACCTTGGTGCCGTTAGAAATGAACACGGTGAGCGTTTCCACCAGGATATTTAAACACATGGAAAAACGGTACCAAGGAAATTTCAGCAACATGTTAGCAGATTACTGCTGGACACTGAAAAGGGACTTGCCAGATGCTAAATATGCGAGAAAATCCTAAGTAAGTATCCATTTCTTCACATTGTTTTAATTCACGATTTATTTGCTGAAACCCCCTTGAACCCACATTTAATGCGGTTGTCCTAAGGAAACTAGACGTGATAGAAAAAATCTGAGCCCAGATTCGGAATCAGCACGAAAATACCTCTAGAATCACCCATCAACATGTCTAGGACAGAAATAAATATTTTTTTTGTTGACCAGTGTAATTGATGAAAGTTACGATATTTTAATATGATCCCGTTACGAATGACCGAATTCTAACCTCGCCGTTAGTTTCGCCAATTTCTGGCTTTCTTACTGGACTGGAACTTCTCATACCGGCTTCATGGAGGCGGTTTCTAATCATACAGATGCTTTTAAGTTTAATGTCCTCTTTATCACGGCCACCCCGCCATTAGTAAGAGAGTTGTCAGCAGGATGCTAATGAATGCTGCCATCATCATCTCGAGACGTGCATCTTGGTCTTCGCTTCTTTGTCGTATTGTCATCATCTCATCCCCTCCCTCTAGCATATTTGCCAGCAATATACTGTCTTTCTATTCCAATCCATTGCCCTCGATATTTGAGTGAAGTTGAGACTACCTCAATTGTCTCATCGATTTATCCCCTCTCTCCTGGACTTAATGGAATGTTTTGAATATCCCTGGAAGTTATCACAGAGAAATAGTGTCTTCAAAAGCAAATGCTTTCAAATCCACATTCCACCTAACCTACCGATCAACTGTCATTAGTCTTTTAGCGATAAGCTGCATGTGGTCTTACCTTTATCACTACCTGGTTTTAGTTGAGCCGTACGAGAGAATTCAAAGAAAAGTTTCAAATGCATTCAAGGTTATCTAATGAACCTCCGTTCTTGGGGCCAGCGCGAAACCCACTCGGGTCGTGCGAGCAGCCGGGAATCCATCACCGATTCGGACGATTAGTCCATCACCTTACAGTGTTTGAATTCCCCTCCTCGTGGCCGAGACCTAAGAAAAACATGCCATCAGAAAGGAAAGCGATTTTCCCCCGAGAGCGATAGTGGCGACGCTCCGTTTGTTGGGAAACTTTTTTCCCCCATAGTACTTTTTCCCCGTAAAAGGGATGCGTAATTTTCATGTATCGAGAGCCCATCATATTTTCTGTCTCGCTTTAAAGCGAATATGACGACATTTTACTTTAAGAATTTGCTTGAAGCTATTATTATCCTGGATAAGTAGCCAAAATTAAATAAACATTCTCGATACATCTACCTACAAGTATGTGGATATTTCTTTGTTCCAATTTGAGAAGATATTTCGGTCTTACCGCCCTCAGAACGTTGGTTTCAGATTTCCTTACGAATGTGTTTGTGGAATTTATTGTTGGTGTGAAATTAGAGAGAGCAATTTTTAAAATAATGATCGAGGAAAGAGAGCATGCAATAAGCACCTTGATAAACTCCTCCATTTTGGTCTTTCTGTAGGGTAGAAAAAACATTTGGCGATTATTTTGGTATCGTGACTTCTTGTACCTCATCTACTACAGTGTCTAGGTAATCCTCTCATTCCGTACCACATTTGTGACATCCCTAATCTCCGACCAGTAAATTTTGATGTGAATGCGAATGAACATCTTATGGTTCGTTCTCGGTATCATGTAAGGTTTTGCCGCGACCAATATTTGTGCAATTTCGAGGGCCTCGTGTGCAAAAACTATAAAGATTACAGAATATCAAAAACTATGACTGGATAGCGCGTTTTGTCAACTACCGGAAATGGTTTGTCGCGAGCGGAGGGGGGGTTGCGAGGTGACGTCACAGCGCTGCGCGTGGGGGGTCTAAATTTGTGCTTGTGTGGGCACGGCGCGCGCTCAGTACAGTTGTATCTCCGGAACAAGTTGGTCAAAGTTAGTGATCGAGGTAAATTCGCCGGCCTCGGTGGTGGCAGGGTTAAGTCCTCGCCTGCCAAACCGAAGGTCGCGGGTTCGAATCCCGCCTGTGTGGGTAATTTACACCTCCTAGGGCATGGTTGTGTGTGCTCGTCCATATAGTGAATACTTAGTAATTGGCTTCGGCTGTTAGGTATATAAAGATTATTATTATTACGGAGAGCTGAGAACGTGAGTTAGACGTTAATAACATAAAAAATATAATATTAACATTGGAAAGCATAAATATTAGTTACCATCAACCAATTATTCATAAGTTAGCCATTTGTACTAATGATATCGATGAATAAATGTTATGTATAGTGTAATTTTCTTTCTTTCAATTCAACTTTCTTTCTGACAAACAAAAAAAAATAATCTCCCAATAACGAGAGTAAAGTATGTAACTTCACATTCACGAAATAAAGTTCCGACGGGAGTATCAATAATAGGTACTCTTTGTATTTTTTTTCTATCAATTCCGTATTCTTAGCATTGCTTTGCTGGTGACTTATATTTTTAAATGCATTGATTTGCTCAACTGGGTATTTCTAAATAACATTCTAGCACTCCTGTGGGTGGAATGCGGTATGTTGTATATCCACTGGCAACTAAATGTGGGTATTTCTAAAAGCGAATTTATCCTCTTTGGCGAGTGAGGAAATCCTCTGTTCATCATTCGAAAACCCCGAAAGGTGTCATTCGTGAGTGATGTCACGTTGCTTTTGGGTACTTTCTGTCCCCTTGCTGTCATTATCGCCGCTATTTTTCGTCATTCCTCAAGTGGCTTCATTTCATCTTCCGCCTTACAAAGTCCCAGTGGCGCTGTTTTCTAAAACCCAGAGTTTTCTGGGAGCAGCAGTGTGGCAGCAAGATACTGATCCCTCGTACCTGGATGCGAGACTTGCGACCGAAGTAGTTGGATACTTGGAGGAGGCGTGAGATTATTGAGGTTATTTGCACCATTAATATGGTTCCACCGTAGCTACATTTACACATACAGAATACCCTGCAAGCCACCTCAAGGGTGTATGTCAAGGGGTGTGTATTCACCAACATGCATTAACACTATACACTATTTAAGATCCAGAGAGTCAGATTATGAGAATAAACTAGGGATTTAGACTGCAGAACGGACAGATTTTAAATGTAATTTTTCCCGGGAATGATAAGAGACCATAACAGCTGCCAATGAGATTTTTACTCATAGGTTTTTTCAATAGGTAGTGTAGCTAGATAGTTCATTTACTGACTAATACTTGTATGCTTATCTGCTACCTAATAATAACAGCATGCCGTGTATAATTTCAGTGTAATTCTTGTATTTCTGTCAATTTATATAAATGCAAAATACATAAATATAAACGGTCCTTCTAGCATTGGTAGCATACCTAGAGTGTGGTGAATTCTTTCGTGGCTTCGCTTCCTGACTAGCATTAGCGATTTATGCTAATTTATCAGTAGTTATAGTTACACTAACTATAATAGGGTATAGTGTAATGCATTTTGATGGCTACTCACCCCCTGCCACACATCCTTGAGGTGGTTTGCAGGGTATTTTGTAGATTTAGATGTAGAAGCCACCTCAAGGGTGTGTGGCAGGGTGTAAGCTGTTACCAACATGCATTGCACAATACCCTGTTAGAGTTTATGTAACTTGGACTATTGATGTATTAGGATAAATCGATAATGCTTGTCACGAGCGTGCACTACACTATAGGTACCAATTTTAGAGGGATTGTTAGTATTTACGCATTTTACAACTGCGTAAATGGACACAAGCATACAAGTATTAGTCAGTAAATCAACTAACTTGCTACACTACTTATTGCCAAACCTAGTTTAAAATCTCATTGGCAGTTGTTATAGTCTCTTATCATTCCCGGGAAAAATTACATTTAAAATCTGTCCGTTCTGCAGTCTAAATCCCTAATTTTATTCTCATTATCTGATATGCCGTAGTATGCTTTATTTCGTAAAATGTTGTTAACGTCGTCATAAAATAAAATGGTTTGTAAATTACATTCGTAAAAGCATTTAATGCCATTTATTTCATATGATGGAGAGCAGTGGAAAAACGTGTCCTTTACTCGATTCTTCTAATAAAATCATACGTTTTCCCGCTAATATTTTCGCAAATTGAATTTGGAAATTACATGGCGAAAAAATTAGGAATGGGTAGAAAATAAGGAGGAAAATAATATTTCCTATCTCATAAAATTACATTTTTACGAAAATATTTATGGTACGTGAAAACATTTACGAAATCGAATAAAAATAAAATTTAATCACCTCACTATCTTTTTTTTCTTAGCAAATGACTGTTTTAATCAAAGTGAAAATGCCGTGATTCAATAGAAATGGCGTTGCAGTCGGTTCTTATGGCTGGGATTGTTTTTTTTAATAAATCAGATGAATATTCTGCATAACTTGTACCTTAACCCCCACACCCCGCCGAATCACCCCGTGCCACACCCCCTGTAGGTGGTTTGCACGGTATTTCGTAGATGTAGAAATGTAAAGCCGCGGTTAAGTTGCGGTTTCCTAAAAAATATGTCAATTGAGGAAATAGTGGGTATATATGAGGGTGACAGAAAATGGGAGGTATCATAATTTTGCAACTATTGAGGCTCAATGATGCCTTGTGGAGTAACAAAAGTTTGAAGAGGTTAATGGAGGGAGTAGAAATGGGATTTAATATCGGAAAAATACGTAGATTTGTGAAGGAGGTTTTTAGAATAAATGGCAATCATATTCCGGACTACTCATTGGTGTACCATTTATTTGGGTGAATACTCGAGATTATGGTGGGTCTAACGCTATACACAAGCTTCGCTCTTAAACTGATTGATTTTGAGCTCCAGATGCGTGATTGATTCCTTGGTCCTGGACATAATTTCCTTTAGATAGAAAAATGAGTAGTCCACATTTCCACCGTTGACACTGATGTGATTCTCCCCTGGGAAATCTCACTTTGATACTATCGCTGGAAATGGGTTGGAAACCGAAAGATTAAGGGCGTTCTGGGATGATTGGGAAGGGCAAATCGCATATTGCGAAAGTCGTTTAATGATATACGATATGGTACCTAGAGAGGATGGTGACTGCAAGCGTTATGTGGGTCGTTTCGTAATAATTTGGAATGGGAATAGACATCATGGGCACGAGCTTTTAAGAAGTTGCACCGGCGTAGCAATGAAAGGAAGGATTTATCTCTTTTCGCCGACAGAACAGACAGTTTACCTTCAATTAATGGACGTTATTTTCGCTGCTCACCAGCTGTTTGTTTATTTGTTTCCTCATTATAGCAGTGGTATAATAAGTTTGCAAATGATTGAGGAATGCACAATAATATGATGTTTACAAGTTCATAATTGTCAATTATTAACTTTATATTATGCCGATACACAAGCCAAACGATAAGGAATGGTGCGCTTGCCTCTTCAGAATGAAGACTAGGCACTCTGATGTCAGTTCTGAATTAAAACATAGGGCACTGAAAGCGGCTATAAATGAACGTAAAAGCCATCTATATGCCAAAATTTGAGTCGATATTTCTACTGGACATTTCCTGAAGGATATTTGAAAACTTATCAATAACTTAAAATTGTCACAAAATCACCTATCCTTACTCTATTTGGAAAAACAAATTGGTACATTATATCCATGAGATAAACATTTGTTCTGAATCATTTATGTTTTTATGATATTGATCTTATAGCTCTTTTTAAATCGCTTTCTTCAAGTATTTTTCTAAATGAACTCATCGTAGTGTTTTGAAGAGTCAATGATACACCTGTAATTTCCTAAAATCTTCCTGGATGGATTCCTTTCCCTTTACTCATGCTTTTCACTGGTATTAGCCTGTATTCATATCTTTCACTCTAACGTAACGCTCCGATTGGCTATCCTTATCCGAAACCAGAGGAATGTGGGCATCCCCCGAAATAAATTTCCTTGTAGGCAGTGGCAAACAATGACAGGAACGTGGGAGCCGTCTAGTGCCCGGGGTAAATTTCTACAGGAAAGGAAAGCGCGGTCATTTGAAAATACGACTTAGTGGCCGATTTCTTCCTTATAATATGCAAAGAGGAGTGTATTCTTGCCGTAGAAATCGGAAAATTTTGGAAAATATTCTGTATTTCCCATGAATAACTAATATTTCAAGGCTTCCATCCGTTTGAAATGTCACATCTGTTTCCTGTTATTCAAAGTATGTGCATAAGTACTCTTATTGGTTGTATTTTTTGTGTTTCTATGTTTTCCGCATTCATCTTATATTGTGCCATTAGCTGAAGGAACTGAGATTTTATAATTCTTTTCCTTAACTTGCATTGTGTATAGTTCTAGCACTTTTCACAGCCATATGTATTCTTGATTGAGTGCCAAATTTTGGTGTATCCTTTAGAATTTTAATTTTTAAGGAACTGGAGCTCAAGTATTGTCATTTCCCTATCTATTGCTGCTCTTTTTTTCTTTGTTACTTATTTCTTTCATAATACTCCTTTTATAAATGTTCCCCATATTCTGCATCTTCTCATTCGCCACCTACAAATGATGTAAATGCACTGCTCTTACAAGATTTCCGTTTATATTTACCAATTTTATATATATGGACGCCTCTAAATTTTCATTTGCATGAGAAGCAGAATAGATTGAATCAAAACTCGCTGTACTGGTGGCTGATTAAATTCTTTCACATAGCTATCCACTCATCTTTGGTCACGTTAAATACCCCCGATTGACTGTACAAAGGTGACCTTGCTAGCTTACTGCCGAATTTTTTTCTTCCAGTTAAGCAGCATCTTCCGAGGAATGTAGGTAATAATCTATTATTGCATTTCCCTTTGTGAACCTATTTTGTGGTCTGCCTAGTACCTGCTTTCATACTAGTAGACACTGGACATGCTAAACGCCGCGAAAGCCTTCGAATACTTTTTTTTTGTGGTCGTTTTTAGCAATGTATGAAATCCATGCGTTTCTTTGCCTTCACTGAGATCAGGAAGACAAATCTTTTGCACCGAAACTAATATTTCTTATTGCTAGTAGAGTACCCAATGAATGAATTCACCCCCATATGCCACAGGAAACTTCCCTTCCATTTTACTGAAATACGTGAGTTGTACGGCACAATACTGAATATCCAGAATTTTAAATAATATGAGTGTTTATGTGCAACAGAAAAATTATTGATGATTTTTCACACTTGTGCCATTGGAATGATTAAATAATGCATTTATGTGGTTCCAAATATGTTATTATCTCTGTTTCCATAATAAATCAGCCTGATTTGCTAGATTAAAAAAAATAATGTTAAGTTTTTCCATGCATTATTCAACCGAGCAGTATTAATAATTTATAATAAATAAGCTATTTCATATTTGAGATACCTAGTAAAAATTATTTCTCGACGAACGTACTAAACTCCGTATTTCCATCGCGTATGATAAATGGGAATATTTTTAAACTTGTCATAGTCCTCTTTTGAAAATATGCTATTTTTAAACTGGAAATATCTTCTTTTTTTTCCAAGGAAAAGGCAAGGTCCGAGGCATTCCGAATTCCAGATCTCCTGCTGTGTATCTTTCAATGATCTAGTGATACTTAGATTTTTTGGGCTAGGGAAACGTATAAACGTGCTTATGGTGGGGAAAAAACATATATCAACCATCGACATTGGCCGTGAAGACGAATCGAATGTTTGCATGAGGAAACCCAAAGTTTTCGAATTCACAATATTTGCTCCCTCGACGCCCACCGCACTTTTTTCGTTGCTTATCGTGCATTGTTAGTCGTCAGCATTGAAAAAAGTTTTTGCGCATTATTATATTTACGCTGGGACTTCCAGATAGGGGACCTTCCTCGCGAGCTCTAATTCCTCTCTTCCTAGTGAGATAAAAAAAGAGAGCTGGAATTTCGGTCTGGCCTGGTTAAATCTGAGTTTCTTTACTTTTCCAAGCCTTGAGCGATCGCTGTTTGCTTTAAGCGTATACGTCTCTTGCCTTGTCTGAGGTTTTTGCTTCAAGGTCCTGAACTGATTTCTGTGAATCACGAAACGTAAAGAATCGCCGGTTTGAAATTAACAGAGTTTTGAGATCAGTAAAATTTATATATTATAATAGTCATTATCATTAGTCATTCAATCTTAAAATAGTTAGACTGCAAACCTTCCATTCTCTCCTCTCCCTTGCTATAACTCCTTTGCCCTTGCCCTTGTATCTCTTTTTTGAAGTCCCGTTTTACCTGGCCTATATATTTGTCCTTTGGTCCTCCACGTGGGGCTTTCCCTTCTATTTTCCTTTCTATAATCTTCCTTCCAAAAATCGTTATACTTATCTCAAAGTCTGCCCTATCTATCTGGACCTCATTTCACTGATAGTTCTCCATGTGTTTTTTTTCTTCTGCCTACCTCCTCGTTTCTGATCCTATCCGTTTATTTGGTGCTCAGCATCCAGCACCAAGTTTCTAAAGCCTCAATTTTTTTATATATCACCTTTCCGTTGGTCCATGTCTCAATTTCAATGGTATGTATACTTTTTTATGCGGCTCGGACTGCTGTGTTTAAAGTTATCTACATCTACATCTACATACTACCCCGCAAGCCGCCTCAATAGGCGTGTGGCGGGGGGTGTTAGGACACCAGCCGTTTACATATAAAAAGGAAACGCTCTAATGAAATTACGCCTAGCATTTATTGAAGTCCCTTATTGTTCGGGGGAAAAACGAATTCCCATACCTATCCGTTCGGCAAAATATCTCTCTTAATTTATCGTTTCTGTCGGACCTGGAAATATAGTGGGGTTCTAATATGATGTTCTCCGTGTCGCTCTGAAAGATATCTATTCTCAATCGTTCAAGCAATCTACCTAGTCCAATGCCAACGTTGGGAGTCGAGCCTACAACCTTTGGCTTGCCAATTGGGCACGTTACTGACCTTAACCTACTGTTCGGGTCCAAGTTCGTAAGTCAAACGGAATTGACTCCCTGCCGTTTTGTTGGTGTTGCTTAATAAATTCTGCTTTCACAGATGACATGCCTTAGCTACTTGTAGGCGGAAGTTAGTTCGCAGATTAGTGGACGAAAACATTTTTTAAACTAATAATCACCTATAATAGATTATACTTTTTTCTTTAAAGAGGAGCCAATCGCAGTGACATTTATGGTAAACATAATTATTTATCCTTCTTCATTTAGCTTCTGGGATGTCATCTCACATTCCCTCCTATAGATGGCGAGCGATGTAAGATTATATCCCAGATCTCTCTTAAATACCTCATGTCGTCTTATCTCTTCCTCTTACGTCCAGAATTCCTCGCCTCTTCCTTCCTCTTTAATACTTTCCCAGCGTTCTCTCCTTTTAAACATGTCCTCTCGTCTCAAAACGTCCGCCATCCATCCCTTCTGCCTTCTCCGAACCTCCGCCACCAGCTTCCTTTCCTCTTTAACCATAGCCAATACCTTCTCGTTCGTCTCCCTCGTCACCCAGCTCACCCTCTCCATTCTTCTCCAAACCCACATCTCTAACGCCTGTAGTCTATGTATATACGTACATTCGGTAATTATAGAAAATATAATGTGGATCAGTGCTATCATTTTATTGTAATTGAATTCTCTAGAAGAATTTCCTTCTTGGTATATCTGTTTTTTTGCTATACCTATTGGTGAAAAAAATGCAATTTTTTAAACCATTATCCCTTTGTATTTTTAAGTGTAATTTCCGGAAAAAATTCTGTAAATAGTAAGACTTTTGTTTAAGGCATAACATAGAGGGTGCGTTTTTCTTTGAGTAACAAGTGTGAAAACAATGGCATTTACTTCACTGTACGGTGAAAATTTTCAAAATTATGTAAATAGGCCTTGTGACAGTGTCGAGATTTCCTCTGCACGTCGTCCACTTGTTCAAAGGCCATCCACATCGCGTTTTCAGCCTTTCACTCTACTCAATCATTTCCGGGGCATATTGGCCGATTATAACTGCTGAGTATTCATAGCACGCCATCTGAGATGATTTCACATTCGGTCTTGGGCGACGATAGAGGAGCCTCTTTAAAATCTTCCTATTGTCGGCCGAACGTATGTGCAAGACAGAAGGATCTTGAATGCATTTTACCAATCTTGACCTTCGATATCTTGCAGAAGTACCCTGCTAAATCTCTCATAGGTACTTACCGTCCTCCCGCAATATTATATTACAACTCAACTATACTATGCCTTCTCTGCAAATGTTAGTGTGTGTAAATATTTGAATAAAATTATTTTGAACGTGATGATTCGTGTTGGAGGTAAAAAATACTATTTCCGTTCCATTTATTCCTGTTTTTGGCACTGATTTTTTTGAAAATGGAGGACTGTAGGATTTGATATCGTTTTTTAGCCATAAACTTTACTTTTTCTTAAATACCTTGAAAGTAACTTGGTTCTGTATTCTTGGTTTTGTAGGACTTTTGTACCTAAGTAATTATAATTGCAAACTGAAATATGATCTTTAACTGAAAATTGAATTTTATAAGAGCAAAAAGAACCAACAGGACTGAATATCATCAATTCGATTTCCGTTTATTGTCATTGTCTAATCGTAGAAATAACTTTTCCCATCATTTTTCGTTCATATGTACAACATTGATTTTAATAGGTTTTCACCACCCGAAGCAAGCATAAGAAACCTCCGTAGAACTTAATAATATTTAATCTTAATTTGATGCCTACTAATTCATTAAAAGAACCTACATCCGTGACAGTGATTGCATTTTATGCAACGGCTTTACTGTCATTCGTGTTTAATCATGAATATCGCAAGACAAATAGGCGGAAGTCATTTCTTTATCAGAAATTTTCTCTATTATGTACTCATTTCTATTATTTCTTTCTTGTTGCTTGATTGAACTCGGACTCTTTCCATTCGTATCCCGTCGCGACTCAACGCTGGATCCGTTAGGTCCGGTTATTTCGTGTTAAATAAGTGGCCGCTCCCTGTAAATTTAGTGCGTATTTACCTCAATATTCAAGAGCGAGGCATCAACGAGGTTCTAACGAGCCTCTTACCGCTGTATGTATTAAGGATGGGATGTGACAGGGAACTTTCGATTATGACGTCTTCAACTCAGTCATGGCACGAAATACCTGTGAATTTGGATGCAAGCTACACATATTCTGAAACCGACCGCTCCGAAACAGCAATGAGATCAACTCAGCACCGGAACGAGATAATATCGCGAAAGCGACACGGCTCCGGAGCAATACCACTCCCAAAAGGATCATTAGAATCACATATACGTATCCGGAACGACGCGACGGTAGCGATAACACTCCATCTGTGCGGAGCGGAGAAACATCGAGCGATTTTTTTTCCCGGAGCTGTGATTTCGCTGTTCCTATCACCGCACCGAATGGTGGCATTAAGATCACTGTGACAGAAACACACGTAGTGAAACTACGCCACACCTCTATTTTGTATCGGCTTCCAAATTCAGTGGCAAATACTTGGTCGCCAGGCCGCGGAAAATCATCGGTTTAGAAAATTACGATATTGTTGTTTGGTGAGTCGACTTGTTGAGTCGACTTTTGACCGATTTCCCCCCGGAAAACAACGGTTTCGTAAAGGCGAGTAACGTTCCGGAAGGTTACATACATAAAATTGAAGCTGTCGCAAAATCTCCGCCGTAAATCACGACGATGAAAGGCGTAAAACTTATTGTGAGAATTGATTCATCTCTATTGGAAATGGAATCGATTTTTTTCTTGTCATTTTTTACAGATTTCACTGCCATAATTTTGAGCAGCATTGGTTTATTTATGAGTGGGCCATCTAAGAATGTGGAATTAGCGTTTCGCTAATTGGCATGTGTGAAATGCTTCGTTGGTTTGTAAAGTTGAAAAAATTGATGTGAGAAAGGAATGAAGACGCAGATGAATGATTAGAGGAGCTAATGGTGTGAGAGGAAGGGGTAGACCGTGAAAGACATGGGTGAATGTGGTGAAAGACGCTCTTAAGGGAAGTGACATAGGAGTCTAAGAACAGGAGGGAATTAATGGAAAAAAGTATAAAGCAATGTATGAGTGTATCAGAAGAAAAAGAGGTGGGTAAAGCTAGGGCAATATGGATGAAATTATTAAAACGTGTGCTATACATGCCAAGCACCGAGAATCAAAGGAAAATTAAAGTATTTATGACTGTGATTACCCCGATAGGGAACGACGTTATGGTATGAATGTATGTACAATATGATTTGGTTCTTTCCTGGCGTATGATGCCGATGAAGGTTTCTCGGTTACCTGACCTGGTGGGAAACCCGAGATACCTTCATTAATGTATGTACCATTTCCGGCAGAAATTAACCATTTTAACTGTGGCCCATCTCTGGAAACAGAATGGAATAGGATTCATAATCATGAGTAGAGCCTTCATTGAAGCACTCTTCTCCCATACTTACTATTGCCTGCCTTGATTGGTCGTCAGAAGTAACATCTAGTTCCCATATATCCTGCTAAAATATGCCGAGAGAACCAGGAATCGTGGCTAGTATAGTGGTTTTCGCATTGCCCTGACAATTCACCGGTACGATTTCCAGTCCAGGAGTGGGTGCATGATTCCTTTTTTCGTGTTGTCGTTATCGTTATATATAACGAAAATTTCTCCAGAAGGCCAATGCTCACCGCGTTCCTAAGAACGCGTTCCATCAATTAAAAACGTCATTTAATGAACCTGACAAACTTTGAAGAATGATGATCATTTTTTCGCGCTCTTAAGCACGATTGAAAACTAGCAATAACGCGAGCGTGCGAGTTATGGAGAACCGCGATCGCGCACCAGGTGGGTTTTTCGTGTGGCAATTTCCAAGGAGTATGGAAAATTCTTGAAGGGTACCTTGGGTAAGGACATTAAGAAGAGGCTGGTGAAGAGCTTGATATGGATTTTTGCGTTGTGTGAGGCAGAAACGTGGACTATAAGAAATGAAGACGAGAATAGGCTGCGGGTGTTCGAGATGTGGTAGTTTAGGAGGATGGAGAAGGCGCGGTGAACGTAAAGGAAGACAAACGAGGCAGTGCTTGGTATGTTGGGTGAGGAAAGAAAACTTTTGGATGAGTACAGGGGAAGGCAGGGTAGGTGGCTGGAAGAGATAATGAGGGGCGATAGGTTGCTTTACGCTGTGATAGAGAAAAGGATTCTGGGTAATTGGGGAAGTGGAAGAAATAGAATAGGTTTTATCGACGGGATGAAGTAGAGTAGGACACACGCTGAGATTAAGAAAGACTAGGGATGGGTAGGGTCCTATACGTGTAAAATCTGGAGGATTAAGATAGAAAGCACTTCAAATAGTATTGATTCATGCACATTTTTATTAATTCCCAACCAACGTTTCGACCGACAACCGTCATTATCATGGTTTGATGGTTACCCGTAGAAACCTTTGTCGGGAGTAAATTAATAATGTGTGTGGATCAATGCTATTTTAAGTGCTCTCTTTCTTATTACTATGAAATAGTTCCACCAAGTAAAGCCTGAAACCATTTGTTTAGCCTGGAGGATTCTCTCTACTTTCATTGAAACCTACCTTTAGCCGGTAGGTTACTTTTATAATAATAATAATAATGGAAAATTCCCCGAGCATTGGTCGACCATCTTCTCGAGATTCCTTCCTCGTTTTTTTGACCCCCTCGAGGAGAGCGAGGGATTGCGGGGCGATAGCATATATTATTATGTGTGTGTTCTGTGTATTCATGGTTTCGCCGCCAGTGCTCTCTTCCTATTAGGGGAGGGCCGTCCGCCAAAGGTCGCGCGACCGCTCGTCTTCCCCTTCGCGATGCGGATATCATTAAATGTCAGACGCCATCAATGGGACGGAGGTCAATTGGGTGGAGAGGGAGGGGGAGGGTAGAAGGAGAATGGTTGGAAGAGGTCGAGCGAGTGTGGAGGGAGGGGGGGTTGGGAAGAGAAGGGGGGAGGACTAATGGAAGAGGTGGTTGAGTGACGAGCCGATCGTGAATAGGGGGAGCAAAGGGGTCTTTCATATCTTCTTCTACACATCTTTCCTCTCCCTCCTTTCCTCATCCTCTCCTCTTCTTCTCAATCCTTCGCAACAGTGTGCATCTTACTCCTATTTGCTTTCCAATAGCTCTAGTGCGCTAATCACTTCGCAACATAACAGCGCACTTGCCTTCCATTCTTTACAGGCCCTACGCACTTCAAAATAGATCGGGAGGGAAGTTGATGGGCGCTAAACAACAAAATAACGTCGATAATGGTGCCCGTGATTGTTGTTCAAGTTTTTTGATTCTCAGTTAAGGCGTCAAACATGCATATTTTAAGGTTTTTTAATTACCCTGTGATAAAAATCTAACGTTTTTTAAATCTTATTTTGAACGAATTCAGTAACTGCAAACAATACATGTAGCCGTGACTGTTGTTCACCCACAGAATGCTACCTATCGACGGGTTACATAACATTTTGCCAGCGCACATTGGTTCCATTGATGTCGTTCGTGTGCGCTAATATGCGTTGATGTTTTTCGGTGTGCGCTAACTTCAACACATTGAATGTAAATCTCCCTTAGTTTATGACGATTTTTTTATCACATTAACGGCCAAGCTTGGATTTGAGTGCTGGTATAAGATTCAACAACTCACGGGTCGTGACTTCTTCGGAGTCGTCTTCTCTCTTGCGTTGCCGTCTTTGACAGACTGAAAATGCACATCGTCTTGTCTCCTTAAAAATCTTTTAAAAGTGCCATAAGAATTGAGAAGCCTTGGTAGCTTTGTGGGCTGTGCATTGGCCTAGTAAGCCAAGGTCTGTGTTTTCTACGCCCGGTCCAGTCCGATCTTTTACAATTTACTCGTGAAATTTATAATGAATTTCTTAATTGTTTAACATTATATTTTCTATAGAATATTATGCTTTCAGTATGTAATAAAAGCTTTAAAGTAAGGCATTCCATCACGCATTAAAAGCATGCTCTCGTGTGGCATTGAAGCCTCGAAAAAGATAGCCTCAGGGTAAAAGAAATTAGAAGCAACGGATATGTGGTGTTATCTAAGAATGATGAATATCAGTTGGACGGTGAGAATCAGCAATCAAGGAGTCCTCAGAAGCGTTGTGAGAAAAGACGTTTAATGAGAGCAAGAAGAAGAAGAGACACACTTGTTAGCCCAATATTTGCGACCCCAAAGTGGCCTCTTGGAAACAATAATGGACCCTGAAGTGCATCGGAAGAATGGCGGATAAAGGCAAATGATGAAGAACGTCAAAGTTAAGCCGTAGGTAGGAATGAGGCGGCTAGCTGATGGTGGAGTGGAGAGATGCAACGATCCAATCTTCGGATTGATGAGTGATTTAAGATGCTTATCTCTGGTTACGTGCACGACACCATCGTCCATTTCAATTTACTGTCCGGGTTGTAAATATTTCTCCTGGGGAAGGAATACTTACTGATTTTGGTTCTGTAGTTTGAGTACTCGTTGGCAAAAAATTTGTATTTTTTGCGTTTTAATTTCTGTAATATTTTTGCATATAATTATTGATTATAGGTATTTACATTTAGACTGGGATAATTTGGAAGGAGGGATCTCATAAGTTTGTAAAATAGAGGTATCTCGCCTCGGCCACCAGATCTTATATATCCCGCTTCGTTAAACGAAGGCTGTTATTGTTCTGTTTTCCTTCTCCTCATCCTCCCTTCACTCCTCTTCCTTCTTTTCTAGTTCTCTTTTGTGTTTCTAACTCTCTTGCTCCTCTTTCTTCGCTCCATCTCTTTGATCGCTCGTATTTACTATTTGCTTAGAGTTCTCACACTCCTCTTTCCTTCCTAGCATACGTATCTCTGTTAATTTCTCTCCTTCTATTTTTTTCGTTCTCTCTCTATTCTTCCAGAGTTTCTCTCTACCTCTTCTTCTGCTCCTTTTATCTTCGTCCTCCTTTCTCTTTCTTCCAAAACTCATATTATCTATTTTATTTTTATTAAAATCTTTCTCGTACACCTTCTTTCTCCTCTCTTGTTAGTTATGTTAGGTTGTTGTGGCGGCTAGATTACCGGCTTGCATACTGAAGTCCCGAGTTTGGATACCAATTTTGACAGATACTTTTCTGAAGAAGCTCGATCCCTAATATTTGAACTGTTTCAGATAATTTCCTTTTCCGTGAAATTGAGCGTTTTCCATGGCTGACATTGACCTACATCAACCCTTCCTAGTTATGGGTGACATTAGTTTTTTATTGTATTTTTTCAGCTTCCAGAGCACAGTTTTTATGAGGTTCCAATACCATTAATTTTAATGTTCTTCGAAACGTATTGCTTCTTCATTTTTTTTTACATCTTTTTACCCTCCTCCTCTGAATTCTTTCATATTTCTTCACCCTTAGATATCATTCCCTCGCAGGAATGAAGCCGGTGAGTGGATTTGGTGCAGGGCATTATTTGAAGTGTTGGCGGAGAGTGAGATGACGGGATGCCGTGGTCTCCTTGGTGGGGGAGGGTCGTTGCCAGGGGGTGTGGGGAGATGCAAATCCTTCAATTGGTTGGTCGCCTTCATTCGGGCTCGCGGTTGGCGTGGAATATACGGTCGGACGGAAGCGACCCACTCGAATACCTCCTCCCTCTCCCCTCCTTGGTCCACAGAACACTCTCGACCCCTCAAACCTCCTCCCCCTCTCCATGTCCCTCGGGCGAAAATTGGCGTCAATCGCGGGTCGCTCCGCTGAATGGGACCGCTGGAATGACATACTCCAGAAGGTTCGGCGCTGGTTTATTTATTTCCCCTTCCCAAATCTTTTCTTTCACTTGCTCATTTTTCCCAGTCCAAATTTCATTTGGATCTTTGTCTCCCCCACTTGGATGAAGGCAAACATGATAGAATTCCGGACAAAAACAATTGTGAGGTGGATGTATTTAAGTTTATTAGGATTTTTTTTTATATTTAGTCCCCCTGTCATGGTTTATGAGGCTTTTTTGCCATTAATAGTAGTTTGAGCGAGATATAACTTCACCTAGAATTTTATGACTTTGACGTCATTTAAAAGAAAAAAATCTCTCATCTCTCATCAAAATATTATTAAAAGTGATACCAAAATATTAACCCCTTGCCGAAATAATTGTTCGAGCAATTTTCCTAAAAATATAAGCTGTTTTAAATGGCATGCACTACGGCTGTGCGTTCCAGATGGAGAATATTAAAAATTAGGAATTTCTAACTCCTAAATTGCGTCAAAAAACTGTTTTAATAAACTTTGTTGTTAATCCGTTTGTATGTTTTATTAACAATTCATAAAAATTGATCTGTTATTCAACGAAGTAATTTTTACAGAACCGCAAAATAGAACCCTGTTATGAAGCCGTTTTCACCGTACGGCGTGAAAAAATGAGTCAAGTTGGAACTTATGTAGCTATTTTATTTATTTAGCTATTATATTTATTTAATTACTGAGAGTTTTTCTCTTCTTCAACTATATTTTTGCGCCATTAATACTACAATATTCACTTCATACTTCTTAAAGACGCTGAAATTAAAAAAATAATTTTGGAATTTGTTCTCCATTATATCTAGGGAAAAATCTCGCCCAAACTACCTTAAGAACTTGATTTCCTGGTAAGTTATTTGGATGAGGCGACGGAAAATTGAGGCCATTTGCGACATTAAAGAACCGATGGCTAGGTCGGTAAAAAGAAGGATTTTCTGAGGATTGCAGGAAGGGTGGGGAGAAACCCGGAGATGGTATAAAACAACAAAAAACAACATCGAAAGACAACATGGGAACCTCAGTTTTAAGTCACATCAGACGGATGGAATACTGCACTTCAAGTGTTCTCCACTCATAACGATTGAAGAATGGGGACTGAAAAATTTCAGCCTCTACGATTCGAACTCGGGCCCCTGGATTGGGAAGCCAGTTCTCTATCCACCTCACCAACCCTATCCTCTATTTTTCCATAATGAGCTGCTGCGTTGTATCCCGTCATTACAATGAGGAATTTATTTTTTAAGTTAGTTGGGATCAGGATCCTAATCTAACATATCCGTCACTTCCTGAATTATAACCTGGACTTTTGGGCTGGGAAGCCAGTACTATAGCCACCCCACCAATCCTATCCCCCTATAAGAACTCTTCGAGGTACGACGAATGTTGGATTATACCTCGGAACATTCCCTTTTGTACGTTTTTGTCATTCTTAACTTAAAGGAAATATTTGTTCACCTCTTGATTGAAGACAAACCTGATGGAATTTTAAACCAAGACAATTAGGAGGTGGCTTAGCAGAACGCTCTGTAGTTCATTATGATTTTTTATTATAATTATCTTCCCCGTTGTAATTGTTGATCAGCATTATTATCGTCATGCAATAACTTTTCGAGGGAAATCTAATGCTTCGTTGCACAATATGCATGACGCGACAATCACTTTCGGGTCACAGGTTCAAATAACCTACGTCAGTCACGCTTACCCGTCAAACAAGTCACGTGTTGTCGGTGCTATTTTATTCCCCAATAGTCTAAAATACAAGGAACTTTTTCATTTGAGTTTTGCTCTTTTTTTTGGTCATTCTGTTTCCAGTGAACTATTGAGTCGTTAATTCACGTAATAATTCGTCTGTTAGTTAATCCTCCCTGTACTTTTCAAGAGATAATTACGCGGTTAATTAATTTTCTGTCACTCATAACTACTTTAATTTAAGCACAACATACAAATGGGGCCCCCAAAATGCGTATGAAAGGAATCATAACGCAAAAAAAGCCACCTTACGATACCTAATTCAGATCTAGACACAATGCCTACTATTTCTTGAAACAATAAAATAAGGGAAATAGACTGCAGAAGATACGCGTTTAAAATGTCATTTTTCCCGCGAGTAATAAGAGACCATAATACCGCCGATGAGACTTTTAACTAGATTTGTCGAATGATAGATATCTGCTACTTATTGTTAGTACTAACGGAACCTCTTGCATGTTTACTGAGTAACTTTTATTCCTGTACATTTAGTTGCTATATACATTAGTATAAATAGTTTTTAATGACATTGGTAGCATACCTAAAATGTAGTTCATGTTGGTGAAATATCACCTCCTGGCAAGTATTTGCCGGGTTTTTTCTGATGCACTAATAGCCGTAGTTTCATTGACTTTACTAGGGTAGAGTGTAGTGCATGTTGGTGATAACTCATCCCCTGCCACACACCCTTAAGCTGGCTTGCAGGGTATTTTTTTATGTAGATACCGAAGACAGAGCCTAGCATGATTAAAGCCGTCCTGGGAACATTTTCTTTTTCATCGAACGTGTACATGCGCGGAGCAATGCCAAGTCCTAGATTCGACTAGTGATTACCAAATTAGGTGTGTAAATATTATAGTATTAAATACTGTAATATTTTCCATTTGCTAAAAATGACCTTCACATTTCTACAAGTAGTATTACCTTAAAATTAACGCTTGAATTTTCATGATCTTCAGAGCCTTTCTGTGTGGCATATCCTAATGCAAGAGAGGTGGTTAATGACCTCAGCCATAGAAGCGAGCAATGAAAACCTTAACTCTACCGTGTTTACATAAAAAATAGATCGACTGCTAACTTCTTCTAGTGAAGTGCCAAAATATGAATGTATTATTTATGAACTCCATGCTTCCAGCAAATATGTTAGTGGTCATGCATGATAGCCAGCACGCTGGTTCTGTATAACTCTTTATTCTGCATATATATCTACATAATAATCTGCGAGCCGCCGCAAGAACGTGTGGCAGCGGGTGCTAGGATACCAGCTTTGTAAAATAAAGGGAAAAGGATTAGGAAGGGGGAGTGGATAGTATTGAATTTCATGTTAAATGTTTGTTAAATATCATATTCTGCTTTTCTTTATTGCTAAATATTCTACCTTCAAATTTTATTTTGATTACTGTTTAGGACTTAACCCTCAATTTTGAGTTTGCTTATTGCTAAAGACTGTACCCTCATATTTGTTCAGTAACAAGTACCGTATTTTACAAGCTTGGGTAAATTTTCAGTTCAGATTAAACAAACCTAAAGCATGGATTTTTTTATTCATCCATCCCTGGTGACCTTTTTTTATCGATTCGTCGGATATTTTTCGACCGACTCACACTGTTCCCACTGCGCTATCGCTACACATGCCAAAGCAGATGGATCGATTGCGACAACACGAGGTCACGGGCTTACAGCTGAGTACGGGTAATAGCGATAAGAAAATCTCGATGTCATTCATTCTTATAAATTTTATTCTTCAATTTCCTCAACCATATCTCCTTACGCGTGCCACGTTACGGACTTGTTTTAGAGTCTAAATATTTCCCTTCCTCTCATCTCCAGAGATTTGATTGCCCCAGGTCCTCGTCTTTGATAGCATACGACTGATTGTAATAGAGAGAAATTGATTCAAGTGTCTTTATGTATACATGGTACTGGGCTAAACATCTGACAATTTTGATGGGGTGCTAAATGTGACATCATAGTTTGCCTCTTCACTCTGAGCGACCAGAGTGAGCAGTTAAAGGATGAAATTCCGAAAACAAAAAATTAATTGAGGACCACATCCGAGAAAGAATGAGAGAAGCACCACCATTTCTAAGAATTTATGATAAACAGTGTCATGGTTCATAGTGTACCATACTATTTCCAGATTATTAGGCAATAAACTCCGTTGTCAGAGGCGTGACTTGGTGGAGTTTGCTTAGCATTGTAAAGGAAATGAGTGACTTCGTTATTCCACATACATTTATAACAAGATTACCTAAGTTTCGACGTGGCACGTCTTCGCCAGGTCCATCATCAACTAATGATGACGTGCCACGTCGAAGCTAAGGTCATCTTGTAATAAATTAATGCGGAATGACGAAGTCACTTTTTTATTTATTTACATGATTATGCAATATTTCAAGACAGCAGTGGCAAACTACAACGCGCCATTTATAAGTTGAATGTCCTCAACCAAACATAATGTAAAAAATAATGATAATAGCCACCGAGTATGGATAAAAAATTACATCTCCGGAAGCATAAAATTAGTGTAGTTCGACGTTGGGTCTTGTTTTGAGATCATGAGCGGGTTCATTTGAAATCATTTAGGTCGTTCTAAGGGATAAGTCGACGACACAAACTGAATTCACAAAGGGTAGAAAATTATTTGAGAATTTTAAGTTGTGCAACATTGAAAAAAGAGTGTAACTCTTGGAAAATGCCTAATTATATTCAAAACCCTCCGAAATAATAAAGTGAATTCCTGTAGAAAGAGATTAGAGGAAGAAAGAGCATCACATTCTGGACCTATCCAAATTATTGTGTCCGACTTTGTTTCTTTTCATTAACTCATTTTTACTCCTGAAAATTTCCGAATCACAAGAAGATGTTTGGCTGATTGCATTACTTTAGCTATTCCGCGGACACTACCCGTTAGTTTTTTCGCACGATGACTATCCCTTCCTTCTCTCTCCTTAGTTTTTCCTAACCTTCCCTTGCTGGCCTGAAACTCTCTCTGATCTTGGCCCTTGCGATGGATTTCGGAATATTGTTTGGATTTCCATCAGGAAAAATGTCGATTCCCACGACGTGCGGTGTGAAGACCGCCACGTAGTGGGCTTTGATTGGCGGCGGCGTTGGGCAATGGTCTCGAGGTACTCCACCTCCCGCGAGTGGCCAGGTCAACCTCTTAAGCATTTCACAATCGACGTGAATTCTCTCCCATTGGAGCCGTCTCGACCCCTTGGGGCTCAACGATGAGGGCTTAGTTCTCTCCGCGATTACTTAACCTCAACCGCGTGCGGAAGCTAGATCGGGAAAGAACACCCCGAAATAAGCACGCGGGCAGCAATTCTTAAGTACAGAATTAGTTATGCCCTCTCTCTGGATGGTATCCGAAGGATATTTCTCTCCCGAATGGGTGAGGTAAGGTGTTTCCTATTCGAGGCCATTCAGAATGACTGTTTCCGTAAACAAACGCGACGGATTGAGCGTTAACATGGGAGCATCCCGGCCTCTATGACGCACCATTTTTTTACTCGAAAGTCGTTCAAGAAACGGCCTGCTTCTTACTAGCGGAGGATAAAGTTATATTTTCAGGTCATGGTATCATTATTAAGACCAGTTCTAGGGACAATTACTATGGGTTTGTTTGCTTATACGGTGTGGAGGTAGGTAAGAGCAGCATATCGAAATACCTTCACCGGTATGAGTTCACGATCATAGCAAAACAGCGTGGGTTATTCTAGTAATGCGGTGTACTGTATGTTTACAAAATTTTCTCTTGCCTTAAGGCTAATGGATAATGCTGGAATCGTTTGAAGCATATGTAAGGTCACCTTCACATGTCATTTTCTACGCTCTAAAGGCGAAGGAAATTTGTTGTTTCGGAAAGGACTTGACCAGGTCATTTAAACGTCACGTAATGCTGCTGCTCTTTTAATCTTATAAAAATTCACATGACGTTCTTAAGATGGCTCTCGGTGGATGAAGTTTCTTACTGTTTCTCTCATGAATGCAGTCCTGTTAAACGTAATGGGAGAGAAATGTGACGACGAAGAAACAATAATCCTTTATCACTGATAAACATGGAAACACTTCTCATAAAATACAGCTACTACTTCACCCATTCCTAAGCTGAATGAAGGCCTATGATAAAGTGCAGGGAATCTCGGCTGATTACAAACGATTGATTGTGATGGGTTTCATCTCCATCGATGGTGAAATTCTATCCTTTTGCCGTTGGTGATTAGACCATGACAGTTGCAGAACAAAGGAGATAGGAAGTATGGAATGGTGTTGTTTCGAAGAATGACGAAGATTAAATAGACAGAATAGGGACAAACTTCTAGGGCGCATTTTGAGACACAACGATCTCCTGAAAGTCACGGAGGGAGGTACAACGAATGGCAAGACTTACCTAAGAAACCATGAATTGAATGTTTGAAGCTATTCTTGAAGAAGGCCTAAATTAGTGATAACTAACGTATAAAGTGGTTAGCTGATATGAGAGTAGAGGTATTATTTATCATTGATAAAAATCGAAATAAATATTGATAAAACTACAGTTAATAAGTCTTCGGATTAATGGCTATTGCTGATGATAATGCAATCTGTGAGTTTTTGCCAAGGATTCATCTCAAACCACGATTCCTCGATGCAAAGTGCGTGAAAACGGTTGGTCTCAACCGTAATTTGTTCAAACTATTGCCAAACATATCCTATCAGTACAAGGAAAGTATTAATCACAATATTTACATTAAGCCTTACGTTATGTTTTAGGTTTAGTCTACTTAAAATATTTTCATTTATGTTAAGTTGTTTGATATCTCTATTTTCCTTATATATACAGTATCGTGTTTTTATTGCATTCCTTTTTCTGTGTGACTGGAAGTCTAGGAAACCTATGAAATAGCATTAGACAAACCGTTATCTTCGCAGGTCCATTAGTTTTGGGATTTACTGAAAAACCCATAACTTGCAAACCAAGAGGTTCATTATCTGTTGTGAATAGTATTCTCAAGGATGTAAGGTTTAATTGTTTGGACCCGCTGTGTTCCAGCGAGTAGAGTCAACGTCCTCTATCGGGCACCTCAAGCTTGTTGTTTTCCTAACAAAAATAAACGCTTACCTGTTTGAATACTTTCCGAGGCCGACGATGCTGCAGGACGCGTTTGTTACATGCCTACCATATTGACAAACATAACTTTGAACGTTGGGCGACAAATGCTACTCTTCAAGTTCGTCATCTCCATTGCTGCATTTTCTGTTGAATTTCATCAACTGCGTAGCGGAACAATTTTATTGCACTAGTGAGCGTTGAAAATTATAAATTTTCAATCGGAGTGGTATTTATTTAATAAAATAAATATGCAACTCGACCGCAATCAGCACTAAGTGGGTTTCATAATGAATTTCCTATTTATTTTTCAAATGGAAACGGCATGCAATTTCGTAATCCGTGTCTTCCCAGCCCCAACCGATTGGGTAATAAGCTTTTGTATTTCTCTATTCACCTCGATTCTTATAAATAAAAGAGGTACTCGAATTGGAGAGTGTTAATACACATTGAAAGGAAATAATTTATCCTAAATAAACGTATCACTGTGAAAACGGAATTATTTAAGGATCAGCTTCAGGTTTTCATCCATGCTGGTGTTCCATTGTCATCCTAGCGAAGTAAGAATTCATGTAAGACATGCAATTGCTAAATTATCATGCAACTCAGTGATATTTGGAGGATACTTTTGGAAAGAGCAACTAGCTGTATCACGCCTGTCATTTTCGAAAAATATCCATTATAGGCGATATATTTTTTCTATATTGGTCTCATTATTCAACCGTAACCACCACCGTAACATTGATTTGTAGCCTCTTCATTTTTTCTATTTATTAGAAGCAGTAAAAGTATATGCGTACATATATCTCTTTAATTACACATTTGTATCTTTCTTTGAGGAGACTAGAGATTGGGTACTCCCTCAAGGATAGATCATTTCAGATATCAATCGATAAATCTCGGTGATTTATTGAGTTTTCCCTGCGTCAATAACGGAATGAGCGCTAGGATATCCATTGAATTATAATATAACTGCGCTTCACACAATTTAACACTTAACGTTTCATTTATGAGCAGTACGTGACAAAATATAAAATAAAATACTAAGGAATGATTTTTAAAAAGTAAATTATCTTTAGTAATAACGAGAAGAGTAGAGAGAATGAGTCTTTTCATTTCTCTTTCCTGGAGATCGGGCAGTATTTTAACGTGTGCTGTGAATCACATCATTTCGTACGGTACTTACTATACTGTTACGCATTGAGTAACGTTGTGAAATCCTCTAGAAACCCTCATTTCTTTCAGGGAAGTCATCCCGACATCCCTACGTACGCAGCCGGATAAACAAGAAGCAATAAGCTGTACTCTCCGAACGGCACTCTTTGTGACTTTGAATGTCGTCCTTTAAGGATCCGGGTATTTCTTGCCACAAATCACAAACGGCAATTGAATCATATTCCTAGCCAACATGCTTCATCCCTCTCTCCATGCTTCAATATGCCCCCCATCCACCCTGCTTTTCCTCGTCTCAGTCAAGATGAAAGACTCTAAATGTCATTTCCATCCCTTCCTTGCCTCCATTAGCGGCGCTAACCTTTAGGCTTCGGAGGCCAAGTGAGCCAATTCTTATCGAAACGCTGCCAGTAGATTAACTCGGCGAGTGCATGAAACGATTTCCATTTGCTGACCCAGCTCGGAGACGGAGAGCGATTCAATCCACATGTCACTTCGGGAACACCACACGACTTTCCCACGACACAATTTCATTTATTATCTCGGGCGGAGTTGGCATAATTGCTCTCAATTGATTCGTTCATCAAATCATTAAGGCTAATAATTGGTAATCAAGCTGTTTCATTTCCCTGATTATGTAAACTCTTTAAGTATTTTTTTGCCCGGGGGTTTCCTTTGGGTATCGTTCGCACCCGTATTCCCGTGCTTTTACATTTTTTCAATGCCTATGCCAGAGCGAACAGTATTTTTCTTCGACCCAATCTCGTGGAGAGACTCGAACCCGCTAGGTTTGGAAGGTGGGCGCACAACCCTCCAGTTTGGCCCGTACAGTACATACTCGGTGGTAATCGTTAAAGTTAATTAAAAAGTAGTCTCTGTGGAAATCGGTATTTTTAACGTGATGAGCCCTTATTCTCTGTAATGTGGAAAATAAAAATTCAAAAGTGCAATTTTCCTGTTCAAATGTTCCTCCGAAAGTGAGCTAAAAATCTTATACAGCTTGCAAAGAAAGTCGCTCAGGTGGAGCCACCACTTGAATGCCGATTCAAAATGCCTCAGAGGAATTTCTTGGAGATTTTCATTACTTAATGATTATTTTATTTCAGACTATAATTAATATTGTTATGCATGGAAATTACTGCTGAGAAAATAGTCAGTATCTTTCAGTGCTCATTTCTGGAGTACCCTCTTGTATTGCAAGTTCATGTTATCCTTCCGGGAATCTACTTGGCCGTCATAATTAGGTCTTATACCGAGTGCCTAAAGTTGAATAATACCAAGCTAAACCTCTTTACGCCAAATAGGACGAGTACAGCGTATTTGTGTCTTAAAGAGGGCTTTGTGTTGCCCCTCGCCAACTGCAGCCGACGGCTCTCACCTCTTCTCACTTACCTAGCTCCCTAAAACGTTTGTTTTACTAAATTACCCTTTCATAATTAATAAAATCATATCGGCATACGTGTATTATCCTCACATCTACCGCTGCTTCTCATGCTCTCCTCCAAGTGTTCGATATTCATCTTCCATCTTCGAAGGTCAAACACCTGAAGACTTCTCCGTAGCAAGCACCATCGAAGGGCACGAGCATTTGATTGGGGTGTGAGGGAATCATCCCCAGGAAGATCAGATTAGAGAATCTGACCCTTCCGTAATGTATCCGGCAAAAGATCATTTATGCGGGGAAATGTTTTGGTGTTCTTGCTTATGGCGAAACTACCCGTATGTGCATCCAGTGTTCATTGTGAGAGGTGATTTCCCATACCTATCAATGAGAATGATTCTATTTCTTTGATGGAGATTTATTTCTTTTCAGTCATGCAATCACGTGAGCACCTGTTAAACACGCATATTTAGGAATCTCTTTAGGAAGAAATAGTACGACGAGCGTCAAACCTCAGATTTTAAAACTCAACTCAATTCTCTACTAATCTATTATATGTGATATTTGTATGCATATATATGTACATACTTTCCGGTTTAAGAGGACTACAAATATAATATTATTTTTCATACAACTGTTCCTGATGTCTAAGAAAAGAATTGTAAACACTCTTAGGAGTTAAAAATAAGGCTACGCATGTAGCTAATGAAATTTACAAACTTATGAGACGCTTAGCAGGTAAAAAAGCAGTCACATTTTTCTGCTTAAATGCAAGAAATATAATGTTTTTCCATATCATATTCTTAATAACGTTAAATGCACTTACTTCTTAATTCAGTTCATACATTTTCTAATGATGTAGAAAAAATAATTTACAAATTCAAAATATCGATATTGATAACTGAAATAAGGATTTGCATTTGGGAAATAGACCAAACTATGAAAAACATCGCAGAAAAGAAAAAATCATTTTCAACTTTAACTCCTAAGAGTGTTTACAATTCTTTTCTTTGACATCAGGAACAGTTATATGAAAACTACTTCAATCAAGTGAAATAAAGACACATTAAATGATATTATTTGTGATGCTTAAATATAATAGTTTCATTTTAATCTTTTGATATTTCTGAATGTCTTCAGAGTATTTTCTGACACTTGCCCGATTGTCTTCTCTTTGAGTGATTTCTCTTATTTCATTACTACCTTAATCATTTCTCAAAAGCGAAATTCAACGACTAATTTTTATTCCCAGACAACTTGGTAAGAATTGTCTTTGCATTCCTCAAAATACGTCTTCTCCGGGTATTCTCATCTATTTAACTGGAAAGACTTTTTCTGAAGGCCACTTACGTCAGAGTAACTCCCATAAAGTGCCCGGTCTTCGCTGCATCCTAGTCTCCTTCAATTCCTCGTCATAGCGTTTAATAGAACGTTCGATTGCTTCTGTCTCACAGATGCTTACCTCTAATGGTTTCAATGGTTGCAACCTTGGTGGTGACATTCAACGTAACACATATGTAGTTTCAGATGTGACACAATAAGCCATGGCGGTCAAACAGGGCTACGCTTATGTCATCCAAGTTATGCTCCCCTTAATCATTGAGGCGAAAGAATAAAATTCCATTATTCAGTTCTCTGGATTGCCTCATCTCTTCGCTTACAGCAGAGCTCGATGGATTTCTTACACTTGCTCGTGAATGGAAATAAAATCATTTAATGAGAAATCCTTGTCTGTACGAAAAAATTGTTTTGATTTAACGTGTATAGCGGAGGCAAAACTTGCGTACTTGGATCTGCTTTGTCCCTGTTTTTCAATTTTGAAGACCTCGTCTCTTGATTTCCTTATGTATGCAAACTGTGAAACATAGTTTTCACTGACCTCTGACTTTTTTCTACGGAATTGTCGCCATCCTCGTCTATCATCTCTTGATGATGCATTCCCTCGTATGTCGTGTCACCGAGAGATCATTTGCGTTTTCCTATGAACCCTCAACTGGTATGATTCATCATTTCACAGAATACTGCAGTTTTCCTCAGCCACTTAAAATTTATGTTTTTGCATTCATTTCATCCTTTGCATTTCTTTCGTAACTCTGCTCACCTTCTCATTGATGCCTTATTCCTCCGTTATTTTTCTCTCAATCCATTAGACCATGACCAGCCTCCTTTGACCCCACGTATAAAGAGCCTTCGCCCTGCGTGTTTCTCTGCCCAGCCCACGTTTCCGACCCAAGGGACACGAAATTGCGTGTTATTGATCTAAGTCTTAACTTAAACACTTAAGTGAATAATACATTAGCTGTTGAAATTGCTTTTGTTCTATATGAAGAAAAAACTACTCTCTCACGATCTTTGAAAGAATCTCTAACAGATATATAAGAGTTCCCCTAAATTTTAGGCATATCCTCTACTTTTGGCATTCGGTTATTGCGATTCTTACATAAATCTGCATTTAGTGGCAAAGCTGCCGGGTTCATTTTTGTTTGTGTATTGAGGTTTATCAAAGATTCTGCATTCCCTGAAGGACATACATAATATACTTAACGTTGTAATGCTGATTGTTGAATTTAGAGTGCTATTACTACTTAGGTAAACTTATGTAAATGATGTATTAGCATTCGAAATTGTTTTTGTCCTACATAAAGAAAGCTATAATGACAGGCATATCCTCCTCTTTTGTCATTTGGGTCTCACGATTTTACGAAAATCTGCCTTTAGTGGCATTCATTCACGATTAGTATAGAATATGTACGATTTTCAAAATTTGCGTTTTGCGTTTACGAGACGGACAACATATACTTAGTGCCGGAATTCTGAATGTTGATGAAATTGTTCTATTAGTAATTAGGTGCCATCTTTATGGGCCGGTGTTACTGATTACCACTTACATGACATAGAAGTGATAAATTTTAGTATTTCCAAGCAGCTGTAAATTTTGATGATGGCTCTTGCGTCATAGTGATCTTCTCCATTATGGGCGATTAGATAACTTTGTGGCTTCTTCAATACTAATTCTGTAATAATAATGCAGTAGAAGCTAACGAATCCAATTATAGCATCTCTATTCTTTTGACAGTCTAAACTCATCCACTTATACTTCACCTTCCTGCTTCCTGAGAATCTCAGGAACTTTGCTTTCCCATAGCTTATCTTCATTATGTATCTTCCTTCCGAAAAACTAAATGCAGTCATTAATTTAGAAATACGAGCCCTAGTACGGTTGGACGGAGAGTTCCAAGTTTTGCTTATCAACTTGTTTTTTTATTGGAGCCCTTTCATTGATATATTGAAAGAAGTGAATGCACCTTTTCCCTTGAATGCACCTCTTCCCACATGAAGCCGAGGTCCGACACCTGGGCAATCTTGCCAGAAGATCAATCCGCAGAAGTGCATAAAAACCGGTCTTCTACTAGAAAATCGAAAAACGAAACTCCTCTTGGTATTTTCTCCGTGAATATCACGGATTTACACCTTTGCTTGATTTAGCCTTAACCTTAACAGCAACAGACCATTCTTAGCATTTACCGTGACGGAAAACCGCTCGATAACTCTGCATCGGCCGTTGAACTCACTTTACTTCTTGCAGTCGAATTTCGTAAAATCGAAGTAAGTACCTCTGGAACTAAAACATACTTCAAGCGAAAGGAATTTAAGAGCAGCAAGCATATTTATTTCGAATTATCAAAAATTCGACTTACAGAAGTGTGGGTTGTATCAATCCGACTGTAGTATGTAGGTACTATATATGTATGTTTTTCGCCATTTTTCATAGGTGTTATTCAAGCTTATAAACCGGCATAATGCTTCACCGTGTTGTATGCCTATCTCATTTTCAGTTTTTCTTGATTATTTCGGTGTTCTCCCCATTTATCTCATTTCCCCGTTAATTATCCTCTCCATATCATTGACTAAACATTTCACCAATTTTTTTCACTCGATCCAAATGCTCAAATCCAGTCTCCTCCGGTCTGTCATGTTTGTCACATGGTCATATTTTTTCATATGTCCATGTCAACTGGAATCTCTGATCAACCGGGGAAGCGATTGGCAGTCCCCGAGGTTCTCGCGCGATCCCTAAGGTTCTGTGCTAGCTATTCTACGATGTGCATTTTACACCACACAATACAAGATAAGAATTACCTCGAGTGGCATCGCATATTGATCGTTTTATCGATACATATTTCGGGTTTCCATTTCTCGAATATCAACTTGACGAAACCCCTCGCTCGTACATGTTCTTCAGTTGCACATTCTGGTTGCTCAATGCTGCGATGTGATGCCATGGATATCGCCGGTCGCAGTCGATGTTTCGTATGTTACTTTGAGTTATTTTATCAATTCACCTAGAATTTGATGAATTTAACGTCATTTTAAATAAAAGATTCCCGCCTTTTTAATGATATCAAAATTTTCACCCCTTGCCCAATTACTTTTCGAGCAATTTGCCTAAGCATATAAGCTGTTTTACGTGGGACAGATTACGGTTGTGCGCTGCAGAGTGAGAATATTGAAAAAATTAGGAACTTCTAACTCCTAGATTTCATCAAAAAACTAACAGCTTGTAGTTCGTATGTTTTCTCAACTATTTATATATTATAATCAATTACTTGCCGCAGTAATTATTACAGAATCACAAACAAACTCCAATTGTGAAGGCGATTTCACCGTATGGCGAGAAATAATGAGTCAAGTAAGACTTATGTGGTTATATTTATTTAATTACTGAGAATTTTGTCATATATAACTATATTTTTGCACAATTAATATTACAATATTTACTTCATACTTCTTACAGACGCTTAAATTAAAAAATAAAATTCGAATCTGGTCTCCATAATGACTAGGAAAATATCTCGCTCAAACTACCTGAAGTTTAATGCATCGCAATATCGCACGGTCACTACTGCAAGCCCCGCCGTTACATCCTGGCCGAAGACCGCGACACCGCCGCTCCGGAAAAGCAACTCATCCGATGCCGCCATGATTGTCCCCCCACCGTTTTGTGTTCGCTGTCATTTTTTGGTTTGTTTTTGCCATCATCGTCATCTTGATAACCTCGTTTTTCTTCTCTTTTGCCCGCAGTCGCGATGCCCTCGCCCGTGGCGACGGCGACGGAGGGATCGACAAACAGAGGCTCGGCCAACTCACACCACCAGCCGGAATTCGACGACGAAATCGAGGACATACTCAATCAGACAGGTGAGTACCTACGTTGGTGAGGGGAGGAATTTGTGGGAGTGATTGGGGGGTGGGAAGATTAGGCGGAGGAGAAGGTGTTTCCCGCCAAAACAAATGAGGACGATGATACCTCATCCCTATCTCTGGAACTTATTCAGTGAGGAATATTCACATAATCTGAACGACGATAAGAAAATGGCCTGTATTAGGCCAATTTAAAAAATGCAAAACAACTACGAAAATATTAGATTTATCTCTCCTAGCTTATCAATCTCTTTCTCAAAGTTTATAAAATTTACTACAGACTAATAACAAACAGCCTAAACAACAAGCAGATTGCATGCTATTAGTGGAACAAACTGGCTTTTGAAATGTTAATCTTGTTCTGGCACTTTATTTTTATCGAAGCAAATCATTGAGAATAACCGAGAATTCAATAGATAAACAAATATTTTATTGGTAGATTTTATAATGGCTTTCAACAGTGTTGACAGAATTCTAATGTGGAAAATTTTAAAACAAATAGGATTTCCATCACATTTAATTAAAGTATTAAAAGGTATATGCAACCAATCACAGATCACCATAGCCGTCAATGAAAATGAGACTGTTTTAGTTGATCGTCGGTTTAGACAAGGATGTAGTTCGCCACCTACGCCTTTCAATTTTTTTATGGCTTAATGGCTTAAAATATGAGCTAACGCTGCTCTTCACAGGCGGCCAATTGTTAACTTAAGAGCCAAAGACGAAAACGCGCTCCGGAAAGCAGCTTTTGAACGTCTCAAGAAGGCTAAAAAAATGCTTAAAGATCGCGAACGAAAAAATAACAAAAAAAAATCTAAAATCTAAATTGTGTATTTTATCTATCAGATTGATTTATAATGGAAATTGATGCTTATGAATGTTTAAGTTATCCTTGATAAGTGGTATTTTAGGTTTTCTATTATTGTGTTCAATTTTTTGTGCGTACAGTAAAATTTTACAGCTTTGCGTTCCGAGCATACGCCAGGTAATGAAGATATAGATTGAAGTTCAAATTTAATGCGATTTTTTTAATAATACGAATGGTATTTTATATTTGTAGGTATGCTAGTTTAAGTGGTGTTTTGGTGTTTCATCTGGTTTTCCATGATATTTTCAGCCCTGATGAAGGAGAAACAATAATCGAAGCGTTGGCAATAGGTGAATATATATAAACTTTATATATAAATTTTCAATCATTGCGTTTGCACAACTGATGTGGTACGTAGTCACGCGCACGGGTGCAAAGTTACAGCCAAGCATTGGTGGTGTAACTGGCTAATACACCTGCCTGGCGATTGGGAGATCCGGGTTCGAATCACGGTCAAGTGAAAAGATATTTTTCATGGCGAATTTCACCGTCGTAGGTGTATATATAAACTTCAACTACGCTAAAATTTATCTAACATTTCTGTGGTATCCATTCGTATCCCCACTTCCAATTGAGTCCGACGAAAGTAGTCGCTTCCATAGCTGCAATGTTAACAGTTAAAATCCTTAAATTCGATATAAAGAATAGCTCCGTTCGCTAAATAGTCTTTCCTAAAAATGTTGCGAGCATTTTTTGAACGAGACACGGAATAGCGTTTCGGTTTGTGCCTCGCGAGTGTCAAGGTCATGACGGCACTGCCGTAACAAATGCCGATATTGGATTGCCTAAACCGGAATTTGCCGAGCTCTCTGTGTCATAATTCAATCTTTGCAGAGGATCAATCATGTCTGGACTAAACTGAATGAATCACAAAAGAGGATTCGATGTCACATAACCTGATATGACTTGGTAATCTTGATTGTAGTATCATAGCCTCGGAAAGATTTCTTCCATCACAATCAACATTTTCCGAGATTTAGGTACAGCTAATGAATTTTCGCCATTACCAGTATTCAGTAATGAATAGTCCTTGCTGGATCATACGCTAGTAAATATTTTGAGAGATAGATTCCCGATAATTCGAGTTCGCGAAGTAAAACCATTGCCAATTGTCAATTTAAGCAAGCAAGGAATTGGCATCGAATAATTTTTTGCAAAATTAATTTTTTCCCTAACTTTAAGAATATCATATCAAAATGTCATTTTCGAAGCCCGGAAACTTCGAGTGCTTCCGATTGAAATTTGTGGAAGATAATTTCTAAGGTGAAGCCTATTTCCGTTAGTCTTTTGGATTTTGCGATAGAGTCTATTAGGCGTTTAATTTTGTCCCAAATCAATCAGCTGCTGGCGTCCACCATTATTTATAGGTGTGATCAGATCTGATCAATGGAATTATGTGGTCACACCTCTAACCTTTCATGTAACGATAAATAGCTAATACGCACGTTATTGGTCACTTATATATTGAAGCCTTTGTCAAATAAAACTAATAGAATCAACTTCGAAGTTACTAAAAATAAATATTATATCAGATTACACAATAAAAAACTACTGATAGAAACAAGGTTTGAATGATGTTCTTCAAATCTTTCAGCGATCATAACAGTATGTCCAGCTCCAATAGTCTGCGAACCAGCCGTGTTTTTATTGGTGATCCCCGTCATACTAATCAATAATGTTAAGCTGATTCTCATGATGAGTAATGACCCATTGTTTACATACCTCTCTTTATATGGCCCCATTTTTTTATTTTTCTCTTAAGATAGTAACTCTCCCCAAGGAACGCTCAGTATGAAACTTTATTTTATTGCGTTGTATTAAACCTGTTAACATTAATAAGTAAAGTACGATAGGAGATTATTAAATGAAGTTTTTAAAGGGATTTTATCGCGGGAATGAGGGTACCTGGAAAAATACTCCCCACGTTAGGGAATGTAATTATAAAAATGATTTCCCATGAACCAGCTATTCATTTCGTTGCTTGCCTATCAAACGTTATTAATATCATATAAGGAAGTAATATCTTTTTAGGTCGTGGAATTAAAACAGCTATTCTTTGCCGACGTTTCGGAATTTAATTATTCCATCTTCAAGGCTTACTAAAATATACGATGGTCAAACAACAAAACAACACAACAGCATTTCCATCAATTTGTCAAATAATTATCTCTGCCTGCAGCCAACAGCGTATAAACCGAAGGTATACGCTGTATTACCGTATATTACTTTTGATACGATTAATTTGCATGTTCTAACCTAAACGATGACAAAACACGATAAAGATGATTTTGATAATTCTGATAAAGTAATTGATGGATGGGATCTCCATTAGGATGTACTGGGTCAGTACATAATTTAGATTTCGTTTCGGTATCTAAAATGATAAAGATAAATTCATTTGGCGTTTATTTGAATTGGTATAGATTCTTTGTTGGATGTGTTGTTTATTTGTTGTTTGACCATCGTATATTTTATTTAGCCCTGAAGATGTCATAATTAAATTTCGAAACGTCGGCAAAGAATAACTGTTTTCATTTCATGACCTAAAATCGATATTACTTCCTTGTATCAAATTGTGAGATCGATATAATTAACAACGAATTATTAATATCTACAATAAACTCAACCTTTAGAGCACCTTTTCCGTTTCAACCCAACTAATTAATATTTTATCTTACTATAGATTAATGGATTCATAATTTTTGTAATTGTTTAATAGCATTTAAATATTGAAAGTAATGAAAAAAGTGTCGTTGCTGTAGTTTTTGTGTGACGAAAAAATTGTATTGTTTTTGTATTTAAAATATAATTATTGATCTAGAAGTTTACTGGTAATTCTATTGACCACAAAGTTCACTGGCAATTAACCTAGTGGATAAATATTTTGGTCTGTGCTTATTTTTAAAGATTCTGTCATGTTTTAATTTTTTAAATTTTCAATTTATCGAATTCAAAGGCGAAACATTCTCGTCGGAATAGTCCTACTCAATACTGTTTATTGGATTGGATAGTCCTACTCAATACTGTTTATTTCTAGGTCAAGAACCCTCCTTGCAGTTAGATTACAGAATGAATGAAATTTAATCCGTGGATTAAAGCGCGGTTCTCATCCTGTATCTTGGTTCGCTCTGGGTGTAGTTTGCGCGAGGGATCGCTAGCGGAAAAGAGCGCTTCCGTCCAACTAAATAGCCCGTCGTCAAAGATATGCTGTTTCACAGCGCCACCAGTGGTAGCCTTGAGAACTCTTTCGAATCATGTTTCGGTTCCGCGGGAAGAACTCGCGGTTTCGTCCCGATGAGATAACAGCTCCCTCTCGGATTTTTACAAGCCTGTGCATATTTTCCCGCAACAAATGTACCCCCTGGCCATCCAAATGGGGTAAATGAGTGACTCAACCACTCGCTTTGTGCTCGATGCATTTTATTCACTGTGTTGCGCTAAAATGTGCTCTCACGAGTAACTTCCGTGGCGTGTTAAGTGATTCGCGCCTGGCTAACGAAATCAGTTATGATTCACCACTAAATTGACGCGCAACCCATTAATCATCGTTTCTTACGCGTTAATTTGTTTCATCATTGAGTTTGCTCTCTTACTAATATTTTCGTAGCGTGAATAATGCAAAAGTTATTGTTTTCGTTGGTTACTATGCATCATTTTCCGCGAAGAATAATACGGTAAAGGAAACTGTAGAAATGTTTGCGAGACAACTAAGTGAGGGAAAGGATCTCCAATAAAAATTACGAGCATTTTAAAATTTTTTTTGCCAAACAAAATTAATTTTTATCATTATATCTTTAATGAAAACTAGTATAGTCGTAAAGGCGCCTTTACACGAGGAAGTTGATTTCTATGGAACTGCGAGCGTAGCAATGTCTCGACACATTTATACGACTATTTGCAGGAAATAGTTCTGCTTACACATTATGAAAACAATAAATGTGACAATTTCAAAAATCGCTTAATTTTGGCAATCAGTACGTTTGCACATCAAGCTTTTCGAGTTCCTCATGGACTTTATACATTTGTATAAGCATTATTCAATTCATATGTATGAGCATCTATAAAGTTTATGTCGTATAAGAACTACACTGGTCAACAATGAAAATCTTTCAGACTTGAAAATAGCTATTTCTGATTCATTTCATCATGGAAAAAACGAAAATGACACTTAAAGCTCTCAGTTAGCTCTTGGTTCTAGGTATAGCCCATTTAAGTTATAAGGACAATTTTTACGAAATTTGACGCCTGGAGATAGCGTTGGCACATCTGAGCACAGAAGTGATGAGTTACGGTTAATTTTTATAACTTGTAGGAACATTTGTAGTCTAGAGATAATGTTAGCACAACGGAATGTAGGAATCATCAGTCATGCTTGCTAATGTTTTGTGAAATTTTTCATTCTTGTTAATGTTCTGTGATATTCGCTCTGCATATATTGTTTCAAATATTGAATTATATTGAGTTTCTTTTACTTAGTGTGTAAATTATAGATACGAATTATTCTTTAAAAAATAAGTTTTTGTTTTTATTTCGGGTTAGATAGAATCCAGGATGCCACGTAATTGTCAGAACTCTCCTGACAATTGCTGTCATGTGTGTGGTAAGGTGACATTTTCTCTCCAGAAACATCGAATTACTCCAATCATAAAGACAGTATATCACCACTATTTTGGGATGCAATCAGGAAATCTGGACAAGTCATGGGCACCGCATACAATCTGCAATACATGTGCCGTGAACCTACATAGATGGTGAAACAAAATAGTTTGTTCAGTACCGTTTGCCGTCCCAATGATTTTGAGAGAGCCTTCAAATCACATAAACGATTACTATTTCTGCATGATACCCCCACCCCTCTAGAATGGAATGTCCAGAAAAAAGAACCGGACTGTTGAATAATAATTTTATTCCGTTTAAGTAACTCTTACAACAAAAAATATTTTCGTTTAAGAATAAATATTTATCTGTGTAACAATAAGTCCTCCTCTGGTAAATTAATGTGTTGTTTACATTTTTAATCCCTTCTCGTAGTCACGTGATCAGGATTTCGCGGGATATCATGCGATGCTAACTCAGAGTCTAAATGCTACTTGGAGGCAAAATTTAAGTCTGTCTGTCTTCCATGCAAGGGCGAAGCATGGTTAAATAATCCTAAACCAATTTGCCGCCCCTATTCTCTCCTACTCCCGCAGAAATCTGTGCTTACGCATTGAAGTGCCACTTGCAAGTGACTTGCATTGCTGCTGAACGTTATAGAAGTAACTTACGTGAGTTAAGTCACCTCAAGAATCATCATCATCGGTCGTTCATTCCTAAGATTTGTTGACTGAAGCTCTCCATCCTTCCCTATGTAATGCTAGTTCTCTTATTCCCTGGTAATTCTTCTTGTGTACCTTTTTCTTTATTTGGTCTTTCTTTATTTCCTGGCCTATCTCTTGCGACTTTTCCTTCTATTTTTCTTCCAATTATATTCTTCATAAATCCATTGTTGATTTTCAGCATACTCCTCTAACACAATGATTCGAATGCTTTTAATATTTCCTAGTCTGCTTTTCCCTCTTCCCTTGGACTACAACCTTGTCGCAATGGAAGGGCTTGCGTGCTCCGATTACCCCTAGAGCTGCACTGGCGGGAGCAATGCTCCTGGTAGGGTCACCCATGCCAGATTGGTCGAAGTTTAGGAGACAGACGAAGGGTAGTCCGCGCAGCGTCTGTACCTCAGTGAGGCGGCTGTAAAAGACGTCTGACCACAGTGGGGTGGCCTCTGAAGTGATGGTGTCACGTCAAAAACACTATTGAGATAGGCCACGGAATACTATCTCAATTAAAACAAAAACCTTGAAATTATGGACAGTTCTCAAATGATAATGAATCCTGGCAACTACGGGACTCGGCCCAGAGGGCCAGGTGTCGTGCCCGGCAGCGGTGGGAGCAAGGCCCCTGCGGTCGTCATCACACGAAATCCTTGCTCAGACGAAGTAGCAGAAAAGGAAAAGAAGATAAAGAAGAGGAACGAAACAATCAGAATAGGCACGTGGAATGTTAGGACTATGCTGAGGGCGGGGAAGCTAGAGAATATAAAACAAGAAATGGAGAGGGTGGGTGTAGACATCATGGGTCTGGGTGAAGTAAGATGGAAGGGTGACGGGGACTACTGGAGCGTTGGGTATAGAGTAATTTATAGTGGAGGGAATGAAAGTCAGCGCGGGGTTGCATTCGTAATGAACAGCAAAATAGGTAGAAAAGTAGTGTATGCAGAACAGGTGAGTGATAGGATAATAGTCGTGGAACTAAAGGCAGAATCAACGAATTTAGTTATAATCCAGGTTTATATGCCTACCTCTAATCATAAAGAGGAGGAGGTAGATGGGGTGTACGATCAGCTAGAGGAAATAATTGGCAGGGTACCTGGGAGTAAGCACTTGGTATTAATGGGGAATTGGAACGCGGTGGTGGGTGAAGGAAGAGATGGGCGGGAGGTGGGCGATAACGGGCTAGGATCGATTGGAGGGACAGGCGTCTGATTCGGAATTCGTATATGAACCATACGGCGCAGTTTAGGGTAGCCAATGAAGAATCGGGATGGACCACGATAGGACGGGGAGTGCGGCAGGGGTGCCCACTATCGCCGCTGCTTTTTAACGTGCATTCAGAAGAAATGGTAAGGGAGGCATGGGGGGAGGAGGAGGTAGGAATAAAGGTAGGAGGGGAGCTGATAAAATCAGTGAGATTTGCAGATGATCAAGAAGCATTTTCGAAGAGAAGGGAATTGATGAGGGGGGGTCTGAGAAGAGATGTAAAGAAGAGGCTGGTGAAGACCTTAATATGGAGCGTGGCGCTATATGGGTCGGAAACTTGGTCATTGCGAAGGGAGGATGTGCGTAGACTTGAGGCGTTTGAGATATGGGTTTGGAGAAGGATGGAAAAGGTTAGCTGGATGGCGAGGAAGACGAACGAGGAGGTATTGGATATGGTCGGAGAGGAGAGGGAGCTTGTGGCAGAGGTTCGGAGAAGGCAGAAGAGATGGATGGAGGAGGTTTTGAGAGGAGAGGGCATGTTGAAGAGTGTGATAGAGGGGAGAACACTGGGGAAGCGTGGAAGAGGAAGGAAGATAGGAATTCTCGACGAAATAAGAGGAGCTAGAAGATATGAAGAATTGATGAGGGATCTAACGGCGCGCCATCCTTAGGAGGGAAAGCGAGACAATGTCTATGAGGTTGGGATGCAGAATGGAGACTGTCCATGAACCTACCAATCAGCTGGTAGAATACTTGAATGAAATGAATGAGTCTGCTTTTCCAATGGCATTTGTTTCTAATCCATGGAGTACCACGCTCCGCAAGAATACTTTCTCGTTTTCTTTCCTCGATCGTAGTCCTATCTTCAAACGGGGAAACAGTACGTGAAAGCATTCGTGCGGAGCATGGCACTCTATGGATCGGAAACATGGACCATTGGCAAATCAGATCGGAAGAGATTAGATGCATTCGAAACCTTGTGTTGGAAGAGGATTCTGAAGATCAAATGGAAAGATAAAATAAGAAATGGAGACGTACACAGATGGATCATATGTGGTAATTTAAGTACCGGCAAAAGCGATTCATGAAAAATACTTGGGAAACCTTATTCATGACGCTAAGTCAAGATAGGCGTAGTCTAACGTGTAGCATGGGGCTCATTGTTAGAGAATGCTGGACATTTGAGGAATGAGAATTTGGGTTGATCGGAGATTTCTAAGATGTGGAATTGGATGAAGTAAGGGTGAACAGACAGACGGTGAGTAATGCTCTCTATGACCAGCGGGAGAGGATCTTCTTGGAGGAAATTTAAAAAAGGCCGTGAAAGTGGACAACATATAGGCTGTGGTCGAATAATTGTTGGAGTGAGTATTGCTGTGTGATAGAAAAAAGGATATTAGCAATGCAGATAGAACTGGAGCACGAGATGTCTAAAAGTGCTTTAGAATTCCTTATGCTAATAATATTTAATAATTTAGTTAAGTCCCTTAAAAAAACGTACCTATGATCGACAGAGTTATCATTGATGATGTTTTATGGCCCGTATATTTATCGTCCATGTTATTTACCATATTTCAGTGTTCCTTTCCGTTCTTTTGCTTCAAAAGGCAGCAATTTAAATCTGCTGCTTCAGTAAAGTGTCTTCAGTTTAAATTCCATTGAAGTTACGTCATTATCCCCGAAATTAAAATCTCGATTTCATAGCATGAAATTCCTTAATGAAATGCAGGCATTGACATTTATTTGATCTTTTTATCGTGACATCTTTTAAGGATGAGTTTGTACTGCATATTTTGAATCAGCTCCCTTTTTAACCGCCTTGGGATAAAATAGTTTATCTTCATCGTTTGGTAGTCAATATAATCTTGAAAAGCGGCACAATCATCCTTTTATTGCCTTTTTATGAATTACAAATATGTAAAATGAAGGATAAGAGCTGATCTCTTAATGTTATCCGCTTGTAAATGAAGAGGATATGACGTAAATTTTAATATGAAACATCATTTTCCACGAAACAAACAAGCCATTGATGGTTTGGCATGAAAATTGTTCCTTATTGCGGAAGAAAGCTTGATATCTGAGCCAAAGCTTTCTGTTTATGTCGAAGGATTATATCAGAAACCCTGAGTTCGCTTCCTTATTTTTCTCGTCGGAATAACTTCATTTATATTACTTCTCGTTACATCGATTGACTCAGCTGTGTTTTGCCAGCGCTCGTCTGCTGTGATCGATCGATAAGTTATGCGTGGTAATGGGGAGTAAATGTTGGTTACACACCGTGCGCTACCAGGCGAGATAAACAAATGCACGTCATAGTCGTAGGGCGCCGGCTAGCCGTGGTTGCGGGGAAACGAATTAAATTCCTGGGATTACGCATCGCGGCGCTAATCAAAACAATGCGAAAGCGCTCATCTCCTCTGCGGTCGTCGAGGTCAGTGAATGGCTGCGGATTCGAGAGCCAAGACAATTAATAAATCCCCGGCTGCTTCAATCCGACCTTACTAGTTTTCCACATCTTTCCCTCTCTGCTCGGGTCCCGTTGCCAACTTTCTGTCCATGGTCAATAAACTCGGGTTACGTCGCGTGTTATGCGCCACCTCAAGGGCGGGATTACGATCAACGTTTTCTGACGTTACAGAAACGGACGGTAGCATCCAGTTTTCCGGCGGCATCTCCTCAAGGAGGAGTGTTTACACTGGCAAGTTTATTGCACAAGTCACTTGCAGCAAGAAACTTTCTATGGAAATTTCAGGTGTAAACTGCTCAGAAAGTCCGCTTGGAGAACTTTTAAAATCTTGGGCAATTCGCTTGCCGAATTGTATTCTTGTTTGGGTAAACAGCAACCAATCTGGCTCCGCTCTTACTCGGGAAAACCTTTTCGTCAGAGTAAAATCCTCCGCAAGCTCTTGCAGAAGAAATTTCTGGAAGTAACTTACCAGTGTAAATCCACCCTGACGTTTGACTGGAGTATCGGCGCCAATAGTTGGCCGATTTTGTAAATGGAGTTCTAAACGGTTTGTATGTAAATTTCAGGTGTAAACTGCTCAGAAAGTCCGCTTGGAGAACTTTTAAAATCTTCGGCAATTCGCTTGCCGAATTGTATTCTTGCTTGGGTAAACAGCAACCAATCTGGCTCCGCTCTTACTCGGGAAAACCTTTTCGTCAGAGTAAAATCCTCCGCAAGCTCTTGCAGAAGAAATTTCTGGAAGTAACTTACCAGTGTAAATCCACCCTGACGTTTGACTGGAGTATCGGCGCCAATAGTTGGACGATTTTGTAAATGGAGTTCTAAACGTTTGCAAATAGATCTGTTGATTTTCATTTTTTTAATAAAAAAATTAAACAATCCGCAAAAATACTGACAGATATTTCTTCAATAAGTTTAATTTCTTCAATAAGGCTTCTTATGTTTCATTGTAAGGTTAAAAAAAAAGCTGGTGAATCAGGAAATGAAATTTAGCAAATATTGACTGAAATCTCTCCTCTGACCGGCTGCCGGTGATGTAGCGTGGTGGAAAAGTTAATATTTGAGGGCTGGATTGCGATTTACGTGACGGAAACTGACGGTGGCGTTTATTTTTCTGTTGTCCTCATATATTATTGCATATAGCATTGCAAATAGCATATTACTGTACTATGACTGTAGTGTCAGCGCCAATTTTTGACCGATTTTTAAAAGGACTTTCTAAAGGGTTACGCAGTTGCTGTTTATGTTCATATTTTATTATTAAATATAAACAATCCACAAAAATACTTGAAAGTATTGCTTAAGGAAGGTTAATTATGTTTCTTTGCAAAGTTAAAAGGTAAGATGAACAATTTGGAAGCGAAATTTTGTAAATACAAAATTAAAAGCTTTCCTCGATCATTCGTTTTGTTTATTTGATAACATGCACTTCATAGCGTTCAAGTTTTGACACCTATCTTATGTTCTTGACATTGTTAATTGAGACATTGGATTCGGTAAAAGAGAAGAGCCAAAGAGACTCATGTCGTGCCATAAAATGAAGACATTTATTTATCTATCAATCAGTCTATTATCAATTGGGATCATATATTGGAATTATCCTGCTGGAAATAAGCCTCTTTGAGGCCAATCTACGCCTTACTTTTCCGATTTGAAATAAAGCGTAATTTTATACGTAAGAAATCTAGTTTCCGCAAATCTTCTTGACGTTGACTTCGGTAGCCTCACGGTCTTAAACATATGCTAGACAATAATAAGGTTCACGATTTGCACCTCTTAGACATTAGTATTGGGTGTTTCCTGAAAATATCAGACGTACTTCGGCCCGTCTTAAACAATCTTTCTCATTCCCGTTCCCGTTTTGTATTTAGCTATCGCCTTTATAGAGGCCTCGGTTGGGCACATAACTAATCCTCAGGATTGGTTCCGTAATTATGAATGGTAATAAAGTATTCCACCTTCATTTCTTACTCATTGCTTTGCCTGGAAGAAAAAACTATTAATGCATAAATGGCGTTAAACATGACCGCGAAAACGCGGATGGGGAAGTGTTCAGGGAATCCGTAATGGCTCAACAGATGCTATTATTCCGCTGCAGTTATCTTCTATCCCGCAATATTTATGTTTGTTCTAGTATTTATCCAACGTGGCGATACTAACAGAGTATTTCATCATGACTCACTCACTCAGAGATAATTCCAGAGATTTGTTAGGTGAGATTTAGTACTCATCTCAGTAGAGGGAAATTTACAGAGGGTAACCGTGACTAATTGCTTCACTGGTTACACCTTCGTTTTCCCACTATTTCGAATTATGTTCCCATTATGTTGACATATTTCTCACACTGTTCATTTTAGAAAATCGGTTGAGACGACTAATGGTATGCGGATTCAAGGTGGTTTTATTCGTGAAGGCTTGATCTGTGTTTAATTCCCGGGCCAAAATTTCCATGGCTCTGCCCACTCTAAAAGTGCTCACTTAACATTCAAAGTGTGCGATTCATATGATAATGTCAAGTACCTCAAATGAAACAGCCTCTATACGATGGATTACGAGTAGAAGTACAATTTTTGTATACCCACGAATTCAAGTGGTTATTAATATTTCATTCATCACCCCCATGAATCCGCGTGTATCCAAAATTACTAATTATTTTCATGTAGGCTAAAATGGTTGCTTAATTTTCCCTCTTTGTGATGCTGACTGCCTGCGTATTTAATTCTAGGGAACACGATTCACCATGCTTACCGTCTTCTTCTCCTGTCTCACTCAATTAGCCACCAGCAGCTTACTGTATTCAACTAAGCTGCCTAAATATTTTGCGCGATTTTTTTCCGTTTTATTATAATTTTTCATTTTTATCTAAAAACCAGCATGTAAATATGTAAAATAATAAAAAAATTTCATCACCTCGATACGTAGATTTATTTCATAGAGCAGAAAAATCTTGTACACGAAATTTTGCGTGCTTCGACGGCAACCAATTCGTTTGTATACCTTTAATGTTATAAATTCACGTTTGTCGTTACATTTTAATGTCGCATGCCCTTTTCCATCATGAACTTTTACAATAACCATCTGTATTTCCTTTTTCTCCCATATTTTGAATTATTCATTGCTTTCTTGGGACTTTTCCAGGCTCCTAAATATCGCGTAGAGTGTTGGTTACGGATCCCAGTGTTGGTGAATGATTATTACTATGTGAATTTCACATATTTGTGTGATCACTAGCTAATGAAAACGTTAAAGTTACTGCACGGTCCGTTCCGAATTTATTTTACTTTGTATATAGCAAACATCTTCATGTTTAAAGTTTAGTTTTACTTCGTGGACAGTGGCGCTCAGCGCACGAACCTAACAGGTACCGTGTATATGATGTACGGTACCTGTGAGGACACCTCTCTCCTTAAAGCTTTCATGAATTTTACAGTGTAAGAGGACGTTGTGGCTTTCCGATAAGCCAGCATAAGTTTACAATATCCAACCTTCGACACTATTGAGTTATATTTTTTCAAGTCAATAAATCAAAGAGAACGAATAGCTTGTTAGAATAATGTATCCGGTTTTACATTGTGAAATTATCGCTAACAAGCTGCTCTTTGCTTCAACGATTCGGATGTTCTTTATCCTCCATGAGCCAGTCGTCGTAACAGTGCATCAATCAAGAATTCTTCTCGCATTTTAGTGCATAAGTTTCAGTTGCATTTCCTCGTCATAAATTCATTAGAATCAACTCACGTGCAAAGACGCGAGACCTAGTCCTATGTATCTGTCCCGGATATGTTTTCCCCTCCAGCGTCGTCTACAAGAAATCATCCCATGACCTAAGAATTAATTTATGAATGGAGTATTCTCTTCATTTCTTGATGTGTGAATGGTTTTCGACGTTTCTTGAAATAAAGAAAAGGCAGTGCGGTATAACTAATACCGATCATTATTCATTCAAAGACGTAACTACTTAACGCGGGTCATTGCGGGAGTCCTTGACCATTGTGTGTTTTAGTTCACTCACAATTAGTAAGGTACTGATTGTGAGGCACTACGGCAAAGAAAGAGACAAAAATAAGATGGAGTAGGTACTTGGCCTCGCAATATTACGGATTCCTCTGATTGGAGAACATTATTCTTGGTGCTCCAAAACGCGTGCTAGCCTTACTAGACGGAAACACTAGTGATGATCCACATATGATACGTACTCGTTACACGAATCGCGTCAATACTCATGTGGATTGTTTGTGTCTCTGTTGTGAATGTTCCACCGTAAAATAACTTAATTATCATATCATTCATTTCTGGCAATTTGTAGAAAGTGAATTAAAACTAACTAGGTAGTTGAAAAAGAACTAGTAATTTATGAAAAGCAAAATACTATCTTTCCGCGCTTTTTTCTTCGCAAATTATACTTGGAATTTCATTTTTTTCAGTGCGAGAATGAGTGAAACAAGGGGGAATATAATATTTCTCGACCTATTATAAATAGCATTTTCGCGAAAAACCGTTTATAAGCAGCAATTTCGCTCAGGGAATTTAAATTTGATCATATTCAGTCCTCAATCCGTCTGAGTTTTTGCGCTATTAGCAAATCATTACAGGAACTGAAGTAAATAATGCGTTAGTTTAGGTGAAATGGCGGCATGTCAACTCAAATGGCCGGCAAAAAGTGCTTGTTGAAAATATAATTGTCAAATAATCTGCCTGTTTTGTGTCTTAATCTCGTTGTCTCATAGCTTAGGCTTGTAATTAGTGAAAGCATATGTTTTTAGCTATTCAAACGAAGTATTGATGCTTCTGAAACGTGATGCATGAAAATTTGATTCAAGTTAGGCTTTAAGATGGCCTTGGGCGTAGGTTAGACGATGCGATGCAACCTTGGCAGTTAGAGAACAGGGATACCCAAAATTCCTGCTAAAATAGCTGGTAATGCCCAAAATCCTGCTTATGAGTAGACAGAATGAAGCAGCCTTATGCAGCGACAGATTCGCAGATGCGGTTCCCCACCTCCATTCCGGCGAGATCACGTTGCCGAACACGGGCTTCGTCGCGCCTTTAAGGTGCGCAGGTCGTGAAATATGGCGACCTTCGTGGAATTTATGCGCGCGCGCTTTAAAGGAGGGACTCTTCCGCCGTCGTGGGAGTATTTTTAATGGGACGGGGGAATGGGGAGCGGCGACTCAATCTTTAAGTGCACTCTTAAAAGAGTCTTCTCCGGATGAGGTCGATTGGATTGCACTCCCGTGGAGCGATGGAAGCGCCCCGAAGAGGGAGTGGCGAGAGCAAAAGAATTGAATGACGTCTCGCGCGAGCTAACAAGTGGCCCTCGTGCTGCGTACCTTCCAAGGAGGTTGGAAAATAAATTGAGGCGACATTTGGATTGATTCTGGAAACTAATTCCGCCAATTTCTTTTCTTATTTCATCAAAGTATCATCATATATTATTAAAATAAATGAAGAATGGTGCTTTTTTAAAAATATTTATCTTCATTTTATCTAGTCCCATTATAATATTATATGTATATGAATTTTGCATGGCATGTATTGCAGATTCACTCATTAATATAATATATCTTGGGTATAATCATATCCAGTCCTTGAAAAAATACTCGGACTCTTTTATAAAGGTGAAATGAGAGGAGTCTCTGGTTTTATTGGTTGGAAAAAATGGTCAGTGAAGTCTGAGCCCTGTGTGACCCATCGGTCGACTCTTAAAGGCCACAAGAAATCGCCATTATCCTTGCTCGTATTGATGCCGCAACCCACCGCCCATGGCATCAGAAATTCCGCGTCATGTGCTAAACATGAGGACCCTGTTTGGGATTGTGTAACGTTGGCGGTGATTTTTTTACAGCTGTAAGCTCGTGATTTCCGCGGTCATTGGTGGTGACTGTGGTTGGTTTGGAGTGATGAAAGAGGAAGGGGATAATAAAAAGAACTCTGCCCAACAGGAATAAAGTGGGACTTGAATTGAGCGAATTATCTTTTATAACTTTTTCACTGTGGAATATTCGTAGGGTTAGCAGTTATCACACTAGGGTAACCGACGGCTGAGGTAATTTTTTCCTGTAAGAATCGTTGGATACTTAAGTTCTGAGGCATTTATGGGAGTATTTGCACTTGGGAGAAGGATGGAGAGATGTCGAGCGTCGGTATTATTTATTATTATTTTATAATATACAGAAGACAGCCTCAGGGGCCTTTTACATCGGGCATTATTATAACAGGCAACAACGATCTAGCGCACACATCCATGCCCTTGGAGGTGAAAATTCTATCCAGGTGGGATTCGAACCCGCGACCCTCAGGTTTTCATGCAAGGACTCAAGGACCCGCCGTCATCGACGCCAGCAAACTCACAGAAAAAGTTGCCACGGCATCCAAAAGATAACATCCCATCGAGCCTACATTCCACAAAAAATATTCCACTGCTGTGCGGGATATAATTCATGTCCTCGTGATGGTAAGCTTACCCGATCCCCGATCGTAAATTAGAACCGAATTCTCCCCAAAATATCTTGAAGCCTTTCGCAATGGACTCAGTACGTTTTTCTTTGCGTAGGTCACGACTTACCATATCTTCCCCCAATGTATTAACCTCCACTTTCCTTAAATTATGCTAAATTTGTGAAATCGGGAACTTTTCAATACCTTCCGAAGCGCGATATTCCACAGGAGAAAAATCATTCGCCTTGACCGGGATTCGAACCCGGATCCCTCGATTTCGCGCCGAGTGCTTTAAGCAGTTAAGCTACCGAGGTCTCCTTCTCCCCTGTGGATTATTGGTGGCTTTATAGCAAAATGGTGGTCAAGACTGCTAGACATATGATGGCGAAGACTGTGGCGCTTAGCGCACGACTTGGACTGCTAATGACATCATATGTCTAGCAGTCTTGACCACTATGTTCCTATAAAGCCACCAATAATCCACAGGGGAGAAGGACGCCTCGGTAGCTGGTTAAAGCACTCGGCGCGAAATCGAGGGATCCGGGTTCGAATCCCGATCAAGGCGAATGATTTTTCTCCTGTGGAATATCGCACTTATGTGCACTTGCAGGTGACTCCGTAAAGGTTACTACCGTGGCTAGTCCCGGTATCCTCAAAACCTTCCGAAGCATTAATTAATGAACAGAATTATACAATGATGGTTTTCCATCCTGCTACGCTGAACAGCGTTGAAATGCGTGGAAAAAAATGTGCCATTGCCAAGATTGGGTGGCGTAGTCGTCTGCGTACTTGCTCAGCAACCAAAGGTTCAATTCAGCCCCATTTTTTTAAGGCAATTCCTAAGAGTTATCCTAGATTGTTTTTGGTCGTAAACTTTTAATTAGACTGAAATATGTTCAAACATTATTATGTATCATAAAAGAACGCATGTGAACTTTACTATTATGAAGTAAGTGATTAGCGAGTAATATGTAATTAGCATAAGGGAGAAAAAAATTTCAGAATCACGCAGTTCATCTTCAATCTTTTATAAAAATAATTTGCAAAAGATACGATTCAACATGCATAGATAACATTTTGAATAACGCAATAATTTTCATAGTGAAACTTTCACGATAGTAATTTGCAAGAAAATCAGGTTATTTCACAAAGTACTAAAATGATAAATGGTGTTATAATACTTAACTTAGTTTTTTCTTCTCATAACGTAGACCGAATCATGATATTACACGTGTTGTTTTGGTGCTCGAAAGAGGCAGGAGAGCACTTTAACCTTCGATGAAGGCCGTCGGAAACTGTTAATTGTTGCTGTTTTGAGCCATCACTTCGAATAAATCACCCTTTGCATACTCGGCCTTCCAAGCATTTTATCTCGCAAGACGTGCAAAATTATAAGGCCGTCACATTTTTCTTTCCTCGCTTCAAAGAGAATTATTTACAGTCAGGTTCATCGTAGATTATGCGTCGGATTGATGTTCTACTTATGTTTTCTAACCCGTGCGCATCACTTTTAGCTTGAGCATGGAAGTTCTACTCTACACTGATGTTCCTCGCCTCGTCATCATAAATTTTATCCAATAATGGAGGAAACCTGGATACGGAGCGAAAGTGGAAAAGATTAGTCTAACATAAGAGCGATGAGCACAGCTAAAAACATTTTTTCAATTTTTTTAGAAAATCGCTTTTTTATTTTATTTTTTATGACTATTTAGTTTTCATAATAATAATAATAGAAATAATTTATTTAACACTTGCAGGTATTCCCTAATTACAAGCGTTGTAATAAAAACAAAATAAATTACAATACAAAGAAGTCATAAATTAAAATATATATAATAGTGATAATAAAATGAATAAATAAAATAAATACATTCAACAAATCTTACTGAAGCGAGCATTTTCCTCCTTAGACTCGTCAGTGGGTCAGTCAGAAATAGGGTTCTGGGCAATCTAGAAGAACTATGCCAAATGAAGTGCTATTTCAGATACATGAATCATTTCTGAGTTTTCATGCGAAATTTCAAATTCATATCTCAAAAAAAGCCATTTTGGACTTTTGGCCAGCTTTTTCCGATTTCCGACCACTGTGCCGCGTTACATCCACTCTCCCAAAATGACTTCGAAAGAGTGGAGTATGCCTAGTTCTTCGCGTAGGAACGTTTATATCTACTAAACCAGGGAGATGTCTCGAGTCAATTGCCCCATTCAAAATGTTACTTAGAAAAATAACATCGGCAGTTTTCCTTCTGACTTCTAGAGGAGTAAGGTGAAAATCCTTGTACAAATTGGGGTAGTCATTTTTATTTTTGCAGGACCATTGTATTTGAGACATAACCATTGCACAAAGTGTATTTTTTCTATGGCCACTGAGTATTTTATGATGTGGGTTCCATATAACACTGCCGTACTCCAGAACAGGTTGAACTAAGGAGCAGTATGTACGAGTGCAAGTATCAATAGGGAAATTACAAACAAAATTCCGCTTTAGGAACCCCAAGAGGCGATAAGCTTTGGAGAAAATCGTTAGATAGTGCGCATTAAAGTTCAGTTTGTTATCAATTTCGGCACTCAAGTCGGTGAAAAAAGTCATAATATTGTATTGCTAGTTGAAGTCCACATTTGTGCCAAATTTCAAAGCTCTTAAGTTATTGGGAAGAGGGTGAAAATGAGGTAGTAAGATTTCACTGGCATCCACAGATATTTCAGTGAATTTTTTAATAAAAGCGTTTAAAAAAGGTTTGCCCTTGTCGTTGGAGAGATAGTTGTAACACTTACGTACGTCAATATTATTGCCATGTTTTTTAGTATCCACAGACATTTTGGTGACTCTGAATTAAATAAAGAAAAGAAAAAAAGTGTGGAATGTACAAAGCAAGAAATTCTTTCATCTGAATAAAAGCGGTTTAAACATTTTTGCCCTGGGCGTTAGAGAAACTTGAGATCTACTATAATAATCGCCGATGTGTATATATATGTGTCATTAACTTTCACATAAGAAATACACGTGAACCTGAATCTTCATTTGGCCTCAGACCTTTTTTATTAGAAAAATTAAATTAGAAATAGTGGTTTTCTGTCAATGTGAAAGGTACAACTAGAAATAAAAGTAAATAAAGATTCTTATTCCTTCAATAGAATTTTATATTCGGGTCGAAATTACGAAATATTTGCTAAAACGTAACTATTTTTCGCAATATTTTAGCCATTTTGAGTCATCGTCCCCATGACGACTATACTTATTGTTTAAGTGGAGATTCCGTGTATATCCATTAACTCAATGATTCTTTGCACTAAATAAGAAATGAATGGTTTATTAAAGTCAAAGTTAATGACTAGCAGACCTGCTGCCTGCTTTGCAGGTGGTCTCTGTCTGGTAAGCTCTTGAGGCGGACTTGAGGTGTTTTTCCATTTTTTTGCACCAATCAAGTGGAAGCAGTAGGAAATGTGGCTAAATGAGTGTACATGTTTTCCAAAAATGAAAAAAAAACATTGAAAATAGTTTATGAAACATAAGTAAACATTTTGGAGTAAAAAAGTCATAATATTGAGTTTTTCTGTGCAATGCACATTGCGTTGTTTTCCGTCTCCCACTGACAATTTTACTTTCCAAAAACAGCAAAACAATTGTGTAATTCAGTTTTTACGGATTATGAGCTTAATAGCTAACCATCCCATTCTGCATATAATACATGCATTTCATATGCTAACCTATTTAAGTGAACCCGGGAGTCCCGAGAAAGGTTGACTCGCTCTGAAAAAGTGAACCCGGCAGTCCCGAAAGTCCCCAGAATCGACCTAAATTTAAACTCTCAAAAACCACGGTTTTTTGCATTTTTCTTTGCACCACCAACTGCTAAAAATCCACAACTACTACCAAATCATACAGACATATAATCCCCATTTTTAATGCACCAAACCTCATTTCTGTAGCTCAAAACTTGAGAGAGAAATAAACAAAATAGATACAGAATGCCTGACTGACTGACACGCTACAAAATTAATATATATTGATAATATTTTAAATGATAAATCGAAATTTTATTTTTACTATTAAATGATAATTTTCTAAAATATATTTCATCGAAACATTTGACGATGTTTTGTAGTTTATGTGATGTTTTCGTTGATGCAACATAAATGTTCACAGACGATCAGTTTTTGCATTAGTTCAAATAGCGAGATTAAAGAGCGAAAATGTAGCAATATTTAACATTGTGAGAGCAAGGTAAAATTTATAACTTATTTAAATTGGCCAATGACTAAACTAATTCTCTAATGCTTTATTTGTGACGCAAGTAGTAAGGAGTATGTAAATTACAGAATGCACTTATCCAAACTTCCTACGGAGTGTTTTTTTATATTCCATCGACTTAAGACACTGCTGTAAAGCATAGCAATTAATTTTAATCAATTTTGGTAATATAGGTTCTGATTTTATTTTGAACTGCGCCATCTAAAAAATTAATGTGAGGCAGGAAAATGTTACAGAATCAGTCAGGCGTCGAAAAGCAAGAGCTGCGTACATGAGAGCATACAGAGTGTAGCAAACAGAAGGTGCTGCGAGGTGGAGGAGAGAACAAAATGCTCTTACTCAGAGGATGCGACGCTCCAGGGAGGCAAGAGAAGATACTGAGAATATACTGCATCAGAATCAGATTGAACAGGTAAATAGAAATAGAGAAAGTGTAAGGGCTGAGTCTATTCTTCGAAATGAATCTTAATACCAGCAATTGGGTTGACTGAATGTTGTGATTCGGGGAAGAGAAAATACGATTAATAGAGAAACAGAAGAACACATAGAAGGAGGATGATTTCAGGTTCATGGTGAAGAGCTGAAGAAAGAATCAGTAATGAGACTGAAGAACAAAGAGAACGGAGGAGATTTTTTTTCGTCCCGTTGATATTCAACGGGCACCTTCTCTAGTGTTTATATAATTTACGTAAATTTCACTGGAATTTTTACGTGCGCTATTTCTATGAGAACTGAAATACCTACTGACGACTTATGAGATGCAATCGTAGTAAAGTGTGAAATTAAATTCGTTGGATAAAGAAGCACGATGACGAAGAATTTTTGCATGAGCCTAAATGGAGTGCTGGTTGCTCCCGAATAAAGAAAATATTTTAGCCAATGAGGGAAATATTGAAAGTTAGAGAATAGTTGAAGTGTGAATTAGAAAGTTAAAGACTTGCTGATCAACAGAAACTAGGGAGGAAGACGTCATGCGCTTACTCGGAAATTATTAGGGGAAGAAATGATGAGGAAGATAAGAGTGACGAGAAGGCTACGTAGTTAAAAATATTCAGAGGAAAAACTCATCGAGGATGTAGATTAATTTTTAAAGCGAAAATCAACTCCGTACTCTCAGATGTTTTAGCATTTTACTTTGGGGAAGATGAATTATTTTCCGTAATAAAAACATTTTTCATCACTGGAGCCTTTTGTCTGTAGTTAGAACATGCCACGGGCAGGGTTCTGAATTGTCACGAGCAAAACATAAATGATCAAATATTTTTTCGCAGCCTTGTTTCATTTCCGCAAAAATATTTAATGGCTTTAGCCTTAGAATCATCATCATCATTATCCCTTGATGATCCAAGTTGTTTTGATTCCGAGCACAAAAGCGCGGGATTTATGATTACACTTGAGTGAACTCATCCACATTTTATCTACTTCGATGAATATCCATCGCTGATTTCGCAAATTTCGCTTAACTTAGAAAGTTAGATTCTCTCTGTATACCTGTTTCATCTTCGATCACGACTGCATGATTTTTTACGTCGAAAGTTGGCAGTTATCAAGTAATCCGTGCATTATTATTCGTTTTGCTTTAAATGTGATTATTCAGCTTTTGATGAGAATCAACCCACCTTCATTGCTCTTCTTTGGAAAATACTTTATAGTATTCACGATGACATTGGCGTCTCCTGTCAGCGTTGTGGCAAATTAGTTCATTATAATCTCTTTAAGCCTGTATTCGAACGCCACTCCATCTTTAATCGTGTCCTCTATTTCGTAAACCTCTGCTCATTTTCTGTTTATCTCCCAGTTTTTCTTACTGGAAATACTCCGATGCTCTTACAATTCTCGTCTTGCTATGAATTATTTCCAAAAGGGCCTTGTAAAAAGAGTTTGGGTAAATGTGGCTGTGAGCTAGCGTAACAGGTTCCAGCATACTTTCTCAATATATTGCTAATAAAATAAACGCAAGTGCCTGCATAATTTTTCCAGTAAGCTTCAGGAGAATCGCCGCTATTTCATTGGGATGGAGCATGCTAAATATCCCCTCGGAAAACCCGTGAGAATAGCGACGCTGTATGCGTATTATCTGTCTTCATATACATTTTTACTCTATACCCATTTTACCTAATGAAACTCCCATTCCCTTCGCTAGCCTACCACTGAATTGAAATGATTGCAATTATTGTAATAGTTCTAGCTTTTACTCAGCGCCTCTTCAATCATCACCATAAACGATTTCTTCAAGCTGTTAATAGCTCACCGTTGGCAGTTGTATCTCATCGCTGTAGGCAGGGAAAAAACTCATATTTTTTTATGAAAGCCGAAAGAAAATATTTCCAGTTTAACCACAACTTAATGCATCTAGTAGGAGTTATCACCTTCATATATAACTCCATATACCTGTCGTTGTACTTTCACTACGACACCGTTTTGTAAATAGCTCCCCTGCGTAACCAGAGGAGCAATGTAATATTGTTCAGTTGTCATAGCTGAGACGCTTCTACATGGATATGTAGATAGTTAATGAAATTTCTCCCCAAGACTACGTTCCGACTCTAAACAGTATGTTAACACTGGAACCAGTTTCCATCAAATCCAGGGTACTTACCAATAAACCAGGGACTCGAATTTCATCGATAGAATTTCACAATCTGTCGCCGGATGATGCGCCTTTCCCTGTATCCCCTCTTTGTTCTCCTTTCTTCTATTTTACATGCCCTTTTCTTTAATTTTAGTGTTTCCTATGAAATTCCTTAGATGTTTCACTGAGAGAAATTTTGTTTTTGAATATATTTTACTTATATTTTCTAAATACCCACTGAGATGCAAGCTTGGGGTGTACGGTAGTATCATTGGGCATTTAATGGCGTTTTAATATTTAGGCTTTGATTTGTCCAGTCATGGTAATATTGAAAATTAATATCGACAACAAGTCAATAAAGCAAACAAGGTAGCCGGCTGCATGAATGACAGTGTCTAGAAAATCAAAAAAATATGAGCAGAAAATAAAACCAAAATTTATAAAGCTATCATTAGACTTATCACCATACCATAAACCTCAAAAACGAAGCTGATAATGGTGACAACAGAGATGAGAGTACCCCGTTGACAGTCTGGAAAGACCTTTTTAGACTATGACAGAAACGACGATGTAAGAAGAACATGTCAGATCGAAAGTACTGTTGACTGGGTGAGCAAGAGAAAATAGTATGGAATGATCATATAAGTGGGATGGATAATATTGGAACTGTAAGGATTGCTCGAGACAACATACCAATTGGTAGACGAAGTGTAGGACGACCCAGAATACTGCTGCAGACATAACTAAGTAGTCATTTACATTTTCTGAACCTAAAACTACAATGAGAGGAAAATATGATCTATACACCCACCTAAAGACCTTCAGATCTAAACTTTTCTTGTTTTTTGAACAAGTACAGGTCAACAACTTGACGCACTTTCAGCAGTGCAAGGTCTTCATGGCTGAAGCAACAGCTGAGTTCCTCACGTCATTTGCATGCGAAATCATCAAAGACCTCCTGCTGCAGTTTCAGCCGCGGTTTTCTGACTTTGATTCAAAGACAGAAGAAGGGAGACAGTTTCAAAACCCATTTGAACCAGATGTGGTCAGTTTCCCAGATGATACAGCTGGAGGTCATTGAGTTGCAAGCAAATGACCTCCTTAGGGACAAATTCAAAGAAGGGCTGGTAGGTTTTTACCAGTTTTTGCCCAAGGAAGACATTCCTAATGTCAAAACTTTTCCATCAAGGTACCTTTTAATCTTTGGAACAACATACCTGTGTGAAAAAACATTTTCAATAATGACATACGTGAGGAACAATTTGAGGACAAACTTGTCTGATGATAATCGGAGGTCTCTGTTGATATTAGGGACATCAAATCTAAAGTTAGACATGTCTGCTATTTTGGCATCCAGGAAAAAATTTCACCATTCCCTCTAATACAGTTGTTCATGTGTAGGGTATCAATGTGTTAATAAATAATAACTGAATAAAATAATATTAAATAAATAATTAAAAACAACCTCCGAGTTTTAATTCTTTTTCATTTGGACCTCGAGTGTGTAGTCGGCCTCCGAACTGCTGTTTGATAGTTAATGCGGCCCTCGGGCTGAAAAGTTTGGAGACCCCTGCTCTAAATCTAGGCTCAAGGGTCTATTCTGGCTGTCATATAGCTCCTCTACGTATTCTCTCCCTTTCCTGAATATCTTCCTGTTCGATCAATATCTTCCCTGTTTTGTCCTTAACCTTTGGTATCGTTTGCCCTCTTTTACCACTCGATAACACTTTCACCTTTGCGTACAAAGCACCCACTTCCCCCTCCTCCTGCAGATTTTCCATTTCCTCGCATTGTCCCTCCCACCAGTTTCCTTTTGCCCTATTGGTCACTCGCCGGAGTTTATCATTCAATTCCCTGTCTCTCCTCCATTTTCTTTATCATTTCTTCCCTTCGTTACCCACTGCCTCTAACCCTCTTCTTTTCCACCGTAACCATAGTTTTTTGCTAATATTTTTCAAAATTATGAATTGATTGTTATTTTGCGTTCCTAATGTACAAAAATAGCTTAGCGGGCATGTTAATGGGTGATTACCGTTTAATTCAGATGCGAAAATTAATGTGAGGAACGATTATATTATAACAATCGCGAGATATGAATGCATCGTGTCTTCCATCGGTCTGTTTTTTCCTCGTTGGAAAAAAATAAAACACATTATGAATCATAGGGAGAAAGAAGATGATTCTCGAGAGTGGGTGGCTTGACGTTACGAGGCATTTCTCTCCGTAATTGATCGCCCATACGTAAGAATATAAAGTCTCCTTTTGCACCTTAAATCCTCCATTATCCCAGCGCGCACCTTGGGAGGAGGATCCGTATAAAAATAAGCGGGCGGCTTCCATGTATATTCGATATCACGTGGATCACGAGCGTGGAATGTGATCGCGTTACAAAACAATATTACGCGGAGGAGTAGCAGGGGAATGGGGGGGAAGGAAAGGGGAATGGTGGTTGTTGAGCGGGATAAAAGTTTTAATGCACCGCCTACCTCCACCTAGCCGGGTAGCATACTCTCTCAGTCCCTCGCCGACGTCAAACACGAGTTAGTTAGCCGCCAGGTCTTCCGTCGCGATAACCGACAAGTATTTAGCGAGCCGGTGGACCATGCACGGAGTCGCCAGTCGGAAGCGTCGATTTGTGGAGCCCTTGCCCGGGTCGGATTCGTCGACGTGCTCAAGACATTCGTCTCCCGTCGGTCTACGAAATGGGTGAGGTTGCAAGCTTTTTATAACGTTCCTCGAAGTGTTTCGTTTTGTTTTCATTGCTCGGTCGGACATGAATCGTGAACAAAAGTGGCGATCGCTCAAAGTCTCAAGTCCTTGTGTAGCATTTGTGTCATAATTTGTTATTATTTTTTGTCGCCTTTCGGTTTTCTATGCTGAAGGTTGTAGTTCATAATCTGCACTTGGAGCGTTTCACTGTTCGCGCGTTTTTGTTTCAATATTTTTTTTAGATTGAGCAAAACATTTCCTATTTATCCCGAAAAAGGTCCCTTTTGATCATTTATACAAACATTTCTGGAGACAGAGAGCTGCAGGACTTAAAGAGGATAATGAGCGCTTTATTTTTTTTCACGAAAAGTGTCAATTTGCTATTCCAATGATAAATACAGCAACCATGCCGAAGTAACATTCGGACCTACGACCTAAAAGATAGTAGATGGGCGCGTACCTTACGTGGATTCCGTAGTCGGCTCTTCTTAACCATGGTTTTCTATCAATCTTTCTCATCTTTGACTTCAAAAGGCGTGGTACTGCTTTTGTGCTCCAAAATATTAAAGCATTCTTACATTCTGCGTGGTCCAGCTATTAACCTCATCATAAAATCTTTGACATTTTTTATTAAAATGGACCTAGAATGAATACGTTTTTGTGTTAATGTGGAAGTAAGATATTTTCACTATTTTCATTTTTGTCACTATTTTTGTGTGGTAACGGACAGAATTATTTCCGTATATTTTTTCTAAGTTTATACTGTAGGAATATTCTGTTTTTAGTAATATGCTCCTTAATAATAAAAACAGTTGTGAGAATGAACTTTTAGGAACAAAAAAATTTGACGTGCTCGAGAAAAGTAAATTTTAGCAACTCATGAATTACAGTTGTGCATTAGAAACTTCGCGTATTTGACTTTTCATCATGGCTATTATTTTGATTTCCATAAGTTTCAAATAAAATTTGTCAGTATCAACGCTAAGTGCTAAGTATTATTACCGAGAAATCTTAAAATTTTGGTTCACAACCGTTACCTTGTGGTAACGCTGGTCCGTAATGAATTAAAACGCCCGCTTAAATTCTGTACACATGGTGGTTCTCAACACTTAGGCAACCATATGTGTTAATCTCTTTCTTACCAAGTGTTAAGGGAGCATTGTACCTAAATCCCTCGCACGAGTTTAGCGGAACTCAAATAGCTCTTGATTCATATTTTTTAATTTAATTAGTATTGTTTAAACTTTCGACCAATCCGATCGATTCCGACCAAAGTAGTGAACCGCAGGTCTTGTACGTGCTGAGATATGAGTTACCACCGCACCGAATAATCCCATACTGTATCTCATTTGCTCATTCTTACTCTTATGACTGAGAGTACAGGAGGAACGCTGGATAAGAGTTAGCGGAAGCTCGTGTCTGCGGAAAACTCATTTATCATCAGCAGTCATGAATCCGAAGATTGGTTTGCTGTAGCTCTCCACTCCACTCTCTTCTCAGCTAATCATTTTGTTCATACACACATTCGCTTGTTCACGCCCGCCTTAATTTGCTTCGTGTATTTCATCCGTGGTATTCCTCCATGGTTTTCCTCCGTCACGTCTCCTTCCAGTACTGCTTTCAAGAGGTTGTCTCCTCTCAGAATATGTTCATAAGTTTGACTTCACTACTCTGGAGAGTTTACATAAAAATATTTTCTCATTAACTATTCGTAGGGCTTCCTTATTGTATAAAGTTTAAAGTATCAGACGACAAATTGTGGAAATGGACGATCGAGAGCATTGTCACAAAATGAAATTTCCGCACTAGTTTATTTAAGCGACCTGGGTTTCGGAAACCTTTGTCTTGATAGTTGGAAAAGTTGCCGAAACCTAAGTCTGTTAAATAAACTAGTGTGTAAATTTACAAAGTTTTTTCATTTTATGACAATGCTATATTCTTCATTTGTTGTGCTCTCCATCCATTTAATCTTCATCATTCTTCGAAAACTACGTTTCTATTGCTATCAATCTTCGTTGCTCTAGAGCTGCTATATCGTACAGGCTCCACTGCCACTTGAACATGTATGTTCAAATTTAAGTTTTAATGAAAAACTTCCTAACGTCTAAGCTTTTGTTGCTGGCTTTAAATGGACTCCTCGTCTGGTATAATGCCTTCATTGGTTGGCTGTTATTCACACAGCTTCGTTTTTGCTCCTTCCGTAACTGGTGATCCTACTGTCCTGGTACCAAAATTAAGAACTCCTCATTACTGCGGTGAGTGATTGATTTATTTTTTTAAATAGCAGAGAAAGCATAGGTACAAATTACACAGTGGTAAATATTTGACGTGATGTAATTATTATAAATTTCTCATTTTTTAAATAAATTCTCCCTGGAATCACTTGCCATTTCCTATGTGAAACGGCTAGTATTTCTTTTGGCAAGTATCTCGAAAAGTATATTGGTTAGTGGTTGATATTTTTTTATAATTGCAGAGATGAAATCTTTTTCTTTGTAGTGAGGCCAAATTCATTGAATTGGTGTAAAGTGATATCACTCTCAAACTACCTTAAATGTAAATATTGAATGAAAAAGTATGGCTAAAAAGTAATTGCAAAACAGCTATGCATCTACTAATTAAACTATAGTGTAGAACGTAATTAACAACGTTTGAGTAACCATCCGTCAAAACAATTACATTTTTCAACACAAGGCACATATATACTATTTATTGTTGAATCAACTGTTTAACTCTTGGCTTATTGCAGCCATGGCCGTTTTATACTGCTGTAAAAGATAACTTATACGAGAAAAATCATGGGGCCGTAGTGTAGCATCCACGCCGCAGGTAAACCACGTATCCTCGACTGCGTTAAAGCTGGCAAGTGCATTGCCAATCCTATTGACGCGGCTGAAAATTGCTGTTCTTGAAAATGTTAAAACGTCTTTTTTACCGACTTGTTCGTACTAAAGCCGTGGCTAATTGGTAGCGTTAACATTCTCCTCTAGTATGTTCAAGTATTTCATTGCGACTCTTGCATAGCGTACGTAAGGCACATCTCCGAATGCAAATCAGTGTTTTCCAATCTTCTTGGGAGAGAAAACGGCGGAATGGAACTTTTCCAGACATTCATAAATGTCTGTTCTGCTGTAGTTGAACGCTACATATCAGCGAGTGTTCGCATTTGTTTTTTTCAAGTCTGTACGGCACAGTTAAATTAGTATAGATTGTTTTGAAGAGTAATAAGTGTTTGAAATCAAGGGTTGAGGTTAGTCTGAGCAAAGTCCGCTCTATTGGCGTCAAAATTTATTACCGATCATAGTTTTAGCAAATCATTGTTGAATTTCCGAAACCTTGGTTGGTAATAAATTTTAATGTGGGCGGTACAGAGCTATAGTTTCTATTAATTATGATTTTCGTCCGCAAATGTAATCCTGAATCAGTCTTAAATATCTTATCCCTTGAATTTGGCACTCTTTCTTCTTTGTTGCTATTTCACGTTTTACATAGGTTTTTAGCACCTTTACTTTTAGAAAAAAATTCAAGGTTGTAATAGATTTAGTGCTCTTGTGCCTCCTATTTCAGTGGTGCACGAGGCATTTTGTTATCAGTAGATATTAGGAGGGACGAAGGACAGCTTAATGAGGAAAAGTGGGTAGGTTGCTATAGGCACGATTTATTGGTTGATTGACGATAGGTGGAGAGAAACCCAGTGTCAGCATTAGCCCAAGTTTTCACGAAAGGCGTCAGGTAGTCATCGGCGAACTTCTGCCTAGGCAACTAGGCTGCTGACTAGGGCCTACACCTCGGAGGGGACATTGAGGACACAGGACAGGCTAAGCTTTCCGTGTTGACCATAGAGTCGGAAATAGTGCTGTATGCAGGCTATAGTGAGGTCATCCATTCCTTTTGCAGTGACGAAAGTTAGTAGCTTCGCTGTGTAATATTTTAATTAAAAATGCAAAATTATAACGCGTCAAAAATGTAGATGTAACAAGTCAATTTCGTTTCTAAGCCTGCTTGTCTATTTTTTTCAGTCAAAGTACAAAAAAATACGTTAAAAAAATAAAAATTATCCTTTTTTTGTTAAATTACCGAAAATGGGGACCCGAAACTGTTAAACACCTTGATCTCTTTCGTCCAGGACTGCTAGTAGTCCATAGCGTTACGTCTAAGTCAATGCTAGAAAAAAAATACTTATGAAGTTCCCTCCTCGTGGCGATCAACTTAAAATCGGGGTTTCACTGAAAATTTGATCTACACCTGAGACTCGAGTCAGAGTCTTCGATATGGGAAGCTAGTAAGCTTGCAGTTACACCAACCGTATCCCTTCGGCTCCCCATACTATAACTCATGCTCTCTTTGTTTTTTGCCTTCATTTCTGATTTTCCAACCACAGTGCATTTGTCTGTTATTTCAGGCCTTATTTAACTATAGATAATTATTCTTATGATTGGTAATTCTTTCGGTAAATTTATTCTCATATCTTCGGCTGTGTTACTCACTCTGCGACGGACTTGTTCTGTGACAGATCAGAGACTATTCAACGTAGCCGCACTATTTCTGATCAATTACGTTCGAAATTCGTGCCACAATTCCGTCTGACCGAAACGTAAGAGTTCAGCAATATCACGGTAGATATCGCGCATTGCAAAATATTTCACTCTCTATGGCAGCGCCGCCGGCCAATATGCGTACTTTCCGCGCAGCTTAACTTTTTTCCCCGGTTTTTAGATAATTTCAAACGTTTTTTTCTACGATATCTGCGCTTAGGGAATTCCATTGCCAATTAATCGGGACTGAGATAATTATTATCTTGGTAAAAAATGCACAAAATGGCTATTGATAGTGGTCATGGAAGTGCTCTCATCTAAAAAATATCTTTGCCGATGAAGGAACTTGGAAGCATTGATAAATGAGATTGTCACACATTGTTTTTGTTCAGCTTGCATTTTTTACCGTGAAGGAATCCATACTCGAGGCGAAGTCTACTCCCTGATATCCTCATATCGGATCATCAACTTGACGAAAGCATATTCGCCAACAGCTTAAAGTTTTCATATCATAAGTATATTCGTGAATGCGACCGAATAATGAATTATCTATTTTAAATTGTGAGAAAGTCCCGTTTATTCTTTTCAATCCAGATTAAACCAAAAATTAATTCCTTATCTTTAATTCTCTCGTAGAAGAATCAACTTGGAAATAATAAGTGCTCTCCGCAGAAAAATTAAATTACTAGGTGGATTAGTACTTTTTCAGTAGAAGTATATCAACCCGTGGGCTTAATTACATTAGCGAATGATCAATATTAATTATTTTAATTATGAAGTAGCAATAAATTATGAAGTGCCACTTAATTATTTCAGTTAGATCCTGATATAATTCTGGTTTTCAGAATCCGATTTTCAATGATTTTTGAGAGATCTTAATTGACGTCAACGCCTGACATCGCACGAGAGTTCATCGTTGGTCCCTGTTGAACTGACTCTTGACTTTTGAGCGCAGGCCTCTCAATGCTTATTTAATAGTTTTGTGCGAAAAATGTTGTGATATTTGCCAATTACTTGGAGCTCTATTCAAGTTATGAGTTACGAAGCGGCTTGGAAAAATCCCCAATCAATTTAGACCCCTGTTCCTGGCTGTGAATGATAGCGCACGCTACGCAAATTGCATCACATTTGTTTGTTGCGGCTGAAGTGGGAAACACAAATGGCTTAGATGTTTGTTTATGTAATTGTGTGATGAAAACAAGGTTAAATCGAGCGAAGTAATCTGAAGAGTGTGTAATTGAATGCATTTCCTCGTCAGTACCAAATCATAAGGTAACATTTGTTTTCGTATTGTGTGTTCCGAGCGTATGATATTAATTGTTCGGATCAACCTGTAATTGCTGAGAGGAAAATAAATATAATATCTTAAGGGAGTAGAGCATTGGTTGACGTTGGTGAATAATGAGTTTGCGGAGGTTAAAGGATGAATCCTGTCGCAAACATTTTCGCAGCGTGACTTCACATCTCGCCTCGATGTATTATCTTCTCAAACCCTTCCTGGCTGTGTAATAATTGTTCACCTCTTCTTTGATTACGCAAGTGCGCATTCGCGGGCATTCAAGCTCAGTCCGTTAGGTTAATGGACGTGTGACGGTGACCTGAGGCGGACGCGATTACCCCGGACCAGGTAGGGCGGGTAGGGCGGGTACTTCTGAGTTGGATGTACTGATCTCATTATCTAGGGGGAAAAATGAAAGTCGTAGAGGGCAGTCATCAGTGTCAAGTACGAGGCATCACAATCGTAAACCATGATTTTCGATTCATAAATTGTCGTGTTGAGAGGATTGGAAGCTTAGGAAATGTGGTATTATAGAAGAATTGCGAATATGATCAAATGAACGGCGAGATTCGCCGTCGGAGAAGTTGGAGAGAAAGGTAGTTTAATGAAGTGGTTTTCAACCTTTTTATCTCAATTATCCCCTTATGCCATAGCTCAGAATACCATTCCCTTTTCCTGTATCAATTATTTTATAGTAATTATATTCCCTAGATGAAAATGATGCGCATATTTGAGAGTCAATTTTAATCTGTACCTCTCTTTATTTTCACATTATTGAGCGCCACAAAATAAATTAAAACAAACTTCACTGGTATATTTTTTCACCTAACCTACAGAACATCACAATTTGCTGAATGGTGGTCTCAATTCCCCCGAAACGCCGCTAAATTCCTCGCGGGGGTGTAATATTAGCGAGATATCACTGTGCATAAATTGCAATGAATTTGACTTTATCAATAAAAACACCTTTCCAATGATAAAAAAATACTAGCCTTTTTATTGAACTATGTATGTACTTTTCGAGATATATGTAAAGAAATAGAAACCGTTTTCCATGGGATATAGTGACGCTCAAGAGAGACCATATTTTTTAAATGTGTTTCCGGCGCACAGAGCGTTTCTTTAATGTACCGGTGTGTCGTAAGCATGTTTTCTCAATTACTTATATTACTTACTCAATTACTGTAAGTCTTGTAAATTTGCAAAAAAAACTTTGGTTAGGGCGGCGTTTTAAGGGTTACGGTGTGAAACAATTGATTACGAAGCAAATACATATATTAATATAGGTTTTGGCTTTTCAGTCATAAAAACAAAGTTATTGCGTGATTAATATGGCTGTACACATTTACATCATGCTTCGAGCAAATGTTTCACATTTTAAATAAAATTCTAATATGCTAGAGAAATATTTCGCTTGTTTCTCGCTACAGGAATTCGCTTATAGAAAAACTACATGCCAATCGAAGATCGCTCTCCAGATATTATACTGTTAGGTAACGTACGTGTGAGGAGATTTCACGTGCCACAGGACTTAAAACTAGCATTAGGTTACGACCAGATGTTGTAGGTATGTATTGTGTCATTATGTTGCATGTTACCGCGTAAAGGGAGGGAGCAATCGTGAATTTTCCTCTCTTCCCAGCAAATCGGCCTCGTTAGCTAAAGAATGTCTCCTCCTTCCTAGCTGTGCATCCAATTACGGATTGCACGGATTACAAGTCGGCCGGTATTCTTCGGGGTTTCCCAACTACCACGTCCACTAGATAGCCTTCTCCCGTGCACGTCCCACCAACACCCCCCGCACATTGGCTCTCTTGGCCTTTTAATGCAACGCGCTAATCCCTGCTCGTCCGATCGCCTCCGCTTCCTAGTTGGCACCTTTCCTGCCCTCCCCTAGGTCATAGTGGTGATGAATCTCTCGAACGATGCGCTTTGGACCCTTATCTTCACATTTATACTTTATATCCTCGGCGCTTATATCTGCATACTATCCTGCGAGCCGCCGCATGGACGTGTGGCAGGAGGTGTTAGGACACCAGCCGCCTAAATGTTTAATGGAGAATGTTATAGGAAGGTGAAAATGTGAAGTGTATTTTGAGAATGTTTTTAGTGGTTCTCAGTTTTTATTATGCCCACTTATTTTGCAAGGAAAGAACGAATTTTTGTACCTATCCGTTTGACAATGTATCTCTCTGATTTTATATTTCCTGTCGCACCTATAGAGATGTAGTGCGGCGTCAAAATGATATTCACTGTGTCACACTGAAACACACCTGTTCTGAAGTTCTCAAGCAATCTAAACCCAGCGTGTAGCCTCCGAGTCTCTAGTGGTTCTCAAGCTTATCCCTCTAAAAGCAATTAACTTAAGCAGTTAACATCCCTTCATGCACGCATTCGATGATTTAAAAAAAAATACTTCCCGCAGGCCGTCAGGAATTGTGACTGACGAAATCGTGACTGATTGCTTTCGGGAAATTTGGAGTACAATCGCGACATTTATTATCTATTCGATTATCTACATCCACACTCTACCCTGCGAGCCACAATAAGATTATGTGGTAGGGTAGCGGAGTATATAATTAAAAGCAACGCTTGGCAACACTGTTACTGGATTCTGCGTACTTGAATTCATATGACATGCATTAATCATGTTCAATTGAAGTACTTAATAACTTTCAGTTAAAGTAATGAATGATTTGTTATCGTTATTACATTACATAAGGAATAAATATAAAATTATTCCATAGCTTAAGAAAATCGCCGTGACTATTTTCCTTTGCAGTATGTATTTAATCGTATTTTAATCCGTAAGCCCATCGAATGTTACACTTTTCGCTCTCTATGTTCTTTAATTTATAAATCGCAACCAAATATAAATTAACTTACTTACTAAATCAATAAACATTGAATCGATGTCCTATGGGAACGTCTCTGCAATATTTAGTTTCTCTGATTAGGCTATTTTCTATGAAATCTCGAAAACAAATTCATTCTGGATGATAAATGTTGGAGGTAACCTTCTGTATTGGATATGTATATGGATGAGGAAAAACATGCAACGGACAACCAAGAATAAGTGCCAATATCGAACATTTGAAAAGTACGTAATTTTCATTCTACAGAATGTCCCACTGATTGTGTGTCATTTTTTACCTATAGTTTAAGACACTTTCTTTCGTGCCACAAAGATGAAATTTGGTACCAGGAGGTTTATTTTGTAATCTGACATTTTTAATGACTCTTTGTGGGAATGCGGGAGACCCTTTTCGCTCTCTTAATGATCGGCTCACGATCGGCCAAGGTCCGATGGTGGCTCCATTTCACGCTCCTTAGGACAGGTGAGATGGAACTAATGAAATGCGGAGTCAAATGAAACGGATCAAGAGTTGAAAGATACGGATCAAGAGTCGAAAGAGCGGATGAATCAAATAAATTGGCCGGCAATTCACCACTTGAGAGCCGAAGATGGTCACGCCGCCTGGGTGGTAGAGTTGAACTACGAAAAATGACGTAATTTTCCACATTTTATGACGTATTCTCACTTAAGTGAGATTAAAAAAAAACCCCAGGGTAGAGAAAAGTCGTACGTTTTGTTTAGTGCAAGAAAAAGTTTATAAACGCGACCTTTTGACCCCATGAATAGGGTCCAACCAAAAATCCAAATTTTGCCTTATGGGCATTCATTGTTAAATTATTCGAAATACAAAAAAGACGGAATTTCTATGCGAAACTTTCAATTGTTATGTTTATGGGAACGAGAAACACGATGAAAGAACTTCCGAGTTCGAAAACGCAACCATGACCCCTGAAAGGGCACAGTCAAGGTCATAGGGGTGACAAAAAGCAAATTGCCTCTACAAATCTGTCGAATCACGGGTTTAAAAAGGTGCCATGATCAATGGTAAGGTCTTCAGATCCCAATTGTGATCCCTTGACCTTTAAGGGTCACTCAGGGGTCACAGGGGTGGCAAAAGGTGAATCGGGGCTACAAACGTATCGAATCATAGGTATCATGTACATTGACGTCCCAGTAAAATACCAAAATTTGCACATGTTATAGCATTGCCGTCAATACACCACTAACACGTCAATAGGTGGTTAGGATAATATTACTGGGATTACTTGCTGGAGGAAGAATTGAGAGGAACCTAGTGTCGGTATTAGTCTTCTCTTAACGAAAGGATCCAAGGAGTTTGCACATCTAAGTCACATTCGACGAACGGAGTACTGTGCTCAAAGTGCTTTTTACATGGGATCCAAGTAGTGATCAGGATTTCAATGCTGAATCTGAATGGTAAGTCAGATCTCGTCGCCACCGGTCAGCACATGTACTCAATACCCTCCCCTCAAAGAGTCTTTGCATTACTAAGTTTTTACTCTATAAAATCATTATCAGCGGAGTGATTTGTACTGGGAAGATCTTCTACACAGTTACCTGAGCGATAGGAGACTGCACATGGAAAAAAGAAAAAGTTCACCTAATATTAGAACGTGAATAACAGAGAAACATTGCCAGTAATTGTTTTCCCCGCGTTCATGACATATTTTATTACTGATTTGTCTTTATTCATTCAGCCTCCATATCCCCAACCTTCCGGTCTAGGCTTCTATGGAGGAATAAAAATAAATACGATACGGACAATGATTGATCTGTTTTGATCGGTCTACTATATTGCTGCACAAACTAATTCTCGATGAAAGGAAAAATATTTATTTTTCGCTTGAAAACAGATTCCACAAAGAATCGTTCGCGTATTTTAATTTCATATCCTCGTCTTTCACGCACGTCTTAAATTATTGCAGCATCAAATGAAAGTCATTTACCAAAAATAAATTTAATTTTCTCTCCAAATCAAGCTTTTTGTAACTCTTCAGATTTCGGTTTTATCGTTCGAAGTATAGACCATCAGTAAATTTTTGTGCTGTCCGCACATAGTTCCCCTTTACCTTAGTGAAAGACTCAAATTTGCTTGATGGAAAAAAAACCTTGCTAATTTCACTTGTAAGTTTTTTTATTCACGATCCGGGTTTCGACAGTTTATGTCATCTTCAGGTGATCCAGGTGGTCAGGTGATCCAGGACCTAAAGATGACATAAACTGTCTCAACCCGGGTCGTGAATAAAAAACTTACAAGTGAAATTCGCAAAGTTTTTTATTTTTTCATCATGGAGAAATTTCACAAAGTTACCCCTGAAATTGTTCATTTTGTTAATTTTGCTTAATATCGTTTTTTGGAGGCGTTCCCATTCAATTCATTGCCAGTTGTAACTTTTCCAGGTGTCACTGCTAAGTATTGATTTTTCTCATTACACCTGGCGAGGTTGGTCGAAACATAGGGAAAAAATAGTATTTTTTCTGACTTGCATAAATGTCATTTTAGTGAAAAACTGATATAAGACGCGGGATCGGGGTTGATGTGGAAGCGAAAGTGATAGTTTGCCATCCCGAGATCCCGCGTACAAATCGCGGCAAGAACGGAGATTTTTCTGTAAAATCTCTTGTGGAGAACAATTAAGCCTTGCTCCCCTTGGCGCCTTTTGTTAAGAGTACGCTATAGGTCTGTAAACTTGAAGCGTATTTCACTTCAGTCGCTACCGCACGTTTGAAATGCTCCGATTAGACTGTGTGATGTCGTGGCCATATTTTCAATTAATTATTTATATTCCAAAAGTTCCAGACCCTTCTTTAATTGAGATCACGATGCATCTCCGATTCTCTGTCTGCAGCCTCTCTCACAACAATCCCCTATTCTTTTTTTAATCAACAACATCTGAACAACCTTTTCCAGAAAACAAGCATTCAACAACTAGCAAAACATAATTTCTTTAAAACATGAAGTTGATAATCATTAATAACTAAAAGAAACGAAACAACCATCAAATTAATAAAGAACAACTTATAATAACGAATCCTCGAATATTTAACAAAATCAATGCGATCACTTTTTTATTAGGATGGCACGACGTTACAGCTGGGAATGATAAAACGGTGACCCTCAGATGGACTGGCCAGATCCAAGGTCACCACATAGACACGAGCCTTCTTCTATCGCTCCAAAAACACAGAAAATTGACTAGAATCAAGAGGGCAGCATTTGATTCATTCCTTCTCAGATCCGTTTCATTTCATTTCACGAAGATTTTCCGACGCACTTTCGTAAAGCGATAAGATTTAGAGGCGCGATTCCCAGCCGTTAAGATGGGGGAAGCCGGTCGTACTTGACCCAATCGAATGAGGTGAAGCGATGATGAGGTTATGGCATCTTCTCTTACGTCGCACGAAAGAGTTGACTGTAACGCCGAAGCTGAATGGAAGCAGACCCAGTGTTTTAAAGTAGTAGCCAACTTGGACACCTGTGTGGTGGTCACGCGAGATCCAATAGAATTATTATGGTTCTGAGCCATTCTGTGTTAATCACTCAAGTGCGACCATGATGGCTTTTTTCGGATGTAGCTGCTATATGTATTGAATGTGATTAATTATACTGGTTCGCGATTTGTGATCAGATAGGAATATTAACAAGGAGCACTCGCGAATACATAATTCAAGGCCAACGATAAATCCTGGCTTTGCGTTTTTGTCTTCCTCTGATTGCATTTCGAAGTTAATGGGAAGCATAATTAAGATAATAAGTAATAATATTTATTGCCCCTTAAACAAATGAATACTATTTTTTAAACAAATCAGAATAAAGGAAGGAGCTCTAAGTTACCCCCAAGGTATTTGCCAGGAGATGGGATCACTTTTCGAAAAAAGAGCAGTACTGGCGAATATGAGTGAATTGATAATTGAAACTTTGATCTGTTTATATATATTTTTATATACACAGCTAAAATGAATACAATATTTATAATTTACAGGGGATAGGATATAAAGGTCATTTAATATGCTGATTAGTTTTATTTTGAATTGATACATTGCAAGTATTAGCTAATAACTCAAAATCTAAGATGGGTTAGTACCTACCTTAATTTGTATCCCGTATTTCGTTCGTAAGTATTTGTATTGTAACAGCTTTTTTTATCCGTTTTTCGCTAAAATAATAGATCTTTAAAACAGAAAAAAATTGTGTTACAGCTTACTATTTTTAGGGAAAATTCTTAGATTTCTTGATCGAGTTAGTCGTTGCGAGGTGAAGTTGTATTTATGAAGGGATCAATAACAATCATAATATCGGAGATATATAAATATCGAGAACTTTGCTAATATTATCCACGTCCACTTTGGATTTAAGGAAATACATATATACGCGAGAAATTTTGCAACAAGGAAATCTGCAGCTCGACCCAAGTGAAATCCCTTCAAAGCTCTGCCTGCGAGCCCTGGATTACCGCAATTGAGACTTGATAGCGTCGGATTCTGCGAATCGTCCTTTCCTCCGCCCATGCGAAAAAAAATCTGGGATTAGAAACTTAACACGGGACAGATGCCAGAAATGGCCTCTCCCCGTGAAGATTTTCCCCGACCACCGGGCGATAACTTTCACCCCAGGCTGCTGAATACATTAGCGTTCCAGTTTTTTCTTACCGCGGTGACGCCATATGTCCACTGGGTCTGACGTCATTGTCGAGCTTTGTCGTCATCATCTCCCGCCAAAAGTAGGTCTCCAGTTTAATTTAGAATGGATATCTCCTGCGATTCGTATTTGATGGCGTATGCACGTCAAAGTATCAACTACCTTCGTCGATCCAACGCTGGCGAAGCGCTTTAGCTTCGCTTATTCATTCACGGTCTTTAATAGCCAAGTGGGTCAGGACCTCGGAACGGGGAGAGGTTTGAGGAAATTCCAGCAGTTAAACCTTTGAGAGCTTTCAAGCCAGCTACAGAACGAATGTTCTTTTGATGCTGTGGCCGGTGCTAAGTCTGCGATATTCAAGGTAACAACTAGATGAGAAAACACCATATGCTTGTCTGAATTTTAATACTCTTATCTATTATAGGTCTCCAGCCCTCTTATTAAGTAAGATAAGTAATCTATACTTTTCTAGTGTGGAGACAAAAATATTAATAATACTATATATATATATTTATAAATATAAATAATAAGACTTACAGGCGGTAGGAGAAAGAGATATAGATCTATATATCTTTCTCCTACCTCCTGTAAGTCTTATTTTATATATTTGTAGCCAATTGGCGAAAATTTCATAACGAATAAAAAATAAATATATATATATATATATGTATATATATAATTTAACGATTTTTTAGCAATCATTTGATCTTCTTCTTCATGTAAGGTGTTATTTATGGCTTATGCACACCTTCAGCTAAGATTGGAAAATAACGAGTTTGAATTCTAGTAGATCCGTAAAATCTTGTAGTTAATTTCCAGATCGTGTTTAAAATGAGAAAAAGAGCTATTTGATTTGACCGCTTATGGTTTCACTTGGATCACTTAGGTAAATCCCATAATCAACGATTACCCTTTTTCTCATGCAATTTAGTTAATTATGAAAATCACATTCAATCCGCTTAATTTTGCACTTTTTGTGGCTCCGCAGTTTTGGCCGCATCTCAATATCTTCAGGAATTTTCACACACATAGGTAATCAAGAGTTGGTCATTGATTCCTGTGTTTGTATTAACCTTTCGCTCAAGAGCAATGGAGCGGACGGGCGGATGATACCTAGCACCTTGTTATATGATTCAGAGCTCTCCTAGGCTCCTGTAAACTGTCTGAAAAATTGGGAATTTGAAACTCTGTACACATGTTGAAAAGAGGAAATCAACTTTGTAACAGCGTATAATTTGATTTTCACGACCTATATTTCGGCGTCATCAGGAACATTTTTACAGAAAACATGAATATATAAATACACAACAAACAAGACTAGGGGAAGTTTTAGGGGGTGCTATGGTTGAATCTTGGGTGGAAGAAAGTAAGGTGAAGAAGGTGGGATAACCCTCAGGATGGAGGAAAGGTGATGTTTCTGGTGGTGTCAGGGTTGAGATGGGAGGTAAAGAAACGGTAAGCGAACGAAAACACTGAATTTCCAGGTGGGGAAGGATAAAAAAGGCATGAATCAGGAAGGGATTGCCACCCACATGGAGCATTAGGTGTGGAAGGATGGAAGGTTTACCAAAAAATTGGGGGGGGGGTAAAACCGTCAGGAAGGGGGAATGGGAAGTTTCTGGGGGTGCTAGAATTGAGATGGGAACACTTTTCAGTGTTTGCCCCCATCTTGCTGGTTATATATGCTCATGTCTTTTAGAAAAATGTACCTGATGGTAATTTCTACTTCGAAACCTTGGTTGCATACTCAATAAAATTAATTTTAATTATATAGTTACTTTTCTCGGTTCAACAGGGATAGTAAGTTCCATAAAGCGACGGCTGAGACATCGGATTTCAGGACACATACTATTGAAAAAGGAGACAGTTAAGCAATTTTTCCCGAGGGAGACAGTAAAATAAGTTCTGTTGTTGAGAATACTGTCAGCGAGAGTTTTGCTTTCTGGTAACTCTTGCGCTACATATTGAACTCAAAATTTTACGTAAGGGTGTAGCAAAAACGAGAAAGGAAGTCGACAAGTAGATGCCCGCATATTTCGTCATTTATACGAACGCAATATTTGTATTCGTGGCTTAAAATACGGGCTCAAACTTCTTTTGGTTATACATTTCAGTTCGTTAATATTTTTTATTTTTATAGAAACCCATATTTAGCTAAATGGAAACAGTTATGTTAAAGGAAAAACTATATTCCTTTTAATCGAATATGAGGGAGTATTTAAAGGATTTTCCTTATGCGTCGGGATATACCTGTAAATAGTAATAGGCAGTTTTTCATTCATTTTATCTTGTCAGAGGTATTTAAAACTATGGAGTTTGGTTTAAACCCACGAGAGCCGACATTAATCGTACCATATTTTCAGTTCCAACGTAATAACAGGGATGTAACATCACTGAAAGACCGGCTCTACTTTTTTTTCTTATCATAAGAAGGACGGACGGTCATCAATCGCGAAATAACCCAAATTAAGAAAGCGTTTTTAATGAAAAGGAATGACTGTGTTCAAAGAATATGGGACTACATACGAGGAAACAGAATGTGAAAATATTCGTGCGAAGCATGACATTCAATGGATGGGTGGTCTTCGGATCGGCATTCAATAGATAAACATGAACCATTGGAAAGCAAACCTGATAAGATTAAAAGTATTCGAAACCAGGTTTTGGAGGAGGGTGCTGAAGATCAAATGGACGGGTAAAATAAGTAATGAAGAAGTATAAAGAAGAGTGAAGGACCATATGGTACACTGTGGAGAAAAGGAGAACCAGATGGATTGGGCACACACTGAGGCACAATTGGTTTGTGAGGAATATAATTGAAGGAAAAAAAGAAGAGGGAAAAGTCTCTGTGAGAAAGGCCAAGTGATGAATGCATAGACCAAATAAAGAGGAAATCACATGTAAATAACTACCAGGGAGTAAGGGATAGGGATGAGGGAAGATAGGGAAGTGTGGAAGGCTGAAGCCAAACGATCTGAGGATTGAACAACCAATGATGGACGAAGCGCGGGGGGGAATGAAATACATTCCCATCTCCAGCTCAACATAAATATGCAAAAATAATATGCAAATTCTGGTGATAACTGGTAGATAATTTTGAGGATACCGGGACTAGCCACGGTAGTTACCTTTACGGAGTCACCCGCAAGTGCACATAAGTGCGATATTCCACAGAGGAAAAATCATTCGCCTTGACCGGGATTCGAACCCGGATCCCTCGATTTCGCGCCGAGTGCTTTAACCAGTTAAGTACTTCTCCCCTGTGGATTATCATTTCTGACCACCATGCTCCTATAAAGCTGCCAAATAATCCACAGGGGAGAAGGATGCCTCGGAAGCTTAACTGGTTAAAGCACTCGGCCCGAAATCGAGGGATCCGGGTTCGAATCCCGGTCAAGGCGAATGATTTTTCCTCTGTGGAATATCGCACATAACTGGTGGAATTTCAATATTGCGATTAAAGAAAGATTTCTAGATGTAAATAAAACTTAAATTATTATCCAAAACCTTGATGTTACTACATCATCTATAGGTGAATATGATGTAGGAATATTGAAACCTAGATGTGAATTAAAGTTTTATCTAGTTGTGGAAAACTGCAAATATTTATTCAATCACATTGTGCATACTTCTTATAATTGTTCAATTATATGATTTAGTTTAAAAAAGTGTAGTAGATACGGCAAAAGGCAATACGTACGTTCTCTGAAAATATATCAGTTGTTGATGTCGATGATCGATGTCAGTTGAGATCGATGTTGAATCGCCCATATACCGTAGCCATAACCATCATATAACTTCGAATTCTGTTGATTTCCTCGGAATCATTTTCATTCAATCAATCCGTCCTTCACGATGAAATTTCCGTCGGATCGAGAGCGGTTTTCCCTTGCCACAAGAGACGCTCTAAAAAGACGAAACGGGTGAGGTCTTCGCTTTTGAATGGATGTCCCAATCCCGCGGTGCCTCGAGAATTTTCTCATCGCGGAGGCCTCGTTACACATTCCACCCTCGTCTCCGGCGTCTTCCGTGGGCCGCGACATCGTACACTCCCCCCCCCTGGTCCTCCGGCGCCTCCTAGTCTGTCGCCTCTCCTCTCTCATTTGTCCCGATGCCGATCGCCCCAATTTTACCGCTCGGGGAAGTGTGACGCCATACACGGTCGCGGACGCACTGGGATTAGACCGTAGAAAAGGAAACTGTACGGCGCGGCGTAAGCGGATCACTTGAAATTCAATCTTGCCCAATCTGCGGATCTGCCGGAGCAGAGAAATGAAATCCCTCATACTATTCATTGCTGCTATTCTTTGATCTAATTGAGATAGTGTGGTTCAAGCTATTAAAATATATTAGTATTTTAGCTCATCTCGTTTAAAGTTTGTATTATAATGCGTCATTGTCAGCGTAGAAATGCAATTAGGAAGCTGCAGTTTTTTTCTGGTTTCTCATGCTATGTTTTTATGCATGCTTATGCATTTTATGCTTTTGCTTCTCCCTATGCTCCACGCTAACTCCTATGCTCGATTCTAAAATGTGATTTGTAGTTATTTTTCCTGTCTAGCATTGCCATTATGGAACCTTTTTTTCTGCGTTTATGACTCCTCCAGATAGCCATTTGTCAGGCAGCGATTGATCAGCATTCTGCTCCCAATGTGTGCTTGCAAAGTCTATTGCTTCCGTTCTCCAATGCGTTGCTTATCTATGGTAACTAATAATTTTCGGTTCTGTTGCTTCAAGTTTGGTAATGCAGGTCCTGTATCTTCTTCAAAAATATTTTTCACAGCTCTTACTACGCTTTCTAGGGTTGTATGAACACGACCTTTAAAGGATACTTCCTTTTCTCATTTCAGCTGATATACTGTAACGAGTATTATAGTTTATTTGCTTAAAAAACTGGCTTAGCTTATTTTTTCCACCTTCCCCGAATAACTTACTCTCATGACTTGATCATATTTTAACTCATCCTTCCGCATTCCATATTTTTTCTTACTTCTCAAATTCTTAATAATTTCTCATCTGCTATGAGAATATTAAATATTATTAATCGTCCTTCATGTTTGCTCAACCTGGTACATCTCTCACATCTTTTCCACAATGAAATACCTATAACTCCGAATAAAGAGTATGCGTGTCGATTAATGGCAAAGCTTGGGAAGTGCCTGTCCTAAATTAATATCCTGGATTCCCCAGAAATCAGGCTATGTACCGCTAGCCATCAGATGACCGTAAAACAATAAAAAACACCATTTTATGCAAAACACAACTAGGAGAATGTATGTACTAGATTTTTTCATATGTGTCTGTGATTGCGAATAGAATTCATGGATCCATGAAGCACGATTACCAAAGGAATGTTGATGCTTTAAAAAATACTAACTTATCCAATCAATATGGCTACATGCATTGGATAAAATAGTGAACAGATTTGTTATTCGAATGAGTTTTGCGGTGTCTAGCTGATATATTTCATGCAGGTAAATGTAAAATAATTTTTAAAAATTTTTAAAGCGTCAATGGTCAAATTTCCCCCATGGTGCGTGAATCATTGTCTACAGAATAAGACTGGTTTCGCTTTCGTACGACAAGACACAATCTATTCTCATCTTCAATCAACGATTTAAATATATGATAAAGGCTCTTTGACTTTCTGAAACCTTCGCATGGAACGGGCGAACGTGATTATTTTTTGCCACCGATGATATTTATATACACACCACATGCTCGCAGCATATTTACTCCACCCTGAAGGCCGGAAAACCGGAAGAAGGGCGTGGCCAGCGCCGCCATGCGACAAGAGCGGGGGAAAGTGACAACAGCAGCGGTGAGGCCGCGGGAACTGGAATGATGTGGGTGGGGGACACTGGTGGAGGCATACGGGGAAACTACCTACTAACTCATTGACGACGATATTGCGTGGTGTCCCCCAAAGCAATGCGAGAGCTTCGAAGTTGTGTGTCACCCTTGTAAGGGAAGAGACACTGGCTCGGAGGGTGTTATATCCTTCGCGGTCGGAAGCGAGCGTTAAGAACGGATGTTGAGGGAGACAAAAAAGGAAATGGGAAATGTGTAATAATTTACGTTCGTCGCCGCCAGGGGGGATTTTGCGTAGAGGTCTTTTGGTCCCAACTGTCATTCGTCCTCCTTCACTTGTACCAAGCACGTCGTTTCATTCGATCGCTTGCATATTTTAAACCTGGTGTTTTTTTTCGCCATCGGTTTTGCTCATGTACCGGGCGGTATCGGGTGAGAGATCGCGAAAAGGAATCTGTTGTCGTGTAGCAAGTGACAAGGTCCCCCGCGAGACAAAAGCAATCGAGGCTAACTGGTGCTCGCAGGGAAACGATCCCATTCCGCCTGCCTACGCCTTTCAGAAGATCATAAGAGATACTTTGCTTTTCTAAATCTAATCTTGAATCGATCTAGGGCTCGTAATACTTCATCTTGTTTGGTTCATCGGAAATACTACCCTTCAGCGAATATCCGGTTAAAAAAATATCATCTGGCTTATCGTTCGGGTGAGGGACTGCCTTTGATCGGAAGTGATTTAAAACTTCGAGCAATTCATTTCCTTCGACTTGATCTTGACGGGACGGCATACTTCCAAAGTGCAGAGAAATTGCTTTGACTTGAGAAACTTAGCTTCGATTAAGTCAACCATCTGATAGTTTTATTCTTTTTTGAGTTTATGCATATGAAAACATTTTTCGAGTCCCGGAAAAAATACTGCTCTTCATAGAAATTTATCCCCGTTCTATCTGGGCTTGCAACATAGAATTTTCTCTTGGAAATCTATAGGTTTAGTGGCGATAATAAAGCGTATTTATTTTTTAAACACGTTTTTAATAGTTGTTCACGCAATTATGAGACCTAGATTCGAATTTTTAAATTTTAAGGAGGAGAGTTTCCTTATTATATTGCTTCCGATACACTATTTCAGCAGTAACTTAGCTTTTAAAGTGCCAGAGCCACTAATGCCTTATACCTCCATCAACTTAACGTAAGAAAATACTCATTGAAGGACTGCTTTATCCATTTTCTCAGTGGTGTCCATACCCATGGGCCCTAATGTTTGTCGGCAAGACGCTAATTCTTGTAAGTACGGTTAGATACGGGTTTTCTTCCTGAGTAACGGATGATATTATTTCACAAAAGGTTGTAATTATTCCTCTAGGAATTAGTTGACTACGTGCGTGGTTTTTCACGGCAAACGAAACATCATCTGACTCCATTTAGTCTGAAAAGGGAATTAAAGTATCGGTATTGTGCTAAAAGTATTAGACAAATACCTAGAGATGCTCTGGAGGCTTCGATACATGCTAACATTATTATGTGAGTGATTGAATTATCCGATTTATCAATGTGTTGCTTAAGCATTCTATTCCACATTTTGAAACCTCCGACAACTTAAGTGTAGTAAGCTGCTGATTGTTGAAGTGTTTTTGGTGCTTAACATTTAAACAACGAAGGTAAGTGCAGAACGCGATGTATAATCTGAACAGCAGTATCCGCGAAAGTTGTCGGTGATGCGTAATTATTGTCATAAATTTCGGTGTAATTTATAAAAATATTATGCATACTATAATTTTTATGCATACTATATTTTAATTAACATTTTTCATTCCTCTTTTCAGATGACGAGCTATCGGATCTTCATCATGTTGGTGAGTTAATTTCTATTTCTTTGGTATTTTTTCCGTTTTCCCAAACCAGCAATTCGCGAAAAAAATATTTCAAAAAGCATTACAATATTTTTATCATTCCATATGTATTACCCGCGCGTTGGTAAAAAAATGTAAAAATACTAACGCAAAATACTTTCAATTTTTTTATTTCAAGATATCTTGTTATTCATGCTGTAATATATGGATTGTAAATTTACTCAATTGCTTATACCTAATCGTTTTTTTATATTTTTCTTTATCATATACCATACATGGAGGTAGTTCTTCCCTGATGGTCATTTTATTACGAGAAGAGGAGAAACAAGGCTTCAAAATACAATCTTTTAATTTAGTATATTGTTGTTGAATAGTGTAGTGACGTTGTTTTTATAGTTAGATATGCGATAAAATTTGTCGCATTATCGCTATGGATTTCATCAATACATTTATTTATTCTTAGGATATTATCTTTCGGTTTACTCTATTTTATTCTTTTGATATAGGTGCACAGGGAGTTCACAATTGAAAGTTTGTATAGCAAATGGCTGGTAAAATGGAAAGAGAATGAACATCAGCTCATGTAGTGACAGTAATATTCAAATAGGGATAGTGTTTCTCGTTGTTAAAATTAAGTAGCGCGTGTGTGATGATTAACTACATAAATATATGAGCTTAACTTTTGGGTCTGTTGTCATGGGGAAGTTGTTGCTAGCTCGCCAAAAATGTCACAAGGTTCGTTGTGGCCGCTGGCAAGCCTACATATCGTCGAATTTTTATTTTAGCCTTACTTAAGCTCAAGTTTCTAATGCTATCGGCTAAGAGAGCACCATACATCAAAGAATGGATTCAATGAAGGAGATTTATTATCGCAAAACAGGCAAAGGGGTCAGGGAATCGATCAGTAAAAATGTAATTCATTGCACGCGCACATAAGATTGCATAAATTCTATTCTGCTTTCTTTCTCCATTTCTTTCATTTTTATTTTCCATTTATGTATTTCCTCCTTCAAGTTTACTTTTCGGTTAAGTTTGACACACTATAGGTACCTTAAAGAAGTTTAGTATTTTTTTATAGAATTAGCGTAAGGAGGACGGGGCCTTCTCCTGTAAAAATCTCGAAGATTATTATTCTCTCTTTCATTTAAACCAATCTTCCCCAATATATTACCCTAATATGCCCTTAGCTATGAGTCTTCATTCCTCATAATATCAACGAAAGCTATTGGGCGAAAAAGGCGACTCTGGGAGAACATCGGGAAATACGTGAGGGTAGACTGATGAAGACATGCAAGACAAGTGAAGAGGTGCGCTGAGAAAAAAATCGCGTGGATGTCACGAGAGATAAAGAGTCGGAGAAGTTCAAGGATTCACTCCACGGGTGGTCGGCCTTTGATTCTTTAAATAGCGACGGATATAGCGCCATCAGCGGAAAATTCCTGTCACTCGCACGCGTCTTATCGATCAATTTGATTTTGTAATTTCTTGGCGCCACTGAAATAAAATTAAGGCGGTAAGAAATTGCCGTAAAATCACCCCTTCATTGCTATTGCGATGTAAGGCAAAATAATCTGTCTCAAGAAAATTCTTCTTTTCCTGAACGAAGATTTGGTTGTATGCACCCTGTATTCGTTTACGAACAAAGATTTTGAATTTCTTGACTAATTTCATGGGTTCTTCATTTAAATTGTGGTGTAAATAATTTTTCAAAAATCAATTTTGCTATAGTTTAAATTCAGTTTTTAAAACTTCCATTTTAGTACTAAGTTTCCCTGATGAACGCTCTTCTGCCAGTTGCTCACCTTGGAAGTCTTTTTTAAAATTTTGTGCCTAAATAAAAAAAATAAAAAATAGAACAGCTCTGTTCCGTAATCAATACAATACTAGGATTTAAGGAAGGACTTAAACATGAGCACATTATTTTACAATAGTAGAAGCTAAGCAACTAATTTTGCATTTCTTTACGAGGAATTTTACCGATGGCCGACATATTCACGATAAAATAGACCCTAACAGGCGTAATATAGAAGAAGGCATCGATATTAATGGGTAAAGTGTAAATTTACTGCTACTAGTTTGCAATTCTTATGTTTCTGTTTCCAATGATTAACGTAAGAATTTGTCGTTAACTTCACCCCATCGCCATTAGCTTCGTGTTTCATCAAGGGACTGTCACATAGTGGAATTGAAAGGAGTTGATTATTGTAATTATTACTTCTTACAAAACTAAGCATTTTCTTTAGCATAAGTATTACGTTTTGGTTAAGAAAATTTACAGTCGGTCATGTCGCACGAGGAGCTCCAGTAATTAGCGCTGTGTAATTTATGGGGGTAGCTGAGCTCACTGAAAGGAATAACTAACTTACTTAGACGTTGTGAGTTTACTCATCCAACTTGCAACCCCTTCCGAGTTGTAAATTTCATTTCCACGCCGACTTAAATGAACTAGCTGGGTATTTGCAACCCGATCGCGTATAGCAAACTTGCAAGTGTGAAAGACGTCAGCTCAGACCGATCACTCTCTAAGTACTTAATTAGGAAAAATTAACGATGATGTCATAATTGCTAAAGATTTTCGGCATTTGAGGTTTTTTAACAACTTAGTCACTAAACCGGAAAACATTCCCGAAAGCCCTGTTATATGTTAGTTATTTCAGAATAAAAAAATTAATGGCATGAAAGAGCTATAACAAACTATTTATGAAATAATACCTCTGAGTCTTGAAATTTTTCCAATGAAATTTTATTCTTTAATTTGTCATATTGAAATCGTAGATTTTCTGAATTTAACGGAATTAGAGCGAATTGTACATGATTTATCAGTTCAACCAGTCTTCAGACGAGTTAATCATTTAGGCTTCAGTATTTTAAAAATACCTGATTACGGATAATATTTGTATTTGGATATTGTAGCCAAGTTTTTCCTCTTTTATTGTCTAATTTTTTTTCGCGTGGAATCCACAAGGGTTTAATAGGGTCTCTTTTGAAGGGTTATTAGTTAGGTTCCTCTTCTAATCCAGCAACACAACTATTTAGGGCCCTAAAACATATTTCAGTGTACTATCATATGTACATAAGATATCTTGTAATAAAAGTATAAAAGTCAATATTTCCTGCGTTGGTAATAGTAATGTTTTAATTTAAGAAGTAAAGGAGGTTATTATTAAATAAACGTAGCAGCTGTATCCACATATGTTTTAAACCGCACTGAGAGCATTCATTACGTTGAAAACTATTTCACTTATTCAAAAAAACTTAAGTATTCTTTAAAATTGATGAGGTTTGTAAATTTATCCGCACCATTCGGGAATATGTGGACCTTGCTATTTTACACAGTCAGAATTTACTTTAGAGTTAACCCCCTGATAAAAATGCGAGTTAACCTGGATTGAGTCAATTGCTTATTTTTCCTTTGTCATGTCATATCCCGTCCCTATCTCGTAGATGAATCCCCGTACTTGTTCTGAAAACGCGGTGTGTCGTGATCAAATTTACGATGCTCCGCTGATATTACAGCAGTCGCTGCCAACTGTCTTCCTGTGAAAATGAGGATACTTGGATCAAACAACGAGGACGCCTTTTAATATAATACCATGATAAGTCTTCATGCAGCCTTGTGGTATTTTGTATATTGGTTTATAGTGTTCATAGTGGTAGTAGATGTCGGTTTTTTTTAGTGCGCCAACTGATAAGGCCAGAGTGTAGCGCTTAATCAAAGACCTTGATACTGACAATGAGTCGAAAGTATCGCCCATGCCCAAGGTGAGACTCGAACACGCTACCTTTGACTTGTCAAGCCAGACCGTTAATATCATGAATGCAAGGTCTCTCGTAGCATACTTATTCAACGAATGAGATAGGGAGATTTTCATTGAATGTGTTAGAGTTAGTACAGATGGGAACACCTCAGCGCACACGACTGACGATTAATGGAGCGATTTGCGCTGGCGAAACATTCTGCAGATGTCATTCTTTTGGTTTAAAATAGTCACGGTCAAATACTCTGTGCATAGTTATTGAATTCGCTGAAATACGTTACCAAAAACATAATCAAGTTTTGTTTGAAGAGTTTCGCAGGTTTTCTTGTCTATGAAGGATGATAAACCCAACGGCTAACGTCTCCCGCACAAGATTTAAATCGGCCCAACATTGGTTCAACGGACATCGATGCTTCTATGTTAGACCGAGCTGAAACTGGATAATGAGCCTACAGTGCTGGAGAGACGATAAATCTACCGAAAGGTCAAGCTACACCGCGTTGAAACGCTCATTCCCTCGAAGACGCTTCCAGTACGAGAAGCGAAACGTTGTTTTTTTGAAGAACAATACGCAGCATTGCCCGAAAATATCATCCTTCATAGAAACATACGCACTTTACCACAGAGTTATTAAAAATTTTAACCACATTTGACGCATTTACTGAAAATCGTCACAAAAAAAGCAATCGCAGATGCGATTATCGGAGTTCTTTTGTTGTGTAGCGCACATCAGCTCAACTCCCGATCTGTTTTGGAGTGCGCGCTTCTTAGTACGCATAGTCCGAAACAAATGGAAATCAAGTACTCTGTTGCCTTGTGAAGGGAGCAGCACACTAGAAGGAATGGAAAGATCCCAAAGATAAGAATATTTAAAATTTTGTTTGCAAAAATTTCGGAAATGTTTGTTAGTTCCTACTAGAGTGTCGGTGGAAAATATGGAGGCGTAAATGGCAAAATGAGGACGGTTAGAAGCCTGATGAAATAATGTGAGCATCAGGATCAAAGTATGGTACCTAATTGGAAAATCCTCGACCTCAGGCCCTTTCCGCACGTCCTTGAGTTCGTGACGGTCGTGATGAGCGGCTCACGAAATAACTGGATTGATCCGACGGAATTCAGTCAATTCGCGAGTTCGCATGTGATTTTCATGTTATCGCTGTTGCCATGTGACTTTTTCGCTAAGGCGTCAGTGCATGCGTGTAGACCTCCGCCGGCATCACATTCCAACTTTTGCTAAAGTATCCAAACCCTGATTTCTTGTAGTTCTTATCTCCCGAGAGGTTATGGTAGCCCAGTGGACGACATCGTCATTCACCATCGATGGCAAGACTGCTGTGTTCACCCGAGTGACCAGAACATACTATTTTTATTTATCTGCAAGCTATCAATCATACGTTTAAGGTATTAAAAGCTTACTATATCGTTTGCTTTATGTATATTAAAGTTATTTACAGATTGTACTTACATTTCTCTGCTGGTCATTTACAGAATTTAAGTATGGAACTTCAAGTTTGAAGGAAAAGAAATGAGTTGAAGTAAACTCTGGATTTAAAGTTTGGGTTTGAGTCGAATGAACCATCTTCATTTGTAATATGGGGAATGTATCCCTGTCTCATTCACCAAGAATAAACTAATGGGCATTAAGGTGCACACTACATCCGGCAATACTTATTTTTGAGTGTTATAAGCAGTTTTAATCGGTGGATTAAAGCACAAACATATTTTGCTGAGATAAGTTTTAGCGTAGGTAGTTTTGGTTATTTTGACGGGTTATTAAGGTGCAATCACGGGTTCCTGTTATAAACAAATGTTTGTAGTTAACTGATGTAATATGCAGGAGGAGCAGGAGGAGGAGATGAAAAATGAATTTTCCGGATGATCTTCTTTTCCCCGTTCTCTCACCTCTAGTTTTCAGTTGGACTTATTATTCGCGGATTCGAATTAAATGTAAGTAAAGGTCACCTTTATAGTTCTCCGTGGTGCTAACATGATCCTTTCAAATAACCTTAAAATATGAGAACAAACTGGATTGGTGGTGATTGGATAATTTCAGGAGGTATTTTGTTCATCTTGCGACATTGCTGCTGTGCATAATATTGCAAGACACTGGTGGGACCATTCTTAGCACGAACGCTCGAAATCCCTTTAGTTTAAATCACGCGAGATGGTTATTTGAGTCAAGGCTCCGCATAGTGGAACAAGGCGGGTGATGTAAATTGGTCTTCAGCTCCCTGATTGCGAGGTCATTTTGTCATAAAGCTTGCTGTTGCACTTATTCCCTCTGTTTCATTACGTTAATGGTTTCCATTCAATGGTTTACGTTCATGATTGAACACTTGTTTTCATTCTAATTTAATTTTAATTAACATATGACGAGTTTCTTGATTCGGACTTTGAGTTAAGTTCCTGGTGCGAAGGTTGTCGAAATGTAAGACCGCAATTAGCTCCTGCGTTCTAATTTCACAACGTCGCTTGAGTCTCTGGAAATCCTTTGATGGCCCCATATACATCTCTTCACAGCCGCAGGTTGCCGACCCTTGGTTAAGTCTTCTCCTTGATCGAAGAGCCCAGCATGCGCTATCTTCGCTCTTTTTTATTTTGTGAAAAAGTTAATCTTCCTGAACGGAGGGCTCGTCCCGACGTCACAGCGACGTGTCACTTGCGCTGAACTCTCTGGCGTTTATTCTTTCGCCCTCTCCCCAGTGGACTTTCAACTTTCGATAGGCCATCATCACCACCTCGTCTTCGCCTTCGTAACCAGTCTGTGACATCGCAACAGGCGTGCGGAGAATGGTGACGTGAATCGAACTCGACTCGTGTGTATCAGTCCCCTGAGTAAATATGTATAGCAACAGCGAAGTGGAGAAGTGTAATGGAGGTGGCTAGGGAACGGTTGGGATGAGGATTGATCCATCTGTCATTGTCGGAGGCATTTCCGCTCTTTACCCAACGCTCACGAGCTGTCACATGCGACCGGCGATCGTCATATTTTCGTCTCATTCTTTTCGTAGTTGGGGGAGTTGGGATGCGTCAGCAAAGTGCCCCTCTTTAGTTGGTCACTCTCTCATTAAGTTTGCAATTATGAGTTTACCGTTCTCCATGTTTCCATGGTGATCTTGATAGGGCGGTGGGCTTATTTAATTGTATCATCCCCGAATTGTGTCCCCCCACTTTTATGACCAGCTCCGTTATCTTTGTCCTAGTAAATCTCATTACATTTTTTTTCTCTTGCGATTAGTCTTCATTCCGAATTTCCCGCACTATTTTTCTAATGCGTCTACTAAAGCTTGTCATCCCTTCGATAATTGATAAATCAACGTCTGGTCGTCCGCGAATCGAACCTTCAGCATTAGCTGGCCTTCTTCTTATACTTCCTTCTCTTACCATTTTGGGTAGTACGTTGGAGGAAAATGAGCATAGTAGCAGAGATATCAGAAGGAGGATAGCGCTATTGAACGAAGCGTTCAGCAGTGGGAGGGAGCTGAAGACGGGGATCTTATACTAGGGCGTAAAGAAACGGTTGGAGACGATTTTAATATGGAGTGTAGCGTTGTATGACACAAAAACGTGGAAAAACGAGGAAATTCTCGGTGTAGGGGGTAACGAGAGGAAACTTTTGGAGGAGATGCAATGTAGGTGCTCGGATCATGTAATGAGAGGCGAAGGGATGCTGAAGGCCGTGATGTAGAGGAAGATGTTGGGTGAGCGGGGAAGGGGAAGAAAGAGAATATGTTTTATGGGCGGGATGAAGAAGAGAAGAAGGGTAGAATGTACACTGAGAGGAAGAAAAAACTCATGTAAGGAGATTGGGTGCTGCGCAAGTATAATTATTGAAGATTTTTGCTCACTTCCATTTGTTCCTATATTAACTGGTAGATTACTCCAATTAATAAAGTAAATCATCCCTAGGTATTTTTTCTTACAATGGACACTATTTTGATGCGAAGAATCAAGTGGAAGACAATATGTATTGTCTTAATGAAATCGACTAGCTGATTACAAAAATGACTGTCGTTCATCTGCAAATTTCTTTGTTTCTGAGATGAATGTAGTTGAAATCAATCTTATAAACAATATATTGCGCTATAATTCTTCATACCTATAGCAGTAATAACTTAAGATTTTTTTAAAAGTTACATTTATCAAAATTCTCTCAGTGCTAGATACTTAATGCTGCATAAATTTAATTTTAATTTTATCTATTCTCACTCACACCGCCTTGTGGAGAATATTTCAAATTGTACATTCATATCTTCCAATAAATATCGGCAACAATAACAAATTACACAGCGTTTGCCTATCAGTGCTTAAGCAGTACCTAAGTTCAGGGTGTCTTGTTGTTGTCATAAAGGTGATGTTAAAATTACGAAAGAGTTTCGAAATATAATAATAATGATCTAAATATTTTCATTAATACAGAATAGGAACTTTTTCTTGGTGCATGCAGCCAATGGAAAGCATTTCATTCAGGTGTGAAATGCATTTTAGGAATTTTACCTCTAGAAAATAGTATGGTGAAATGCAGAGTTTGTTTTATACTTGATCGTCATTAGATGTGACATGAATACTCGCTTTGGTAGGAAAGGCGAGCGAAAAAAGTAGCCGAAATGTAGTAAGCTTTAGTAATTAGTGAGCTTTCAATTCGAGATCAAGCATAACTTTTGAAATCAAATTATAACCCGATGGCAGATTAATAGGCTATCACACCAGATAATTTTTCACCTAATATGACAGTAATGTATTGTGTACACAAAGTGTTCGAGAGGCAATTAGTTATCAGAAAGTAAAGACAAACCAGGATCTCGGGGAAATCCAGTATTTGATACTGTATCACCAGTCCATGTGGTTCGATAAGGTTATCTATCAGCAAACCACGTGCGTATTTCATGGTTTTTAATCTTCCGCAATTCATATTTCGTATTATTTGAGATTGCGTTCGTTTGAAAGAGCGATAGCCTTTTACTTTTTTTTAGCTGTTGAAAATTCCAATTCCATACGTTGTCTTTTTACGCCATTCTAGCACTGTGGAAGGCGTTTGCAGCAAATGAGTTAACCCTTCATACAAAGACCCTTCATGGTCCCTCTGGGGACCTCCCTCATGCTGAAGTTTAAAATGTTTTCAGGGTACAATTTGAAAGTAATTCAAGATTGTTTTCAAGAGACGAACCATTATCATTCAACAAAACTTTCCGAAGCGATCGGAAAATGCCAATTCTTCAGGTTATTTTCATGCTATGGGCTTCTATCCTTTGAAACATTTTATTTGGGAAAGAGAGTCAGTGCCTTTCACTATTCTATGCTTTTTGCGGAATCAATTTTTTTTTTTCATTTTTCGGAGAAATTTAGGGTGAAAACACTGTTCTTCATTTTGCCGGATTTGTTATCTCGTATTCCCCGACGGAGGGTGTTGCATTGTAGAATTACTACAGATTTATTATGAATAGCCAAAAAAACATCAATTTTCTTTTTTTCACTTAAAATATTAATCCCTGATTAAACGGGTGATTTTATTATGTCGCCATTACTCGACCAACTTTTAAAAAATGTTTAATCTTCCTTCGGCCAGCATTATAATGTTTTTGTTGAGCCTTCATCTACTGGGTAAAGATGCAATGGGAAATAAAATGTCTGTTTGGAAGCGTGGTAGTTCCTTTTTGGACCTTAGAGGTAGGTTAACAGTAGGTCTGTGCGATTACTTGATTAATTGAATCGTCGATTCAATTATTTTTACAATTGATCGATTATTTCAGCATATCGATGTCGATTGCGTTAATCGACTCCATTGTCAATATTTTTCAAGTGTCAATTGTTGTTCAATTGTCAATTAATATTCAGTTCACAATTGTAATCGATTAATTGACGATTATTGACGATGGTTACGGCCACCACCTACCCCTCCCTCCAGAAGTTATCATGGAGATATCTAGCTATCCCGGCAACTAGCACAGCGTTGTTTAGTCTCAGTGGGAACATTGTCATCGACACACGCCAGTGTCTGTCGGATGAACACGCTGAGGTTTTCATCTGCCTGTCTTCAAATAGCGATCTATTCCTTTAATTAATGAATAAGAGCTAACTGATTGAATTATTTTGTTGTTTTTCCAATTAGTTCTTTCATTCCTCTCATTGCCAAAGGAAAGCCTTTGAAAAACTCGATCCAATTGAGTCCTGTCAATTAATTGGTTGATGTCAGTTAATTGAGCAATGACAATTAATTGACACCCATTTCTATGTCAATTTATTGGCCTTTATCAATTAATTGAATGGCTTCAATTAATTGTCATTTCTTCAATTCCCGACAATTGAATAGACCACATTTCCAATTATTCTTATAATTGATCGATATCGATTTTTTTCGACTATCCCACATGCCTAGTTAACTGTGTATAGACTCCAGGGGGCCTATTCTCAAACTCGAAGCATCGGAGCTTTCTGGCGAAAAGATGCTTCAATAAGCTACTTGCTCCCATCGGTATTCTCTATAATGGAAGCTATATACCGGAGAAAGAGCAAGCAGAAGCTACCGGGAGCTTATTAGGCTCACCACCCGTATTCTGTAATTGTCCCCCAATAGCCCCAGTAGCCCCAATAAGCTCCCACGGTAGCCGCACGAAGCGCGGCCTCCGAATACCCTGCTTAAATATTGGTCATTTTATCACGATTATCTATCTATAACTGTCCAACCCACGGGTATGTTTCTTACATTTATTTAATGCGCATTCCTTGAAATTTCACTGGGTTACTTTGTCATTTTCGCCATTTGCGGCATTTTTCACAAAAAAGATATTAACTGGAGTGACGGAAAGCCATATTTACCTTCGATAAGTAACGTGATTCCAGCCCATAATTGGATACTGTGAGCCATGGTAACGTGTATCACCTTCGCATTTCTTTTGAAAACTTCATCTTCGTATATTATTTCAATGATTTGAAGCAACGAGAAATTGACGAAAGCAAATAGCACGAATCATATTGAATCATATAATTGACATGAACCCTAATTCCCGAATATATTTACGAACAGTCTTATTTCAATTGACCAAAACAGCCAAGATGGACGTCGTGCGTTCGTATTCACAAGATTGTTCACGAGATTATGTGAGCAAAAATAAAACATTTTAGAATTTTGCTCGCATCATTTTTAATGCGTGGCATTTTTCGCTAAACACGACACACGAACATCTTCACCGTCTATAACGGCCTTAAAATAGGTTTCACCAGTTTTATCCACGGAAAAACATTGACACGAGCTTTCCCATTGGTTCTAAGAATGATGTCACCAGTAATGAAGTTTCCGCGAATATGGTTTAAAAATATTCTCAAACCCGACTTTCGCCAAACCTCTCTCCACTTCCTATTACGTTCTTGAGAAAGCTCCCGCGAGTTAAAGAACACGGTTGGTAGCCAATTCTGGTAGCTTATTCGAAGCTACCGCATCGGTAGCTTCGAGATAGAGAATAGCCCCTCAGAAGTTCGAGATGCGATTGTGGGAAATAATGGGAAAAAATGAGGCGAACCGAAAAAGGAGGCAGTGAAGAATCTGGAATGTAAGGAGAGCAGAGAAAGTTGCTTAAGAAAATCAGGAGGAGGCATCGTAATCTGATGGAGCAAGTAAAAATTAGATGGGATATGGAATACTGAAGGACGCTTTACAAGGAAGAGTCTTGGAAGATAAGCTTAGGAGTAAGAGATGTATTTTTTGTGATTTCATTTAACTTGAGTTTCTGTCTGTTTGGGTGGAATCTGTGAAACGATTTTTCACCCACTTACACTTATCAGATCTTCAAATTCGTGCGCACGTGTAACTTCGATGACAATGCAATATTACAATATAAGTTTCACGGCCTTCTCTCCCATAGGCTCGAGTTCGCTTCATGAAATCGGTTGCTACATATTGGTTGTTTAATTTATTGTTGCCTATCAAAAAGGCTACTTGTGTTCTGGTGTGCTCTGCGAATTTTTACTAATAAATAGAAAAAATGGAATAAATAATATACACCCTCGGGGCACCAGGCGCACCCCGTTATAAGAAGCCCCTCGCCTCCACATAGACAATGGCAGCAAACTTTTTGTTTCTCTTATGTTTGTATATTTAATTAAACCATGTAACTTAAAAAGTTTTTTATGACACTTCTTGTGAATTGAGGGGTGGAAGGAAGTTTGTTGAATTTAAGATAGAAATCACATGAATAAATTGTGCAACTTTATACGAGAATCAATTACCCTTCAAAAACTTCCTTTACCAGTGGAGCTCCTTAAATCCAAGTCCCATGAATTCCTGAAATCTGCCTCTGCAGCGTTTTGGAGGGGTAAACTATAAGAAATATATTGTCAAGCATAAAGCGTAGCTTTTCCAAGAAATCGTTCTGAAACTATTTTTAGTGACTTCGTAGTAATGTTATCTCGTCAACTGTGACCATAAAAGAAATCTTGTCAAATGCGATTCATTTGCATTGAGTCAACGTATATAGCTGCGTGCAATGGACTCTCATGTAATTTATGATGCATCGCTTATTGATCATTCCATGAATGAACTTGATCATTGCTCTCCTACCCTTGAGGTGGCGATAAGAGAAGATTAGCGCTCGATGTAACTGAAATATCCCCATTGCGATTATACGAGATGAAATAAAACTTGATTGCGTTTATTTTGTAATGGGCTCCCTCTTGTCTATAGTGATGCGTAAGAATTGTTCCATAATGCGAATCTCTCTTCTTTTAGGCCCATGTACCTGTTCCAGGGACTATAACCCTCTAGGGCTTCCAAAATTCCGCTTCCCCTATGGTCTCTAGTCCCTTGCCATCACTGGGAGCCTGTTGTTCGGCATTCTTCCCAGATGCTCACACCACCTTCCTTTTTCTTTATAATTTATGCAGCGACGGTTTGACCCAAAATTCTATTCTTATCTCTATACTTTTCTTTCTGTCTGCAATAGTGAGTAGTAATGGTACAATGCCATTTTATTTTAGAAAAAATTTAAATAGAATATAAATTACTCACTAATTTCGGTCTTTTGTTGGTCTCAAAGGTCACACACTTCTGGGGAGGCCGCCGTCCCAGAATTCTATGCATTACTACTGAAAATAACTTGATACATGACCTATATGACAATTTAAACGTAAATACCTAATATTTTGGCACTAAAATAATGTCTTCTTTTTTCATTCCGTCTTAATCAAGCGTACAAGATTCCGCCTCTAGGCCTAAAATTTCAAGATGGAAAACACATGTTCAATATTAATTATCAAATAATTATAATACATCGAACAGCAATTAGCATTTAATACTCAACGTACATTATTCAGCATACATTTTATATTAGTTTCGCGCAATTTTTCTTTATTTATTTATTTGACAATGCATTGTTTTTTTAGAAATTACTCCAATTTGGATTTTTCTATAGAATCTTTTGAAATCATTACGATATCGTGTCAATTCCGGTTATAAAACATATTACGTTTTCGGTGTATTAACTGCGCAAATAAAATAAAAATTATCCGCTTGCGTATTTTGATGAATTGAATATGCCCGTTCTATCGTATCGTTCCATCTATTCTCTTCTCCAATCTATGCTCTCTCTCTCTCATGTTGCGTTTGGTCTGGCCAAAGTATTCTTTGGTCTCCCCTGCGGGATATTATATTCTAATATGTAGTGGCATTAGTAATACTTGTGTTTAACGTGAATCTACGAGTGAGGTCATTTTACACTTATTGCCTACTACGTACGGACTAGGGATACAGCATTCGGATGCATAGGAGGATGATCCCTCCAGATCCAAATAGAGCCCGTTTGGCAAATAGGGCTACGATGCTTCTTTCACTGAGCGGCAAACGGCGTTTCAGTCGTGGGAGGTCGTTGCCTCTGGCTTTAAATTAACCTTTTTCCCCTCTAATAAGCTCCTCACAGGTTCAAAAGGTGAAGTAGCAGTGCGTATGTTACTGAAGAGGTTTCAAATAAGTGTATTATACCCCACGAATCGGACGTTCTTCAAGCAAAATTGGCCTCATTCAGTATCGCTGGCAACGAATTTAAAACGTCTATCGTTTGAGTAGTCAGTCTGGAACCTCGTAAATCCTTCGTGTTGGGGTTCCTCTCAAGCCAACGATCACGGAGTCAACGAGCAATAATTGGAATGCTAGACGTCTACCGCCAGTCAGTGAGAAAGATATCCGCATCGAATGAAAGAACTCACTCATTCATTGTGGGGCCGTGACCTATCGATATTTATCGTCTCTGGGGGAGTTGAAGATCACGAAAGTCTCTAAAGAGTTCTCGTGGTTTTTCCCCGGGAATATATCCAGGCGGGTTGGTTTCGAAGGCATCGTCGTGTCATGCCCAGTCTGGAGTGTGGGGGGAAAGAAGTGACTGACCTTCGATGTCCCTCTTTTGGGTTTCGGACCGAATATCTCCGAAAATTTCCGGAATCTATTTGAAAAAATAAAAGGCGTGGTGTGGTTCTCCGTTGGACCAAATGTGATGCTGGCCTTGGCAAAGACAATAAGCAGGAAAAGTGGAATGAGCATTAGTAGGCGCAACTCGTAACTCTTTGCACACAATGCTTCCCACCCGTGAGGATTTGAATTCCCTCTAAAAGAGAAGCTAAAATGATTAATTAATTATGAAAGAATAAATACTCAGCGTTGCTAACGAGTATGGAGCCATTATGTTTGTGTTTTTTTCAATAAATTTTAAACTACTCCTTGTAAAACTTTAAACATACATATGCATGACCCATCACGCAGTTCCTTTTCGGGGTGGGCTTAGTCAAAAAAAGTAAAATTCTCGGTGATAGGCTTATAAAGGTAGCTCCGGGTTAAAGATTTCCTCCATATTACTCTAACCTTGCATACTTCTTTTGCTTTAGCTGCCCTCATACATAGCTCCTTACACGCCCTCTGCTTCTACTACAAAACCTTCTCGAATACCCCATGCCCACTGCATTTAGCCTACTCTTATTGGTTCATTTAAACATGTCGTAGGTGGTGGTACACCGAATACCAATATTTTTCACAGATATTTTTCGAAGTTTCACTTCTCAGATACGCCATACACTGCATTTTTCCTACTCTAGTAATCCTGGCATGCCCAAAAGATTCGATACCGTACAATGAACTGGGAAGAAGTACACTTTTGTTCATTGCAATTTTTGTTTCCTTAGACAACCATTCATTCCGTGACAACCATTCTTTCCTGTAACATTTTCACCATTAAAACTTTAAATGATACAGTTAATATATTTCCAAATGGTTTGATCACAGCCAGAACATGGTTTCAAGGGGATAGGGTTGGTATAGTATCGAGAGTACTGGTTTCCATTCCCGACGGTGCGGGTTCGAATCCCAGAAGAGGTGGCTATTGGCGGAATCCCCAAACCCTCCTTGAAAGCTATATGCAGAGCCTGCTCGTTGGACGGGGCGTTGAACTCTGGATCTCTTGGCATATTTATTTTACAGTAATCTTATGCCGATGGGTTTCTCCCCAGCCTTCTTCCATTCCCACGTAATTCATTTCCAACCAGCTTAAGAATGAACTCAGATGCCTCCTCCAATAACCAACCAACCGTTATCTCAAAATGTAAGCATTATATTCAAATTTTATCTTTGAAAATGACGGTTGAGTGAGGTAACCGTAGTTGGGCTCTGATTAATTCATGCGGTAAAGTATAAAGCATATAAATTGGTCACGGGTATTCCACAAAAACTGGAAATCACCTATCTCGTAGGCAGTAATTTCGTCCACCGTGTGGCATTCTTCTATAGTCGATGCCTTTTATCTAATGGAATACCCATGAAAAATTTATATATTAGATTCGCCGGGAAAATCTTAGATCATTTATAAAGCATATCTTTTGAAGTAATTCTCTTCTTCCCCAAAATTTTCGCGGTATGAGTTCAATCATATGTTAGAGAAGCATAGAAGTGCTTTAAGGACGGAAGATCATTATATTAACGTACTTATTGCAGAAGAGGAGTTATACATGGGTGATGTTAAGCTCTATTCAACCTTTTAAATTTAAAGATTATTAAATTTAGGACGTCCGAGTATATGTAACGTCTTGACATACCATAATAAAAAGTGATCGCATTGATTTTGTTTAATATACGAGGCTTCGTTATTCTTAGTTATTCTTTATTATGTTGATGCTTGTTTCGTATATTTTAGTTATTAATTATAATTTTCTTAATGTTTCAAAAGAAATGCATTTTTTTAAATTGTGGGATGCTTATTCTTTGGAAAAGGCTGTCAAGCTGTTGTTCATAAAAGAAAGAACAGAGGATTGTTGTGTGAGAGGCTACAGAGAGAGGATCGTAGATGTATCGTGGTCTCAATTAAAGAAGGGTCTGGAACTTTTGGAACATTAATAATTGATTGAAAAAAGGTCATGACATCACAAATATCCCTCATAACCATTGTACATTTTATATCATGCATAGCTTACGGCCAGAATTCTTGCAAAAACTTAACTTGGCAACAGCAACATATTATTTTTCTTGGCTCGGCAGTGAAAGTTGCAAGTGTGCGGTATTCAGTCGCATCAGATTGATGAGCCCTAATGCATTGCAAATTAAAGATGATATCTTAGCTTTCTCCTCAATTAGCAAGAAATCTTTGCGCTAAGAAAAGTTATTTGAAGGCGTTGATTCTCAGGCTGACTTGCCACTTGGTTTAAGGATGGTCTCTTCTCCCAAAACATTAACTTGAACCAATTTATTTGCTCTATAGTTGTATTCGAGAAATATCACGTTGCTAAAATGCCGTGGACGCAATTTTCCATTGATTCGAGTAGTAATTCGACTGAAATAGCGCAAAAAAAAGTCACTCCCCTCCGAGGAAAACTTCCTGTGAACGGAAAATGAAACTTGACATGGTAATGTGCTGCCTGTTTCATTCCATATTGAACTAAAATGATAAATAAGACAGATACAGTGAGCTGTACGTGACTGAGGTAAAGACGTTATTTCTTCCTTTTTCTCTTCCTTCATTACCGTTAATATGTGATATGATCCACATGCTCCTTCATTTCAATGCATGAGGTTGATTTTACTTTTTTACCTCATTGGCGATTAATGTCTTCCTCTAGGTAATGTGATTGCCATGAGATTTGTCATCTTGTACCCATCCTTGTCCAATTGACTTTTGGCTTCTTACTTTCTCTCCAGTTAAAACGCATTTTTGGAAATGACACTTATCCAGCTCATTATTTCCAATGTTGATCAACTTTCTGAAAACTAACATGATCCTTTCGATTTAATCAGCCTAATTTTTATAATCCTTCATGCGAATTTGCGATATTTCGGAGGAAGTTGTGGCGTTAATACGCAAAAAGCCATAAATTAATGCGTTCTCACCGGTTAATGATCATTATGTAGCATTCTTTCTGCTCTGATGAGCTAAATATTACGCGTGACTTCATGAGTCGTATAAAAACAAATATTGCGTAGAAGTTTTAAGATTCTGTATTCCGGTATGTACAAAGCGACAAATACTTTTCATTAAATTGAATACCGTAAGCATTCGAATTGCTTGTCGCTCTTCTTTGAGACTCATTTGTTAAATTCATTTCATTAAATTGATTACCTTGATCGTACGAACTGCTTATCTCTGGTCCTTAAGACTCATTTGTCTCGGCTTTTAGAAAACCTACCAATCTAATATACAAAAAGGCGACACGAAATTCTTGAATTACTTATGTATATTTAAGTGTGATTTGTGAATAAATTTAAAAAATAGGTATATTAATCTTTAGCCAGTAATAAAATAATTCATTTGCATTAGGATTACATGGGTGATCTGTTAAAGATGTGATCGCAAAGTTTACCTCAAGTAACCATGTTAATGTAGTGATAATGCTATGAGCAAAACAATAAACTCACGTGAAACGTTTAAATCCGTTCTAAGCTGACGAAAAAATGGTGGAGGAAGTGGGGATCACATGAAAAATCTATTTATTATTGATGGTTTTTTCATGTGATCCTCACGATGTGGAGATTTGGAGTGCAGGGAAATCATCATAAGAAAAATGTGCAGGAAAACAAAAACAAAGACTTTAATGCGTGTAAAATATTCCAATCGCTTCCCCGTACTACGTCTTGTCTTGAAAGAACGTATCGTTATTGGAGTTGCCGATTGAGGCCTTAAGGTGACGTGTATCGATTTCATGTTGCCAGAGTTTTCCGCTTCAATGGGTTAAAGCGTATTTCGGTGACGTTTGAGTACGGCCCGCACGTCATTGCCGTTTGCTCCTGGCACCCTCAGCTATGCCCGCTACGCAGAAGGTCTAGTATTTATGGAGGCCAAGGACACTACGATTTTTTTTTTTAAACGAGTGCGTTCAGTCGTGATGCGCATCGGAGTATTGTACCTCTTGTGAATGGAAGAGAGTGAAAAGATTTAAGCCATCACTTTCCCGACGATTTTTTTCCTCTTGATCGAACGCCATAAATATTATCACGCGAGTTTATTTATTGTTTTGCGCCGCGCATTTATCGCGACATTTACATGGTCACCCAAAGGAAAGCTTTCTGATCACATCTTTCTCAGGACACACATGTTATCCTGATGTGAATATTTCAAGGTCTTCATGATATTACTGGATTTCATGGTTTTCAATTCGAATACCAGATTCTGTGATACAAAATTGAATGCAAGATGATAGGAATGTATTTAGTTTATTACTGTACATTTCATAAGTTGTAGTTTATGGAGACTTCGGTCAAGTTATAGGAAACTTTTACCAATGTTCCGATTTATTCACAAATTTTCTTCAGGGCAAGAAAAGACGTGGTAATTTCGTTATTAATTAAAATGCTAAACATATTGTGCACATTACAATGTAGCATTATTGTTTTCCATTATATTGAAGTCTTATTATATTCAGTGAAACATGTTGACTCATTAAATCAAATTTCTCCAGTGGAATTGTGTATTCCAGTATTTCCAGTATTTAATCTTTTTCCTACAGTGGAATTCCACGAAGTAACGGCCTCCACCAATAACTTTATTATATTCAGCCTTTTCGTTAATCTGTTCATTTTTCTAATGTTTTTAAATGTGAAGTTGCAATTCCATTGTACATACAAATACTTCCAACATTATATACAGTTATAAAAATTAATCGACATTGCTGGTGCAGGACAATACTGTATCAATATTTCCATCGTAACATTTATGTGTAATATAAAAGTCGATATCAAATTATCGAGTTTGGTTATTACCAAATGGATAAAAACTAACAAATAAAACAGACCGCAAAACTCATAAATTATGTTGTTTAAATCAAAACCTGACGATAACTTAAACAAAACTAGGCATAGGATGTGACTATGGAAACTTAAAAGCAGTCTGGTGGTTCAAACATTTCCACTGCAATTTTTTGCGTCGAAGAAAATTTGTTTGAATAAATCAAAATTCTGGCAGTGTTTTCAATAAATATGACCTGTAAACCATAACTAAGGAATTTTATGTTAGTGTGGTTGATAAACTCATGAGATATTATTACGACACAGGCATATGTATTCCCATCTTCTAATACTTTTGAATATCTTGTTGTTGGGTCAAAAAAGGGTTGCATCTTTGCGGTGCGATGCTTCCCAAAGAATTTTTTAAATAATTTTTCACAGTTTGAATTCCATATTTCCTAAATGTTTTTCCTTTTTCTCGTTCAGTATGATTCCAAACTCTTCATAGTTTTTCTCATTTACCCGTTTATTTAAGTTTCTCTCCTCCACTACGGCCTTTTATACAACCATCTCTACACCGGTATATTTTCCTGCGCTTCTTTGTCCAACATAATTTTTCTACTGGTGCCATTAAGTGTCGCGCCTGTTTCTGTCTTAAGTAATACATTTGTTAAAAAATTGTGTTTTAAATACGAAATAAAATATTTTCTCTCTCTTATTCATTTAGAACTCGAATTAAAAAAATAGTCTATATAATCAGTCGTAGACGTGTTATGAAATTATCATAACATCATCGTATTTATTTAGACTTGGGAAGCTCTGGAGCATTTCAAATTTTATCGGAAGTTTCATTGCGATCCATTGATAAGTACCTGTAATTTGGCTTCTACGATTGTAAACTTTGGGCGTAGATAGAATAATAAAGCGTCGTATTAGATTTCATTATTCATGTGAGTAAGACTTGGTTTGCCAAAGAGACACATTGGGGACTTTTCTCGCGGAATGGAAGCCCATCGTGGTGAACATACGTTCAATTCCCTGTGATATTAAAGAAGGGACATAAAGGAGGAACAATTTTCATGATTCTATAATTCAATCCGAATATTTTTTCACCCCTTTCGGTCCTTCGATTTTTGGGAAAGAATGTCAATTTGATAGACTTTGTCTCATATCTGGTGAAAGTGAAAACTAATTTCTCGATATTGAAGAAATGGGCATAATATTTTTTTATTGTTTGAAATATTTTTCTTCAAATTTGCGCTCAGTATTTAATATCTCCAGGTGGAAGTAATGCCAGCAAGAAATTGATAAAAGGTGATAACATGTTCGATATCATATTGCTGCAATATGCCGTCGAGACTTAGCACACCTGCTAAGCTGTTTTCCTCTGTGTTTCCCATCATATATTTTTTTCTCCGGTCTCCTGCGAAGTGCAGCTGTGACCACTGGGGTCGATCCTGTCACCTGCCCCCCCCCCCCCCACCGCCCTCCGAAATCACCCTCCAATCATTCGGCGTCACATATCAGCGATTGACGCGTCATAATTCCCCTTCGAGGATCACGCCAAGTGGTCGTCTTGGCACACACACACGAGTCAGTCACGCGCGGTGCGTCGTTTGAGCGCAAAAGTTTCGGATTTCATCGACGAATCAAACTCTTGCGCGTTAGAACTAGAAATAGTGACGCATAAATGCTTTTACGTTTCAGCAGAACGGTCTTACTATTTGACGAGGCGTAGAAGAGAGGTGTTAGGGAATAATCTGAAACGTAACTGGGTGATTCGATCCAAGCAAAGCTAGAAGAAATAACGTAAATAAATTATTTTTCTTTGACGTCACTTAGTTATTCGATTCAAGGAAGCAGAGAAAATTAATATATATGATTATTTAATGTGAGTCAAGGCAGTAAAAGTGAATTGAAGTATGTTGTTTATCAAAATAACTCAACTTAATTAAGTTAATCCATGATTTTTCCTCATAAATCACGTTCTTGGTGCATGAATATAAGCCGAGAGAATTTTTTTTACGTTAACATCAATAGCAATAGTTAACAATAAATATTTGTTTCTTTGGTTCCCGGCGTCATTTTTAATTCATCAGCAGATTATTCATCAATACCATATTGATACCATATTGAATTCTTCATCAAGACTTATTCCGGTTAAAGTATTAACCGTGATGATATAAGCAATGGTTAAATATTGATGGGGAACCTTCTGTGTAATTACCGGCATTGAAATTATTTCCAATCAATATTTCCAATCGCGCATTGCACCGGAATCTATTATTTTAGCGCCTAAAACGAAAAAAAAACAATTGCATGCTATTAATTGAATGTTCCCTTTTTATTCAACAAATCCCTCTTTGAAATAGTTCAGCGATCCATTTTGATGGCACTGAAGGTTGTTTGGAAATATTGACGCTCTGAGTAAAATAAACTTCTTGGAATGATTGGGCACTACAAGTTATGTATACTTATGTTTTAATTTCTATTAAGTATCGTGGACAAATGTATAACCCTGTCAATTCCTTTTGGTAGGTAATCGTAATCTTTATCGCTTTAAGATATTTAATCATGGGTCATATTTTTTCTATGTCAGTCTTAGGAAACTTCCTCATATCCTTAATAAAGGCGAAGCGGTAATGGCGTGGAAATATTGGTATGTATCTTCCTCAAGGATACCAATCCTAATTTTGAATGCGGCTCTTAATATTCTTTCGTGTCATAAATCTTCTGGTTCTAACTCGTATTTTCACAGGAATCCCCTATCATTCAACAGGAAAACATCCATCTCAACCTTGAATGCGTCAAATGCAGCATGAGGAAAAGTTTAGTGATTCGAGAAAACGCTTTTATTCCATTGGTTGCTCTCGAAATATCACGTGGAATTAGGAGTAGGGAAACTCAGAAAATGCCCCCAAAATCCGAGTAAAAAGATATGTATGGAGACTGTGACGTTAATGTTTTTCGTAAACTTAGCGCGAGGACATAGGGTTTATCATTTGATTTTTAATGTACATCTACATATTTATTTGCAAGCCACCGGAGGGGCATTAAAAATAGAGGGAATTGGAGAAAAGGATTTGCTGAGTGGAAAGACGAAAGTGAATAACATGTTAACGCGATAGCGTCCGTGGTGACAATGTTCCAACCGTAGACCCTTGGCATAGGTTATGCGTGAGTGCAAACCATGGAGTCTATATATGTAGTATCAATGGTACATACACTATTACCCTCAGCAGCAATGTGGTTTCGCTACGTTTAAAATAGTTGGAACAATTTTTGTCTATTAGCAGATTTGCATGAAAATTTACATACCTGTTCTGTAGTGATATGTATTCTGTTAAAAGTTGAAATAACTGCATTTTACTGATTTGGATTTTTTGACTATGTAATAAACGTAGCATTATGGCACATGATATATATATATATATATATTGTAATAACTCGATTACGTATACACAGGTTTTTTCATTACTCGTTGTAATACATTTCATATTATTAAAATGATTGCTAACAGATATCAAGGAGTTACGTCTAATTGAATATTCGAAAAAAAATATAATTTAATATTATTTCCACCAATATGTCGAATACCTCGTCTAAAACTCAAGTCAAAACAAGATTTTAAAAATAAAAAATGCAAACAATGACTCTTGTATCATTTATATTACTGCATCTATGGTGAGTTCCACCGCATAAATAAATATAATTAAATGTGGCCCTATTATGTATTTCTTCAACTTACTTGAAAAATTATTAAAATGGGCACTCAATGACCCACGACTGCAGTCACCTTTATCTCGGCCATAGATTCAGAACTAAGAATTGATACTTTTTATTGCTATTTGATATTTTATTGATATTTGGTATAAGGGGTAAACTAGGCTTTGTGGATGGGATGAAGTGGGATAGGACGCATACCGAGTTAAAGATTGAAATATTTAAAGCATAAAAGGGTCTGAGGCTGTAATAGTTTATGCATTAGAGATTAGTAAAGGAGTCCCATTTAAACCTACCCTAATCTGTAGAACACTTCTAATGTAATGAAACGTCAGCTAAATGTTGAGGAGAAGACTTTTTTCATTCCGCACTTTCGATGTCTAGACGCAATAAAAAAGACGAAATAGATGCGTGAAATGATTTCGTGCGGCAATGAGGAAAAAGATTTTCTTCTGATAATCCTGGATATTACGACGTCGAGAGATATCTCTCCCGGGAGTGGGAAGCAGGCTATGGGACTTAGCGACGAGGCCTTGGAAGTTTTGTTTACTTTTGCCGTTACTGAAAGAAAATGGTATGGCATTCTACCGTCTTCGGAAGTTCCTATAGAAAGAAAATGTCGCGTTCGTGGTTGCGTGGAATATTTTATTCGGTGGTATTAAGCTGGCTTAGTATATAAATAAAGATAGACATACTCTAGAAGCAGAGGGAACTCAAAAAAGGCTTGGAAAAACATCCGTCCTTTAACATTCCGATGTTTTTATTCTTAAGATGTTTTTTATTTATTTGTAATTCTTACTGTTTTACTTCATTAGCCATTTGAAAAAAGACTCTCCATATAGCAGTTGTGAACGTTGAGACAATGTTGGTATAAAAGCAGATATTTTTATTTAAGTATTACCATTGCTAAAGTCTAAGAATTTTTATCTAGTTGACGTTCATAGTTGAATTTTTTTACTTTATTAGCCTTGAATTTTAAATTGTAATTTCCCTTGAAAAATCACAATAAAAACAGTGCAAGGAAGTGCTGACTTCATTTATTATGTATCACATGAGCATGCCATACACCCAATTGAGAATCCATTAAGTGCTCATTTGATAAACAAATAAAAATTAAGATAAGATAACTTAGAGATTTCTGCGTGTGAGAATTTTCCATGAATTAAAAACCTTGATAAAGCAAAATTCAAAATTCTTTTTTAAACTTCGGATTTGAATTTTTTACGATCACAGGAGGTCGTGCACGCGTATTGATTCCACTGTCACGTTCAAGGTCATACGTAATGAATTATAAATGAGAGCTGTTAAGTAGAAACAGGTGATGGGAGGCATGAGAGAGTCACGTTAGCAGCTTTAAAAGACTCATTTGGGTGCGTAAAAGATGATAATTGGAGAAAATAAAAAGTGGTACTGTCTAACGTGGTGAATTAAGTTTTGCCGTTTTGACGAGGCGAAAAAATACTCGAGTGTTGGAGATTTGAAAACCTTCGTTCTGCCTGACGTCGGAGCGGCAATTCGTTACTTGGCTGGAGGAATATTCTATCCATTGGCGTTTCTATCGGTTCGGAGCGGAGAGGAGAGGCAGAGGGCGGTTCAAACTGGAATTTATTATACGAGATGAAGTGCTGACATGCCGGAGCTACGCAGAGATGAGCTACACTGAGGCTACGCCTGAATAAGATGATACTCAAATGAACGGAAATGAGTTGGGTTGTGAAATAGGAAAATGGCTTTCCTACCTGATAAAAAAAGAGTTTCCATAAAACGGTAATCATGGCTTGGACAACGTTATCACTCCTATTTTCCTTTTACTTCAATGGATACCATTTCTAAAACCATTGAGTTATTTCTTTCTGCTACCACTGATGATTTTCTCTTTTTTAAGTTCTCCGTTATGACTACTTTAATATACCTTTCATTTTGACATATTTCGAAAATGAAATGAAAAACTCTTCGTGTAATGTGGATGATGGTTCATACAAAGTTTGAATTACTACTTTTATGATACAAAATATCATTAATAATAGTACTGTTAATTTTTTTGGAATAATTTAGTATTCCAATATTTATGTTATCAGTCTTTTATTGTGCACTCTGTCTTAAAAATACTCTTAAAATTTTGCTTATTATATATTGATAAGGTGATAATAGTATAATGAACACTATAATTCTCCTTTGTATTGAAATTTGATGATTCCATGCATATTGTATGCATTTTGTTGGGAGCGGATGGAAAATATATTGCATTCATTTGTATTATTTTTTTTATTTTGAAAGGCAATCTGACATTGAAAATTCGCTTCTGTTAATTACATTTCTACAGTATAAATTTATCTTTTTGTTACCTTCATTTCAAATTGAACTTTATAATTAAATATTGTATGTACTCAAAGTCTAAAAGGCCGAAATTGGTATATGACAATAAATGGAAATTTATTACTGTTAGCTATTAGTATAATTACTGCACTATGAAATGTTGGCAGTTTTCCAACGTGCTTCGATTGCCTGAAGTTTCTCTCAATTTTACTGGCTTGATTGGGATTGAGTATTGACGTGTTAGTGCAGTCGACCTGAATTTCTCAATGATTACCGCATGCCAGATTGGAAGATGAAAACTGTATCTCCCTAGATCGGGGCATTGACCAAGCCAACTTGGCGTCTTGGAAGTCTAATGAGGTGGTAATAGATATGATAGATAAAGAGAAAATGGTGTTGGGGAAACCCGAGGAAGACAGGAGTGGTTGGGGGAGATATGTCGCTGCTTTAGGTTCAAAACCAAATGGCGGAAAAATGTTTCCATGGGATCTTAACCCCTTCTCAAATGCGAGTTGAGCATTTGGAATACTCTACTTGTAGATCCTGATGGGACTTCTGTCTATTCAATTGTTTATCCTTAATATTGGGGTTATCTTTATGAGGGTAATCGGGTAAGGTAGGTTTAAATTTAAAAGAGTAAAAGATTTTTTCGAGCGCAGATCTATCTACCTACAGATGAAAACAAAATTCGATGATAAAAATGAGAAAGTTCATTCAGTTTCCTTTCTTATTATTAACGTTTATCTCCAGTAGCTACGATCAATATTTCTAATTCAATGCTGTGGAAAAAAATAAAGCCTGCGAGCTATAAAAATGAACTAAATATGAATTTCATATGGAAGAGTATGTGGATGATCTGGAGTTGAACCTGAGACTTTAGTTGTGTAAACTATTATCTGCGGAGTGTCAACATTTAATAATGAGTAAAGTCCGAAAGTTGTTCATCATCTTGTTCTTGAAAAATAAAACTGAGCGTTGCAGAAAAGCATTGCAAGAAAACGTATCAGTTTTAGGCTTATCATTATGTATAATGTAGGGTAGCAGGTACGTTTTGGGAAATCCGGAGTATCTACCTACGAATAGTTTAAATACTTAAATGCTAAATGGAATTGAACTTTTTTTTCTTTGATCCCGACTAAGATTATGAGAGGAGCGTTGAAGCAATTCGAAATATAAGCAGCTCGCTCATCCCTAGTTTTAGGAGGCTGTCATAGAAGTGACCTCTGAGGAATTGACGGCCTTTTGTTGGGTGATGCAGCATCTCCTTGGTGACTCACCTCCACCGAGCATGACATCGGCGGCAGCGTCAAGGCCACTATCCCTCGTGTCCGCTAGCCACGTTGAACTGGAAATCACGCTTGGAATGCTTAAAGGATCATCAGGAAGGCTTTTATCGCTCTACTGTGATCTATCGTTTGCCTCGTAATAGGTTAAACTTTTTCATTCTTTGATCATTCAAAATTTTTATCAGATGTTTTAATGATACAATATTTCACACACATCGTTTCTAAGTTACGCGACTGATTTATCTTTTGCTTCATTATCTATTTTCAGCCAATGCACACTTCTTACGCCTAAATCTTTCTTACGCTTCCTCGTGGGTATTAATTGAGGGCCTGAGATTCATCTACATCTACATCTACATACTACCCCGCAAGCCGCCTCAATAGGCGTGTGGCGGGGGGTGTTAGGACACCAGCCGTTTACATATAAAAAGGAAACGCTCTATGAAATAACGCCTTGCATTTATTAAAGTCCCTTATTGTTCGGGGGAAAAACGAATTCCCATACCTATCCGTTCGGCAAAATATCTCTCTTAATTTATCGTTTCTGTCGGACCTGGAAATATAGTGGGGTTCTAATATGATGTTCTCCGTGTCGCTCTGAAAGATATCTATTCTCAATTGCTCAAGTAATCTAAGCCTAGCGCGCAGCCTCCGAGTCTCTAGCGGCTCCCAGCCTAATTCGTTTAACATCTGTGTAACGCTGTCTGTACGCCCGTAGCAGTTTTTGACGAATCGCGCAGCTTTCCTTTGTATTTTATTAAGTTCCCGAATTAATTCTTTCTGCACCGGATCCCATATGCTTGCTGCATATTCAAGGTGTGGCCGGACGAGTGCGAAATAGCACCTCTCTTTTACTTTTTCATCTGAGAATCTTCCCACAATACGCTTGACGAATCCTAGCTTCTTCAGAGCTCTGCCACGAATATTTCTTATATGTGTTCCCCACGATAGGTTTGAGGTTATCGTAACTCCCAGATACTTAACTTCATCTGTCGCCTTTATCTTAACGCCATCCACAGCATATACACGGGGATAGTTGGACGACCTCCGCAAGAAATGTACCGCCGCACATTTGCTCAGATTAAGTTCGAGTCCCCACTCTTGGCTCCACACATGAACGTTGTTTAAATCCGATGATAGAATTTCAAAGTCAGAGTGATCATTAATTTCGCGATAGATGACAGCGTCGTCAGCAAATAAACGTATTTTACTGCTAATTCGAGAGCATAGATCATTTATGTATATAATGAACAAAAGGGGGCCGATTACGCTTCCTTGTGGGACACCTGATGTCACTTTAACTGCATCAGAGCTAATTCCGTCAAGAACTACTTTTTGCTTACGATCACTCAGAAAGTCGCGTATCCAGTTTACTACTGTTTCGTTTATGCCGCATGACTGTAATTTGTATAAAAGTTTGTTGTGAGGTACCGTGTCGAAAGCTTTCTTAAAATCTAGGAATAATGCGTCCACTTGTGTTTTCGATTCACCAGATTTGAGAACGTCATGAAGAAAGAGCGCGAGCTGTGTTTCACATGATCTACCTTTCCGAAAGCCGTGCTGACAGCCATGAAGGAAGTTACGACTGTCCAGGAACGTCATGATATTGCTAACGACGATATGTTCGAGTATCTTGCCTATAATAGACGTTAATGAAATTGGTCGATAGTTCCCTGGGTCATGTCTGTTTCCCTTTTTGAATATCGGTGTAACGTTTGCAATTTTCCAGTCTATTGGTATCTTTCCTTCAGACAATGACTTCTTGAATATTATGTCTAAGAACGGTGCGATCTGTGGCGCTAATTCCTTGAGGACACGCGCGGGTATTCCCTCCGGACCCGGAGATTTACTATTTTTGATCGACTGTAGCTGTTTAGTTATCCCATCACATTGAATAGTGATTTCTTTCATCGGTTCCTCAGTGAATGAAATGTCGAAATAACATGGAGTATCGTCTGTAGTGTATACACTTTCGAAGTGGGAATTTAACGTGTTAGCTTTGTCAATATTATCGGTGACAAGTTTGCCATATTTATCAAATAACGAATCTACGGTTGAAGATTTTCCCTGAAGCTCTCTCGCATATGACCAAAAAGATTTCGGATTTTCTTCGAGTAATTCACCAAGTACTTTTTTTTTGAAATTTCGCAATGCAGTACGCATTGATTTCTTGGTTTTTGAGCGTTGTGCAGCGTAACTTTCTTTTGCTTCAAGTTCCTTCGATTTGTCACCTAACGTAATGGACTTTTTGAATAAGTTGTACAGTTTTCTCTGTCTCTTAAGGTCCCTCCTAACATCATTGTTATACCAGCGAGGTTCTTTACTATCACATTTCAATTTTCGCGGAATATATTCGTTGATTCCCTGGCGTAGAATTTCTAAGAAATATTTCCATGATGCATCAGTGCTTTTGTCCTCTGTTTTAGCTACGAAGTCAGTGTACGAATCATTAAGCATCTCGCCAAATTTTATGAAGTTGCATTTATCAAATAAATAAATATTGCGTTTCGGTTTTACAGCTGACTCTACTTCAAGTTTTAAGGCTGCAAAAATTACTCTGTGATCACTTATGCCATCAATAATATCGAGTTGTTTTATCAACCTAGGATGGCTTACTGCAAAAAGGTCTAATATTTTATTTCCTCTCGTAGGCTTGTCAACTACTTGGGCGAGTGAGTGCTTAGTAAGTGTGTTGAGTAAGATCTCGCTGATTTCCCTATTCCTTGAATTTGGCTTTACAGTGTAAGAATCCCAATTTATAGATGGCAGATTAAAATCTCCCCCAATAATGATTAAACTTTTACTGTCTCTCAAAGTAAATGCGGATATTTGATTTTCTAATTGGTAAATAATATCAGCTTCGGAGTTTGGAGGTCTATAAAAAGAGCAAACATGTATACTCCTCTTGTTTCGTTGTTTAATTGTACACCATACGCTTTCTATTTCATTATCAGTTATTTCATGGGCGGTGCTGTGTAAATGTGATTTAACTGCTATAAAAACTCCGCCTCCTGTCCTATCGCTTCGATCGCATCTGTAGATTTTATATCCTGGAGGAAAAACTTCGCTGTCACTTATATCCTCTGTAAGCCAGCTCTCCGTTCCTATGACCACGTCTGCGTCCTGAAATATATGCTCGATTTCAGCGCGCTTGTTTTTAACGCTACGGCAATTAACTACTACAAAGTTAATGTCATATTTTGTAGATTGAGTGTCGGTTGGTTCTTTTCCACGCTTATGGGTATTAGGTGGGCGAATTTCACTGGAAGTGCTTATTACATTTGATATAATTTCTTTCGCTGGAGTACGCGTTTTGGGAATATTGTCGCTATTTTCCGGCTTTAGTCCTTCTAAGTTTACTTGGATGTGAACATTTTCGCAATGCGGACTTCCTCGGAGGCTACGTTCGGTTAAATCTTTACAAATCCCACTAGATGACCTACCCTCTAGTCTAAAAAATATCTACAGTGCTCAAAAATCCTACGAGCCACCCGTTCAGACGCCTCGTTGGAATAATGCACCCCAGACGAGTTGAGGGGAGCCCGGCACGATCTAAGCACCGGCCGAAGATCCACGAACTCTGCCCCAATGCTCACACAGAATTTCCACAGCCTCTTGTTGATCCAGGCAATCCTGTCCCAAACTCGAGGGCCGCAGTCAGTCCGTGGAACAATGCTGCAGATGGATAGTCGCAGATCGACACCAGTGCCCCTCCGAACGCGTTCCACCTCCGAGTTTAGATCCCTAAAGGAATCCAAGATCTCATCGGCTCTACGCTCGGAAGCATCATTGGTGCCGACATGGGCCACCACCCGCAGTCTAGAGCAGCCCGTGTCCTTCACCGCTGCTTTTACCACCGCCGTAGAATTGGGTACGATTCCCCCTGGTATACACCAGGAGGTGACCCGTTGGTCCGCTCCGTCTCTCCTTGCCCTCTTCTCTAACTGGGGGAAAATCCGCCGGACGTTTGAACTCCCTAACAATACTATCCCTGCACTCCCAGCCCGGCTGCCGTTCGAAGTTGAGTCCCTTGCAACGGGGGGTTCGTTCCTGACCTCGCTAACTGGCCCCCCAGAATTGTCCTCCGACAAAACCGCGAAGCTGTTGCGAACGGGGATGGGATTAGCCTCCGCTTCCCCCACTCCCCGACTCGGCCGAGCCACCGTCCCCCGCCCTTGGGGCACAACCACCCACCCGGGCCCCAGGCTGTGAGTCATCCCCCGACCCGAAGACCGCACCGTCTTCCCCAGGGCAATCGCACTTGCTTTCGCCCCCGAGCATGCCCGGGACACCACCTTGGTGCTGTGCAAGGTCCCGGGAGAAACACTACGACCACCGGATCTCGAGAACCCCCCACAACCCGCAACCCGGGCGTGCATCTCCGCAACCAACCTTTCAAGTTCGGCGACACGTGCCTCGAGGAGGTCGCTCTTCACCTTGCTCTTGAGGTTCGCTACAGAGGAACTAGGGCCGGCCATACTATTCTACAGGCTTTAGCACTTAAACGATGTGAATTTACACTAAGTCCTCTAAATGTATAAGGCGGGTATAAGCGAATCAAGCACGATACGCAAGGTTGCGTAAGAAGTACTTTCTAGCAAAGTAGTTAGACGGTTAAAGAACAAAAATGCGATGGATCAGTTACTAGAACACGCACGTAATTCAAGTAGTATTCAAAGTAATACAAGTAACAAAAACGCGAAAAATGATTTAAGTCCATATGTTCTAAGTTGGTACCGTCGGTTACCGTCAGGTAGCTTCAGGAAATGTAATTAAAGTGTTCGACCCTATGGTGCTGCGATCTAGCCGCCGAGCATTTAAGCTACTTTGCTTTTTGTAATTTCTTACCGAAGTAAAGTGATACAGGTGACCCTGGACCATGTTTGTTACTTGTATTACAATGATTCTCAGGCCCTCTATTTTCAATCTTGACCCTTAATACTTGGGTAATATGATTCTGCAGATATTTTTCGACCACTTTCAATATATACACACTCATATGAATTCTTCCTTCAAAAGTATTGTTAACATCTCTTCCATGTGTGTTTATCCGATTGAGGTTGATATACGTTGACGTGAATGACTTTTTTTATCTGCCATGCCAATTACCACTTCATTGGCCTCTTTTTTCGTTTAGCACACGCTCTTCATCCTTCTTCATACTTGCATCTTTTCAGTCTGTTCTCATTGACCTTTCTCCAAGCCCAGCTTTCGCAGCCTTAACAAGCGATGTTCAAAATCAAACAGTGCTGCCTGAAACAACTGTTTTCTTATTGATAATGAATATTAATTTTCATTTTATTTCGATGCAAAATGGACGGGTTGAACAACAACTTCAAGTGACCATGAGGGTTGTGAGATACATTAACTAACAGCAATTTTCTTTGCCTGAATAAACAAGTGAGCTTGTTTTGTTTGTTCTTTTGGGTGTTTGAGCGTCTGTTAAGTATCGAATCAAATGCAAAATGTTTGCATTTTTTGTATTTTGTGTCATGCTAAGACATCAACAAATTATTATAATACTTCACCTCAACTGTTATTCTAAAACGAGTAGTTTCCCACAACTGAGACGAGTGAATGCACGGTAATTTATCGAACCACGTTTTCTCCATCATATTGTCAACCTGTCAATCCCACGCTCGTTCTCATTGGCGAAATAAGGTTGATGTAATCATTTGTGTAAAAATGATTTCCTTGAAGTACTCTAAAACTAAAGATATCGTGGTCGTAAATAGAACTGGTTAGCAGATTCCAATAATCGAGGAAAAATTATCATGATTTGACGATTTGGATTCATTTATCCCCACGATCGTGGGAAACTCGCGTTGTGGGGTGTGTATTCATTCCGTGAGCCGTGAACTTGGTGTTGCATCATTTTGTGCGACGCGGCGCGGCGTCTGGTTATTCAATCTCTCTGCTTCTTCGAACACCCGGTGAAGCATATCTTTGGCTGGGATTGCTTTTTTTTCTCGAGAAATCTCAATTACTTGAAATTTTATTAGTAAACTAGTGGGGCCGACAATGCTTCGCTATTGCTAAATTTTAGTGTGTGTATATATAAGTATAAATAAATAAATATATACTTTTTTATTGTTTTTTTTTCTTAAGCAGCTTTAGCGTCATCTGGATATTTTACGAAAACAATAAAATGTACAATATCAATTCAATATTAATCTTATTGGAATTTAATTAATTAAAATTAATGAATTATTTAACAACAGCGCTGCCAATTGGAAATCATTCAAACCACTCTCTAAGCATTCCTTCAAAATTAATATTTAACAATTCTTACAAAATTATATATACTTACAATTTTATTAAAATCACTTAAATTTTTAGATATTTAACAGCAAAATGCAATTTCAACAGCAGACAAAATGTGAATGAATCCAATCTCAGACTTCATTCAAACCACTACCTTAACATTCCTGGCACTAATAAGAACATACCTGTGAAATTTTCAGCGAAATCGGTCGAGTAGTTTTTGAGTCAATAGGGTACACACATACGAGAATTGCCATTTATTTTTATAGATAAATATAGTATAGCTATAGGTAAGGGATGTTTCGCTTTATTCATTTCAGGTGAGCAGTATATTTTATCGGCCGTGTAAAATTTTCCGGGATGCAGCATTACAAAACATTTCACCGAGAATACTAGTTTGTTGTCTTCATGTTTTGCCTATTGATTAGTAAATCACCCGCGACTAATATTGAATTTTCACGTGTTTTCAAACAATATTTCTTTTTCTGAAATCAATTCTAAGTTGTGCTTTTCCATTGCAAACATTATTTCATATTTTTAGGTAATTGTATTCCAAACTAAAAAGTAGATCCAATACGCGGGCATTTAATCAGTAATTTAAATCCGTCGTAATGAACTACCTGATCAACTTTGTGAAAATCCATGCCCAATAAATAGAATAACAATAAACCTATGTATATTTTCTCAGTGTTAATATAATATACGAATATTTTCATTCCTTCGGTGACATCATCAAGTTCAGATTTTTTAAAATAAATTTTTGTACCTTATGCCCACTATGTGGGCCGTATATAACATTAGTCTTGAAAAAATACACATTGTTATTTTTCGTACTGTGACCCCACCATAGTGTCTACCGATACGATGCTAACCAATGTTTTTGTTATTATTGTAGGCCCTCAGTTCACCTTGCAAACTTTCTGATGGATTAATTTTAACGTCCTCCATAGATCCTGAATAGTGAGTCTTAATTTGAATTTCTGTGAAATAGGAAAGTATGATCATTGCCGGCATATTCCTTCTTCAGTCACGAGTCATTATTGCGATACGAAGCCATCATCCCGAGGGAAACGTTTTAGGAATTCTAATGTCCATTGTGCCAATGTGACGTATGGCTGCTGGTATTTTTCACTGTGATGCCTCGCATATTTTCAGTCTTTAGTGCTATTTCAGCAACCATATTTTCCTGCGCTTCTCTTTCATTACTTTACTGGGAATAAGGCAGGACGATGTTTGATTTTCAAAATCGGCCTTTTAAATGGAAGTATAGATGTGTCCGAATCTATTATTGACCGCTATTTTTGCGAGACAACGTTTTGATCTGACAAAAACGGACAATGAACCCCACACTGCCATTATCCTTTGCATTTTTCTTGGGCTTTCTCATCCATTATGTGTATTTGTGGAATGATGTTAGTCGTGATATGAGTTACAGCGTTACTTAAGTGGTTGAAGGGGGTATTAAATAGTATTTTGGAATACAAAGCAGAGGTTGTAAATATTCTGTGCTATAGAATGGGGTTGAGCAGGAAAATAGGTATTAGTAGTGGGACAACTGAGTTTTAAGACAACAGAGTAGCGGCTGTACTATCAGGCTTTCTAATTGCGTGAGCGATGTCGAATCGCCTAGCCTGGAACCTAAGTTCTTATCGCCAAGCCTAGCCTTATAACGTAACTTTTATGCCATAAGTTGGATTCGAATTCGCGAACTGAGAGTTGCTAGACCAGTGCTAAACAAACTAAGATACCGTGGCTGGCGAAAACTGATATATGAATAGATCAAAGAAGAGATTAGATGGCGTTCTATCGCACGATAGTTTTGCTTGTTTTTTACGACAAAGGATCCACCTAACATGGCTGTCGTGCTCAATTTGTCCATAAATGTTATTAACGATTCAGTGCATGTTTTTATAATGTCCATTTAGCGATTTTATGGATTAGACATTGTAATACCGCGAAAGTTCCACTACTAATATCTATTAATTCTACTTATTATCTTCACAATACATTCATTCAACATGGCCGATTGCGCATTTTAATGGCTTCAATATTCCCCCGTGCTACCGTGCCAAATATGATTGCATATATTCTCTTCTTCTTTAATATATGATGATGTGGCTCCAAGGGGAAGACTGAAGCAGCGGAAAAGTACGCCACCTTTCATTCACTCTCGTGGAGAGCTATTTCGAGTGGGGGAATAAATGCCATCGCAAATACAGTTAGTATCAACATTGCCAGATGCGGGATCGGCGTTATGATAAGCTGCTGCGTGGAAGTGCCTGCGAGCGACATCCAACCAATTACCAGTCTCCGATTCGGTTCCTTCTCTCGCCCCTCCTTCCTCCTCATCCCTAACTTCCCGCCTCTTTGACAGCCTCCCTCGCCCTGGTGGCAACGAACCTCTTCAAATCAACCGGGTCCCAAGGATCCACTAACGACGGCCCGCGAATATTTAAACTGTGCCTCGTGTGGCGTGGCATGAGATGGACTTTTGATAGTCTCAAGATGCACTCTTGATTTGTCATTTTCAGACCATTTCTTGGGTATGTCTACGAAAGTTGTAGTGCGTGGCTTCTGTTTCATCGTTTCAGCGCTAACGTGCGTGAGTCATAGCAGTTTGAGTCGAGATGAGTGCCATGCAGGTTTTACGACGAGTTTACACTCATGGCGTTTTAGAATTTAGGTGTTGCTTTGAGAAGTTAGATGAATATTCAGCACAACCTTTTCCACGTGTAGTTTTATTTTTCACGACCATGGTTTCGTTACAGAGTAACATCTTTAGGTAACATCTACTCAGTAAAAAAATCATGGTGGTGAAAAATAAAACTGCATGTAGAAAACGCTGTGTTGAATATTCATCTAACTTTCCTACACAACACCTAAATTCTAAAAGGCCTATCTAGACTAGCTAAAGAAAAATCTCGCGAAAACCACCTCAAAGCTAAAGTAGGTAGGTAATGAAAATGTTGCCATGGAGAGTGGCTTTCAATATAGTTGAAAAATAAACTTCAAAGAATGGTAGCGTTTCCTGGAGCCCTTGAGTTTTTAACTTGCCGGAGGACATAAAAGTAAGATTAATATTATTGGAGGCAACGGATAAGTTACCCGGCGTAACAACGGATAAGTTAACACCATTACCCGGCTGGAAACCCGAGGACCATTCATCCTAACGGATAAGTTCTTGTCATTGTTGGGGAGATGAGGTTATTTTCATGGAAATACAAAAGGAGAAAAATTTCAAAAGGAAGCATGCGGCTGTCGATTGTTGGTGATTGGACGTTCAAAGACGATAGAAGGGAGATTAGCGAAAGAAGAAGCGAAATAAACGAGGAAGTAGGCAGGAATGGATGAAGGTATTTGAAGGGGATAAAGGAAGGAGGCGTGAGGTTTGTGCGGCTGAAGTACGAAATTGTGTATGGAATATAGCTACTGAGAGTTGAAAAGAGCATTTACAGAGTCCTACTTCCAATCAGTAGTACAACTGTTGAAAATCGCGAATGATTGATGATGCTTAAAGAGAACACTTTAGAATAATGCTCAAACTACCAGCGATATTGCTTTTCGATAAATTGGCAATCGGCTGGCTAATGCTGTGTGTTGCTAAAGTGGTGTGCTTAAGTAGCCTGTGCATGTATCTCTCTAACTTCAGTCAGTCACCGATGACCCACAATTACTCCCCTCCTCTTGATTGCTTCGAAGGATTCTTGAAAAAAGAGTATGGCACGAGAGGTCTCGCGTTGCGAAGAGATCAAGTCACATCGATGCTTTATTTTTTCACAAAGATCTTTCCTTGGAAAATTACTGCGGCAGAATGTCAATTTCAAAGAGTCAAAATATAGGCACTCAACGACATCGGTGGGGTTACCAGCTCTATTAATCTGAGCCTGAGGATATTTGGGTAAAAAATGAGGACTATGAAGTACGCAGTACCCTGAAATAAATTGCTCTGTTGTGAGATAGAATTTGCTGATCAATTATTTTTTAAATGGAGGTAAGACATAATAAGACATTTCGGATGGAATTGAAAAAACTAATCCATAAATTTCATCATTAATTCTGCAAAGTTAAAGTAAGAGAAATATTTTCCTTGAAATAGCAATTTAAATGCTTTGAACTTATTTGATGTCCATTTCTTCCAGCACCCACTAATAGTTTTTTATTGTTGTTTATTACAACCCTTGCGGTCACGCGACCTTTGATTCTGTCGTTTTACCCGTCCATTACACACAAACTTGCTGATATTTGACTTGAAATTGTGCGCCTTCCTGAAGGCGCCATTCCCGTAGTACACTTTTCCGTCTCTCTCCGTATTCCTACTCCTCACCCGCCTCCCTCTTGCTAATTGCCCTCGCCTGGGTTCCTCGCCAATCATGATCCACCATGGTGGTGTGCCATTCGATCCGAGTCACGATCGGCGGATCGCGGTTCCCGCCTCGTTCCATCGTCTCTGGCCGCTTCAAAATGATTCCGCAAACAAAACGGATACCTACATCAATGGGAGACGCCAATGGCGTCCGGCGCCATCCATTTACAGCTTGGGATGTACACCTCGAATGAAAAGGGCGAACGATTAAAAGAAAAAGTTTTAAAATCGTATTGAAAATCCGTTTCTACAATCGCCTGGACAAAATGCGAAGAAACGTTTTTTATTTCGCTAAATTGAGAGCTGTGTTTTACCCTTTTCACTACTACACTACTGCTGTATACTATGTAATGGTAGCAAAACATGGTGGCAGTTTCGCGGGACGACCCTTTCAAGTTCATTTTAAATCACATATAATTTGCACTTTTCCAAAGAATTTCAAAAATACTTTGGAAAAGTCCAAATTTTGTGTTAGGTAGATGAATGGTTAGTTACTTAATATGGATTCCTTCCACTGCATAAAGCCTGAATCTGTTGAAAAGTTTTGGAAGTCCATTGCCTACCGGCTATTTTTGGTTTGGGGAGGAATTTGAGGCTTCAAGGAAAAGGTGCGCGGCCAGTATGCTGGTGAGATAATTATTAATGAAATTAGCCGGCTCTTTACGAAAGGTGCCAATGACGGGATCGCCAGCGATGGAATAAGTAAGCAAGATATCGTGAGCAGAATGGCCGAGGCAAAGAAGACACTTTACGAGAAGAGGAGTCTACAAACAGCCAGTACAAAAGTCTGGAAGTAAGGACGCACTTCGTTAAAGCATATGTATGGAGCATACTCCTATATAACAGATGCAGAGAAAACAAGTGTGGAAACAATGGAGATGTAGTGCTATCGATAAATGACGAAGATGAAATGGACGGAGAGAATCACCAACAAGGATAATAGTAAGGGAGTAAGGGAGTAAGCTGCGAAGTAAGGGAGACTTATTAAACGCATTCTATGACACAATAACCTTAGGAAAAAATACGGAAGGAGAAATTAATGGGAAGAATTACATAGGAAGACCAATAATTAAATACATCAGGAAAATCATGAGGGACGTCAAAGTGAAAAGTTCTGTAGGAATGAAGCGGTTGGTTGAGAGGAAAATGGATTGTAGATCTACAGAAAACCGATTTCAAATTGATGACTACTCTTGGCCATTCTCGGAGCACATGCCTATTTCAATAGATTATCATTTTTTGTTTTCTTTTCCTTCAGTATCCTTTTATCGTTTCATTGGGTCTCCTTTTTTCTTTCTTCGGACTACTTCGAGTCTGTTTCTTCCCTCTTTTACCTTAGAATCTTCCCATCTTTTATACTTTATCTCTAAAAATATCTCTTTCTGTTTCATTTCCTTCTTTTTATTATTTTTAATTTTTCTTCAACTTATTGAAACGAACTAGTTGTTGATTTATTTTCTCAAAGATCCTTGGAATTCTGCTATTATTATCCATCCTGTATAAATGTCCAAACATTATCATATATAAAAACCTTACCATTATTAAAGCCATTTTCCTTTGGTACGTTTTAGAACGTTGGTATCGTAAAAGTATTTTTTTCCTTTACTACATCGAGAATGCATGTGCCCTTTGAGCTACCTTGACCTTGCTCTTAGAATCATTTGGCAAATCTCCACTTCTTTCTAAACCTGTGTGGAAAGGGGTGAAAATTCACCAAAAATGCTCTAATCATTCACTGATAACTGCGTCCACTTTTGTCTGGCCCTTGCCCGTATGGAGAATTCCATCTCTTTTTGTCGTCCGAAGAATGTGACGCCACTCCATCCCGCAATGTGGAGCGGTTTCATCGAGCGGGATTCCATCGAAAATTATCACGCCCGAATAAAAAGATCCTGGAAATGGAATACAAGAGAGAAGCACACCGCCACGCCAACGAATCTGGTGTTTACCCATCGAGTCTCGTGCTCTGCCCGCTGTTGACACACCACATTACGTCCTCACCGCCTCTCCTTGCTCTTAACCTTCACGGCTGCCTCTTTATGCCACCGCCACCTCTTTGGCCTTTAAGGTGGCGGCGAGACTCCGGAGAAGCTCCGCTCGTCGGGATTGAGCGATGATAACGCGGATCTGTTGCTTCCCGTTCTCCTAGAGCGTCAATTCTTCGTTTTTTCCCTCAAATTACGCTCTTCGAACATGGAACCGTGTCTTGATTTTTGCGAGGGCATCGATACAACCACAGCTGCAGCATCCAGGGGTAATAACTTTGGCTAAAGGTTTAGATGCCCAATAGTAATTGGTTATTATGTTACAAATGCCGTTGTTACCAATGTTTCGGCTCAATCTTGTAAGGGTTTTCTCTGCATAGATGAGGGCGCTTTCGGCTGTATTCGTGCAATTCACATCAAACCCGTGTTTCGGTGATTATACCTATGTTAGATTTGTCGTAAGTGAGGATTAGTATGGGACTATAGATTGGTATAAACGCTTTCGAAGGGATTCCAAGTCATCTTTCGAGCCGCTTAAGTTTGCGTGATGACGAAAGCTGCCGGGATCAACGCCTATCGATGCAAAAAGAACGACATGTACTTTGTATCCCCACCATACTAACTCCCTTAGACCGTGGACTTGCTGTGTCGAAATAATTAAAATAGTCGAGAGAGTTTTTTTATTTCATTCGCTGATTTTCCGTAGGCGAGAAAGAAATATATCAGTTATTTTAGCATGAAATAAATTAAACAAATGAAATAAAATTCCTGCATTTACTTATTTTTGCGGTTGTATTAGCTTCCGCGAATTTTAATTCTTTTCCTTTAAGTTTAAATTACTTTCATTTTTTTAATTGTAATTTGTTATTTTTTTGATATGTTTATGCCCCAAATCAGCGTTCAACCTCAACTTGGGATCAGCGCTATTCGACCTAAGGGCGCCATTTGGCCACAGTACCCTCACTTCCTAGTGGTCTACTGTTAACTACTTACGCACCCGTCCACAACGGCGCGAATTATCTCGGCCGTCGGACGATTATCATCATTGATTATCATTGTTACCAATCTCTGCTCCTAACGTTCATGTCTTCCGTAAATGTTTTCATAATTTTTCCTTATCATTATTTTAAAATGAAATGTTTGAAATATAGCCATTTTTATTCCATGCTTATCATAGAGTTTTTCTATAGATTCAGTCCTAAACAAGCTCCTTTTTTAAATTCCAGCATATTTAAGCCTTATTTTGCATATCGTTTTACATAAATTTTTTACTGCGAGCTAAAAGCATTAGCACCAAATCCACGCGTTGCAATGCTTGTCAAAAAAATATTCCCCCAGCGTTGATCAGTCAGGTCGACAGATGTGTTCCTATAGTTTGGAAAATGCTTTGGGATTCCTCACTTCTATTCATAGAAGTTTTTTATTATTATTTAGAAGTTATTCATTTTGTCATGAGAAAACAACTTCTTTCCTCTCTACCCCGGCGTCCACCTTGCGGAACGTCCGGCTCCTTTTGAGTGGCCCCAGCCCTTGACGTCGACTGAAGGGAGAGAGGTCTTGACTTAATGAGAAGGATTCCCAAAGCCATCGACACCCTCCGACGTGCCAAAGCAGAGTCACTGTGACTTTGCAAAGACCGTCCCCATGCGCACATATAACTTAGCGCGCACCAACCGCTTGACTAACAGAGTCGATTAGTTCACTCTAAGGATTCGATCGAGGTGCAACAAGGACGCAAGATGGGTAGTGCTCATTCCATAGGCTATGGGCTTGGTCCGTGTCTCCGGTGATTGACTCCCAAATATCCTCGCATATAAAAAGTGCCTCATCTCCTTTTTTTACGCCATAGCTGATATTTTGATCTCTCTCTTTTTCGTTCCAGATGCCCCGAGCGACAGCTTTTACATGATATGTGGAGTCCTCATCGCTATGTTCCTGGTTGCCCTCATCATCGTCCTGCTTGCAGTCACAATCAGGTGAGCAGCCTAAATCATGACTCGTTATTACCGGTTTGGATTCGAATGGCCAGAATCCGCAGACGAGACAGGGATGGAATTATTTTATAGGTGGACATATTTTCCTAATCGATCGACCACGACTTCCATATTTTATTATCTTAATTTTCCGGGTTTTCTCACGTATTTTCGAGTTATTTGGCGCCAATAAATTCGCTGGTACACCTGCCCGCGTCTTCAGGTCGAAGATTCCTGCCGATGTCTTCAGGGTTCTACGACCTGAAGACGTTGGCAGGAGTGCCAGCGAAACTGATGTCACCTAACAACTAACAGACGTGGGAGAAGATCCGGAAAGTGAAAGAATTCAATAATTATTTTCCCATTTATTCTCGATTTCATCATGACACAATCCTCGTTCAATTTTCCACACTTTTCTTGAAATAAGCTTCATTTTTTGTGATAATCAGTATTACTGCGTGAAATGTCTTAATCTAACCTTAAGCGGAATTTAGCACTGAGCAGGCCGCCGATTCTACAATTTCAAAGTGGAAAGATCAAACATTTTTCCTGGGATTCGAACCCAGATTCCTCGGCATCACGTCAAATACTTCAGCCAGTTAAGCTAATGACAGATGCGTTGGTATTTTTACCAGTCTAGGCAGTTGGAGTGATACCTAGATACCAGTGTTTTAATACCTTGTTAGGCAGGTGAGTTTTCCGCTGTAGAATACTCTATATATTTCTTCCTAGATAATAGTTTAGCTTGCATCCTTAAGGTATTTTTTTCATTAAGGCCTGTAAACATTGTATATTTTTACAGCATGGAAGGAGTGTCCATGAGAATATATGAATAACAACAAAGACCAGCTTTTAAGGTTTATTTGTATTTAGAACGTGATATCTTGCGTACCGTCGCGTAATTCAAGCGTACCGCCGCGGTGGTAATCCGACAAAGTAAGATTTTTCGTCCAACCATAAAAAAATGATAAAAATACGATCTCAGAAATTACAAAAATCTTAAGTATGACAACGTAAGAAAAGCTCTATCCACCCTACTACCTCATTGCGTTGTAATACTTGAATGGTCCCTAATGGAAGGATTATTTGTGGAATGGAGGAAGAGTGGAGAGAAAAATGTCATCGCCATATGCCTACCTATCTCTAAATGAAAGGCGCTAAAGGGGTCCACAATTTAGCGCCCCATCGAATGTACAAAATGCTGCTCCCTAAGTAGTTTCCTAATAGCACCCTAGTAGGGATCAATACTCCACTGAAAGAATTACTGTCATTAAGTAAGATTTAACGCTTTCCCGGCGAATTGCAGTGATGAACTCTTCTCGGGCTCTACACCGGGTGAGTGATTGAAATGTTGCCGACGTTTCGGGTAGCGACTCGTTACCCATCTTCAAGGCAAATGTCACGTAACGAAATTGTCCGTTGGTTTTATACGGACGGTGGCGGTGGGGGATTGGTCGATCCCCGATTGTTGAGCTGGAGAACCGTTTAAGGCCGTTAAAGGCCGGGATTACCCTCGACGTTTCCTGACGCGACGGTAACGGACGGCTGCGTTCGCGAAGCTTGGCGCTTGTGATGTAACCTGTTAATGCGATGGCCGGACGTTGACGGTGCTATCAACGGGCCGTGATGGAATCTTGTCGAAATACAAATTTTTCGTCACGCTACATCAACGACACCCTCTCTGAAGAGAGCTTTTTTTCAGTATTGACAAAACTTCATTCCCATATAGTTAATCTTAATTTTTACTCTGAAGCATAATTAACCATTTTTAACCAATATTTGTCAATGTGGTTGCGAATAATTCATACTTTGATTATTATTATTAGATAATCTATTGATTTAGGTAAGTTTAAATGAAAGTGAGTAAGAATCCTCTAGATTTTTATAAGTACAGGGCCCTATCTGCCAATGATAATTCTTTCTTCATCTCAGCATACGTCTTACCCTTCTTCATCCCGTCCGTAAAACCTATTCTCTTTCTTCCCCTTCCCCTCTTACCCATATACTCCTCTCTATCACGGCCCTCAGCAACCCTTTGCCCATCATTATCTCTTTCTTATCTCATACAGAAGTTTCCTCTCCTCATCCACCATACCAAGCACTTCCTCGTTCGTATTCCTTTCCGTCCACCACACTTCCTCCATTCTCCTCCGCACCCACATCTCAAACGGCGGCAGCCTATTCTCGTCGTCCTTTCTCAGAGTCCACGTTTCTGTCCCCAGACAACTCTACACTCCATATCAAGCTCTTCCCCATCCTCTTCTTTATTTTGATGATAAAGAGTTAAAATAAACAGCTACTTGGCAACCGTCTAGAACTCTGTTTTCCAAAACGGAAAACAAATGGCGATGACACTCCCGTCAATCGTAATGCACACCACCTTGACGGGAAGACGACGGAGAACTGATTCCCAACGTCCGTTTCCGTCACGTAAGTAAACTACTATCGTAATCCCTCCCTAAGCAGGGGAAGCCATTGCATACGCTTACCTCCACGCCAACCGGATCCCCACAGTACTCTGTCTCTACGCCCACACGCCTGAGTCAGTAGCCGGCGAGTCAATGTGTGCATCCCTCGTCGAGCGGGCAAAACGACAGTAAAGAAAAGAGAATAAAAAATTGTGTGGCTATCACGTGGCGAGCAAATGCATAAAAGTCACCGCCTCCTCGGAAAAGGCTTGTTCACAGTGACTAGTGCTCTCCGGGAAAAAAATATCTCTTAACTGGTTATTCTTTCCTTTAATTTCTTTGAGCGGAGCGAGCGGTTCCAACGAGCGCTAATACCACCTCAACCGTTTCCCCACTCGAAGCCGTCTCGTGGGACAGCTATCTCGAGTAAATTTTATTCACGGAACGCGGTGGTTGGGATTTCCATCGACTGGGGGATATTTCAATCGCTATTCGTACTAACAACGAGCGAAAAGGGCTAGCAATATAAATTGATTATGTTGCAGTATGTCCGGTTTCTTGGTTTCTTGTTGACACCTCGAAAGCTGAATAAATTCTCGATATGTAAATCATATACTTGGAAACATGAAAATCGTTTAATTGTAATTTAAATGTACCCAGTGAAGAAAATAAATTCGAGAAGTATGCTACTTAAGCTGTAGTTTCGCCAATATTTAAATTATTTGGTAAGCAGTCACGCACACGGGTTCAAGTATGTACACTAAGGTGAAGGATTTCTCCGTGAAAAATCATTTTACTTGACTGGGGTTCGATTCCTGGCTAAAACTCCTGGCCAACGTTTGGAAGATCCAGTTTCGAATTCTGGTGAAGTCCTATGATTTTTAAAATGGAAAATGTCATCACTTTGGTGAACAGTTTTTTCACTGTTCGTTATAGGATAATGAAGTTTTAGAAAGCATATTAACGAAATATAACCTTTGTGTAGTGTTCCATTGACTTAAAAATGCCGTCTGTAGAGTATAATTTATTCTACTACCAGCTGTCCACCATAGCAGCTGAAAGCTTGGCTTCGCTCAAATTATCTGTTCTCTTTCCCGCATGGCAGTAAGGACAAGAAGGATAACACCTCGTAGCCAGAGCTCTCCGTGCGAGCCGCATATTCATTTTGCTGTCGCAATTGCACGATACGAGCAGAAAATATTATGAGACATTCTTGGAATCGACTTTCAGAGGATAAATGTAATTTGATTAACAATGGAGGTGATTAACTATAATGCAAGGAGACGGAAAAAGTTCGCGAGGAGCTTTTGAGTTAGGCTGGAAGCTATTGAGGCATAAAGACATTAAAGAAACGACATAACCTAGATAAGTGCTTCTTAAATGTTCTTTTTTATTAATTATTACATTAATTTTCTCTCCAGTTCAGAGTACTATAGCATTTTGAAGACAAAAATGGATAGGCAGGTTATGTTACTCTCATAAACGCAGTAGAAAATTTTCATCAATGGAGGTTTTCTTATTTATTAAATTATGAACAAACATTGTTCCAGAAAACATATAGTAGCGAATCTTCCAAATGGTAACTTTTTGGAAGATAAAAGACAATATTCTTTACACTACTACAAAATCAACTTTTCCTTACAATCATATGCGATTTGTAATAGTTATTAAGTTAATATTAAACTTACTGATCTGACATTTCACTGGAGCTTAGATTTGTGAAAATGTGCCAATTGTAATTATATATCTTGAAATCGTAGACATTTCAGATTTGAAAGTATACCTTTTTCTATGCAATAACTTGATTCTCTTTTAAAACGTTCCTGTTTTGTTTCAATTTTTTATTTTATACCAGTAGATTCATTTGGCCTTAAATATTTTGAATGAGTTCATTGTATGAGCACCAAGGATGAAGTAAGTTAATCTTTAGGATATTTTCTCTATTTTAAAATTTGATATTATGAATTGGTATCTACTTTGCCTCAAATAATAGGATTGAATAACTGAAACTGCGAACGGAAGTGTAATCAATTAGCGGAAAATTACAAAGTATTTCTAATTAGTTACGGCGAAAGGGTGATAACAGGTGTTAAAGTTCATTTCAATTTCTGCCGAATCATCCTGCGTTTAGATATTTTAAGATGGAATTTTCCCCCAACGAGTGGAATTCTTCCAACAATCCCCCTTGATTCCCTCACATAGCCCCCTTCCGGAAGACAACGTTCGGTAGCTTCAAAGGCGCGGCGAAGGCTCTTCGTGCCGAGCTCGGATCATTGGGAACAGAAGCACACTTGAGGAAAACCCAGGCGACGACGCTGGGATGGGGCATTCTGGGAAGGCGTGGTGGGGTGAATAAACAAGGCGATATCACGAGTATTTTATCGCTCGGAGAAAATAATGCATCCTATTTACATTACTAAATGGAATCCACCAGACAATGGGCCGCATCGGGAAAGAATGGATTGAATCCGTGTTCGGTTCGAAATGAAGACACCTGCAGTTGCCATCGCGACAGTATTTCTGTCTTATTATCGCGAATTATTATGGCACAAAAGAGAAATATTACTCCGATTTCAGAAACACTGGATGAATTTTTAATAATAAGTTATAGATTAAAGGCCTAGCCGGGATAAAATTTCCAAGTAGCTTGAGAAAAAATCTCATGTTTTCTCTTTCTGGACAGTGGCTCCCTGTTTTTTTAATGCGGACCATGTTATCTTTAAATTTTATAATGACATTTCAACTGGAGAATACTTTTGTAGGTTAAAGGACCGTCTTTTTAATAATGGTTGAGCATGTCTTGGAATTGTCTAGCAAGTTCACCTGTCCTCATGTACTCCGTCTTTCTCTGGATGTTCCCATAATCGTCTTTATGTAATTTCTGCGCTTAGTATTTCTGTTAACGCCATTTCATTGCCCATTCTTTGCCATTCTTATTCAGTATCGTCTCCGCTATTGCAGCCTTTGATATTCCTACGACCTCACAATTTTTCTCCATCCACTAGCTCTGCCTCTATCTAATGTCGCCGATTTCACTTAATCCCCCCCTCCCCCAACCAATCTGACTCCTCGTTTTCTTTCTCTCCACCTGGCTTATTTTCATCCTTCTCCCAGCATGTTTGTCAAAAGCCTCCCTACTCTGTTCATCATTACCTTTCCTCATTTGCGTGTGTAATACAGCCTTAGAAACGTTACTCGCATATGCTTTCAATAATTCTTACGTTGAAACGTGTATTATTGTCTTTAATAACGGCGCGGCGTCTAGGAGTTGCAGACAACTTGTTGCAACCTTATGATGAATGTTTACGTGAAGTTCATTTATTACTTATACAATATCATTTTTTCGAGTATATTTATTTATTTTACCAATCGACGAAAGTATTTTACGTCCTAGGATGAGCCTATAGATTTCCAGTAATAATGATCGCCTTCATTCATTCCAATCCGATATTCTGATTTAGGTTTAAGTGATATTTCATCCCATTTGATACCGTAGGCGGAGTATATAATGGCGCATGTGGTTTTCATAAGTGAGAAAAATAAATTCGACGCCGGAGTGAGTATTTCTGAATAAAAGAAGATGGTCGTTTTGTTATCGGGGTTTTTTGGTGAGCTGTTCTCTTGAAATTCCCCGCTTCTACCGCCTGATTGATTATATGCGGCGGCGCCTTGGCCTACCATGTGCGAAAGTTGTGATTCCGGTTTTTTCTGGTAAGGACGGCGAGGACGAAGATGGTCCATGAGAGCGATTTTGACCGACTGAATGAGATCTCCTGTTTCGATATCCACCAATCGCTGTGCGAGTTGAAGGAAGATCATGAAAATATTGATAGTAAGTAATCCCGGGAATGGCGGTGCTGAGGGCAGATTGTAAACCATTCTGGGTTAGAATTTACTAGAATATTGCTTATAAGTAACAGGTGATGTGTTAATTTTTCCAGGTTTCGCAATATCAGATGTTGCTTGAACATTGAACTTCGAACTTCGCTTGCTTCGCTTGAACAATTAAATGAATATCGAATATCACTGTCGATATATCGCAAATCTACGTACAACCGTTTTGCATTGATTTTTTTTGCTCTCGGACGATTCTGGTGGTCCTAATCCCCCTGCGATCCCGATTAGCCATTGGCTTGTCTCCAGGTTCCTCAGGGGCCGAACTACCAGAACTTGACAGAAACACCCATGCCCTGGGCATGCGAAATACCGACCCAGGCAGGAATCGAACCCACGCCCCTCGGATTAGCAGGCGAGGACTTTACCCCGCCGCCACCGGGGCCGGCTCTAGTTGTATCCAGTTGCATCCAGTGTTCCGCAACAAGAATATCAAGACGTTGTGGCATTATTCCTGGTTGCAAGGGAAGCATTATCATTGGCCCCTCGTTCTCAATATTGCGAAATATGTAACGTCCACTCTCTCTCTTAACGCTGCTCTGATTTCAATGGAGGAAAATTGCTGATTTCTGTTTTCCTTATGATTGTCGTTAAGGAGGTTAACGCGGGACTGCTAGTGTCCAAACAAATGAGAAAGTTGAGCATTTTACGTAATTAATCAACTTAAAAATGTCTTCCGTCACCAGTTAAATGTTTAATATTCAGAAAATAAAAGAAGGAGAAGCTATAAATATTCGGATTATCCGGATAATATGTTGTTTATATATGTATTATATCTTGAATTCCCCTTTAAGCAACAGTTTAACCAAATCAAGGTCTTTTAAAACTAAAAATTCTATTTATACAATAAACCCGCGATTACTGGGAAGTTTTTGATCGAATTCATTTTGTTAAAACGTTATTTCATTATTTTTATGCGTGTTTTTTACGTTTATAAGTGCAATGTGTTTTTTAAAATAAATTCATTTATGAACGTTTTTAAAAGCATGTATACGTTATTCAAATTCGACCAACGAAAATTGTAGCATGAAGGTGAATTCAAAGATCTCGCGTCGCAAGCAATTTGAAATATTCTCGAAATATAATGGCGGAAAATCGTTTATTACTACTAAGATGTGTAAAAAAAATGAGATCCTTAACGAAGAAATCCACCGCAGCTAAGGAGGAAGGGAGTTGGGGAGGGAGAAAGACCAGCTAAGTTAATACTTTAGCAAACAGAGCTATATAAGGAGGTTCCACCGTCACTGTGTGAGTCAAAACAAATACTAAATACCACCTTTTTGTTTGTTTGCTTTGAAAGGGTTTCGGTGATGACCTGCATTGCCTATTGAAAACCAACGTTAACGTACAAATTATGCAGATTATTCCGCGAATATATTCCCCCCTGCCACACACCCCTGAGTTGGCTTGCTGGGTATTTTGTAGGTGTAGATGTATATTTTAAATTATCACTTTTTTCCAGCCATAGACTTTTCATCCACTTGAAATGTGGCAGTAATTGGCTAATTACTCACAAAATAAGATGGTAAGATGCCTATGTTTTATTTTATTCAATTTCTCGGTATTTTTCCCTTCTTCAAAAGTTCTGTGTGTTGCTTTCTGTTGAAATGCAGTTTATACTATGTGGAAACATGATATTTTCCCCTTGTTTCTCCCTTGTAACTTCAAGTTCTATTCGCGGTAAACATTGCGTGGAAACGAAACGTTTTGTAGCTTACATCAGGCAGAGGATTGTTTTTCTGCAAGTTGACAGAGTATGAAAAAATTACATTAAAGTCATTTTACGGTGGAAAAAAATTAGGAATTAGCTTTTGAAATTTATACATAATATAACAAAAGAAGATTATTCATGAATGGTGGCAAACGTAAAGAGGAGGATAAAAGCTGGGAAATCGAGCATCATTCTGAAGGAAATCTTCAGTCGTTTGCGGCAATCATTACTCCTGCACGTCGAAGTTTTCATCGATGAAACCGCGTGTACATCACAGTGAAATGTATTCCCACTACTCTCTTCCCATCCCGGCCGTTGCCCTGCCTGCCTGAGGAGAAAAAGACGCCGTCCTCAGTTATTCCTCCCGGTTCTTTACGATGTCGAGTCCGATGAGTATAATCGGAGTGCTGCTCCTGGCTCTGGGCAAGGGGAGCTGACCATGAAAAAAAGAAGTGTGTGCTGCGGGAGGAGGAGGGAAAAGAGAGTTGTCCGAGACGAAGGGGAAACCCCGACCACCTTGTGCCGCGAAATGAAGGAGGAACGTGATTGGTCGTCGATCCGTCTTTTCGGGGAAGCGGGTCGCGAGCTCGTGCGCGGGTAACCGGCTGCGCACCTTGTCTTTCTATTGCCGCGACGTCCATCAGCGGAGTGCCCTACTAAATTTGCAGAGTCATGCCCATTGCCCTCGGTAGAGTTTTCCTCAAAGATTGAATGAATAAATCAATATTAAAGCACCCTACCCGCGGACTACAACGTCGGTGTGGTGGAAAGGCTTGCGCGCTCAGATTATCCCCCGAGCTGAACTGGGGGGAGCAATGGTAATTGCTGCTATACATCGTCCATTACACAGTTGAGTATTTCAGGTAGTTTGAGCGAGAAGTTTCCCTAGTCATAATTGAGACCATATTCGAATGCCAATTTTTTATTTCAGCGTCTTTAATAAGTATGAAGTACATATCGTAATATTAATGGCACAAAAGTATAGTTATATATGACGAATATTCTCAGTAAATTAATAAATATACCAACATATGTCTTTAACTTGGCTATTTTTGTCACGCCGTGCGATGAAAACACCTTCACGTCATAAGATATTTTGCAATTCTGTAAAAATTACTGCGGTGAGTTAAAAATTTATTTTTACATAAATATTTTATAGAAAACATACAAACTACACACCGTTAGTTTTTTACGAAATCTAGTTGCTAAAAATTCCTAATTTTTTCAATATTCTCCCTCTGTAGCCCACAGCCTTAATTTATCCCCTGTAAAACAGCTTATATTTTTAGGCAAATGGCTCGAAAAGTAGTTCGGTAAAGGGTTAATATTTTGATATAATTGGGAATATGGGAGTTTTTTTCTTTAAAATGAGGTCAAATTCATCAAATTCTATGTGAAGTGATACCTCGCTCAAACTACCTTAAAATACGGCCATTAAGGTGCCAGCTTGAACTGGTCTGCACCAGAATTGCTCCCTGAGGTCGTGATTTTCCTGAAAAACTTCCGCTGATACCGAGATTTGAAGACAGACCCCTGAGAAGGCGGCACTCTTAGCCGCCACACCACCACAATCTCTGTAGGAATACGCCCGGTGGAGAAATAGCGGATGGATCCCTCTCCCCTCCTCAGCCACGGATTTAGCGTCCAGAGGAAATTTCGATGCCTATCACGGACGCAACATTTGAGTCCCGTTGAGTTCGTGAGCAAATATGGGCTGAAGGGAGAGTTGCGGGGGGAAATGTTTTATGGAATTTCTTTTCTTCGCTGAATTACTAACGAGCGTCATATTTTCAGTCAGTTTTTAGCTGTAGTAGTTATTTTTGGGAGCTGTCCGAGAGCTGTGGTCGTTTTTTCCCATAAGTATAGGGAGGTGGTAGTTATAAGTAGACTTTTTCGACGCAGGAGCCCAAAAAAGGCAAAAAAGTAGGTATGTTAAAAAGTGATAAAAAAGTAAAGATAAGCTAAAAAATACTCGTCATATAATTGGGACTTCCCACAAAGGTCCCCGGTGGCGGCAGGGTGAAATCCTTGCCTGTCAACGTCGTGGGTTCGAATCCCTCCTGGGTAGGATTATGAACTCCCAGGGCATGATTGTGTGTGTCCTTTAAAATAGCTGTAAGAGAGAGAGGACTAGGTAGTCATAATATCGCTCGAATAAAAAAGTCACAAAATTTCTATGTTTATTAAACTTCCTGCTCCCATAGTAGGTAGTACCATGTGATAGGAAAAATGATGGCATGAGCCAGCAGTAATTTTTGCCGTAGTTGCAAGCATCATTTCCGTAATTTTTACCATCCTAATTTGATTGAAACTCACTTGCGGTGCCACATTCCCTATTTGCTGTCTTATGATCCGATCGACCGCAGTTCAGTTCACCTTCGTGTTCAGAGACGGAAAACGTACGGTCTCAAATGGCTGGAAAAGGGATAGGGATCCATATCATTCTCGTTATCCCTGAAAATGATCGAGTCACAAAGCCATCAGTTGCCGCTATCCCTGACTTGCACATGAAAAAACTGACCGTGTAATTCAGGCATTACGCCATAGTCCGTCCATTCCACGAACAGTCTGGATATCACCATCTGGTTTTCTTTTGACTACCATGGCTCGTACACGTGCTATACTTAGCCAACAAAATGGTCGGTGGAACATGGATATGAAGTTGAGTGAAATATGAGCCTCAAAAGGGGAAAAGAGGTCACAGCTTTCCTCGCAAAACGGGAGAGATTTCCCGTCATAGCATCGTCGTTGTCACCTAGCACCACGATTCCGGAGAGCTCTAATGAGTCGCTTCGCGTAGCTCATCTCCGAAGCCTCTTTGATGACTTTAGTCGCTGTTTTTGAGATACCCTCACCGACCTCAATAATCTGACTTCGGAAAGTTTTGTGCCTGCAATATATCATCCTCCAGACCTCTCCCCAACTTCCTCTACTCCTCCTCGTCCAAATCTGGGCTTAAGGTGGCTGGAGCGGTAATCGTGAGTCGTTGAAGGCACATTCTAATAACTTTTCAAGTAAGTCGAAAAAAATATTCTTGGACCACATTTCACCCACGTACACCTGTTTATACGTTGGAATCACCACAATGCAGTAATGTATATGATGCAAGAGTTATATTTCAAATTTTCGCCTTAATTAAAGCATTGTTTTGACTTGGATTTTCGGCGCGAAATTCGAAATTTACGCGAAAATCATATCTAAATACGCTTTTCTTACTCGGTATGATACCTTGATATTTGTTGGCAGCTATTATAATAATATGAAACTTACTATTTCGCATTAAGGTGAAAATCTGTACTTTAGTAATAGAATTTTTTCAAAATATATGCCGTGTTCCATAAGATTACTTGTTAAAATACCATTGAAATGCCAGGAAACCAAATCGGTAACATGCAGTTTTTTTTTATTTTATCGATAGGTATTACTAACAAGGACACGTATGCAAAGTTTCACGCAAATCTGTATACAAACAAAAATCGCTCCAGCCACCTTAAGGCTCCTCGCGCGAAGATGTGATTCGTTTGTTGAAGTCCCTCCTTTGCTCTTCCCTCTTTATCACCATCCAAGGAGGCTCCGCCGCTACTTAATGTGTCAAAACAAGTACTGAATTCCACCTTCTTGCTTGTACTTTTAAGAAAACATATTGATTTTGCTGATGACAGTCCTTAGTTATTAAAAAACAAGATTAATATACAAAATATGAAGGTTGTATGACGATTACATTTTTAACTAGCATATATTTGCTGATCTGCGTCTGTTCATATACCTGACTTCAGCACCATTTCTAATGAACTAATATATTTAGACTACAATTATTTTCGATTTTTGCTAATAACTCAAAAACTAAGTTGAAATTATACCAATATTTGATTACCATTTCATGCCATGGAAGTATTTCCTTCTTACAAATAGTTTTTCGCATGAATGGCCTTTTAATTAGATGGAGAAATATCATTTCTGCCTACATTTCACTAGATCATCATCCCGTAATTTCAATTTCAATTGTGCGAAATGAAGTAGCGTGGAAAGGCAGGCTTTTGTTATCCATATTAAATCAAGGACACGTTTTTCTATAGGTGGCCAGAACAGAAATTAAATGATAGTGAAGTTTAAGGTGTAACCAATTTAAATGTCAAATGTATTTCTGTCATGGAATCCTTTGAAGACTGTACATGTTTCTGAGGAAAACTTATTGAGGGATCTCGTGAATTTACACCGAACGATTTACATTCTTTGGTGGCCCAATCTAAATTGTAGTGTGCAAAGTGAATCTTACGCATCAAATTTGTGATGTGAATTTTAAAACCAATTATGGAAACATTCAAAGGTTTTGCAATCGAATGAGTTAATTGATTTGTGAATAATTTTACCCCTTAAGTTGAAGGTTGAGAGTAAATTCCCTCAATAACTACATTGAATCTGGATTTCTGGACTTAATCAAACATAAAGATTCCCACAAGGTGTTTCAATACTTTACACAATTTTTGCGTTTTTTTAATCGTAAAGATTCACGAAAATGGTGGAGATTATAAATACTTCTCTCATTGCAAAAAGCTTGCAACTGTTTCACAAAATCTCGCCAAAGCCAATTGATCATGAACGTAGCCACTTCAGAAGCAATACGGAAATGGGATCTTGTTGATTTCGTCTACAGTGAAATGACAAATGGAGTTTATCGTAGAATACACCCACAGTCCCGGAGTGGTCGGCCTAGTGGATAAGATCATTTCACGGGAAAATTAACACCTCGCCATCACACATCCCCCCCTCACAAGTAGTTTTCAAAGTCAGTCGCAAAACCGGAAGAGCATTTCACGCCTACGGTAACCACAGACCGACTGTCCCCCACCTCCCCTGCGTCCCACATAGAAATGCGTTTCTCAGAAGTCACGCGTTCCCCGCTTCTGCATGCATGAATGTTTATTGTGACTCCTTCAAGGGCCTCCCCCTCATCACGCCACGCGTTTATCCTTCTGCTATGTCGCAGGGACGCACGGGAACGCTCACTTTGTAGACTGTCATGTGACCCAAGCGGGTGGACGTCGCCGACTGGTACTGCGATATATGTGACTCACCTCCCTCTTAGACTTTCGCAGATTTTTGCTGTAGGGGGTCGGACTAACGCGGAGACTGGAGTGCTCTGAGCTACCTACACAGAGGAGATCAGGTTCGATTCCCGGCGTTGGAGGATGCTCTCTCCTGGTAATCCGATCCCTAATTGAGTTCTTTGAGAAGAGAATTTCAAGTTGAGTCAGCATCGTAGTTAGATGGTTTGCAGACAATGCGGTCATCTACCGAGAAATAGCCTCTAACGTTGACTTCAAAGTTCTCTCATCGGACCTGAACAACGTGTTAACAACGTGTTAACAACGTTGCAACGTTAACTCGTTGTATCTTGAGTAGAGGCTCAAACTTCATCTCTGTGTTACAGTCTTACGTGAAAAATAACAACAAGTCCATGCCTACGAAGTGGGAGGAGTTATTGTAAAAGAGTCAGATGAAGCCTACCTAAGCAATCATCATAACCTCAGGCTTAGCGTGTGGGAATAATGCGATACATTTGCAGCGCTGCATCAGAGAGACTGAATTTATGAAGCGAATAAATTGAGAGTCCTCGGAAATAAAAAGTGAATGAGACATGGTATTTAGCTCTGGTTATGCCACATCTCGTTAATGCTGTGAAAATTTGGAACCATGCACAGAGAGATTTCATTCTCTAAAATAATTAAATGCAAAGAAAACCCGGACTCTTTGTTAAAAACTGATACGAGCGAACAGCGAGTGTAACACAGCAGATGGCTACACGCTATACTTATAATAATTACTTGAAAAATTCATATCAGGAGAGGTATAACATTTGGGTGGATAAACAATCAACTGAGCAGTGGTCTGGCTTGGTATTATGTAACACTACGGCAATAACAAATAACCAAGCTTAACTGAATTAAAGCAAATAATTTTTTTCCATAATCGAAGGTAGTAATATAGAAATTTACATACATCTCATGGTTACATATGATTAAGTAGAGCTTTTGGTAGGCATTGGTATTTTTTCGTTCTCTCAAAATTAAGGGAAAAGATAAAAATTCAAAACTCTAGATAAAATATAAATTTGAATCACGATATCTCGAAAACCTTATCGATGCTTGGCTACGAATGCACATTTTTCAGTTTCTCTTTGGTAGTGGAATGCACATTTTTTAGTTTCTCTGTGGTAGTTGACTCTTTAGTTTCTCTTTGGTATTTTTTTAGTTTGGATAGAAATTCAGAAGATTCAAGCGATATTGCGTGACTTGAACTATATTGTCTGATCAAAAAATTCGCTATTTAATACCTACCTAAATCCATAAATATAAACACCTTTAATTACGACCGGTTTCGATTTACTACATCGTCATCATTATCTTCTGATGATGATGTACTACATAGTATAGTACTTTAGGTTCTTCTTATTTCTTAAAAATTGCAATTATTTTTACCCATGCATAATAGAGTGTAGAAGCATTTTAAAAGATCCAAGATGTGAAGTCCTTTCTTGTGCGGATTGGAATGGAAAATCTCCCAATGTAAATAAATAATGTGAAAGTGCCGATTTAGACAGTTTTTGTTTTGACTTTCCTTTCCCATTCCTCCTTTCGCTGTCGCGAGAGGGGTGAAGTGGAGATATGGGTGCACTTCACTCCATCTCCAACTCATTCGTCTCCTCGTACACATACACACACCCCTTCTTCGGTGCCCAGTTTCAGATTCCATCTCTTGGTTTTCTTCCGCTGCGCGCGCCGGTGCACGGGAACCTCGATTTTCTTCTTCCTCTGCTGTGGAGGATGAGAATACGCGGAAGAACGTCGTGGAGAAGGATGAACGGGAAAAATAACCCTCCTGTTTCTTGGCTCGGAAATTTCCGTAGTTTTTCAAAGATACCCATCCGTTTACAGAACTGTATACACGTTGCTGGAAAGCTTGGATTAACGAGCACGGTGCGCGAAGTTGAGATGGTATAATGACCAGGAAGGGGTGGGTGCCGCTCAAGCAAGACTTTCTGGAGTTACTCAACCTTCTTTCGTATGTTGACCTCTCTATTGTTTATGTATTTATGTGGCCAAAGTTTTTCCAAAAATCACCGAAGGGCTCGTTCCTCGACTGCAGTTTAAAGTTTTCCTCCGGACTGTTAGAAAGTTGCACTGTCGAAATGGCGCTCGTTTTCAAAATGTTTGTTTACTCGGGGATATGATAAAATGCGGGTAACAAGGTCAGAGAAGCCGCTGGGGGTTAAATTCTTTTTACTGACTAATTTCGCGGTCGTCTTCAAAGAATTTCTCTCCCACCCTTTTTTGTAGACGTTTCCCCCTAATTCAGTACTCACAATATAGACATAAGAAAGTTCTTTTAATAACTTAGAAACAGTCGCACTATATTGTTATCATTTCGGTGCAATCCGTCCTTAACTACCTCCACCAGAAAAATAGGCACTTAAAATTTATTTAACCTCACCAATTTCTCCTGTCGTATCACTTGGAAACATAAAAACATGCTAGATTCAGGATGGTAGTTGGTCCAATGCGATCATCGTGTAAGAAATGGTTAACATTATAAAAAACAAAGGCTTTAAAAAGGATAATAGCATTGGGAGAAAAGATTGAGTCTTTTCATTACCGATAAAGTCTTCTTGAGCTGGTCTAATCATTACTACAATGAAATGGAGACAGCAACTAAATAAAAATCGTATTCCAAACTGTCGCTTCGTACACCAAGCATTCGTAAAAACAGCCTTGTAATAAAACGAATGTATTTCAAAGTTAAGTGTAGGGAGTTTTTTAATAGTAATTACTAATAATTAAAGCATATATAAGTTTCTGATATGGGTAATGTTGTATAAGACGAGCATCAGGGCCTTGGGGAGAGTGTATAAAAGTGGATTGTATGTTTTAAAGATGTGAATTTGGAGAAGGATTCGGAAATCCGATGTGCATGAAGATGAAGGAAGACGTGGTAGTCGTGGGTTGAGAGGAGCGGAAGATCCGGGATGAAATTTGGAGGAGACAAGATAAGTGGTTGTAGCAGGCTGTATGAGGCTATGGGATGCTGAAGGTCGTGATGGAGGGAAGATGGTTAGGAAATCATGGAAGAGGGAGGAAAAGAACGTTTTTTTTGTGAGATGAAGTGAGATACATACATACCCATCACATCGTTCCCTTTCGGGGTAGGTATGGTCAAAAAAGTTTATTTCACGGTGATAGGGCTGTAAAACTCACTCTGATTTAATATTAACACCTCCACACTGCCCTATCCATGCATACCTCTTGCGCTTCAGTTATCTTCTTATGTTTCTTCATGCATTGTCTCCTGTTCTTAAGATTTCTAATATTCCTTCTGTTCAGAGGCTCCTCCACCACATTCACCCAAGACTTTCTCGGTGCTTCCCTTTCTCTAACACCATCCACACCACTGTCATAAACAGGCCCGGCTTAAGACAAAATTTTAACGCGGGCGAGAGAGAATTCTGGCGCCCCCCCCCCCCCCCCGCATATCAAACCTATTCACCACTTAAACGTAGTAAAAAAATATGTTTTCACAATCACGGCACCCCTTCCTTTGCGGCGCCCCGGGCAGTCGCCCCTGTCGCCAAATCTCCTTCGTTATTCGACTCTCTTTCGTCCTCTCGACGCGGCCAAACCAACGAAGCGCGCTTCTTACATACATTTACATGTTACCGGAGCATCCATTCCACATTCTTTCATCACCCACTCATTCCTAATCCTCTGTCCCCTGCTTTTACTGCAATCACTTCTCAGATACCCCATACCCACTGAATTTAGCTTTTTCTTATTCTTTTTTAAACGAAAGATATGAAATTATAGATATGATAAATAATAAAAGAATGATATATATATATATATATATATATATATATATATATATATATATATATATATATATATATTCTACCTAAGAACGGAATAGACTGAAGATTGGATGCATAAAGGTGTAGCAGAGCAATTAAAAGTGCACATATTGTTCAACTAAGCCTTATTTTGTGTGCATTGTATATATAGGTATTCACCAAATTTAGATGTGATGACTCAGTTAAAGTGCATACCAATATTGCTTACGATGGATTTCAACGTCTTGAGATTCATTTTCCATAAACATTCAATACTGTGCTCTGTACCTGAAAATAAGTGAGAGTTGAAATAATAGCAATGGAAGCTGAGGTAAGATTGTGATAAGCAATGAATTCCAATTATTTTACGTGTAAAAATATTTCGTTGTCCATCCTAACCTGCCTTATTGGTTGAGCGCTCGTGATAAAAAAAATGTCGTTTATGAATGGGCCTCACTCGGTGTTAAAATAAATACAAAATTTAATAATCCTGAAGCTATCGAATTATTAAAATTGAATATTACTCATGAAAATAAATTTTTAACAGCTAATATTTAAAACCGTTTGATTTCTCCATTTTCGGCTTTTCTGATGCATGGACACTTTGTATGACTTTATGGTACGGATTTGTAAACACTAACACATGTGCGAAGCAGTGATGCATCCAATTCTGAGCTGTAATGGCTCTCTCTAAAGGAATCGATTACGCCCAGTCAAGGCCTCTTCCGATATTGAGATGCACTAACCGCTTTCAAACGACGATTCCCAATTCATTTTTCGTGCTGCGACTCGCTAAATTAATGAGAATGTTTTAGCGTACAGGCCTTAACACCGCAGCCTCTCATTCGAAATTTTAAGGTTAAGAGGATCAATCAGTCGAAAGAAAAATGTCTGGGACCTTCTAGGGAGTCGTGAACAGCGTTTATGGAACTGCTTGGAGGAAGGAAGAAAAAAGAGAGGGTGGATCAAGTCATTTTTTTATCCGCCGATTGTTGTCATAGTAATTGTGGATGTACCTATGAACGAACGTCGAACTGAAACAATGTGAAGATGCTTCTTCCTCTCACTGCTCTACGCTGTCTGCTGAGTCATCGCTGGGAGCAGCGGAACGACTCTAAGGTCATCTTCCGGCTTCAAACGGAAGGCGGGAAAAGAGGGCGGTTGTGACTTATAGCTGGATAGAGAGGAGGAAGGTCGGAAGAAGATACAGGTCTGAAAGTAGCGAGCATGGTATCCTTTCGAATCGCCCAAGGGTCATACTCATCCCACGTCCTAAAGAGTGGGCGGCGTGTTGAGCTTGGCCACCAGGGTATCACGCGGATCAGGACCGAATTTTCCGGGATGATATACTCCAGCATGCACGCATTGCAGGTTCATTTCGCTTTTGCCAAGCTTCGCTCTGTTTGCAGGGTGAACAGTGGGAAGTGGGAACCCAAGTTGAACGATCGTCCGGGCGTTCCCGTGCATCTGCGTGAAAACCATGTATGTATAATATCAACTGTATGAAAAAAGGCACTTGTGCCATCCGACGTGAATGAACGTATATACGTCGTTTTTATAGTTGGAGAGAATAAAACGCAAAAATGACGACGAAGAGTTTGCATGTGTCTTATAACTTAATACGTTCAATTGTGAGCAGTACAAAACAATTTTTTTGTTCGGTATCATGGAAATTCTCCTCCGTATAACGTTATTAAGAGTCCCCGATCTTTAATTTATATTTTTCAGGAACGAGTAGAATACGTCAGAAAAATAAGTTGCGTAGGAGAAAAACTATTTCTCACTTCGAAGTTACTTTTCTGCCAACTTCCAAATGTCGCAGTTTTCTTACTCTCGGAGCTGAATTTTCTTGTCATCAATTCTAGATTGAGAAATGAGAAGTACCTGGGGTTCAAAGTTGTACGATTAGCTTCTTCATTTCCTAAATTCACTCGGGAAAATATTTGCACGCTCTGTAGTAAGTCAGGTCAAACATGAGAGATGAAGAATGTGTTGTTATCACAGTTTTAAATTAGGTACATATTTATGCATTGCCTCTCATTTTTCGGCACGATTGAGATAGACAGGGGCAGCCATATACTCAACGTGAATCAGTTTCAACACATCAAGGATATGTCAAAATCATTTGATATTTTAGTTTGGTATGTAGAAATGGGTTCAAACGCAAGGCTGAAAGCATGTGTTGTAAATTAAATTACCGGTGATGTTTCTTGGCGATATATAGTTTGATTGAACCTGATGGCTGAGCGTAGTAGTCTCTTCCTGACATCACTCATCCATTTTCATTGCGTTTTTTCGACATCTTCTTTTTCATCTTCGGCTCATCCTCCGGCGTTTCAGGGCCGAGGTTATCCCTTCCACATCTTCCTGTCTCTCACCGCCTCCTGCCGTGATGGATCTTGTCCTGACCTCGCATCTTCACTTCCTCGACCAACCCGGGTTGTCCTCCAAAATATGATGGAATGCCGATGTTAGAATGTAAATACATTAGTATGATTTCGATGCGTGCTGTGAAAAAAAATTTCTGGACACCGTTGAACCATGTAGTACATCTACCCAATACGCTGCAAGCCACCTCAAGGGTGCATGGTAGGGGGTGATTCCTCACCAAATATACACTAACCGTTAAACACACTATCGTGATGTTATCAGCTTTTTTTTATTAAATATACATTTTAGTAACGTGTAATGTAAGCAATGTGTAAAGATCTTTCATATGTAATACAGCTTACTCATGCGGTATGGATCCTGTACTCACATGTCACATGGTCAATTAGTTACACCTCATTCATGGTAACATATAAAAACTATTCCAAAATTACAATGCTGTTAATTAGCTATGATAACATGAGAAAATTAATGAAAATTTACAGACGCATACGTTATAAAGAAATGCCTAAATAATTACAGGCCTTGATTGTGCAATGTTCATTGACAATATAGATGACACTGGCGAAGAGAAGTTGTGGCAATTTTCTTTGACATCCGCTTATCTGACCCACCCTCATCTTTTGTTCTACAATCATACGTTTTCAATCGTCGCCTACCTATATCCATTCTATATGCATTCTTTTTTAACAGAATACCCCGTTCCCCCTGCCTACCCCGCAATACTTACTTCAATGCTACTCTTTCCTGTTTCAGCCCCCCAAGACTCGCATTCCATTGCAACGCTCTCCTTCATTGCCTTTGATTCACGGTAGTACTGTCCCCTTCCTTTCTCAATCTTACCCCAACCTCTCTCATTTCCCCCAAACAACGACAACAAACCAAAAAATAAAGAAAATATTCCCTGAACATTTTTGTACCTGATGATGTCGTAAGTCGGTCAAACGCGTTGTACAAATTCGAAAAAGTTTTTGAAGAAAATTGCAAGTGTTTCTTTTTCAACTATTAATACTTAATGCTTCTACGAAGTGAAGCCTGATACAGTAAAGTGGATATGAGAATCAGAGTAGAGGCTTTGAAACAACCCAAGAAGGGAAGTCATTGGAGGAAATAAGGAGGAAGTGCTGGTGGGAGAATGAGAGAATGGAGAGAGACTGAGAGAAATGTTGAAGGCCGTGATAGAAACTAGAATGCTAGGCTAACGGGGAAGGGTAAGGAAAAAGATTGGCTCTCCAGATAGGGTGGGGAGAGTGTTTGGAAGAGGCCCGAGTTGAAGGATTGAATAGTGCGAGCCAGTTGGTTGATACGAACTGGTTAAACACAGTTATCGGATCATCCATACAAAATTACATTTAATTGGTTAAATGCCCCTAATAAAATTTTATTTTCCCCCTCGCCATCCTCCCGCCGGAACATCGGCCTTTCCTCCAGCCTCAATCATCACATCCGCTTCTAGACTCCCTTGTAACATGCCATACCCGATTAGTACGTGAATTGTTTTTCCTTGCCTCTCTTGCTGGCATCCTTATACAATCCAGTATTATTATTGTTAGGGTAATATACCGGTTAAGGCAGGTTTAAATTAAAAGAGTGCAAATCCCCTAGGTTTTTACAGGAGCAGACCTCTATCTACAGACACAATTTCTTTATTCATCTCAGCATAAGTCCTCTCTTCATCCCGTCCATAAAACCTATTCTCTTCCTTCCCTTTTCCCCATTAATCAATATCCTCCCATAACCACGTCTTCTAATCCTATCAACATCTACTTAAAGAATGATGCACGAACTTCAAAATCTGGCTGTAGTTCGTTTCTGTGCGAAGTAGTTGAATCCCTCGCGTACGAATTCTGGACGGTAATTTGGCTCAAGCACCGGTCACTCGGTGTTTTCGGTTTACATCCAAGTATTTAAATATAAAATTTAAGCATAAAATTAGAAATGTTTGCTCTTTCATTTTGCTTAATTGGATGAATAAAGTTGTACATTATCGGCCGGTAAATAAACACCCCCGATAATATACGCGCATGATGCTCTGCCAGAGGATACTATTCGTCTCTGGCCTTACACTCCGAAATTAAACCTTGCGTAAAATGAAGTTGAGTAGCGATGGAAGTCTACGACAGTCTTGAACAATCATTTCATTTCGTACATATTTTATGGTATGTTGCTTCTTGCAAGCATTGCTTACCTTTCATAATTAATGAGCGTTTCCTTCCTCGTCCTTTCTTGTTATTTTAAGAGCACACATTTGATCCTTATCAGTAAGCCTTGGGTGGTATCAGAAGAATTTGTATCAAATAGAGTACCAACTTCATCAACTATAATGAACCAGACTGAGGTGAAATAAAATTCTTCCGCTAGACCTTCCAAACTCACTCTGTAGCTCAAAATCTTTACCAGGCGCAACACATCTTCATTATATTCCTAGCTTTTTTTCTCTTAAAACAATAGAAATTCCATCAGTGATTTTTAACTCATGTTACGTCCTGTTTTTAAGACAGTTTACTGCCATATGCTTGGCTGTCGAGGCGTTTTATGTGCGCAGTTTTTCACGGTGTTGGATTTCCTCATCGTTTCTTCCTCGACGGATGGAGATGTTTCCCGAAAATGTGACCCGGCCAAACATCTCTGATCGCTTGATAATTCTGGGTTCCAAGCGCACCTCTATTCCCTCTTTCGATTGGGAAGACCCCATCGTCTTAAGGAGGTTCCACCGCGACTGTGTGAGTCAAAACAAATACTAAATTTAACATTTTTTCTAATTTGTTGTAAAAAAATCCTGATTTCGCTGATGAAATGCATTACCTACAGAAACCCAAAAGTAAGGTAGTAAAAATTCAGATTATCCCACGAATGTATTTTAAATGAGCACTTTTTCCCAGTCATAGGAGCCGACTGCAGCGCCATTTTTAACGAATTACCGCAGTTTGACTTCAATTACGGCATTAATTCTTCAATAACTAGAAAAATAAGGTGGTAAGATGCCCATATTTTATTTTTATTCAATTCCTCTGGATAATTTCCTTCTTATAAACAGTTTTCCACGTAAATGGCATTTATATTTTTTGGAAAAATACTATTTTTCCCCGTGTTTCCCTCATTCCCCCATTGAACACCATGTAATTTCAAGTTCAATTATAGAATGAATTAGCGTGGAAAGGTAATATTTTGTTGCTCACATAAGATGGTGGACAAGTTTTTCTATAAGTAGACAGAATATGAATAAAATGGCATTTAAGTGATTATACGGTGGAACCACCTTAAGGTCGTCCTTGGTCCCAATCATCCTATTTCGTCTCGGATCCTCTCTCTCTCTCTCTCTCCGCTGCCCATGATTCTCAGTGATCCGGTAGATTTGGGGTTGCGAATGACTTCAAAAATAATCCTGAGCGTGATCTCCTCTGGACATACTTTCAATTATACTCTACATCTTTGGTAGGTTTTAATGATTTTTCCTACTCTTTTATGTTAAAAATTCTCCTTCACTTCCCTATTTCTCTCAACACCTCATTATAAAATCCCACCTAGCTTAAGTGGTTCCACCATAAGGTGATTAAAATGCCATTTAATCTTTTTGGATACTCCTAGAAAAACTCTCTGATATGAATGGCAAAATCCTTCCTTTCCACAATACTTTTATTTCGCAAGTTGAACTTGAAAAACATAGTGGTAAATGCAAGAATCCCTTTTAACTCGGGAAAAATAGTATTTATGTTACTAAAATAAATGTCATTCTATCGAAAAATTATGAATAAGAAAAAAATTCTCTCAAGAAATTTAATGGTAATGAAATACAGGCACCAATCCATCTTAATTTTTGAGTTATTAGGTAGAAACTACAGAAACTGAAGTTAAAGCCCGGTAGCTCAATGAAGATGGCACTGCTGTCGGCTCATTCGATCGGTAAAAATTGTCCATTAAAAATATTATATTTAAGTAATCTGCATATTTTTTTCTTATCTTCTTCAATCTTAATCTTGTTTCCTGATAGCTAAGGACTGTTAGCAGTAAAAAAGCAGTATTTTTTAGACATTTTAAACGAAAAAGTGAAATTCAGTATTTGTTTTGACACACATAGTCTCGGCGAAACCTCCTATTATTACCTCCGGGCTATATGAAGAAAATTATTGAAAGGGAGCTAGTTTTCTAGGCCTAACAGCAATAACTTAGGACTTTGACTATGCCTACCCGGAAAGGGAACGGCGTGTTGGGTATGCATGCATGTAGGAAACTTCACCTCTGCAGTGCGGGTGCAAGACTATGGAGACGTATGCACTCCGACACTTGTCATCCGAACGAAGAATGTCTCTTCGACACAAGTGGTTTTATCTCGAAGTGGAGTCGTTCGATGTATGGCTTGACCCTGCTCGAATCATTAGCTCGTTTGGATTCAGCTCGCCCTGCACTCCGGAGATCCATTTCCTCCACCAAGCGATTCTCACTCGAAACAAATGAATTGAAAAGCAGCCCCGAGGAGTTCCGCTCTGCCTCTCTACTGGCTGAAATGCTCCCTTTTATTACATAACTCCCTCCCCCGCACAACCACTCAAATGAGATGCATATCCAGGCAGTTAAGTTGTCGCTGAGATATCACCAATTAACATCTCAAGACTCCGCTTCATGATGATAAGTGGAGACCATTTTCTTCAATTCCTTTAGAAGCACGTGTTGAGGAAACCAGTGTGACATGACTGAGTGATTACGTTTGACCTCGTTTATAGTTTTCTTACGAATTGTAATCGTCAGTTTGAAACGATAAGCGACTTGTTTAGCAATCCGCGCCAATTAGTTTTGAGAAGAATGTGATGGTGGAGATAATCCTATGTCAGGACTTATATGCGTAATAGTGTTTATTTAATTTTAATAGTTTATAAACGTGCTTCATAATGACGGATTTCCTTAGTATTACCCTCACGTTACTTGTTTGAAGATCGGAAATGTGTCGAAAAAGCTATGCTCTCTGGGATACGAAAAGAGACCCTCAGCTTACATCTATAACGATTTTGGCGAGATTTCGAGGAACAGTTATAACATTGCTGAAATTAAAGAAGAAAATCTTATACTGTCCACCACCAAAAGGAAACTTTGTACTCTCCTCCGTTTATTTGGTAAATATGTGAGTAAATGAAATAAAAATGAATAAATAACAATATTAATGAATGAATGATGTTCCTTACAACATAACTTAAACTTTGACGCGCTGTTGGGAGGAAAACTATTCAAATTTTCAATAAAACTCCGTGATATCCTAATTATTTAATCCTTCAATTTTTTTATAATTATTTTATAGTTGATTGGTTATGCATTTCGGGGATCGACTACTGACATCATGTGCGCCATTGAGGATAGGGGTCCGGTTCGTGAGAAAAGGATTATACGGAGACTGGAAGAAGGGTGGAGAGAAACCCGGCGCAAATCATTCGCCTACTCGAAACAAAAAGCACTAACGAGGTCCACAGTTTTACGTCCCATCCGACAGACGGAGTACTGCATCTTAAAGTGCTCTCAGCTTCGCGGTCAAGTCAGGATCTATTTTCCACTGAAATATCATCACTAACGGGATTCGAACGGGATGGGAAGTCTCTCTAGCCACGTGTTTTTCACTTTTAATCCGACCATCGATCCGTTTTATTTATTAATTTATTTTATAATTCCTTTAAAACAGCCGACAAAACCTTTTTCGTGTAGCATGTGACAATGAACGTACACAAACAGCCATGCCCTGGGTGGTAAAGAATCCACCTAGGCGGGACTCGAACCTGCGACCCTGGGGTAGACGGCGTGGACTTTACCCCGCCACTACCAGGGTGGGCGAAATGTTGCTAATTTAGTTGAAATGACACATTTCCCCGAGGTTTTGTCTGACAAAAAACGCGAAAAGGCATGAATATTGACAAATTCGATGAGCTAGTGTCGCACTCTTTGGGAATTCAAGTGTATTTTTCCTTGAGGCTGATCCCTCTCGTGATCCGTCCATGAAGTAAGCAATCTAAATGGAATGCTCAACTTGAAAATGGCATTTGCAAAGTGCACTTCTGATCTCTGTTTCGTCTCGGCAGTGCTTGTGGCCTCTAATTTATGGCGCACTTAGTTTCACGTTGGCGTCTCCGGAATCGATGAAATGGATTTTCATTAAATTTAAATTGACATTCATAGCAGAACAAAGCTCTCTTGTTAGTCACGATGGCATTTTCTGTTGCAAAATCGGGCAGAGTAGAATTATTTTATATTTATCCGCTCATCTTAACCGACTGATATTTTATCCAACATCAATTGTTTGCAATCATTCTCCACTATTATGCTTTCCTCATGCCAATTTCTTGCATAAATAATACCTATTCTGAAACCTAATTTAGCACAGATAGTGACGTCGATTATCACCAAACTCAATCTTTAACACTCGCAGTCGTTCTTAACAAACACATTCGGATTTCTTCATAGATTATGGAGTTTCATCCTGTTTTATTTCTTCAACTTATTTCTTCGCCTCAACTGACTTCTGGATTAAATTGGCTGTTGACAAATGTATAGCCATGAGCTAGAAGTGTAGTGGCATTAGCGCCAGAAGACACCAGCCATTCTGTTCCCCATGAATCTCGTACTTGAAATTTGCCGTTACCAGTTTATGTTTTCCCCATTGATTTTGTGAATTAGTGGTGCCTCTGGCGCTTTTCTTAATGGTGCTTACCTCACCAACCTACCCGCTGTCCCTAATGGTGCAAATGACCTTTGTAGTCAGTTGCTTCTCCAAATAACCAGTCAAATTTAAGCTTTAATTTTGATAACTACTATGTCACGGGAATATAATTATATGAAATAACCTTCCCCTTGTGCTGTAAATGAATACAAGCTTCCTGAATTTTTAAGAAATTTGACTGGAAAATGTGCGTTATGTCTAACTGATTGAAGGGAGAAATATAAGTTAAACCTTTTGCTCAAGTCCAAAGCAGATAATTATTTGCCGGATGTTTAAGATATTTTGCTATAGCCCACGTATTACGGTAGAATTGATCACGGGAATAAGATAAGGGAAACAAACTGCAGAACCGATAGATTTCAAGTGTCATGTTTTCCTTACACAATTAGGGATCATAATAGTTGCGATGGATCAATCATATGAAACTCCCACCCTCACTAGGTAGAGTGGACTTTTCACTTGTGTTTAATAACATAACATCATTACTTTTACTTCACTCCGCTTGAAATGTCCGGAATTATTTTCTCTTCTGCATGAAGTAGTATCTCGTAGCATTCATAAATTAATAGTATTAGTAATATTAACAATTATTTGTCTCTTGACTAGTGTACTCCATGTTTGCATGTTCGTTTACGTAGCACTCTCCCAGTTTCTAGTCTGACTGCGAACTATTCTTCTGACTGCTTATTGGTCTACGCCTAGCGACCGGAGAACGTGCGACGTACTGATTTGAACTGGGACGAGTGCTGCATGTCTGTTGTCGATTCACCCCGTGCCACACACCCTAGTGGTGGCTTGCACGGTACTTCGTAGATTTAGATTTAGAACTATGCCATCTTCCCTTGCATAGAGATCACCATTGTCCCTTTTCCTCGATATGACTCAATGCTATTTTTTTTCACTCACTGTTTTCGAATGGGTGTTCCAAGGTGGTTGTGCAATAATATGCTAAAGAGTGATCAGGTCATTTAGTCCACTCCATGTCCTGGCCCTCCGTGCAACCCTTCTGTGTTTGTAACTCTTGTCTGAACTCCAGATGAGATCATAGCCAGTTTGGGAATAGTCTTACATCATTTACAGTCCTTCCATTTTAATTCATTGTCAGACGTTCTCGGCCGGTAAAAAATTCCCTCCATGGGAAGGGAATTTACGGGGTTTTATGGGGAATTGGAATCACTATTCAGCAAAATGTTATGTTTTATAGATAAAAGTAAAATTTGTGAAATTGAAGTTTTTATTATTTTTTATGTGGCGTTCAATAAAGTTTATCGTATTCCGAAGATTAAAATCGATCCTTAAACATGCATATTATTTTCACTTGCGGAATGAAATTACTATTCACTTATTTATACTGGGAAGGGGAGATGATATTCTGAACTATGGTCAAAGCGGGGCATTGAGTGTAAGACGATTTCAGTTTGGTAGGCAGCAGTTTGCTTCCCATAATTGACACAAACTTTCCACTACTACTGGAGGCAAGTAAATTGTATTAGACTCTCATAACCCAATGGGATACTAGTTTTCCTTTTTCCGCTAAGTCTAACCCTAGTTGGAACGTTAAGCGTGCTCTAAAAAACACTAACACGCTTTCTACAGGGAATTAATTTGAGTTTTTTAGGCAGTATTTTTTATTTACTATACGTATTACCGAAAAATACCTCTTAGGCCTTGTACATAGCGGGAAGTAATCACAAATGAGAAACGCACGCCAACACCCAATGTTCTCCTTGATGAAAAATCCACCCAGACTGCGCCCAGTGGGATCGAAAGTCTAAAAGTCGGCAAGGATACGAAATGTCATGAAATTCACTTCACACTCCGAACCTATTTTTGTTTGTGGGGATGCTGAAACCGAATATGGTATCTGAAATTCAAGATGGCTGATGCATTGTGGTGAATTAAATGCATCGACTGTAATGGCTGTAATTATTACGTATACATACATCAACGCATATGCAAATCGCATTTCATACGCATTTTAACAATTTATTTTATTAATTATTCGAGTTAGGGGAGACATGGGAAGTTGTTTCTTTTATTTAATCATTAGCTTAAGTATTCAAGAGTTTAATATTCAAATACCGCTACCCCACGCTGCCGCACTATATAAATTTAACATTAATTATTTCATGATTATTATAAAAATCTTAAACAAATTTTCACAGTTAGCATTAATAATTAATTCTATTTCACCATTTTTAGTTTTTTTTTTTCAAAGTTATTTAATATTTGTTTTCACTTGTGGGGTGATTTAATTTCCCGGAATGAAAAAAATCATCAACGTTCTTCTTGCAAATAAGTTTAAAAAAAAAAGCTGACCTTGTCACTAGTCGTCTGCACTTCAGGCAAAGTGAGCTGCACACCTGCCCCTTAAGAACTCAGTTATGCGGACACATCTATGCTTGCCTAACCGCTGAATGCATTTCTCAGCATTTCAAATACCGCTCTATCCAAATAACCGTCAAACAAACCAAAAATACCAATTATATTTCGTGCATTGCGGCCGTCTTTTATGTGGTTGGTTCCTCTGTGCGAGGCTCAAACCCGCGACCTGAGATTTACATACGAGAACGATAACCCCGCCGACACCCAAGCCGGCATGGCATACACTATTCCTCGCTATCCCTACGCTTCCATTGATTCGGCGCTAATTAATTTTTAATAAACCGGCCGCTTATGAACTACTTTCGTGCGATAAATCTACCATGATTTTCGTCCGCGGGGCGTAATGGCTTTATAAGCCTTCCGGGAGCTCCGGAGATATCGAATGTCAAGCTGCCGCAGTTGCATTCTTGCCCGGGGTGGGTTTCGAACCCTTGACATTTTAAGACTGCGTGTGCACGACGCGAATGTATCGATCTTTATCGCCACGGAGATACCGATACCCGTGCCCTCGTGCACGTCGTTAGCCGTCGGGTCGCGCGCGCGTGTTTACTCAACTCCACCCACTCCCGCGACACCGAATGGACTTATTAATCTTCGCAAACACGGGTAACAAGGTAAGTGACTGTTCCATGGAGTTTCGCCCTTATGCATGTATATTCTCGTCGGCATGAACCTCAAAATCGCCCTCATGCCATGTCGACTTTCACTTCCCGCGAGGAAAATGCCGTAATGTGCCTTGGCGAATAGTTGGAACACTGATTTCAGACCATTGGGAGGGACATTAAAGCAAATGAGTTTGTTCGCCCCCCCCCTTGTAAGCAAGGTATAATTTGAGTCAAGGGACTGAACTAATACTGAATTCAAATTGCATAGAAGAGAAACCCCTCTGACGACAAAAGTACTCTTTGTAGTTTCATATTGTGATAATTATTTAATGCGACCGGATAAACGTACATAAACCTGAATGTAACTTCATCTTTTGACTTTATAATGATTAAAACACCGAAACCCGTCGTAATGTATATTTATCACAGTGGAACTCTTCTTTCGCCACGTACAATTTTCACCACATTAGTCCTGAAGCAACCTTATTAATTATAAGCCCCTCTGGTTATGAGATGGCTGTGTATGTACTATACCAAGGAACTGGTAAAGTTAACGGGATGCTCTTATCTGTAACCTTCAATTCAGAAACCAGACGAAGGAATTTCTAACTTGAAGGCTATAAAATTCACCGCACTGGAGATGGTTGCTAAAACATTAAGTGCGACATTACGGGTACAGAAAAAAACTGTGTATTGGAGAAAGGCCGTGGCGGCTTGGATTGTTAGAGAAGAAAAGTCTCCTAGATTGGGCACATGCTAACACATCATGTATTTGTTAGGACCATACTGGAGGTCGAAGTTTAAGGAGAGAACAGAAAAAACAAGGCATATACTGGACCATGTGTGATAGTTAGTGAAGGAGTTGGGCCAGTTCTACGGAAAAAAGAAGAAACTGGCCCACGGTCCACGATATATTATGAACTGGTATCAACAGATCATAGAATTTCAACCGGAGAAAAAGAAAACAGGTTGGGGACACCGTGAAAAAGATTGAAAAATGGTTGACTGAAATGAAAAATTGATGCAGGGCTTTATTTGAAACGCAAAGAAACCAGTAGATAGATGAATATACCAGTAGATAGATAAATATACCAGTAGATAGATAAATATAGTGTGTAGAAGAATTGGCGTGAGGAAACATTCAAGAGGCTTTGGGTCTTCAGAGAGAAAGTAAAAGATATTGCTATTGCCATCATAAATTCTCTGGATTACGCAGTGTGTTATGGAGAAGCCCTTAAAACTGTGGCACTTGGTCCGAGGTTTAAAAAAACATTTCTCTGCCACCTATTTTGCCAATTCTTTTCCTCTTGCTTTCCTGCCCGCTGAACACTCCCTTCTACCGTTGGTCTCACCCTAAAAATCCTTCTCAGTGACTTTTTTATTCATTTTCTCCTCTTTTTCGTATTTACCTCCACTATTTTTATCGTCCCTTACCTTCTCTAACCCTTTTTCTTTCGCTGTTTTGTTGGCATTGGCAGAAGGCTAAAATGTAATTCTGCGTAATCACTAATGAGCGAGAGGGGTTCTATTCCAAAAATAATACGCAGAATTACATTTTAGCCTTCTACCAATGCCAACCAAAAATCACCAATGAGCGAAAGGGATTCTATTCCAATAATAATACGCTGAATTACATTTTAGCCTTCTACCATTGTCCACCAAAAATCACCAATGAGCGAGAGGGATTCTATTCCAAAAATAATACGCTGAATTACATTTTAGCCTTCTACCAATGCCAACCAAAAATCACCAATGAGCGAGAGGGATTCTATTCCAAATATAATACGCAGAATTATATTTTAGCCTTCTACCAATGCCAACCAAAAATCACCAATGAGCGAAAGGGATTCTATTCCAATAATAATACGCTGAATTACATTTTAGCCTTCTACCATTGTCCACCAAAAATCACCAATGAGCGAGAGGGATTCTATTCCAAAAATAATACGCTGAATTACATTTTAGCCTTCTACCAATGCCAACCAAAAATCACCAATGAGCGAGAGGGATTCTATTCCAAATATAATACGCAGAATTATATTTTAGCCTTCTACCAATGGCCACCAAAAATCACCAATGAGCAAGAGGGATTCTATTCCAAAAATAATACGCTGAATTACATTTTAGCCCTCTACCAATGCTCACCAATAATCACCAATGAGCGAGAGGGATTCTATTCGTAAAAGAATACACAAAATTAAAATTACATTTTAGCGTTCTACTAATGGCCACCAATAATCACCAACCAACTAGAGGAATTCTATTCGTAAAAGAATACGCAGAATTACATTTTAGCCTTCTACCAATGCCAACCAAAAATCACTAATGAGCGAGAGGGATTCTATTCCAATAATAATACGCAGAATTACATTTTAGCCTTCTACCAATGTCCACCAAAAATCACCAATGAGCGAGAGGGATTCTAATCCAAATATAATACGCAGAATTACATTTTAGCCTTCTACCAATGGCCACCAAAAATCACCAATGAGCGAGAGGGATTCTATTCGTAAAAGAATACGCAAAATTACATTTTAGCGTTCTACTAATGTCCACCAATAATCACCAACCAACTGGAGGAATTCTATTCGTAAAAGAATACGCAGAATTACATTTTAGCCTTCTATTAAAAGCCACCAATAATCAATTCACGCCATTTTCACTGCGAAAATGCACATCCAGTATTATATCTTTCAATGAAAACGCATCGCGACTAAAACACAACACCCAGAATTATTCCTTGAATACGTCTTTCCATTTTCACATTTATTGTAAAAATCTGCATTTTGAACCTTCATCCACTCCCAGAAATGCCAATTTCCACGTTATCGTTCCCGCGAAAAATGCTTATTCCGCTTTTCCAACTCACGAAATTTTTGTTTCACTTTTGAAAATGGCCAATTCGGGCCCGCGTACCGCCCCACCCTAGCACCCCTGTTTCACTCCATATGCCCGCAAGCTTGTTGGGGAGGGGTGGGGTAAGGGCGTATTATAGAAGGAAAATTAGTCTTATCCCCCTATCGGTTGTTCGTAAAACCTCCAAATATGGCGTCGAAAACTCACGAAAAAATCGCGAAATTGGTCATTTTCAAACGTCAATATCTCAAAAACTACTGGTCACATGGGTATGATTCTTAATTTTTTACAAATGCGCCATCTTCCTCTACTCCTTGGTATCAAATTCAATTTCGTCAGTTTCCTAAGTTTTTCAAAAAGGAATGTTAATCGTGCGAGACGGAAGCTCACGTTTACCGAGCGTAAATCGGCGCAATGTGTTAACCATATTTTCAAAACAGCTGTTGGAAATCGGTAATGGTAAAGTACAAGTTGATGCCGACACAAAAAATATTTCAATTCCATTGAACTTTTATAACATTGTTCCATCGATCGAACAATCATTTCAGAAAGTTTTTCCACAAGTTGTCACCAATTAAAAAAATCACCGATGGGTTTGCGAACGCGCTATTTTGGTAGTAAAAAAACACCGACGTCAGTGCAATGAACTACGCCATCCACGAACGAATTTCGAGCGAGTCTGTCACCCACAAATCGATTGATAGCGTCATGAATGTGGACGAGATTTTTAACTATCAAATTGAGTTTTTAAATTCGTTGGATCTTTCTGGTGTACCACCGCACAAATTGTCACTCAAACTCCGCGCACCAATAATTCTTTTGCGCAACATTAATGCACCACGAATATGAAATGAAACCAGGATTACTGTCAAACCACTGATACCAAACTTCATCGAAGCGACAATTCTGAATGGCAATTCAAAAGGAGAAGATGTGCTTATTCCACGTATTCCCATCATTCCCACCGACATGCCATTTGTTCTCAAACGACTACAGTTCCCCGTTCGCCTTGCATTCTCAATGACAATCAACAATGCACAAGGTAAATCGCTTCAAGTGTGTGGATTAAATCTGGAAAATCCATGCTTTCCACATGGTCAATTATATGTTGCATGCTCATGAGTGGGACAGCCGAAAAATTAATTTGTTTTTTCAGAGGGCGGTAGGACCAAACATATTGTATATCCGAAAGCACTCGAATAAAATTTTCAGCTCTATTTTATTACACAAAATTTAATTTTCTTTCATTAATGTTGAACATGTAAATGTGTCTGCTTTGTATATTTGTGCCTACTTAAAAAGAAAAAGAGGCATTGTAACGCATGCCGGGCCCCGCCGGCGATCGCGCCTCAAGTTCGCGCCACCTTATTTCTCTCTCAAGTTTGCATGGGATGGGAAGGCTTAAAACAATGCAATTGCTGTTTTGGGGAAGAAAAATTATTCTGAATGTTTTTTTTTCATTTTTGGGAAATATATACACTCATTTAGCCACATTTTGCACTGCTTCCACTTGAGTAGTGCAAAAAAAAGAAAAAAAACAGCATGTTCACTTCAAGAGCACACCAGACAGAGACTGCCTGCAAAGCAGGCAGCAGGTCTGCTAGTCATTTTCAATTAAATCGTTATTGGGTATATGAATAGTTTGATATCCAATAAACGCCCCTTCACTTGGTTTATCCTACCTATATTATCATCTTTCTTCTTTCGTTTTCATTTGGTTGCCTTCATTTCAAACCTTTAAATTTAATCTTCCAACTGAAGGTATTCAGCAGTGCAATGCTATTGTTTGACTGGCTTATTACAAAGTCAAAGAGCGCAAAATGAGGTGATTTAATTAGTTCCCCACCCACAATAATCCAACTTTTGGCCCTCTCTGTGTATACAATACTCCATATTATAATATCCGATGACCTTTTTCCTACGTCTCTACCGAGAATGCCTGTCACCTGTCCCCCACCGCTTGATTTTTAATGCTTTTTCTCCGACGCAATTATCCTTGTGTCCCAACAGCCACCACCGCGACGCCCATTTCCTTCGAATGCGAGAAATGTCTCCCGCCTTCTCCTTAATGTTAATCTAGTCTGGCCTTACTGGCTTCTCCAGAATCCCAGCGGTGTCGCGTCGGTGAAACGGAGAAGGTGGTTCGTGTGAGTGGAGGAACTCCCTGCGGTGGGAAGCCAAGGAAGGTGTATGCTACAAGGGTGAGCCGTGCATGGGCGGATTTTGAGCGGGATGAGGTGGATTGCAGGTCGGGGGGGTGAGAGGAATGGGGGGGGGCTTGAGTTGTTCGCTCGGAGGAGAATAAGGTCACGGCGGCGAGAGGAACAGCATTGATGGAGCGGGTCGACCTTTACGCTGGGAGCCGTGGATGAAGCCCTCCTCTCGCTCAGTTCACTTCTTCATCTTCTTCCGCCCTGGTCGCGCGGCAGATCATCAATTCCTCGGATGCGATGGCATCGTGTTGCTCTCCCACGTGCCTCATCTGCCCCACGGGCCCAACCGCAACCCCTACTCGGATCTCGAGTTCGAAGGCGGCGGCGGGATATGGGAGGTGAGGGCGCTAATTGCTTGATATATCACGGGAGGTGCGAGCACACTAGATGCCCGAAGGATGTACACGCGTGAGCGGGATGAGGAAGCGGATGGGGATGGATGTATGATATCCCTTCCTTTTGATTTTTTTTTGTTTCTTCAACGGCTTCGACTGAGATATTATTTTAGAGCTCCCTGCAGTAGTCCCGCTAATGGCCGGTTTTACAAACAATACATAGGTGACCAATAGAGTTATGAGATATGTAAATCAAGATATTCACTCAATATGCGTCGCCGAAACATTCGATAATTTTATTAGTTTCACAAATGGTCTCATAGCTTATTTAACTTGATAAAAGAGTTATTATGAGACGAATGACGAGTTTATTTATTCAGGCTGAATATTAATAAAGTGCATAAGTAATTTACACACAAAAAATAAACATGCAGACAATTAATTAAGCGAAATGAGAGCAGACCAAACATCCGAAGCAATGGCTACTAGGAGATAAGTTATAAAAGGGAGAGTTCCTGCAATCCTAGTTCAGTAATGAAGTACACAAGTTTATGGATTTCATAACTAACGATCTCATAGCTAATTATTAGACCAACCGGCCATATATCTTGCGAACATTGTAAAAGTGATGGCCGGGGAACCGACCGTTGACTTTCGCGTGTTTTTCATAATTTTTCTTCACAATAAGTGTTCTAACTGACTTAAAACTAACTTTAAATGGCCTTAAAAGTGCTTATAGGCTATAACCTAAAAAGAGAAACAATTTTTCCCTATGGGTTTTTTTTATCATTCACTCGGAATTATTCTCACGCCTCTTTATCCAATCTTTTATAAAATGCTCGGATCACTACTCTTCGTTTCCTTACCTCAATTATTTATTTTCGACACTTCCTTTTTGTGGTTGTTGCTTTATACCCATGCAACACGCTTTTACGGTGGTTTTCGTGGTAGTGGTTTGTTGTTTATCCATCCAAACGCAACTTTTGGTCCTTTTTTTCTAACCTGCTTCCCAAACAATATTCCTTATAAGACGACTGTCAACGTTCTATTTCCTGATTACCCTCCTAGCCTGCCTTCTTTTAATTTCATCCAGCAACTTCCTTCTCTTTCTTGCATCTTCTCCTCGCCCTTCACTCTGTTTTATTATACCCATCCCTTTCCTCTACCACACATATAGCTATGCCATTTATTTTTATTTTGCAATTAAGATAACATGACAAGAAAGATTAGGGAGTTGAGAATTTGTAGGGACAATAAAACGCCTACTTTCATGATAATCCAAGTATCAGACAATATTTTACCCGATGTGAGGTAGGCTGAAAAAAATTGACTAAAATCGCTTAGTTACTACGTGTGCAATATTTGGAAGTCTGCTGCAAACCCTATAGAAGTGTCGCACCAAAAGTCTCTCATAGAAGCTTCTGGCTCTTCCCTAGTTTAAAATTATTGTCTTCCTAAAACAATTGTTTCATGGGAAGTGTGTTTGAACCATTCAAGATATTTTTGATCTCGCAACTAAGTAGTCTCGTGTAGTAATCACGAACGGTTCCAGATTTTTGCTTGCATTATTTACTTAAGCGGATATTTTAACCGTCCGCCAGGTTGTTTCTTTTTTGCGTTTCCAATTGGCATTTTCAACTATATCAACAATAAACTCGTGATAAAAACTCGATCGGGAAGACTGCATGAGATTGTTACGAGTGTTACGTGATCGGAATTATCTTGGACGGTCCCTACGCGTCCCCAGTCCCCTCCCTCACTGGGCGGACACCAGATGAGGTAGATTGATTTTATATTTTTCGATTATTCTCGCTTGAACTCATTATCAGCACGTATCTGCTCAAACCACAACTGTCGTATTAAAATAAAGTAAGATCTGGTAATTTCTCGGCAAAATAGATGCAGTAACTGTTCTCGAGTTTCCCACAAGGTTAAAGGCTTCATGCTGGACTAAAGTCCCGACATCCGACTCGAACATCGTCTTCGGGGCAGTTTGGCTGTTCGAGAAACTCGATCTCGGCACTCAACTACCCTGAAGACGATATCGGAAATAGACGTCAAAACGTAGGCCAACGTGGAGACATTAACCCGGCGGAAAACCCGAAAACAGTTCCGGCATAATAAAAAATCTCATCTGAACTCCTCTCTGAATCGATACGAACGTTCTCCGAGCCTTGACTCGTGTTTCGTGGTGACGGGACGAGGAGTGATTTCGTTCTATAGACAGCGGGACTGACGGCAGTTAGTTATCTTTTTTTGCCGTGGCCGAGGAGTGAGCAGTGAGAGGGCTGCCGATGCGGAAGGAGTTGGTATTGGAAGGATACTCGGTGGTCGGTCGGTGGCGGTAAATGAAGGGACGGCGGGGAGGGAGCAATGCACAACAAAGCGGTGTGCAAGGAAGCGTCAGAAGGTCACGCGTTAGGTAACAGATGTTGCCGCCTTCGTGGGTGGACTGGGATGAAGGTAAAGGCGAGCGATGTTGTGATTTTCCCACCGTGGCCGTGCTCTGGTTCTTGTAAATTTATGGCAAGATCCCCATTCGAAATTTAAAATCGTGCATCGGAATTGTAAAGAATAGTTTAGCAAAGAGTTTAATATGGATATTTAAGAGTTTAATATAGCGTTGCATTGCGCAGAAACGTGGATATTTTCGCAGAAACGTAAAACGTGGTGGAAAGCAAAGACGAGAATAGGCTACAGACGTTTGAGATATGGGTGTGGAGGAGGATGGAGAAGGTACGGTGAACGGGAAGGAAGACAAAAGGAGGAAGTGCTTGTAATGGTGGGTGAAGAGATTAGGAACTTCCGGAGGGGAATAGGAGGACGAGGTGGTTGGAACAAGTGATGAGGGAGGAAAGGATGCTGAAGGCCGTGATAGAGGGGAGAATGTAGGTTTAGCAGGGAAGACGAAGAAAGAGGATATGCTTTGTGGGCAGGATGAAGAGAGGTAGGGTGTATGCGGAGGTGAAAAAATAAAGTGTTCGGCGGTAAAACCCAAAAGATTCCTACTCTTTTTCATTTAAACCTACCTTGATCGGTAGAATACCCTTATAGTAATAATCAGAATACAGATGTCGTCTTATCGAGGTTTCACCGAAACGTCATCAAAAAGTAGTTTAAAATAGTGTATCCGTTACAAGATAAACCTTTACACCAAGCAAGGGTACATAAATTACTCAGAATACTTATTTCAGTCAATTAAATAATATGTAACTTTTATTATATGTAAGTAATCCTGTATGTATCGTGTACTCGCGGTAAGGAAACGTAACAGTTGGCAAAGTGACATATGTACCTACATCACAAAATTCAAATGCATATCTCATGAAAAGCACCAATTGTTATCATTATACATTGAAAGCCCATAATGCAAAATTTGGATTTTTGGTTGGACAATTTCTGGGGTTATATATATATATTTATATATTTATATAATTATACTCAACAAAAATTACAACCATTTTCTACCTACGTACAAAATCTCATCCATGTGGCACGAAAGAAAGTGTCTGAAATTATAGGTAAAAAATGACACACGATCAATGGGACACTTTGTATATGGGTTTTTTTTTAAATAGGTAAAAATTAATTTCTAAATTAGGTTTGTGGATATATTTTGATTCAACTTATCATCGTCTATGCGTCGTAAACATAACTTTCGTTGCGAATTTTGGAATCGGAAGGATGGTTTTTGACTAACTGATCACTGTTTGACTGCGGGCGATAGCCCCATAATTGTGATCGTTATAATAGATGAAATTCGAAGCATCGCTTGCTGAACCACGCGCAATTAGTGCTGTATGTTTTTCTTTTACCCCCTGTGTTTCCCTCCTTCCGTCTGCGAGAGTGAAAGGGTGCCCAGAGCGCAGTCTGTCACCACGACGCTGGCCTCTCTCTTTGAAAAACTGGAAAGTTTTACGCGAGGATGAACGTCGCTGATTGGAACACGGAAGGGAAGGCCCCGGGACCCAAAGAGTGTGGGGACCAAAACATACCCAGGCCCAGAGAGAAGAGTCAAGGCCGTCGAAGAAAAAAAAACATGCGCCCCCCATAGAAAATTTGCATTACCCCGTAAATCCGCTGGTAAATGCCAGGACCACGATTCTCTTTATTCAAAACAGGTCCGTATGAGCTTCGAACGATCCGTATCAGCCCGAATATAATCCGGCTCTGAATATAGTGGGACCGTAGTTATTTTTATTTTAAAAACCGAAAAAGAAAATTGGTAGGTATAATCCCATTAAGGCGTTTGGAGCGATTTTTATGTTCGTACAGATTTGCGTGAAATGATGATGGGGACCTTAAGTAAGGATGTAAAAAAGAGGCTGGTAAAGAGTATGATATGGAGTGTGGCGTTGTATGGGGCAGAAACGTGGACATTGAGAAAGGAAGACGAAAATAGGCTGAAGGCTTTCGAGATGTGGGTGTGGAGGAGGATGGAGAAGGTGCGTTGGACGGAAATGAAGACAAATGAAGAAGTGCTTGACATGGTGGGCGAGGAGAGAAAACTTATAGATGAGATTAGGGGAAGACAGGGTAGGTGGCTAGAAGGGGTAATGAGGGACGATGGTTTGCTGAAGGCCGTGATAGAGGGTAGGATGTTGGTTAAGCGGGGAAGGGGAAGGAAGAGAATTGGTTTTATGGACGGGATGAAGAAAGGTAGGACTTATGCTGAGATGAAGAAAGAAATACTAGAGGTAGGAAGGGCACGGCACGTGTAAGAGTTCGTTGGAGATTCTCTGACTTTCATCACAACCTACCTCTAACCGGTAGATTACTGAAATGAATGAATGAATTGTCTAGGTGTCCTTATTAGCTATATCTATAAATAAAAGTGGAAAAAATAGCGTGTTACCCATTCGGTTTCTTGGCGATTCAATGCTGTTTTAACGCGTAATCTTTTGGCACATAAAATCTATTTTGAAATACTTCGATATATATGCACAGTTTTTCTTCAAAACGCGCAATAATACGTTTCATATTAGGTATTATAATGCCTGCTAACAAATATCAAGATGTCATTTAGAGTAAAAAAAAAGCATATTTATATATTATTTTTGCTAAAATGCCGAATTTTTCGCCGAAAACATAAGTCATAACAATGCTTTAATTTAGGCAAAAATTTTAACATACTTATGTAATTCTTGCATCATTTACATTACTGCATGTTTGGTGATTTCCACCGTATTAACAGATGTACTTAGGTGAAATGAGTTCCAAGAATTTTTTTTCGACTTACTAGAAAAGTTATTTAAATACGCACTCAATAACTTACGATTACCGCTTCAGCAACCTTAAGCCGCTCGTGAATTCCAGGACCGCGGTACTCCGAATTGTCAAAACAGGCTCGTATGTAATGCAACCGATCCTTATTAGCCCGAGTATAATTTGGCCCCGAATATAGTGCGACCCCAAATATTTTTAATTGAAAAACAGAAAGAAAAAAAACGATAACTCAATTTTTTATTCGATCTATTTTTTATGCTTTTCTGACGACACCTTTTTTGTGTACATTTACAATTAATCATCGTAACATGACTGCAAAACTAATTTGTAACTTGGGATTATTAATGCACGCGCTGAAACACTTGGAAAGACGAGATGTGCATAATTCTGTTTTTCAACTGTAACGCCTCGAATACAGTGCGAATGTACCCTGGGCACTTTTCCAGTGTATTTGTGCATTGTTGCATCGTAACATGACTGCCCAATCAATTTTAAAAATGGCGACACTAAGTAGACACGCTAAAACTCGTGTGGAGACGAAAAATATGCACTTACAGTTTTTTTAAAGTACAAGCACTCGAAATATAATACGAATGTGTTTCCAAAAAAAATACAGGGAGTATTATTTCTGGATACTCACGAAATTACATACGTCACTCTCGTTATTGAGAGGTTCTTTTGTTTTGTTTGTTAGAAAGAAATTTGAAATGAGAGAAAGAAAATTACTCTATACATAACATTTATTCATCGAAATCATTAGTACAAATGGCTAACCTATGAACAATTGGTCGATGGTAACTAATATTTTCTGATTTTCAATGTTAATTTTATATTTCTTGTGTTATTAACACGTTTTCTCACGTTCCCTAGACACCTTGATCACTAAAATTGACCAACTCGTTCCGGAGATAAAACTGAACTGAGCGCGCGCCGTGCCCAAGCCCAAATTTAGACCACCATGCGCAGCGCTGTGACGTCACCTCACAACCCCCCCTCCGCTGGCGACAAACCATTTCCGGTAGTTAAAAAAACGGGCTATCCATTCATAGTTTTAGATATTCTGTAATATTTATAGTTTTTGCGCACGAGGCCCTCGAAAGTATGCAAATATTGGTCGCGGCAAAACCTTACATGACACCCTCCACTGGCGACAAACCATTTCCGGTAGTTGACAAAACGGGCTATCCATTCATAGTTTTAGATATTTTGTTATCCTTATAATGTTTGCACACTAGGCCCTCGAAAGTACACAAATATTGGTCGCGGCAAAACCTTACATGAAACCCTCCGCTGGCGACAAACCATTTCCGGTAGTCGAAAAAACGGGCTATCCATTCATAGTTTTATATATTCTGTAATCTTTATAGTTTTTGCGCACGAGGCCCTCAAAAGTACACAAATATTGGTCGCGGCAAAACCTCACATGACACGGAGAACGAACCATAAGATGTCCGTTCGCATTCACATCAAAACGGGATATCCCCTTGTTGACGTAACGCGTCGCGCAGACGGGTTTCACCAAGTATCGCTACCACTGTACTTATCAATCGCAGAGTTCAGCAAATGCTGTCCTGGCGTTGTGACGCGAAAATTGGCGGGGCGGGAGTTGTCTCGAAGGAGTTGTAAGTTCTGGATGTGGGAACGAGTGTTTCGTGATGGAAAATTGCCAGGATGTGGATGAGCGTGAGGTGAAGGAGCATTCGTCGGGCATTCTGGCTCTTGATGAGACGGATGATTTAACGGAACTCTTCCCCGACGAAGAGGCGTTCTGCGTGATAACGGAATGCCGCTCTTCTGCTGTCAATTGATCAAGTGCCACCTCACCTGATTATGTACCTTGCGAAACCGCGTTGGTCGATTATGATTGCTCAACCGAGTTAAGAGAGCGTACAAGTAAAAATCCTTGGTTTCTGAATGAAAGGCACTTGATGCATCGAATTTCTGGCGTACGCCGTAAATTTTATTCGTCTGAACAGGCAGATTACAGTGATTTGAGCCGGGTTGGTGAGAAAAAAAGGATACACACTAGCCATTGGCTAGCGCTTGCTGAATCCTTGAATGGCGTATTTTGAATGCGTCCTGAGAAAATGTTGTGTTTTGCTGATCTTTTTCCAAGCATCTCTGCGTGTGCAAAAAATTCTGAGTAAATTATCTGCCCTCGGGAACTTTCCGATTTTCCTGTTGCCTTTCCGGACTGAAAGCTAAAAATCATATTTCATTGAACCTATTCACTTGCCACGCAAACCGTCTGATATTAGGCGTATAGCAGTCTTTATCCAATTGCCCCGCGTAGTTCTCCGTAAGAAAAAATTAAACTTCGTCCGTTTCGATTCTACTCATGACCATCGAGTGGAGATGAAATGTATTGGAATGATTATATCTTGCCATAGTGATGCATGACTTCAATGCTTTGTTGAATTTAAAAGTGATTTCAACTTATAATTGCTCTTTTAATGTTTCATTGCAAACTAACTCTCAACACTTGAAGTATGGATCTTCTTATTTTTTGCGCGATGTACATGTGTCCCTACACTTTATGTACATTAATTCACATTATAGTAAAAGTAATAATAATTTATTGTTTGGGGATATAAATTACCATGGAACATGGTGCGAACGCAATTAATGCATTTTATCGCAATCGAAGCATAGGAAATGTAAAGCTCTCCATCATCATCAGCTGTGTGAATAGACAGATTTTAAGATAAAATTATTAATAATAATTTCATTTCACTATATACGCATAATACAAGTCATATCACCGCCACTGAATAGGAAGACATAAAAAATGTCAGAACAGTAGTAGTAAATCACAACATTAACATGATACTAAAACATTGAGAAAAATAATAAAAACAACATTAACGGAATATTAAATTTTAATTATTTACACAACATACTGATAAGTTCTGTTGTAAGTTAAAAATCGTTTTATATAATGAGTTTCCTCAAATCAGAGCCTGTCACTGGAGTTTACTTGTAATATTTTTAATGATTAAAAATACATAATTCAACCAATATCCCCCATATGAATATTTGGCTAAGCATATGATTAAGTTAGCAAAGAAGGTATTCAACCAGAAGAGGATTCTGCCAACAGCCGGAAGTAAGGTAAATCATAAATTTGGAGCGTACTCTTATACGGCTGTGAAGCCCGAACATAAACAGCTGCCGAGCTAGAGATATTTGAAAAAATGTAAACGTGATGTTGTCGAGGAATGATGATGATCAATTGGACGGAGATCACTAACGAAGAGGTCCTAAGAAGAGTTGGAGATAAAATAAATATAATGGAAACTCTGTGAAGAAGAGAAAACTGATTGGGTACACTTAACGACATAACAGCCTATTGAAGACGATATTGGAAGGAGGAATGAATGGGAAGAACTACAGTGGAAGACCAAGAATGGAATGCATCGGATAAATAATGAAGGATGTCAAAGTGAAAAATTGTTTAGGAATGAAGCAGTTTGCTGATATGAGAGTGGGAAGCAGCTTCAAACCCATATTCGGATTGATATTTACTGATGATGATTAGCATTACTATTACACTACTTAAAACTCCAAACTCTTTTGTCGTTGCTTGTATCTCTGATCGCATCTTGGTTTCAAAGACGGATTTATATACCCACAAATATTCCGTTCTCTTTCACCATCTTCGCCTAAGATGAACCGTCTCGAGTCATTTGTTAAGAGACTTCAACGGTCGAAGTGGAACTAACGGATGAGAAGACTAGTACGATATGTGGAGCCCGCAAAATTTTCCATAGCCCACTACCTTGTAGTATAAATGTCTTCGTATCGTCATAGGTGCACTCATTTGGCATGATATCAACTCGGAAATGAGAGAATGTACATACTCTTGAAGGATTGTTTCGATGACGCATCAATAGTCCGAATAAAAATTACACATTCCCCTTAATTTACAAAACTGTTACCATTGCAGATTTTATGCATAAGTAGTCTTAGAGATCGGACTTACCGCGGTTTTCCAAGCAAAGTTTCAGTGGGAATGTGCGCCACAGTGATCGTGTATTTGAATCTCAAGCAAGAGACGAGTAAAAGCGTATTTGTTAACGTTTAAAAATGTCCGTGAAGATGCGAATTCATTCACGTCACCTGGCCACCAATATTTTCAGATTCGGCATAAGGTGAAGCTTTTACAAATGTGCATCACCAATGTTATTGAACTCGTACCAGTTAAAATCCATCAACGGCAACGTATTATACGTGGATTATTGATGGAGGAGTTTCTCTTCCATAAAGTGCTGCATTTACAAGTAATTTGTTATTCTTGTCGTCGAACACTGATTCGGGAATAGCTGTTAAAGTTGTTATGGAATGTATAATAAAAAAACAGGAATTAATATAGTTCTCGAAATAGAGATTAAAACTTTGAGTGTGTCGGTTCCATTCCTGCCATTCAATTCACATGTTGTTTTTGCCCATTCCAATATCTCACATCTTTTTATTGGGAACTCCAATTTCAGAACATTTCTCAGTTTAAGAGAAAGAACAATTGTGTGTCAATCGGAACCTTTGTTTTCGGAGTTTTGAAAAATCGCCCTATCTTATCACATTCTTCTTACACAAAGTCAATAAAAAAGATATTTAGAAAGGCTTTCCAGCAAAAAGACAAATTATTTGAAAAATCTGATTGAAAGGATTTATTTTACGGACCAAAACTTTCTTTACATATGGAATTCCGAGGACAGATAATCTTTTCTGAAAAAGTACATTCAATAATTCACAGTTATGACTTGACATTGATTTTCAAAATATCTTCGCCGTTTTTTATCAGCATTATTTTCAATGGTGGCCATATCACCGTCAATTACTAATATAGAAATTTACTTTTAAAAAATTGCATGCATTTAAATTAATTAATACATAATGCCGTGCATTGTTGAAGAACGTTAGAGCTGTTTTTGTTATTGATTTAGATAGACCTATATTATTAAAAGAATAAATACGGTAGCTCTCAAAAATGATTGTGATTTAACCCTAGTTTTACAGCGTAAAAAACGAAGATTTGCTACACAAAATTCTGGCCACAATTTTTTGTGATTCAATATGTTCAAAATGGCTCCAAGTTAATCTCCCGAGTTCCGGTTCAAATCAGTCATCTTTCAGTGACACAATTAGCAATTTCCTGATTGTTCCATCCCGCCCTCGTGTTAAGCGAAACGAAAAGACATAATTTGCGTGCAGGAAGAGATTGAAATCGATAAATCAGTTGTCACTCCGCATATGGTGAAAATCAATAACTCACTCCGTAGACTTCCGAAAGACGTTATAGAGATCAAATCATTATTTCTTCGTGGCCACTTGGCCAGATCGCCACTCAAACGGTTTAGTTGATGGTCAAACCCTCACTTCTTTCATTTATAGAGGCCGCTAATCCCTTCTTCGCGCTATTCCTTGTCAATCTCGGGAGTCATAGATTTCTCATTTCATCATTCTTTTACTTTTCCTTTCATTCCCGATCGTTTTGTGCACTGGAGGCTCTTTGAGGCCTTGGGAGTGGATGGGTGGGCTTGACTCAGCCGTTATATACTCGCTTGTCGCCTTTTTCTTTCTTTCTTTTTTTGTATTCCCCATCCGAGAATAGGTCATTAACTCTGGCATTGAAACGGCCCATCAAAATGCCGCGGACGCTTTTCGTCCCAAACAAAGGCTAGTCGACACGCGCTGCTTTGACCTCTCCCCAACCCTCTCCCGTGCCTCCATCCCTCGTTTCACGCTCCCAACATCTTCCTCGTCTCGCGCTATCTCTCTCTCAATTACGCATCAGCGCTTTTAATACTATTCCCACGGACGATTCGATAACCCAGCTGTAATTTTTTATCTCAGCTCAGTCCTTACCCTAAGTGAAGGTGGTCAGAGCAAGTTTTTCCTTGGAACAGATGTGTTCTGTTAGTACTCATGATTAAAGATAATACTTAGTACTTTTCTGCAAAACTTTAATTGTACGACGCGTTTAACCGATTTACAGCATCGTCATGTACAGAATTTTGTTATTTGTGTTTGTACATAGATAATCTTGACCACTTTAATTATGGTGGTTTTTTAATTGAAGTGTAGACCTAAGTTCCAGAAAAAACAATAATTCATAGTTATTTGTATTAATTGTTGTAGTAATTACGGGGGAGGAAGGAAAAAAACAAATATTCGCGCAGGGTTGAGGAAGGAAAAAAACGCGTTGATTAAGGGGTGGTGAGGCGGAAAAGGTTAATGTTATCGGAAAGGAGAGGTGAGGGATGCAGAAATAATAATTCCTTACAAAGTTTATTGGATTTCTATTCGTTCAACTGCGTCTATTTTCAGGCCTTTGGGAAGAATGTGTAAAATTTCGGGTATAAAATCGCTCGTATGATTGTTAATCAATTAGGTGTTTAGCAAAAGGTGAAGTGGAATCCATATTTCTGTAACTTCTGGCATGTTCTTTGATACGTGGGCTAAAATGTCAGCTTCTACCAGTCTGGCCGATGTATGCTATATTGCAACTATTGCATTTAATTCTACAAATACCAGAATTTAGGGGTCCACCCTGTCCGTCAATGCCGTTGACGAAATTTTGTAGAAAAGTACTAAGTATTATCTTTAACTATGAGTACTAATATGATAAACTTCTACGAATTAAAGTCTGCCACTGTCAAGTTTAGATGTGTTTTGATTTGTGATACCTATAGATAAAGTGAGAAAATTGCACTGATGCGATTTGGTTTTTTTTAAATTCAATGCTATTTTAATACTTACCCTTATGGCATATGAAGCACATTTCGTAATAGTTCCATTGCGTATGAACTTATTTTATTCTAAACTTGAAATAATGCGTAACATATTCTTATAGTTGATAGCAAATATCAAGACGTCACGCAGAGTCAAAGATTCGAAAAAGAAACATTTAATACAATTTTCGCCTAAATTGCAAATACTTCGCCAAAAACTCCAGTCAGAACATGCTTTAACTTGAGTGAAATTTTAAAATATAATTATTGTATCTTTTCCTTTACTGCATGAATGGGGAGTTTCACTGTATAAGTTTCAGTAGATGGGGAGTTTCAGTAGATGTACCTACTAAGATGACCTAAAATTATTTATTGACTTAGCTTGAAAAAAATATTAAAATTGGCACTCAATGACTCATGCTTACCGCTTTAGCCATATTGTTTCAACTCAAAACTCCTAAAATTTGAGTTGTATGTATCTGAGGAATAATTTTATATTCTTATATCGGATCGATTGAATTGATGATCAGGGGAAGTCTGTGTAATTTGGACCACCTAACTGCGATTGTATAAACCATACTTCACTAGTGCACAACAAAGACAGCATATTTTCCTGACAAATTATAGCCAGTGAAGATATCACTGATACGTTTATATTTCACCATATTTTATGGGCATATCCTTTAAAAATATAGATTATTATTTAAATGAAATCATAGATAATATATAAATTATTCAATACATTTTTTAAGTGGAGTTCACTTAGTTATTTTCTCCGCTTTAAAAGCATTACTAGAAAAGTTTCGTTCCATGAAATTTAGACTGAGGTTGTGTAATTCGGTCAATTAGGACCTGAACCCAAAATTTGGCAATCAAAGGAAATAGAGGGATTCGCTAAGAATGGTGAAAATGGAAATTAAGTTGTGAGTAATTGGGATTAGGCTGAAATTGTTTTATATTTTGTGATTTAACGGGATGCTAAAGGCTGTAAAATAATGTGGAATGTTAAACAAGAGCGAACATTTCAATGAATATTTTAATTATTGTGAGTGGATTGCATTTGTGGCTGTAAATTGAAATGATTAAATAATTTCTCTCTCTTTCTATAGTTCTTATAGGCAACCTAACACCTTCCTACTTCCTGGAGGGGTTTACCTTGTTGAGTAATTAACCAATTATGGATATTTCTCTTCGGAGCTCCTTCCACGCCCATAATTTAAAAACCCGTTTTTCTATTATTTCAAGCTTCGCTGGCACTTTAATGATCGTCTTCTGTTTTGGTATTATACATTGATTTTACTGCCTCGTAAAACCTGGAGTTCAGTGTGCTCTAACTGGTCGGTTCGTATTTCCTTTTCCAATTGTCCGACAGTGTATACTCTTTTTCCTAACTGGGCTTCACTCAATAGCAGCCTTCATATCATGGCCTTTTCTCTTTCCAGCCTCTATTGATTTTTTATGAGGCAGGACATAACGGACTGAGAAGACACTTGAGCATTTTAAGTTGAATCTGCGAAATGCGAAATAAATCTTTTTCTCTTGTAGAGCACTTATCCCGTTAAAAGAATAAAAGGAGTATCGTACTGTTTAACAGAAGAAACATGGTTAAACACGGTGATGCAAAGGCAATTTAATAGCATGGGATACTTAATGCGCACTAGCCCCTATCCTTGCTTACCGGGCATTTCAAGTGGAATAAATTCTAGGGAAATGAAACACTTGAACTTACGAGATTCCACAGGTTTGTGGAATCCTGGAGAATCACTAAGTTTTAACGTTTCATTTTGAGTAAAAATTGTTTCCACAAAGTTACGCGTGATACCACAAATTATAATCGTACTGAGGTTACAATAAACCTTCTTCACAATGTGTGTGAAATGTTTTCAGCTCGTTGTAAATTTCAGGATAAAAGGTCGGATAAAAAGTCAGTTTTATTTGTAAAATGTGATCACCCGATAATTTGGCCACTTTTTTATAGTCTTTAAGTAAAAACTTTCAGCATTCACAGAATTTAAATGAAATGTTTGTTATATCATTGAATATAAATTCAGGATTGCTATTAACAAAAACTAGTAAAAACTGTGTGAAGACGGTTTCACATCGACCTAGATAAATATCTAAAATATGAATGCTACTGACAGTTGTCTCGGCAATGTCTCGTGCTGATCATTCATTGAATTTACAGTCCCTGTCGCGTGCTTTCATATCGATGATAAAAATACAGCCAAACCTCGGTACATTCAAATACCTTCGGGAGAAAGAAATGCGTCTTGTTGAATAAATTTCGAATTACAGAAAAGTTACTAACGCACAATACGAATAACCACAATAAAATTTCTTAAGAATCATCAAAAATTCGAATTGCATAAATTTTAGTCATTTAGGTTCAACTGTAATTTTTGACCTCCATTATTACAGCTCTTTGAATTTTCCGGATTATAGCCTAATACAAATATGCAATTTGATAGGTATTGAAAATATCGTAAATTATATCGATACATCACGTACTGCGTAGCTGTTGGAGTTTGTTGGTCCGTGACCTTCCTTCTCCGCTGGTAGGTTGAGTCTTCGCCTTCATTCATTCATTCCCCTCGGGCTTTTCCTAAATCCGCTTGAATTTCCTCACGCCCAAAAAATCACTTCTGCGCAGCGCGATCGGCGATCGACGCCTCCCAAGAGTCCCAATGTCGGCCTTCCGCTGTTCTTCGCGTCCCGAATATATTCGTGGGCGCATTTTCGGAGCTAATCACGCCCAGCTTGCGTGATTCCAATTCCCCGGGTTACCTTCTGCGAAGGTAATCGGTGGAAAAGGCAATTTTTTACTCGTTTATTAATTCCGCTGCTGAATAAAAAATAAGTTCGACGATCATTGGTTCTTGCAGCGAAGCATAATCGCCTGGAACTTTCCATGCGTTTTTATTTATGCCTAGGAAACCCGCGTTGCTTGTCGTCAAATCAGCGTTTGTAATTTGATCTGCGTTATATCCTCCAAGTCTCCACAAGGACGCGTGGCAGAAGGTGCTAGGACACCTGCCGCTGTTTAAAATATTTTATGAAACAGGTGATCAATGCTAAGCAAATTAAGTTGCATTTAACCATTTTGGAGTTTCGCCATAATCCTGTAACTTAAGCATTAAGGTTTTCCTCACGACTACGTGAGTAAAAACAAATACTATATGCCGTAATATAGTAAATTTGCGTATTGGTTGACGTAAGTATGTGTATTTTGAATGAAACCTCGAGCAGCACCCTTTCAGTTTAGTTAACGCATCCCGAGGGCATTAATTGCAATTATAGCCCGCAGAATAGCAATGCTGTACTACTGTTTATGTTGTTGCGCCTAATGATGGAAGCGCGACAGCCGAAACACGTGTATTACAGTGTTGTCCAATTAAGTGTACTGTAAAATATAAGTCAATAATTCATTAGAAGATTCTGTTCCACCGTATGTCTCGCCTGATACTGTTGATTTTACTCAGAATTGCAGTTTATAACTGAAAACAACTTCGATGATAGGTACCTTCGTTTGATGGCTATTATATTTTCTAGAAAAAATTATTTCTCATATCAGCTTTACGTGTTAATGTGATTTCAATTAGAAAAATACTATTATTTCCCCCATCTTTGACTTGAAGTCGATGCAATCTCAAGATTAAGTTGTAAGGAAATATAGGTGAAATGTGGGATTTTGTTGACGTAGACATAGGAGTACTCGTTTTTCTATAATTTGCTCAAATACAGAGGAAATGAGGAGGCGGCTCTTCATGGTATAAGCACCTACAGGGCTATAAATATATTTTATGCTAGTACCCAGTATCCACATCTACCCGATTTTCCATGTTTTATGCTAAAAATTTAAGTAAAATGATAACTTTCCTTGATTGATTTCCATCTCGCAGCCGGAATTTCCACAAATCACCGCCATTCTCAAGGTAACGATTGGGGAGTGCATTCATTTGGCCGGTATCCCTTACCTTCAGAGTGACAGTGATCAGTGAACTCCTGGTTCGTACCTAGTGAAATGCTTGGTTTAAATATAGTAAATTAGCTGTTAATGTGTTTATATATTCCGCAGAAAAGGAACACCCGGATATAAATTTAAAATACCAGAGGGTTCAAAACTTAAGTTGACCACAAACGAGAATTTTACGTGCGGGTGGTATTTACTAATTCAATTGAGGGCTGCTGCCATGTCTGTGGAAATATATCATAATAGAACATTAGTGGCTACTTTGTTACTAATTTATTCAAGAGTACCATATCTGCTCATATACTTTGGAAGGGAAACCATAAGGTTAGCCATTCAATCTGTTAATTTTTCGTCCTAATGCGCATAATTTCGCACTGAATGTCATCATTAACGATGTCAAATGTCAGATAGACGTGCCAATTTTCAAACTTCGTTAGTAGTAGTAGTAACTAAAGCAGTCTTGTTGATCGCACAAATCACAAAATGCCCACATATATCTTACTGCGGAATAGCCAAGCGTAAGTAGATTCAGGGAGCTTATATTTTACTCGAATGTATCGGGTCTACACAGAAATCTGTTGCAAGGAAGATTTACGAAAATGTCATTCTAATACGAGCTGAGATGATTGGGAAAAGTGTCAATTATTCATTAGACTGAAGTCACAGACGAGTTCCCTTTACTTTCAATAAATGAACTCAGTAAGTTTTCAGGTTCCCTGTACAGAAACTCTTGACTCACAGCATTTTCAAAGCATAATTCCTGTGGTGGTTAATTTCTTAAACGTTCATTATTAGGAGCACGGCATAAGCATTGCGTAAGCATGTGTCTTGTTTTGTTTCTGGTACAGAATCCATCTATTCTCTGCTAGTTCATTAACGTAACTCTCACTCAGTGATTCAACCCGAAAGTTGGTTTGTATAGTTGAGGGTAGAGCTCACCCCGGACTAAGCCACAGGCGTGTGCATTTCACACATTCAGGGTAGGGGGGCCAGTTCCTTTCCCTGGGCCACCTCGCACTCCGAGGATTTTTTATTCGGTAAAGTAAACAAAAGCCCTTTTGTCCATTCTTTCTTAGTCTGAGTGTTCTGGTGCCGATACGCGCATCCAAAGACAATAGCTATACACGGGAAAATAGCGTGTCATTCAAATAAGTGTGAGTAAATCAACTGTTAGCCAATTGTTAAGTCAATTTCACTGTCGCATGGCCGCTTAATATTATTATGTAACAGGGCGATTTTTTAACATAATTTTCACCGCAGTTCTTTCCCCCTTTAAAGCTTCGAATACTCTTGCGGAACAGAATGAATATCTTAAATTAAAAATGTGCCTGTAGTGTTGAATGGACTAATAAATGGATCGGGTTACGATCATCGTATCACTATTACGCGCAACTAAATTTTAGAGTTTAAAACAATGGAATTATGAAATGTCTAACACTAATGCTGAAGACTTGTTAACTTAGCGGCTCTAATACAGACAAATGGAAATTAGCTGCAAAAATTCTCGTTCCCTTAAAGTATGGCAGATTAATGAGTATCAGTTGGCACTCCGACTCATAGGCGATTATGAGACACATGGTGAAGCATGAATATCGAGAGTTTTATCCTTCAATAAATTCTTCAAAAGCTACGTCTTTATCAAATAACGTGGTAATCTAAATCAGCAAACTTTGATAAGTTAAGGATAGTCATGGAAAAATTGCGTGCCAACTGCCTGCGGTGGTTTACTTTGATCGCCTTTCGACGAATGGATGCCTTTTTTTCTGGGGATCTCCAAAATTCTTATTTTCTGAAAAATCCGTAATCATACATTGCCCTACATTTCTAGCCTAGAACGGAAACCTATCTCAAAAAACATGTTTTGTCTTTAGTGATTTCATCGGGCGACCTGCTTTTTACTCAAGATTTTCCAAACAATAGCGTTCGGTATTTTAGCCGATATGTATAAGGATTGGAAAGTGGACCAGTCTTTGACGCAGTGATTGTGGGTCCATATATCCACTATGAGTATTTTTCATGGGTTGATGGGCGTTAAGGGATTTATTTCTACAAAGCAGTCAATTAACCCAAATATTATACTCCTGGCTTCGTATTCAAGGGAACGATGATGATGTTGCCGGCATTTCAAGATAAGAACTAAGTTAAACCTTAGAGTATCTGTCATAATTATATGTTAAGCTAGTCATTTCGATTCAAATGAGAGAACAGTTGAGAAGCGTTTATCTAGTTTGTGCTATTTCGGAGGGAGTTGGAAAAGTGCCCGCTATTTCACCTCTCCCAACCGTGGTGCAACATTAAGTCATTATAGAAGCTCACGCTCTCATTCAATATGCAACACACGTAAATGCAACTGATTAACTTGCTCTTAACTACTATACGAGATTTTAAATTAATGTATTAATTGCAGAACAATATTTTTGTCCAAAACGTGAAACAACGTTTTCTTCTCTCTCGGAGATCCGACGAAAATGAATCTTTTTTCGTTCGAAGCGTCAAGGTATAATTAGTAAATAAAAACTCTATAAATTAAGCACAAATTAAACAATGCGGATGGATAACGGTAAATTCACAAAATGAATTGTTAATCATGTTTAAAAGAGTAAGAATGGCATCCAGTGGGGTCCAAGGGACAAAGAAAGACACGGAAGAGATGGGGATAACGGAAGACTATAATATAGGATTTAACTAAATTTAGAATATTGATACGAAACTTAAAGGGTGTCCGGAAGAAGGAAAAGAGTTAAAGATAGCACCTGTATGGAAGGAAGGAGGAGAAAAAAGCGAAAGGATGAAGAGCCATTGGAGAACAAGGAAAGATGTGGAAAATTAGATACGATGATGAATGCGTTGGGTTATTCCACGTGGTCCTTTTGGTACGACCCGACGGACAAGTTTGAGGGAAGAAGAAAACAAAAAGTGCATTGCTGATGAAAGGATCGATCGAGCTAAACTCAACATAATGACGTGATCTAATTTGTTGTTTCCCTTCGAGCTACATGAGACCAACTGGAAGGAGAGATACGTTGAGAGGTCCCAGTGTTGGTAACGAGGACTGCTGGCGGGGGTGTAGCGGAGGACTTCCTCATCTTCTACTGCCGGGTCCAGGGCTGTGCCCTCGTAATGGATTGATCCTTTGAGAGCGGGGGGTGTGGTAAAAAGTGTATAGTATTCGTTCTAATTTGAACGCCTTCCATACATCTCCGGAGGAGGCTGCGAAGGGGGAGGTTAGTGGCAGGAGGTGAAAGTGGAGAGTGAGTGGTTTGGTTGAGTCTAAGAAGAAGTGAGAACGTTGATCGCCCTTGGCGGGAACGGAGCCACAGGATGACCGCGAAATGTCCCAGTGCTGCTGGCGGGGCGGTGACATACATCGGCTAGGAGGCTGACCTCCCGCACCTACCTCCCGTCCCAGCGAACCACCCTCACTTGTTTTGAAGCGGCAACCGCCGACGGGACCGATGCCTACAGAGCAGAGTCAATAGTCGGCGCAGGATCATCCATCCTCGGGCCAGCAATTGAAGGGCTTAGTGGAATAAGTGGAGATGCGGGATAGCCCCCTTATTCCACTCAGATTTCAAATACTACTGAAAACACCTTAAATATTTTTATTTATTATGTTTCATTAAGGCTATCTAGCACTCTAATGGTGGAAAAAATAAATTAGTAGCTGGTATAAAGTTCCTTATTTTGCAGTTACGTCACTTCTGACCAAAATGTGGGATACCCCCTTTTTCCACTAATTGTAAGCCCTTCAATTGAGAGCGTCTAACAGCATCGTTATTTATCGTTATCTGCCGGCCTCGGTGGCGGCGGGGTAAAGTCCTCGCCTGCTAATCCTAAGGTCGTGGGTTCGAGTCCCGCCTGGGTTTCTTCCACTTAAGGCATGGGTGTTAACGTGTGAAGGCTAAATGGAAGAGAGGGGTGCAGCAGCAACTTTGATCTCTAATTTCGCCCGGAACAAAGTCGCCATTATTATTATTTTTCAATTAAGCTCATGAGAACGGAAACGTGATCGTCATACTTCAAGTTTTGTCAAGTGCTTCAAATCACTATTTTTTTAAGAATGGAGTGTGTTCTTAGGGCAGCAGCAACTTTGAGCATAGCCCATCTAGAGGAGTTTGCATTTTGAATGACGATAACGACTACACGGAATAAGAAACCGTGATCCCACCCCAGGTGGCACTTAATCGAAACCCTAATATTGTTGTGAAGGAAAGAGACAAAACAAGTAAATATCTTAAACACTCGATGAACTAAATTGCAAAAAAGAGAAACTGAAATAAGCAAATTACAAATGTTATTTATTACTAAAACCTACTACTTTATACAAAGGAAACTGTTGTAGACTATACCTTGTGGAATTGATCCAATACAGAAGAATTATAATACCTTTGTTAACTCCACTATTTATGTATTACTACGACCCGGGTTTCAACACTTGGAGTCATCTTCAGGTGAAGATGACACCAAGTGTTGAAACCCGGGTCGTGGTAATAAATAATTAGTGGAGTTAACAAAGGTATTATAATTCGTCCGCTACTACTTTATATAGGCTCTATTATATCTGTGCTTAAGATTCACTCCATTCTAATGGGAAGGGTCCAAATATCTTTCCAGATAGGCCTGGGTGGTTCAACTTTACAATATTTTAGCCAAGAATTTTCACGCTAGTTCAGTGAGATATTCATTTAATTTTATTGTCGTGGCTGTTTTTACCCTAGAATGTTGGTTAATCTGTTTCCTTGCAGAGCTTGCTCTAAGCTGCTTCGTTATTTTGTTTAACAGACCATACAGCAGGCTCCTTTTCCTTCAATACCGCAACCCTCCCATCCCAAAATTACTAGTGAAGGATCCATACGAAGAGTGGGGAGGAATGAATGTTGAATGAGAACTATATCTGTGACTAAGTACATTCACGCCTAATGAGAAGGGTCCAAATACATTTCCAGGTAGGCTGGTGGTTCAACTTTACAATATTTTTGCCAAAGTGCAGACGAGATTCATTGTACACACCCTGAGACAGCTTCTTTATGAGAGAAATAGGAGAAAAAATTAATGTGAAGATTTACCTGGAGAATATGGGAAGGAAGATCGAGGATGGAATATATCAGGAACATGATGAGTAATGTAAAACATAATGACTTTAGAAGGTACGGAGTAGTTAGCTGAAGTGAAGGACTGGAGTGGCTGCAGCAAACCAATCTTCGGATTGATGACTGCACATGATGATGATTCCAGTGAATATGTGTTTACGTTTTACGGACTAAGCAGGTACATGCATTCGAGATCGAGATATTATGATTCTGGATAGCAAAGCAGAAATTTGTGTCTCCATGTTATAGTTCAAAATAAGTTTTATTTTATTTTAAATGACTCCTACTAACTAGGCTTCTGGTTGGACAACGTACCTAGCCAGTTTGAATTACAGCTTTTACAATTCCTATTTTTATTTCGAAGAAATAACTTATTCGTGAACAGCAAAATGCTTTCTAAAGGCACGGTTACACGATGAATAAAACCGCGCTTTCTTGCACTAATGCATGCCCTATCACAAATGCATCGTGGAACCAAAACAACTTTGATGAATACGAGAATGCACGGGGAGGGAATAGTCCTTGTTCTAATTAAGTTCATTCACGCGTTCATACATTCACGAATGAATTCGTACGGGTTCATGAATCGTGTAACCAGGCCTTAAGAATCAGTACCTTGTTGTTTGGAAAAAGTAATTTTGGTTGCTTTTTCGTTCGTATGATGTAGTGTCTACGGACAGTTTACCCTTCAAATTGCATCATGTAAGCACGAAAAATACAATGCATGAACACGTGCCCAAAAAAAACATCAGAGCTAATTTTTGAAATGTCGCAATTTTCAGTCGCAGGCCAATTGGATTCACTTGTTCATTGTTCTGCTCGTGCCGTGTGTGCCATTTGAGAAGAAACCCTTGTTTAAATCCATAACTCGACAAATTTCAATGTAGGTATCTCGTTTCAGTTTGTCTCATGTTCTACTCAGAGGTAAATTGTTATTGTCATTTAAGAGGTTAGAAATTGTTACTAATTATTATCATTAAAACGTAATCAATTTTCCCTAAACCGTTCGGAGGTCTTCATCACGCATTAAAATTATACTTATGTCATATCTTGCCTTTCTTATTTTAAATACCCAACGTTATAAACATATTTATTCGTGTGTCGCCATAAAAACACCTGATTGCGTTGTTCGATCACATTCCAGGGAATCCTGGCGTAATAGGCTTTAGTCATGTTTTATTTCGCTCATTCAGATTGCGATGAACAAGATTGAATTGCTCTCCAGTGGTATTACCTAGTGTTATTTCTGAACGGACGAAACTTAGCAATGTTTCTTTCGCTCTTCACGTGCACGGAACCGACGTTGCCCGATTCAGATGAATCAATTATGTACACGATTGATTTGTGTCGTTTTACCTGGCAGTGGTGGGTGATAAATAATTTTCAATCTTCCGCATTTCAACGTGAAATTTCTGAGAACGCCCCCTGGCCATTCGCATTCAAATTCATTCAGCCTTGATGCAGAAGTGGCTCGCATAAAATAGTCGTAAAACTGGTCCGTTGCTGACTTATTATCTTAGACAAATTCGCATGTCAAAATTTCATTGTATTTTATCCCTTCTGTTTATTATTTGAGCAAAAATAACCGATTGTTTGTTTTTTTCATCAATGTGGCTATTTATAAGTCACGCTAGCTTAACCCTTACTAAAAAATGCATCAACTTTGCTTTAGATGTTATTTTTTTATCAATGGCTAGTCAAACTAAACAACTATTTTGGTTTTAATGTTTTTATATTTATTTTAATTTCTAATAATTTGTTAGCCCTAACGTAGAGCCATATATCCAGTATTTCTTCTTATTAGGTAACTAATGATATTAGTTTTTGTTATTTTCATCACAATGAAGTTTTCATCAATTATTATAATGTGTAAATAATTTTCAAAGAGTAGCTCAATTTTTCGAGTCGTATTCTCTGATCTTTTTATCCTTTCCCATTGATGAGAGCCTATAGGGTTTTGGAAAATTATCATTTAACAATAAACCAGATTTTATTATGATTTTAATTTATTTTACTTGCCACGACTTGTTGAGGCATAGTGAAACTGGCCACTTCGTTTGAGTTTATGAGTGACAAATATTATTCCTATTCAGATTTCGCACTCGCTTCGAATTCCTCCTCCTGTTGTATCTGACTTAATTTAAGAGACTTGCTCACTAAGAATTCGAGCAATCTCAGTGCTTAAATGCCTCCGGTAGTTGAGTAAATGAAAAAATAAGTTTGCAGTAAGCGTTGGGTAAGGTCCGAAATGGGTCGTAAAATGACGTCTTACACTCGTATGAACATGCTCAGATTTGGTAATTGAACTTAAATATAAAAATACCTTAAAATTTGGTCAACGAGACATTTTATCTGTTTTGACATTGCACAATGTATGCTACAGAAAATTGGTTGTCATTGTGGTGTCCCAGCCTGAAGCATCATTTTTTTACATTCTGGTGCAATTACGCATATCCAATCTTATACGCCTCTTTTGCCCAGCATTTACCACCTTCTTCCATATGTTTACCCCTCTTTTCACCACCTTAAATCCGTACTATTTTCTTTATCTGTCCTTCATATAAAACATTATCCCCCCCTTATCGCTGCCTTCAATATCCCTTTGCGTCTCGAGGCGTGTACCATACAATTCTTCAGCCTTTCCCTGCCATAATGCCTTATCCTCGTGTATACAACATCTAACGTTCTTCGTTCGTCTCCCTCTCTCATACCAGCTTATTTTCTTCATCTTTCCCCGAACCGTTCGTCTCAAAAGCTAATGGATTCACAACAAAAACACCACTGTTTCCCCTTAAAGAATTCTTTCTCTTTTCCAACTCGAATCGTTTACCTCTAGCCTCTGACCTCGCGGTCTTCTCCTGCGGATCCCCGCAACGAGAAGTCCACTTCCGAAACAGGCCACGCGCCGCTTCCAAAACATTTCGTATTTTTACGCGTGCAGGTCACAGATTACTCGAGAAAGTCGCGAACCAAGGAGTGTTGTGATTCTCTAAAATTTCCACTCTATCTCTTGTTTCTTTCTTTCGCCAAAACCCCCACGGCATCGTCCTCCTCCTCTTCCTCTCATTCTCAGAAACTGGTTGGGTTTTGGCCTCGTCCCTCGCTCCCATTTCGCATGACGTCGACGCTGCCTCATCCTCATTTTTTTATCTCTTTCTGTCTCTCTTTCTTTCCCCCTACTCTTCTTTTTAACGCTTCCCTCGTCATCCCTTTGGAAATCCGAAAAGAAAACTTGATTGTGAGTAGAGTGGGAGGGGGCGAAGTTGGCGCTATACGTCGGAACGAAGGGAGGAGGGAGTGTGGGAGATAAGAGCCGCCACCACCGCTATTAAAACGAAAAAATAAAAGAGAAATAAAAAATAAATAAGCGGAAACCAAACACGAGAAAGATTTTCCCTCGCCGGCGGACTTCGCGCGCTAGCGGCTCCCCCGTAATAGCGCGTGGCTCTTCTCCGAAGCGCGGGCAGTTCGACGACGTAGTGTGGTGTGGGATTGGCTTGATTTTTGCGGCGCGGGGAGGAAGGGTAGTTTTTAGTGACGCATTCGTTGGGGGGGATTGGAGGGGAGGAGGAAGATGGCTCCGGTGCGAAACGCAAACGAGTGTGGGCGCGAGAGAACGTAGGGGAAGTGAGCAGTTCTTAGGAGGAGGAGATACGTGTGGCACACGGGGTTAGGGGAGGGAGGCCACGGGTCTTTATAAAGAGCGCGCATGACAGCGGGCAGTTCATATCCGAGTTCTCGGCTGCGGGCCGTGGTAGACGAAGTTTTCTAAGGATTATTTGGGAGAGCGAGTGAGATCCGAAAAGGTTTTTTCAAACCTAGATCGGTCACTCGTTGCCTACAGGGTTCGTGTTGTCTGTCGTCTTTTCCCCCCCTGTTGGTCGCTAAGCACCGAAGTTTTTGTTTCCGGATTTTACGTCGGTCGCTTGAATTCGGTTCTCGCGATAGACTGCCGGGGAAGAAAGAACTCTTCGAGCCGCGATCTCGTCTTTTCGAATTGTCGACTTCAGTTCGATAGTTGAAAAACAAAGAGAGAGGGGAAAATTCTCCGATAGCACCCGAGAAAATATGGTTGGTCCCGTCCTTACACCGCTCCGTCTCGTCCGCAGTAAGCTGAGGAAGCGGGAAGAGGCTCCCGCAGCGGCTGTCAGCGACGTCGTCGCAATGCAGACGCTACCGCCTCCGACCTCCAACAGCTCGTCCACCAGTCTGGGCCCTCACCAGCAAGGAGGAGTCTCCACAGTCCTTTGGTCGTATCCTGTCTTCGGTGCAGATCGCCATGTAAGTCAATGTTCTTTATCTCAAAAATTCCTCCCAAACAACCGCCCCCGCCCCCTCCAGCTTCAAGTGTCCAAAAACAAAATTTTTTAACGTGAACTCGATATTTTCATGCTTAAATTGGTGAAAATTCATGGTTTTTTTGTTTGTTGACGACCGGTTTCATCGGAAAATTAACACCTGATGATGTCTCCTTTGAAGTCGTCAACAAATAAACCATCGTGAAAATTACAAAGTTATTTAACTGATTCAGTCAAAAGTATTCAAGGTTTCCGGGGTCACCTTTGTGAAACTGGTTGTTAGGGAAAATTTTCCATAAAGCACTTTGTAAAATTTTACCATTATTTGATGAACACCGACCGAGGTTTCCGCAGTTCAATTGTCATTATCAAGGTAAAGGGGACATTTAATGTGGATTTTCACAAGTTTTTTTTCTTGGGGATGATTCCTAGATAGTTGAGTTCTGGAAAAGTCCGTTCCAAGAGGGAGATTGATTTAAAATCATGATCATCATTTCTGATGGATGTGTATTCTTAATAAATGAGCTGCAAAAGTTGTATAATTTTATCACAATGAACTATTGAATAACCTCACCTAAGAACTAGGATATGATCAAATTCAATCATTTACTACCATTAACCAATTATTTATATCAGCGAAGAATGAGTGAAATTTACAGAAAAAACTTGCAAGAAAATATAAACTGCCGCAAATAATTTCAATGGATAGATTAATTTATAAATTTCCACTTAAACAAAACGGGATAGAAATTCTAGCTGGTGGGAGATTTTTAAAATTCTTGTCCCATCCCGGGTTACCCGGCGATCCGGGAAATGGTGGAATTGTTAACATGGTGCCTTGTGACCACTAACCATAACGTTTTATACCTACCGGCGATATACCCGGAGGAGTGATAGAATGGATTTCTCTAATCAATTTTTTCAAGTCAAGGGGTTCGCTGTATTTAAATTTCATGACGCATTATAGAATGAATTATTAATTGCAGTAACTTTTGCATTACCATGTTGATATCCTTCCGTCAAACACTAATTGTTATGACTGTCGCATTCACACCTGTTTTACTTTCCCAATGCAGTTGACTTCATACCATAAAAATGAGGTTTTGCAAAATATATCTAATGCGACTCTTATCTTCAACTTTAGTGCTAAATTCTGCTCTATTATCAAAACGTTTTACTTACGTATCTGTAAACCACTGATTAATTTTGAAGAGTTTAATAGTGAATGATGGTTATTGTCATCCTGTTAAGAAATAAATGTGACCGAGAAATAAGATATAAATGGAGAAGTATCAACAGCTAGGACAGCAGCAATTTAAATCAAGCTCATGAAATGTATTTGACGAAAATTCAATTTTTCAAGATGATTACAGAAACCTTGCCTTCAGTTGAAAAACGGTGATAAATATATATATATATCAAAGAGAAAAAGTTGAAATGTTACCTTTATGCAGTAATAAAATCCTTTAAGATCGAGAGTCACTGTATATGACTCCGTGATGGGCTTATTCAAAACTTAATCAGGCCAGAATCATGTGACGATCAAAATTTTATCGTGTAAAATATTATCCTTGAAGCTTTCCTAACCCCTTCATTCAGCAGGTATGTAAGATTAAATATTTACTCTTCTTTCAAAATCGCTGAAAAACGGCTGATTTATAGGATTGATTATTATAGTTATTATGAGTTTTTCGTCATGTATGTCTTTCATATTGTTTTTCGCTTGAACACGTAATGAGAAGAGTCTATGAACCACATTTATGTCATATTCACAAATAAAACCCTTTTTATTTGGCAATGTGCTGTTGTTCAGTTACAAATCTAGTTTTTTTTTTTTTGAGAGTATATACCATGGGGAAGGTGTTCCGCTCTTAATTACCAAGCTCGACCTCATTGTATCGCACAAGCTGCCCTTAATCCCTGTGCTATCTAACTAGGACAAGGATTTCCGCAGTGATTTTTCAAAATATTCATGTTTATTTGCCTGCACGATCTCGGGGCTCTTAGCCATGGTTTGTCAGTGGCGGCGATCCCTCATACCCTTTTACTTATCTCGATAAAAAACTATTGTGGAGAATTTTACTCATGCTCCACCATTGTCGTGTTTGATGGAGAGAAGCAATTCTATGAAAGTTGATAAGTTTATCAGATAAGGCACCAGGAGGAGATCTTCCATCCAAGCAGATCTTTCCACTATCCTCCTGACTCATTTTTTCTTCCTTATCTCCTGCATCAGTGACAACGTCACCTGAACCCCAAAACAATCAGGCCATTTCAGTGTGACTCATGCGTTACGTAATTGTTTACCGTCTCTTCTAGCTTTTACCTGAATCATAGCTAAGTTTACAAGCTTTTATTCCCACGCCTAAATGATAACAGGAAGGAAAAAAACCCTTACTTTATTGAGGCCTTATCATGGATATCCTAGGTAGGTACAAATAAACTTTTTGTGTTTCCCTGCCGTTTTCTTCTCTGCGTGCCTGTTTTCCTTATTTATGATTGCACATAACTTTTTCACATTCCCAATTGTGTCCCTGAATGGCATTCCCCATGGAATAAACTTATTTGGGAAAAATAATATTAAGAAACAAAATAAGCAAATGTATTGGTTGTCTTACGAGATAGGGTTCAACGTCAGTTGAAGTTAGTACCCCTCTCCGCTCTATAACTTATGTGTTGTTGATATCTGCAGGAAGCAGCAATGTTTAACCTTCTAAGTTGTGGAAAACGCTTTGTAATGCCAAGGTCTTGCTGCTGTACTCAATTCAATTACTTAGGTATCCGCATTTAATCTAAATAAATGTTTTCGCATTGCTTCAAAGTTTTACAATACCACGCTCATAACAAACTTCAGGGCTTAAGCGCACGATCAAAACACACGTGATGTCCTTCGGTTTATCGTGAGCCATCGTGACCGAAAAATTTGTTTTAAATGAGAAAGGCCATCCATTTTTAATGGTCCTCGGTTGTAGAAGGGTTTGGCACTGCCTTTCCCAGCTCTTTAATTCCTGTCAAGCAAACAAATCTTTCTTTTCACTCGTAAACTTAACTTAATCAATCATCTCCTTCACTTTCGTCTACCGGCCTCCAAAATGCGTCTCGGAAGTTATGTACGAGCATAGAAGTTACAAGGAACGCACAAGGCTAACTATTTGCAGGAGAATAGTGAGAGAGAACTACGAGAGGTTAAAAATTGTACCATTCGTCGTTCATTAAATATGTGTAGTCTCCTCTCAAGTTCTCATCCGGTTCCATCTTCCGTTTGGTGAAATAACCAGCCGGATGTCGATGCCATCTTAAATCGTTGGCTCTCCAGCCATTCCCACCATAGAATTTCAAGGTGCGTGAAAATGCTCATAATTACCGCAATCAATAAAGCATTTTATTGAGTGCCGTTTTGAATTGTTGTCACCGGGAAAGACCTTGCGGAGATAAAACGCCAAAGTCGTTAAGTTTTTTTATAGCTGATAAAAAACGAGATCTCCATTATTCTTGCTCGATGCTTGGCAATTTTTATTTTCGCGACGATTCGCTGTTGTTAAAACATTATTTGTTTCAACGCTCGAACGTAGAGAAATCTCATACCCCAGCAGAAATCAGCAATACAATCAGGAAATAATGCTATAGAGGGTAGGTATATTTGTATTACGGTCCCAAACAGACCGTAGGAATTTCTTAGCCTATTATTTTTCAAATTGAATCTTATTTTAAATACTCATATCAGACTAAATAAATGGAAAATTTGTCCAGAGAAAGGTGTTTAGCTCATCAAATAGTAGGGTTTACAATACAAATTTTCATAATCCCCAGTCTCCTTCATCTAAACCTAATATGAGCAATTTTCTGATAGAACGTCTCGGGAAACCAAAGGAGGTACAGGGAAAGGAACTGACCTACCTAGGTCTACGTGTTAATTTCACCCACCTCATAAACTCTCTTCTGGTTTTGCTCCACTCTCAACACACTAAACAGGCCTTCGAGTTGAAGACTGTGATAAATAAATCAGAAGGATACCGGTTCGCTGTCGATAGACACTGCTGCTTTTAGAGCAGACCTTTTTTTACAGCATCGCGCTCTTAAATCTTCCTCGTGGGCCAAGAACATGTCATCGTGCTTCGAGGAAAGAGGGACTCTAGTACAAAAGGAAGCCGCCAGACCGTCCTCACCTTGGTTTAGCGTCAACCCTCTCGACTCGCCGTGAAGAACGGCTCGTGTTCTCCACGTCTCGAGTCAGCGGAAGCGATAGCAGCCCTCCCTGTTAGCGTCTTCCTCCCTTCTTCGTCTGGTCGCTGTCGGAACCGTCCCTCGGTGACACATTCGTAACTTCATTGACATAGGACGCGTACCCAAGGACCTGTTTTTTCGCGTTAGCCGTTTTTGAGCCTTGTTTTTTTTATGCTACTAAATAATCGTAAAAAATATTCTTTGATTCTGATTGGCGGACCGACGCCATGTGCGCGACTTGGCGTGCAATTATTTTATTTAGCATGAGCGAAAATTCTGCGCGTTGATTTGCTACTCGTCTTCATTCACGTAACTTTTGTGTGATGCTTTTTTTTAATGGCAAAATTATGCATGTTGTTTGGCTACTCTCTGCGATTCCCTTAACGTGAGCATAATTTGTTCGTTTTGCATGGTAAACTTTGATTTCATTCCTCTCCTTGATTGGCCGTCCATGATCATCAGCATAGCTCCTGTGGAGATGATTTGTTGTCAAAACTGTCGTAAAATGTATAGATTGTCTGCTCATTTCCATGATAGTAGCTTACGATCGATTAAGTGTGTATCATCACGGCTTTTATTTTAACCGCAATCTCTGGGTATTCGAATCTTTATTTATTTCACATGGGTGGAATCCTCTCTACCTCCTCTCCAGTAAGTGTGTTCCCACAGAAGAAAGAGAAAGGTCATGAATCAATGAAAAACTTTCGCGTAGTCTTATCATCATCAGCAGTCATCCATCAGTAGTCTTTCACGCACAGTAATTACCATGTGGATTCGGTATGAATTTGTAAACTTTGTCGATTAAGGTTAATTTCAATCCATTGTCAGCTTTAATACGCGAACGCTATCGACTTTATTTTTGCGGCCGTCTGCCCCCGCAACTCATTTTATCTCCGATCTTGAGGGTCCTGCTTCGTGGTCCATCGCCGAAATCTCCCTCCCACCAACCACCTCCCCTTCCTCTCCTCTCCCACCTCCCAGCCCCTCGTCTCGTACAACACCGGTCGCGGCCCCGGCCTTGGGCTTCTCCCCCCCTCCAACACCCAGTCAGTTCCTCTACCTTCTTACGATCCGCGACCTCGCCTAGAAGTTCTCCTGCACACTTCCGAATGGTTGCCCTTGGACACGTGATCTTAAGGACTGCGATCTCCTTATTCATTTTTCCTTCCTGCCCTTTCCTTCTCCTTCTGCTTAAACCTCAAACCAACTGCCTCCTACCTTTTTCAATACCCCCCTCCCTCCCACAATCTTGCTACACCACCTCCGTTTACATCTTCCAGCTCTCTGATTCCGTTCTCTCTGCTTTCCTTCCGTCATATACATGCCGTTCCCCTTCGTTCAGCGGCATTTGTCTCTGCCCCTCCCCTCTATGAATTCGACATTCTGGAACGCACATGGTCGAGCAGAATGGATATATATAAATACGCCCTTCTCTATTTGGATGTTCACGAGTGTTTTTTTGTCGTTTTGATGGCCAGTAAAAGTGTCGCATAAATGCTGGACGAGAAATCAATGGGTAGCCAAGGCTCTTCCTCCTTGACGGAATACCTACTCACGAGGGTCGGACGTCGAATTTGCTACAAAAAAATGTTATTGGGATTGAACGATGGGAAAATTATGGGTCGGAAAAGAGACTTCGACAACTGGAGCTTAGTGTTACGTTCCAAGATGCCTTATTGTTCTGACATACTATTTAAACGAAGGCATAGTTCATAAATGAATTGTTTACCTCATTTTTGTGTAATTCATATCCAAGCCATAAAACTGGCCGCGGAAGTTATTACCCAGATGACGTCAAATATGGCTGGTAAGAGATAGCAAAATTAATTATATTCAAGAGATTGCTGTTTTAGTAGCTGAGCTGGGTTTAGTTACCTTCTTAATAATATGTCCCTATACCTACTATTTACCTTTCTCACATATTTTCAATTTTGACGTGTATTAAATAAATACGGATGAATGCATCGGATATTATGCGGCATTAAACCAAATATAGGCGCCATATCCTTAACATATCATGTAACATCATCAACCGCACCAAAGCAGCGCGATATAAAGTACTTTTCGCCGAAAGCTCATGGTTTTTATGTGTGGGTGGGAATTCCCAAATTGTTCTTCTTTAAAGCCACTGACGATTTCTATATTTTGGATCAATGATTTTTTTTAAGTCGCCATTGTATAAGCTCAGTCTCTCATTAATAATGGCATTGCTAGTTATCAAGACGCTTTGGCAAGTGGGATCGGATTTCCTATATTTCTGTGAGAAACCTGATTCGAAAATAATAGCCAATTTATTCCCACGAATACTTGTTTAAAGTTTTCAGATTTCATTACTGAGTATCGGACGTCATAGAATATTAATCATCGGCATGGTAAAAAAATACTGCAGTATGTACAATTCATTTCGCTAATAATTGAGGAAGGGGTGATAATATCAGTTCTTGGGCCCAAAATTCCATTTATAAGTGAATATTTTATTTATCTCTGAAACTGGTTACTGACTGAATTGGAATTGTGGATCCCTCTCAGATTTTTGCCTTCAGCAAAGAACAGTGAAATTCGCATACGTTGAATTGAAACCATATGCCTCTACCAACTAGGATGAATGGCCTCTTGTATTATTTCATTACTTCCATTCAATGGGAATAATGCGTATATTTAATGAGTATAAGAATGGGAGTGAATGCTTCTTATAAACAATTTTTCGCAAAAATGGCATTTTTACTAGATTGAGAAATACTATTTTTCACCAGGTTTCTCCAATTCTTTAATTTAAGGTTATGTCATTTCATGGTCAATTTGCAGTAAAAATGCGTGGAAAGGTTAGATTATGTTGCTCATATCAAAAAGATGACGCGTTCTTCTATCAGTTGTCAGAATATGATTAAAATTTCATTTGTCATTTTATGGCAAAACCACCTGCTAACGCCCTGTTATCTTTTAAGTGCCTTCGATTTGTATGAGTCAGTATTTTGACCCAGTTTTTTCTTTTGTCTCTCCCCACAGGACTCCCTGGCGATGTCCATGCCCCTGCCCATGGTCCTGCCGGACACCCTCGTCACCACAACCTCCACCTCGCACTCCGGCTTCTGTCGCGGCTTCAGGCGCAACCTGCGCGGGCGCTGGCGGCGATTGGTCAAGAGGAAGCCGTCGACGGAGATCTACACGATACCGGCCGAGCTCAGGCCCCAGCTGAAGCAGATGTACGTCTACTGAAGGGGAGCGGCTCTCCGCGCGTTAAGATCTGCCGTCGCACCGTCACGACTCGCCGGCCGACGCAGGTTGTGCACCATGAAGTGGCTCATATTGAGCCGGATAGAGAGAGAGAGAGTGCTTGAGGAATTTTTTGAGAGTGGTGAAGACATTTCAGTGAGATTTTGGTGAGGAGAAGGAGAGATACAACGCACACACAAGAAGGGAGGAGCAACGTGCAGAAGCGCCAGAAGACGAGATCACGGCCCCCGCCCCAAGATGGGTCGTTCCGTCCAGTCTCGTTGTTGTGCCATGGAAACGAAACGGAGAAATAATAACGAAAAAATTTGAACGTTTGGGGGCGTGAGTGAAACATGTAACGTTGCCATTGTCTGAGTTCCTTTCTGGTGATTCTGTTACGATTGTTTCTCCCTGAGGAAATGGAGGATTTTTTGTATTTTTCCCCCCACCAGTATCAAGTATTTTTATCGTGCTCGACTCGAAAGACTAGGAGTTATTTAAAGTCGAATTCTTGCTTTTATCGGAATGAATTTTAGTGAATATTTTAGTTTGACCTTGGGTTTGTTGTTTTACCGTTTTTAACTGATTTTAGTCTGTGTTAACGGAGGGTGATCACCCTCTGTGATATCATGCTTTTAATATTTGAATGATTCTAGTGCTTCTGACCCACTCGGTTGGTATTTAGCTAACCTTGCTATATCAAGCTTCTTGCTGCGTCATGCTGTGACTGGTGGGAATCAGAAAAAGAAAATTTACTCCAAAACCTCATGAAATGAAATAGTATCTCTCCCGTAACAACTTTGTTGTAAATATTGTACATAAATTATTTGTTTGTGCCGTCATTTGTAGACATCAAAACAGATCAAGAGGGAATGAGTTCATCGTGTATTTTCTAGAGTGCCTCAAGGCCTATCAAAGTTCCTCAGAGTTTTTTGGTTTTACAAGGAAAAGAAACCAAGACCCTTTTATTTCTCTTCTGTGTTTATCTGGCATGAAAATCTTCTCACCTGTGTTTGCGGTGAAAACAAATTAATCTTACCGAAAATAATAGGAGACATTTTTCGTGCAATACTTATTTCGCAGTCATTGGTCATTTTAAATCGCAAACAGATCATAATCCTGTCGTAAGTTTCTTTTTTTTAACTACGGCTTTAATATGTGCCGAATGCATGGTGAAATCTAGACCCAGTTCACAGGGAAGCTAGATGATTACATGAAACGTTTTCCCACCCTCAATTACCGAAACATTATAAAAGAAGTACCTACCTATCGCATGGAACGATCTTTATTCACAAACTTGAAATCCACATTGTTCACATATTTAAACGTACTTATACATATGTGTGTTTTCCTTGTTTTTTTTCTTGAAGAGGCTATTAATTGTAGAAAAACCGCTCTTGATCAATCGTGCCTTAACGTTCTTTAAGGTGCCCTTAGGACAACTAGTCATTATAAATGAAGTATTCTAAGAATCGTAGTGATTTGACGGGAAGGACATGGCAACACAAGCCGAACCATCCCGAGTATTATCATAGACTAAAGATAAATTCATTCCTTTCTCTATGATATTATCTGACAGAAAATGAATAAAACGTCACGTTTTACTTAAGTATGAAGTTTTTTTACCACTAGTATTGTGTGTCCAACCTCTGTTATGTGCCGAAAATTATAATTTCAAACTTGAAAAATGTCATAAAGTGTGCCTTAAGGTATTATTAGAGTCCCTCAGCCTTAGACCAAATGTAACCTGAAAAGTCGAATTCAAATTGGAGCAAGACATGAGAGGATGTAAAATACCATCATTGGAACCGACCAATGCCTTGAATAAGTCAGATTTGGTCAATCGTTGGAGCATATTTTAAACTGCCACTCCTAATTTGTTTGTACCAGTTCAAACTCTTCCTTGGGGAGTGTATAATTGCCTTTAAATGTTGCGTTAACCTTTGGCCACGGACTTCTCTGGAATATGGTAGGACGCGATGTGACTTTTGGAATCTCTATGGTAATTCATTCATTGCCCAAAACTTTCTCTTTTGTACTCTTGATGAGCCCTGGTTAAGCACTCCGTCTCAGAGAAGACATGAGAAGGAGCGCCTTCATTTGTTTATGTCTACTTCAAAGTATTACAGTTGCACTGTGCATGTCCATTGTCATCAACTGTCACATATTTCACTGCAACGAATGCAAATTGTGAGACAGGAAAATTTTCATTGTCAAATTTTGTTTTGTAAATCAATGATAAATAAAGTTTTAATTATTTTCTGAATTGTTTGTATTCGTTTTATTTACAGCTGATTATTAATTCGATCCATTTCCTACACCCAGCGTTTACCAATAGGAAAGGGGAAGTATTTGCTAAAATACTTTTTCCTTACCTATATTTTTTCACTATATCTCCTCATAAGATACAGCTCTGACCTAAAGTAAGGACTTGTACGTCACTGGTGAGAGTCTGTGCACAGGATATCAGCATACACTCGAAGTGTAGATATACACCTCAATTAAGGATGTATGACAACAATATTGTTTCTGCAAATTTGTATTTACCATGATTATGTTTAATCCCTGGCCGAAATATTTCACTAAATATAAGAAGAGAGAAGTCCTCAATTTTAAGCAACACTTTCAAGTCAAATCAATGGCAATCGCAACCGTGACGAGGATGATATGAGAATAATCTAGCTACCCAAAGTATGATCTGCGCAACCATCTTTCGCTCAACACACTCACTGGCACGCACAATGTGCAGTGTTTCACCCAGGGAAGCATTAAATAAAAAATGGCCACTCAAAAAGTTTAACTGATTCAACTATTCAGTACATTTAAACGAAATGAGGTTTTGACAAGAACTACTAAGCCTTTAAAGGGAATAGACTAAACTATTTCTGATGAGTTGTTCTCGGGGTTCCCACCGGGTTAGGCTTTCCATGATTGCCGAAGTTTCGGCAGGAGACTTTCCTGCCATTTTCAAGGCTGTGGGTCTTTAATTAGACTGGTGGGTCATCCGCAGGCTTGAAAATGGCAGGAAAGTGTCCTCCCGAAACGTCGGCCATCATGGAAAGCTTAACCCGGTGGGTAACCCGAAAACAACTCATCAGCATCATTCGCCGGGAAAGCCTAAAATCATAAATAAACTATTTCTCTTCCTCCCAAGATCAAAATTATTACTACGGGATTTACCATTTAAAGTTATCCACCACAACACCGCACCCATAAGTTTTAAAAGTGGCTGAAAATTAACGCACCATGACTTGACATCATTAAAATTGTTGTTTTCTCGTACAAAGGATACATCCAACTAGGTTCCTCTCTTTCGTCAGCCCAGTTCATTTTGAATAACTCATAAAACTCATTCCGTCTTTTATTCTAAATAGATGGGTAAGTGAGAGAACCTCGAGGAAAACCGTTAAGTTACCCACATGCTTTATTTGAAACGTATCAAAATGATTCCGATCAGAAGTTATTTCGTTTATAAAGCTGAAGATATCAGACCTCAATTGGTGGAAACGATGGTTATCTACACTGAAATAAGAACAAAGAACTAAAAACGTTGGTTCTTTCAATATTTATTTCGTTTGCTTTCAATTAAGGTTCACAAACGCGTTCGAGGTGAAAGAAAATGGTGAATTTATGTGGCCTATCCTTTACCCTGTAGGCATCCTTCCAAATCCTGCGGAGGTAATTCCAGTTTTGAACGTCATCGCTGCAAAACCCATTGGAACTTTTCCGAATTGGAAAAAGGGTTTAATACAAGCTCAGTTGCTGATTTTACTTAATTAAGTCAAAATTAACACAATGGAAGTAGCAAAAACAGTTGGAAGATGGCACCTAGCCAACATGGTATGACATTGGGAACTACCTACCTCACGGTACGCGTGATGTCACAAGTAAGGTATGTATGCATTTAGTTGATAAAATCTAAAGACACTCTTCGATCGGATTGCCATTTTTATCGAAGCGAACCCATGAAGAAATTGCATGTGCTGGGCAAGTTAATTTGTGGAGTTTTGCCGAAAATCAAGTCACATTAAGTCCACCAATCCCTCACTTATTTGGTTCTCAATTAGTCCAAGTGTATTTGTCTATTTGTGTCTCATACCTAATTAAAGAGTCGTAAAATAAAATACTATATTAATTATTATTTACTTGTAGGTCACAGCACATTGATATTATTAATATTACTATATACATATTTATTAAGTTTGTTGTAATTAATTCATAACGGAATTATTTGGAAAAATATGATGAATGCATATATATATATTTGGACGAACAGACACAATCATATCGTGGATATAATGAAATCATCATATGAATGATCATAATGAAAAGCCATCAATGAGAGATTCGAAACCATGACCTTAGGTCTCTGAATTCGCCTCGTTAGGACGTTACCCCGCCGACATCAAGTCCTGTTATACAATCTAGTCCCAATTGATTTCCGTGCATTTTCGTCGTTTGGCCCGCAAATCTTTCCTGGGCCCAAAATCGATCCCTTCTCGAATATTCCCGAAGATTGAACCTAGCCCAATGAATTCCTTGCACATAAAAACATCAAGATATGGTGTCTCATCAAAATTGTTACAGCCGATTCGAGGTAAACTTTACAATCATGCATACCTTCAACTGTTGCACGTATAAAAGTTTAAATAGTGCATTTACAGCGGCGGTAAAGATATGCCATCGGAAGCTATATTCTGGAAATAAACTCACTTTTAATCTCATTTGGCTTAGACTATATTCCACCAGCAGAACTAGCGCATTTTTCAATTTCCGCTAATTGTGTTGCGATACAGAATGGAGTATCAACAGAGTCTTCATTTCTAACTCACGATCCATTCCCTCCTTTTAAAGCCAGTAGTATGTAGTAGAATGTAAAACAAAAACGAATTCAAAAAATAACTGAATCATTAGTGAAAATACATCATTTTATGAGCACAAAGTCTAAGGAGCCCCTTACAGGCTCCCTTAACCAAGTCATTGAAAATGGCGCATGAATATGGCGCCCCAAACTACGCTACATTCACGTGAAACCAAAATTTAAAAAAAAAAACAATTATTGAAGTTAAAAATGTCTCACCAAACATTTTCAAAAATCAAAAAATCATGCCGAAGCCTGCACTGAAGAATTGTACCCATATTTTCTCTTCCTTTGCATTTTAGCTCATTAAACAACAAATGACGAACGAAAATGGTGTTGAAAGTTAAGTTTGTATAGGTGCCTACCAAGGTGATAGAATTCCTTTTAACACCTTGGGTGCCTACATGGTTTATATCGTTTACATTAAGGAACGTGATGATACCTGTCTTATGAATCTGGATTGTATATTCATGAACTCTACCTTCCGATCAACACATGAGTTTTACAGCTGATTAAGGTAAGTTATAAAATATAAATCTTGAGACCCAAACTGATCAGAATAACTTGCAAGCAATGTTCTGAATTGTGATGTTGAATAGCTTAGAAATTTAAATGGGGATTGTCAATGCTTTATTGGATAAGATGTAGGAGACATGTAAACTGTGCTGTATGAATTCAAACAGCACACTTTTCGTAGGTTACACGCAAGGATTTACCCTTGTTCCACTGCCTAGGGAGGGAGGCCTATTATAAGAGGATTATCGTGTGGGAAGATGTAAAGTCCTTGTTGGGAAACAAGACAACGCCGAAGTACTTTCAGTAGTAATGCCGTGGTAGAAGGCCGTAGTATTTTCATGATATATGTATCGGCTCTATCATCATGCACCCATATGGATATTAACTATTGACCTATAAGAGATTTTGATTTTGTTTGGCGTTCTAAATAGTAAGTTCTACATATGCTATTGCTAATATGACTTTCGAACGTGACCAAATCAGAATGAATGCTTCTATTTCCTTAAAGCACAAAAATGCTATGGGATTTCGGGGAATAAATAAATGATAAAAAAATTACACCGAATAAGGTAGTTTACATGTCCTTCGTAAAAGGGGTTTTTGAGTTTGGAAGGAATTCGTTTACCGGAGGTGAAATGATACCAAAAAAGGTTGTTACTAGTTCACATCCTTATCTCCCATATGCCCACCAAGAATAAGTAAGTCGAACTGTCTCGATTAGATAATCTTGAATTCTGAAGCTGTGTCTTAGAGCACATTGCATTCACACGGGTGTATTCAAAATACTAGCTACGGTCTACATTATAAATCATGCGGGCATTTTCAGAGTGCAACAATCTTAACTCTTACACATCCCCCGTCAGCGAAATTGTAATCCGCCGTAGCAAGTTATTCCTGAAACATGCAGAACTACTAAAAAAAATCTCAAGTGTAATGATCATTTCGAGGAATATAACAATCAATTTTCATCCTTTGACTCTGAAAGATTGATGTTTTAATGCATGTCAATATGATGGCAATTGGTTTTGAAGAGCAATATGGGATTTATGTCAAAGAACTACCTAATCGTTTCGGATCTTACGCCGACAGAATTTTCCCTGGATATTATGTGTAGGAGTAGAATTACTCGAATTGAAAAACACCCTCTTGACTATTTGCCAAAACCCCCAGAACGATTGCTGCATTCGTTAATGCAACTTGTGTTAATGCTAATAGACATTTTCTTACTCCAGAAACACTTCCTCTACTGTGCGCGTAGTATGTAGTTTTGTGTATTTCGGTTTCTGAGTTGTATGTAGTATTCATGCTCACTACCCTCAAAGGAGCGAAAATATTCACCTCATTTCGTTCATGCCGTCTGTATTTCTTTATTAGTCTTTTCTTCCTATATTGAAAGATATCTTTGAATGAAGCCAATATATTTCTCCAATGCGATTGAACGCGAAGAGATCATTAATCTTCCACAGTGGCGACCTTCTGCAATCTAGGCAGCTGCCTAGGGCTCCAAATCTCGGAGGGGGCTCAGGATAGGGGACGAAATAGTACACATGGAGGGGTCTATCATCGAAACGCCGCGATCATTATCGCATTCGAAAATACTTATTTTATCACATAGTTTCGTCGATTCAGTAGTCCTGAGTCATCACATGCAGAAATAAGTTATTGATTGGAAAGAATCGAGTGGGTAAGCAGCATGCATGCGATACTGCGAAATCATACGACAGTTTTATATTAACGTTAATGGAGAGTAAATGGTAAAAAAAAGCACTGGGGGTGAACTTGAGGCAGGAGTTGTTGGAGGGTAATAGAGTCGTTTAGATTTGTTGATGATAAAAATTGGCTATCTATTAAGCCTATGGGTTGCATTCTATTTTTTAACCATTGTGATAGATGTGTGATAAAAATAAATCTCAAGAAAACGAAAGTGATGAAGTATCTAAAGAAAAGGAAGTCTAAACTACATTTGATAGTACTAAGGCATCGATTAGATAAGTTGGATCAATGCCTTGAACTGCCAATGCCAATTAAGTACTAAGGCAGCATTTTGAACGAAAAAAACTTGTATTTTTGATATCAGGATGAGAATTGCATTCACAAGTGATGGGCTTATTGAAAAGAAAAAACTAATGACAGTCATCCATAGCAAAGATTATCGACAAAATCAAGAAAATATTTCCGACGAGTTTCATTGGGAGCGTGGCGTTACATGGAAACGAAACGTGGACTAGTTTATTGGGTTGAGAATAGGCTTCAAGATAGGGCTGTGGAGCAGGATGGAGACAGTTCGATGAACGAAATGGAAGACAAGCTTAAAGTATCACTTGTTTTGTTATGGTAGGAAAATAGACACACGGTGGAGATTTTGAGTGGCTAGAACAGGTGAATGGAGCAAAGCGTCATCGGCAAAGGGCTGTTGAAGACCATCATTGAAGGTAGAATGTGGAGGAAAGGGAGAAGAAGGATGTGCTGGTTGTACAGGAGCAAGGGAGGCCGAAGTATGATGACGTGTTGAATTGAAGAAAGAAATATAGGAGAAGTGAGGCGTAGTAAGATTGAGTATAAACGGTCAACATAACCTACCCTGACGAGTAAAATACTGTCAAAAACAATAACAATTAATGGTGGACATAAAAACTGGTTAGTTGCAATAATAAATTCTTTCAAAATTATCTATCACGTGACGCAATAGGCTACTGAAAGCAACAATCGAAAAAGAAACTAATGGGAAAAATTACAGAGGAAGTCAAAGAATGGAATAAATCAGACAAATTATATGAGGGCCGTCAAAGTGAATAATTATGTAGGAATGAGGCAGTTAGTGGAGAGGGAAGTGGATTGGAGAGCTATAGCCAACCAATCTTTGAATTGATGACTGCTGATGATGGTGAATGCTCAATCCAATCCCCGCATGAGGTATTCCCGCAATCATCTTCAATCACAATGGAATATTTGTTACCTATAGATGGAACTTATATCTCTCTCATAACTTAATCTGATTTCATTAGTGGCTTATTACTACTTTGAAGGCTTTGATAGAGTTTTCCCAGAGACTGATGTGGGTAAAGTCGTTTGGGAATTTCCGCCGGGTAAAGAAAACGGCTCCCCACGATTCGATGGAAGAGTGTGAATACTTCACCCGCATCGTCGCTTAAGAGAATTTAACCCGTATTATTAGAAGACTACTGGGTTTAGTGTATACACATATATTAGGTTTGGTTATATGATTAATGGTTCTTCGAATTTAAAACAGTATTTTATATAATCATCCCGAAGTTTGCATTGGTAAAATGGAGATTTAAAACGGCCAAAAGTTCCCAAAAAATCTTACCCATCACACTCATTTTGGCCAAATTCTTCTTCTTAAGTCATCAACCCAAAGGTTGGTTGGCGGCAGTTCTCCATACGCTTCGGTCCTGTGCCATTCTTTTCAACTGCACATAAGTGGAGCAGCCTAAATCCTTCATTATTTGCCCCATAAACTCCAACCTAGGCCTGCCCCGGCAGTTGGTTCCCTCTACAGTGCCTTCTAAGATGGTGGCCAGCAATGTTTCGTGCCTTAGTTGGTGCCCGATCCAGATATTTCTTCTCTTTTTCAGTAGTTTCAGCAGCCAAATTCACAGAGTACATAAAAAGTGGCCAAAAGCGAAAAATGGCTGTAATTATTGTTGGCACAATCCGCCATTTCTGAGCATGCTCCATCACGGCCAGTCGATATTTAAGTGGCTCACGATAATAGAAAACGTATTTTTTAGAGAAAAGGTGGCTTAGATGTAAGTTCCAGCGTGAACAACATTTCTCATTTTCATGTTTTACAGTCTACTCAAAAAATTATGGACTCCAACACTAGTTAAGCGAAGCAAAAAGCGATACACTTGGTGTTTGAATATAAGTGCTTTGATATGAACTGATGAGATCGTTTTGCAATATTTCCTCCATATTTCCTTCATGTTGACAAGACAAGCGATAAAGTCCAGTGTCACCTTAAAAAATAGAGGGGTTTTAGATTTTCTAGTGTTCTCATTGAATCGGAGTTACCTCCTTTTCTCGCCCAAAGATCATTGTTTTTAGTTACGTCTGAATGAACAATCTAAACAATTTTCCTTTTGTACCACTTCCAAACATAAGAACGAGTCTGTCAAAAATCGATGAGCGCAAGGCAATGATTTTTTTTTAAGTTTTGCGCCCAAGAAGCTGTCTTACAACATGGTAAATGCGCGCAACAATCATAACATGAAATAGCATACAGGGCAACCAACTTGGCCAATCAGTATAAATTCTGTGCCATATGATTTGAGTCTCCTCTGAGGAGGATTTAATTTTAATAACCTCGCCGTGTAAAATATGAAATTTGAGACGGTCTAATCGGTTGTCCCCCTCACCAAACCATGGGAACAAGATCTTGCCTAATGCGATTCCACTCAGACGCACAAATCCAATGATAACCTCGGTGTCAGGCGAGAAATCACGCCACATAAATATACTCCGCTTCTGTAGATAGAAATCTCTAACCGTATCTATGAATGGGAGTTGGTCAATTTTCCTGCCATGTCTACAACTCCCCAGTCTCCAGGGCCCATACCACCCTATTCCACACACTATATTTTCCTCTATCGGTTTCAATATTTTCACGCCATTATCAAGATGCTTTTCTATATAATCATAGTCTAGTCGCACAATTTTCAGTCGTAACTCTCATAATGTATTTATTTACCTATGATGATTTGCAGGTGACGTTGGTAGCACCTCTACCGCTCCAAATTAGTGTTTTCACCATTCTTTTATTCTCATCAGGAACGCCCTCACCGACTCCCTTCTTAGAAAATGCTTCTTTGGCCAGGACAATTTTACATCTAATGTCCCGATCACTACAGCTATTTTCTCGGAAAATACCACCTAGACACGTCAACCGTTCAAAGACCCGTCTTATTACTCCTTGAATATCTCATTATTACCTTCGTCTTCTTACGATTTACCTTCATTCCATATCTTTCGCACTGCACCTCTAGTTCACTCATCATTGACTGTAACCCCTTGGCTGACTGGTAAACCAACGCTTGGTCATCTACAGTTTTCACTGACGTTATCAGATCCCCTCCTACCTTTATCCCCACCTCCATCTCCCCCCACCGCCTCTCTAGCATTTCTTCTGAATAAACCATGTCTCCAATGTAATTCCAAGTTTAATATTAGAGAAAATAGCGTGGAAACATGAATTTGTTGTTCTTATCAAACTCAGGACAGGCTTCATTATAAATAGACAGAAAATGTGTAAAATTACTCTTTCCACCGCGTATCCACCTCGACGAGAATTCGTATACAGCCTAAGCCTCATGAAGACGGTCTCCGAGCGATGCTCCGTTCGACGCCCCACTTGACGCTGGGAGTACTTCGCTTGGGGGAGCAGTCCACCCGAAATGGGAAGGAATTTCATCCGAAAATTCTGCCTCCGCTGAAACTCGAAGCAGACCCGTCAGCCTGGGAACACTGGGCCCCATCAGTATTTCCCTCAGTCTGGTATTACACAGTCGCGGCAATAAACTTGCGATTCTTCATCCCGTGGCTCCGTGCGGTGGCGCGCAAGTAAAAGCTATCTGTTGTTACATAATAGCTATTGCATTCCGAAGGTTTTTTTTACATACAAGTCCGTAACGTATCCACACAGCCACAGTATCTTATCGTAAGAGTAGCGGCACATCAGTATTTATCATTTCGTCGCAATACGGCAAGGTGCGAATGTATGGTGTAGAAATAGGGATTACCTACCTTCACTTGGACCGAAAAAAAGGGTAAAAGTTCACTTGGACCGAACCAATATTGAAGTATATTAATAATGTGTTTTTTTAGCAGAGCCGTGCTCTTTCATTTAGATTGAATTATTTCTTTTACGTAAGTATTTCCAATTTTCCGAAACCCTATTGAACAGCAACAGCCGTTTTTTATTATTTTGTTAAGTGTAATCACCATTCTACTCCTTACAAGAATGTACTCATTATGTACGGTTTTTTATGACGAAAATGACATTTATATTTTGATGGAAAAATACAGTTTTCCCCATTTTATCATTTTATTCGGGTGCCTATACTGCCAGCTGACTAGTAGGTTCATGGAAAGTCCTTATTCTAGCATCCCAATTTCTGGGACATACCTAGTTTCCCTCATATGGCTTGCCACCAGGTTTCTCTTAAATTCCTCGTAACCTCTGGCTCTCCTTAAGTCGTCCAAAATTCCTTTCCTCTTCCACGATAACCCAGTGTTCTTCCCTCTGTCACCCTTTACAACTTGTCCTCTCCTCTCAAAATATCCATCCACCTTTTCTGCCTTCTCTGCCATCAGCTTCCTATCCTCTCCCACCATATCCAAAACCTCCTCGTTCATCTTCCTTACCACCCAGCTTACCCTCACCATTCTTTTCCAAACCCAAATCTCAAATGCCTCCTATCCACATACATTCTCTCTCCACAATGACCAAGTTTCCGACCCATACAAAGCCATACTCCATATCAGAGTTAACACCAGCCTCAGACTCCCCTCATCAATTACCTCTCTTTGAAAATGCTTCTTTGGTTAGGGAAATTCTACATATTTCTTATGTGCGTACCATTTTACCTAAGACAGTTACCTCCAAAAAATACTACCAAGATAGATCAATTTCTCAACCTGCTGTATCTAAAGCCCTTAACCCTTATCTATATCAAGCCCCGCATTCTTACTCCTAGAACATCTCACTACCTTCAACTTCTTATGATTTATCTTCATCATATACCTTTCACAATGTACCTCTGACATAGTCATCATTGATTAATATACCCATGCTGTCTACCAAATGCTTGGTCATCAACGAATCTCACTTACTTTTATCAGCTCCCCTCCTACCACTATTCTTTCCTCCATCTCCCCCCATGCTTCCCTAACCATTTATTTTGAATTATCATTAAAAAGCTATGGTACCCAACCTTACTGTCCCATCAAGGTCCATCCGGATTCTCCAAGGGCTGCCCTTATGCCGTTTGATTCATAGAGATTCTGAATGAGACATTTGTCCCTCCAATCACCCCCTTAGTCAGCACTCCCATTAATTTCGTCCAATCCACTCTCTCAAATGCATTCTTGAAATCAATGTAGCTAGCAAAAACCTCTTGGCCTAATTCTAGGTTTCTCTCATCTATAGCATCACCATAACCTCATCACTCCTATAGCATCCCATACCTCTCCTAAACCCAAGCGCTTGTCATCCAGTTATTCATTAGCCTTGCCGATCAACCTCCTATTTATAACTCCAAGAACTACTATAGCCACATCCGACATTAAACTTATTGCCCCATAGTCTTTGCAAGTTATTATTGCCGTGTGTTATTCTTTGGCATAGGAATTAGTATTTTCTTGATGAAATCCTCCCACTACACTGCATCCTCATAAATCCTGCAAATAAGTGCAAAAAGGTTTTCTATTCCATTTTTTCCCATACTCTTTAGAAACTCTACGGGTATGCTATGAATTCCAAAATTAATTGAGAGAAAAATAAATGGAAAGATTAACAGACTCACCAATCTATTGTCCAAAATAAATTTGAGATTTGACAAAAATTTGGGGCCCCGTTGGAAAGTAAAAAAAGGGAATGACAAGAAAAAATATTTTTCTGTTATGATTTTATATTTATTATGCTTATGGTGCAGTTAATGTTTCACCAAATAGCAAATGATACGTATTTATTTTTGTTAAAATGTTCACTGTTCACATTCTGGAAAAAATTGAAAATCTGACGGTAATATTATTAGGTATCTACTGGAAAACCGAAAAAAAATTGAGCTCCTTTTTTTGTCTAGGCAAATATATTAGCATTTCGGGACCCCCGTGAGGTTGGGGTATGCCCTTATGGTAAAGACAGTATTGGGTACATATTCCATAGTCAATTCAAATATGACTCTTTTATGTTGGACTCCTAACTCCTTTACCAATAAATTATGACTTCAGTTTGGAAATCATTCTTTTATTGCTTGTATCAATGGTTTCCCAATGACTTCATACAAATTTATCTCCATCAATTAGCCAATAATAGTTAACTGGCGATAATCAGAACTTCCTGTCATGCCAATAACTGATAAATCATACAATGCACACTGGATCATCCATTAAATTTAGCTTACAGCCAGATTTCAATATATATTCAACAATAAAAACACATATACAAAATTTCTTTGACTATTTGTGAGCATTTACAATTACTGCCAGATTAGTGGCTAGCAAAAGAGACTTAATAATATTGTTAAACACAGCAAAAATGCCAGTGCGTCAAAAAAACAACATTTACACTATCATCATCACTGAAGGGCACCACTGCTTAAAATATAAAAAAATTTAAAAATAATAAGATTTTATACACAACGGTCATCAAACATTCCCATATTCACCAAGGACTGTAACTTTTATAAATATATTACAAAGCTCTTAAAGGCCACAATGGTAGGAATATAAAATATTCAACACAGCAGCCCACATTCAGAATCACCAGAATTCTTGGAATGAAAAATAAAGTCTATGTAAGTAAACCTCGCTTGAAAAGGCTTGATGCTCCCAACCCGTATTCATAAATGCTATGATGATGGCTCTGGTACTTCCACAGCCTCAACACTAGATGAGCCAGCAAAGCCAAGCTTACTTGACACCACAACCAAAAAATTGAAAGACAAGAGAAGTGGAAATTTTAACTTGTAGTCTAACTGAACCACCTTGAACTGAAAATGAAAGAGAGGAAAAAGATAAAATATTACTGAGACAAATGTATGACACAAAATTCACAACTAACACTAAATAAGACATATTTGTTGCATTCATGGGCAAAAAAACTTCATCTTGATAAAACTGGATAGAAAGCTGAAACACTCCAAGACCATATATAGTGGCATTTTTTATGCATTTCCAACCCCTTCCCCTCTTTGGACATGTTCACTCTCTGTGGACTGTTTACCCAGCAAACTTAGCCGAGGCACACTCAACATGTGCACTAACAACATCATGCCAACAATGCCCACAACTCAAAATTGCATAAGCCAACCTCTTGCAGTACTACTTCTTGCCAGCAACTTCTGCCACATCTTCAGCCATGCTAGACCAGCTATCATTAACATAGCAGTTGGCACAAGAAGAATTCCAGGTCCTCACAGTCACTCAGGTCATTGCACAGAGGTTATGACACAGCTTTGTGCTGACAGAGACAGAAGCCTGTTCCTTTTGCTCCAATGGAAAGCTTCCACTCCATCTATGTACCCATCTCACTATTTCCTCCCCTCAAAGTCTACCAAACGTCTATATCCTAAGCTCACCCACTTCACCTCGACCTTGCTAAAAAAAACCCTCCTCAATCAACTAATTCCAGCCATCAACGGTCTCCATCTGGGACTAGATGTCCGGGAGCATATATCGTGCCAGAACTTGGCCATTTCTCTCAGAGCCTTGTCTTGCCAGAGTCTTGTACCATTAAAATTTTCCTTTCATGAAATATACTCGATGCTTTTAGTGTTGATTGGAATACTTGTTTCAGAGGTGCAGCGAGGGGGTGGGGTGTTTGGGGGTTAAACCCCCCCCCCCACCAGAGGAACTAAAAAATTGTGCATATAAATTATTGGTGTACATAATAAGGCAATTTTTTAAAGAGTTCAGAATTGTTTAAAACACTCCTCACCACTTGGTGGTAGTGAACAAAGGCATGTTAATAATGTCAATGGAGGCAGGCGATACTTGGTGGAATTAACACGTTCAAAGGAATGTTAATCTCAAATAACGCAGTGTACGACTTTCTTCAAGTCTCTTCTGTAAGTTTTTACCGCTATTACCACGGGATGTTGGGGATTGAATGAATAGTACAGATAAAGTTCGTCAACCATAGTGGCGTGCCACCAGCTACGGGGCTGCCAATCTTATCACGGTTACATTATGCTGATAGTACATACATTGTCAAAGAAAACAAACATAAAAATCAAGAACCATTGTTTTAATATTTACGTGCGAGTTTGCGAGCTGGACTGTACATTTTGTAAGTGTTGTTTTTTCTTCTGCACAACAGTCGGAACGCAAAGCTCATGTCCTGGAAAATTGGTTAGGTATCCATTAAAAAAATGGAATTATGCCAGGGAGGTTTTTCATAATCACGAAATGGCAAAGACCATGCTGATTCACTTCAAAAAGCAGGAATGTTTTTGGCCACAAACACAGAAGCAGTTCCATGCATTGAAAATGCATTAGATAGAGGGCATGTCATTCAAGTAAAGAAAAACAGAGAGCAGTTAAAGGCGATCATATCCACAACAATATTCCCTGCCAGAAGAGGTTTAGCGTTTCGTGGACATAGGGACTCTGGAACTCTTTTAATCAACGAACGTACTCAAAGGGCAGAGGGAAACTTCAAGGCTTTATGAAGATTCCGAGTTGAATCTGGTGATATTGTCTTAAAGGACACGTGGAAAATAAGGAGGAAATGCCACTTACATAAGTTAGCTGATTCAGAATGAGATAATCGCATCACTTAACGACATCATCTTGAAAACAACTTGTGGAGAAAGTAAATGATGCAAAATGGTTTTCAATTCTTGTTGATGAAACGACAGATGTGGGTACTGTTGCCCAAATGACGTTCCTTGTGCGATTTATAGAGAACGGAAAAGTCCATGAAGAGTTCTTTGAGTTCATTAACGTCACTGATATGACTGGAAAGGGACTAGATATTCAAAACCATAAACGGTCTGAATCTTCAACCAGAGTTCATGGTTGGACAAGGATACGATGGCACAGGGGCAATGAGTGAGCATATGAATGGAGTTCAGGCACCTATAAAGGAAAAGTACCCTAAAGCTTTGCATGTTCATTGCAGCTCACACTGCTTAAATCTCTGCATTTATGAAGGAAGGAAAAACTGAAGAGAATTTGCCCGACTCATTGGATTGAGCCCCATGACTCAGTGCAATCTTTTGTAGAGTTACTTCAACCTATGCTGTCAGCTTTAGACGAAATCAAAACCTGGACTGACAAAAAAGCTCCCCCTCAAGCTCAGTTTCTTTAAAGTGCTATTGAAAAATGTGACTTTCTGATGAGCCTCTTTGTCGTCGAGTATGTATTTTCACTGACATTGCCGTTAAGCTTGTACCTACAGAGAGAAAATCTTGACCTGGCAACTGCCATGAAGTCAACCATGACTGTAAAAAAGAAGTTAGAAGAGGCTCGCAATGAGGCAGGTAACACATTTTAATAAACACATTAAAAAAGAAGTTAGAAGAGGCTCGCAATGAGGCAGGTAACAGGCAGGGAAGCAACAATGAACACACAATGTTCCAATCGACTCAGTTGAGGAACACTTCAGAAGACCACTATTCATCCCTTTCTTCAAAAATATTATCCAGGCTTTTGACCAAAAATCTGAATCTCACCAGGGCACGTTAACATCTTTTCAGGGTTTGATACAAACCAGAATAGAAGAGAGTAGTTTTCAAGATGCATCTAGCATCACTAAACTCGCAGAGTGCATTGCAACAATGACCTCTTGCCTGTGGTTGATTCCTTACTTTCAATTTTGGCAACAATTCCAGTAACAACTTGTTCACCTGAAAGGTGATGATTTTCATCATTAAGGTTGCTGAAAAACTATTTGAGGAACATGACTTCGTAAGAGCACCTAAATGGACTAGCTCTGGCTTATATTCATGAGAGAATCGCTGTTACTGAGGAAGAAATCCTTGGCGAACTTGCTAAAATTTCAGGTAGACTTAACATTTCTTTGTAACTGTAAATAAACAGACTTTCTTACGGTTTGAAAACTTATCTTATTGTGCCTGTAGGTATACCTACAACCTAAGTATTTAAATAACACCTACTATCGCAGCAAAAAAGGTAGAATGCTGAACACTGGACTGAACGAAAGGTATTCGTACGAAATTCCGACGGAGCTCCAAAGAGCCGTGTAATATATCGTTTTACTTCTTGTTTATTTGACTACAAAATGCATCAATTGCATAGTGTGTAAGTGTAAAAGTTTAGCTCCTACGGTTTTAAGAAAAACACGCGAAAAACTAGGAGAACGGCAAAACAGTCGTCTTCTTCATGTCGTCATGGCCAAAATATTTCATTGGTTCACTTCATTATTTTTCTACGAAGAGGACGACATCTCCGCATTACAGATATTCTTTTAAAATTTTATTTTACCCATTCTTTGATTTTTTGAATGGCCGAAAGCTATATTTCAATTTCCGAGGTGTGGAAAAGTATATGAATATCGAAATTACGTATTCTTTATGGAAAAAATATTGCAAAACTTCTCATGTAAGGAAATTTTTATATTCTTCCCCTTACTTAAAATAAACGACAAAGAAGAAAATTGCCCCGCGGCAATGCTCACTGGATTGTGATCAGGGTTGAAGAACAAGTTTTAATAATTTGAACATATAAATAATGAAGAACATGTAATTTAAAACCAATGTAAATTACAGAAGTGCTAGCTAAAGATATGCACATAGACCAATTATTTTTTTTTGTTTAACCCTTTTGGCATGGAAATTACTGTAACACTTCGGCCCAGTTTTATATTGCATGGGTAACATTAATTACAAGATCGTATAGCCTTTTCATTTCCTTTAATTTAACTGAGAGTTTGGAATTGGTATGTTACATCAAACTGTCAGCTACTTGACATGAGCATTATTGATGGGAGTATTTACTTGGGTTTTCACACTGAGAAAATATTTAATGAGATCTTATAAACTGGCGAAAGCAAGAAGTCCGTGAGGTGCAAACAATCAGAGGCAGGAGAGGAAACTTCCTTAACTGCAAGCATCACTCTCTTGAGACTCCAAGGTGATCACATTGGTTCCTCAGTAGGCTTGCTTGCCTAATTTATCGACAACCATTTTTTCCCCCAACCATTTGCATGCTGTGGCTGATGTGGTGGAATTAATTTTTGTTATCACTTTCACTACAACGGAATAAGGTTTCCACATGTTGCATGGGTGATTCCCATGCATGCAGATAGACTGTGTCACAATGTTTTCCGCATTTGGATCTCCTCTCCATTGGAAAAGCCATCTTGATAGTTGGACAAAGGCTTGAAACCTTACAACACTCCCTAAGCAGCAATTACATTAATTTACAAACCATTAATAATAATTACATACATTGATTAAGTTTTGTTAGGTTATAAAAAACACTAATGTATTCACAGGTTTTTATTACATGTGACATGAAGTTACAATCAGCAATTTTTCAACATCATTTTCTGCAAGATGAACGCACCTGTCACACTGGCGGACAAATTTTAAATGCCCTCATTGTACAACTCAGTCATCAGGGAGTTAATCCATGGCAACGCTCAATGAAATAGTGACCAATTGTTGCTCCCCAAGTGGTCGGTGCGCGACAGATAGCCGGCATAGTCCCAGTGGTTAAACCATACATAAAGGGTGTAGGCACTAAAGAGTTAAAACTCAAATGTCACGGTAGTTAAAGAATACTTTTATTCACAATCAGTAAGGATACATGTAGAGCCTTCGGCTGCTTTGAAGTATCTCCCCTTTAGTTGAGGAATTCAAGGGTTTAAATACCATTTTGAGGCAGCCTATTTTAGGAGGGAAGAGGTGGGGGAGAACAAGGGGGTTGGGAGGCATCTATAGCACCCCCCCACCCCCCACGTGGCAAAGGGTTGGTTTCAAGCAAAACCATAACCATTTGAGGAGGTCCCTTACGTGGTATTTCCACATCCCAGGTGTGAAAACATTTTTGTGCTCACACTGTTTTGAGAAGACGTGAAGTGAACCCAAGTGCGATCATCCCATAAAAAAGTCATCCCCCGGACCTCCACCTAGATACCAGGGGAGGGGGATAATATGATTTCCTCCCCCGCATCTAAACCAAAGAGGAAGGGTAATGTGTTCTCGTTCCCAGATGTCTAGACAAGGGATGGACCACCTCTGTGTCCCAAGTACCTTACAGAATTCACATGAAGCCTATCGGCTAATTCCAAATGGGAAATGATCATGCTCCATACAGCCCAGATTTGGATCCTAGTCAATATAATCTATTTCTCAACTTGAAAAAATTGCTAGGGTCACAGCGGTTAACTGAAGATGAGGAGTTGGATGATAACACCAGTGCATGGCTAATCTTGCTGGATGTTATGTTGAAGTAGCTAAGAGTTTTAGCTTTCAATGTCAAAGGACAGGAAAAATCAGATATAAAAAAATATATGTAAATCCTCACCTCTTCTCCTTGGCCCAGGGAAAGTGGCATCACCTCAGTTTTCTGAGAGCTAACCACTTGAAGCTGCCCATCCAAGGATGCTACTGTTACCCTGCATGAAAAATAAAATGAGTTACAATTCTGCTCCATAAACTACAAAATGAACCATGGTGTCAAAGATATGAATTTTATAAGTTCACGGGAGCAATTTTACGTAAGATACATCTTCCAAATTATTTCATTGCAATGTGCTTTTGAAATAAAATGACGAGAAACAAACACGGAATGAAACACAAGGAAACTGACAACAGAAACTGCTGTTTCTCCTGTGCTTTCAAAAAAAAAGAAAATTAACTCACCATCATGTAGGCATTCTTAACGATTAATAATGTTCTCTCTGGATTAATGTGGTGGAACTTATACACGATGAAAGAGAACTCTTCGCAATTTTCAATTACGTAAAATACCAGTACTATTCCAGTCCAGTGGCGGATACAGAAAAAACTGAAGGGGGGGGCGCAAGTTATCGCGATGATTGTAGCTTTCAAACTGACTGCCTGGCAGCGACTCTGCTTCCCTTATTTATGTAGCTCGGTTGTTTCAAGAACATTCGGTGCCAGAATGTTCGCTTCCAGACTTCTAAGGAGTGTGAACAAATACAAACAGTAGAATATTCGCGATTTTTCTTGAACAAATGCCAGACAGAATAACGTATCGAGATCACTAGAATGTCCGCAACTTTTCTCGTAGGTTAGCTATCTATGTTCCAGACAGAAACGTATAAAATACGATGACGCGGACCCTCGCGCGTGCTACATACGAAAGTACAACTACTCGATAACTCGACTCAGAGTCGACTGAGGAAAGACGAACGAATAGCGTGCGGGCTCACTGGCAGGGGCGGCACGAGCGGCAATGCGAACGGCCCCGCAAGGGGGGGGCACGCACCCCCCGCGCCCCCCATATGTATCCGCCACTGTTCCAGTCCCAAAATCATCCATGAAACACTTGAAAAAAACTTGGTAATTTTCCACACTATATTATATTTCTGACCATACCAGTTTCAATGGTTTCAAATCATTATGTACTAAATATAGATACAACGTTTGGTTACAGGTAGTGATGGGTAAAGTACTGAAGAAATGTAATCTGGCTCAATTGCAAATACACTGGGAAATTTGTTACTCATTACAATTACAAATTACTCTTTGAAAAATAAATCAGTAGGATTACAAGTACAATTACAAATGCTTTTCATTTAGCTCCTGTAAATAACTAAAATTCAATATTGTAGCACAGATTTTTTTAAATATCATCTTTAATGCTAATCAGAGAGCTAATTGTTAAAATAATTTTGTTGGTAGTGCTGGCCAATAGAAGAGAGGTTGGCAGCATTGTGTTTTGTTTGTGTGATAGTCTACATAGCGTAGCAGTTGTATTCATTGCTAGTTGAGTGTAGAACTATGACTACTTTTGTGTAATGATTGTACACCGAAGTAATAAATCAGTCTTAAAAGTAGACTTCTAATAGGTTATGGGCCCAGACATGTAAGTAGAAGACCACTGTCTGCGAGTATAAGTTGCAAAGGAAGTAAATTTCGGTGACCCCACGAGAAAGAAATTGAAGCGCAAACGTGATCCAGCAAGATGTCGCATACAGAAGAGATTATTTAAATAAAACGACTAAATGGAGATAATTATCATACTTGGTCGTTGCGAGTTCAAGCAGCTTTGGTGGAGCGAAACTGCTGGAACGCAATCGAACCCGGATTCGAAGAAATTGAAGATTCGCAACTCAACGCTGAGCAAACGAGAGGAAATAAGAAGGCTCTATCATTCCTGTACCAGGCAGTATCAGACTCATATTTGGAGGATATCGGGAGTTGTACAAGAGCTCAGGAAGCGTGGAAAACATTGGAGGAAATAGACAGTACGTTCTCACTATTACACCTAGTGGTCATGCTTAAGGAAATGTCTACTGTGGAGAAAACAGATGACATGTCTATGCAGGAGTACATGGAAAAAATACAAGGTATACATAGGAAGCTGAATAAAGGAGGAATTAAGTTTGATGATAAAGTGGTAGCAATGTTTTATCTGGCTGGCTTACCACTGAATAAGTATGAAGGACTTGTTCGTAACTTGGAGCAAGGAGATGCCCTGTTGACGAGTAGGGCAGTAAAGGCGAAGTTGTTGCTAGAAGAAAAGCGGTTGAAAAGAAATTCGGAAATAAAGAATGATGAAGCACGGGTGTTAGCCGCAGTGAAGAAGGGACAACTTTATGCAAAGCAAAGGTACGAAAGCAATGAGCTTGAAAAAAGGAGAATTTATAGGCAGTCAGAGCCAGTAGGCGGACACAAGCAGAAGTTTTTCAAATGCTATTCATGCGGAAATAAAGGGCATATTGCTAAGAATTGTTTGGAATTTAAGGAGGAAATTGGATTGCAACCGAAAAGAGAGGAAACAAAACGTGTTACTACCGCTGTAAAGAGTGATTATAGAGTATTGTGCACGAGAAACCCACAGATACAACCAGGAAGGAATAAGTGGTTCATTGACTCTGGTGCCACAGATCACATGACACCCTACCGAGACCTTATTGACAATTTCTGTGAGATGAAGGGATCAGTGACTTTGGCAAATGGTGTCATGGTCGATGTGAAGGGAAGGGGTTCAGTGACAATAAAAACAACGGTTTCGTCAGGAGAATGGACTATTAAGTTTAGTGAGGTTTTATTTATTCCAGATTTGGACATCAATCTCATATCCATCAGCTGTTTGGCAAAAAAGGGAGTAAGGGAAATATTTTGTGAAGATAAGGCATCTGGAGTAGATGATGATGAAACTTTGTTTACAGCTTGCAAAGAAGGTGGTCTTTATGCTTTAGAGACAGAAATTACTGAGAGTCAAGGTAATAGAGCCACAGTAGCAAGAGCAAAAGAAGAAACGTCCATTTGGCACAGCCGGTTTGGTCATCTTAACCAGGAAGCACTGAAGAAAATCCCACACCTAAAAATCAAGGAAGACAAGGTACCCAAGATTTGTGACACGGGAAAATGACTATGAAGAGGGAAAGGGATTCAAGGGAAAATGACTATGAAGAGTTTCCCAAAATGTAGTAATCGAAAATCAAATAAAGTCCTTGAGTTAATTCACAGTGATGCCATGGGCAAAATTAATCCTAAATCGAGTGGAGGAGCCCAGTATATGGTCACTTTTAAAGATGATTATTCTCATTACGTGACTGTTGGATTCATGAATAAGAAGAATGAAGTATGTGGGCAGTTCCTACGATTTCAATCTGCTGCTGAAAACCTGCAAGAGAAGAGCATCAAGGCAATCCAAAGTGACAATGGAGGAGAATATATTGGAAGGGAAGTCCAGGAGCATTTAATGAGTTGCGGTATCCATCATAGAAAAACCACACCACACAGTCCACAACAAAATGGGGTTGCAGAGAGGCAGAATAGAATAATAATGGATATGGTAAGAAGTATGTTAATTGAGTCAGGTGCACCACATAGATTTTGGGCGGAAGCGGCAAATACAGCATGCTACATTCGGAATAGGAGCCCATAGACTGTGGAACCTTGCCAAAAACAAAGTAATTGTGAGAAGAGATGTGATATTTCAAGAAGACTCATTCCCATTTCGAGAAAGATATAAGGAAGGGGAAGGGCCATGCTCGAGTGCAAATGCAGAAACTGCAGTAATCATCCCTGTTCCTGATGAGAATGACGATGGGGATTGAGAAACCAACATTTTTGAGATGTCCGTCCCAGGGGAAGCAGTCGTGGCAGATGAAGATGATGTGGAGGAGAGTGAAGAGCGGTATGTACATCCTACCCATCCAGGGAGCCAGTCCCCACCAGCCGCGACCGTGAGGGAGCAAGTGGAGGCAACAATGCTGAGGAGATCCAGCAGGCCACGGAGAGCAACCCATTGCCAAGAATGCCACCTTTCAGCATCCCTGAATGATGATGAGGAGGTGAAGGAGGCATTGCCGGGACCAGGTACTGAGATGTGGTGGCAGGCCAGGGAACAAAAGGTAACAGTGAGGGAAGGAAGGGAAATTGTAGTGCCCAAAACTGTTAAAGAAGCTTTATCTGGCCCATGTGCAAAGAAGTGGAGGGAGGCTATGGAAGTTGAGATGCAGAATATGATTAAAAATGAAGTGTGGGAAATCGTCAAAAGACCGGTAAGCAAGAATGTTGTGGGAACCAGGTGGGTTTTCCAAATCAAGGGTGATGAACATGGTGAAATTGTTAGGTTCAAAGCACGAATTGTTGCACAAGGTTATTCACAGGTGCCAGGTATAGACTTCTATGACACCTACAGCCCTGTGTTGAGACGAAAATCAGTAAGAATTCTCATTGCATTAGCAGCAGAAAATCAGTGGGAAATTCGTCATTTAGATGTAAATTGTGCATATTTAAAGAGTCCAATTCATGATGAAGTGTATGTTGAACAACCAGAGGGGTTTGCTATGCACGGAATGTGTTCACAAAGTTTTGTTTGCAAATTGAAAAAAAGTTTGTACGGACTTCATCAATCAGGCAGAGAGTGGAACATGTGCATTGATAATTTCCTTAAAAAGTTGAAGTTGAGGGAGTGTATTTCAGAACCCTGTGTCTACACAGCAGATCACCTAATTGTTGGGGTGTATGTGGATGACTTACTAGTGATTGGGAGAGACAGTAAAGTTAAAATGTTCAAGTATGAGTTAAGTAAAGTACTTTCATTCAAAGATTTAGGGCAACCTGGTAATTTTTTATCCATGAGTGTATCAAGAGAAGGTGATATGATTAATATAAATCAGAGTAATTATATAAAGAAAGTGTTGAGAGAGTTCAAAATGGACAATGCCAAGGGTTGTTCTGCACCATTAATAGCAGGTTCGAATGTAATTCATGAAGGTGAAAATGCAAATGAACAGTTTAATCAAAAGGTGTATCAGTAAGCAATCGGTAGTTTACTCTACTTATCCAATTGTTCTAGGCCAGACCTAGCTTTTGCAGTTAGTAAATTGAGCCAGAAATGTAGTAATCCTGTCAGAAGTGATTGGAACTTGGTGAAACATGTTTTTCGCTATTTAATCAAGACAGAAGGTATCAGTTTATTCTTTTGCAGGAAAAATAAACCAGTTACAGTTTACACTGACGCAGATTGGGCAAATGAACTGGGGCGATTCTGATCTTCCACCAGTGGAAGACTGGTGGAAAGTTCCACCATTCGTTCATTGAACGACTCTTGATCCGTTAAATGAACGGCTCAATGACCCCCTCTGGAGAGCCGAACATCACAAACTTATGCCGATTTCCAACTTTCCGCGAAACCGCGAACAAAAAAATGTCAACCTTCCGCACGCTTACTTCCGTCGGAAAGTTTCCACCACGACACTAGCGCTGTTCCACCAAGTGGATGACGGGTGGAAGGGAAGCTTGACTTTCCACCAGTCATTGAACGAAGAACGATGTAGTGAACGATTCTCTGGTGGAAGGTGGAACATGTGACGTAGTGTCGGAAAGTCATGACGTTTTGGTGGAAACTAATGACGTTTTGGTGGAAAAGTTGAGCATCGGGAAAGCATCAGAATCAGGCCCCTGAAGGACAGAAAGAGTATCAGTGGTTATGTGATTTTTCTAGCAGGTGCTCCAATTATGTGGCAGAGTAAGAAACAAAGAGTGACAGCTACCTCAACAGTGGAAGCTGAGTACATAGCCATGTATGAAACTGTTAAAGAAGTGTTGTGGTTAAGACAATTTTTGATTGAAGTAAACCAGGAGAAGTATGTGTCTTCACCAATAAGAATCCTAGTGGACAATTTAGGAGCAATGTGTGTTGCAAAGAATAAAATCCTGTCTGACCGCACGAAACATATAGACGTGAAGTATCATGCAATCAGAGAAAGGGTACAATCTGGTATGATAGAGTTTCAATATGTTGAATCTGAGAATAACCTTGCTGATATTTTTACCAAACCTCTTCCAGGGCCTAAGACAAAAGAAATTGTCAAATTGTTTGGTATGAATTGACCAATGTGTTCAATAACTGGATAGAGTGTGTTTCATTAATTGGTAATTGATTACTCAGGAGTAGTATTTGTGTTGTATTATTGAGTTGTTCAAATGTGTAACACTTTAATTTACCTATTGTCCGTCAAGGGGAAGTGTTAAAATAATTTGGTTGGTAGTGCCGGCCAATAGAAGAGAGGTTGGCAGAATTGTGTTTTGTTTGTGTGATAGTCTACATAGCGTAGCAGTTGTATTCATTGTTAGTTGAGTGTAGAACTACGACTAATTTTGTGTAATGATTGTACACCGAAGTAATAAATCAGTCTTAAAAGTAGACTTCTAATACTAATCAGGGCCTTAAATGGTCAACATTTAAATATGCCAAAAAAATGTACGAATTATTTACATACCAATCATAACTTTCTGCGAGTGCCGCTAAAATCCTCATAACACTAATGGGTTTCTCAACTGCCAAGAATCCTAGCTTCACAAGGGGGAGAGATGATATAATTTACTTCCATAAATATTAATGCAAATATTGTCTCATCCAACCATAGCTAATCTCTTCGTTACATAATGATATAAGAGACAAGGCTAGTAGGTGCTGTGCATTCATAGGGGGAAACCATGGAAGGCAAAGCTGCTTCATGTCTGGCAAATGCAGAGCTAACACACTCATAAAATGCCTGTATAGTGTATTTTTGCATTGGAATATATGTATGTATACTATTTGCTCATGTGGTAAACCATTAGTCATACTTCCATGTCCAAGTAAGATCACATAAAAATCTTGTTATTATTACGCTTCAATTATGTACTAATCAGTCATTCAAAATTTTGAAACATATTGTTTATATAAGAACTTCTTCTCTTTTATCAACCACAGCATTATAGTAGAATATAATTTTTGGAGCATTGGTATTTTTCTTTAAAATAATCAACGCTCACATTAACATTACCAATGATTGTCATTTTTTTATTGACATCTTCAGGGCTTTGTCCTAAAAAGTGTGAGTCATGAACATAATGATGTAGAGAGAACCAGAATATCAAACATATTTTGCTTGGTAACATAAAACGTTTTATGTTACCAAGCAAAATATGTATGTCATTCTGGTCCTTGGTAAGGTCCTTGATAATGACATAAGTTGTCGAAACCTGGGTTGGTTCAATTAAAATTTTGTGGAATTGACAAAGTATATTTTTATTGGTCACCATGAATATTTAACTCCTTTATAATTCAACATTTGGTACCCTTCATAATTTGCTTTAAGTATAGCATTAGGATTTGGAAACTCTCAGTAGAATAGTAGCCTGCATTTTAGCCCTCAAAACCAAAGATCTATGGTCCCATTCTCAGTCCAGGAAATCGTCCATCCTTGAGGATAACCAATTAATATTTTTTGACAATCATGATGGCAGATGATGATGCACTATCCTCAAGAAAGTTAAAAATAATTATGCAGTGGTAATAGTAAAAAAAAAATATAAGTCAGGCTGGATTCTCATGAAATTTAAATACTCCTATGGCTCCAAAATGAGTCAAAATAATACCATATCCCTTGGCATTATCACTACATGCATACCTAGCTTAAAGATTTAGAGAAATGCCAGGAAATACTGACCTCAGGCAAAAACAACAACATGAACAGGCTAATTGACCAATATGTAGGTCTAAGGGCTAATAAAGGGAGAACACACTGATCACATACGTATCATTCCTATCTAAAAGCAAATGCATGCCACACTGTACCACTCACCTGATGAGAAGGTGCCTGCTGGGCTGGTGACTAAGCAGAGCGGTGCAGTCAGCTCGGTGATTTCGTTTGATCTTCAGCTTCCGGTTTGTGAGGTTCATGATGACATCGAGGCCAAAGTTAAAACCAGTCCACCTCCAGCAATGATGCCCTTCAGTCAAAATGGTGCGACCGCAACGCAAGCTCTCTTCCAGGAACTCAGCAGAGCTCACCTCCTTGGGTCTTCGTGAAAAAGGGAATGGAAGCTTAAGACCACCAACAACTTGAAGTAGTGTATTATAATCTTTTCTTTGATGCCTGAATGGGAAGTTCAAATGATTACACTCCATAATGTAGTGATATTTAATTCAAAATTTTAAAAAAATTATCAACAAAGTTAAAGAGAATTGTTAAAACTTAAAAATTGTCATCTCAACTGAACTTCATAGTCTCTTGAGAAGGTATTTCCTCTGCTGCCTTCTACTAGGGAACAGAAATCATGCCCCTTTGGGTATTTCAATAAGTTTTAGCATGGCATTTAACCATAGTTTGTGATGCCACATATTACTGTATTCCCCAAGCTCTCATGCAATAACGCATCATGAAGATACAAAACTCAACTTCTCTTACAGTAACTTCTGTAAGGAGTTTATCCAATAACAAGAACATTCTATGGGTTATTAATGTAGTTTTCAATAAAGTACTCAATTACTATCCAATTTTGCCTTAAACTAGAGTCCGGGCAACATTTGTCACAATGCTATTGAATGAACTCAATGATATACAAGACAGTAACTTTTGCATACCACACAATTGATAGAGATTTAAATTAACAATAGCTGTCTGAACTCCTTTAGCAGTTTGGAATTAGCCATACAGGCAGTCCCCGAGTTACATAATAGATGCGTTCTGACACTAGCGGCCTAAGTTGAAATTTACGGAAGTCGAAAAAAAAGGAGTCAAAAATTACTCCTTCGAAACTGAGTCCGTGCTCTCAAGATTATGGTCGATTCGGAAAAAATACAGGGAAGGCCAGCTCTTTCTAACATTACAGCACATGCACTCCTTGAAAGTAGACAACCAGCCTTCCAATTCCGTAACTTTCATAATTCCCGTCTTTTTTTGGGTAAGGTTGCCACTTACGTAAGTACGGATTTACGTAAGTTGAGTCTTACGTAACTCGGAGACTGTCTGTATTCTATTTCCACTAAGTTACCCCCATGTCTCAATGACTGAAAATTAAATCATTGTGATAGCTATTGTAATTAATGTTAAATTTCATACAGATTTACAATTAAATCCACAAATGGAACTCAGGTTTATCATTCAAGTTATGCTTCTGTTGTTCTATAGAATTTTTTTTAGGATTTATAGGCTATATGTTCGAATTTTTACATGCTCTTAATCGCCGGAATGCAGAGGTTGGTCATTTTCTAGGGCAATCAATTTGAACAATGTTTTATGAATGTAATTGTCAGTTCTAAGTCATACCGCACAAGAATTTTTTTTCATGGCCATTATAACCTCTTTTAAATAGTATTTTTTTATGCTGTAACAGAACTATCAAAAAGCTTTAATTTTATTTTTGCATGAATCAGGGGGGTTATTCTGTAATTTCACCTCATGGAACATGATGTCACGGATCGCTCCTTATATGGAGAATAGTGGAGTTGTAAACCGTGTACGCCAGATGGCAACACCATCGGCTAGTTCATTTCGGCCGAGAATGGTTCATTTCCCAGTTCTTTCAGTCGTTGAATTGAGCTTCCAAATCACCTGCTAAATGCTAGGCGATTTGGCACTGCTGTCATTTCTGAATTTTCAGAAATCCCGCAAAATTTACAAGGTGAGTTTGCTGTTATTGTGTTTGAAAAGTATGTACTTTGTATTTTTGTCCAAGTAACCTCTGTAACTTAATAGATTTTCTACTCTTACGTTTTTCCGAGTTCCATGATTGTCTTTTAAAGTCAACCCTCACGCTGCCATGGGTGAGTTCTTCACTCTGTGAGTTCTTCGATAGAGGTGTAGCTCAAATGGATCATTCATTTGAGTTGGTGCTCTTCTGAAATAGAGCTATTTCGGAAGTGGAATTACAGAATAACCCCCCAGGACAGGTAATATTTTTCTTAGAGTTCTTACATGTGTAGAAATGAAGCTTAGTTATACTAAACCACACACAATTGCACTTTTTACAGGATATTTCAATATATTGTTTCAAATCACGGGGTCATTGCAATTGTGTGTGATTTACTATGGATTCTTTCCACCATATAAAACCTGAATCTGTTGAAGCTTAGTTTTAAACTTAGACATACCCTTTATCCACACCCTGATCAATACGCAGCATTTGATACCACTGCTGCTCTATAACCGGCCCCAGCCATCGAGATGGAACAATGTTGTCAGAATGAATCACTTCAAGATCAATATGGTGATTGACTAGGTGTGGCAGCCTTAACTTTCCAAATGCTTTTTTATATGTCGCACCAGCATTGCTATCCAAAAATGCCTCTTGCCCTGAAATCAATAATTTCAATAATAAACAACTGCTGACACTAGAGCTATACCCAAATCTTTATGCATGCTTTGTGTAAGCATACTGGAGAGTGTGGTGTGGTTATGACGTATGAGGATAAAATGCAAGCACACTCAACAAATCTGTTGGATACCTTGCTATAAGCTTTAGAGAAGACCAAATGCCAGAGCTCCCAGTTTCCTCACTTCACTGGGGTCTCCAGAAAAGAGAATTTTTGGCCAAGGGCATTTATTGAATGCTTTGTCTCCACAAAGCACCTAATTCAGTCACAGCTTTGATTGATCGCACTGATTTTCATCATAAATTACTGACTTAACTCATAAAGCAATTAATACCACCAGGGAGAAATGCAGCAACGCATAGGATAAGATGGTGGGTTTTGGGAAATTTGTCTAGTTACAAATACTTTTGTGCCCTGCCCAAATTCGACGACAAAAGGCTCAGAAGAATCAGTTCAAAATTCTTGAAAACCTCAAGTAATGGCTAGCGTAGCATGGAAAGAGACACAATGGAAATGAATGTTGAAAGAGATATGATAAAGCCAATAAAATTCACAAATGACTACTCATGAATTTGGCAGTCACCTGGATTAGGTGACAGTTAGGCCAAAAGTTGAGTGCAAATTATATTGGAATAAGTTCAATCACTAATACATAGATCCATCTACATAATGAGATTCTCCAAAAGGAGAAAGGCTGTAATAAATGTGGGGGGCCATAAAATAATGCAGATGGAATAAATGGGAGTTTATTTATGAGAATGTGTTTAGTATCAACAACAAGGCATAGAACTGATTAGGCTTAGGAAGCATTCATGAACAAGTCATCAATGAGGAAAATTGTGAAAACTTAGAGAAAAGACTGGTTAAAAATTGAAGTCAGGCTGCAGCATTATTTGGTTCAAGAATTATTTTGCAAAAGCAGAAAGAGGGTGTGGGCAGACTGGAGGCTCTTGAGATTGGTGAGGGGCAGAGGGTGGAGCAGGAGAGCATGGTAGCAAGGAAGACTAAAGAGAAAAAGCTAAAGATGTTAGGGGAGAAAAGGATTTTGGTGGCTGAGATTTGAAGGCTGGAAAAATGGATTCAATTAATACTGAGAAAGAGCAGAAGAATGTTTAAGACAGCCACTTAGAGGATTTTGGGAAAGCATTAAAGATGGTGGAAGAAACCCTGAATATATGAAGACATAATGGGAGACAGAAGGTGTTAAGAGCTTAGGAGAGAGTGGAAGATGGGAAATAAATAGATATGATCAAGAAATATTTAAGATGATGCCAAAACAAGTGAATTGAAATTAGGGGCTTCGCAAAAAAAACCTGCAGTTGAATAGCAGGTATCAAATAATGAATACCCCGGTGAAAATAAACTGTGATGGACAGTGTGACAGAAGCATGAACACAGTGTGCATAGAATGTGACAAGAGCGTGATTACAGTGTGACCACAGAGTGAATACAGTGTGCTAAAAGCGTAAATTGGGACTCAAAAGCGTGCAGAAAGCGTGATAGACATTGTGATGGTACAGTGTGTGGACATTCTGCGCAGAGTTTGTACATTGTGTGCATAGTGTGAGGACACCATGAACACAGTGTGAGGACACTGTACACACAGTGTCCATACACTGTGACTAATACCCTCGTATAGTGTGCAACACATTGTGGTCACACTGTCCGTGACACTTGAAAGGGAGCACAGTGTGCACACAGTGTGCATACACTGTGACTAATACACTTGCACAGTGTGCAGCACATTGTTGTCACTGTCTGTCACAGTTTATTTTCATCAGGGTAATGCATGATCTTAAATAACCAGAGCATTTAAAATGCACAGGCATCCATAAACATACTCCGTCTTCTTTTAGTACACAATAAATAATAGAAATGAGCACAGCTAACAACTTACCCTTGCGACTTTGAAAGTACTTCTGAGCCTCAGGCAATCCATCGCTAAAATTTCCCTCCCAAATGGGATGCAATTGAAGGAATAGCCAAAATTTTAACATAATATAAACAGAGAATTCAGTCTGCATCACAAATAAATCAGGACTTCCGACCAATAGGCTCATTAAACTTGGGCTGAAAGAATTGAGATAAAAGGTTATATTTGCATATACTCACAGTTGAAGTCTCAAAATTAAAACATATAGAAACAGAATATTTAAAAGCAAACTTGTAAACTGCATTTTCGAATATTGTGTAAACTATTTTCAATAAATAACCTGATATCTCGAAGTTTCTTGGGAAAATCCATCATATTGCACAGTAAATTAACCTTCAGCCAATTTAGACATGCTTCTTTCACAAGTGGTACCCCATACTGACACGATGTATTGTAGTAACTAACTACAGTCTGAAATAAAACCTTTATGAGTCAGTACTTATATCAAATTTTACCATAAAGAGCGATTAAACTATTACAAATGCACACAAATACCTGAACATTCGTCGAATCCCTCATAATTTCGACACATTCCGTAATTATTCCATCCAACTGAAATAAAGTGGCAGCAGCAAGGACAGGAATAACTTCGGCAGGCTTTAACACGAACTCGTCTCGATAAAGCGACCCCAACACAACGAAGAGTGCTAAAAAATAAAAAGTCCATATTCATGTGTTCCTAATTCTAAATCATCAGTCCAATCAAAATTAATGACAGTGTAAACCTTACCGTCTAAATTGATGTTCGGGTCCTCTATTTGGATATTGACATGACTCTCCATTGACTCTTTCCAAGATCCAGAAAACATACTATTGAAGTACGGGCTCTGAATAGAAAATGTAATAAATTATGATTGGTAAAAGGATATATTGAGGACTTCACATAAGACAGCGTTTCTAAAGACTCACCTGGGCAAGGTAAACTTTATGGAGTTTCCACTCCTTGCCCAAAGCCACAACTGTGACATCGCTGTTGATGCCTTCTTTGAATAACGTCTGATAAATATAGTGAGCCGTTGTAACCAGCATTTTTCTGTAGTGGGCACGTCAGGGGTTAGTTAGGTAAAAGCATTTACATAACTAATCAGTCAGAATACACATCGAAAGAGCAGATACAACAAACACATATAACATAACTTTATTCTGGTTGCTTACCGTTTCGGAGTGTGCATTGCTTCATTTATCATTGGGTCCACTTCATCGTCCGATTCCTCATCTCTTTTCCTTTTCCTACCAATACTGCCTAAAATGCTTTTAGATAACCGCAATGGATACTCGATTGCCGGGCTGCTCCAATTACTTCCCATTATGAAAATTTTGCATTAAATCAAATAACTCACAAATACTCCGCCAAGATAGTAACGTCTAACATTACTCTGGAAACATACTTTGTTTGTAAACATTGGCAAACATTACCGACTCACGATCTGCGCAGGCGCAACCGGTGCAGCTTTTCGACCAACCGAATTTTTCGACTTTCTATTGGATGCTTTGTAACAGATTTGAAAAATTTAAGGAATGTCTCGTCATTACTATATTTAGAGTCAACATAATTCCCCCACATTTAGTTGGGTTCACCCTGTTTTTGTGCCAAATATAAATCGATTAATCTGTTCATAAGTTTTTCTTTCAATCCTTGGACTCGGTAAATTTCACTGTACGAAATTTTCAGCCTTCAGCGGCTTTTGATTAAGATTGTCTAAATTGGCAGCTATTAACTTGCTTCTTGGCCATTAAAAGAGGAAAGCATAATTATTATGAAAAATATCTCAAAACACCTACCAATCTGAAGGAATGGGATTACATTAACAGCTAATCACTACTTATAAAAGCTCACGATCCTTAATTTTTACATGGCGGTGAGATCATTCTTTGGTGAATAGAGTTTTTTTTATTCTTCCAAAAACTGCTAAAATTTCGCATAGCATAAATTGCATGGAAATAAATTATTACTTTGGAAGTTTATGAAATGGTGTAATCTTTCTATATGGATTTGCATCCATCTCACCTAATTTCGAATAAGATGGAGTAAGTTTGACCGAATAAGGCCTCTATTATATAAGGAAAAGTTAACATACAAGCGAATGAATAAAATTTGTTTAGTATGGAATATTATGTTTACACTTTTCCGAAAATCGAACACCCTGCCCGTTTGGCCTTGCGCCTGCGCTGCCCTTTCGTCGCTTAACAGCTGAAGTACGTATTGCGAATAAAAAATGGCAGGAGGCATTTGCGGGAATTTTGTGTCCAAGAAAATTAACAAAGTTCGTTGGAAACCACACTCTGATCTGGACGTTTCCGGATCTGATACCTTTATTTCTGGAAGCTGGGATGACTCGGTAAATGTTTTGCGTAGTATGATATTTTGGTTTGGTTTCAGCGTATTCGATCTACCGGTGCACTTGGATGACTACATTACTATTAATAATTTCGTATCTGTGCTTTACATCTTTTGTGGTGTACCATTTTCATTTTTACTGCCCGTAGTAACTATTTAACTGCTTGGAACTCTAACCATTCGTATGTCAAATTGTTTTGGCATTGATTTACTTATGTCCACATGAAGCACCACCCAGGTTAACTACTTGATATCCTATGCAGAAGTTACAATAATGATGTGCGAAATGCGCTGTTTTTAGGAGGGATAGGATACCAAGTGGACGCTTTAAGGGGAATAATGACTCAATGATTAATACCAAGCAGTTGCATGTTACATAGCTAAATGTAGCAGCCTCGTTACCATTTTTCTGTCTACCTTGGATGATTGATTAAGTGCAGTATATCATGTTGTCTTATTTAGGATAATGAATTGGCCTTGTGGCAATTATCTGATTCTGGAGACCAAGAAGGAGACCTCATCAAGCTCACTTCAATGCAGCATTTGGGGGATGTGACTGAACTCAAGGTATTTTTATATAGTTTTAGTGATTATTTCAAATTTTGTTAGTTTGAAGGTCAAGAATAAATGATGCAGGAATGGTTGCAATTTATATGGAATGTGACAGACTTGCTGGCTTCCTCTGCCATTATCATTGGTATTTAAACAAATTGTTGTGTCCCTGTGTCTCCACGTGAGATAATGGCAACGAATTAAAAGATACCCAGAGAGTTAAACGGCTACCTCCAGGGTAAATAGGGATTGATGGAGGTATTGGTATTATGTTGGAAATGGGTCAAGTGGCGCTCAGAGAACAACCCAAAATTTAATTTAAATGTAACAACAATTACAACAGTTAACAACCCATGCATTCTGTGCTCCACTAGAGGGGCCCAGTGTAAACATCTCTCTCCAATCTTGAGTCCATGACTACTTCTCTATTATCATCTCCCATCACTCCTGTTGGCCGCCATCTCCATTTTCCCCCACGAGATAACTCTACTCACTCAGTGACTCCCCTGCCTTAAATCCTGGTCCCTTCACTGTGGGAAAGGTCCCTTCTTTCTTCAGTCATGGTCAATATCAGATGACCACCATTCGTCTCTGTTCGTGATTTACAATGGATGAGGGTAGTCATACACAGTGAAATAAGTAGTAGGTCCAAGGACAGTCCTTGTCCGTGATTTTCCCAACTATAGGGGTTTGCTCTAACATTTATTATGTAATTCTCTCAAATGCTGAATGCCTTTTAAGTCATTCCTGTATTTTGCCTCCCTTCATATGGTCTGAAATTCATATTCTTCTCTTCCCTTACCCAATTTTAACCCTTAAGTTAGTTCCATCCTTTTCAATGGAATCTCTCAATAATGTAAACCTCCATTAAATTAGGTTCAACCATAACTATTTTAGGTCGTAATCTTTAAAAATATCAATCTGCCGACTACTATTACCATCTTAAATTTGTTTAAACATTAACAATGATCTCATTTTCCATCAAAGTAACTACAAAAAACAAATTTGTCTTTACTTGTTCCTGTTTCATACCCTCCGACTTCAAATCCATCCCTCCCTTCCCCTACCACGTAATTCCAATCATCCATTATTCAGAATTCATGATGAGGAAAAAACACAGTACAAACTCCACTATTTTTTGCAGACAGCAATAAAAAATAGTGGAATTTGTTCTGTTTTTTCTCATCATGAATTCTATCTTTAATTAATGTGAAGTATCACCTCAATCGATTAATTTGACCCATTATTCTGTTTTTCTTACCCAGGACTTCTCTAATTATCACTTCTAGCTGCTCATATACCCCATCTACCTCTACTTCCCCATGGTTACTTGTAGGCATTTACCCTAGACCAATTAAGAATTAGTTAGATGTGCTTTCATTTCTACCAAAAGTATCCTGTTGGCTAACCTGTTCAATGTTCACTGCCCTCTTCCCCATTTTTGCATTCAATACCGCAGCTACCCCACATTGGCTCTCATCTCCCCCACTATAAGTGATTGTTTAATTATCACTCCAATAGTCCCTGCTATCCCTCCATCTCACCTCACACTCCCCCTATGCTTCTGTTTTCCCTTTGACCCATTTCCTGTTTAATATTTTCTTGCTTCCCAGCACTAATCATTTTTCTAACCTTCCAGGTCCCTGCTTTTAATTGCTGCTTTTCTCCTCTTCTTTTCTTCTTATTCTTCTCTCTTGTAGTCCTTGTATCCTCTGATGACGTTGTTATGCAAGGACTTTGTGATATGGTGACCACAAAGGCCTTGCATCCCCCACTGCTGGGCACAACACTCGCTGTAGCGGGCAACATCCCGTAGTTTCTAGGATTCAGTTCCCCATTATCAACTTTCATGTTTAGGGTAATTGATTGTTGTCCCCATCCATGGTTCCCAATGGTATTTTTTGCGTGACACCATGGCGTGAACTACCTTTAGTCTGCCGCCTACCCTTCGACCTATGTATCTGGCATGGGTGTCCATTCCAGGAGCAGTAGTAATTGCCTCTGCCAGTCCAGTTATAGGGGTCATTGTAATGCTCCCATATCCATAATCAAGGTTATGGTCCATGGGAAGGGGCATCTTAAATATGTAATATTAATTGCAACATTCAATATCAGTCACCAATTTTATATATTAGTATATCTTGTGTTATTTTTACAGTTCATCAACTCAGAAAATTTTGTCTGCTCTTCATCATTTGGCTCCGTTAAACTTTTTCGTTTGGCTAAAAGTGGAATGAAATCATCATGGTCCATCATAGAGGAAATATGCTGGAATAGACTTCACCATTTTGAGTAAGTTTTTTTATTTCGATATTTATTTGTGATAATAGTCCTTATTTATTGATACTCATTTTTGTTATCTCTGGATACTAATTATGACTGATGATTTCTCGTAACTTGTGTTTAAAGTTATTTTTTATTGACTTATTTTCCAAAAAACAATGTGGTGTGGACTGGGGGGCTATCTAATAATGTTATTTATTGATAGTTTTATGCCAAATTTCTTCAAAAGTGTTCATCAAATGAAATTGTTTGCTTGTTTTGGGTTCATCTACTGATAACTTCCATACTCACACTGTGGAATTTGCCGATTATTATCAAATATGAATGGAAATGTGAATTGCAACTGCATTAGTATGAGTATGGCCCATAGTGATATAGTCCAGTCACGTTGAAATGGTCCTTCTCGGTGAACGGCGGGTGGATTTATGAATACCTACCCCACCTCCCGGCCTTACCTCCCCTTCTTTACTCTCTCACTCACACACTGGAGGAGAGGCAAAGAGTGTTGCCAGTTTTCCTTACACCGGCGAAGGGAACCTCCCGGAAGCGCACAAAACCGAGAGAGAACCAAAACGACAAGAGCTGGCAACTACAATGAAGTGACACTGGTACGGGAGACATGGTAGGGGAAGGAAGGAGCCTGGAGTGGGGGGTATGTAGAAATTCATGCGGAGGACCATTTCAACGTGGCAGGACTCTATCTCAGCTTGGTTGGCGTGCTCATTTTTAAATGTTCCTAGGGGAGCCCAAATGTTAAAGGAACAATAAAAAATGGGAGTGACATCATATATTTTTATTCATTTCCCACTACTTTACACCTGGGATAAATCTCTTGTAAGTGGAATTTCAAGCTTCAAGTTTTAAATATATGTTGTACCTGTGTATATCTTTGTATTCTGTAATTTACATACCTATTTTTATTAGCTCCCCCTACGAAGAAATTAAGTCCATAAAAGGCTGATTTTTGAGCGCAAATCCATTTTTGTTAGTTTCCAAAAGATAAAGTGTCTGTTCCATAATAATAATAGTTTTTATTTACTCAGGAACAATTCTGTCCTATGGAGCAATAGTTTCTTATGTATAATTCTTTGTTAGATAATCCATATATGTTATTACTTTAAAGTACCAAAGCTCTCAAGTTTGTGAATTTTCGCCTTCATACAGTTTCTTTAATCAAAAACCAGTTTTTTGTAGGAAATAAATGTTGACTTCAGATTCAATTCCAACGATACAGAAATGCAGAAGGTAACATAAGGAAATGCTTTCCATTATGTGTAAAATAGTATGGTTTCAGTATCTCTCCTCTGTCATAATTAGTTCTTGAGATATTAAGAATAGAGTAAACTTCAAAATTCTCAGAAAATCGCATATGCCATCATGGGAAAATAGCTGCCATGAGAAAACAAGGATTGATAATATTTTTGGATCATTTGACATGGAATGACCCAATAATTTCATTTTACATTTAATTGGAATAGGAGTTGAGATATACATTGTTTATTCCTGAGGAGTAACTGCTTTTGGGTGTTCCTCTGCGTGGTGTCCATTAATGACAACAGTTTCGGTAGCCATCCTGCTGGTGTTGGTTGGCGAAACAGTCGTCGTTAATGGACACCACACGTAGTAATACCACAAAGCAGTTGCTCTTTATGCTAAACACTGCAGAAACCATTTCAACAATTATTCATCTATATAAGAAAAGCCCTTGTCACTCACTCACTGACTCAGGAACGCTGTAATGGAGTCACAGTCACTTAAATTTTGAAATGCCCTTATTTGGTGGAGCTACAGTCACTTCAATTTTAAAATGCCGTTATTCAACTGCTTGCCAGAAATTTCATAAAAGCGAGAATCATTTCTGATTTGGCTCCGACTGAGACAACTCCCTTTCATCTTGTGACAACAACAATTTCCAGTGATTCCGGCATTTGCGATTACAATCAACGAGTTGCAGGGTCAGTCATTTGGCCACGTTGGACTTCAACTCCAAACAGGAGTATTATCACACGGACAACTGTACGTTGCTCTCTCTCACAAATAAACGGAAATGTAATTTCTTTAGTGTTGGAAATAAACTCATGATATCAAGTGTCATTTAATTTCTATATCTTCCTTGAATAAGTGGGAACCATGGGTGCATTATAAAACTTAGTTTATTATATAGCACTTGAAGTAGATGTGTGCCAGGAAGATAGTAAAATAACACTGTCTTAGAAAAATATCACCACTTTTGAGGAAAATAACCCCTTTCCACCAAATAATAACCTCACCTTTTGTAAGTCCCTAGTAATGTTTGATTTCCCTGGTTGGTCTATCTCTACATTTTTTTTTAATCAATGGCTTTGTGGTAACCCAATGAATTGTTAAAGGAGAACTTTATGACTAACCCATATAGGTTTGGTGCCACTGTTGATTGCTGTTTTATTTTGCAGTCATGCTAGTCCTTGGGAGAACTGTTCATGCACTGCATTTGCATCATATGTAGAAGATATAGTCACAGTTGGAGAAGACGGCAGAATGGTCCTTCTCACAGTTCATCAGAGGAAACCTGTTCGAGTTCTGGGTAAGCATGTGGTAACATTTCTTGGTTGTTTTTATTAAATGTTACATATCAGGCAAAAGTGAAAAAATTGTAGGAATGTACCATCAAACAGGTGCAATTAGTTTTTCTTCTTTGAGATCAGTGTTTTTCATCCCCCATCCATAACCACAGCATAAAGTGATGGAAAATTCACGATGTTTGTGCATTAGTCTGTGGCTTAAAAGTGTGCAGTGCCTAGAAAAACTTGTTAAGTTTCTTTTTTACCTTTTTTTCCTGGAATACACAAGTTGTAGACATGCCTCATTTCAGAGAAAAACATTGACATCAATGTGCTCCTAAGATGTGTCCTAATCTCATTTAATTTCACCCCACCGAATAAATGTACTAAGTTAAACTACATAGTGGATTTATTGATTGTGTGCTTTGGGACTACAAACAACTGCTCTATTTCCTTTTCAATCGAGATGAAGAGAGTGAATGTTTTCAAAGTAACGTCTCACAATGTGTTCCTAAGATTTTTCCCATGCTGATTGAATTTCACTCTGCTTAATAAATATGCATACCTTTTCTTGGTTTCATTGTATGGGTGCTTTTATTACCTTGGACGTATTTGAATTCTGTGCATAATCTTCAGTGTGTGAAATCTTCAACTTCCTAATGACTCCTTTTCCATTCATGTTTTAGATGGTGCTGATAGCTGTTCCCTGCATTGTATATGTTTCTTGAAGTACAATCAAGTAATCACTGGTAATTTAAGAGGGCAGCTTAAAGTCTGGGATTTTAGTTCGCCAAACAGCCACAAGCCAGTCTCAACATTTATGCTCTCTGGTGATCAAGTAAGTACAACATGGTACTTTTTATCTTTAAGGGAATATGGTGTACACTTATACTGATGATCACTGCTACATATTTGGTTTTGGGAAAGAGTTCAAGATGTGTATTTATTTGAGCTATATTTCTAATTCATTCTAAAATAATTATATAACAGTTCTTGCTTGTAGCCAATGTGTTATTTATCTCTCTTCGACCTGATGATGCCTGTAAAGTTCTGTGAAACATAGAAAGGTAGAGATCACTGGATCATCATCATTGAAACATGTGATTAAATGAAACACTTTGAAATTCCATGTAAAAACTTTAATCACGACCAGGAGTACCTGATGATTCCATGGTTGTGATTAAATTGTGTGTGTTACTGTAAAGTGTCTCATTTGTTCATGAATCTCTTTCATCAAGTATTGCAAGAAACTACCTCATCTTGAAACCTATGAACAAATTTTGAATTCTATGTTAGTGTTAGGTCTTAGATTCAGTGTATGCATTTTTTTTCATATACTGAATCTAAGACCTAATACTGACATATTAATTTCTTGAAAGTCGAGTATATGCTGCAACCTTATGGTCTGCTCTTTATTTACTTGCCAGGTCACTGCAATGTGCATTACTCAACATCCGACCCAGAAGCATGTTGTGCTGGTTGGAGGTGAGGATGGTTCTCTAACGGCGTGGGACTTGAGGCAGTCCAGATTTCCTGTGACTTTGTTGAATGCCCATCCTGATGCTGGTAAGAAGTGCATATTGTAGAAGTGATTGATAGGTATTGCTAGATATTTTAATGCAAGAAATTGAGTGGTTTTAATCAATGGCCATGGACATTTCAGCCAAGAATGATTTTCATCAGCTGTCCATATCAGGGGCCAGCTCATGAAAATTTTTGTTGCTTATTTTTTGTCCCAGTTCTTCAGTATAGATTGCACCTTTGTAGTTTGTCACATGATTTTTTGCTATGGATGTTTTTTCCACTACTCTCCGAGAAGAGTACCCTTTTTATGTTTTTATTGTATTCTATATTTGGCCGAAAATCTATTTGTGCTAGTAAAGGTAGCATGGGCACATTTCTATTATTCAGTGGAAGTCTGAGCAATGATATAGGGTTGTCCATTATCACGAAAAATTTATTGTATGAGCCAAGTCAATGTAATGTACGTATGCAAGTTGCTTGATAGTAAAGTGGGAGATTATGGCTGGCTGATTAATTTTCTGCAGCTGAGTTAATTTTTAAATTATAGAAAAGCTGAGAATCCATGAGAAGATCTCAACCCTGTAGAAAATGTATCGAACTACCTTAGATTTCCATGCACATACATGCTTGATGTTTCAAAGAAAAATTATTGGTGTACTGATGAGAGACTGCTAATTAAGACCTTAACTAATTAACTTATTGTAGTCTCAATCGTTAGGTGTATCCATTCAAGTATGTACATACATGCAAAAATTATTTTGAGCTGAAAATCTTAAATATAGTACATTTTTAGCACAAGGATTTAAAATATCATCCAATGAGCTGTGGCCTGATTATATTTCCTACTTTATTTCAGTGAATGAGGTTAAATTTCATCCAATGCAGCCAGAACACCTTTTCACATGCTCTGCAAGTGGTGAATTATGGCATTGGAACACATCTGCCATGTCCAGTGCCAGTGGTGCTGGAACACATTTGGGTCGAAGTGGAGTTGGTATGTATATATTTGGGGGGGGGGGGGGGGGGGGGGGGGGGGGGGGGGAAATGTCTGAGCGATGGATTTGATCATTGACAATCAAACATTTATGGAGGCTTCCACAGTATTATTCTGATGAAAATACAGAGTATACCTGGTATTTCCACAGTCCTGAATCAGGGTTTTCTTTACAAACTTTTAAATAGGTTTCAGTGCCCAATTTCAGGTCTGAAGACCGGGCCAGGTCTCTTCTGCTGTGTTATTTCTGACACAAAGATGGATTCTACAATGGCTCCCAAATATCATGAAAGAAACCCTTACTCAATATAGCACAAATTGTCAGCAGAGCTACAATATTAAGAAGTTACTCTCGCCAGTTAACCTATACTCCTTTACTAGGTAGGAGCAATGAAATTAGACTACTCACTTTGTTGGTTTATGTAGGACTCCTTCATTTCAGGTATTAGCATCCTCATTACAATAATAAATGCACGTGGCTGCTAGATGGGAGTGGCAGCTATACATCCACAACTTAGCTTGATATTCTCTTGAATAGGTTGCAGCACCTCAGACACTCTCAAGAACCTTATAAGAGGATGTCTATCTCCTACTTTGATCGTGTTATCAACGGCCACGAAAGAAATCAAGTTCCAACTAGAGGGGCTGCAACCGTGTGGGAGGCCAAGAATTTCTAGTCTTAAAATTATTGTGTTAAATGGCTGTTGTGGGGTGAGTTTGAGTGGAAGGAGCGAAGAAACTGTAGGAGAGGTCTGTATATGCTAGAGAAGCAACTGCTCGATCGCTGCGCCACGTACAGTGGATAAGAGGAAACTGCATTTTTTCACAAGATGGCGGAGAGGAAAAATCGCACTTCTCAGGTTTGAAAGTTTCCCATTCCTAGAGTAAATGATGCATTGTTGTGTTGAAAGTATTTAACAAATGCGCAAGGTTTGCATAATAAGTGAGGTGAATTTGGTTCCGATATCTCTGTTAAAAGTGGGTGAAATTACGAAAACGCTGGCGGGACGAAAGCTCACATTTACCGAGGCCTCCCTCGCAACACCAGCGCATTAACTGGCGACCCGTCATTTGAGCAAATAACGATCGGAAGCGCACCAAGATTTCCGTCCTCATTGTAAGGTTCATGGACACTCTAAAGAAAAACATCAAACCAAAAATAGACCTTGATTCTAAAGAACATACTATGTATCACCCTAACAGAAATCCCAGGAAAACCTTCCTTTCTCAATGAAAATAATAATCTAAAAATATTTGAGTTTCTATTCTATTTATAGAAACTCAAATATTTTTAGATTATTATTTTCATTGAGAAAGGAAGGTTTTCATGGGATTTCTGTTAGGGTGATAGTATGTTCTTTAGCATCAAGGTCTATTTTTGGTTTGATGGTTTTTCTTTAGTTATTAGCTGGATGAGGTATTTTAGTTTTCCGGATTCATAACTGTAGCATGATATGCAGAATAAAAATGCTGTTTTATGTTAATTGTAAATGATTCTGTATATACCACCCATTCCTCAAATGGATGGGCCCAAGATGGAATTCCTAAAATGCATGGGCCACTGTTCGGTGGAACATGATGCCTGTGGTGCACCTCCCGACAATCCCCCCTCGTCTCCCCTTCATTCATCCCAAACAACCAAAGTTTCTGGCAAGGACAATGTGATTTACCTGACCCTAACCCCAACCCTATATCCCATTCCCCCAATGACCCTCACTGACAAAACCCCCGCCCATAACTAGCAGCACATTTTTCCTGCCATTTTTATTTGGTTCCCCTTGGGTATTAATACTCAGCATTCAAAATGGCTGGTCAATGTACGTAGTCTTCGCTTGCCTGACAATACAACACTATTATTTCGTATCTATGAAAGTTAACACTGCACAAGATGATGTCTTGACATGCAAGAATTGTGAATAACATTCATTTCGAGTTCATATTTCACTTCATGCGATGGAATAAATGACTTTTCCTTATGATGTTCAAGTTTTGCAGACGATTCATCCTCGCTTGGGATATTTTAAGGTAAACAGTGAACCAAAAATACTGTTTATCTTGTATTCACACATTTATAGACACCGAGCAACATAGCACTGACTCTTGGTTATAGATGATGGCTGGAGAAACGATATGTATATTGAAAGCTTCAAATAATAGCTAAATATGGACTGGACTACCGCCATTTTCACTTGTAAAATCTTTGTCTACTTGTGGAGAATTTACGAGTCCTCTGTTTTCGTTTAAGAAACACTTGTCTCACTTGTAAAATCCGACTTGTAACTTGTGAACTTGTAGCTTTGAGAAACAGGCCCCTAATGATAATGTACCACAATGAAACCTAGGTTGTTAATACAACATTTTATGTGGATATTTTAAGTTATTCATTGTTATTGACATGAAACTGTTCCAAAGTTTTGCTCCAGACAATTAATTCTTCTATAGAATGATGGTGGCAACACATAATATGATGCTAAACTTTCGTGATTAATTTAGTAAATGCACCTCTTCCTAGCAAGTTAAATTCCTTTAGGCTCTAGAATAATAACTTGAATTGAAAAACAAATGGGGCGTACTGAAACCTTAGCATTATTTGCATTTGCTTTAACATCTTGTGTTAGAAAAATTGAGCCATTTTAGAACCTCTAATGCAGTGGTTCCCAACCGGTGTGCGTCGACACTTTAGGGTGCCGGCAAAATAGCTAGGGGTGCCGCAATGTTATTGCGGGAAAACAGAAAAGTTTATTGTGACCAACTTATGAATTGAATACCCTCACGCCCAACAGATGGTGACAGTAATCGAAGAACTTTTTCCAACTCGATTCCAGTAGTACACTACATATACCTGGAGATAAGTTTTTTTTTGGCATTAATTATTTGAAATTTAGAATTTTATAGCATTAACCCCTTCGCGTTGTTCTCAGTACGTGGTACGTCATCGGGTAGTCAGCCCTATATGGGGTTCTCAGTATGCCGTACGTCGCACTGCTTTCCCTGGGTTTATTTTTTTTTTATACCGTCAACGTGATTTCTGCTTATCTGTGGCTGCCCTTGGCCTCTAGGAAGATAATTCTTCCTAATCACTGCTTTGGACAACACAAAAAGGCCCTCTGTAAGCAAAACAAACCTAATAAGTTGGTCCTAATCGACTCGAATGGTCCGCTTATATGTGCTTCGTCGTCTGGTTTCTGTCCAACTTGCTTTCATGAGATGAGCACTATCTCACTTCTCTGGAGCCATGCATTCCCTCCTTCCCCTTTGTTTAGTATTGTGAGATGGGTGGTCAAAAGACCTGGACTCCCTTCACTCTCAGTTGCTAGCTTTCTTTCGTGAGAAGAAGGATATGAGGCCTTGTGAAAAACTCCCAATGTAATTTAAGGGGAGTAAGTTATTTTTAAGTGAAATAGAAATAGAGAATTTAGTGGAAAATGTGGATGAATGAAGTGTAGGGAGCATAGAATCTGGTAGTGCAAGTTCAAGTGAGGAAGACACTGATTTTTCTGTGGACATTCACGAAGATAGTGATAGTGAAGGCGAAAGTGAGATGCCAAAAAGTAATGACAATTGTCATTCCTCTTGGGTATGGGCTGATTTTGATGAGGACAGCATTCCTAAAAAAATTCCATTTTGTGGGGAAAGTGGACCAAAAGTTTTTGTGAATAATATTCTTGAGTCCTTTACGTATATTTTTGATATAAATCAAATTTTAAAAATTGTTCTCGAGACCAACAGATATGTAGATACGTACTTAGAAAGTCATACATTGACTTCGCGATCATGACCGAATCAATAGAAACCTGTAGGTGTTGGAGAGATTTATGTTTATTTAGGACTGATAATGTTGATGGGTGTTGTGCAAAAGCCGAGTATTCACTCGTATTTTTCACGAAATCCACTTCTGGAAACGGAAATTTTCCCCAAAACCATGTCTCAGGACAGGTTTGAAAGTATATCTAAATTTTTGCATTTTGTTGATAACGCTGAGCTTCATCATTATAGTGAAAACAAAAAGATTTTCAAAATTCAACCCGTTATTGATTATTTGAAGAATAAATTTCAAGAGTATATATTCTCCTTAGGAAAATATTGCATTTGATGAATCCCTCACATTATGGAAAGGACGCTGTCATTCAAACAATATATCCCTTTGAAAGCATCAAAATTTGGCATAAGAACCTTTGAGCTTTATGAGTCAGTTACCGGCTATTTGTGGAGTTCTATTGTTTATTCAGGTGCGTGTTCAACATTATCAGTTACTGAAACTCCTGATGGACTCAAAACATCTGCAATAGTAATAAAGTTAGTGCAACCTTTATTTGGAAAAGTCATTGTGGTTAGACAATTATTATAATTCACCTGCTTTAGCAAAATATTTTTTGAATTGCCGAACAAATGTTGCCGGAACTTTAAGGTTGTCTAGAAAAAACGTTCCAAAGGAGGTAAAAGCCGCAAAACTGAGGAATGGAGAGCATATTTCAAAAGTATGTGACAATATTATGGCCTTGAAATGGAAGGATAAAAAGCCAGTGTCGTTTATTTCAACCTTTCATAGCAATGCCTTTCGTGTAAAGGATGGAAAAGCCAAACCTGAGTGCATTCTAGAATACAATACGGCGATGGGAGGAGTAGATTTGAAAGACCAAAAGCTTCAGCCGTACTTATTAGAATGCAAAAAAACTAAGAAGTGGTACATAAAATTATTCAGGCGGTTATTTAATGTTTCTGTATATAATGCACTAATAATATACAATAGCTGTCAAAATAAGGTAGACCATCTGAACTTTCGCCTTGGACTAGTACAACAGCTCCTTGAAAAATACGGAGCTATTCCCCACCCTTCGACTGCCCGGAGAGCGCCCATAAACCCGTCACCACGCCGTTTAGTCGAACGGCACTTCATTGAAAAGATACCACCGACCTCGAAGAAGTCCAGGTCTCAAAGGAGATGCCAAGTGTTTTCTGCTTGAGGGAAAAGGAGAAATACTGTTAACTGGTGCCCAGACTGCAATGTGGGCCTGTGTTTAGAGTATTGTTTTAAAATATATCACACTAAACTCAGCTTCTAGAGCACAATTTCGGATCAAAGAAGCAAATGCAGGAGTGAAAAATTGAGACATGACATAAGTAAACTTTTTATGCATGAACTAAACATATAACTAAAACATAAATTTTTTTCTCAATTTTAAAAATAAAACCAAGGCAGTTATTAATTATTTTCGACAGAGATACGCAGAACGAAAAATTTTGAACATTTAAATACAGCGAGTAGGGCATAGACATATAAATTTTTGCTCCGGCTTGAAGGTTTAATTATTAGAAAATTAGGAAATAAATATAAAAATGTGGAAAATTGGATTTTTGGGATTGAAATGGTCACAAATGGAGGATTCTAGTCAAAATTATGGCACGCTGTTATGAATGGACTATTTGCAAGTTTTTCATGTAGTTTGTGAATGGATATGTTGATAAAAAGTGATATCTGAAGAGTAAGCAAAAAATATATATCCAAGCCTCTTGGCCTAGATCATTTTTTATTTAAACAGCATGAATCTTGGAGTTACTACCATAGACAAAAGGTGTTCATAATTATATTTTATTCCTAGTTTTGTTTGCTATATTGAAAATATAATTTTTGTCAGGGCTTAAGTTATGGACCGGTGCAGTCCTAGGCCAAATATTAGTTCTTGGAGACTACTATGTATGTACAATTAAAAATAAAGTAGGCCTAGGCCTAATGTGGATCAAATCTAGTGTTATTAGTCCCATTAGGGTACTGATTGGCCTCACTTCTCACTGATTGAAAGAAAGCATGGAACACGTTTCCATTGTAGTAGTTTTCATTTTTGTCCGCTTGTCGGTCAAGATCAGGTTGTATTTGCTGCAAAAACCTTCAGCATCCACGCTGTTAACTGGCGCCCAAATAGTTTGTAATGCTGGCACTGCAAATGATGGGTTCATCTCCTTCATGGCCATCAGGTCATTTGTATCAGGTCCGTCTCAAACTTGACTTGAAAGATGCCTATGGAAATATTGGTACCCCTCGACAAAGGCTACAATGGTTGTCAGAGGGAGGTCTAGCAAATAGATGCTCGGGAAGCAGATCAAGGCAGGGGGCAGCGGGCTGCTTGAAAACACGTTTTTTTTCGAAATCCCAGGCGTAAATATTTCGTTAATGAAAACGGAAAATGACAATTTGTAAAAATGTCTGAATTGTGGCCAAATTAGTGCCTATTTTGCTAAATAGCAATTATTTGCTCCAAAAGACTTATTTAGCAATAATTTGTAAAATAGAAAACCGCTTTAAATGATTCCAAATACTACAAAACATAAAGAATAATCATAAAAACATGTTTTTAAAAGAATCAATTTTTTTTTTAATTTTTCGTTTATGCAAAAATAACATATCTCTAAATTTACCTAAACTATACCATATTGTATGTTGGTTGGTGATTTTACTATTACAGTAGAAGCCCCAATTAACGTGTAGGGCATATAACGAGAATCTCAAATTTGCGAGGGATGGCCAAAGAACGATTTAAAACCCTATGATTTACGTGTAAAATAAATCGGTATTAGCGAGGACATCAACCAGCCTCCACTGGGGTCGTTTACTATTATGAGTGGCAAATGTCTGCTTCAATCTCAGCAAATGTTCACAAACTTGTGCTCATGTCCTCTGTCATTGAAATTATATGTCTAGCAATATTTTTTCCGCACAATTTGACGTTCAAATACACATTTCGGGCATTCACGGCATGCCCGTAGTCACACAATTAAATTCCTCGTAAGTCCATGCATTTCATTGTTCTTTTGTCATCCTCCCACTTTTTTATTAAGTTCAGTCCGACTGATACAACATCATGGCTGGGAATCGAAAGTTGTTGGATCTGAAAACTAAAATACGAATTATCAATGAATGAGAAAGTGGCGATGGGTCCAAAAGCGAGATAGCAAGGCGATTTGGCATATCATCCTCGACCTTATTCACAATTATGAAGAATAAGGAAAAATTTCATGCAGCAGTGCTTCAAGAAGGACGTCCAAACAGCCAGAAATATTTGCGGCCAGGAGAACATACGCAGTTAGAATCTGCCCATTTTTTCGTGGTTTTGCCAGCAGAGAGCAGCCTGAATTCCGGTAAATGGCCCATTGATAAAGGCATGAATATACATATGGATTCTAAACTTGCACCCAGTGGGTGTTGCCAAACATTCCGCATGCACCGAAAAATCAGGACCAAGCAGATTGTAGCGCCGCCACTTTAGAGGAGGTGGTTCTAATAAGGGAAGGCAGTGATTCAAATGGAGATACTGGATATAAAGGTACCGGAATTGGCCTCCCTATTAACACCGGCCATTTTTGGCACACACAAATGAACCATGCCGAAGGAAAGGCCGTGATTCAAATGGAGGTACTGGAAATAAAGGTACCGGAATTGGCCTCCCAATTAAACCGGCCATTTTTGACACACAGAAGCCGAACTATGCCGACTGCAGGGCAACCTATCTTTTCTTTTGTAATTGTTTCAAAGATTATAAATATTGAAAACAGGTCAAGGATGATTCATTTCAATATGCAAGAAAGGTATGTAGTATAAATCATACGTCTACCTCGCAGCAGGGATTGTAGTCACTATTCATTGTATTCATTATCAACAAGTTCCCGCTAGATGTAAGCACAGCAAAAGATATTATGTGTATCGTGATGGAATTCATTTAGGAACTTACAACCTTCGGAACTTTCTGCCTCGCGCTCGAAACTCACAGCAAATCACAATAATGGTAATCATGGAATACCTAAAAAATAGTGAGCCATAAAAATGTTGATGTGCCCTGCCACCTAGCGGCTGTAATGTGCACTATCGCTTGAAAAATACGTGTTTCATGGGAGCCAACACGGTCGTATATACCACGGGAGCCAATACCATATTCTCTAGTGGTAAAAAGTTTCACATCTTATCTAAACGCAGTTGATCCTTGCAAGTCCGCAATGTGTTCCCGCTCCATGCTTACAACTGTCATATGTGGACTTGCTTGTAACAATGATGTTTCCATTAATTCAAGAGAGTATTCCACGCATAATTATTGAAAAATAACACAAACAAAAGTATACTGTTTAGGGCGAATCATAAATGCTGGTGATTTTGAGCTCAATGATTCCGAAAAGCCGAAGTCAACTGTTTTCTGAGGCGATCTTACAGACGTTAAAGTCCTCTCCTTTATTTCCACTATTTAACTGGAGAAGATAGCAGCCCGGTGCTTTCGTGAAACCAAATCCCCGTAGGTAATATCTTGGTCATTAAGTTATCTAGCATTTTTGCAAATTTCTATTAACAGAACTTTCTCCGAACCATATATCCGTTTTTATATACTTTTTAGGGAAGTAGAGGGCATGAAATTTTTTCTCGTTTCCGAAGTGTTTGCCATTTATAGTCAGTTGCATTGCTATTACTTGCAGCTGCTACATATGTGGCATACCCAAAACATCGGGGCAATAACAACACAGCAATGCACAGTACAGTACATGTGTTTTGAAGTGTCAAAATTAGACGTTTAATATTCCAGTGTATGACATCCAACATGGAATTTGATGTCATCAAAAGTGAATACGATCATAAGTAATTGAAGTGCTCGAAAATATGATTTTTATTAGCTATCTCAATAGAGTGTTTTCGCCACTCACCAGAAATTCCCACAATAATGGCTAAATCAGCATTACAGTTGTAGGAATTGGCTGAGGAGTGATTATTAATCATCTTCGGTATGAACGAGAGTTCCATTTAGCGAGTTATTTTTCAGATCCCAAGAGCTCTCGCTATATAGGGCTTCTACTGTACCTTACTTAAATAAATAAAATAAAATTGAGAAATGTTTATTTAAGTATAAAGTCAACATTTTTCTGATGCATATTCCACTCTAATTAATTAATATTTTTTAAATAAAAAAATCGAAGAAGGGTGCTCCAACATTGTAACCTCAGTCTGAAGGGTGCCACAAACCTCAAAGGGCTGGGAATCGCTGCTCTAATGCATGTGCTTCGTTTGAAATATTGAGGTATTGTTATTGATTACTGTATGTGTAATGTCACGATTATAAAAATTCCCATATCTTGTGAAAATTATGCAGTGAATTGCATGGTTTTAGTCCCTAATTTAAGATTTTTGTTCATTTGTTTTATTGATGTATTTCAGGTGCTTCAATGTCTGAGGTGGATGGAGCTGGGTGGCTGGGGGGAGAAGCATCCAAGCATCGTTTAGAAGTATTTTCCCTAATTCCCGCTTTGCATATGCCCATCAACTCACTTGATGTTGACAGGGATAGTTTAGTGTGTGGATGTGACAATGAAGCGATCTACTTACTGTCTAATATCACTTTGTAAATATGAAAGCGATGGAATTTTGTGGCATTCCAGTGGACATTTTCTCTTATAAATGGAAATTGCATCAATTACACAAGTGCTCTCCTTCTGTTTGAATAATATAAGCTGTTAATCAGAAGGCTTGTGCATTCTTAAATGCGTGTGTGACTTAACTGGTGGATTTTGAGATTCTCTCAGTGGAAAGTGAGTGTGTGAAGTCAACTTGGTGAAGTAACGAGTCTGTAAATTGTGTGTGGACCATCGGTAGATCATGTTTCCTTTGGAAAATGTCTACAGTCATCCTTTAGATCTACAAAAAAGTTTTTAGTTCCATGTATTTTTATGTGATTTCCTGATCTTGTTCATCAAATGTCTGGTATTTTGATTACATTTTTTATGTACAATGCATCAGAATACAGTACATTTTTATTTAATGTGGTTTCAATGGAACTACCGAACTTCACAGTGTATAAGATGCTCTTTTTTCCAAAATAATGGCCTAAAAAATCACCCTCGGGTATTACATGTGAAGGCAAGTCCGATGCTCTCTGCTGGTGGCAAATTTTACCTTGGATGGTTAGTACTTGAATTATTATTATTTACTAAAAAGATGATGATGTTGTGATTATTTTAATCGGTACCTACTATTGAACTGTACTATACCTCACCTGGTATGTTTTTTATAATGATTTTTACTGGCATGTGTTACCTCTTGGATGTCTGTCATCAATGCCCTTCAATTGTAGGTCGGCAATTTTTATTTACATTCGGAGAACTACATAGAGGTTGATACTATGTTTGGAGAAACTAATGAAAGTTATGAACTACCAACTGTAAATTATCTTGAACATTAATCATCCTACGTAATCTTTCTATTTGGTTCTTCTTCATAATTATGAATTAAATTTAACACTAATTAAAAAAGGTTTTACAGAAAATCTTTTGAGAAACCACTAAGAACAGGGAAAAACGTATCAGAAAAAAACAGCCTAGTTAAAAATCTCACTGTGAAGCGATTTGCACCAAGGGTGACTCATTGCAAACTTCCTTTTTTTCTTTTTTTTTTCAAAACAAACTTTCGAACTGCAGAGGGGTCATGAATCATGCTGGGTTTTTCAAGACCTTTCCATGTTTGATGATTCTATTAATAGATAAAGAACTGAAGAAGAAACCAGTGTGACTTTGGACGAAGGGAGTTGTTATTCCCTGTACGTCACAAGCTGAGTTATTTCAATTGGAATTGATACTGTTAGAGTCAAACCATATTATGTTCTTGCAAAAGATAAGGCAAGTACATTAAGGTAATGATGAGTATCTGAAATAGATAGTTTGCTTTTGGATACCGAATCTTAAGTCATCGTGGGTTGGGCACTAGAGTGCTCTCAATAAAAAATATTCTTTGTCATAAATATTTTTTAGGCAATTAATGCTTTACTGTATCTTTTGGGCGAATGCAGGGTTTATTATCCCATGATTAAAGAGGATTTTAGATTTCCGCAATGGTCAAAATAATAGTTTATTTATTTCCACAATCCTACAAACAGCACCATTGGCCTTCAATATCAGGTGTATGAACAACAGTAGACGAGCACAAACACCCCAGACCTCAGTAGTGGAAAAAGCTACACATGTGGGACTCGAACCTGCAACCCTTATAAGCAGGATTAGGATTAGCAGGCAAGGACAACCCCATTGCCACCAGGGATACCATATTCTTTCTAATAAAATATTTCTTCTTTTTGGTGTTCCATTCCCAAATGTAATTTTGTATGGAAAATTCTTCAAATCAGAGGTAAAAAAAAACTTGAGCTGGGAGCTACTCCCTATTTGATTCCTTAATTTCACTTCTGCCACATCTAACACTTCCTCCTCCTGTTTTTCTACTGACTGCTTACTCTTTCCATCCATCATCCTCGCATCTCAAAAGCTGCAGTCTACCCTCATCTTCCTTGGGTATACAGTGGCGAAGTTGCCTAGATTCAGCGTCGTAGCTAGGGGGCGGGCGGGTGGCTGCCAGGGGCGCAACCAGTAGCGTAGTCAGGAGGGGGTGCCCCCCCCCCGCCCCATGTTCTGGCGCCACTAATATTGTGAATGTTTTCACTCTAAGTCTCAAATACATATAAATAAATGTGTATAGTGTCAATTGCCATATTTTGTACAAACCCATCTGCCTATTGCATCACCAAAATTTGTAATGTATAGTAAACTGGTTAATTTATGAGTCTGCGCCCCCTAAAAATTTTCTGCCTCCCCCCCGCCCTCCCAGACCCAAAACCTGGATATGCCACTGGGCGTAACCCTCAGGGGACCCACTTTGCACACCCACAGCCTGCGGGCCACCGCAGCGTGCTGAGGCACAGGCAAACAAAATTAAAACATGATACTATTTCACATTTTAAAAAATTGCATTTGATTACGATAGGCGCCCCTAACTTAACACACAAAATCATTGGCCGTTCTTCCACTATCCGGCACACGCTGACCAAAGCGGCCGGGCAGTGCGCCAGAAAAGTAAATTAAGAGATTTTATAATGCCTAAATGAACAAACTCATATTGCATTGTTTCCATTCCTACATTATAGTAAGTAAGAACTAATTTTATGCTTAAATATATACATTCCTTAAATTACCTTTTCAAAGTTATTGTGTTGTTTCTCTACCTAGAAAAGAAGTCTTAAGGGGTGCAAAATTAAAATCTGGCCAGGGGCGCTCATGAACATTGCTACGACGCTGCCTATTATAGTAGGTTATTAAGTTATGCATTTTTTCCTTTTAATGTATCCCCTTGGGTTGTTTTTTCAGTGCACATATGCAATTAAATTTTCTATTCATAAATTTAAAGAGAATAATCTTTTTAATAAGATGAGAATGGACGCTGGCAATTCAATCGAATGTTAGAGAGATAGGACATTTTGAATTTCTATTCTTGGAGTGAGTTTGAGAATCTCCTGTTCCACCTAACGAATTATTTGCGTATCATGTAGGCTTTCGTAGCTTTGTTCTGAAGCAGGATTTTCTGGGTGTTTCGCTGCTTCGAGTCTTCATTGTGATTAATTCGTTCCAGGGTTGTTTCATCTCGCTTCCTTGAGAAACCAACCTGAGGCAAAATTTGACAATGGCTAAGATTGCCGAAGAGACAGCGAGTCTCCCTGAGCTCCGTCTTTTTCCGCCTTTGCCATCCTCCACACTTTGACCTGAAGATGAAACCTGTAATGCCTCCGAAACGTCGTCATCACAATGAAGACTCGACGCAACGAATTGTTTTGAATCAAGTTTCCATAAATTGATCAAACACAGTATCTGGTTTATGTTGGCGATAAGTTAAATATTTTGTTTCACTGCAGTTTTATGCTGTTCAAGACGTTTGTTCAAGTTTGGAAAACCGATATCACGCACTAAATGCTAATCCTGTTGTGCAGTTCGTATCAGCGCTGAATATTCGTCGAATGCTCCTCTTTTGTTTGGTAGTTTTGAATCCCATGAGAGTTTTGTCGCCCGCCGCACGTTAACAAGCAGTGTGGTTGTACAAGTACAGTTTTCAGGAAGTGATTAACGATTCTTTGGTAGTAAGGCCGTTTTGCACGTGGAATTTATGAGGGAAAACGTTTCAAGATCGGGCGTGTGAATGAAAAAGACTCATCAAAGCGACCAGAGGGATCGGTGTCATTTTTCGCGTTATGCGGCACATGTTGGAAAGGTACTGTCCTTTTGTTTTATTTTTATGGTATAGTTCACCTTTATTTATGGTGTGAATAATCGTTGGCTTGCATTTGAAATGTGTATTTATGGTAGTCTAATGCAGGGGTAGATTACGGCTCACTGGTGCCCTAAGCACTGACCAATCTTGGTGCTCCCCTCCTTTCCAGACTGACCCCATCCATTTCAGTTGTTGACCTGTCTGACCATATGCAGAGCAGGTTGTAGCAATACAAACATTTATTCATATGATGACACATTATACTGGATAAACTAAGTCAAGCTTGGGAAACGTAAAGTTTTATAAAAATTCGACACAACATCCATTTTCAAGGGCGTACCTAACCAGGAAAAGCTCTTGGTGTGGGGGGGGGGGCGATTAGTATTTGTGGCCCTCCCCTCGGCGACTCTTACCAGTGATGATCGCCACAGTTCCTTCGAGAAGGACTTCGCATACAACTCGTCAAAACCGATTACGTGCACTTGATTTGCATTTATCAAAATTTGAATGTAGGATATTGAAATTTAGCTTTTTCTCCATTGTTGTTGGGGGGGGGGGGGGCGATCGCTCCTATCGCCCCTCCCCTGGTTACGCCCTTAATTTTAACATCTCACAAGTTAAATAATCAAATTTCCAATTTTCATGACCGGATAGGTATATTTTTCTTCATTTAATTTTAGTAAAATCACCGATAACATTCTCGAAATTAATACTTCGCAGAATTTCTGCTTCAATTTCATTTTTTGCATTTCTGCTTTCTGCTGTGAAAATACACGGTGAGTCGAGTTTCTTGAATCATAACTGATCTACTTAGGGTTTTTACACATTTCAGCGGTGAGAAGTGTAGTTCACTGCTGCAGCAGTGCCTCCTCTTACAGGAGGCGCAATTTGATGTACATAAATTGCGAGAACACGAGCATAGAATTAGAGCAGGGGCTATTTTCCCATCTCTCGTTAATGTATTTGCGCATGAATACTTGCAATTCACCTAAGATGAGTGTAGGGGAAACGGGGCATGACGAAGACGATTGTACATTCACTCATGCCTGCGTTATTCAAAGCTTCGGAAGCAACTTTGCGACAATTTACTCAAATGACAGTTTTCTTCCATTTATAGTTTTCGTGCATGATATCAGTAACACATTATTATGCTATTTTAAATTACTGGTTAAAGTAGATTTCAATGGACGTGAGTAATTTTTCTCCAGATTTGTTCATGTGCAGGGCCCTTTCTACCGATAACATTTCTTTCTTCATGTTAGTATGCGTCCTACCTCTCTTCATCCCGTCCATAAAACTGATTATCTTCCTTCTTCTCCCCCGCTTACCCAACATCCTCCCCTATGTCACAGTCTTAAGCCCGTCGCCCTTCATTACCTCCTCCAACCACCTACTTTGCCTCTTCCTAATCACATTCAGATAGGGCCGTATTTACCATATGGCGTACCAGGCGGCCGCCGGGGGCTTCGCGAGCGCTGAATGTTCTTTCATGTTCATTCTAGTTTCTGCCGCGGGCCTCAGAGGTCTTAAAGACGTCCCTGCACACAGAAGTTTCCTTCCCTCACTAGCCATATCAAGCACTTTGGCGTTTGTCTTCCTTTCCGTCCACCGCACCTTCTCCATCCTCACCCACATCTTGATCGCCTGCAGCCTATCCTCGTCCTTCTTTCTTAGACTCCGCGTTTTTGTCCCATACAACGCTACACTCCTTATGCCATTTAGAAATATGAATGAAATATTTTATTACTGACGGAACTAAAAAATTTCTTCACCAGCCTCTTCTTCATATCCTTACCCAAGGTCCCCGTCATCAGCTCCCTTCTATTAAGAACGCTTCCTTCGCTAGCGCTACTCTCCCTCTGATGTGTTTGCGACTAGCAATAAGCCCATTTTCTTATTACGTACTATCCAATTAATTAAATTGCTCTACTTGCTCAAATACTCGGGAAAATGGGTAGGTATAGATTGATGAGATAGGAGACTTATCCGAAACTTACGTATAGCCCAGAGGGCACAGGTGAGGATGGCCGACAGTGAATCGGGGTGGGTCAGTGATATGTCGCGGGGTAAGGCAAGAGTGCCTGTTGTTGCCTTTGCTGTTAAACATTATGCTGAGGAAATAGTTCGAGATGCATGGGAAGAGCTAGATGTGTGAATCAAAGTAGCATAACTTTAGAGCATCATAACTTCTACCAGCTACTACAGCATAAATGCAACACTCACCTGGATGATCCGACTATTCCTCACAATTTAGAATGCAAACTCAAAAGACGAAAGTTACCTGCGCAGTTTCACCAACGTTACATCGACGAATAAAAACGCTGTGGCTAATTTCGTTGCTGAGTTATTTTCTTAAACGCTCCGAGTATTACCAAGTTTCTATGTTTATGCACAAAGAAAGCAAAGCATCATCAAACAATGTATAATCAACTAATGCATCTTTCATTTTTACAATTTCGATAGTAAACGCTATTCACAAGGCTGCCAAACGTATGTTATGAACTCGATGTCGGAAGACTTTCTGTTGCCACTTAAGGAACAAAAAAAACAGTTATTGAAAATCAGGCGGCATGTGTGACAAGTAATCACAGAAGGGAACGAGGTAGTAAAACTTTTACGGAAATTTACTTACTATGTACATACATTAAAAAAATTAAAGCAGCGTCATCATGGCAGCAAACATACGCCCTGTTACTTACGAAAACACTAAACAATATTTTAAATACCATGATTCGATGGAATGTACTGATCTAGCAAAGAAATTAATGGAAAGTATGTAATGTTATCACGATCATATGATGCAATCTGACCATCTTGGGTTATTCGGTCACATGATTCGCTTCACTAGCCGACATTGAACGTGTTTACTGCATTTTTTACGGTCAACTTCGCAATTATCTAGGACGTACTGCAGAGGTAGATAGGGCCCTGCTAGTGTATACATCCGGAGGATTTTCTCCGACGCTCAATTATAATAATAAGAACCTACCTTTGACCGATGTATTACTTTAATGAATGCACTTGCTCCAGTTTGTGCCCTCCTACTTTGATGATCAGCCTCACTTTCGTTGTCCTAGAGAATCTCATTACTTTTGTTTTATGTATGTATGATGATTTGTCTTCATTCCGTATTTACCACACGGGTTGTCGAATGCTTGCAATCACTTCGATGATCGGCCAACCAACTTAAACGCATAAATTATATTTTATTTTTATCTAATGAGAAACGTAAATTCCGTATGGATAAAAATTTCATTCCATCTACGAAGTACCGTGCCAGCCACCTTCAAGGTGCGTGGCACGGGGTGATTCCACTACAGGCATGCAATGCAATACACGTCCCGGGTCAAGATCTATCACCATGAATGTTTTACTATGTGATTTTCCAACCATTTAATTCTGATCCCATTGACTTTTCTTTGTGTCTGCTTGCCGGATCATTGAAATTCTTCTCAGCATTAAGATATTTGTTGAGAAGGTCGAAAAGTGAAAATGAGAACTATAAAGACTTGTTTTCAATGTATTTAAAAATATAAATTCTAATTTTTCGTTCAAATTATGGTGTATTGGGGAATTGGGGTGTAAATGATTAATCTACCGCAGGTTACGATTAAATTAGGAATTGTTATGCTCTACGAAAAAATACGCTTTTGAATGGCTCTGCACTTAACTCAAATGAATCCGTGAAAATGGCGATTTCGACCTTAAAAAAACTGTGAATAACCGTGAATTTGACTAAATTGAACTAGTGGACTCCCTGAGTCAATAAGTTTCGCTCCACTGACGTATCTTCAGGAATCTTTACAATTGGCGTATTCCTTAGTGAATGACTGCACGAGCCTTTTTATGTTTCGGCCCGGTCCAGACCATATTGCCCCGCTTCCCATGGAAATTACCATTTTCCCCCCTCTGGGCCCATATGGGCATACAGGCATTATATGTATAAAAATCACAGCAATGCTTCAAATATCATCATCTTAGGGTGCTCTGCCATTCAGCAGGTCCTTGGCGTTCTCTTCCTACAGTTTCCTCTCCAAAGCTAATCTCTTCAATTCACCATATCCATCTCTTCCCTTCAGTCCATCCAACATCTTTGTACGTCTCCTTCCCATTCTGCTCCTTCCCTATACTGCCCCTTCAACCGCTGTCTTCAATATTCCCCCCATGACTTAGAAAGTGACCAGCCCAGTTCTTTTGCGTTTTCAAAATCACTCCATCAACTTTCTCGCCTCTCCCGCGCTCTTTAGGTCCTCATCATTTCTCCTTCTGTCCCTACAATTCACTCCCATCATCCATCTCCATGTCCACATTTCGAATGCCTCCGTCTGTCTCCTTTCCTCAGCGTCCATTTTACCGCCCCTTCAAAAACACGCTCCATACATCGCATTTCATCAGTCTTTTCCTTAACTCAATATCTATTTTGCTCACTAACAGTCTTACGATTCTTCTGAATGCTTCAAATATATTAGAAAAGAAATCAATCGATGCACTTCTTAGATCGGGCCGTAACGTTTCGGACTCTTTAAGGATCCTCACTTTTAACGCAACCTAAAAGTGCTGGAACTCTCCTGAATCTTTGATTTTGATTTCGGCCGAATAAGATGATGAACTTTTATTTAGGAAGACCCTAAAATGTAAATGCTTATACAAATAGCAAATAAAACATTCTTAAATGTATTGTCTACTCTATGACTGTCTTGAGTCCCGTCATTCCGATCACGTTGGAAATGTATCTTCGTTTATTTACGATAAAAGTAGAATATGGTCTACACTATGAATAGAAGAAAATATCGCTAAAACTACCTTTATGTAGTTCCACCGTGATGTTGTTAGTGAAAACAAATAATGAATTCAACCCTTTTGTTTCATTTGTTTAGTAAAAAAATGCTCTCGTTGATGGCATGCTTTACGTATTAAAAAGCAAATTTATGGATAAAATATGCTGTCAACTCAACGAATACATTGTTAATGGACATTTTTTTTAGCCATAGGAACCGACTATTGTATTTTAATTTCTCTTGAATTACCGCATTTTGACTTCAATTGTTGCTGTTATTTGCTAATAGCAAAGTTGATAATGTAGAAAGGTGCCAAAAGATAATTTTCAATTGATTTCCTAAGAGTTTTTGCTTCTTGTAAACAGTTTTTCCCGAAAATGGCATTTATATTAAGTACATAGGAAAATACTAATTTTCCCCATATGTTTCCCCGATTTTCACGTTGAACACCTGGCAATTTTGAGTTCAGTTTGCGAAAAAGATATCTTTAAAATGTAGAATTTTTTTTTCTTATCAATTAGAGGACATGTTTTTCTATAAGTAACCAGGTCATAAATTAAATTGAAGTCATTCTACGATGGCACTACCTTAATAAAATAGCATTTTAGATTCTGTTACGACTCCATTTGATCCCCAAAAGCCCAATTTTATCGTATTTGGTGCTAAATAGGGTACTGAAATATAAGGTTGGGGAATTAGGGTTAAATATGAACTCTATGCTTACTGCCTTGGACATAATTAGTCCACAGAGTACGACACAGAGAGACAAAGTGTGAACAAATATTAAATTATTATTGTATTTGTTAATCACTCACAACAATTGGTAATGGAGTCTTTTGAGTAAGAAAAACGCATTAGTTCTAGATTCTTCAATGCGAAAACATCTTCACGATGTCAGCGTTGTGGTGCGTGTCGACACTTTCCATGGCTTCAGTCAGTTGGTAAAAGGTACCGATCGATTATCTCCCAACAAATAAATATTTGGTGTGCTCTTTTGGCCGCGGAAATGTGTTCCATTCAAACCAAAGGTAAGGTTGGGTTTCTCGTTATTTTTATGATATTTTATCATGACTTTTTGGCATAAGGGTTCTCTATTGATTTCAAACGGCCATGAAATATTCTTTTACACGATAGACTGTATGGATAGTTAAATTTGTGATGAATTTCGTTCAAGATAACACATATTTAGCAGAACTATTTTTTTACACTTTGGTATATTGTAATAATGACCTAGTCCCCGTACACATGCAAAATCCTTCTTATCATAGCATAAAATTCTCCTGAACTCAATGACTCAATAGCTCTAAGCCCAATACAACCGGAAATCCAACCAGCAGCATGAATGGAACAAACAATAAAGCTGCCAATACACGGGTGAAAGAGTTAGAAAAAATATATTAAATGGAAGCTGTTGTATTAAGCTGCTTTCTTAAGGGCCGTGGATGTTACATATCAATTTCGGTGGGAGAATCGACCAGCACCAACATATTAGTCCCCCATTTATGTTTTTCCCCTTGTAAGCCTCAGAAGGTCACTTTCAACGTTTTTTGTGTGCACTGCCCCTCATTTGGGCTGAACGACTCACATTTTTCTTGCAATACTCTTGTCATCACCACTACAATTCTGCTCTGCGAACTTCGTCCTCACTTCACATTCGGCTATTCCCGGTATTCTCTTCGGGTACCGTCCGTGAATTCACTCTTTACACGCGCCGTAACCTCCCAAGACCCGTGATAAAAAGCCCTGAGTATAGAGACTCAGATTTGATCCTCTTATTCGTAGTCTCTGCCTACTGTTCGGTCGACTTCTTGCTTGTCGAAGTGTATGGGCTCATAAGAGGTAAGTTAGAAGGGGCCTCACACGATTAAAATCACCCTTGCTGGTAGCTGCTCTGAGTCTGGGTCACAAATGGTGAATACTTTGACGGTGAGTTATTTTCGTCGCTCTATTGTCGATTGTCATAATCCGTCGATCTCTTCATCACGTGGTTGACTCATTCGTACAATCACTGTTCAGAGGTTCGGTTTGCTCCGGCCCTAAACTGTGTCTATTAAGAGTCAAGTGTAGTTTCATCCGACGGCTGAGCCTTGACATCACTGGTTCCACTCTGGAACCGACATTCAAAACCACAACCACAAATGAAATCGCCAGGAACACAATCCCTGCCACGCGCCACGGATTCACCTCAGACCGAGCCTCCTCTTGCAGTTCATGCGTCGGCCATCGCAATATTAATGGTTTCAGGAAACCATTCGGGTAGTCCATTGGATAATTATTCGATCGTTTTGACCTCATCCTGGAAGGGCTGATGGAGTACATAACCTGTGGAAGAGAAAATGAATGAGAGATACGGTAGCGAAGCCGATTAGATGTTTTGGTATTTGAGATTTTCAATGGCTAAGTTGTTTGACACTTTCCCATATTATTCGCTGCGTGCCACCGCATGGCTCAGTTATTTTTTTAATCCAGTCAGTAAGTAATTGAACTGAAGGAGTGATTATTTTTTTGCATAGAGGTTTAGCAAAACGAGGGAGCTTATGTCGGAGACCATGGGCAAGGACGTCAAGAGCAGCTGGAAAAGAGTTTTATATTGAGTGTAGCGTTGTATGGCGCAGAAACGTGGACTCAGAGAAAGAAAGACGAGAATAGGCTTCCGACGTTTGAGATGTAGGTGTGGAGTAAAATGGAGAGTGCGGTGGAATGAAAGGGAGACAAACGAGGAAGTGCTTGGTATGGTGGGTGATGAGAGGAAAATTTGATATAGGACTGTGATATAGGGGAGGATGTTGGGTAAGCTGAGAAGGGGAAGTAAGAAAATAGGTATTATGGACCGGATGAAGAGAGGTGGGACGTGTGCTAATAAGGAGAAAGAAAATGTGTTGGTAGATAGCGGTCTACGCCTGTTGAACTCTAGAGGACTTTTCCCCTCTTCCATTTAAACCTACCTTAACTGGAAGATTACCCTATTAAAAATGGAATGAGTTCGTGTACATGTTGGAGGCTGAATTGTTGATACTACCCATCATCACGATTTAACACCTGGGTGGACCTACTCATGCCTTAAGAGGTCCTATATTCTTGGGCCGAGTTTTTTTGCCAAAATCATTTTCTGTTTCTTAACCTCTATGTTCCATTCTTAGTGCTAATTATAAAAATTGAAGTTCATAGTTACCTGCAAGTACCATTGGTTTACAGATTTGAACTTGTACAAAGGATCAACTTTCATTGCGAAGCCATCCACTCCGGAATGGTTCAGAATGCTTTTTAACTCTGTGATTTCACTTGCGGGATGGACCTCCAGTGGTATTCCATGATAATCTCGGTTGGCATCCTGGTTTCCGAATTTGTCCTGGAAAAAAAATCGAAATTTTTCATACTATTTTTTTATTTAAACCAATCCGATTGAATTGATGTCGAATCGTTAAATTACAGTAAAGTGATAATGGAAATGTAGGATATGTTTTTTTCCTGGCGTAGGTATGCTGTTGGTGAGGTCTTCTCGGGTCTTTCACCAGTTGATATGTTTGCCGACGTTTCGATAGCTGCCTCCGCCATCGTCTTTAGGGCTATGGCCCTGAAGCCGATGGCGGAGGCAGCTGTCGAGACGTCGACAAACTAATATCTCACCGGGTGGAAGACCCGTGATAGTGGTAATGCTTACAATATTTGAAATTATCCAATGGAGTTACTAAGAAAGGAAAGGTGTCCTTAGAGTATTTTTTGTGAATCAAATAGCTTGTCGTTTAAATAGGCGTAAGAATGTGGCTATGCAGATGCAGATTTGTACCTTTGTCATAAATATATGAGGGCGCTAAATCCAACTAAACCTCGCATCGGGTAGTAGGGCCGGGGCTCGTTTCAATTTTGTATTTAATAAGGTAAATTAACTATCTTTTTACCACTACTTTCCTCTCCTTCTTTACTCTCGTAGTCCATGTGTCCTTTGATGACGTTTTTGTGCAAGGATTTCATGAGATGACGACCGCGGAGGCCCTGTCTCCCCCGCTGTCGGCCTAGTGGGCGAAGTCTCGTAGTTGGCAGGATTCAGTTCTCTGAATCAGGGGGTGGGCTTCCCCATTAATGCTTCCCAACGGTATTTTTAACGTGACACCGTCACGTGAACTACCTTTCGCCTGGCCCCTATCCTTCGACCTATCTGGCATGAGGGGCTTTATCAAGAGCAATAGTAATTGCTCTTACCAGTCCAGCTTTAGGGGCAGTGGTGTAGCGAGGGGGGGGGGGGGTCCGGGGGGTCCGGACCCCCCCCCCGAAATATTAAGACATATAAAAAAATAAATTAAGCTTAGAGCAGGGGAAAGTCTACAAATAATAAATTATCATACCGTTGTTAAAAAAGGTTTATCCTTTTGTTTAAATAATAAATTCTCAAACGATACGTTTGGGCTCGGCCGCTCGGGTAGTGTAATGGCGGTGTTTGTGTAGCTGGCCGAGTTTCGACTGTGGACTGTCTACTGTTTAGTTCGCCCTGTTTTTCAAAAATTTTCCCCTGGTTTTGGACCCCCCCCCCCCGATCGAAATTCCTGGCTACGCTAATGTTTAGGGGTCATTGGAAGTCGAAAGCCCTTCCACCGCGTCATGGGAGTAGTTCAAGGAAGGGAATTTAATTCTACTTGGGGGAATGGAAATGCAACTATTGCATGAGTTGAGTACTGTCACTTTTGAAGTAAGTTTCATTTTTCCTCACCTTTTCGTTTTTAAGTATAAGTTCAACATCTTAAAACTAATAAACTAGCCCCAAATGAAAATTTCTAGGCACTCAACCTCTGGTCTCAACATCAAAATGGTTTTTATTAAATTGAAAACTATTTAATTATGATCTTAATTCCAGAGTAAATGCTAAAACTAAGAGCATCAAGGGCATAAGAAGAGCGTCGAGTGGCGTAAGTTGGGGAAATCTATACTGAAAAATTTGTTAACAGTCTTATATGGAGCGAGGTTTTGTGAGAATGCAATCTAGGTACTCATGAGAAATTATTGCAAGTTTGTGGTTTTTAAGATATGGATCTTGAGAAAGATGAATTAATATGATCGAATGAAATATAATTGGCGGAGTAGGGTGTTTAAGGTTGTTTGGAGGCTGGAACGATTTTCGTCTATGTACAGATTGGCGTGAAAGTTTGCATCTGTACTTATTAGTGATACCTGTGGATAAAAGTGAAAAAAATTGCATCATACCGATTTGGTTTTTTGGCACTTCAATGATATTGTAACACGTAGCCGTATGGCACATGAGATATGTGTCTTAATAAATCGATTTTATTTTTAAATATTTTCTTCTGGACGCGCAATAATACTTTTCATATTATTATAATTGTTGCTAACGAATATATCAAGTTGTCAGGCTGAGTCGAAGATTCGAAAAAACGTGTTTCTATATAATTTTCCCCTTATGTTCGAATACCGCGCCGAAAACTACCTCAAGTCATAACACGCTTAATTAAAGATAAAAATGTAAAATATTATGTTTGTATTATGTTATTAGTGAATGTATGGTATGTTACGGGCAGAAGATCGATCCAGGTGGAGGAGATTTGTTGATGCGGTTAAATATCGCCAAAGATATAGGTGGCCCTGGGAGTAAGAGTATGGTATGTTACGTAAAAACAGATGTACCACTAAAATGACATGTGGTGTTAGCATTTTTCGTACTACTTGAAGATTTGTTAAAATGTTCACTCAGCGACCCACAATCCGCTCCAGCCGCCTAAAAAGACGTAGGATAACGAAAGCATAGAGAATGTGGCATATTTAATGTATTTCCCACCTTTTTCATCTGGTTACTCTCATGTCCTAAAACAATTATTAACCTTTTCTTCCTCTTTATAGCTTCTCCCCTCTATCATCCTCTTCAATAAAACATTAGTGCTGTTGAAAGCCTATCACATCTTTTAATGACCCAACTTTTTCCTCCCTTCCTCTTTCAACTGAAAAGTTTCTTTTGTCTTCATTTAACCTCAGTGTCACATCTCCAATATTCTCCCCTCCAAATAAATAGCATTCTGTTCACACTTATTATCCCCTTTTCGGAGGGACCATGTTTAGGAGCTGTTGTGTGGCAATAGTGATGTGAAAATATTCGGATTTCACCCAGGTAACGCCAAGAAAAATGTCCAACCTCGATTTATGTGAAAATATTAAATCCTTGGTCAAAATAAAAACTTAAGAAATGCTTTAGTTGTTCCAACTGTTCTAACTCTTAAATCCCATATTACTTGTTTTCTATCTTAATATTCACATGCGGCCATTTTTTTAATTCATAGAAGCTTGATTTTGTTACATTTGATATCGTCTAGGTTAGACCCGTCGATAGGTTTTCAATTCATTATTTCAATTCAATTCGTCAATTAAAAATTAACCATGTTTGGCACAATATTGCTGATTGCTGATAATTCAAGGAGTGTTCGCAGGACAGACCCGAGTGATTTAAAAATATTCTGGCAATGGATTCAAAGATTTAATATAATTCCTTACTTACCATGAGCAAAAATCGATGCTCCAAGTTTCTAGATGGTTGTATGCAACCGTACTGTGGTCCTTTGCCGTATATTTCTCCAGTGGGGTCGTAAGCTGGAACATATCCTTCCTTCCCACTGCACAAGTATAGCCGTTGAATGGACAGCTTGTAGGCACTCGACAGATCTTGGGAAGGGTGCCACATGACTACTCCATAGACTTCATCTCCTGGCGAATACATATCTTCAGCCGGCTCGGTGTTCTGCGAAGGTAGAACCTTAATAAATTGTTGTATCCGTATAAGATTCTTCAGATTAATTATATTCCCCCAAATATACTCTTACTCACGGGTGACATAATCTAGATACCTAAGGAGGCATAGAGAAACGGCGATCTTTCACCCAAATGTATTCTAAGGTGGCATTCCCCTGAAATATTCTCGAAAAATCAAGGAATACCTGTTGTTGTATGACTCTGAAATCTGGGAACTAACAACTAACCAGAAAAAAGAGAATAGGAGCTGCGAGGCATTGTAGAAGCGTGTGAGGGAATAGAGAAATGCAAAATACGGTGGCTTGATTATGTCCAAAGTATGGGAAAAAATCGTGTTCCTAAACAAGTTCATGATTATACACCCTAGAAGAAGAAGTATTGGACGTCCGAGGGTATGCATCAGTTATGAAATGTCTTCTTTGGATCAGGTCTAAACTGAAACTAATCCTACCTGAAACCGAAAATGATTGAGATTATGATGAAATTAGGAGATAAAGTATGCTTTATCAAGACTAGTTCTTTAGATATGGTTAATTTCAGTCCAGCAAAGCGCAATTTTAAGTAAGGGGAAAGTAATTGTTTCTCTTCCAATCAGAAAGCCTGGAATCCAAATCTCCCCTTTTCCACTGACTATCTCAAGAAAAATACGACGAAGAAGTTTTATTAGCGCTACATTATTGCGTTGGAAGAAACCGTATACTAACCGAGGCAAAGGAATTAGTTTAACTAATTAGAGAAAGTGATGCTTAGAGAGGATATCCTTATTACGCTATTGAGCACTGAAATGAAGAATTATCTTCTGGTATCGAAAAATCTAAATGAGTGTGATTGACTAAACGGGTAAATAATTAAGAAGATATTTAGTTTCTCTACTTTTGATGAACTATCCTCGTGGTTAATAGTTGTGTTTGCATTTAACGTGGACAACACATCTTCCACAGTATTTATTGGGCTAAAACCTTTTACAACACACCACAAAAAATGCACACTCACAACCCCGGTTTCGACGAGTTATCGTCATCATCAGGTGATTGACTAAATTGGTTGGTCACTCATCGAAACCGGGGTCGTTAGTATTTCTTTGTGGTATTTTGTAAAATGATTTAGCTCAATAAATGCTGTTGATGAAGGCTAATCCACCAACAGGAGAATGAGGACGGAGTTTTATTTAACACATGTCTTGTTACTTATTTTTAATTAGTAACTCAACCGGTTTGTTTAATCCCCATTAACCGTCATCAGATGTTAACTATAGTCATTTTTCCTTGATTTCATTCAGGCTATGGCAATTTAAATTTCTCTATCGTACATTTTACGCCACTGAGCGAAACTAAGCGTGTTAATTACTAAATTCTGATTCGTGCCCTCAAATCGTGATTTATCACATTGTTAAACTGTTTATTGTAAAAATTAATATTCCCAAATCTGTCATTAGTATTCCAAGTCTCCCCTATAGGCATTTCAAATTCAAGTCTATTGTACCGATGGAGAAAACTCCTTCCCAAATACCACATGCGGGTGTATTTGAAGTTCTGGTAAATGAACCAGGCAATTCGACTTTGCAATTATTTAGTCGGGGTTGTTCAAAGAGGATTTACCCGCGATCGATGCCGAAACTCTCCGATCTGTACACAAACGCTCTTCTGTTGGGGAAACCACGCCGCAAAAATGAAAGTATTAGAGTTTGAAAATATTATCAAAATCCAGATTATGGGAAACGTATAAAATGTATTTATCGCATGTACGCGGCAAAAAATATCCCCAAAAACTCAAAATTGATCTGCGTTTTCAAGATTTTAAATGTATATGCGTCAATCGCATGCAGTAATAATCGCACTTCAAAAGTGCACACCAACATTGAAAAGTCACGTGATCCGAAACGGCTTCTCGTTGGATTGACGTCACCGCACGGTATTGCTTCTCTAATCTTCTCGTAATTCAACGTGAAGGATCTAATCACATCAGTTTATCGTCTTCCGCAAAGGAAACTAAAACGATATTTTTCCTCAATTACGAAAAACATCCTGAGCTTCACAAGGAAAGACGTCGTATTGCTGTTAGCGATACCGGTCCGTGACACCACCTCCCAGGTTCCCGATGACGTAGGTGACGTTTCCACGCCACCAAGCGCGTGTAATTTTTATGAAGAAATATTTCAATAATAAACATTATCTCAATCGTCTCAGGCTCAACTTTGTGGAAGTTCATTTATATCAATACTACATTGTATTTCGATGAAATTAACGTCCCATCTATTAAAGAATACATACTTCAAATGCGAACTGTTTTTAAAATTAATGCGTATTCCAAGTTTAACAAGGCGTACATGAAATGTAGTGATCTCACCTGCACCTCCATCGCATGATCATCTTCTCCGAAGTGTAAATCTGGAGGCCTTTTTGAGAGTAAAAATTCAGTTTCCAGCGAATATGTAACGGGTTCAGGTTTCCCGATCTGCCTGAAGTTCACGGCCATCGGGATGTCGACGTGTGGGCCCACGGTGCATGGCTGCATCCTACCTTTACCAAGCGCGCGTCCGCCCGCTGACTGCTGGTCCAACGAGCATGGTAGCAGGCGAGCCAAGTACTCCCCGGAGTAGTCCTCCAAAGCCATATCACTTCTCGCCCTCCAACTCTGCTCCGTGCCCTCCGCGCCCCTGTCGTCCGTGTTCAGAAGCTCCAGGGTGAGGTTGATGCTTCGACGCAGGTGGGTAGGTGGAAGAACGAGTGACTGCCGTCGTGGCCTCGACTCGAGGTCACGCAGAGCGAATCGTCCGGGGAAGAGTGTAACAGTTTTGAAGTCCACCGTCAGCCTCCTTGCGTCGTCCACGGCGATTCTTTTCAGCTGAAAAGGAGAACGTGAAACAGGAGCATTTAACTATGGTATAATTCTTTATTAGAAACAATGGTTGTACAAAGTTGGCACGAAGGCTTCCGCGGTGTGTTGAATTTGAAGGCTGCATTCATCACCGCACTGAGGTTTTTAAGACAACTGTTTAAGACAACTCTTCTTTAATCTACCGTAATCAGTGAAGACAATTCTTCTGTCACAACTGAGCCGTGCAAAATCACAACGTACCTGCAGTCTGGCGGACATTGTGGGCTTGGTATGTATGCCTTGCTTCCAAAGGAGTGATGAATATTCCATTGAGAACTCCATTTCAGTCTCGTGCTCTGCTGTGGTCCATTTTGAAGGAGAGCTAGTGAATACGTAAGATACGTATAGCGGAACTTTGAACGTCATATGTCTTCTACCCTCTTTGTTTCCCTTTAATAAAAATGAAAATTAAAAATATTAACATGGAAATAAATAAAAGACTGAACATATGGGAAAGGAAAATAAGGAATTGTATCGATGATACAATGTCAAAGGTCCATGCACCATGTAATCTTACCAAAGAAATCGTGGCAAATGAAAACGGTGTATCAGCAACGAAGTGAATAATCTCGCTAGAAAATTGAGATATTTCGCTAACCTTTGATATAAGTACTCCACAAGTTAACTTAGCCAATTTTTATATTGTTTCCCATGTAAATACATTTATGTTGCGGCAAAAGAGATTAACTTAAGAGAGGAGGCTTAACTTGGTGGAAAAGAACAGCAGCAGCCTTGCCAAGATGGATACACCGGTTCCCGATCAGTCCCCGAAGTTAAGCATCGTTGGGTTCGGCTCGAGTTTGGAGGGGTGATACTATGATTCGTCGGAGTGATGTTGCCCCTGTGTGAACGTGCCAGACAGTATGTGCGAAATGACCTAAGCCGTCGAAGCACGAAAACAAAAACACTACAAAAAAAATGCGAAAACACAACAGTAAATTTCCACCCCATTTTATTTTAATAAAGAACGGTCATGTTGTTTTTTTGACCTGTGGAAACCATGTTTGGTGCTTATAAAAATTAGAGTGTGCCAATTTAAGGCTGCTTTCTTTAGCGTCTATGGAAACGTGGTGTTTTTTCTCTTCAAGAAGCTGATATTCCTGAATTTATATTTATAAATATGTCATCATTATGTTCCACCGTTGATTTCCGCGGCATTGAAGCAAATGTTCTTCCGTTCTCGGGTTTTCACCGTATCAGGCAACAGTTTCGCCCGTATTCCAACGGGCGCCTTCAGGTAAAATTGTCTGTCTTCGCTGTTTTCAGACTGCAGTTCTGCCTGTTGGAATACGGGCGAAGCTCTTGCCTTTACAACTACCTACGAGGTGAAAATACGGGAATGGAGGAACATATGCCATCACTAGTTACTCCAATCCCCAACTAGGTCTAAGTTCAACTCACTCTCAGATCGGAAATCATTTTTCCCCCGCAATCCTCCAGGAGCTCTGCTACTGTGAACCAAGCCTCGAAGTGCCACGTACACTCGTCCAAGTCAAGGTATTCGTATATGCGTATAGATGGCTCCTCCGCTTCCTTCGAACCGTCGTACATCCTCCACCTCCCTGATCTTGACCCCCTGTTAGCCAGGAAACCACTGCCAGGGATCAGGTTGGAACAGGAGTGGTGAGCCCTGTACATGGGGTCGGTCAAGAGCAGGTCCGGGTCGCTCAGGGGATAAGTGGAGACAAGGGGAACCATCCCGTCTGTGTGGGGGATGATCAGCTCAACCTTGAGGGTGTTGCCGTGTCCGCCCCTGGATAACGTGTCGACGTAGCTCAGTTTGGCCGAGAAACCGCGACCCGCCACGCGAGCTTTGTCGCTATGGTTGCATGTCGCCGGACCATCCACGGTTAAGTACTCGCTCTTGAGCGGACTCCCACCAGGGAGCCAAGCCGAGCAGAGTACCCTGGACCGCTTCGGAATGTATAGCGGGTCCAGGATGTTCGTCCTGGTGTTCGCAAAGGCCGTAGATTCCTCTAGAGACTCGAACGGGAGGTATATATCCCTCCGTGAGTCGACTGGAACGGAGACCTCCCAGGCAAACCGGACTTTGTCAGGGTCGATCCCAGTACAGATTTCGAGGGTTGATTTGTACATGGGATGTCGTTGGTGGCACGGAGGAACGCACAGCAAGGGGCGGCCTGGACCAGGTCGTCCGCCTCTCATCTCGGCGTGGTGTGACCAGGACTGGGGTGTGAACAGTATCACAGGTCGGGTGGGTAGAACGTTCGTGGAGGATGTCTGAGCTTCCGCCGCGGATTCTTTGGAGCGGGACTCGCGGACACTGGTCGGTAATGGTGATGTATTTCTTGGTATCCATTTATTTGCCGTTGTCACTACCGCCGTGGGTTGTCGCAGCTCAGCAGGTTGAGCATGATTATCCATGTTCGGGTGGGTTATTTCGACCACAATTTTTCCTCTCTCATGGTATGTTCCGTCGGTGACCTGAAAAGACAAAGTAATACAAATTTATAGAATCTGGGGACTAGGTACGGTATTACCTTCACGAAGTCACCCGAAAGTGCACATGATTGCGAAATTCCATTGGTGAAAATCATTCTCCTTGTCCGTGACTCGAAAGCAGATCCCTCGATTTCACGCTGAGTGAATTAGCCAGTTAAGGTACCGCGGCATCCTTATCCCCTGTGGATTATTGTGGGCTGTAAAGGAAGTAGATGTTCAAAAATGCCGGTAATATGATTTCATAGAAGCAGTCCAAAGCTTGTCGACATCGTGTGCGAAGTTAAATTGCCAAAAGAAAAAACACCTCATTGCATTTAAAGTTTGGTTCCTTGGTAGCTTAACTGTCAAAAGCACTCGGCGGGAAATCGAGGGATCCGGGTTCGAGTCCCAGTCAATGTGAAGTATTTTTCCTCTGAGAAATTCCGAAATTAATACGATTTGAAATAAAGTCGTAGTCGTCAAAAAGGTGACGAATGATCGTACAATCTAAATACTTTTACCCCCTTCCCTCAATAAAGAAAAGGGAGCAGCATAACAATGGTCAATCCAAAACCTACCGAAAAAGCGATTATATCGTCCTTGCCCCGAGCTCCGCCGATAGCTGAGTAGCTCATTAAGCCTTCCTGTATATCTTTGTAAACAACGGTGTCATTTGTCGTCAGGTGCAGTCCACTCCCGAGAGGTCTCCATTGGAAAAGCCGTTTACGTAGAACTCCTGAAATATATGCATGGATATTTTTATGTTAGAAAATTGCAAATGAAAATAGAAAACCATCAATAAATACGCCATTGTGGAGAGTATTAAACTTGTACTTGTACTTGAGACTTTGTAGCTTTGCTTAATTTGATTAAAATAATCGAAAGGTTATCATGGAAATTGATATAATGAGGTTTTAAGGCCAGTAAATCTAATGAAAACATTAAAGACAAAAATGTGTCACCTACATCATATAAATCCACCAACCCTGAGTTGTTACACTCTGGTAGAAAGCTCGTCGGTTTTCGAGTTAATAAGATAGTATGATGGAGAGAAGTGATGCATGGGAAATCTGGAACCTTTAATACCTTCCATTATCTAGCATATTCATCAACGTAATTCAAGTCTGTTCCGCTCATTTCAGCCCTTCAGACCTTGAGGAAGGGTATTTGGGTTGGAGTGAAATGTAAGACTAAAGGAGAGAGAGAAACCCGTTGTCGGAATCAGCTTACTTCTAACGGAAGACGGAGAGAAGAAGACCACGGCTTTCAACCACATCCGACAGACGAAGTACTTGTAAAGTACTCTCCGCATGGCATTCAATAGGAAATCGGATAAACTACAAAAAAATTCGCCGCCACTTCTGGAACTTGAGCCCAAGCCCTCGGGATGGGAAGAAAGTTGTCCATCAACCTCACCAACCCAATACTCCTGCTGTTTCTTCATTTCACAATCTTACCTTGAGTCGGTGGTTGCGTGATGGTGATCAGAATGCTCCCGGGATTGGTATCTACATCCTCAACGAGCAGCGTCTCCTTGCCGATTAGTTTTGTCCGTCCGCTCTCCACGTGCAGGGCGTGAGTGATTATCTTCGGCGGTTCGTCGTTTTGCAGCTGGAGAACGGAAAGAGGAAGGCAACATCAGCAGGAGTTATTTCATTTATGTCGGTGAAGTTTCGAATAAGTCTGTAGAAAATTTCACATTACGTCTATGGAGATGTTGAGTCTGCTTAGAGGTGAGGACTGAACTCCGTCGGTCACCCGAAACAGGAGGACGTCTTCGATGGGCTCCACACCCTGCGAGTACGATTGCTCGTATCTGACTTTCCCCTTCAGAAACTCTTCAACGCTGAAACTTTCCACCGGAACGGTATCTGAGCCTCCTGCAAAAAAATTGAGAAAAAAATCAGCGTAATTGTAAACGTGAAAATGAGCGTCTAACTTCTTTTTTTATTTGATCCAAATAATCCACCGTTCTGTATGTGTTACCAAATTTTATCTTATGAAAAGTAGTACATTTCCAAAACAATGGTAGCATGTGAGTCAATTACTGCTGTCTGGTTTTCTCATAGTGACAATGTCAATTTATCCTGCCTTCCAGTTTCAGCAGGTTTAGTGTTAGGGACAGGAAGAGTGTTCGTTGTTGCAGTAGTCGGAGCTGGGTGATATTTGTGTGAAGCGAAATTTTGTTTGGATATGTATTCAAATTCGGTAGGAATGTGCCTCGGTGCCTTATTACCTCGAGACAATGGATGAGTCGAATTGCTGAATGGTGCTATGTTTGAAGAGTAAATGTCACAGAAATGGGTAAACGGATAAAGAGTTTTATGTTGTGGAGGAGCCTTTTGGGGGGACTGGAGTTAGGCTGACCTAAAAAACAAGAGAGATGTGCTAAGAAATCCATGAATGTGACAGATGCGAAATATGAATACCAGGCAGTGCGAAAAAAATGAGAGAAACATGTTTATGGAAGCAACTAAATATGATTTTATACACTAATTATGGTTCTGAAACTTTCACCGTGAAGGAGAGTACCTGTCACAATTAATGAGGAGTATTAGAAATGTGAAATTAATGAAGGACGAATACCATCATCATCAGTAGTCATCAATCCGAAGATTGGTTTGCATCAGCTCTCCATTCCACTCTCCTCTCTGCCAAACGCAGAAATAGGATGAAGATAGGAAAATAGAAATTAAAAAGTAGCAGTAGTATTTTGGTTGAACGTGCTTTGACGGAAAAGGTCATTTCACGCATGTCTGCCTCGAGCAAACAGGGGCAACACCACGAGGAAGAATCGGAATCCCTTCAATTGCGATCCGAGCCCAACGATGCTAAACTTCGGTTACTAATCGGTAGCCGGTGTTTCCTTCGTGGCAGGCCATTGCCCTATAATTAAAAAGACTGATAACACAAGACGGCATACATGATGTGACAGCGGAGGAAAGGAGGTAGGTCGCCGTAAGAATATTAATCACGAGGGAGTAAAGTGGAAGAGTGAAGCTTGTGTGGGCGATCCTATCTACATTTTAGCCTTACCCCACCAGTCGCCAATTGGGCATGTGACTGTGAGGTTATCCGTCATGGAAGGAGGAAATAGAGACCAAATTAATTTAGGACTACAGTTTGAAAAGTTGATCTTTTCTGGTATGTTAGTGCTTACTGTATGGAAATATATGATCTAAAGTGCTTAAGATTTTCCAATTTTCATTCTTTCTGTCTCCTTTTCACATTCATGAACAAGCCACAGACTGTCCTTCCCTGCGACCGGCCGCTTGTGACTTTTGCCCACTTTGAGCCTTGGGCCGGCACTGGTTGTACGTGATGCTACGAATAATCATACGGGAATAAAACATTACCCCTGTCGACAGTGATGCGCCCGAAGTACGGCTTCTTCGTGATCTCCACCAGCAAGTTCTGTATGGGCGTGTCCACGTCGGTGACGGTCAGCAGCGAGGGCGGCAGGTGCTCGGACGATCCCTCGGCAACGACCACCTCCCCGTTGACCGCCACGTTGGGCGCCTGGTCGTCCACGGACAGCACGGAGATGACCAGATGGATGCTCTGCTCCTTGTCGCTGCCGCCTGTGTCGAAGTTGAAGGTCAGCCTCTCGGTCCTCGACTCCATGCCTATCTCTTCTCCGGCCCGGTACAGAAGCTTGCCCTCCTCGACGTCTTCGCTGGAGAAAGCGAAGTGGATGCCAAGCGGGAACTCGCCCTCCTCCTCGTCCGTCAGGATCATCTTGCCGTAGGAGGGCAGGGAAGTCAGCGTGTAGTAGCCCGTGGGGATCCTCCCTGGGACGGTGGAGGCGGGCGCCAGGAAGGAGCTTTTGATGCGCACTTGCTCGCCTGTAAATAATGAGATCACGGTGTCTACATCTACATACTACCCTGCGAGCCGCCGCAGAGATACATCTACATCTACATATTACCCTGCGAGCCACCTCTAGGGTGTTTGGCAGGGGGTGACAAGTCACCAAAAGATAGATATGTGGCGGGAAGGGTTAAAAGTCATAGAAATGTGGCGGGGAAGGTTAGGACCCCAGCCATGGAAAGGGGAGAGAAAATGGAAGAGGATGGGAGAGAGAACAGAGTTCAGTTGTATCTTAGCGATATGTCTTATGTTAGTGTCACGCTTTTTTGCTATAATCAGCAATGGTGTGTGGAAAGAAGGCATTTTTGTAATGTATACGAAATCCTGAATTCGCTCATTTTTGCTTAAACTCGCATCAATGCTTCTCGGCTGTTTCCCAGATCTTTATTTTATTTTTCTCTGCAGAGGCAGCCGCAAAAGATGTATAATTTGCAAGTCAGTTTATTCTGAAAACTGCTTTCAATTTCGCATAGGAGGTTCTGGTCATATTTATTTTCTCTTATTAAAAATCCTTCCACCACATTTAATCAAATTAAAACAGTACACCAAGCCCAAGATGTTTAAGGAGGTACTAAAATCAGTAACCAAATGGTTTAGATATTCCAACAGCCAGTCCCGAATTTACAATATGACCAATTTCTTGAAAATGAGATTTTCCCCCTGGATAACCTTGGTTACTCCTTTATTTGGAAAATTGAAATCCACTGGTCAAACTACCACTCAGAAATGCTTGTATAAGACCTAAACACGAAACATGCTGTTCATTCGAAGGTTTTCACGTCGTTGATTAGCATTTCAGATGGCGGAATCGTCGTCGGTAGTGAGCCAGCGATCGGAGATTGACCCAAAAGAATGGAGCATTTATTGAGAATATATATTGAGCATGCTTGTATATGGTGCTTGGTGGTATGATCTTGTGCCATAACTGATGTTGGATAGTGAGTTTTGTATCGGAAATCACATTAGAAATAAGCGGTTCAAAAGGTAGGCATCGTATCAAAAAGTTATGAATTACGAATAAGACTATGTTGCAGAACATTCTTTGCTGAAATCAATGTTTAAAAAAAGGTAGGTTGTCAGCATTGTTGGAAAACCGATTCTTTAAAGTAAGAAATCCGAGACTTGATTCTAATAATAATTTTAAAGTTCTATGGCTGTACTGCAGTCGTTGCTTTGTATTTTAGGGGTTTGTTTTGTAGTGTTTTAGGCATTGATTCTGAGTAATAAATGACTATCAAAAATTGTGGACAGCTATTAAAAAAATTCTAATATGGAAAAATATTGTGGAAGAGAATCGTCAAGTAAGATTTATAAAAAGAAACTCACCCTCTAAAATTACCAATGGCTGGTTTTTTGTTGAGTTATCGCTGGGGGTTGTGGCAGGATTTACGTTGATAATGTATAGGTTACTTGCTTCTCCCCATCCATCTGTAGCCAGAATTTCGACAGAATCCCTGTCAATGCTCATTCCACTGTGTGCGTAGAGAACTGAGCTCTCTGCCAACTCGGAAATACCGAATTCAAACCCTGTAAATAAACGATTCATCATCTTTGGATACTGTTGAATAATGCATTTGCACATCCAATGATAGTGCTTCTATTCTATTTGGCTTATATATTTACCGTTATCAATAGTATTGTATTTTAAACGTTTTTATTATTTTAATTTGTTTATTTTTGAAAATATATACTTTTGTTATTTTTATTATACTTATTTCTTAAAATCATATTTTTTCCATTTTTATTTTTAATATTTTGAGTTATTTATTGATTTATTATTTTTTATTTATTTTACATTTATTTATTAATATAAGTTCCCCTTTTCTTTATTATTTTATATTTCATGCATTCTTCTTTTAAGAAAGAAATTTTTTTGTCCACCTTTCACACTCCCCTTCATGTGTGTCTGTTTTCCTGCAGTGGTTTTTTTTCGTCAAGGATATCAACTCCTTACTCTACACCCTTCTATACCCTTTATATATTCCAGTTGGTTCATTGCAAACCATTGATGAGAGTTATTTTATTATTTGTGTGTAATTTGACTTGTCAAAAATGCTCAATATTTCAAAAGTTAATTATTCCATGCAAGAAGATGGAAGAAGGGACTGCTCCATTCTCAATCTCGCCCCAATGAAGACGTATAGCTATTAATACTATATTTATTATACACGTACCCTGCGTGATGTCTTTGGATGAACTGGTTCTGGACAGGAACTTGAGTGACCCATGCATCGGAGCTTCGATGACGATGTACCTCAAATGCTGTCCCGCGTTCTCAACCTCCAGGTGGCTCCTTGTGATTTCCACGGATCCTCCCTAAATATGTAATCTTTTGATGCATCAATTTCGAGCGTTAACGATCGTGTAATTCCGCATTCTCTGTGTATCGGATTGAGCGCGATTTGAAACAACCTACCTTTGTGATGTTGAACTCTGGGTTCCTCATCGTGAAGGACATCTCGATCTCCGGCTTGGGGAGCACCTTGACGCAGAACGAATGTTCCCGCGTGAGCCTGCTCCTCTGCGGGTACTTCCACACGACGAACGGGAAGCAGAAGACAGACTCGGATTGGACGTCCTCGGGGTGAGGGGGGACGTAGACCAGCCTCTTCTCCATCAGATCCTCCTGAGTGAACGACGTAACCTTGCGAGAAATGAGCTCATGCGTTAAGGTTGTTCCCTAGATCGGCTGAAAGTGTTCCTGCAGGCCATTTCTAAAAACCTTTTCGTAGCTAAACTATTGCTCTGAGACACTTCTAGTTTTCTCTATTTTCTTATAAAAGGATGGACCTGTACCCCCAGTACGCGATATTGTTAATTTTAAATGACGTTGTTGAGTCCATGTTGAGGAAGAGTAGTGCGTCCACTGACGCTTTTTGTCGTTTTTCAACATGGTTTAGTTCAGCTTTTGATGCCGAAAACCAAAGATATCACGTACTGGGGGTAAAGGTTTATCCTTCATCTTTCCATGAGAAGTATTTACAGCACCTTATTTACGAAAATATAGATAAAGGTGTGGAAAATACTAACGCATGTTTCGCGTCTTTTCACTAGCGTCACTAAGGCCTGCGGCGGGCTGCCCCCACCACCGCCGCCTTATACCCCACCTCCAGCTACTCTCCTCTACGCCGCAGCGTGAAAGGGGTACTCCCCACCCGCCGTCCCTCCAGACTCGCCTCTGTAGGTGACGGGGGAACGGGCGAGTAGGTGCGGGGAGAACGTGGTTTATGCCGTGAACGCACAGCTGAACTCGCGCCTTGTCGTCTGACGTCATCCAACAACCAATAAGAGAAAAAGGAACAACATGATGGCGGCTAGATTGGAAGGTTCTATTGTTTTCAATAATTTATTTAGCATGGAGTCGCGCGACGAAAAACCGTATTTCGGATAGAATGGCATTAATTTCGCGGAGCGATTTTCGTGGCATGGGCGGGAGATACTATGACTGACGTGGATTCCCTGCAGCGCCCGACACCCCCTCACCCTCAGTCGGCTCACAGGGCGGCAGCCATACGTATCCTTCTGCGCTTCCTCACTTACGCGAGTCAGGAGCATCGAGACGGAGCGGAATTGCGACTGCTGCGAGTGTAAATCTTGGCTTTGCTGATTCTGTTTCAGAAGTGGAGCAGAAATATCTGTCTGCTGCGTGTATGATAGGAGCACTGCTGTTCCTTATTCGGGAGTGGCGTGTTTTACGTAAAATATCGTGTTATGGAGGGTTCAGAAGTGTATCGAAAATACCGGTTCCGTAAAGGATATAAACGAAAGAAGAGGACGTATTTCTTTAAAGAGAGGAAAAAATTAAGACTGAGTACGTATTTGCATACCAACTATTATTGGGTTAGCATGCACTACACTGTTTCTCCTTCAAATGAATTACAGTATAAGCTATCCTTTGTGATGAATTGTGAATAGATAGTGAATCCCAAATTGTTCTCTTTCTTAGGTAATACTGAGGAGATAACATCCAAAGAAATTTGTAATGATCCCCCAGTGTCCATCGTCAGCTCCGTGGAAGTTGATAAAGAAGGGTATTAATATTTAATACAGATATATGCAGTACTGGCCTCAAATACATATTCTCTTGCAGAGGAATCTTGTTTTGTGAAAAGTCATTGTTATGATTTATAAATAATAGATAGTTTGACCAATTCTCAATTAAATTACTAGATTATACAATTTATCGTAATTGCCATTACTATAACAGCGATTTAGAATGCTAACAACATCATATTTATCGTAGAGAGATTATGGAATTGGATTCCTGCGCAAGAGAATTCAATCTTCATTTTGAACAAAAAACGCCAGAAAAAACTGAGACCGAGAGGTAAGAATCTACTTTCATTAGTCTTTTTGGCATATTACGAGGTTCAAAGAATTCATCTTTCTACTAGCTAACGTTATGGAAAAGATACAAATAAATATTTTACGTACATATCCAATATTTTAGGGCTGATGGAGAGACTGATTATCACTGCTCCAGTCAGAGGGAGGAGGATGAGCCCGCAGCTTCTAACATGTTCGGAACGTCATTGCAAAAGTAGGTTTTGGTCACAAAAATAAGTGCCTAGGTTGTGAGACTTTGTATTACGCTCTTTATTTTGTAAAAAGGTTTTATAATTTTATTTGGTATTTAATGTGCTTCCTAACTATTTTACACAGGACGCGTTCGCCTCGGCCAGGGTGCAGCCACTGGCAAGAAGATGAGATTGAGTACTCAATTGCTAATCCACCGGCACTAGAAAAAGATTTCGGGGTAGTTCACTCCAGAAGTGAAGGGCATTTGGAAAACATCTCACAATCAGAGTATGTAATTCATGTTAAATTTGACTTCATTCATTCAAGTATTCTACCAGCTGATTAGTAGGTTCTTGGACAGTCCCCATTTTGTATCCCAACCTAGTAAAAATTGTCACGCTTTCCCTCCTAAGGATGGCCCGTTATTAGATCCCTCTTCAATTCTTCATATCTTCTACCTCCTCTTATTTCGTCCAGAATTCCTATCCTCTTCCTTCCTCTTCCACGCTTCCCCAGTGTTCTCCCCTCTATCACTCTCTTCAACATGCCCTCTCCTCTCAAAACCTCCTCCATCCATCTCTTCTGCCTTCTCCGAACCTCTGCCACAAGCTTCCTCTCCTCTCCGACCATATCTAATACCTCATCGTTCGTCTTTCTCGCCATCCAGCTAACCTTCTCCATCCTTCTCCAAACCCACATCTCAAACGCCTCAAGTCTACGCACATCCTCCCTTCGCAACGACCAAGTTTCCGACCAATATAGGGCCACGCTCCATATCAAAGTTTTCACCAGCCTCTCCTTTACGTCTCTTCTAAGACCCCCCTTCATCAATTCCCTTCTCTTCGAAAATGCTTCTTTAGCGAGCACAATTCTGCATCTGATGTCCTTACCACTAAACCCATTCGCCTCCAAAATACTACCCAGATACGTAAACTGCTCGACCTGCTCTATCTTCTGCCCTCCCACCCTTATATTCAGCCCCACCTTCTTACTTCTAAAAAATCTCATTACTTTAGTTTTCTTGTGATTGATCTTCATCCCATACTTTTCGAACTGCACCTCTAATGCATTCACCATTGACTGTAACCCCTTGGCCGACTGACTAACCAATGCTTGATCATCTGCAAATCTCACTGATTTTATCAGCTCCCCTCCTACCTTGATTCCTACCTCCTCCTCCCCCCATGCCTCCCTTACCATTTCTTCTGAATACACGTTAAAAAGCAACGGCGATAGTGGGCACCCTTGCCGCACTCCCCGTCCTATCGTGACCCACCCCGATTCTCCATTGGCTACCCTAACCTGCGCAGTCTGATTCATATACAAATTTCGAATCAGACGCCTGTCCCTCCAATCGACCCCTAATTGCTTCAACACTCCCATTAATTTCGTCCTTTCCACCCGATCAAACGCCTTCTCGAAATCTACGAAGCATGCAAAACATCCTGCCCATATTCTAGGTTTCTTTCTACTAGCGTCCTCATCACCGCTATAGCGTCTCGTGTTCCCGTCCCTCTCCTAAACCCGAACTGGTCGTCACCCAGGTATTCATTTGCCTTCTTCTGTAGCCTTCTGTTTAGAATCCTCAGGACTACTTTGGCCGCGTGGGATATTAAGCTTATTTTCCTATAGTCTTCGCACGTTTTTGCCTTACTCATCTTTGGTATAGGAATTAGTACAGTCTTCGCGAAGTCTTCCGGCCACACTCCATCCTCATAAATCCTACGAATAAGCGCAAAAAGTTTTCCTCTTCCGTTCTTCCCCATGCTCTTTAGAAACTCTGCAGGTATGTTATCTATTCCAACCGCCTTATTCCTCTTCATGTCTCGTAGAGCTCTTTCGATTTCGCAATCAAGGATACTTGGTCCGATGCCATTCTGTCGATATCGTTTTCCCTTTCTATATCTAACCTATTGGGCCTTATTTCTTTACCATAGAGCTCTTCAACGTACTCCTTCCACCTCTCCTGGATCTTTCTCGGTTCTACGATCACCTTTTTCGTCTTGTCTGTTATCGTTGTAATTCCCCTTCCCTTATTACCACCCGTCAGTTCCTTTACTTTCCGATATAATGCATCTGCTCTTCCCTCTTTTTGGTATTTCTCTAACGCGTCGATCTGTTCTCTCCACCACGCCTCTCTTGCTTCCTTTGTCTCTCTTCTAAGCCTGTTATTAAATTCTCGGTATTTCCTCTGACCTAGCTCTGAGTTTACGCTCTTCCATTTCCTTCTCTCCTCCATCTCCCTGATCATCTCCTTCGTGATCCACGGTTTTCTAATTTTAGTTGCACTCACTACGCCTACCGTTGCTTTCGCCGCTTCTACAATTCCAAATTTGACTTAATGAGTTCTGAAAAATATGTTTATAATGAGAAATCTTCTGGTTCCTTATAATATCTTCCAGAAGTTTCCCCTCCGTGCCCACCATTCCCAGCACTTCCTCCTTTGACTCCGTTTCCATCTTTCGGACTTTATACATACTCCTTCACTTCCACACATTAAACGCCCGCAGCCTATGTTCGTCCTCTTCCTTCACAATTCACGTTTATGCACAATACAACGCCGCACTACATATTTAACTCTTCACTAGCGTCTTTCTTACATCCTTAGGCAAGGTCTCCGTCATCACCTCCTCCTCACTGCTGAACGCTTCTTTCGCTAGCGCAATTCTCCTTCTAAGGCCTTTGATCATACGGCCGTTTTCCTCCAAAGTACGCACAACCAAGAATCAAATTGTTATGGTTGCTCCTCCAGGTTTTACCCTCCTTCTTTCATGACCTGCCTGGCTTTTGTCGTCCTATAAAATCTTATTCCTTTGTTTTGCTATGATTAACCATCATTTCCCATTTCCCGCACAGATTTTCTAATGCATCAGACAAAGCTTTCAATCCCCTCGATGTTCACCAAACCAACGTCTGGTCGTCCGCGAAAATAGCCTTCTTCATCAGCAGTCTTTCTTGTATTCCCACACCTAGCTTCTCTCGTGCCTCCCTCATCATTTTCTCGGCATAAATGTTAAAAAACAAAGCGACAACGGGTACCAGTGCCTTACCCCACGACCTGTAACTGTCCACCCTGATTCTCCCTCAGCCACCCTCACCTGTGCCCTCTGGACCGTATATATACGAACTGTTTTCATCACCTAAGTAGTGATTTACTCTACACTCCAACCTTTAATTACTATTCTAAGGAAAACTTTTTCCACGTGCATAATTACAGTGATTGTTCTACTCTCCTGGCAATCTCAAGCGGTCTTCTTCTTCGGGATAGGTATCGACACACGTTTCACGAAACCCTCTAGCCACACTCCTTCATCTTAGATTATACGAATGAGTTCTAAAAAGGTCCTCATCGGTTATCATCCACATTCTTCATTAACTCCGAAGAAACGTTATTTACTTATACAGCCTTTCTTGCCTTCATATCTAGCAATTCCTTCTCTATTTAGCAGTCGAGTATCTCTGGCCCAAGGTCATCCTTTTCTACAGCTCTCTTAGCTTCCACATTGAAAGTCACCGGTCTATTACCGTTTTCATAGCTCTTCTACGTATTGTCTCCTCATATCCAGGATATCTTTCGGATCGATTGATATCTTCCCGGTTTTGTCCTCGACCTTTGGTACCATTTGCCCCTTCTAACAGCCCAATAACATTTTCAGTTCAATGCATGCTGCACCCACTTCTCCCTCTTTTTGTAGCATTTTCCATTTCCTCGCACTGTCCTCTCACTAGTTTTTCTTCTCCCAATTGTGTGCTCGCAGGAGTTTTTTACTTAATTACTTATATCTCCTCTTCTCTAGCTCCATGTTTCTGTTTTTCCTTTTCCTTCTTTCCTCTATATTCATAATAATTTATTCTGTGACCCATTGCTTCTTTATCCTCTTTCTTACCCTTATAGTTTCCTCTGCCGCTCTTATCTCTTTATTAGCTCCTTAAATATCTCCTTATTTACATACTATTCTATACTTTCTCGATTGTTCTAACTTCCATTCCTTCAAACATGTTCCTTTCCACTTCCTCCAGTTATTCCTTCATTTTCATCCTTTCCAATGCTTCCACGCTTCATCTCTTAATTCCCTTACTTTTACTAAGTCTTTGGAATCTAACATCACATTTCATCATAACCAAATTATGATCCGAGCCCGCCCCTGGAAAGCTGATCGAGTGTTTTAAACTGTTCCTTAGCTTCTGTTTCTCCATCATATCTATATCCTCAGTAATTCACAGTAATTAGTTTGATAGTTTTCAGTGTCCCCCCGGCATTTTCATGCGTACATACGCCTGAGGAGATGTGTAAACCAAATTTTAACAGCAAAGAATTTATTCTACAAGTATTCTGTAAGTCTACAGATAGTGTAGAAAACCTAGGTGCACTTGAATCCAGGGTTCAACCCCTGGTGATTCCTGTATGATGACCTTCATTTTGGCAACCCACTTGGCGACTTTCCACTCCTATACTCACATTACCTTTCCCCTTAGTGCCTGTTAAAGCCGAACAAACTCGAATTTACAACATCCAATAATGGTCGTTATTTGTAGTGAATTTATGTGTTTCGTGAGTTGTCAGTGATTCTACGGCTCAAATCAATGCTTCTACTCACAAATTGGTTAAAACCAAGTTCTGAATCACGAATCATAGATAATTCAAATAAAAGTAAATATACACTTTTGATTCGTGGACCGTGATTCGTAATGGCGAATCGTGCCCAACTATGCTTGTCAGTACTTAATAAAATCATTTGACTTCCTACTATTTTGTGAGATCATCTTCTTTCAGCCATCATTAATTTGGTATTGGTTTTATTCCTGAAACTTTCGCAGACACAATTTGTTGGCAAGGCCTTAATTTTGTTTGTATTATAGGGATGTTGGTACTCCGGCTAATGGTGTGCCTAAAGGAAGGCGTATATTCAATGTCGAGTATCTATTTAGCGTCTTGAGGAATTTTGAAAGGCACGGCCCGCTAGACTGTTCTATTTCGGATATGGAATTAATCAAAGAAACACGAAAGGGATTTTTCAGTGAATTCCACCTGAAGTGCAAGATGTGTGGAATTGAGAAGAGCATTTGCAATGAAGACCCACACGAAAAAAAGATGGACATAAATAAAGCTATGGTTAGTCAGTAGGTTTTAGAAATCGTATTTGTCTTTGATTACTAAATATGTGTTCAAAAACTTGGCATTCCGTATAGGTGCCGCTTAAGGCTGAAGGCTCTCTAAAATATATACATTAACTTTTTTATAGGTCACAGGAATGTTATGCATTGGACAAGGATACTCGCAGATGAATGAGATGTGTTCCTTATTGGATATGCCTTGCATGGCAAATATGACTTTTCTGCGTCATCAGGAGGAAGTAGCATCTACCATCCACGATGTTGCATGGGAGCAAATAAAATCTGCAGCAAAGGAGGAAGCAGATATAGCCATAGAAAAGGGACAAATAGACAAAGATGGAATTCCTATGATAACTGTTGTCTGCGATGGATCATGGGCAAAGAGATCATATCGAACAAATTACAATTCCCTGTCTGGAGTGGTGCGTATTAAACACTGTCGCTTTAACATCTATTTGAAATTGTGTTGTAAATGACGAAATTAAACGCCATAATTTAACACAATGACTCTTGCGCTCTACGCAGGCGTGCATTGTAGGCTATCGCTCCAAAAAAGTACTCTTCATCGGAGTGCGAAACAAATACTGCTGTATATGTGCGCATGGGCGTTCGAAGGATGGTACACCTGAAATTAAGGATCACATCTGCTATAAGAATTGGAGCGGATCTTCAACGGGCATAGAATCGGACGTGATAGTTGAGGGCTTCAAAAAGAGTGTTGCAATGCATAACTTAAAGTTCCATAGACTGATAGGTAAGTTGCATGTGGGTAATTTATTTCGCCCCCAAAATAAGCCCTGTATAGTTATGAATACGTAGTTGCCACACCCTATTTATCAAATATAATTTAATTTCAACTATTTGTCTGAGTTTTAGTACATTATCAGTTTATTATAACATATATTTTACAATGGATTTCCGAATTTTCATTTCGCAGGAGATGGCGACAGTAGCATCATGACAAAACTCATGAGAGAAATGCCTTATGGAATATCTCTTCCCGTGCAAAAAATTGAATGCACTAATCACTTGTTGCGCAACTACTGTAATAAAATACGAGAACTCGTGAAGAAACCAAGGAACGTTCAAGGGCCGGTCCCCGTTATTTTAAGGAAACACCTGGGAGACAACTTGCTAAGGCTGAGGACAGCTATTACTTCAGCAATAAAATTTAGAAAATTGGAAGATTTACCAAATTCGGTGGAAGTATTAGAAAAGGACATTAGAAACGGCCCAAACCATGTGTTTGGAGAGCATGGACGTTGCGCCAACTACTTCTGCTTGGGGCCAAAGGAAGGGGAGGTGAATCTAGTCCCACAGATGCAAGTGTGTGGGCTATGGGACGACCTTCTCGTACTGAACGCCAACATTGCCCGCCACTCAGTCAGTTTGATGTTCAACGTCACCAATAACATGGCGGAATCCTATAACGCAAGTGTGGCTAAATACGTCGGTGGAAAGAGGGTGAATTTTTGTATGAGGAGATCATATCAGACGCGTTGCGAGTTGGCTGTAACTGCGTACAATGCAGGACCCAATTTACATTCTCTTATTCATAAGGGCCTGACGCAGAAGAGTCCTGGAACATTTACAAAAAAATACAAGACCAGTGCCGTAAAAAAGTCGACTGCGCGGTCCAAACGACGCCTGGAATACAAAACGCGCCATAAATTCCAAATACCAGCTGGACCTGACCAAGACTACGGAATATGTAGCCGCCTGGAGGATACTGAGGAAGTTGATGAAGCTAATAAGAATGAGTTCCTTGCGTCATTGTCTTTGAGTAGAGACCACAGACTACGGCTGGAGGCCGAAACTAGGACTCAATATCTTAGCCTGACGTGGGTGTCTGAAAGGCGTAAGAGACTAACGGCATCCATATTCGGTCAAATATGTAAATTGAGGGCTAATACATGCAGAGAAAAAGTAGCAGAAAGGATATTGTTCCCAACTTTTCGAGGGAATAAGGCTACTTCTTATGGTAAAGCGTTTGAAGGAAATGCTGTTGCACAATACGAGAAGATTAGCGGAAATACCGTATTGCCTGCAGGTCTTTTTGTGGATGAAACCTTGTCTTTCCTGGCTGCAACCCCTGATGGAGTTCTAGAAGATGGCAAAGGCATAATCGAAGTTAAATGTCCAATTAGCTGCAGGGATTTGTCTCCATCGGAGGCGGAAGGACAGAAAAAACTAAATTTTTTTCAAAAGAGTGGGGAGAATGTCACGCTAAAGCAAAAGCATAACTACCATTATCAAATACAAGGACAGTTGCGCATTTGTGACAAAACGTACTGCGACTTTATCGTTTGGAGCCCATTGGGCATTTACATTGAGCGTATTAATAGAAATGATCACTTTTGGAAACACCAAATGGAACAACCATTAGAAAAGTTTTATATGGAGGTACTTCTGCCTAAAATACTTCGCCTAAATACCCATAAAAACGAATAAAATAAATGTTAAGCCATTACGTAACCCTAACCTGATATTTTTCTTGATGTAACCATCCTTACGTTTTACCCCGCACTATTTACCTTGCAGTTCGCTCTTCATAATTTCGTACTATTTAATTGTTTTAATCTTACATCTACATCTACAAAATACCCTGCAAGCCGCCTCAAGGGTGGGTGGCAGGGGGTGAGCAGTCGCCAACAAGCATTACACTACACCCCAAAGTTAGTGTAACTACGACTAATTTTGCATTAGCATAAATCTCTATTGCTAGTCATGGGGTGAAGCCTCACAAGCATGCTTAGTCCAGGCCCAAGCTGTAAAATATTTGCAATTGATAACTTTTCTCTCATTTGGTGCTGGTAAGGAAACTGAGGTTCTGAGATCAAACCATGACGAATAAGGAAAACATTGGTGGTAAGTAAGAAGACACAGTGCAAAGCAAGGATACATCTTGGTAAATCGCGAGTCTGGTTGTACTGCTTTTCCCCTTGTAAAATCACTTACTTTCACTGTGCGATATTGAAAATTTTTGACCGTGGACATGCTGTATTCACGAAGTTTTCAACTATGTATTATGATATTAGTGAAATATTGTGTTCCACCAGGTATATATCGCATCGATAGTATTGCATAGGCAAATCGCATTACGCTGTAAATGCACAATGGAATATTATATGCGAGATAATTGCGACATCAAAGTTATGCGATCCGTTCACATCATAAAGCCGATCATGTGCGAGGGATTCTTCATTTTGCTATAAAGCCGCGAAAACACCTATATAAATTTGCGCCTAATACGACACACAGCATTCAATCCACATTCATTGCACACACTCCAGACAGTCAGGTTTTTGACGAAAGCCAAAGGATTTGCGCCGAGTGATGATTCTCGATGTGGACGCTTCTGCCGCACGAATTGACGACTTGGGCACAGATACACGACGCACGGGGTTAATATTTGTGTGAAAATAATTTTCAATTTGTGTCGAAAATTTTTGCGGCAACGTATTTAGCTAACATTTTTATTGGTTGCGCGGCTGAAAGTTATAAAATTTTTCAATCGATGCATCTGATACTACTGCTGTACTCTTGAGTTTTTTATATTTATTTTTCTACATCGATGGTGAAGCAGAAAAAGGACTATCGAGTTTATTGCATTCTTTTTTATTTAGCGTTAAGATCTTTCAGAGTGTAGGCTAAGGTGTAAATTGATCAAAGTAAAATTTAGTCTTTTCGCATCATCCAAATGATAATACAATAGTCCACATCCACACCCATATAAATTCCAACGCTCATGTAATGTCTATATTCTGACATTCATTTCATTTCCTGACGAAAGGGAAAAATATTCAGCACTATTGTTGAGACTACCCCTACCCCATGAATTCTTCTGGATGAACATATTCCTGGAGGCCAACGCACAGCGAGATTGAGCAGCGAGTAAATAAGTTCGCTTATTTGTCCGTCGACTCCCCTAGCTTCGCGACGAAGTCGAAGGTCACTCTAGGCTCGTCTACTGTCCAGCGACGCGCGCTGATCACGATTGCTCCTGCCCCTCCAAACCCTCCACTCCATTCGCTCATCGAGTTCCCCTCCCACACTGGGAGCCTTCCCATTCCACCTGGGACTGAGCGGTGAGAGACCCGACGAGGCGAAGCTGAAGTCTAGTGACTAACCTTAAGGTGTCTCTACACTGACTATGTGAGTCAAAACAAAATACCAAATTACACATTTTAATTTATTTGATTAAAAAAATTCTGCTCTCGCCAATGAAATAGGTTACCTGTTGAAAACCAAAATGAAGGTGCATAATATGCAGATTATTCCACGAATATATTTTTAGTGACCACATTTGTCCAGCCATAGGAGCCGACTGCAGCGTTATTTGTGTGGAACTACCGCATTTTGTCTTCAATTACGGCAGTAATTCGCTAATAACATTGAGAAATAGGAGGTAAAATGCGTATGTTTTATTTTACTTCAATTTCAGAGGAGTTTTAGCCTCTTGTAAACAGTTTTAATCAAAAACTTATTTATTCTTTCTCTTTCAAATTGACGTTTTTCTGCTGTAATCTGAGCAATCTCCATGAGATCCCATATTAAAATCACCACTTTAAAGGCAGACTTACAGTAAAACTAGCCTGGGAAACCTATTTTTTAATCTCAGTTATTAAAACGCACTTCAAAGATGCTATATTTCTTATGAAGTTTTCAGAATTTCTGGAGTAAGTGACCCTGAGGCCAGTGCCACCCCTAGGTGGCTGGAATGGTGATCGTGTGCAATTGAGTTCACATTTAAATATATTTTTAAGTCAGTCGAAAAACATTCTTGGACCATATTTCATTCCAGTTTTTATGAGTTGAACCTCACCATACAGGCCGTAATGAAATTATACAAGAAATATAATTCACATTTTCTTCCAGAACATTTCTCTAGTGTGGACCACATTTCATTTAATTGCATCTGCTTATGAGTTGGAGCGCAGTATACCGGCAGTAATGGAAGTTATTCGAGAATTAGATTCTGAATTCATTTCCTCGATTAAAACACGTTATGGCTAGAATTTTCGGAGCGGTATTCGAAATTAAGATAAAATTGTATCGAAATATGTTTTTTTTCGAGTATTTGACTCGGCGTGACACCTTCATATTTGTTAGCATCCATTTTAATGACAGGAAATGTATTGTTTCGCGTTTTGAAGAAAATTTGTACATGTATACCTAATATAATTTTTACGAAATATATCTCATGCGTCATAAGGCTGCGTGTTAAAGTAGCATTGAATTGTCAAAAAACCAAATCGGTATGATGCCATTTATTTCACTTTTATCTTTAGATGTCACTAATTTTTTTAACGGATCTGTGGATCACCGGATCGTGAGCACCGGCTGGAACAATAGATCAATGAGGTGACCTCACAAGATAACACACATTGTCTCTCAAAGAAACATTTTATCAGACATACTGGCCCCTATACTTGATCATATGACTTAGGGGCCATTCAAGTATTACGTAAGACGTTTTGGGGGTTCGGGCTTTTCTTACGTTGTCTTACGTAGGGAGGTGGGGGGGTCCGAGGTAATCTTAAGTTATATTTTAGTCACTTCTTATATAGCATTTCTATCACTTTTTTAAATTATTGTCGGGCGAAAAATCTTACAGCTTAGGATGACCGTCGCGGCGGTGCGCCTGAATTCATTGCAAACTACAGATATGATCAATTCTTTGCGTTCATTAGATTAGAGGCATAATTAAACATCACGTGTTTTTCGAAATGGACGTACTGTATATCACAAAATCTCAAAAGCCTTTATCGGTATCCGACTGAGTGTGTGTATCTCTACAGGTTTCTCGGTAGGGACTATGATTATGTAAAACATTAAAAGACCAGTGACGGTTGGGGTCTGTTTTTGCACACTTGGACTCGGAATCGTCAATATATTTTTATCTGTGTGCATGGTGCCAAAATGTACAACTTACGTAAGATTGAGAGGGGAGGGGGTTCGTGAAATGTTATGATGTCTTACATGAGGGAGGCGGGAGTTAAAAAGTGGCCAAAATGGCCTTGCATAATGATTTAACGTTTTCGTTCGGAAAAATAACTCTTTGACTTCTTTTGCTTCCTATATCCACTGTTACAAAAATGCACCATGATGCGAAAAAGTCCCGTTTGATCACTTTTTCTCTTATCATCTACATCTACGAAGTACCGTGCAAGCCACCACTAGGGCGTGTGGCACGGGGTGATTCCACTCCAGGCATGCAGCACTCGTCCCAGCTCAAATCAGAACCTCGCACGCTCCCGCTGGTGCTAGGCGCAGGCCAAAAAGCAGTGAGGAGAACAGTGGGCAGTCCAACCAGAAACTGGGAGAGTGATACGTAAATGAACATGCAAACATGCAGGACAATGCTATACTCACATCTAGTGGTTAATATTACTGATACTGTTAATTTATAAATGCTACGAGATGCTACTTCATGCAGAGAACAAAATAAAATAATACCGGACAAATCGACCGGTGTGAAGTGTTAATAATGATGTTGTGTTATTAAGCACAAGTGAAGATTCGACTCTACCTATTGAGGGTGGTAGTTTCATATGATTGATCGATCGCAACTATTATGATCCCTTATTTTACGTGGAAGAAATGACATTTTAAATCAATCGGTTCTGGAGTCAATTTCCTTTATCTTATTCCTGTGATCGCTTCTACCGTAGTACGATGGCTCTAGCAATATATGTTTAACGTCCGACAAAAAACTGTCTGCTCCTAACTTGCGCAAAAGATTAAACCCGTATTTCTCCCTTCGATCAGTTAGAGATTCACACCCCAATTCCTTCAACAATTCGGTAACTAAGTTTATTGTCTCAACTTTTTCCATCATATAGCCAGGAGAATAATATTAATGATTCAAGGGAATAGTTTCAGGCTTGATTTTGTGGAACTCTTTCATAATTACAGAAAGAAGAAAGTTTCAAATTGTATTTTTCCACACTGTTTTATTGATACTACCGACCCAGGTTTCTACGGGTAACTGTCATTTTGAAGGTCTTGAAAATGACGGTTACCCGTTGAAACATGGATCGGTAGTACCAATAAAACAGTGTGGATAAATACCATTTGAAACTTTCTTCTTTCTGTATTAATGATTTGTTGAAATATTGAGAAAACCCGGTTGTCTTACCACATGCCCCGTTTCCATTACTAAAATTCTACCTTGGTTATCTTAGGTCTCATAACCTACCTGCATTCAAACTATCTTCGTTTTATCCTTTTAACTCACTCGTTTCGTGACATTGTGGTTACAAACATTTCAGATCAAAAGAAAATCGACGAAAGATACTATAAGGTGCACGGATACTCACATGGTACCGAAGTGAAGGCCTATAGAAGTTATAACAGAATCTTAACGGACTTAGGAATAACAGCATCGTCATTCAAATTGAGACACCTTGATACCACGTATCTGAGTGATAAGCATGGCAACACTCGCAAATCTGTGATTCCCCAACGCTTTTCGTTCTTCAGCTCTTTTCCCATAATTCTTTCTTTCCCGAAATTTTATCAAACTTGCGTTCCAATTACAAAGACGTTACCAAGGTGGACGAGTTAACTGGATAGCTCAATCCTAGTAAGATAATCTACTATATTAGACGTTTCCGTGGGTTTCCATGACTAGCATTACGCGGGAAGAGAGTTACCGTAGTAGGAATGCCAATAATGCCCCGTTTATATTACTAGGTTTGAATGATGGTTAATATGGCGGCTTTAACTAACTTGTGTTCGCATGTATTCAAGTTTACGGTAGTAGAGATGGTGATGACCTCTGGTGAAGAGTAAAATATCTAAAAAAACAGTTGAAACAACCTACGCACGCGCAGCTAATTGAAGAACAAAGATTTTATACACGGTTGAAAAAGATGGATATTGCGGAGCAAGTGGGATTTTTGGTGGGCGCTTCATGTCCACATGTCCAGAAGAATCTCGATTTCTTCCCCACGAAATTGCTGCCTCCGCTCCGATCCTTTCACTTTAAAGGCCATTTTGTTACTGGTATTTTAACTTCCTTCCGTTCACACACGTTTCAAATGCCAATAACCAACCCTAGTAAAGTTATAGTGGTAAAAAAGTTAGCGCCAACTTGCGTTCACACGACGAACTTTTTACTAGCGTTCTGGTTACTAGCGTAGAAAGCTAGTAGTGTAAACGGGGCATAATGGAAGCGTGGAATCATGGTCGTTCGATTCGATATATATGGATTGATCCAATCAATCGAAGTAGGAAGACGATCGAGATATCGAACGACCTTGGTCTTACCCAAGGAGTCTTAAGTAGTATGTAGACTATAGTAGTATGTAGTATTCATGCTCTTACCTCTGCGTGATGCCACCCAACGATGATAAGGCGTCCCTCCTTCGGCGCTCTCAGTTTCCGCGTGATCACGAAGACTATTTGTCTGTCTTCTGCCGCTGACATGTTGAACGACAAATGCTGAGTAGATATTGTTTCCGGCTGTCCCGCTATCACCTGTGGGAATGGCTTCAGTGAATGTAGAGAATGTTAAGGCTTATACCGGCACGGATCATTATGGGTTACTGTTTTTCATCACCCTTCTTAAATCCGATGAATAAAATGTATTAACCCTTTCTCTCGTAAGTGAATACTGTCACTGAAAACTTAATGAAAGTTAAAGTGCTTACAAGGATATTCTTTACGTGGCAATTTTTTTACGATATAGAGCCTTAAAATATAATAATGAAGTGAGAAGCAGTGTTTACAAATATTAGCAAATGTCAAGATATTTGTAAGATAAGCAAGCCATTTGCCGTTTTATTGAGCACAATATGTTGACTTGATTCTATTACTGAGGGCAAATATAATTTTACTGAAAACTGAATTATGTGATAATTATTTCATTTAGCATAAATCTACCCTTGAAGTCCTGGGTCCGTTAATGAAACTCATGTTACATGATTTTTAATTTTCCATAGTGTTTTTATGAATGTTCTGAGGAATTTTTCATCAAATCACACGTTTTCTATATCTTGGATTTTCCATTCGAGCTCATTCGCGAGAAAATCCCTATAGCCCTTTCATCTTCAATAGAGTGAGTACCGTCTGAAAAATGTAATTTTTTAATAGAAAATCGGTTTTTAGCCTCAATGAGAATAATTAAAACTACAAGAAATATTTTATTCCAAGTTGTTGCTTGGTACATGTTTTCCCTTTACTAAATATGAAAATGTTCTGGTGTATTCTTCTAGTATGGTCAATGGTCAACGTTTCGACCGGAGACTTCTGTCATCTTCAGGGCTGTAGGTAGATAGGCATCTACAGCCCTTAAGATAGTACGAAAGTCTTCTGCCGAAACGTTGGCCATCGTAAAGGTGAAAGCCTCAAAAGATGTTCATCCTGCAACTGAATCATGCATATATATGTTTTGGTTGGTTTTACACTGGAAAGTTACTTCCGCAAGTTTCTTCTGTTAGAGCTTGCCGAGGATTTTACTCTAACGAAACATTTTTCACGAGTTAGTGCAGAGCCAGATTGGTTGCTGTTTACACTACTACTATACGCTTCTAAAAGCGACTAGCAGAAACTTTAAAAAGTTCTCCAATCGGACTTGCAGAGCCGTTGACACCCGTAATTAACGTATAAAGTCGCTTGCTTCAAGTAATTTGCGCAATAAACTTGCCAGTGTATACTCACGTTAACAATTGTGTGCCAGACGTTAGTAACGTATTGGATCTGGAGTAATTCCTTTAATTTATTCCTTTTTGTGTAATTCTGATGGTTCACTTTGCTCATGGGATCCGAGTAAGCTTGGTTTGGTTGGTTATCAGTTTTTACAGTGGACGAATCACCATAAATCACGCAAACACCTGATCTTTGGGAAGTGATAAACTCACCAAGGCAGGAGTCAACCAGTGGCCCAGGGATCAGCTGGCGGAATTTTAACTCCGCTGCCACCAAGCCTTGCTTCAAACGTAGGTGTGAATAGTTCGACAATTCCCTTTCCTTTTTCATATTCGACTGCCAATTTACATTCTAGTGTTGTATTGCCAAACGTTTTGTATGTTTAGGCAAAGTGAAAACTGTATAAAATGTGTGACATTAAGGTATCACGCATTTAAAATGGAATGCACTGAACAAAATGGAAGTATTTAAGCATGCCTGCGATGCTCTGACGTTTAGAAAAATAATTATCCAGGTAATTAGAATAATTCTGGCATGTATTCATGTAACTAATGGAGTTTTGTGAATCTAGACCACCAGTTTGGTACCACATCTCCAATTTCATTACTCAAATCAGGGGTTTCTAACAAAGACAGTCAATGATACGCTTCAAAGTTGGCAAGGAAAAAACCGTAGTTGTGATCCATCATGCAACTGCATAAAAAACTACACCATGATGAAGTGAGAGCCTCCTTGCAGGAAATATATTTGCTCTCTGGTAGACTATTGTTTTTAGATTACAAAGCTCAACAGCGCTATTACGACAGATGGACCTAGTCATAGTCTTAGTCTCAGACATAGTCTTACAAATTGTACTGCTTATTCAGAGACAGGCATGTTTCTGAAGATCCAAGAGGCGATCCTAGTCACTCACCGTCAGCAAGAACCCAGCTTCGGAAGTAAGGGAGGAATCTTGAGGCTCGTCAGCGAGGACATCGTTCGGATCCGGTTCGTCGCCACGTTCTTCCTCCTCCTCCTCCTGCGAACATGTTGTCGTTCCGTTCTGGCATTTACACTTCTCTTTCGAATACATGGTGGACCATGTGGTGTTGCTCTCGTGGAGTTTGCCCCCATGCCTACAAGTTCCTGAGGAAATATAGGATAAAAGTTCATATTTTCATCTATCGGGATGAGCGTGCTACTTGCGTGCATAAAGAAGATTATAAAATCCCAATATTTGGAAATTATATATAACAGCATCGATTTTTTCTTAGATTTCTCCCCTTTGATTTTGAAAATCAGATCACAACTAGTTTACAAATATTTACAGTATTTTGTAGTTGAGTTATTTTTAAACGTGCACTTTCGTGGCAAAATATCGCCTTCTATGGATGTGTCATCGCCGGGTACATCTGGTCCAGTCTAATAGTGCAGCTTGATCATGGATCTTTGGTATACACTTTAATACATTAAAAAATCCCTATAGATAAGGTATATTTCGATTTTTTTAAAAATAAAGACAGCCCATTTTACTCACCCCTTGCAGTTAGGGTTATTCGTATAAAAAATTGCTCCAGTAAACGTTTTAGGGAATATTAAGAAGATCTACAACAACTTATAATGAATCTGATATTATACCCACTAATGAAGTAATGATTCTTTTGTCCGACAACCCCTATTTTTTCCACCCCTTTAGCTAATGGTTGGTGTTATAAAAAAATCTTTCAATCAAATGCTTTTGGTAGTAGTCTTAGGAAGTATAATAAATTTAATCGAATGCAATACATTTCATATTAAAGGATTTGTAGTGAATTTTCAGTTTTTCATAAAACCTTTCCCATTTACACCCACTTTCCATCCTTTCCACCCACTTTTGAGTTAGGAATGGTTTTGGGGTCTACTGGCCATGAAACGAAAAACGATGAGGAAATTTGTCTTAGGTCTTCTTTAATCGAAATTTGCCCAAATACACCAAGAAACAGAGGTGAAATATCACCTACAAGTCGAAAAAGTACTGGCCGCGATTTTTTTGTTCAAATGCCTTGGGGAAGCTAAAATAAAAGACCTATCATCTCGTGGGTCGTGAAATTTGCGGTGCGTCATTGTTTTTTTTCCGAACAATTAGATCGAAAAATCGTTTTTTTCTGTTCTTTACGACATTGTGGAAAAACTATAGAATTTAGAGAAACATGTTGTACAGATGAGTACGTGATAAGTAGATGTAAAAAAATGAGATCTTGTAAATTAAAATCGGTCTCTAAACAAAAAAGTTATTGCAAAATTGGTAAATCAGATTTTTTTGTAATTTTTTATAACTTTAGAGACAATTATGAAAACTTCACCAGACTCTCCAATCTTTGGAGTCTTCATGTACTCAAAAAGAGTGCAAACGCACCCTTGTAAACCCACCCCCAACCCCCCAAATATTTTATATTTTTTAAAAATCTTTTTTATATTTCAGTTTTGGTTGTCTTGTCTGTCTGTTTTTTACGCATCTTCTCAAAAACTACTGAACCGATATAGCTGAAATTTTGAAAGAATCTAGCGTATACACTTCAAGGTGCTATTGACTGTTTTAAAATTGGTTCAGGGCCCCATAAAACCCAAAAGTGGGCCCTTTCGTGGTCTATATGTCATGTCTACATGCCGAAAATATGCCAGATGTTATCTTTTCGGCGAGCTACCCCGAATTAAAACAAAAATGAAGGTTCTGCGATATCTAGAAGCCGATATATTGCACATTTTTCAAGTGCGCTCCGATTTGAAGATCAGTTCTCGGTTTTACTAAACGAGAAAAAAGCTATCCCCACCATGACCCCCCTGACAAGCTTCCAGCGCACATACTTACTTTAAACGGCTCGTGAGATGTAACTTTTGCATGAATATAACTCAATTACATTGTATTACAAATATTAAATCTTCGTTTATACACTGTGAAAATTTCAACGCTTAATGTTCATAAACAATTGCTTTGTGATGAAAAGAAAAAGAATTTCTATCTCCGGTCCTATTGGTCGTAGAAAGTTTTTCTTTTTTTAAAGATGTTTATTTAAGTTAGCTTTTGAATGGTATGCTTCATTAATACTAAACAACGGAGATATTCTAATTGTTTTAAGATTGAAAAGTACACTTTGTTCTTTTACGATGTGTTATAAATAAATTGCAAAACATTTCCATTATTTTTTTATAAATGACACTTTATGGTGCTTGACGAAGAGAATGAGACCATGAAAAATGTTTTAATCGTTGCCCAGCCAATTGTAGAGCCAATTAAAAATGGCCTGTTTTAATGAAAACTGGATAAACAAATAGAATTTTGCAAAAACTACTAGAGCGATCGGGCCTATCTTTTTCACATTTTTTGTGTACATGAAAACTCCGACGATTGGAGAGTTTGGTGAAGTTTTCATAATAATCTCTAAAGTTATAAATAATTATAAAAAATTCTGATTTTCCATTTACTTATGCAATAACTTTTTTGTTTAGTGACCGATTTTAATTTACAACATCTCATTTTTACTTCTGCTTATCACGTACAATTCATCTGTACAACATGTTTCTCTAAATTCTATAGTTTTTTCACAATATCGTAAAGAACAGAAAAAAACGATTTTTTGATCTAATTGTTCGAAAAAAACAATGACGCACCACACATTTCATGGCCCAAGAGATGATGTCTTTTATTTTAGTTTCCCCAAGACATTTGCACAAAAAACTCTTGGCCAGTACTTTTTTCATTTCACATCATTTTATTGCTTAGACCAAAAATTAAGAAACAGCGACTTGAGATTTACCAAAGAAAATAACTTCGTCACTCGTCTAAAAGAACAGGAAAAGGAAGTTGTATTTTCGTAATCATACAGGCTTTTTCGGTGTAAATAGACTACCCAAATGCAGTGATTGTACCCTGCCTCTGTCTAATACAGAGACTGATGGCATCATGATGTGCTTTCGTCACTTACCTTCTTTCTGCACGCATATCGAGCAGCACTCGGATGGCTTCAGGTCGAGTCTCTCACCGGAGGCGCATTTCTTATTCGGCGAGCACTTGATCGTGAGGCAGCCGATTTGCCCCAACCTGCAAACACAGCGTACGCAGGGGTCCCTTTGCCAAACCCAGCCGTTCTGCAGACAAATCAAAAGGGAGAAAGTTGAAATGAGACAATTTGTGGGAAGGGATTTCACACCAATTATCTTTTTCACGTCCTAGCTCTTCTGAATCTCATACGCGTAGAATTCAGATATAAAATTTTTTAAATTACTTGATTCAGTGTGAAGGACTATTTTTTTTGTTTTACCCGCGCCAGGATTGAAAAAAACAGCGTTTCTTCTCCTTTGTCATAGACCTAAGAATTAAGAAGCTCTTTTCGGGATGTTCAGCGGGTTAAATAACCCATAGTTGCCGACGTTTCGATGGCCGAGACGTCCATCGAAATGTTGGCAACTATGGATTCTTCAACCCGGTGGACATCCCTAATAGAGCTTCTTAATATCACACGCTAGGACTGCCTCAGATCTTACTCCGGGGGGTTTATGAATGTTTCCTGTATTTCGCACCAAAATATATATTCTAATGCAGGTGAGAGTGGAGAGGGTGAAAATGGGTGTAGAACCTTCTAGGTGTTATTTATTGAAAGCGCTGATGGCCACCACTCACTAATCTTTTGTCCTTTGTCTCTGTTGAAGTTGAAAACAATGCTAATTGATAGCTTGAATGGAGTTCGAACCCAACCTTCAAATTTCATGATGACATTAAGGCAGCCGTGCCGACATCTTGGCTAATGATGCGGTCTTTTTTTGTAATTGAAGATAAATATCATCTAGCTGCCTTGGATCCTTTACAAAATGCGCGACTTGAGTCGTATCGTGGCACGACTATCTAAAGCCAAAACTTCAATACAAATCGTGTCTAAATGTGATTTTCAATGTCGTGCCACGATACGACTAAAGTCGCGTAGTACCTATGCAAAGGCTCTTAGGACATTGTTTGTAGTAAAGTATTGATTTTAGTGATAGCAAACATTAAGTTAATGGTTTCAGGCGTCACTTTATGGAACTCCTTCATCATTGAAAAGAAAAAAATTGTTAGTTCCACATAAATAGATTTTATTGACGACCTAGGTTTCGTCAATACAATCTATTTATGTGGAACTAACAAAGTAGCTTACATATTACTAAGATAGCGGTCGTGAAGGTGAACTACTCTTTCGTCAGTCGTGCCTCGTACAAGTTGTACACCCTCTACGACTGGTAGTGATGGTGTACGACTTTTTTAACTGGCTATGGGGCATGCGGCTGTGGTCGCATTAACGAACAACTGCTGTCGTGTTCACGTACGACTGCAATCGTATCCTCGTACGACTGAAAGGTCGTTCTGTGGTGCGAATAAATTCGCCTAGTATATGAGAAGCCTAAGTTGAACGCTATGAAAAATTCATGGAACAGAAAATCTATTATGATGATATTTATTTCTAGCTGTCTAATGGTTAAAGATTAAAAACAATAAAAGGAGTGAAATTAGGCTCCTCGGAAGATAAAAATTATTTTAAAGGGGTTGCCCTTCCTGGATTAATGAAAGAAATATTCGGCAGCTCTTACACAAAAATATAAATACTTGATTCATTTACATTAGCGAAAATTGTGTCCTTAGACGTCGCACACAAAATTGTATGCTATGCAATTAGCAGATAAACGAAGTTAACTAAAGTTAGTCAAAACAAAGTAAGTCAAATTTTCTGTTGTAAATCAACAGATATACAACAGAAGCATTGAGACACTGAAACCCTTATTGAGTTGAACTGATAGGGCAGAATTGAATTATAATTCACCATCATTAAGTGGCGTTTAACTTCATATTCACTGGTAGAGATTTCTTTGGGCGATTGAGTTTACATTTTAAGGGAAGAGTAAGTAATTGAATTAATGTTAAACTACTTCATTTTTTAGTTTCGGAATATTTACTCGATTAAAGATCACAACCACCCTAACCCTATTCTCAAACGCCTCCATTCTAAGCACACCCCCTCTCCTCAATGACCAAGTTTCCGACCCATACACCACCACGCTCCACATTAGATTTTTCACCATAACAACAGGAAAAAGAGCTGACCGGTTATAAATTGCCGAAGTTCTTTTAGCCGAAAAAAGATCGATTAGAAAACGATAGCTTAGTATTTTCCACACTAAAATTCAATACCGAACATTGTGTACAGCAATTCATAGCCCAGGTGAGACCTTGATAATGGCATTGGTATAATTCTTACCCGAGTATCATAGCTAACATTTCCTCAAGGACGAAGACCAATCCGAGGATTAAACTGGGATCCTTCTTTATAGTTGATCAAATTGCTAGCTCGATCGACAATTCATAAACCGACGCCTGAGACATACGAAGATAAATGAAGAAATGTTCACCCTCTTCATTGAGTTCTCTGAATAAGGTATAAAAACACTCCGTCTAGCCGTTTAGTGTTGCTGGGGTGAGCTGTTTCTTACATTTAATTTTATACAACAGATAGATAGCACAAAGATCCATCATCACTGTTCACCTGCAAGTGCACAACACTGGTCTGCCCTTTCCACTTCCACCTTCCTCCACGCTACCGACTCGCAACTAAAAACGCTTGCACAAATTGACCAAAAAGTCACTCGGGCGTTCCGTAACTCGCGCGTCGACCATTGCGAGAAAATCGCGTCACAATCGCTTTAAACAAAAGACGCGCGAGTGAACTCGCGCGAGCCGAATCACGGTGCATCAATCCGTCCTAAGCCTTCGTTAATTAATCGTGTCTTGGTTCCACAAAGTTAGGGCTGAAACAGTGTCTTACGATAAAAGATTATGGTGTGCACGTCCTTTCCTCTCCTCTTTCTCGAACGGGGTTGGCGAGGCGTCTGAAGGGCGAGTTTATTCACAAAAAAAAGGTTGGAGGCGGGATGAGTAGCTACTCCTTTTGGACCCCTCTTGAGTAAATAACAATGCTTAGCAGCGCGGAGAACGATGGTGATAAGGATTTCCTTTTTTGTTTTCGAGGCGAAGCTCATCTCTTTTTCTCCTTTTCTCCCCCAATTTTTATCGCCTGCTTTAAGGAGGGATTTTGTTGAAGAGGGAGCAAGAGGCAGTGCTTCTCTCTCCGCGTGCGCTTCCGAGATTTATTTCCGACTGCGCGTCCCTCGTAAAATCCTCCCCCGGCAGCCGTTGTGTCGTTCTCCGTCAGAGTGACTTGGAAGGCGTGCTCCTGTCGTGCGCTCTTAAACCTCGCATCTCATCGCGGGGAAGTCAGGCACTCGCACTTCGCTGCTTTTCGGGAGATTTGGAAACTCTGAACTCTCAGGTTTTGTAATGCATGGTCAATCGGGGTGATCGTCCTAAAAAAACAAGTAAATACCCTATTTTTCGGCTTTCAAGACGCACGGACTTGTATAAAGGTGGGTTTACACTGGCAAGTTTGTAGTGCAAGTCAGAAAGTGACTTATGGCGTAAATTCCTTTATGTGTATCGCTCACTAAGTGATTGTTCTTTCATATACATGCAGTGCCCCTGAGAGCTACTTAGAGAATAGACATTCAAGATATACTTGTAAATATGCATTGAATTTATCGATTATCGCCCGAAGTAACTGGGGCCCTTGGGACTCTGGGCCCTTCTTATACAGATTTTCTTTCTACGTGAATTCATGAGCCTGCAGGAAAACGTGATATTTAAATTCTAGAGGCGTGAATATCCTTCGAAAATCAAATCTATGGTTGTCAAGGAAATATGCTATTGTTGATTTCTGAGAAAAATGTGCGTTTTTTCAGCCTAAAACGCGGTTTTCAGACAAATACGAATAGGAAAAGATAGTTGATTGAAAGAATTATAAACTTCATTCTTTTAGCCATTTGATTAAAAAAATCTTAACCCTCTCTCTATCTTGAGTGGAAGTAGTTTTAAAAAGCTAAAAATAAAACTACTGCACTAAACCCAATTCGTAGCTTAACCCACCAAAGGGCCCCTTTTTGGGACCTTTTGGGGCCCTGAGATATTTTTAGATAGCATAAAAACCTTCTCCTTGAAAAAATACATTTATGTGCCAACTTTCATGGTGATCGGTGAAACGGTGTCGAAGTCTATTAATCTGGGACAGACAAACAAGCAAATATACAGACATATCCATTTTTATATTTATAGATAGGTACTTACATATTTAGTTAATTTATGAGAATTTCAGTAACACAATACATATATCTATACATATATCTATACTATCTATACAATCTATACTATTATAAGCCAATGTTCTGGAGGGGAACCGATGCAAATGATTGAGAAAACGGCTGAACTGATTTAGGTGGTTTTGTTGTAATTTTATTCGTATGGAATCATATATCTGGAAAAATCACCTAATTCCCATTATCGACCCAGAATTAAAAAAAAAATTGAGAAAATAAACACGGCTTAACTCGACCTCATCAGTCCAATGATAAATTTATATAACAACCTCGTACCTACCGTGAACAACGTTGCACTTTAGCCTCTTTAGCGCAATACTTATATTTTGTGAACATTAGTAACGGCCTCCTGATGTGAGACCATTAACCGTGAAATAACTAAAATAATGCTGACATAATACTTGAAAGAACTTCTGGAGGATATTAGGGGGTGGCAGGGTCGGTGCGTTAAAGTGGAAATGAGGGGAGATGGCTTGCAAGCGGGGAAGGGGAAGAAATAGGTTTTATGGACGAGATGAAGGGTGGGACGTACGCGAAGATGAAGAAAGAAATACCAGAGAGAGATGGAGCCCTGCACGTGTAAATATCTGGAGGATTTTCTCTGACTTTCAATGAAAACTACCTTTAACCGGTAGATTACTTTAATGTAATGTAATACTGGAAACATATATGAATAAAATGTATACAAGTAGAATTTGCGCGACTGGGATTTTATCTGTCATTTTACGGGTCATCAGCTTGTATTACTTGTCTCTTATGTCTTTTTCAGATACTTGATTGTAAAAATAAAATTGGAATATGGAGTCTAATATGACTAGAGAAATATCTATCTTTATGACTACCTTTATGGCGCAAATTACTTCAGTTGTCACGCGTCTCCCCAAATAACCAACCAACCAAAGATCTACACCCATTCTCCACACGCTCTATTTTCTTGCTACCGTTGCTGTTGTTCCTCTTGCACCTTATTCATTCTTAATCTCTCTCTCAAAGCCCTACACGAAGTGTCTTAAAATGTCTAAGAATTACGTACACTATGTTTTCCTACACCTTACTTCCCGTTGGCAGCTCCCAGTGATTTCAGCCCCGTTCTCATCCCAAATCGACCCATCTTTCTCCCTCTTTCGTCGGAGCCGTGGGAAGTTTATTGACGCAAGACGTGACTTCCAGCCTTTGGAGGGATCAAGAGAGAGTTGGAATCTTGAGACAGAGGAAATAGTTCCTAAAGGGTCCTGACGATAGAGAAGCGGAAGAGAAATATTTATGCTTTCGAGTTCGTCTTGACGAGGAATTCACTAACTAGTTATACTTTTTTATTTTCGGTAGTGCTACCGGTGTTTACTAATTTCACCGTAAGCTGGACGACAATTTACGTAACCGAAAACATTATGTATTTAGAAAATTCTGAGTTTGATGAGATGAGAGTAAACATGGCTCCGTAATGAAACGATGAAATATTTGTGAATATTTTGCTAAATAAATGCAGTTAAATTCTCGGTGAATGTCACGGTTTTGATTCAAAAATATTCATGCCAGGTTATTTAACAGCTGGGTCATTTCTGAATATGTGGTCATTATATGAATCAATTCTGTTATTCTGGAAGACACTGCTGTGGAATTTCAACATTTTCTCTTTACATGTCAGCTTGCTGGGAAAAAGAGAAATCTTACTTGAAGAGAGTCAGACTTGAGGAAGAGCCGATGCAGAAAAATGAGCCAACAGCACATACATTCATGTAATTCCATTTCAGTAATACCATAGAGTAAGTATGCTTACTCTATGTTAATACATATGAAAATTGCACACATAAAAATGATAGCATAAAATGTACTTATTTCAGCTATTTATACCGTATTTTGAGGCGAGTTTTCCAATATCCTTAAATAATGAATGAACTTGCTCAATACAATTGTATGGTGGAAGGTAAAAATGTTTATAATACTAAGAGTGTAGGTATTCAATGGAGATTCAAATCAAATCGACAGTAGGAAAACTCCCGCAGAGGAAAAATAGGCGCGCTAACTCGAAGAGCGTTATGATGGAGAAGTTTTTGTTTCACCAAGTGCATTTTTTTCATTCATAAGGGTCATATATATTTCGTTCATAGGTAAATATGACGTGGGAAAAAACAAAAATTGCTCCAAAAAAGATGGAAAACCTTTGATGCTTGTATGAAATGTATGCAAGGAGAAAGAGACACTATAAACTGGCACAAGGGATTATCTCTCGCAAATTTGAGGATCCCAGAACATAAATGAGACCCACGCATTGAATCATAACTTCATCGAAAAGATTTCTTTACGCTCTTACCAAAGTCTCTTCTTCCCTTATTTCCTTAATTGTTTTAACTAAGCTATGCGGTCACTTCACCAAATGAGTCACATTATAAGAGAAACGACGTTTGACGTGATGCGATGTCCCTATTAATGGTACTTTTCTAAATTTAGGTATGCTGCCGCGGTAAAATCTGTTTTGCTTGCGTATTTTATTTAATTCTCTCACAAAAAACCTTGATGACCCTTAATGTCGGCCGTCAAAACTTTAAAACGTTGCTGACAACGAAACTGTTAAACGAATGATGAAAGAAGAACGAGGGTTCACTGCTACGGACATTTATTTTCCTCTCGGAGAAAATTAGAGGTTGCAGCTGATTTTAATTAGACTCGTCCAGAGTGCGATAAAATGATCGGTAACGAGACACATGCTGCGGGAATCATTCTTTTTTTATGAGTTGTGAAGTGAGGACCCTGGACTTAATGTGAAGGAAGATAGATGTCACGTCACACCCTTCGCTTACACCTATGTCCTCCGCTGTACGAGCAGCAACGGTCTCACAGGACTCCAATCAGAAACTCATTTCGCTGCTAGAGAAGTAATTAACATACCTAGATGGTCTGGAAAAAATTACTCACTTTAAGGTGGCTGGAACGGAAATCGTGGGTCAGTGAGCGTACATTTTATTATTTTTTATGTAAGCTGAAAACATATTTGGACCTCATTTCACCGCATCCGTTTGTGCGTTGAAACTTACCATACAGGCGGTTTTTGGAAATTATACGAGAATTATATTTTAAAATTTTCCTTAATTAAGGCATGCATGTCTAGCGTTTTCGGCATTGTAGTCGAAATTCAAACGACATTATATTGATATGTCTTTCTATTATTGAAATTATATTATATCAGAAATCGCTTTGATCAACTCTGCCGAAAGTGTTTCTGCTCATTGGGTTAATCGCTCGGCTACTGGTAGAGATAGCGTATTGTTATCACTTTTTTAATTATAGCCTGACCAAAATCTTAGCCTGTAGCAGTGCAAACTGCGTCTGGTTTCCCTCTTTAATGGTAATCCCTTAGACATAATCATTTTTATCGTACGTGTTGAGCGCCAATAACATCCAATAATAAAAACCTGCGTAGTCTCAGATTATCTTGATATAGCATTCAATCAAATCTTGAAAATTACAGGGAACAACTTTTGATTTTTGAGGGTTATTTCATAAAACCTTCCCAAAGACCAAATTCTGCCAATAGCATGAGTGGATATGCGCAAACCCGGCCGCCGCATTGTTTTACGTTGACAGACGGCAAACATTATTCATCTCCGCACAGATCTAACAAAAAACTTAAATACCTTCCTCTCAGTATTCTCATGGGTAGCCGAAATTGACTAAAACTCCATTCATAGATTGTAAGTTCCATGTGATTGCTCCCAAAAATCTAGGACAAATTACGTAAGATTGGGAGGAGATGGGGGAGATTCATCAAAGTTTACAAGTTATATTCTCGCAATCGTAAGCTACAAGTTATATTCAAGGATTTTTATAATATTAAATGTTTTTGGTAGGAAGTGAATACCTTCGTAAGACAGTCACTTGAGTGCTAAGCATGAAAATACCAAGGGAAATGATGGTTCGTCGACTGGAGTGACGACGACGCAATCGCTATGGGTAATTCCATGTCAAAACGACCAAAGAAAGGCCGAAATTGTGCTTGAATACTCCGAGATCGGCTAAATTTGTAGGACGTATTCCGTTTTACTACATCGTTGGCCATTCTCAACAATTGTTTTGAAAAATATGCATCCGTTGCCTATTTACGGCTGCATGAAAAAGCTTCTCGTAAATTTGTGTGATTTTTTATCGATATTTCTGGACATATGTTACTTATGCCAGAGTGCAAATTTTCGTTTGAAAGAGAAACCAACGGTGCATATTACAGTGAGATACAGAAAGAAACGGCATAATATTATGACTCCATTAATTTTTTAAAAAATGCAATTTAGCGCATGCATTTTTATTTTGAAAAATTCAAAGGCGATTTTCTCAAAGCGCGTAGCCCTTCGATTTTACTTATTTTTTTATATTTTGTAGCTAAATACCTTAGCTATGCATCATGGAAGTTTCGTATAGGAATTTTTTCTTTTCAGGGAGATATTAATTTTTATGTCTTCATGTTCGCTTTTTACGTCGAAATTTCACGGCATCCAAGACTGCGGGCTAGCAAAATGGTGGATGCACACAACAATCATTACATAAAGCATCATTTTATACCCTTTTCCCAAGGTGAGTGATATTTGAGGGACCAAACCTTTGCAGGAAACCGCTGGAGGTGCGGAAAGAACACGCCCATCTGTTGAGTCAGACTCATAAACTTGGAATGCTTTGATCTTTACCCTAACATGTCAAACCGACTTTAGAGTTGAAGTTTTTTTTTCGATCGGACAAAGTAGATTGAATGCATTCGACACGTTACTGAGGTTTAAGATAGAAAAGACGACTGAATGTCAATCTAGGCAAAGAAGGGAATAAAATTGTGTCACAGATATGAAATAGGATAGGAAAGGGGATGGAAGGGAGTTAAAAAGGTAGTTGAACGCTGAAGATGAAGGTGAGAACCACTAGTATCGCATTTACCACCTCGCCAATCAGCCATATGTTAAGATGGTTTGGTCTTGTAACAGGCCGAAACGCCTTATCTGCGACTGGGTGATCGTAGTTTGAATGTTTTCATGGTGAATCTCCACGCATTGCTTTTCTAGCGTAATTTGCATTTCTTCTTCACACCCGGATTATGCTCTAAGCCAGTTCCGTCTTCACTTTTACCATCTGGTTCTCGATCTTCCGATACTTCTCTTTCTTGATGGCTTATATTTCCTATTTTTTAATGGAATTCTTTCTATGAGCATCCGTTATATATACTCGTTCCATTTTCATTTTGTATTCTCCCATTTTATATGCAATGGGCTGTACAACTAACACTTCTCTTATGTAAGTACTCCTTTATCCATCTTCATAATGAATAAAAACACTTGGTAGTCTTCCACAGATTTATTTCTTTGGCACGACGCGTTTCACCACACTGTGGCATAATCATGTGCAGTGTTCTTCGGTTTAGGTCAAGCATATTGTAACACGCCATTTTGGCCGTGTTGGCATAAGTATACAATTAAGGACGCCATTGTGGGTATTTTGGGAACACGTACTACCGCGAGGCAACAATACCGTTTCTGTATTATGAAAACAACTTTACAACAATGCCGTCTGTGTTATGAAAACAACTTTAAAACAATACCGTTTTCGGGTTACGTAAACAAACTAAAACAGCACCAGGTGTTATGAAAGCTGCAAGGCAAAGAAAGGATGGAAGGGGTAAACAAAATTATAATAATGAAAAGGGAATAGCCTATCAGATACGAGAGAAGGGGGGAAAACCTGGAATGTTCTAGAACATACAGGAGGGGGTGAGAGATAGTATAAAAGGGCTTGTAAAACAAGGGACGGGGCTTCTGCTTAGGAAAAAGTCACCAGGAACGTAAAGGGAGGACACTCAAGGTCTCAACGAAGTCAGCACTCACTCACTCAGGGAAGCCGAAGGAACGGTCATCGAGTGAAAGTCAGTCTGGAGTTTTTGCAGTGATAATTTGCCGGGAGTAAGCAGCTTTGGACAGCAATTACCAACGCCAGTGTCCTGTGTTAAGGAAGGATCCAGGAATCCGATAAACAGATACTGGGGCATAGAGTATCGGCGGAAGTCACATTGTGCAATATCCGGTGAAGTAGAACAAACATTATAAATTAATACGAATATATTTGAGAAGGGAACATATATTAATTAATTGATTAACCAAAGTGAATTTGTTTTCTAAGTGAAGAATAAAAGGGTTATTATAAATATATGTATTGTTCAAGTGTATCATTTTTGTGCATGAATTAATCCATTAACCTTTGCCGCCAAGGACTACCAAAAGAAAGGATCTCTCTCAAGGTAAGAAGTGATAAAGTGAAGGGTACCTTTTGTGTGTCGGGCTGATACTGTATATAACGTCGCGTATTTAGGACCGCGTGACAGAATAATTATTAGAACCCCTGTGATAAGGAAATTGATAGGGGGTGACTAGTACAATATATAGCTTTCCACCAAGGTGTTAGCGAGTGGGGGGAGGAGGGGGAACTTGGTGGAAAGATATAAATGCTTGACCTAAACCGAAGAACCCTGCACATGATTATGCCACAGTGTAGTGAAACCCGTCGTGCCAAAGAAATAAATCTGTGGAAGATTACCAAGGGTTTTTATTCATTATGAATATCGAGAACTTCCACCATATCCAGCCTGAAACAGTTATATTTAATCTATCTATTATTTTTTGAACATGTATTTTATGGAGCAATATTGAGTTTATGAAGAATGTAGAGCCGATAATCGAGAGAGATAATTTTTACATATGAGGTAATGAGGAAAGAAGTGCTCTAGAAATCAGAGATGATCTATAGTACTTAAACAGGGAATGTAATAATGCTGTAATCACGTGTGCGCATAAAAGGCGGGAATGAAAACTTATGGCTGAAGTAATTACGACCAACCATTCTTGTGGATTCTGCTTGTGTTCGTTTATCAAGAATGCAAATAGATTGCTTCGTCTTGACTTATGGTAAAAATTGAACGAAAGAATTTCCAAAAAGGCATCCTATTGTGTCACATCCAGTTCTATAAAAATTTCTGATTACTTCATTGGTATCAAGGCTTTCTATTTTTCTCATTGGAGAAATTTATGATAATTGATTGATGAATTCCGATCATAGAAGTCGCTAATATCATCAAAGTCATAACACCAAGGAGAATTTTGTTTTCAGAAAGGTAACGCCATCCTTTAGACGCTGGCATTTAATTTTATATGAGTCAATGAATGAATAGAAACGAAGAATAAGTTTTATCGCCACACCTTCTTCACATTTACTTACCGATACAGTCTTCCCGGTTATGTCTTGACAGCCACCTGAAATGGAAAAAGCGTGATTACTAGAAATGTTCATGATGAAATGATGAGTCATGGGGAGCATGGAAATTTACTTTGATAAGGCTGTTAAAAATTGCTTTATTTTTATGACTAATGTGTTACAGATGTAATTCTCCAGTCTATGAGAAAATTGCACGGCGTTAAATCACTGCATCACATGCTCAGAATCACTCCGAGAGTCTGTCTCTTTTCTCTATCATCACGATGAGTTATCCTTGAGCGGGTTACACCAAGTCACGCCAGATACAATTTTCTAATTTGTGTCATGCCGTGATGGACGTTTCTCTACACTGAAGTGTCTGAAACTGGATTGAATTCAGGTTTAGGTTCGCAGGGGAGGCTTGGGTTATTGTTGACTGCCCCTCTTTGCCCTGGGAGGGCGTAAGAGGGTGGGGCTCTGGACTACTTATCCTCTATTTTGATCTGTTGGACTGACAGCAGCTGCCTTACCTTTCATTTATCACGGAATTATGAAAATGAGGGTGCATTCAGTTGAATTCACCTCGCGGGGAAGAATGGGAGAGAGTGATTTGGAAAAGCATCTGCTGACAAGCATTCGTGACGATATCAGGGTATTACGTTGAAGCCCTCGCATTAGAGTAACAACCAGATATGTTCTTGTTTTTCTATTAATATGGCAGCAGTGATTGCAATCCACGATGCGTATTTTTCAAATTATCAACGGTTTACTACCAGTAAACATATTTTTCAGTTGTTAACAGGTTTTCGTGTACACAGTTGTGGTAGACAATCCGATTTAATCAGATTATTTAGACCAAAACCATTTTAATTTTTAATGATACACGTGAAAATATTTTTTTTAAATTATTTCAAGAATTGACATTTTATCTACCGGTGATATTATCATTATGTTTCGTCTTCTACATAATCAGGTCAAATTATTTTTTGAAAGTATCGATAGATGACTGTCCATTCCTCACATTTATTTGATCTTGAAATGTACTGGTTCAGTTTGGTGAAAAAATAGATTATTTCGTATTCTGACTGATAAAATTTTCATTCTCTTGATGATAATATCTGTATCTGCTCACTATAAAGTAATAGGTTCTGTACTATTTTAACATTTATACATAGCATTTGAATCCTTATATTTCTTGCAAAATGCACTCATCGACACAAATTCTACACCAAAAAGCCATGTCGTGGTTTTTTTTAAATCTACGCAATGCAGTCTGTGCAATTTTAGAAAATACGTTTTCTGTCCATTAGAACATTGGAATGAATGAGTCCCAACTAAGTGTAAGTTATTCATTCAGAATATCTTCCTTCATAACAGAGCATACTTCTGACTTAAGTTCATAATTTTTGACGTGATTGAGAAATGTTGGAAGATTGAACATCATTTGCACACTAAAATCGGAGTATGAGAAAGTTTATTATCGTACATAAAATTGAGATTTGATGTAATTGCATAATTGAAACCGATCTCATTCTAGCTCGTTAGGGCATGAAGTGGGGTGTATTCAGGTAAGCCAGTTTACTATCTAACTTTCACCTTTAATCTCCGACTAATTCCCGTGAATTTGTAAGATAACACTGTCGAAAACTTATAGAGAAATTCAAAGAAAAACTGGACTCCACTAATGCTTTGGGTACCCAGCTCAGTTAAGAATCTGGAAGGTAAACAAGTTCTTTTTCTCGGAAATTATAATTCTAACGGCGAAGAGCAAATTAAAATTTGTTCTCTTGTTACGGATGCTGTGAGAGAACTTAGGATCCAAATTTTTCCGAAAACAAGGAGCATTACTGGTGTTTTCATTGTCAGAGTAGAGGTGTTAAAACTTCCATCCCTGACTTTGCATCACAGAATTAAGTATAAAATAAAATGAAATAAAAACACGTAGAAATCTCAACTTTTACAATTTTCTCTTCTGTTTAGAAAATGAGAGTTTGTGTTTTCATAACATTTTATGAAAGAAAGACTACCATGATATGTAACGTAAACAGTTATCATGTATGAAGCTTTTTAATGATAGCCTTGAACAGTTAATGCGATATGAGTACTGGACAAATTTTAGTGTTGGGCGTTAATTTGTGGACATTTCCATAACAGTCCGAGAAAAGTGAAGTCTTCTATTACGTAGTGAAGTCCACTGAAAACCTAATAGTTTTGAGTGAATTTTCTGTGTAAGTTAAGTTTTATTATTACTCTTGACCCAATAAATGAAAACCTTATAGAATGACAAAGACACCGATATCGTGCAGAGTTATCGACGTCAAGCTGAACGAATCATTTTGGCCCCCTTCATTTCCCTCCCATAGAATATACCTTCCCATGCTTCTGACTAAAAAAAGTAGTAAAATTTAGGTATCTACTTTAATTTTCATAATTTCATGCATGAATAGGCTTACATGTAATCCGGTTTGGGAGGGACAGTCTCGGTTTGAAGGGTCTGTCCCGGTGTCCCGACCAGTTGGCAAGTTTGTCCAAACTGGCACTAACCATCGAAAGCTTTCCCGATGGAATTACTCGGCGGGCCCAGAAGGGTTCAGGCACTCCACTAGTAACACAATTCGGACTAGGTACCCCAGAGTTTGGTACTAGAATAATCCGTCGCTGCTGCAAGTATTAATTAAACATGGTAATTGTTATCAAAGAATAAAATAAGTAGATTTTTATAAAAGTAAAACTTTTCTGGGACATCAGAATGTGGCAACCCTATGCATGACCTATACTGTGGAATGTATTATCAAATAAGGGATTTTTTTTCTTATTTAAAAAGCATCCATTTAAATTATCCAGGTGCTTCGTTTACATCATGAATGGCCATTTTAAGATGACGCCGACTTAAAAACACGAATTGCGTTCAAGAATGGACTTGTTTAACAAATTACGAGCGCAGGAAACCGTTTCGATCCAACCTCCCTCTTGCTTCCATTCACATGTTGTCATTGCGCTGTGTACAAAACAGTGAAAGCGCTCCTTCTCGGAAATTGTGCACCAGGGGAGGGAAAAGGTATGCTCCCGCCCCTGAGGAGACATCCCACCGTGTTTGCTCTTCTTGTGGACGAACAGGGGAATACGAACAACGACCAGACAACAGGTGCTCTTCTCCAGGAAAAACCTTCGATCTCCTATGTTGGTCCACCGAACCCCTTTCTCGAGTTTCTCCGAGGATTCGTTCACGTGTTTGTGGACGTACCGAGTTACATCCCTTCTTTTTTTCAAGACCCCCGAAGGTCTAGAGTCAACAAGTCTGATCAGCCGAGCGCTTCACCGTACTCTCAGGGCTAAGGTTGACTCTGTACCCTCACCCTATACGTTGAGAGCCTATCCATTAACGCAGAGCTTCATTGAGGTGCGTTCCATATAAGGAATGGAATGCCTCGAGGGGGTTCAGTCAGGATTACGACGTGCCCCTCCTCCCATTTCGGTAGAGGCCGAAACTCTTGAGTCGTGGTCTCGGGCATTAGGCAATGGCCGCTTCCTCCATATACGGCGCGTGGGGGGATGCACCTGGGAAGGCATCTTCTAGGTACGAGCCTCGGTTTCCCATCCCATGCTCTGTTATTGAGAATTAAAAACGTTTCGGTGCGGGAATGTGAGTGGGATGAGATCAGAATTGGTCTGGGATAACGTGGTCCGAGAGTGTATGGACACTCTCGCACGGAAAAATAAGCAGGCAAGCCAAACTGCTCGTTGAAAATCTACTTACTACCCTGCGAGCGTATAGCAGGGGTGTAAGGACACCAGCCATGCAAAGGGGAAGAAATAGGGAAAAGTAAAAGTATGGGGGAGAGGAAAAAGTGAATATTATGTCAAAATAATAAATTTTACTACCTTTTTGCTCCTAAGTAAAACTTTTCCAATAGGCTATATCCAAATTCCCTCGACTCGTGATACTTGTAACTACTACAATGTCTGAAATATGTACATGTGGCCTAAATTTTTGATTGCTGGATACTTCCCATGTAAATAGATGAACTCAAGTTTGATAGTTGTTCGAGGGAGAGTAATCATTGTTCTGATGTCTTGATGGCAGTTTTCAGCTACAAATTCTAGGAAAAAAGTTAATATTATATCAAAACAATAAATGTTACTGCTTTTTTGTACTTCAGTCGAAATTTTCCAATAGGTTATATTCAAATTCCCTCGAAACGTTTTACTTGTGGCTACTAAAATGTCTGAAATACATGTGACCTAAATTTTTGTCTGATGGATACTTACCATGGAAATACATGAAAGATTATTCATTATTCGGAAGTCTTGATGGCAGTTTTTCAGCTACAAATTCGAGGAAAATCCATATTACGTGTTAAAATAATCGTGGTGTTGCTGCAACTCTACCAAAATATTGTCATTGAAAATGTACCTACGGCCAAGTTGGTGCTGTGGTAAGGAAGAAAATGTTCTCGATTAGTGGCCCCAGACTTGACGAAATCCCTAAATTTAATAAATTTTTCATTCACTGAAACGTCTACTTAGTACCCAGCGAGCCGCCGCAGAGGCGTGTGGCAGGGGGATTAGGAACCAGCCAAGTAAAGAGGAGTGAATAAGGGAGAGGACAGAGATTGTGTGTGAACTATAGTTCTTATGTTAGTGTCACTCTGTTTTGTCATAATTACAGATCTTACGTGGAAAGAAGGAATTATTGTACCTTTCAGTTCGGCAGTGTGCCTCTCTTATTTTTTCGCTTCTAGAGATACAACACGGGGTCAAAATAATAACATCCATATCGTATAGGTGTAGCAAAACTTGGTGGCACTAACTGTTGAAATCGTTACACCAGGGAGAAGAATGCATGTACGATAGGTGAAACAAAGGGGCCAGGGGTCTCTCAAAAGATCCATACAGTAGTCTGTTGGTATCTCTCCTGGCCCATCTATGCTTGACTCACCCTCACTGATCTCACTGTCGAATGCCACCAAGTTTTGCTATGTCTATACTGAAACTCACCTGATCTGAAACTTTCAAGTAATCTTAGCCTAGCATGTAGCTTACGAGTCTATAGCGGCTCCCAACGTGGTCCCTCCAAACCTCCTCTTGAAAATATTTGAGTGAATTGTGCCCATTCACGATATTTTTGGGGGTAGTTAGTCTTTAAAGGAGGTCACGTAGTAGGTACATACTAATGAGTAATGAATGTCTTTAAAAACTAAACAGTATTTCTGGAGCAGGTGGTAGAACAAGAGCGAGAAGGAAGGGTGGAGAGCATATCCTGCGTTAACATTAGCCTACTCCGTACAGAGTCAATCGGTCCTCAGTTTTACGCCCATTGCGACGGACGGATCTCTGAATAATAAGAAATCTTTGCATAGCATCCTACTATACGTTCGTTACATAGGCTTTAATCCAGTGCTTTCACAACTTCAAAATACTCATCAGCCCAAAACTAATGAAAGCTGAGTTTCAAACAATTAATAAATGGGCTGTTAATGACGTTGTCATGACAATCTGCTTCATTGCAAAACATTTTTACGGTAAATATGTCTTAAATTGTTTTGAAGTTGATGCAATGATAATGCATAGTTTTCACGTTATTAGCGTTAAAAGCAGCGTCGTTTTATTTGGTGGCTTTCGTTCAATTGATTCGTATAAAAACAGAAACTACTATTGAAAAGGTTTTAATACCCACGACGGAAAATTAAGTTTGCGGCAGCGTTTGGTAGAGGTTGTGTTTACGGCTTTTACTCAATGGCCAAATTATTTTCACCTGCATTTTTTGGGGCTGTAACATTTTCGTATAATTTTTGACTATCAAATTATGCATCTTGTTTTGGTGTCTTGCATTTTTTTTATTTTTGTAGTTTTTTGTATGAATTTCGATATCATCTATTTAAGATCGCTTAAATATTTTATCACCTATTTAAGATCCCATAATGCAGTAAATATAGAAGTTTTTGTGTATAAACAAATCATTAAATGTAGGGATTTTGTTTATTCTGGGCTCTCTAAGCAAGAAGATAGCACTCTTGCCATAGAACCAGCTTCGCGGTAACTTCATGTGCAATCACATCCTATTCGGAGGAATCGTAGGAATAACGACTGTGTAATCCTCTTCAGTCCTGCCACTCTCTGTCTGCGGAAAGTTATGCATGGCTGATTGGAAGGGACATTTTTGATAAAGAATAAGATGATTATTGCACAAAAAAGTAATATGGTAACAAAAACACGAATACAATGAAACGCACTGAGTTTGCAGAATACAATACCAACGCCCGCATTTAAATGCGATGCGTGATAGGCGCCCAAAAATTTAAAAGCACGATGTACTATGTATGCTACACGAGGACTGAAGAGGTTAGCTTTTAAAATGGGATACATTTTCCGAGAATGAATGATGAAAACTGTCACAAAGACTTCAGGGTGCTAATTTCTGTCCGCCTGGATAACGAAACCCTGAGATTATTTTCCATCCAATCGCGCTGTTTTATCCCACAAATCCACCAAAATTGCCATGATAATCATGAAGACAGGGTAGTGTACTGTTCTTAGCATTGGCCCGGCAAGTGAAAGATCCGCGGTTCGAATACCGATCTACGCGGATTTTTTCTCCCCGGTATTTCTCCACATAAACCTTAAGTTTGAATCTTTTTCTGCGGCCAGTATCCACCTGGATGTAATTATTTGAGTCACTTGTATTTTAGGCGTTTGATTGGCTGAAAATATCACGAATCGAAGAAATTGGGATATAACCCGATGAAAACCTTCTATATAAACGGAAAAAGACAACAAAAGTTACCTTGTTATCGATACACACCCATGGCTACCTAACGATTCCATTTCGGGGAGTGCTGTACTCTTTATAGGAATAAAAGATAAGCTATCTATTATCATGGTATTCTTTTCTAAAGTATGGTAAGCCTGTTTTTTTTCAAGCTTTTTAACAAATTAAGTACCTATGCCTGTTGTAATGAATTCAACAGTAATTTAAGAGAAACAATTGCACTTTTCCACAAATTGGTTTATTGCGTACAACGCGTTTCGGCTCACAGAGCCATCATCAGGTACAAGACAAAGTTATAAGAGAGTACATCGCATATATATGTCTTTTCCGAGGAGGGGGGGGGGTAGTGGGAAAAGACATATATATGCGATGTACTCTCTTATAACTTTGTCTTGTACCTGATGATGATACCTCTGTGAACCGAAACGCGTTGTACGCAATAAACCAATTTGTGGAAAAGTGCAATTGTTTCTCTTACATTATGAAGAACTTCCACGATATCTCGCCTGAATCTGTTGAATTTATTATGAATTCAACAGTGTCAGGCGAGATATGGTGGAACAGCATCTTGTAATAACTAAAGACTGATATTGTGCTGTCCACTTTTTTTAAATTAATGTCCAATTAATAAAGTAGACAGTGCACTATCAGACCTTAGCTACATTTGAATGATGTTGTCTCAGGGCAGATGTGGTGGAACTTGTTCATCTTGAATGAAATAATTCTTGCAGTTTTCCACTATTTCAAAAATATCAGTTTTTAATGCGACCGGTTTCGACGCATTTACATAATTTTCAATCAACGTTTCGATTAATAGAAAATGAATATTTAAATTTTGCGGAAGGGTTGGTATGAGGGGAAAATTCAACGGGGAGGGGAAGGGATGGAGGGAAAGGAGGAAGACTAAGTGGGAGAGGCGTCTATTGAGGGAATTGTATTCTCTGTTTATTACTCGAACTGTTTCTTGACAATGATGTAAATGCATTGAAACCGGTCGTATTAAAAACTGATTTTTTTAAAGTGGAAAACTACAATAATTCTTTCATTCACTATTTAGTTATATTGTTGATATGACAGCTGCCTACTTTAAAATTTGAATGCATAATGGTGGCATTTCGTGAAAGTGTCTGCAACGCATACAATTTTCACTCTAAAATATCGTGCTTGATTGCATTTGATCGAGATAAGGTGGAATTATTTCATCTGATTTGTTTTTATGATTACTGTCAAGTCCGTGCATATTTTACGACTCCAATTCTTTGATTTACAGTTGCTACGTTCGAGTCATTAAATAGCTTTACCGATTTCCTGTACAGTTCAGCTCAGAATAATTTTATTGCCGCTTATGCAATTCCAAATTCCTCACCTTTTTAATGCTCTGGATATTCTCTTCTCTATACCCTGAAATCGTACTAGATGCAACTAATTTAAATCCCACCTACTATGCATTTCCTTTCCGGGCTCAATAGAACTAGCTTTCTAAGTTTGGTATCTCTAAGATCAACCTTGTCGATTTTTACTACCGTGAAAATACACTCTCGCCCAAATCAACATTCTGAGTCAAAGAAGGAAGATAAGAGCGTTTTACACCCTATTCTCCTGCTTTTGGCGTTTACCGTTCTAACAACTTGCGTTTCAGCTCTTTACATATTGAAGGCAGTGACCTCTAAGATTAACTATCGTAAAGGTAGCGCAGTTAATAAGAATGTTCCATTGCGGGCTGCAGGGTGCAGGGCATGGCAGAGTAAATCACTGAAAAGATGCGTTTAATGCGTCGTTAAAAGGAAAAACTCAAGATAATGCCTTTTGGTAAATTTTCTGTCTTTAAATCCATCAAGTTATGTAAAATAGACTTCATACTGTCCACTTTGTTGTAAATACCATTCATGTCAAATTATGTTATCTAGTTGGACAGTGAGAAGTCTATTTTCATTATTTCAAAATGCTTTTCCATCAAATGACGTCCAAAACGATTGAGTAATTAATGGCATTGAATTATTTTTCGTTTCTAATCGAATGACGGGTTCGTTGAATTTATTTTTTAGTCACTTCCTCAACTCTAGACGGCCTGTGTCTACGTTTGAACGGTGTTTATTTTTTATAATCTGACAAAACTACCGCTTAACACTATATCGTGAAGGACATAATGGAATGTATGGTATTAGTAAACTCTCTTCAATTCGACCTAACTTCCTGTAAGAATTGGGTTCTAATTATTCAGAATTTATTTATCTTTCTTCTGGAAGGACATTTATCTGTCTCTTTCTTTAACTTTGAAATGTTTCTCAGTGCCCGACACATGTGACTCCATCTGGAAGGAAAAGAGGATGCATAGATGTACTCGATTTGAAATCCTGGATTGGAGTAGGCACTGTAAAGTTCAATGTTCATTGTTTACAATGCCACGAGCTACATCGGTGTAACGTGTCCAACATTGTTATCAGTAAACGTTTAATTTATCTCGAGTCAGTTCCCGGTCAAGTGGATCATTTTTCCGGCATTTCATGTGATGGTTATAACCCCCATGATGTTAACATTTTCGTTCCTAACCCCTGCCCACCACTCGTCAAACTGACAGCATTTCTGAAACATTCGCCTATTATGTACAATTTTTACGTGGGTCTCCTCTCTCTAACTTAGAATTCTAGGATAGGCAGCCAGAGACCACCCGCAGAAAGGAGTCGTCCCTTTTTTCCGAGACCTCCTGCGGGCCCTAGGGTGGTGTAGAGGGGTCTCTCCCCTATCTAAAATAATTTGGAGAATTTCTCAACCCTTAAATACGCGTCACTCCTGACGAAGTTGTCCATTTTTTTTTTTTAATATATGGACCCTATTGAAATTAATTTTTAGCTCTAAGCACTAATCACCGTCGGTATTTCGGAGCGTAAATTAAGTAAAATTTTCTCCCGGGGAATCGAGATAAGAAATAGTGATAAGAGATTGTTAAAACTCCTAGTAACTCTAATGCCCGTTGATTATGGTAGTTAGGCTTTGTTGGAAGGTACGTACTTTCATCTGATCTTCTACAGCCACATACAAGATATCCTTTGGTTAGGCATATTTCTTCCGTTTCTTCATCTCACCCAAAAATATTTCTTCTCCTTCCCCATGTACCCTTATTATCCCTTCTATCTCAATCTTCAACACCTTATTTCTCCCTTGTAACTGATCCATACTTTAATAGTATTTGGAAGATGTGATGGCAACAGTAGTGGCTTCTCATACCGAATGGCCGTGCTCAAGTCCTGGCATTGTCGGGGACTTTTTAAAGAGTTGCCAGTCCTAACTTGGGAGCTTTGTGGAGAGCAGCATTGCTAATTCAGGGTTTTCTTTCTTCCCTTCATCTAATCTCCAATTAATCCTTACCCTACCTTCTACCTTGGTGAGTGAAAGAGGCCGATAATTCTTGGATACACAATAAAATATTTTTCATCATTATGACAGGGTTACTCTTAGTAAATTCGAAATAACACTTCACGTAAACCTTGTCTCATTTGTGAAAAAATGTGCTCTTTAACGCCTATAAATGATCCAATGCACGTAGACTGATCAATGACGTGGGCACAAATCGTTTGCCGCCCCTCCAAAATACGCGGTGGATAATGAAATTTGCAAGCCTTATCATCATCATCATTACTGGCGATTCACCACCCACCGCGTATTCTGATTGGGTAATTAACGACTTGAGTCTGCGTCATTGATCAGCCGCCTTTTATTTGCTGATATATGTCATCAAAGAGCGCAAATTTCGCAGATAACACTTGAAGGAATAAGTGCAGTGTTAATTCAAATTTGGATACTCACATTGCCAAATCGATGAAAAATATTTTGATGTGTGTCATCCACTTTTTATCGATTACTCTTATGCGGGACATGGAGGGAGGTTAGAGAGATACTCGGCGTCGGAATAAGGCTACTTTTAACGAATAGCGCCAAGGGGTACTTGGTTTAACGTCCCATTCGACGGACGGTGGTGTTAACCTGAAGTACTCTCCTCAAAACAACCAGGTTGGGATCCAGATTCCACTGAAAATCGCCGCGTCTGCCGGGATTCGAACACGGGCCCTCTGTTTGGAGAAGCCTGCACTCAACCCCCCACACCAACCCGGATTGACAGTCAAACCGCATTCCATGTAGAATCGGGAGATCTATGTTCGATTCCCAGAACATAGGATTTTATCACAGTGAATGTCGCTTTGCGTACTTCTCAGCTGTTAGCTCCGATAAGGGTTCTGCCGTGGCTAGGGATTGAGTTTTTAGGAAATAAACTATTTTGTACGATCTCCCGCGAATCTTCAAAAGAGGAACGAGGTTCCCCCGTTGGATATTAATTCGTTGAAAATTAGTTCCGTAGTAATATTTTATGATAGTGATAGTTTTAAAGCATGGCTGCGATGAGCTTTAAAAAAAGAAGACAAATATTGTGTTTTTGGGACCTCCTATCCTAAAAAAATTGGTTTTACAAAACTGATAAGAACTTTTATTTTGGCTTGTTAGAAAGAACTGAGAGTTAATAATCACATTTCAAATAATTTGCACCATCTTCATCTGCACCGTATTAAAATTTAATTATGATCCTACGTAAATTATTGTCTTTATGAAGTTTCAAAGAGAGCGGTCCGTTGGAAAGTGGCTAAAAAACCAGCACTAATTTTTCTTTCGCAGTAAAATAAATCGAAATTTCAGCGTAAAAAAATTATTAAGCACGATTCAATGCAAAATAAAATAAGCTAAGTTTTGGTGTGAATTTCTTTCACGCTGGTTTGCTATTTAATTTTTAATCTGAGTCCAAACTCGAATCTAGGTAATTTTAGCGCTGACATTAATCTAGGCGAGGGGTTCTCAAAGGGTGTGCCGCGAAATTGCTGGACTGCGCCGCGAGAAAATGTATTGGGAAAGTACGAGCACATGAAAACAGGCTTATGCATTAAATACTTTATGTGTTATATAGGGAGTGAATGACTTGTTTCTCGAGCGTTTCAGTGGTTGGTGTACACTGCTAAAACTTTTCATCTTTCGGGACTGCTCCCTAGCGTTCGAAATTCCTCTAAAGCAGGCACTATTCTACATTAAGGATGTGCCGCTATGTTCCGCACGGCGAAATAGTGTGTCGCGAACCAAAAAGTTTGAGAACCCCTGTTCTGGGCAATGGTTGTGATTTTTTAGTTAGATCTCCGTCCTTACTTTAATGACGTGATGAGAGCACTTTACTACTCCGTCCGTCGGATGGGAAGTTTAACTGTGGGCTCCTTGGCGTCTTTCGTTAATAGCAAGCCATTGCCGACGCCGGGTTTCTCTCCACCCCATCCTCCATTCCCCAAGTAATCCTCCCCTTACCAACCCATCCCTTTATTCTCTATAAGTTGTCGGTCGTCTCCCCAAAAATTACCATCCAACGAGGGACCATGTCGTTGGGGCCAGGCCATGTCCACCCGTCCCTACGCAACCCTCAAAATCGCCCGTCTCACCTGGAAACAGCGTGGCGCTTCCCGTCCTTTCGAGTGGGTGGGAGGGATGGAGGTGACTTACGGGAAAAGGACGCATTTATTGCTCCCGCGCCGGGACAGCCGAACGCATTTGGTCACGAAATGGGTGCCCCAAGAGGGTGGGTCTTACTCGTCGTGAAAGAAGAGGAAGAGAGTGGGTGGTGGATAGGGTGGGTGGAGGAGAGGGAATGAATGAATGGACGAAGTCGTGGGAGTAAGGGAACTAGAGGTGGTAAGGTGGTCCACGGTCCACGGTGGTGGTCCTACCGCAAAATGACTTTCGGTGTTTGCGTTTGGTTCCGCAGTTGGTTTCAGTGATTCTTGTCTATGTACTGTTTGCGTGATACTTTAATACGTCTTCTGATTGGTAATATGTATAGATAACAGTGAAAAAATAGCATATTACCAATTTACTTTGTTTGACAATTCAATGCTATTTCAGCACTAACAATAAGCTCATGAGATAAATCCTATATTATTTCATAATAATTCGATTAAATATGTACACATTTTCTTCTAAACGCGAAATAATACATTTCATAATGTTATAAAGGTTACTAACAAATATAAAATTGTCAAGCCGAGTCAAATATTCTAAAAAACATATTTAAATATAATTTTCGACTAAATTCCGAATGCTGCGTCGAAAACTCAAGTCATAACATGCTTAAACAAAGACAAAAACATGGAAAATATAATTCTTGTATCATTTTCATTAATGCATTGTCTTATTGTGATTTCCACCGTGTAAACAGATACTACTAAAATGAAATGGGGTCCTAGTAATTTTTCGGCTTAGGTACATGAAAAATTATTAAAATGTTATTATGCATCCTCAATGACCCACGATTTCCGCTTCATCCACCATAAATTGCGTTTAGTTACAGCCTGTAAACTAATAGAAAAATCTGTCCTATTTTTGATATAGTTAAGCAATAAAATCCTTCTTTTCTGCTCTATTTTCTTCTCAAATCGAGCTTCAAATATCTGTCGACACTAAAATCTTGCAGTCTCGTGTTTAAACCTTAATATCCCTGAGACGGCTCTTTGGATTTTCACGTTGCGTGCTTCATAGTTTGAACGATTTTCTGTTTCATTTGAACCACGAGTAGAATGGTTTTTAAAAACTAATGTCGGCCGTGTTTTTGGCGTCAGAGTAAAGAAATTTATTTTAGCGCTACTGAGCCATGGGTAAATTTGGCAGTCTAATAACTGCAATTCAGATGGTTCCACAAAGACGAAATTTAAGTACAATGTGACGCATAGCTTTTTTATTACGATTACGATACGTGAATGGTGATAAAACTAAGGCATCTGTCCACATTAGTTTTTGGATTATTAGCAAACAAGTGAAGTGGCTGAAGTGAAAATACATTACTACAGCGGAAATAACGCGTGAGTGACATTTTTTCATTAAAATAGAGACGGAGATTGGAGAAATTAATATTTTATCCTGCTAACTGCCTCCACGTGCTAAATTCCAAGAGACTGAATTTGATCAATTAATGAATGACGATGCACCTACGATTGTGGGTGGAGATTTTAATGCAAAACACGTACACTGGAATTGCCCGAGCGAAAATGCAAATGAGTTTGTAAAAATAATATTTGTCGAATAATCTGAAACTTTTGTATCTTTAGTTTGCCTGATAATGGCTAGTTGTAAGACATTTCATTGGTATCTTTTGACAATACAAACAGAAAGGTGGAATATATTTGTTTTGACTTACACAGTCGCGATGAGACCACCTAAAGGTTATATAAGGTATAGCCGTCCTTAATTTTCCTCAAATTAAGGAAGTGGCGTCACAATCTCCGCTTGGGACAGCTTCTCGACCGTGGAAAGGCTGGTACTGGCTTGTATGAGGCAAGTATTATTAACCAGGCTTACCGGTCGTATTAATTCATAATATTCTCTCACATGACCGAGGTCGTGTGCATTTTGAGTTGTTGTGTTGGTAAATATGAATGTATATGCTAATTATTCTACCATTTTTAAGATTTGATATTTTTTATGATGCTCCAATGATGCTTAATAAATGTCTGTAACTGACAAAACTTCTCTTCTTCGCGTTTTCACCGGACACTCTAAGGTGATGGCTACCATTTCTCATTTTTTTGTGGTCTTTTTCGACCACATGTACCTACTACGTACAAGCGCTGGTTGCTTTGCAAGTATGGCCCTGACCATAGAGAGTATATGGCTTCCAAACGCTTAGTTAAGCCTATTTTTTGCGAAAAATGATCCTCCGTAACATGGCTATTGTGCGCAGTTAGTTCATAAATTTTATGAAAAATGCAGTGCCTTTTGAGAAACTATTTCCTCTTCGCATTTTCTTGATATTACGGCTCCATGATAATTCCGTTACTAATAAAATAGTATTCGGAAGTATTAACTGCTGAGTTGATCCATTCAATATGGCCAATTGCGCAATTTAATAGCTAAGTATTTCCCTATGCTATCGTAACGTTTGGTTCCATCTATCCTCATCGTTAATCTGTGGCCCAGACGCGTCTGGGCAACAGATTAACGGTGACTGACTTCATACAGAACAGCATGAAGTCCGCCGTGTCCAGATATACCGAAAGCTTCCCATTTCCTCAAGTGCTCTGCTCACTTCGCAACAGAACAGGGTGCTTGCTTTCCATTCGTCTCTAACCCTGTGCACTGGGCAGCACACTTCTAAACAGCTTGAGAGTGAAGTTGATGAGCGCTATACAAAATAACTTCGATAATCGCATTCGCGGTTTTTTTTGTGTTTATTTTCAACAAAGTCGTCAAACATGTATATGTAAAGTTCTTAATTACTCTCTGGTAAAAATCCCGCATTTATAAGTGTATACGTACATAGGACGAATTCGTGAACTATTTACAAAATAATTGCTCTTGACTACATATTGTTTACCCTGCAGAATGGTATATAGCGTCTAGTTACTGAATGTTTCGCCTGAGCACATCGTTCCATTCATCGTATTTCATGGTCGGTTAAGTGCACTGATGTGTTCCAATCTGCACTAAATTCAACATTCATGGTTAATAAAACACTAACCTTCCACAGAGATAACTGAGTAAATGGATTCAGGCTTTATGTTGTGGAAGTCATCCATTACGGAATACAATGAAAAATAGCTTGGTGAACTCCACTTTGTGAATTCTTGCCTGAAGATGACACAGTGTCGAAACCCGGGTCGTTTCAATAAATTCGTTAAGAGGCGTTCACAAAGTAATTTTTCATTTTCTCCGTTCCACAGATTTATTTAAATGACACGATGCGTTACGCAACATTGTGGCATAACAATGTGGCATAACAATGTGGCACGTCGACAATATCGACAACTTCCACCAGGTCAAGCCTAAAGTAGGTACATCCACCAACTTCAGTACCTTGAAGGGAAAGCTGCCCCAGTCTGTATAGTGTTCAGTAAATCCTGAGGTTTACAACTGATTTCGAACTCGGCCAGAGATCCAGTTAGGGTTGAAGTTTTTGTTAGGGTGGGTGTGTTACGTATTGCGTAGGTGGAGCTTTCTAGGGTTTGTTTGCGAGGTAGCGAGAGCTCGTAAGGAGAAGGACGTGGGGGAGACAGGGGGGAGGCGGCGGTGTATACGGAGACGAAGAAGTGGGAGTCTCGGGACAAAGGGAGCGAGTGGGTTGGATATCCGGTGGCGAGGTTGAAATAAGAGGAGTGAGCGCGAAGGGTTGAAATTACTGCTCTAAGTGGGAGACGGGTAAGAATGACCGCACCTCAAGCATTGGCATTCTTCGAGGTTCTATCCACTGCCGAAAACTAAGAAGATAAGATGTGGTAATTTCCACCACGTAAAGTACTCTCATCCGAATGTTACTCGGAAAAAAATTGATCTCAGCGTATATTTTGTACTTGTACTTGCAATTCTACACCTACGCCATACCCTGCAAGCCACCTCAATTATTTTTTGTAGATGTAGAAATCTGTTTGGCAGGGGGTGATTCCTCACCAGACATGCACTATTAAGCTCGCCATCATTATATCACTCGCTATTTTACTAAGTTTGGTGTAAATTAACGTATTTGTAAAATTTCGCATGCAGTAAGGAATCTTAAAACTATCATTGTACAAATCGTATTCTGTACAAGCACCTTTGGTGATTGGAGCTAAAACAGAGCGAAGTTCTAAGACACTCCATTAACACGCAATTCACTTACGTCTTTTCCTCTACCAATCCCTTCTTTCAAATTACCTTCATTTTTCTCGGCTGATGTCCTAACACCCCATCCCACACGCCCCTCTGGTGGCTTGCAGTGAAATATGTCGAATAAGAATAAATATAAAATGATGCCCACTGTTCTCGTACCAAGTTTTAGAAGTAATAAACGTTTCTGTCTCCGTATATCTCATTTTAAACGGATTTTGGGGACATTTCCTGAATTTTCTCATTCCTAATCCCATGCAGTTTTTCTGATAGGTGGAATAATTCCTTCTTCCTACGAAACGTTAGTGACAGGTACAAATTCTGAGCGAGAAAACAATCCGTCAACATACATATCTCTTCTAACCCTTTCTCTCTTTCTATTCCTTTACCTGATTCCCTCAATTCTTTGCGGCTGTTGTTCTACCACCAGCTGCCACGCACCCTTACGACGCGATGGCTCGCTGGGTAAGGCTGACGTGCTGTCATATTCTAAATCACGTGTGGGTATTTGACCGTATCAAGCAAGTTTGTATGTTTGCCGTGCGAATATTTTGAAGTGTTGAGGTAAGGTCTGTTCACTCATGTTAGGTAGTTGTGCAAATACGAGCTTGAACACATATCCATTCAAAGTGTATCGGTTAAACACGCCAACTACTCAAGTTCCTAAAATAGCCCCTGTTCAAATTCTGATCGTCTTCATGCAAGTGGTCTCTACTCTATTCGCTTGTGTACGTAGTACATGGTATAAACAGCCAATTTGATTTGTTCCTTTGATTTGTTGGAATACTTAAATTTCCGACGAAATCGTCCAGAGTATGTCAGATTACTTGGAGCTAATTGATGTAACCAAATGCGCGAATTTTATGAAAAAAAAACTTTTTAAACTGGCCTTTTAACTAAACTAGGGTCCTCACTCCGAAAATTTTATAACCTTCAAACGTGCAGGTTGATCCATGAACGGGAAAGGAGAATGAATGAAAAAGCGCTGATGCGTGAAATGACAATAACTCACGGTTTATAACATAGGAAATAGTAGGTATACGACCACTCCAACTTTCGATCCAGTGCAGTCGTCCTTTCCGGAATTCAACCGGAACGAAGGGTAGTTTGACGCATCATCTGGTGACGCCTAAGTAATTTATTGAACGTATAAAGCCAGAAAAATAGGATTTTTATTGCTGAACAACATCGCCAAGCGCAGTTGTGAGAATTCGCACAAAAGTTTAAAAATAAAACTGATATTGACGACTCTTTAAGGAAAGCCACAAATCTCGCACACGGGAATCGCTCAACATCGTTGTGGACACATTTACGACCGGAGTGATCTCCGTCTCATCTCTGCTAAACTCGGCGAAGGAAGTAAAATGATTCGTCGTCTGTGGTTTAAAAAAGAACTATCCTTAAAGGTGTACCGCGCTGGGAAAAAAGCGGGCGAGGATGCTGTGATCCCGAAAGTCTAACCAATAGTGGTCCGGATGGTTTCTTTATGCAGAATTCGGATCCCACTCTCAAGTTTTACTTGCCGGCATTTTTTTTTATTTTATTGAAAGGCGACCCATCCGAAGAATGATTTGTGACAATTGTTGCACAGCATCGTATATTTTCCGTTGAGGAAACTGTGACCCTGCTCAGAATACATTCATACTTGTGTAAATCAGTCCCCCTCTCACAATGCGTCGCCATAACTCAACCACCCACTTTTTAGAATAAAACGTAGTCTTTTGTCGCGTGACCAACCGATTTCTATTTTTTTCCTTCTTCGTTAGTTATTTGCGGGAAAGACCGACAACTGAGATCATGTACTCAACAAAAGATGGATGGCCAGGTGCTTTATTCGAAAAGGCGTAGGGATTTTTGAGCCTCGATAGTGACGTAGTTTTGACGTCACAACCTCGCAAAGTTCAAATAATGCAATTTAAGAAGGTTTCATCGTGACGTTGTTAGTGAAACAAATACTCAATCCAACCCTTTTCTTTGCTTTCTTTAAAAAATAGTTGCTTTCACTATTGATTCGCTATTAAGAAAACAGATTTAAGGTAAATGTGAAGATTATTCGACGAACATTTTTCAATTAAAGAGGTTCCGCCGCGACTGTGTGAGTCAAAACAAATACTAAATTCCACATTTTTTATATTTTGTCCAAAAAATCCTGCTTTCGCTGATGAAATGCGTTACCATTAGAAACCCAAAAGTAAGGTAGAAAAAATGCATATTATTCCACAAATGTATTTTAAATGAGCACTTTTTTCAGCCATAGGAGCCGACTGCAGCGCTATTTCCTACGAATTACCGCATTTTGACTTCAAGAACGGCAGTAATTCCCTAATAAATAAAAAAATAAGGTGGTAAGAGGCCTATATTCTATTTTTATTCAATTTGTCTGGATTATTTCCTTCTTATAAACAGTTTTCCGCACAAATGGCATTCATATTTTATGGAAAAATACTATTTTTCCCCGTGTTTCTCTCATTCCCCCATTGAACACCATGTAATTTCAAGTTCAATTATAGAATAAAATAGCGTGGAAAGGTATTATTTTGTTGTTCATATGAGATAGAGGACAACTTTTTATACAAGTAGTCACAATATGAATAAAATGACATTTAAGTCATTTTACGGTGGAACCACCTTTACTAGGGATGGGCGATTACGATACCGATTAATCGAATAATCGATTATTTTTGTCAATTAATCGAAATTTTGTAATCGATTAATGCAACAGCCGATATCGATGATATCGATTATGTATACCCGATTAATTTGACCGATTACCGATTATTACGCAATCTCGTGGACTGTGATGGATAGAGCGGTTCACATTCGTCTTCAGTTCGAAAATTTGACTGTGGCTGAACTCTGCGCGATGACGCTGTAGAGGTATTAAAATAGAATGCGCACGACTCAACCACGTAACTCTACGCGGCACCGCATTTTGCCGGCCACTCACGTGTCATGTGTCAGATGTTGCTTCGCCAGGGATAGCCTTGTCTTATGTTCGCTTGATATTTTGATAGTAAAATTGGTTACAATGTGGATTTATTTCTTTTTATCGGTGAGAATGTGTTTATTGGTATCCTCTCCATTCTATCAATAATGCTTTTACAAAGGTCGCGACAAAGAAATATTTTTTCCACACTGTTGGCGGCTTCCCGCAAAACGTTAAATTGTACTGCGTACTGAGCTTTACGATCAGCCCAAATGGTGGAACACCGCCCAATCTTGTCACACTGGACATTGCGAGCACAGCCCTACCCTTCTCCTCGGCCCGCGGACTTAGTGGGAAGTGAACTGTATCATCATGTCGTTTTCTAGTCCGGTGTGGAAGCATTTCATGAGGCTGAGCAATAAAGAGGCCAAATGCAAGAAATGCTTTCGAAAGATTGCCATCTGTGGCAATACAATTATTTTCTGGAGCCACCTCAAGAGGCATGTCATCTTCAGCAGCGGCAAGCGAAACAAGCAGCGACAGCAACAACAGACCTGGAGAGAGTGAGCCATCAGGAGTAGATCCAGATTATCGAGGCGGATTCTGTCGGAGCTGGACCGTCGGTTCGATCCTATTGAGTCCAGAAAGCATTATGCAATCACCACGATGCTAGACCCACGGTTTAAAAAACTCTACTTCAAGAGCCCAATCGCTGTAGCTAATACCATGAGCACCGTCATCGCTGTGATGGCTGAGTTGTTTCACGAGGAGGATCAGGTGAACGTCCTGCAGATGTTTTCACCCGCTGAGTGTGATGCAGCACCATCAGATGACCTATGGAGCTTTCATGACACTGAAGCAGCATCACAGAAAACCCTGTATAATGAAGATGTCGCCGGTAGGACACCATTTGAGTTACGGCAATTCCTCAACCGACCCGTCTTTAATCGCCATTTTAATCCTTTTTCAGTGTGGGAATCAATGAAAACTGGATACCCTTACTTATATCAGGTAACCAGGAAGTACCTGCCTGGAGTAGCAACATCAGTTCTGTCAGAGAGACACTTTTCCGAGAGGAGTCAAATACAATCTGATCTGAAGAGCCACCTTACCAGTACCTACTTATCAAAATTGCAAGTTTTAGCTTCAGCTCCCGTAAACATTGGGCGATCGTCCAAAATTTAAATTGAATTAAGAAATTTTTCACAACTCTGTTCCCTGACACGCCTCCTGGAAGTTTACCTAGATTTTAGAAATTGTACTTATAATAGCATTAACCTTATAAAATGTAAATGAAACTATTTTACTTTATTTATGGAGGGACCATAACCTTGCAAGGTATATTTTGGATGTTGTCATAATCGAATCGATTAATCGATGTATCGATTAGTAAAAGCAATTAATCGGGCGCGATTAATCGGCTGCTTGCGATTAATCGATTTACAAAGTATCGATTATTTTTTAATAATCGCCCATCCCTAACCTTTACACATTCTTTCCTGCCATAGGATCCGACTGCATAGCGCCATTTATATGACTTAAATAGTTGCTCTTATTTGCTAATAGATAGCTAAGTGCTTTCATTTTATTATTACCCGATTCTCTGGGACTTTTCCCTTCTTACCTAGTTTTTTTGCGTAAATTGCATTTATACTTGATAAAAAAATACAATATTTTGTCGTCTCACTCATTCTCACGTTTAACATCGTGCAATATCAAGTTCAATTTGAGATTAAAGTTGCGTGTAAAGGTGTGATTTTCTATTTATTACTAAACAGAGGACATATTCCTATAAAAAGTAGCCATAATATTAATTAAATGATATTGAGTCTTATTACGGTGGATCCAACGCTGTGACGTCACACCCATGACATTGTTGAGGTCGAATCGTATGTGATTGTAAGAGAATTCACGTAGCGGAGGAAGGAAGGCAAGAAACCCTACCTCAGAATTAGCCTATTCGTAACGAATTATGCCAAGGGGTTCTCAATTTAGAGTCATATTCAATAGACTGAGCTCTATACTTGAAATGCTCACCACATGGCACCCATGTAGGAATCGGGATACTACTGCAAAACCTACGCCACTGCCTGGAGTCGAACCCGTCCTTAGGGATTGGAGGCCAGTGCTCCAGCCACCACACCAACGCGATCTCAATTCATTCTCGAACACAATAATCTGTGTCATGAAGTTCAGATACTTATTTGACATCTTCTGATGCGTTGGGATAGAGTATTCACGCCAAGGGTGCGCAAGAATAGAATAGATTGCCTCTTGACTTTCAAATTTCCACCTTCGTGTGAGTTTTTTTCTGTTTAGTTTTTCAATAGGCGTGGCATCTTAGCCTAGAGGATAGAGAATTTGGTAATTTCCGCGGAACCGCCGGTGGTGGAAAGGAAGGAAATGACTGATCCTGCATCCGCCCAAAATGTGTGAAATTCGCTATTATATGGCCTCGTCCAAGGAAAGGATGAGCCCTTAGAAAAAGTCAAGTTTTCCAAATATTTTTTTTTCATCACAATGAAAAAAGTGTGAGCGCATTTTCGTGGATGTAAGAGACATCATTTCACTCGCAGTCATTTTAATTAAGATTTTTTCGACTTAATTATTCGATATCCACTTATTTTTTGGAATAATAATAATAATCAATAGGAGTCACGTCAGTAAATCATTACTTATTTGATACTGCCACTGATGATAATCGGGGATACACATGTACTTGTTTTAATGAATCATATTCCCTTACCTGCCGTTTACACTGACTTGATCCAGTTATTTTCAGTGACGGAATAGGATTTACTTCCAATTTTTTTTTTAAGATCACCAGTCATAATTTATAGGGCTCAATTTACCAGTTAAACCTACCCTAACACTATCATGAATGGGGTAGTATATGTAATGTTGGAATGTTACAAAAAGCCTCTTGTCAGGATTCAAAGGCCCTTGGTGAAGAGACTCTTCAGGTAAGCCATTCCGGTCAAGCAGGTTCTGAGGGAATGAATGACTTTTTGCGTACAAGGGGAAATATAAAGTTGGGTTGGAAGATTTTGTACCTAGTTGGCATGGAGGTGTTAAGAAACAAATATATTGCACGTTAAAGGTAGTGAATACCAGTTGTACTCTGGTGGTTGAAGACAGGTGCGAATACGGGTTGAAATTACCAACGTTTTGTACAATGGTAGGAAGATAGTAATGCAAACTGGGTATTACGGGTAAGTTAAGGCTTTCACAAGTTTTGCTCGCCACCCGTTAATGGTGCTATCAATGTCCAGCCATCGTAGTATGCTCCACTACATCACAAGCACCAAGCTTCGGGAACGCCACCGTCAGTTTTTGCCTCGTCAGGAAACGTCCGTTGTAATCGCTCCCTCCCGTCAAACGAAATGCACTCCTCCTTGACGAGCATACGATGGAAAACGTAACGCCACCGGCAGTCGCCGTACATAGGCTATATGCTATATACCGCATATGCATGCTATAGGCAGAACAGGCGACCATCAATGAAAAAAGAATTTTCTTCTAATTATTGTTAGTATTGTCGTTCACAATACATTGTTAATGTTACATTTCGTTCACAATTAATTTAAAAAGAAGTGTTTGCGTTTTTACCAACCTCAAGTATTTCACTCACAGTATTTATTATAGGGAATCTCAATATGGCGGAAAAATTTCACCGTGGCTTCATCTGAAGTTCTTCACGTCACCTCTGTTGAACTATATGCTCTTGGTCACTACTTACTCGTTCCAGTTTCCTTTCCATTCCTTTCCTCTAACGCGTTCCGCACATGCGCAATGCAAATCCGAGGGTTTCAGACAGAATTGCGCATGTGCAGAACGCGTCAGAGGACTGGAATGGAGAGGAAACTGAAACGCGTAAACAGTGCCGAAGAGTGGAATTCCGTCTCCATCTTCTTGTTACCTCCTTGATTCTGATCGCGCAAGACTCCTCAAAAACTCCCCAGAGTCGAGTTTCATCGAAGAGTTTTTTTTTTCCTTTTTTTAAGGGAACACTCCGGAAGGACGGTTTCCGTTTCTCTTTTGTTTCGGTTTGCTCTCGAGGAAGCGCAACCCCTCAATTAGCGGCGTCGTGCATTTAAGAGAGGTCCCTGCATCTCCCCGGAGAGGAATCCTCTCGACAACGGTAATTTAATAAATGGAGCCATTAATCATTGATTCGTGTGTGTGCACCCATGAGCCGCAATCCCCGTGTGGTCCGGTCCATCTCTCTTTTATGTCGTAATGCTCACGACCACCATCGCCGAAGCGACCTCATTTTGTGGGGTCATTTGCGGCGATAATTGTGAGAGCGGTTGTGGGTCATTTGGGGAGGAGAGCTGGGGGTTGTGGGATGCGGAAGAGCGGAAGGAAATACAGGATCAGAACTCGCCTATTCGCGATTCGAAGCACGAAAAGGCCACAGCGTCTAGCGTTCCTTGCATAGGTCTTATGCTGCTCTTGAGGTAGCATACAATTTGTATACCCTTTATAAAAATGCCGACTGGTTGTTTCCGGGAGAGAGTCACTGCGAGGTTGACAGAAAAACCTATGATTCGCGGCGACACATCATAATTTTGCATGCCAAACATTTCTTTATAACTCGGAAAGTAGATGATATATAGATATACCAATAGACACTAATCACCATATAGATAAATCACAATATAGATATATATATACCAATGAGCAATTTGCCATTCGAAACAGGAAGGCTGAAAGAGTAATTTATTTTAAAGAGAGGATGGGTATAAAATAACGTGTCGCCGCCGCGCCGGCGTAAAATTATTTTAGCTCGAAGTTGGTTACCGTTCTCTTGAAGTTATATCGTTCGGAGTTAAAAGATTCGCGGAAAGAAAGTTGGTATTAATGAATTGCAAACACCCCTCTAACAATTTATTGTATTTTCAATGCTATTCCACGCTTTACGTCCTCATTACTAAACACATCCTCGTTTATAATGCTCATTGGATACGTGAACTTCCACCTACTCAGTTTTGTGCCCTCCCACATTAACATTCAACCTATACCTCTTCCTCTGGTGAATATCATTACGCTCACTATTAAAATGTCTTCGACTTTTATCCCATGTTAATCTCTATCACACCTGGGATGGTAATAATGGACAGCAAGCCACCTTAAGTTTTTTTTGTTGTACATACTTCACATCATGTTCCCTTGCACGTGACTGGGTTCAGTGTTTATTTGTAAGACATTTCTTAGATCAGTTTTCGTTCCATGTCTGAGTTAAATCGTTGTAAGTTAGTTCTTGCTAGTACAATTGTGTGACATATACAGTGAAAAATCAATCGCCTGGACTTGGAATCGAGCTCCCCTTGACCCCTCGATTTCGCTCCGAGTGCTCTAACCAGTTAAGCTACCTAGGCGTCATTTTACACAGTGAATTTAATACTGAGCACGGCACTTGTGAGGTCAACTCGCTCCTTAAAGCCTCCATGAAATGAAAACAAAACGGGTGACTCTGTTAAAGTTACTGCATGGCCAGGTCCGCGGTTCTTTGAATTCTTGTTGGTATTTTTCTGACCAAATGTAAGTTGTCCTCAGCATTTTTTACGCCTTTTACTTCCTTAAAACGGCTTCATTTTATTAACGGCCATATTTAAAACCTCACATTATTTCATATAGTCTCATGCCTCATTTATCTTCCATTGGTTCCATAAATGGTGTAATATATTTGATAGTTGTGATAGGTGCCGTTATAACTTATGAGTGTCATTGGTAAACAAGGTGGCGGATTTTCCGTGAACCGTTTGAAGGAGTAAGTGCTTTATAGGAGGAGTATGGTGCGGCGATTAACAAGTTTATTTATTCGCACGAACTACTTGCAATGTGCGTAATTAACATGATACATTGATTTTTAGCCGGCGGTGAGAGAATGAACGAAATTATCGAAGTACATATTAGCTGTTTGGAGATTAGTTACGAAGGCAATATTTCCAGAAACACAAATTTTGTGATGAGTTCAATTACTTTATGGATTTCATAACCATTGATACCCTTGCTAAACGTTTGTGCAACTGGCAATAAGAAGAAAAACTTATTAGACACATTTTACCTCAAAGCAGCTTCATGAAAATAATAATGGAATAAGAAATGAACGGAAAGAATCACCGAGGAAGAACTAAGGGAATGAGGACATGAGGAGAATTATGAAGGACGTCAAAGTGGAGACTAGTGTAGGAATGAAACGGTTAGATGATAGGAGAGCAGATTGGAGACCTGTAGCAAACTAGTACATATTCGGATTGATAACCGCTAGTGATGATGAAGATGATGCCCGAAATACAGCTTAAATAACTAAACTGGTCATCAAACGCAGTCAAAAAGTTAAACTACTCATTACCATTACAATATCTCCTTCATCCGCCTTGTCTACGGTTTTCAGGCGTCCACGAGTAAGACTTTCTTCCTCATATATACGTTATACCTTTCGGTCGCATCTCTTAATTACATAGTACATTGCTTCTAGCTCTTAGAATATGCGCTTGATTTTATCAACATTTCTTTCTATTATATTAGTACAGTGAAACCTTGGATTTCGAGCTCAATTCATTCCGGGAAAGTGCTTGTAATCCTACGCACTCGTATATCAAAGCGAATTTCCCATAAAACAAGAGAGAAACTCACATGATTCGTTCCAAAATCCAAAACTTTTCATATAAAGTACAACTTAGTGCTCAGTTCGTTCCTGTTCGGTTCATACCAGCGCACCAATACCAGCCTACCTCGTCATAAGAGGGATGACGCCCCCCTGCATCGGTTCATTTGGTGATCACGTGAATCTTGGTAAACCAAAGCGTATACGTACTACTCGTATTGCAAGATCTCGGGTATGATCACGGCTCCTTTCGCGGTGTCGTTATCGCTATCCAAAACGCAAACCACTCTAAAAGGGCAATGCTCACAGTTGCTGTTACAAGAAAGCATTCAATTAATTACAACTATAGATTCAAAGCACCTGAAAATAATTTGAATAATGACGATCACGATTTTTCTCTTATAAGCGCAATTTAAAAATTACGATGACGCGAGACCACGCGTTATGGAGAACTGTGAGCGCGCCCATCGTTCGATTATCAAGTTAAAGTTTTGAAAATTTTTTCGCTCGTATCACTCGATGTCCTAGTCACTCGCAATCCTAGTTTTATTTTCCTGTAGATTGTTCCGTGCTCAGGTCACTAGGGTGCTTTTGGGGAAAGAGTAAGAAGATGTGATGTGTGGGAGGAACGGCGGCATTCAGTTGAGGAACAAGGGGTTTTTAAAAAGGGCGGGAACGGAGTGAGTTGGGCGTATGGACTCTATAAAGGAAGGCGGGAATAGAGAGAGAGAGATTCCTCCCTCTACGACAAAACCTCAATTCTTTTTCGCCCTCGCCACCACCACCAACATTTTAGAGTCCTTTTATGTTTGCTGCGAGGTGACCCAGGACTAGAAGGCCGAAGGAGACAGCGGAGAAGAGGGTTAAGTTATGGGCAGGCAGGGTTGGGAGGGAGAGTGGACCTTAAAAAAAGTTTTTCCTAGGGGGCGTGTCGAAGGCTACCCCTTGTGTATGAGTCTTGAGTTTGCCTTTGTAGGTGTGTTTACGCGCGTCATGTTTGTATGTGGGGAGTGAATTCGTGATCCGGCGTGCATGTGTTCAATTGTGTGGATGGGCTACTGCAATTTTCACGGCACATAGGTATATTTAATTTTCCTGAGGTAAAACAATTTTTATCATATTTTTTCAACCGGAATTCTGGTGGTAAGGGCCAAAAATATGTCTTCTATTTGAAATTCGTGTTCTTACTACAATCCCATTACCTATGCTCTTAGTGGTAGACTTAAAATATATGTTCCTCTGCTGCCAAGGCTATATCGCAATACTTAACCCATAGATTATAGACGGAAATAAATGAAAGTATTCCGTAATATATTACAAGGGAATATTGAAGCCATTAAAATACGTAATCGACCGTACTGAATGAATCAGCTGCTCAGTTTATACGCCGAAAGCATAGGTATTGGTAGCCATATTTGTCACGGCACTGAAATGCTTTATCTACAAAATTTAAGATGGATTTAATTTCCAAAAAAGCTCTGCTATTTTCTTAAACTTTATGGACTAAGTGCGCGCAAAAGCAATGTTAGGTTGATCATTTTCTCCGAAAAAAAGGTTACACATCCGTGCGTCAAGATGCTATCTACTCTATTATTTTATCTACAATGCCACCTGAGTACTATATTAGGCAAACCGGAACGAAATCCATATCCTTCGCGGAGTTGGAACTCACGATCGTTGGGATACTGGCCAATGCCTAACATTTGTTTTCGTTATTTGATTGGAATCAATAGCTTAGGGGTAATGCAGACATCGAGATGGAACGATGTGGTGAACTTCGTCGGGATCTTCCATAAAATTGTTGAAACAACAAATCTCATAATGCAAAGGTCATAATGGATATAGTATGTTCATACATTGCTCTAAGTCTCGCTTGAGTTAACGTTGAGTTAGCACAGTTTTTTTCCAACTCACGGTTTCGCAGTTTTCGAGTTTCCTAATGGTTTTGCATATCGTACCTCTTCTCCCAACAATTTACCGTCTTCCGACCGCGGTTGCAAGTTTGTCTCGCACCGGAATGGCAGTCGAAATTTCTTAGACTCAAAATTCGCCTCGTATAAAAAAAATTGATGCCGCCTTCGTTTCAGGATGGCCAAAGGATATGCGGTACGATTTAACCTTAGAAGTCCATGTACCCTAAAGTGCACCATTCCTATACTACCATGTCTTTGAAGTGCATTAATCACTTTTAACATTTAGTGTGCGATGAATTTGAAATAATTTTGGATTTCCTCACATATATTTTAAAACCATTTTCATAATTAACGTATACGTCTGGATATCGTTATTATATTTAGGTATTGATGACCAATTAATTGAGTCAAATAGTCTACGAGTTAGGCCAGTCCAAGTCAATGTCATTTTTGCCAACGGACTTAGCTCTCAGCAATGAAGAAGGCATGAAATTGCAGCGGACAGTGATGATCAAAATTTCACCTAATCCTTCGACAGCAGTTCTTATAGCGGAATTTCCCAACTCTAAAAAAACTATACATTTCCCAGAGATATCCCTAACTTGAGTATTTTTTATCGTCACATGAATAGAGATAGGCAAAACGCATGCATATAATTCTGCGTACATTTTATGTGGGTGAGTGTGGCTGTAAGATACGAAATTGTTTATATGTTTCGTGGAGTCAAAAATAATCATGGCGTGCTATGATCGATAATATTTCACGATTATGAACTCGTGCTTGCACGTTTCTTACATTAATTTAGTCTTAGCCTGGTTTAATAAAGCAGATGTCTTTTTATCTCTCACAAGCGCGTAATACCTAAGGCTATAACGCTGAGATTTTTTTAATATGTACTTGATGTATAGGTTTGAAGAAAATGTAAGGAATGGTCCGTTCAAAAACCTATCAATCATTAGTAAATGTGAGGTACACTACCAGTTAAAAGAGTTTAAAATGGAATTGAGTAATAACCCCTAGATTTTTACACGTGCAGGGCTCTATCTATCTCTGGTATTACTTCCTTCATATCCGCCTTATACGTCCTACCCTTCATCCCGTTAATAAAACCTATATTCTCTTTCTTCCCCCTCCCCGCTTGCTAGCCATCGCCTCTCATTACCGCTTCCAGCCAGCAACCCTGCCTCCCTCTTATCTCCCCCAGAAGTTGTTTCCAGTAATATATCAGTTCTTTCAATGAAAACTCCTCTCGACTAAAACACAACACCCAGAATTATTCCTAACACTACGTCTTTCCATTTTCAAATTTATTGTAAAAATCAGCATTTTGAAACTTCCTCCACTCCCAGAAATGCCCATTTCCACGTTATCGTTCCCGCAAAAATGCGATTTCCGCTTTTCCAACTCACGAAAATGACTTTTACACTTTGGAAAATGGCCAATTCGGGCCCGCGTACCGTCCCACCCTAGCACCCCTGTTTCACTCCATAGGCCCGCAAGATTGTTGGGGGGGGGGGGGGGGGGGGTAAGGGCATATTATAGAAGGGAAATTAATCTTATCCCCCTACCGGATGTTCGTTAAACCCCCAAATATGGCGTCGAAAACTGACGAAAAAATCGCGAAATTGGTCATTTTCAAACGTCAATATCTGAATAACTACTAGTCACACGGGTATGATTCTTACATTTTTACAAATCCGCATTCTTCCTGTACCCTTAGGTATCACATTCAATTTCGTCAGTTTCCTACGTTTTAAAAAAAAATGTTAACCGTGCGAGACGGAAGCTCACCTTTACCATATATCAGTATTATTTAATTTATTTCACTGTTAATAGTCAAATATCTTGAGGCTGTTACTAATGTTTACAAAATATAAAATTCCGTGCTAAATTGCTGCGTTATTGACGGTTGCTATGTGGTTGCTATGATAATTTAGCATGGGACTTATGAGTTTTAGTTAAGGCGTATTTATTTTTTCAATTTAAATTTTATCTGAGTCAAAAATGTAAAATTCGTGGATTTTTCCATATATATGTGGCGCTAAACGTAAAACATTATTACAAAACCAACTCAATCGGTTGAGCCGTTTTATCCACCATTAGCATCGCCCTCCCCCCCCTCCGGGAATTAGCTGTTATTAGTATAGGTACATAAAACTTTACCGTGATAACCTTACCGTCGAACTAGAATGAAAGGCGAAAGGACGAGGATATTAGAGGCACTCTGCCTACTATAAAGAAGTAAGAAGAAGAAGAAATGTAAAATATAATTTGTAAAATATAAAATACCAAAAAATGGCGTAATTATATCGTAGCGTACCTTACCCTCCGTCCACCGTATCATACGGTGGTCCCTTCTGTGTGGGCGGCGTTTTGTATACACCGTTGGTTTCCTTTCGCCTTCACTTTTAAGTTTAACGCCCTCCCCTCTCCCTTCAAATCCCTGCCCCCCTCTCACCCTCCTCTCTTTTGTCCTTTTGGGAATGCAACAGCTAGCCGCCGCGCCGCCCGCCTCAGCCTCCGCCGCTGACGAGCACTTAATGAAAAGGAGGAGGCGGGCCACTCACTGAGGACCGATGGAAAGGCGAGGCAAGGGAGGAAGGATAAAGGATGCCGTTTTGTCGGCTAGGTGGGCGAGGAAATGGATGGAAGAGGGTGCTTTCCTAGCTGTGGGGTTTAGGAAGAGTAAGGAGGCGGGGACATCCAATTTTTTTTGCCGCACATATAAGCCGGCGTCGCGCAGGGCACTTTTTTCCCCCTACGTTCCCCCCAGTGTTTCACCGTGTGGTCTGCTGTGCGTTATATCACGGTGAAACTCCGCGTTTTCCCAGCATGGAAAAATTGGACGATTCCACGAAAACTCAACCATGGTAGTGGCTCGACCATCTCTGTCTATCAAAATTAAACTCATCTAAGAGCTCGGAATAGATTTCTATACTGCCAAATGTTCAGAAAGAACTCAGATTATTGTCTCCTGATTACGACAATGTCATTATTTTCGAAATCCGAGATAAATCGACATTTATTGGGGTCACGTTTCGGAGCTTCGCGGGGCGCCATAATGTGCCAAATTATAGATGAAAAAACTGCAGTTAAGTTTTTAAAAAATATGATATTTGTGTATGAGGATGTCTCATTTATTTTTTAGGGGGGAATTGTTTCTTCCATAATGTTTTTTATTTTCTTGTGTTCAAGTATTTATGCACAAATTAGTGCCTTTTGTTAATTTTAAATTGCATTATAGTATTTCAGCATCAATTATAACATTACGTACAAATTATTTGGATGCACGAAACCATTTTCCCGGTTTCCTTTTTTTTTGGATTTTTTGATAGTCCCAATACTGATTGTGAGTTTCTCCAAGTGGGTAGCTACTTATGTTCCCGACTGATCTTTCAGTGTTGCATTTCTGATAATTGTAAAACATGTTGAGCAATGATTTCATTACTTTTGGAAAGTAATACTTCGATTTGTTAGCATGTACTTCTATGGCAGTAGGGGTCGATATCACTTGCAAGGAAAATAGACTGGATTCTATCTCGCTCGTAATCAGCATTTCGATTCTGCGATAAAGTCGCATTGCATCCGGCAAAATCCTGATCACATCATTCCAAGTGGGGATTCAAAGTGTAAACAATGAATTAATTTTGCGGAGGAGGACTCACTCATTGATACACATGTAAATATTTATTTGGACTTGGAAATGCTAAAAAGAGCACAAAGATAAGAATTATGGCTGTTCTAGTTTTGAGCAATAAGAATTATAACAATTCTCATGTCGGATACGCTTCAAAGATTCACGTGTAACTCTAGTGTACATACATACATACTCATCATGCAGTTCCCTTTCGAGGTAGGCATAGTCAAATAATTTCGTCATAGCCGTTAGGCCTAGAAAACTGGCTCTCTTTTAATGATTTCCTCCGTAATGCCCTACCCTTGTAAACCACTTTCTCTTCTCTTTCACTCATGCATTGGTTCATACACGCTGTCCTATCCTTACGACTCCTAATATTCCTTATCTTTAGTACGTATCTCTTTTATCAAATTCACCCTTGACTTTCGTGGTCTACCTCTTCACCTCACACCATTCACTTTACTATCATATAAGTATATGTTTTGTTATTTGACTCTCATCCAGTCTCTCGACATGGCAAAACCAACGAAGCACACTCCTTTCATATATGTCCATTACCATAGAATCCAATCCACATTCTTTCATCGTCAACTCATACCAAATCCTATCCTGGTTTTCCCGCAAACACTTTTTAGGTACCCCATTTCCTCTTCATTTAGCCTACTCTTATCCTAATTCTGACATACTCCGGTTTCGCTACCATGTTATAACGTCTGGGGGAGAACACTTTCGTACACTGCGATTTTCGCTTCCCCAGACGAACACTTATTCCTAGATATGCTCTACGTACTACTGCACATTCGCACGCCTTATAATATCTTCATCAATCCTTCCATATTTTGCAAACATTCGGCTTAGATACACAAAGTCGTGTACTTGTTCAATTACTTCATCAGTTACCCGCGTCGTACAATCCTTCTTACCACTCTCCCTATCAAAAACAAATACTTTATGTGAGTTACGAAAATTTATGAATTCCACGAATGTGTTTGGGAATGGAACAGTGCGAGCGTAATTTACGCGATTTACGAACGCAATGATTGCCGAATTGAGGAGATTTTCGAAATTACCATATTCATTGATTACTTCCGTCATTCATTTCTTTGGGAAAAACCCGAAATAATGTGAAAGCAGAGCGATACCCTGCAAGTAACGATACACATCGGAGCATGGGTACACTGGCTACTTCCATGGAAGCCAACTTTCTTGTGTAAAGCTGCCTTTACGCTGAGTTGAGTTGCTGAGAACGACGCTGAACGCACCATGGACCAAGTTGCCGCAACGCCGCGCCGCGCCGGGCCGAATGCAAGGGATACCGCCGGAAAAAAGAAAGTCCCGCGAGACACTGGCTTAATAGACCTTCCCCCAGGACCACGACCCTCGGATACCCCGTTCTCTGCCAACCCACGCTTAAAAAGATACATAAAAGGTGTACCCATCCCATCCTCCTGTCCCGCTTTTATGTATTTCTCCCTCCATCCACCGAAAAAATCCTAATTCTCCCCCTGCGTTTGTGTCGCTCAGGCTTTCTCCGGGGTTTTATTTTCCTCTTTCCCTTATTTTCCCGGAGAGTGTATGGCAGGGGGTGCTCTTTCCCAGATAAACGCTTCCCTTCAGCCGAATTCTCTCCCCTCTCCATCCCCCCCACCATGCCGAATCACGTCCCTTTACCCTGAAAACGTTTCCACCCAAAATTCCGACTGTTCCCCGTTTCCCTTTTTTTTTGGAACTAACCGCCTCCAGTACCTACCCTCTCCCTTATCCCTCTACCTATTTCCGTTGCCTCTCTTCCCTTTTTGAATACCCGCTTTAGGGGTCACGCCCCCTACCGTCAGAGTGGGTGTTTAAGCCCCTGAGGTTTAAACTTACGTGTCATCGGTTCCCTTGAATGCGCTAGCTCTTCTGCCCTCCGCCGCAGATTTAACGATGCGGTGGCTGACACATAGTTTTTGCGTCGCGCTCTCCCGTTCCTGGTTCCAGGATATTTTACGCCGGGAGTTACTACGAGAGTCTCGTGTTATTAAGGGGGAAAGTGTTGTTTTGGTGATCTGGTAGGCGTCGTGGCTTGAGTGGGTGCTTTCAATATCGAGGTCCTGGTGTCGCAAACTGGTGGTGAGAGAGATTGTTTTCCTTAGTATTCCTGATCGATACTTGGGTTTTGTACAAAGAAAAACTTCCAATATAGTTCAACGATAATTATTATTCATAATTAAAGTAAAAACTCCGTTATTTGCTACAGTTTTGTCACTTCATTGCACGTCGCGTTTCGTCGACTTACGGCATCACCAGGCACAAAATGAAGGGTATCTGTTTATTTTTTTGCTGTCGTAGCATGGGAAAAACATTTATATCAAGGTATATATTGAGGTTGACAGGGGCATTTTGTAAGTAAAATAAAATTTTTATGAAAACAATTTGTAAAAAGTTGTTTTTCCTTCTTCCTTTCGCTCAGATCTTTCGGCTCACTATCCCTCAAATGTTTCTTGCATCCACATTATTCGGATATATATATATATATTCATATATATTCAATGCCTATTTCGGCAATTCGCTCGCTTACCTTCATTTCAAAAATCTTTCCATGTGAGTGAAGACGTTTGAGGAGTGGAAGCGAAATGGTTGACACATGAATCTAACATAAAAACCCTAAGGTTCTTAAGACACATCCGGTGAAAGATCAAAAGAATATAATGCAAAACCCAACCTCTCTGTTAAGCATCAAGTAAACGTCAAGGCTACGTCACCTTGCGATTAACTTTAACTATCCATCATAAAACCGAGCCTTTAGGATCTGTGTATTAAATTGTCTTTGGCGAGATTTGGTGCCACGACCTCACAATAATAAAATACATAAAGTATTGCAGGCTGATGATACCTACTATTGAACGGTCGATTAGACGGTTAGTGAAGCAAATACAGAATTCTACTCCGTGAGGAGAAGATGAGAATCGAGGAGCCGGAGAATGAAAGAATAATTGTGGTAGGGTGATTGAGCCAAGGGTCATCACAGGTGGAGAACGGAGTCTAGTTTTCATAAGCCATACCAGCTGATCATATGGGTAGAGTGCAATTATTATTGGCTATTTATTGGTGCGATAAACAAATGGGTAGAGCGTACGGCTACTCACTTTAAGGTCCTGCAATTAGATCTGGAAAGTACCTCTGGAAACGTACAGATAAAATCTCGCCGTTGAGACCCACTTTAGGGATAAAGTTCTTGTTTAGCCAATGTGAGGTCGCGTAACCATTGAAATATTCATGGCTGTCTCTGACAATGAGTGTTTTCATTAAAATCATTTCACTGGACACGTAAAGTATTCCTGCACAAAATACCCTCCCATACTAGTGCATATTTTCTGTCAACAGCTCTGCAACTGCCTGTAAATAGCGGTAGTAATATTGAATATATATTTTAAATACTCAAACTTAATGATCTATCCTCCATAACAGTTGTAATTTTTTCAGAGTTGCTATCACGGAGATCTATAACGCGTGTCCTTGCGTTATCGTTATTTTTCAATTACGCTCATGAGAGCGAAAAAGTGATCATCGTTCTTCAAACTTTGTCAGGTGATTTAAATCACTAGATTAAATTAATGGAGTGCGTTCTAAGGGCAGTACCATTGAGCAATGCCCGTCCAGAGCGGTTTGCGTTTTGGACGACGAAAAGACGAGAATAGACTGCAGGCGTTCGAGATTTGGGTGTGAGGAGGATAGAGATGGAGCGATTGATGGAAATTAAGACAAACGATGAGGTATTTGGTATGGTGGGTGGTGTGATGAAACCTATGGAGGGGATTAGGAAAAGGTAAAGTTGGTTGTTGGAGGAGGTAATATGGGTGAAGGTATACTTAAGACTGTTGCTTACCGTGATTAAAGGGAGGATTTTGAGGAAACCGGGACTAGCCACGGTAGTAACCTTTACGGAGTCACCCGCAAGTGCACATAGTAATCCACAGCACAATCCACAGCACATAGCACCAATAATCCACAGGGGAGAAGGACGCCTCGGTAGCTTAACTGGTTAAAGCACTCGGCGCGAAATCGAGGGATCCGGGTTCGAATCCCGGTCAAGGGGAATGATTTTTCTCCTGTGGAATATCGTAAAGGGAGGATGTTTAGTAAGCGCAGGAAGAGGAAGAGAAAGATAAGGGCTTTGCGGACGAGATGAAGAGAGGCAGGAGAAGTATGCTTAAATGAAGAAATAAATTGTGTTTGTAGGTATATGTCTGCACCCGTAAAAATATAGGGGATTTTAACTCTCATCCATCTAAACTTACCTTAACCGGTAGATTGTCCTAATAAAAACAAAATATATTTCATCATTTGTGTATTCTAACAGCTAATTGGTTGATTTTTGGACAATTCTTAACCTAATTTTCAAATTTCTGGGACATCTTCTCACTTACCTTCGCATTATTGGCCCACCAGCAGGTCTCTCACGCCGTGAACAGATTCAAGTTGGGATATGGGATGAATCATCCCCCTAGCATATATATATTAACGCCATAAATGTAACCACAGTATTTAATCCCTTCGATGTTAAACTTTAAAGTATTTCAATGCAGAAAATGTAAAAGTCTAGCGCATTTTCACTCACGTCCATGTAAACCTGCCTTAGCTGGTTGATTACCTAGATCCCACCCCAGGTTCCATCTGCTCCCTGAAACCTTTTTTCTTTCCTGCCCCCGAATTCACACGTGGCTTACGGCAGCCTCCTAAATTATAAGCCCTAACCTTTCAACACCCTTGTCGATCCGGTGTGAGTTTTAATTTTTTCTGGCCTTTCCTCGTCCCTCATTTTCTCGGGGAAGGGTGGGGAGGGTGGCAGGAGGGAAGCCTCCCACTTTGGGGAGTTTTCTTCATTAAGTTCTTCCAGGAATTCGGGGAAAGATGCGCTGGTTCGCTCTTTCAAGACTTTTTGAAGTGCCGTTTATTTTAATGGACGTTTTCATTTCCTCGCCGAATGTTTGCCGAACGAAATGTCCTTCTGGCAGTTTTAACGGAAAAAATCCGTTGTTTGTTTTTTTTTTACAGCCGTGCATCAAGGCATCATTCATCCCAGGAAATTGGATGAGTTGTTTTCTGTCGCTTTCTTTTAACTCCTTCAATCTAGAGAAGATTGTTAGAATGTTTAGTCGAGGGTAAAGTTAATCAGGGGGTTGTTTAGTTGAGTCATTAATGGGCATCCTTCTCCAGGCTACTTTAGTTCTTTGAATAAGTTCAATTTTTCCGGTGAATTCTGTCCGAGAAATCACTACAAAATAATAACCTATAAAGAATATGAAATAATTAAATGTTACCGAAATTAAAATCGCGGCCATTTTTATCCTGAGTCGACCTGACCGCTTCAATTTCTACCAATCTTGGTTTCTCGTTCGCAACCCTACTCTGAAAACTCTTTGATGCATAATACTCCTGAATGGTTTTAACCAAGGTGGACCTGCGGTAAATTTGATTATTCTGTTACTCTTATTTTCTAAAGTTGTGAGAAATTCATTGAGCTAGTTCTGATCCCCGAGAAAGTTCGTTAAGGAATCGAGTTTGAGCCCGGAAAAGATTTACAGGCCAAATCCTGAAAAACATGGTAATCAATAAGGACTTTAAGGTAGGGTTTTTTATCTTACGACTGAAATATGATAAAGTATATTTAATACAGTGAGATTTGGGCTACATTGCACGAGAAAGTAAAAATGTTATTTTTTTCTAGGGTCCGATTTTGACTCACTGTCCTATACATGAAGATGATTAAGGTCAAAAGCACTATTAAATTACTTTTATCACCTTTACAAGATTAACGCCATGATAACGGTGCATTCAATGTTTTGTGATTGCACGTTTGTTTATTTACGGAAAACGATGGCGCATGACGTAGCCGGAGAAGTGAGTGACGGGTGGATTTGCATCAACGTGATATTTAACTACGTTCGAAAAAATACTTTAGTCAAAACTTGTGATTTCTACATGAATTCGCCCAAGAAAAATTGCAATCCGATCGCTGATTATTCCTCAAATATTTAATGTGTAGGTAGTGATTAATATTACAAAATTAATGAAAAAATGATGCGATGAACAACCAAACGTCCATGTTCGTAAAACACGTTTATATAAGGAATACCAATGGCCAACGAAGACCAGGGGATACAAACTATGCTTACGTACAAGATATTTCGGCCTGTAAATGTTGTAAAGTTTATCTTCGTGATAATACTTTTTTTACCCTCCTTTTCATTGGTGTTTCATTTCCTTTTTGAAATTTTTTGTGTGTAAACATTTCTTTAAAATCAAATTAATGTTCTTTATCTAACAACGACAACAATATCATATGTGAACAAAATATTACACCTGACGATGCCATAAAATTGGTGAAACGCGTAGTGTGTTTAAAAAATAAAATTTGTAGAAAAGTACAAAATTTTATTATTATGAATATTAAAATTTTCTACAAAGTAGAGCCTGAAGCTGTGGATTTTATTTTTATTTTGTGAGGGGCTTTAAGAAATACTTTTAAGGTGCATTGAGCGAGATTTTTTCAGAGTCATAATATAGTCCATATTAGAGTTTAATTTTTACTTTCAGCACCTGTAAGGAGCATGAAGTAAAAATGCAATACTCATGGCGCAAAAATATTGTTTTATGTGACTGATATTATCAGTAATTAACTAAATATGGATAAATAAGTCTTTTACTTGTTTCATTTTTTTCACGCCGTACGCTGAAAATGCTTTCACAACCGAATATTTTTTTGCGATTTCTGTAAACTTACTGCGGTGAATAATTCATTTGTTTTAAAAATAGTCGAGTAGTAGTATTTTTGTTGAACGTGCTTCGACGGCAAAGGTCATTTCGCACATACTGTCTGCCACATGCAGACAGGAGCAACAGCACTCGGACGAATCGGAGGATCACCCCTCCAAACTCGAGTCGAGCCCAACGATGCTTAACTTCGGTGACTGATCGGGAACCGGTGTTTCCATCGTGGCAGGCCGTTGCCCAAGATAAAGAAAAAAAAATAGTCGAGAAAACATAAAAACTACACAATGTTAAATTTCTGACGAGGTCTAATAGTTAGAAATTCCTCATATTATAATTAGAGTCTCTCTGGAGAGCATACCCGTATCATGTCCCATGAAAAATAGCTGGTATTTTTGACAAATAACTCGAAAATTATAGCAGTAAGTGGCTGATATTTTTTGATCATTGGAAAGATGAGATATTTTTCTTTATAATGCGGCCAAATTCATTGAATTTAGTTAAAGAAATATCTCGCTAAAACTACCTTAAGCATCCCGCCGCAACCACAGAAGGTACTCCCGTGATGTGATCCTATTCGAGGCGTCTGAGTGAACGTGGCCTAGATGGAAAAAACTGTTTTGATGTATGTGTTGAGGAAGTCGCACGACAGCTGCGATTATTCTCGTCATTATGATGGTGGTCCAGTAATTAGGGAGAATGAGGGGTGAAGATGAAGAATTGGGATGGACGGAAAACCAACCATCGAGGAAAGGGGCCGCTCGCGCCTTTAAAGATTAAACTTCCCATTTGACGGACTCTCGTAACTACCGCCAAGTACGAGCGAGCTCAACCCTCCGATTAGTCGGGGAACGGAATCATGCTTTCTCTCGCAATTTTTCCCTCAGAAAATCATCAGTCAGCGATGGCAATTGATTTCTTTCAGCAAGTCGCAATTACTGCTGACTTAGCTTAACTTCTTAAGTGTTCATAGAGGTAGATTAATGGCGGCATCACGGTAATCGCGAACCCTCTCCCGCAAAGCCTTAATGAAAAAAATCCCATCCATATTTTTAAATAAATTAATAGACGAGGCGTCACCAGAGTCATACAAACCCCACTTTATAATGTTTGGTCAGCGTTCCCAGCTAGATGAAGTAGTCTCTTCTTTAACTTGATATCAACTGAGAGTTAGGGTTTTTATTGGATTACATCAGGCCGTTGGTTATTAGAGTGGGCGTTATTTATGGGAGAACTTATTTTCTATGGTTTTCGTACCGATTAAATATTAAACCAGAAGGTATAAAATAAGGATGAAAATTATAATCTTTTCAATTGTATTGAGTGTACCATGATATTTTCTAAAATTACGACAAGGCTGACATTTTTCATCCACCCCTGAGTAAAAGCGACTGAAATTAAATTTTTGACGTTTGCGCATTTCTGAACGTTTTTCCAGAGAGGAAACTTTCATTGGCTAAAACATTCCAAGAGGTTATAGATTTAACATGAAGATTCAAGACGGAAATCTGGGTGGAAAGTGCATTTCAAGTAAAAGATGGTCGCGATTGGGACGTCAGTTGCATTGAAATGCCTTCTTGGTGATTTACTGGACGAAATTTGATGTAAACCTTTGGGGATTTTTTTTCTGGCTCTCGCTGAAGGGGCTTTCAAACTACTGTCAAGAAAATTTGAAATCCAAGATCTTCTTGAGCACTCTCCCTGGAGGTGTAATATAAAGGGTTTCATAACTAACCACAATATCACTGTAGCACAGTGTCACAATGTTATGTTGTCCCGCGGTGAATTTTTCAAAATTTGTTCAGGAGGTGATTGATTTGAGATTTGGGTCAGGGTTCACCTTTAGCATAAATACTGGTTTGACGATGCGGCGGGTGGCGACGGAGTTTAACCCTTCCGGCCAAAAGCCGACGAAAAACTCCAATCTTATATTTCAATTGGTGATCACTATTAATATCCAACAATGTTACCTGGTGTATTCCGAGCATCTCCTGAAAGTGCATTTTTTCCGAAAATTGTGCAAAACACCGTTCATTGAAAAGTTGATCTAAATATCTAAGTTGACCTGTGTTAGGTTCGGAGGGGAGGGCGTGGGGGGGGGGGGGGTTAATGGAGTCTTACATTGTCTCACATAAAGGGTAGTGGGGATAAAAAAGGATCCAGAATTGTCTTTCGTAGGTAATACTTTAATGGCCCCCCAGAACCGCACCAATTATGAAATCATAGAGTTCAGTGAGTGTGATAGCGATCATACTTGTTATCTAGCCTGCTGTTTAATTGTCAAAAAGCAATCAAGCAAGCGACTGGGTGCTTCAGGCCTGAAAACCTGGACAATTCTTGGAAATTGAAAATTGGTCTGGAAAACTTCGGAAAGTCATGGAAAATTATAAATAAGTCTGGAAATGTTCAATTCCGAGTTAAAATCTGATCGTTTTCAATGAGTCAGCTGTGCCATTTTAGGCACTTTTTGTTTCTTTTCTGAATTAGATAGTGGAGTTCTTTTTTGGGGTCAGCAATTAATTATGCACCTTAAATAAACTTTCAGGTCCTATTCTTTACACTCATGCCGAGGAAGGTGGATTGTTTGTTTCTCCTTAGATTTTGTACTAGTACATCTACAAAATACCCTGCAAGCCACCTTAAGGATGTGTGGCAGGGGAGAGTTAGTTATTAGCATGTTAATAATTAGAGGTCCTCATCGTGGCCGAGATCTAAGAATTATACTCCATCAGAAAGGAAGCCGAATATCCCCCCCAGAGCGATCTACGTCTACATACATCTACATAGCGATAGTGGAGGGGCTCCGTTTGTTGGGAGATTTTATTCCCCCATGGAACAAGGGTTATTTTGTGTGGTGCTTCCATCCTTGGACCTTCTTTAAAATACACACTCTCCAAAGAACGGATATTTTAACCCGGATAAAAAAGAATTTTGGCCTGGAAAATCTGGAAAAGTGATGGTATTTCAAACCTCTAGCCTTCAGCCATCCTGTGGTGAGCATCCTTCAACTTGTGATGGCTCAGGTATCGTGTTAGACGGGATTAAAAATTTTAAACCAACAAACTGGACGCGTGAGGCGTTGCTCTTGGCGCCATCAGGGCACAGGTGATGAATGCTTTAAGCGACTGAGTTCCTAGTCGGCCATTGCCAATTAATCAGTGAGATGGTTTAGATCGAGTCTTGGGCATTAATACAAACCGCCCTCGTCTGGGGTTAATGGTCTTTGGCGTCGGCCTGAGAAGGGGCTGCATTTATCTCTCACTCACTTATCAAAATCCAATAAAGGAGTAAGTACCTTGTCCTCGACCTCTTTTCAGTCGACAATAAAGCATCCACATCAGCATGAAAAAACGACTGATGTGTTCCAAGAAAAGAGAATGATCAATAAGGAACCAGTTACTGAAAATGCTCTTTGTGGCTGAGAGATATGGACTATTGGAAAGCTGCCACAAAAGGGAATAAAGGCTTTCGAAACTCTGCTGGAAGCGGATTCTGAAGGTCAATTGCTAGTATAGGATCAAAAACGAAGAAATGTACATTAGAATGGGAGAAGAAAATACCCTATGGAGCACTATCAAGAAGGCAAGGTTCAGCTGAGTATGCGTCACTTTGAGAGAAAATGAATGTCTTAGAAGGTAAAAATTATCGAAGATAAAAGGAAATAAAAGCCCTATTGGGAAGAAAGATGAAAAATAAACACACCAGCTTGAGCGAGAAATGGAACAGAGGATCTACAATGACATAGCGTCAGCAGTGGAAAGGGCAAAATGGAGTAATTGACAAGTAAATTAAAATTAAAGATTAATACAAATTATCAATAAAAAGTAAAGGAATTTTAACTCCTACACATGCATTTTGGTCATCCAGGTGAATATCGGCAGGGAGAATTTAAATCTCGTTAACAAATGACGTTCGCCTGGATGACCAAAATGCATGCATATTCCTTTGCTTTTATTGACAATTTTGATTAATCATAAATTTTAAGGTATAATGGAGGGATGCATTTTACCAATCTTAGGATTCAATGACTAATGATTTTGGTCGAACATCTTGTCCTTTTCTGTACCCGAATAACCGACTTCATTAACAAAAAAAAGTTCGATAACATTGGAAATGTTTTTTTACTTATGTGCAGTTGCGTAGGCCAACGTATTGTTAACATCGTTTCTCCCTCGTTACAGAAAGCGTCTTCAGGTCGAAGTGGCCTTTGCATGATGTTGGCCAGTGTACGTATATAGAGGAAATGCCCTTGCCCCAGGGGAAATGTGTATATTGGAAAATCTGGCAGACCAGGGTAATCTCGAGCAAAAGAACACCAGGGGCGCTGAAGAAACAATTCAGAAAATCGGCCTCCGACATGCCTGGTTGGAACCTGACAACGACATTGGTTTAAAAACAAGAAAAACGCAAAATATCTTAGGATCTCACCATAATGAGGTCACATTCATTGGATTTTATCTTAAATGATATCCCGCTCAAGCTAACTTAAAGTATGAGTATGTAATGGACAGATGACATTCTACAGCTTTGACAGCTTGAGCATTGTGAACTTCATATTCCTTGTTTCTAAATCATCATATTTACCAGTAACAACAAAGAGAAAAATCGGAACAAATCATTACTGGGATTGAAATGGTAAATTCCGCAATTTCTAAAAATAAGGGTTTCAGCAACTGTCGTCATTCTTCGAAAGTCTTCGATGAAAAAGTTTACCAAAATAATTCTATTCACAACATTCTTTCCAAATGTCATGATATTTATTCCGTAATCGTGGTGATGAAATACGTAGAGATTGCCGTGAGGATTAATCTATTTGAACCGTGATGTAAGTCAAAGGGCCGTGGTTCGATTCCAGCAAAGGTGGATTTTTTCTCGTGTCAGTTTCTACGTACCCTTCAAAATATCGCGCACTATTAATTATGATCCGCTGCGAAGTTGAACAAACAGCTTGGCGCAATCGTTTGTTCTCAACCTTTCTCGGTAGTCATCAACCTTCTTCTATCACGTGTCTGATGGAAGAGCAAACGAACGTAACTCTTTGTCAGCCACACAAATAAAATCGCCTTCGTCAAATGATACCGTTTGAAAACACCTGATAATCGATATTCCAATCAAGTTTCTCCCTACGATTGTTCTTATTTTTTTCAGAATTATAAACGAAATACTCATAATTAATACGCCAGTAACTTATTTGATCTCTCTTTAATGCCTCAATCATTCTTCCGACCATAGTTCCGTCTTTTGACGTTGTGCTTTCGGACATCAATCTCGGGTGTTCTGACTTTTGCTCACACCTACCGAAGAAAAGTGGATTCTCCTGACTTGTTTACCGAATGCTCATCTTAAATCAAGCAGCAATGATTGATCATTTACTAAACGGCAAACTGACTGAGCAGAGGCGGCCTTTGCCATTTCGAAGCATGTCATCAAACATTTTTCGTCCGCTCTGTCGTGTGATCTTGTTCTTAACTCACCATGTTTCATCCGCAATCAGCAGGTCATCTCTTATTTTTGGTCCGAATGAATGGATAGGCTGGTATTGTCTTACGATTGAAAAGATTCTTGTCCATGCTGCTGGAATTTATGGCTTGCTCTAAGTCTCCAGTTTTATTTATTTGGCGAAGGAAATATTTTTTTTTATTTACACAGTTGACGATATTTTTAGAGGCCCAAGATATATTGCCAGCGACTCTTTTGCATGTTTCTAAGTTCCTCCCATTTCATCAGCTCATAATCATTATATGGTCCAAAAGTGTGTTTCCTCGTGATTTATTTCAACAGTTCCTCGCACTATAGGTCATTCATAATGGAGCGAAGGGACAGGTACCAATAAATGATTGGAGATTAGTCAGCCAAACCACTGATTAAAGCGAATTGAATTTTTTTGCCACGGGTGAGCCAACGGTAAAGATAATCAAGTTTCATAAGGTATTAAAGATAAATAAAGAGAATTTGGTCTGTGCCAGTATGTCAATAAGTAAATGGTGTGTCCCAAGTTTCGCTGCACTCCTGATGCCGCAATCACGAAAATGTCAGAAACAGAAAACAATATGTCTCGAACCCACGATGTAGAAGTTATTTTTTATTTAAAAAACTACCCTTTCTCAAATTTTATGCCCCCACAATCTGCTAAAAAATAACGATGAACAGTTACATTTACCAATGGGGATATCCTCATTTTCTTAAAATTCTTAATTTTCTTCTTTTCTTCGTAATTTAAATTAGCCGTTGTTAGCGCTTTTTCTCACTCGATTGTTTAGTTTTTCGATTCGCATATTTTGCATGCCAAAAACCCGTTTCACGCAATACGTGATCTAGCACAAGACCTAGTATACTAGCCGACACTAGATATTTAGGACGCAATCCAGAACGATTGGTGCCATCCTAAAAGGTTACACACGATGACTGAGGTTTTAAGGTGGTTTGAGCGAGATAGTTCCCTAGTCATAGTAGAGACCATATTAAAATTTTATTCTTTGATTTCAGCGTCTGTATGAAGTACGAAATAATTATTGTTATGTTAATGGCGCTAAAATATAGATATATACGCCCAAAATTCTCAGTAATTAAATAAATAAAACTTCATAAGTCTCTAACTTAACTCATTTTTTCCCGCCGAACGGCTGAAAACCCTTCAAAACAGCAGGTTTTTTTGCGATTCTGTAAAAGTTACTGTGGTGAGTAATAAATTATTTTTTATAAACAGTTGAGAAAACTTGCAATCTATACACCGTTAGTTTTTTGACGAAATCTAGGTGTTATAAATTCCTATTTACTTCAATATTCTCCTTAACTCATTTTTTCCCGCCGAACGGCTGAAAACCCTTCAAAACAGCAGGTTTTTTTGCGATTCTGTAAAAGTTACTGTGGTGAGTAATAAGTTATTTTTTATAAACAGTTGAGAAAACTTGCAATCTATACACCGTTAGTTTTTTGACGAAATCTAGGTGTTATAAATTCCTATTTACTTCAATATTCTCCCTCTGGAGCGCTCAGCCATAATCCATCCCATGTAAAACAGCTTATATTTACAGGCAAATTGCTCCAAAAGTAGTTCGGCATGGGGTTGATATTTTTATATCATTGGAATGATGAGAGTTGTTACTTTAAAATGAGGCCAAATTCATCAAATTCTAGGTGATGTGATTTTTCGCTCAAACTACCTTAACTCTCGGGGAAGTGTTATTTTAATTCGTATCTTAACATATGTCCACTAAAATGTTAAATGAATCAATCGGTGACAGTAGACGACCTTAACAGCAGTTAGGATATATTTATTTTTTGTTGATTTCAAAGCCTGAATATTACTGATAGCTGAAAGGAGGTATAGATGGCGCTGATTTCGGAAAGTGAAGATCGCACCGCGTCTGCAAAAGCTAACGTGATTGGTAGAAGTGCGATATTCTACAGAGGAAAAATCATTCGCCTTGACCGGGATTCGAACCCGGATCTCTCGATTTCGCGCCGAGTTCTTTAACCAGTTAAGCTTCCTTCTCTCCTGTGGATTATTGATTAGTGATGGATTAGTGATTGGTAGAAGGCTACTCGGTCCTACTGGGAGAAAGTAGCAAATAAGTACCGCATGAATTATGAAATCAAGTAGTTCAGCCATTATGATAGCGAGTATGCTTGTTAGCGAGCATGCTAGTTCTTTAACACACGATACTGGAAAGCTATCATAATATAGAGTATCCTCAAACTTGTGCTGGAATTCAAGTACATATCATGTGAAACGAGCTTTACATATTGCTAGCTGTGAGCCTTAATTATGGTATGACAATCCTCTTTTTAGCATCATGATCTTCATACCTATGTAGTTATTATGTCTTCCTCGTACCCATCACCTGTAATTCCTCTTCGATATACACTATTAAATTCTTAAATGAATCCATTCCCGAAATTCCATACCCATGCCTCCAAATAGAAATAGGGCTTAGCAAATGATGAGTTAAATACGCTTTAACTTTTTCGTCTTATTTCCTCAGACAAGTGTAACTTAAACAGATAAAATATTTCTCCAATGGCCGTAAAATATATGCACCACTCGTCAAAAAAATTAAATACTTACTGTGTTGGTTTGCGGGAATGAGGTTCCACAACAGGGACCAACCACAGCCTCTCCACCAGAATACCCTCCTGTGGTAGTTTACGGGAAAATAATTTCCTCGCCAGGGACTACCACAGACACACACACACAACCCAATTGGAATCCTTTGTAGGCTAATGAGACCTAGCTAAGGATTCCTGAGTTATAACCTGGGATCCTTCGGAGAGCTGTAGTGACTCTACTAAGGCTGCCAAGCTATTAACACAACCACACACGCAATCACACAAAACACTCACTCACACACACAGCAGGGCCCCAGATTTCTGGGAGAACAGCTCAAAAAGAGCGTTGTCAAATAGAAAAACAACAAACAGGGAACGAGGGTGAAATTCGTTCGTCACCCTCGTTCCCTGTTTGTTGTTTTTCTATTTGACAACGCTCTTTTTGAGCTGTTCTCCCAGAAATCTGGGGCCCTGCTGTGTGTGTGAGTGAGTGTTTTGTGTGATTGCGTGTGTGGTTGTGTTAATAGCTTGGCAGCCTTAGTAGAGTCACTACAGCTCTCCGAAGGATCCCAGGTTATAACTCAGGAATCCTTAGCTAGGTCTCATTAGCCTACAAAGGATTCCAATTGGGTTGTGTGTGTGTGTCTGTGGTAGTCCCTGGCGAGGAAATTATTTTCCCGTAAACTACCACAGGAGGGTATTCTGGTGGAGAGGCTGTGGTTGGTCCCTGTTGTGGAACCTCATTCCCGCAAACCAACACAGTAAGTATTTAATGTTTTTGACGAGTGGTGCATATATTTTACGGCCATTGGAGAAATATTTTATCTGTTTAATCTATAGAGGCCGTAGAGCTCATCTACCTTGATTTAAGTGTAACTTATTACTTTACGAAACATTATTTTGCCATTGTCGTGCAGAAAAAGTGCTCACTTTAAAATAAGAGGAATCATTTTCTTTAAAATTTCATATTTGTTCTTATTTATGAGTTTCATGACTTGTACACTGCTTTTCATTCTTATCTAATCTCATTCAATGGTGAAAAGCATGTTGGACCAGGGTGTGTAGAGTTGGAGTGCTGATCGAAATCCAGGGCTTAAACACATGATGAGAGCCACGTCCAGTTTAACACTAGTTATATGATATTCTGGCTATCAGATCATTCAGAGAATCCACAGATGGCTGTGAATGGAATGGTTTCCTTCCTAGGAGATATGTGAATTTTACTATCCGATGGGGTAACTTCTTGTGTAGTGATGTTCCTTTTACAGTTACTTGCTAATCAAACCGAACTTCTATGGGTGGAAGACTGATTGGTGGGTAGACCAACGTGAACTGGCAGTATTCATTTTAGGGGCCACTTCTTAACCCAGTATATTATTAGAATCAGGAGAGAACTAATGACTAGAACCCTGGGGTATGACATTAGGAAAAAGTAAGGGGAGAGTTTTACATGGGGTATTGCTTTAAATGGTAGGGAAATATTAATGATTGAAACTTATAAAAATGAAAAAAATATAAGTTTGTTTAATTTTTTTCCCAACATTATAAACTTCATAAGAAAATGCGTCCTGTAATTCCATACAGGATGACGTATTACGAAAAAAACTTCGGAATCTACAAGGTATTTTTCTCTCTCCAGAAATAATAATTTTATTGGGCCACGCTGTCATTTTCAACCTGCATCTCCTCAAGATGCCGCGACCCATTTTTCGTGCGTCTGGTTGTGGAGTGCACGTGGTATTTCCAGTGAAACGAAGAATTTTGTAACCAAAGGACTGATTCCATCGATACACACTTTTGAGTTCGTGGTGGAAAGTTTACAGATGCGAAGGAGGTGTCGCTTTGTTGATTCTGTTGTGTCAACGCATCCCAGCGCCTCCGCCGCTATTGTTGTCCGAGTTGAGCGTTGGGGCGAGGCGCGACCTGGCGTCGACACGTGGAGTTCTAGTCATTGGAATCCACGCTCGATGTCGGTGTTTAGACGCGCTGGCCTTTGAGCCACGGGTGGCGATGCACTCAAAATGAGGTCTGTTACTCATTCCCGCGTGCATCCAGACATTTTCGGTGGGTCTATGTCCTCTACGGCCTTGCATGGGAGCGTTTTCCGTGTGGTAGTGACAAAAAATAGTTGTAACATACTAATCTTAACTCTCGGCGAACAGGTATAGGACAATTCAGAAAGTAATAAAACTGATAGTGAATAAAAAACACTTAGTAATATTCCACAGATTTATTTCTATCGCAGGACGCGTTTCACCACTCTGTGGCATAATCATGTGCACATGATTATGCCACTGAGTGGTGAAATGCGTCGTGCCATAGAAATAAATATGTGGAAGATTACTAAGTGTTCTTTTATTCATTATGAATATCAACAACTTCCACCAGGTCCAGCCTGAAACCGTTAAATTTATTAATAAAATTCGTTTTAACCTCTCTAAATGACCATAAGGTCTTGTCAAATAAATGTATTATTCTGATAAAAAGTTACATAGGGAAAATGTATCTGGGCTCATGAAATGGTCTTAATGAAAAATCCTTCGGTAATGATTGATCTGATACCTCATTATTCCAATTTCCTCAGCTTTTTCATTCTTTTTATCTTGCTAAGTCAAGCCTCGGGTTTTATGAGTACTTTAAGTATTATTTGTCTCCCTTACAGCTAAGCTAGTCATTGTATGCGCATTATGAAATTTTCTCCTGCATGAGTAAATAACGCCCGCATGGGGTCCTGTGGAATTCTTTTTTATTTCTAAACGTAGCAGGATGATTTCCGACGTCATTATCAGACTGAAAACGAGGAAGGTTCTGATCCTACAGTCTTCATTTTTATTGATTGAGCAATTGTCCCGCTATTTCGGAAAAAGATGCTTTCATATTCGACTTGGCGGAACAATTACTACTTCAAAACTGCAATTTTATTTACTACGTGATCGCAGTCGGAAAATTAAACAGGATCCCATTTGACCGGAGAAGGGTCACATTTGACGGATTATAATGGGGCATGGATGTGTTTGTGAGAGCGCAATAATGGCGGGCGGGCGAATAACAGAGCAGGGACTAAGAATATTCCGACTAATTCGCATCCCAGTTTCCCTTCGGTCCGCTCTCCTCGTCCTCCGAAATGAAATGTATATCCTTAGCGCCTTTCCTCCCCTCTTCGCCAGCGCCTGTTGCACGACGCTGGAGATAGCGTGTTATTGTGGAGAGAGAAGGGTTATTACCCGAAACAACTATATCGTCTTCTCTTTAAGTTTTCGGGCGCCCAGGGGGGACGTTCACACGGTTCGCTCTGTGTGAGGGGACCGCCCCAATAGTCACAATTAGGCCGTAATGGGTGTGTATAAAGCCTTAAGGTGAGAATGGCCGATGGGACCGGCGAGGGGGGAGTGTCAGATCGTGTTGGCGCCGCGCCACTCCCATAATATAAAGGGGAACGGTAACGGAGCGCGGGTATAGTTGAGATTCTCACAAAATAAAATGGATTTCTCGAAAGTAGGCTTGAGGCAGATTCAACTCATTCGCATGCGATTGAACCGTAGTGAAGCAAGTGATAATTTCATCATTGTTTCCTTGAAATATTCGTCGAGAGGATGTGTACTCAAGTATTTAGAAGATCGAATTTGTAGGAAATTATCTATTTTTACGTAAATTATTTTCATTTGGATATCTACCTACATTATTCGTGTCTTGAGTGTACTTCTAAATTCAGAAATAACCGCAAGAAGGACAAATTATCTATCTCACATTTTTTTATTTTTGTAGGTCATTCCAAACTATCTTAATATTTCATACCTAAAAACTGTTCCTTACAATTTTTAAAAAATATTTTAATATTAGGTAGTAAGAATATTAGTTGTAGCATTACTCGCACAGGTATATGCATTGCTTAAAACACAAACACACACGTTACAGTGTTTTATAAAGCTTCAATGATGTGTGCTTTCCTTTCCTCTGTGTGCTTTCCTTTCCTCTGTGTGCTTTCCATTTATACCTCTGGGTTAGTCTGCGCAGCAAATATTGGTGCACATTGTGTTCCAGTCGCTTTTTGCAAGCGCAGATGGTAGTGCACTCACAGAACGTGTTTGGGGCTAGTTTGTCCGCGATAGCTTCCATGGCAACAACTTAGTCCCAAGTTTATTTGTTATGAAATTATTACACGACATCAATATGAAGGAGATCGGTTGTGTTGTTTTTTTAAATCACGAACTAACTATTATAATAGCTAGTACGCTATCAACCATACTTTTCTCATTTAGCTGCGTGTTTCCGGTGCTGATGGCACAGTTTCTATCTCTTAATCTTCGCTTATGTCCGCTGGTATGCGTCAGCTGAATGTAAAAAACCCTAAAAAATTATGAGTTCCAAATCGTTGAGTTCTTTCAAAAAAAAACTTGGGTCAAAATTGTTGAAGCAAGCTTAGTCGTCGAACCCTGGATTCTTAAAAGCTCACATGGAGCACTGGAGTCACTTACGTGGATAAGGCACTCAGCCTGCTGAAGATGAAGCAATGGTTTGGATTACTTTGATTATGGCTTGTATGTCGTTGTATGACCTAGTGCTTTCTCGGCATAGTTGATGAATGAAATCTTCTCGGGTTTCCAACCGGGTTAGACTCTCCATGATGGCCGAAGTATTCATATATGCCGTTGTTTTACTTCAAATGATAAATGCCTTGTTATCGCTTATTTAGTCATTTACATCCGTACGTGTAACTAATTCAGACACGCACTACAAAATTCCGTCACGAATTAATGTTTTTTAAACGAGATTCCTTAAATACCTTGGTCTTCAAACGGCAAAACAAAAGCTTTATCCTTCGGGAACACTTTCTCGTCTTATTTAAACGGTCAAAAAGGAGGATAATAGCGGAAATGGAACCTTTTCCGGAACCTGATTAACGTTTGGATCGGTAACAATTCGAGATCGTTTCGTTGTTGACGCGATGCATGGAAATTTCACCTCGGCGTGAAAATAGGGTGGTGGAGGATGTTTGCCCACCATGTTACCTTCAACGTTTAACGACCGCGCGAGACGGCGCGCATCGCGCTCTTCTTTTTTTCCCTATTCTACTTCTATCGCCTATTCATTCCCATCCCCGCCCATCGGAACTCTTTTTTTGGAGGCCATGTCTTTATTAGCATTTTACGGTGATCCTCGGGGCTGATGTGAGTGAGGTGTGAAGAAAGGAAAGAATCGGTTCGGAAACTCTTAACATGAGTGAAATTGGTGGGTTTGGCCGTAGAGCGCGGTAATACACTCCGTTTGGCCGTTCCTCCGTTTACCGGAGCAGCGGAATTCCTTAATAAAGAGTTAAACACACGGCGGGGAGGAACTAGACACAGGGGACGGATCGAACCTATTGGAGGAAAATGAAAGGGCTGCCAGGAAGAGTAGAAGTAGGGTTTCGATTATGAGATTCCGAGGTGGTTGGAGTTTTTAAGACTAAATTCTGGGGGTTGAACATCGGTCGCCTGTGAAGCGGTTTTTTCAAAAGAATCCCAAGAGGAAGTTGTCCCCTTTCCAGCCAAATCACGGATTCCCAACGGTGTGCAAGATATTTAGAGGAGGTGGTTTCATCGGTTACTGCTAAATTTCAGGCAAGCGTACATTATAATATATATTCGATCAAAGCAAGAGCAAATTCGAACCTTTGTCCTCCCCAGCCCCTCATACCTTGGGCTCCGACCATCACGCTACCCAGGCTTCCCGGTAGCTCTTGTGGCAATTTCAGGAGGATTTAATGGAACTCAAATGTTCTTAACTTACGCTCAATCAATGATCTCAAAGCAAGTGGAAAAGGGCTGCAAAAAGGAATCACTGCCCAAGTGATTAAATCCTATTTCATCCCTATAGTTCCTGGGAAGTTGTTACCCCTGCCGAAAATCACGGCGATAAAATAGGAATAAATTGCCACAGGAAAAAACCTCCTGGACCGAGAATCGAACCACAAACCTTTGACATGACGGGCTATTGCACAGGCAACTGCTTTTGCCACGAGAATTAAGGAAGAGTAGCGTAATGGTCTGCGGATAGGGGCAAGGGCCCAGCCACATTGATAAACCGGTTCCCGTAAGATCACCGAAGTTAAGCAATGTTGGGCCCGGACGGGTGTTGGAGGGGTGACCATACATACCTTCACCGTGGCGCTCTTGTCTCCTGTCGGCACGTGGCAGATATGCATGGGGTTGGCAGAATGGACCAATTAGGTCTAAGTGCCCGGGCTCCTGTCGAAGGCCCCCCCTACAAACGTTATATCTATCTAATGGTCTGCGGATTGTACCCGCAATCCAAAGGTCCGTAATTCGATTCTCGGTCTCTAGGTGGCTTTTGTCGCTGAAATTCATTCCTATTTCATCGCCTTGATTTGCGGCAGAAGTAAAAACTTCAATATGCAAGCTATACCGGCGTTAGGGATGAAATGGGATTTCCTCACAAGGGCAGTGGCTTCTGTGAAGCCCAAAATACTTTCCCTTCTCCCAATTCAGCAATATGAAGGGGGGGCTCCATATTGCTGGTTAGGTACTTACACTCTTGTATTCTGAAAAAATGTACGACGTTCAACTGCGAAACCTTGGTCGTGTATTCCAAAAATTTTTTGCGGAACTAGCTGGTTACTCGTCCTTCGTACGGACCTCCACCATCTCGTTAAATTATGGCGGATAATGGTTTATGATAGTTAGTATCGCACTGTGAAAATGTAAAATACCGTACAAGCTTATGGAAAAATCATAAATATAATTTCAAATTCATAGGATTTGGTAGTTGATTGTTTGAGATAGCTAAAAACCACCTTACAGCCAACAGATGACAAAGAAAAAAGTGTCATCGAGATCCGTCAGCCGGTTTTCCAGTAAAGAAAACGTGCAAAATTTCATGTAATTAAATAATTAGTTCATTAGCAGTGATGTAACTTAGAAATAACTGTTTTGGGGCCTCGGGGCCCCACCCTCACTTCCGACCCCTAAGGTCATATAATGTAAACAGGTTTAGTTCGTATATCTCTAACAGTGAAAAATTCTAGTCTAAGGATATTTTTCGGCCAATAAAGGACCCACTTTGGACCCCCTGAGGCCTTTTTTTATACAGCTTATGGCAGTCCCAGTGCACTCAAATAACCGAGTACAAAATTTAAAAATAATCCGTCTGCCGGTTTTCACGTAAAAAGCGGACAGGGAGCGTAGAAAACAGAGAAAGTGCTATTATTTTATTATTATAGATGACAAATTTAATTTTCTCTTTTCAACATGAATAGTAAGTTCCTTAAAGTTACACCTGAGACAACTCCCCTTACGTTTCCATCTTTCATGGACCGTAAAGGCAGTTCAACATCAAGTTCTCTTCGATCCCACTGAGTGTGCCGCTTTAAGTATGGAAGCTTGGTTAACACTTTTTTCTTTGTCATCTGTTGGCTGTGTGGTGGTTTTTAGCTATCTCAAACAATCAACCACCAGATCAAATGAATTTGAAATTATATTTATGATTTTTCCATAAGCTTGTACGGTATTTTACATTTTCACAGTGCGATACTAACTATCACAAACCATTATCCGCCATAATTTAACAAGATGGTGGAGGTCCGTACGAAGGACGAGCAACCAGCTAGTTCCGCAAAAAATGTTTGGAATACACGACCAAGGTTTCGCAGTTGAACGTCGTACATTTTTCCAGAATACAAGAGTGTACCTAACCAGCAATATGGAGCCCCCCCCCTCCTTCATATGTGGAGGTCTAAGAACTGGCGCGGCAAAGTCCAGTACTTCACTCGATCCGCAATGCTGGTGGATTTTTTTTCGTGGCAATCTATTCGTATTTCGTCGCAGTAATTAGTATCAGCAGCTACCAATGTATGCACTTAGCAAACTGTATGGGCAAAAGCTACAAATTGAGAGAGATATATGTCCTGTCGAACAGATGGGTGCAATATTTCTATTTACAAGGTTGGAAGTAAGAAAAAACTTCATAAAATCATGCATTTGGAGTGGCCTCCTATATGGGGGCGAAGGTTGAACAATAACTTACACAGAGCAAAGAAGACTGGAAGCGATGGAAATGTTATGTTAACGAAGAATGATGAAGATCGATTGGTAATGTAAATCACCAATCAAGTCCAACGAAGAGTGGCAGAGAAAAGTTGCAAGATGAAAACTAATATTAAGAGACAAGTATCCTCTTAAACACGTTTATTATTTACTGTGAATAATTTTCAATAGGCTAGTATCAAATTTAACTCCAATCTTATCATATACTTAGTTAACTCCTAATTATAAGGTGGCCATTCTGTATCCTAGGGGCACTATATTACTCCGGCGTTTTTTACCTTTACAAATTACGCCGGCATCGATTCTGTAAATATCGCGCAATTTTTCATTAATAAAAAAATGCGCTATGATGCGCCAAATCTTAAAACTCTAAACGGCGCGCCGCGGCGCCTTTGTGACTTTACAGACCAGTGAGAGAAATTAAAAGGGCATATATCAAAAATTTCTTTATTACCTAATTGAAGGCCGGAATCAGCTTGAAAATAATTGAAATTACCGTTATTAAGCCGGTGTATATTTTACTTATTTTTATATTATTACTGGGTTATATTTTATTTGTGGCAAAAACAATTAGAAATCATTTGAAATTTACTTAATATCAGACAAAAATGTGTGGTAAAGCATCGCGCCACACTTATGCCATCAGTCATTATAGCTAAGGCGTAATCTATTGCAGAACGCCGTCCTTCTTCCCTGTTCCACAGGCTATAAACAGGGATGCCAAACGCGATAATCTGCGCAATTTGCCATGTTCTTACCAAATTCCAGTCCGGCCATTAGGCCAGTTAAAGGTGATTGATTGGTGGTTAATTAGTGGTTAAAGGTTCGAGAAAAAGTTTTTCTTTCGAGGAAATGTAGGTGACTCGGAAATAATGTTCATAGTGAACGTAATTACTTCTTTATTATGCTCTTGGTTCAAATTGTGAGAAGGACAGGATTATCCATCGTCCAAAAAATTTCCGGGTAAGCACATTTACGAGGAAATTCGCTTTTAATCGAAGTAACCTCATCTTCTTAACTGTAAATCAATGTTTTATTTCAAGGTCTTATTCAACAATGCCCACAATTTTTCCCTTTGTACCACTTCCAAAAATATATAATTCGCCAACATACTTGGCCCTTAATAATTTTTTCCTGTATTTAAATAACTAGTAATTACTTTTGAGATAAAGGTGTTCAAATACATTACAAATGGAAGCGTATTAAAATAAAGTGAATAAATACTTTTTCCTGCAACAATAGGTCACATGTAACTTTTTAAAAAGTTTTTGGTGCTAAATATTCCATTTAAATATAATTTCCAAAAAAACACAATTTAAAAAAAAACACAAAGGTGCAATAATAATGGGGCCACAATTTATATTATTATGTTCAATATCATATTATAGATAAGTATTGGCGTGAGATGGACTAAATTCGATGTCTCGTAGGCCGTTAAACATTTTCCTGTCGAGCAGCAACAATGAGGTCATCAGTGACAAAAAGTATTTAGCAAAATATATTAAATAATATATATTAGAAAAGTTGTATTTGAATATAATTTTAATAAAATTGTCCTTGAAATTCAAAGAATATTAAAATAAGTTGAAAAATACTCAGACTTGTATCTAAATATTATTTAAATACATAAGCTATATAAATAATGACAGATATGTTCGCGGAATATTATCGTTCACACGGTGAATTGCTTTGTGCTTAAGGAGCTTGGTAAGAATATGGCAGCTGCGCCCAACAATCATAAAACAGTGTACAGAACAACAAATTTTGCCTCTTTATATATTCTCTGTGTCTGTACCACGGTCCTGTACCTCGCGCAAAAACCACCTTAATAAACCTGCGTTTAAGGAGTGTGACTGGGAGAATTCGCCGTTCGCCTTGATGAGACGGCCTGTTGAGTTAAGAGATGCTTGCGCCGCGCCGCGGGGATCAACTCACCAGAATAAAAACCCCGCGGTTGACTTGGTAACGTTTTAAGAACTCGACAAATTATTGCCGCATTAAAAACGTAATGTGGGTAACGCGCTGCTTTCTCCGCAGACACCCACGAATATTTTGAAATGATTTTTTATGTTCTTCTCCGAAATTAACCGCCTAACATAATCTGAGGTATGGGACCAGACCGATGAAAAAGTCTGTGTAATGATGGTAAAAAGTAGCGGACGACGTTAAATTATTATTTTTTCGTTTTAAACCTAAATTAAGCACTTTTAGGACCATGTAGAAGATCGAGATCTCAGACTTTGCTTAAAATTGTTGCCTGAGTTGCAAAACTTCTTAAGCAAAACATCCTGGAATTATTTTGTGAAGAAAGGCGTGGTTTATGCATATTTTAAAGTCACGTCATAATGTTCCCGAATATGCAGGCCCATAGTCAGCTGTAGGCTCCATGTACTGTCGGCGCAGAAAGAATGCGACCCTGAGTTTGAGACTTAATATCCCTAAAACGACTCGACCGATTTTTATGAAATTTGCATATATATATTTAGCATGTTTTAATTTACGTTAATTGATTACAAGAAAACATTTAAAAAACTTGAATAAAAGTTCGTTTCTTGGGAGAAAAGGAAAAAATAGCCCATTTTTTGAGCCCGCGACAGGCAATGTCCAACTTTCGGGGATTACTACGCCAATACCGTTGATTAGATGGCAGTCAAACTTAAACACCTTATTGCTCTAACCTCTATTTGTGCTCTTATTTCAAAGCTATATGTTTATTGGTTTAAATATTGTAGGTAGTTTTGTGGTGAAACTTTATCTCCGTTCTCACAGCATGCAGAGAAATTTCCGTAACATCATTGGCTTTGCCACGAGTTCTGCATTACGATACACATATACATAAGTACATTAAAATAAAGGTTTATTTTATATTGGTATTTATTTATATAAGGTTTCTGTCTGCCTCCTGCCTGCGTTGAGCGGCAGAGGGCGACTCGAGAGCTTAGTAGGGTGGGGCACGCGGCGAGGGACTGAAAACACAGCGATTGTAATATTTCTCCGGGGCGCATGCATTGCTTTTGGATACGTTAATGCGGTTGAGATACATGTACGGATTAGTACAGGTACTTGAGTTTAACGTGCTTCGACAGCTAAGTTCATTTCCAACTCACAATCAGCCAATTGCGGACAGGTGCCATAGCACTATTAACGAAATGGACGATCTCCCATTCAAATTTGAGCCGAGCCCAAAGATGCTTAGATTCGGTGTTCGAGCGGTCATTGCCCACATGTGCACAAATTTCACAAAATAAATGTTTCGGAAAATTGTGAGAAGCATTAATTTAAAAAAAAAGTTATGTTATTCATTATTATTTTGGAGCTGATCTACCAGCTATGGTATAGTTTTAGATGGGAAGGGTTACATCTACGAGTCTTCTGCAGCCTCAGGCCTGTATTTCCTTACACAATGGCATTCTTCAGCTCTGCGTACTTCTCTTCACCTCGTTCATAAAACCTATTCTCTTTCTTCCCTTTTCCTGCTTGCCCAGCATCCTTTCCTCTATCGCGGCCTTCAGCATCCCCTCGACCCTCATTCTACCCTCTTTCTCTGACTCATCGTTATCTCCGCCATAAGTCTCCTCTCCTCACATACCATGCCGTGCAATTCCTCTTCCTCATTATATACTTAACCATTATTGAATAAAAAAATGTACAAAAAAATGGGAATTTTTAAATATTTTTGTATTTACCTTTTTTACTTTTGGAAAATAATAGGCTATAATATGAAGCATAAGTAAATGCTCTGCTTTTAGGATTGGAACAGTAGGTAAGGCCAAATAAAATGCGATAGTCAGATTTTCGGCAGAATCATGAACATTTTAAAAGACAATTATCGGAATTTTTCTGAAAACGGTTCACGAATATCTCTTCTATTGAGGCGATCTGCCACTCTTACAGGAATTTTAGTGTAATCTAGAGAGGACGAAGTTGTCCGCATGTCGAATTGGGGCTGTTATAATTCGGTTTATATTTTGATAGTTGTATCGTCCGCATGCATAATGGGCCAAGTATATAAATGTGGAGATGGGTAAGATAGAAGATCTCCACGTTTGTCGAATCAGTTTATTAGAGATTTTATGCAATGCCCCTTACAATCTCAGTCCATGACTTAGTTACATGAACAAATCAGCAAGGCCTACATGACAACAATATAAAAGATGATGGCACCATTTACGGTCGCCACATGCATTTGGAATCTCATTCAATTGAATCGGATGCAAAGGTATCCATGAAAATTTTCAGATAAAAAGAATTATCCAGCTTAGCCTCGTTTAATTGTCAGCTTATTACAGGTAGTTATAATCAGAAACGAGCATCAGTTTAACTTACGCATTATGGAATTTGTCATCCGCCGAACATGGAAGCAAACTGATACTTGGTGCTTGCTAAAGATTTATTGGAAGCCACGAAAAATGATCCATGACACCGTGGGTTGCATTGCACACCTATAATGTTTCAAGCATGTCGTACATTTCCTCTCAAAACATACATCTCTTCTCAAAATTTTGAAATCGACCTATCTGCTCGTAAATAACTGGAACTGTCTCTTCACTAGGTATGCGGAGAAAGTGGACCTGTGTCTTTTGGAACGTTTTAATTTTTGGTGCCACGAAAGAGATATGATAAGAGGCACGCCGGAACCTTTTATGCTGTCACACGCGAGAAACAAGACAAATTCGGGGCATAACTAAGAAATTAATCGTCGAAGTGGTCCTGGCTAGGGATGGGCCTAAAATAACAATTTTCGGTATTATCGGGTATTATTTTTTTCTATTTCGGTACTATCCGGAACCGGAAGTACCGGTATTGGAAGTACCAGTTCCTTAACAATACTTCCGTCTGATGATAAAGCCCTCAACCTCTTAAAATTAAACTGTTTAATGATAGAAATAATTAATATTGGATTATGTTGAAATAAACGGATATTTGCAGAGAATGTGAAATATAAATAACCCTTTTGTATGACTGTTTATTAACTTAATGACATAAAATAATATACATATATTTTTAAATATTACGCCAAAAATTCACATGTGAAGCAACAGGTGCTTCTTTATTGGAAAAAGTAGGCAATACACAACTTTCCAGGTGAATTGATGACCGTACTCGGTATTCAAAGGCTGACTTCAGCATTAATTTATTAAAAAGTACGGAATTCATGCAATAATCAAACGAGTAAAAAGTAGTATCCTAACACGCGCCGATGCATAGATCACTCGCCACTAAATGCTAATTAAAAATAATTAGTGACTCTACTTGCGTATTTATTTATGGTCCTGGAAATATCGCATACCAGTTAACGGAAATACAGGACTAATTATGTCAATGTAGACTGTTCGGCTTCTCCTCTGGGTCATACACTGCATTTCTGTCGAAGTTTCAATATATGAGTCATTTCCATGAGCATCAGGGGACAATGGCCCAGTCTTTCATGATGTTGATTTCCATCATTCAGACCTGATGACGATGGACGACTCGTGCATCGAAACGTCGGCAGAAATGCAGAGTTTGACCCGGTGGAGAACCCCGTGCGATCTCCGCTGACAGCATAAGAAGTTCTTTGGAAAGCACCAAATCTTTTGAATTAGATTAGGTTAACGTTAATTTTTAAAATATTAATGTACAAATAAACATTCTTATATAGGTTGGTCACAAAATGAATTCGTGATTTGTATATTCCGAACATTTTTTTATTTCTGGCCATGGTTGAACTTGATAATGACAATGATGTCGTAACCATGATCGGAAATAAAATTAAATTAGAGTATACAAAGCACGAATTCATGTGGTGACATGTACCAATTCCATAAAGTTACTCCAGGAACCTTAGCTTCTAGTCGAATTTAGCGCAAAACCGATATTATTATTTCGGTGCTACCGAGCCAGTAATAGTATTTCTTTAAAATATTCGTCAGTTGAATGCTGATGCTTTTCTTTAGTTAGGTACCGCCCATGCATAGTCTCGGCCTCTGATTTATTCCCTGTGGATCTTCCAGGTAAGTAATCCGACTTTGTCGACCCTTCCGTAATCCATTTGCCATCTTCAGTCTCTTTGGAATTCGGTCCCCACACCCACCGAAAGAAGAAGCAGCAACGAGCCGAGATATATGCGATGGTGTGCGATGGAAAGGAAGGAGAAAGAAATACAATCGAGGAGTGGACAGGGAAGACGAAGTGGGGGAGGAAGCACGAGGTTTTTGGGCAGACGGATATTTGATATTACTCCGTAGCCGAGCCGTTGTTTCAGGCGCTTATCGGGAGTTAGTGACCTGTTAGGTGTTTGCCTATCAGTCACGAAGATTGGTGTCCTTTCTCAGTCCAAACTGATCCATTTTTCTCTCTGATTCATTTGCCCGTTTTATCTCAATGCATCACTTCGGCTGTCGTTTAAGGTTGTGAAAAGAAACGAGACCTTCTTTCCAAACTACCAAACGATAGCCTCCTGTGGACCTCTCAGCAATGCCATATTTATGTTATGCTTAATTCCACAATAAATTCGTGAAAGGAGTCCAAAGTAGTTGTGTCACCAGGATGTAACGCTGCCCATCAAATAATATTTCATTTGGTTTCCTCCTCGAAATTAGTTAAAAGTTTCTAATTTAAGTCATTGACTAAGGATTTTTATGTTTAAGCCTTTGAAATCGGTTCTTATTTTACATATGAAATATTTATGCCACATTTCAGCTATGTACTCTTCTCAGTGTTGCTAGTAAAATATTATCGTTAATGAGAAATTAGGATTTGAAAAATGCATATCATTACATGTATGCATTTTTCCATTGAAAATTATTATCTGCGAAAAAAATTATGCGGTTTGAGCCCCAAGTTGGTTTTTTCCTAGTTGTTCTGCGATATTCAAATCACTGCGATTTGAAATTCGAGCAAGATATTAAAAGTAATAAATTTGATTCAAATGAGAATGTTTCGACCATATTTAATCCGTATGATTTTCCACCATTTTTTAGAGGTGGCAAATCTGAGCTGATAATATGTTACTGGTCGAGGAGAGAGGCATATCCAGCGGTAATTGTCAGTCTTTCTTTATGCATGCTTTCAGATTTTCTCGTTGTATGAGAGTTAGTTTCGCCCCGAAAACAGAATCATTTAGTTGCACGCGGAAAATTTTCTTATCATTTGTTGTCTTTAGGAGTCAGTATTTGTTAGTCTTTCATGCTTCGTTGGGCTGCAATGTTTATTTACCCGAAGGGCGTCGCTCTGGCGCTGGACTGACTTCTTTCCCGTCCGGAACTGGACTTGAGCCAGGAGATGAGCTCGAGGCGGTTGACAGCACGACAAGAAGCAGGAGAAGTGTCGCCATCTTTCATGAGAGCCTGAAAAGTAGGAAAGTTTCCGTTAAAGCATCTGAAGGCGGATTTACATTTGGCAGTTACTTATAGGTATTGCAGTACCGTTATAAGTCGCTTTCAAGTAGTACGTCTATGTATAAGCACGGACTTCTATGGCAGTTAGCAATTGTAATTTATTGTCTATGTAATTTATTGTGCAAGGTACTTGCAGCAAGCGGGTTTTGACATATACATTTTGCACGTGTAAACCACTCTGCAAGTCCTCTTGCAGAAATTTTAAATATTTCGGTAATTCGCTTGCAGAAGTATATTGTTGCCAATGTAAACAGGAACCAGTAGGTTCTGCGCAAACTTGTGAAAACATTTTCGTCAAAGTTAAATTCCCCGCAAACTCTTTCAGTAGAGACTTGAGGAAGAAACTTGGCAGAGTAAACCCACTCTTGAAAATGTAAACGGCAACATAATTTGCCGGAGAAGAACTTGTTGCTTTTTTGTGTGTATACTATTTTTGCCTGAGTATGTTTTTTGTATGCTGGAGGTCACAAAAGTATGATTTGTGACTGCTTTTGTATTGGATAATTTGAAATTAAATAATTGTCGTTATTAATTATATTAATAGATGTACATACATATTAATGTAATTAATTATGTAATTTATGCAAATTCATAAAATCCGCAAATGCTTGTGTAAATTGAAGAGTACAATGTACATAGAAACGCTTTGATTGCCGAAACTAGACGATTTTCGAAATTATCTTATTCATTTACCATTTCCATCAAACATCCTTGACGAAAAAACCGGAAGAAATACGTGACTATAACGATGCCCTAAAAATACGCATCGAGACATTGGTACACTCACCTATTCCCGCCGTCAATGCACTCACAATGGAAGTCAACTTTCATGGCTTGAGCGTCACATGGCTTGAAGTGGGCGGGATAAATGTTTCCATGCGTAAATGCAATATGCGTTGAGAGTTACTAAAATATTAATTTTCCATTTTTACATTCAAAATTGTGGAAACTATAAGAAACGTGAAAGCATTGCACTTTCATGGTCATATTTTGTAACCATCCTATTGCACAAATCTTGCCTGGGATTGGATAACGGTTCTATTTTTTAGCGTTGTCTTTATCGTTATCCGAAACGCAAACCTCTCTAGATGGGAAATGTTCGCAGTTACTGTCCTAAGAATGCACTTCAAGAATTAAAGCTAGTTATTTAAAGTAACTGACAAAATTTGAAGAATCACGATCACGTTGTAGCTCTCATGTGAGCAATGAAAAGATATCGATAACGCGAACGCACGCGCTATGGAGAACCATGATCGCGCCTCTGGTTTATAAATATTTATTGTAATAAGGAAAGCACTAATTGGTGAAAAGGATGGGTTTCTGAAAATATAAATTTCTTGATCATAGTTTTATATCATCATTCTCTTTTGTAAAAATTTACAAATTAAAAATTTTTAGGAACCTAAAACCTACCACTTTTCCTAGTAGCGTGAACATTATTTTCAATGAAAATTAATAGATCACTTCTCATCCCAAGTTACTTCATTTAGGATATTAATGGAGTTGTTGTAAGGAAATACAATTAGTCTACAATGATAACGTAGATTCGATACTAGTTAAAAGATAAACTTTGTATAGTCCACGGGAAAGGAAACTTTAGAAAGGTTCTCTCGTTCCCAGTAATGGAGTACCACAAAGTAACGACTGATAAAATTAAATAAATTCGATACATTATGCAATCCAAAATCTTAACTTTACCATTTAATGTATCCTTGATTTGGGTTAAATTAATATTTCGTGCCACGTTTGAAATTATTAATGATGCTTTGGAAAATTCCTAAAGTTTGGTTATAAATGGGATTGAACTCTTGGGAAGTGAATACATATTTGCAAAAACGGCTTTAGAATAGATTTAAAGTAGGTAGCCATCGGATGTATTTTTTGCCAGATCGAGGTTTTAACTTGGAAACTTTATACTCGCTTGGCCAATGTGAATAATTTACGCTAACTATAGCTCCGAAGTTCTCAAGGCTGTAGAAAGTGTCCGACTTTTGAATTACTCCAGAGGTTTTATGGATCGTAATAACTCTGCAACCAACATTGCCAGGGGGTTGTATCTCTAGCCTAATGACCGTTTAAAATGAAGGAAGGAACGGTTGATCCTCGGTGTGGGATTTCGATCTTCATTTTTTCGCCTCGAGTGACGCAAACGATTACGATCGGGAATACGAGATATTTCGGCGGCGTTCGTTTAATTTATCCCCCAAAAGGTCACGGGGGAAAGGGGGGTTTAAGGGGAAGGGTGACGGGGAGTCGATGCGAACAGACTTGGGACACATCCTCCGTGAAACGAACTAACGAGCCATGAAAGCGGAAGACCGCTTTTTTTTAATTGACTCCTTACTCAAAGGCCGCGCCCTATTAGCATCGAAGTGTTTCGGTATTTAAAAAAAATAAGAAGGGGAAGACATTTTTGCGTCTTTTGTCGAGTCCCAATCCGCGATTTTTTTTTAAAGAGGATAGAAGGCGCTTCCTTTTGAGTGATTAAAATTCTCTTCTCATGTCGCTCCGGCTAAATCGAGCCAGCATTTATGATATTAAGATATAGTTAATCACCTCATCTTGTGGACGGTGATTCCTTTTTTAAATTTCTTTTTCCTCCATGAGTAATCACGATCGTGACCAGGATTTCTGTTTATTAATCCGAGGTCTCCTTCCTTTACTGCTCATAAACAAGTGACTTCCATGCCGTGTTTCGGGTTCTGTGTCTGCCTGTGTAACACAGAAAGCCGGCTTTGTTGCGTCTTTCGTTAGAGTTAAAAATAATTTAGGGATTTATATGCCAACCTGCTCTAGCCTACGTATAATTCTCCTGGATACCTCTTATAATCATGTCCGAATGTTATATTTCCTAATGCGTACGTGAAGATTGCTTAAAGTAAAGATTGCAAATTCACTGCGTTGCCACTGGAGAGGGCTATCGGGCTATATCTCTACTTCCACCGCAGACTGCGTTGCGGCAGCTAGCACTGTGGGGTCATTCATCTGTTTCTGGGATTCTAAGATGAATTACTTTCATGCAGTTAACATTTTTTTTGTTTTTATAGGCCGGAGAATACGTTATGAAACATTTGGCTGACTCATATAATGCTCTGAAATATTTAAAACATCACCTTTGACGTGGATTCGGTGTTCTTAGTTTTTCGGGTCTTGTTGTATAGTTGGAACGGTAAAATTGCCGCAGCACTCAAAATTTGAGCACTTATCAGCTTTACTTATGTTAGCCTTGAAAAAAAACTGAGCCCGGTTTTCGATGAGGGAATCTCGTCGGCTTAATGAAATATGGTTGAGCATCCGAGCCAGGACTCGACAAAGCTCGGATAATGGCGATCAAATTGAACGCCCTCTTCTGGGCCGGGAGACTTATGGCTTTGTCATATGGCACGATTAAATCCCGCCCTTCCTAATGCCCCCTAGTCATCCCGTCCCCTTTTATCTCACGGGCCCGAGCCTGGGAGAGAGAGAGAGAGTGAAAGAGAAAGAGGGGACTGTCGCTGGGGCCACCCACCAGGTGTCACCCTATCAGCGCCATTTCTCATTCCCACAATTTCCTTTCCTCTCACCCCCGTTATTTCCCATCTCTACAGCCTATCCGTCGTGCCGCTGTCGCCCAGGTTACGGGCCAGTTTTCCCGCGCTCACAGGCGCATTGTTTACTCTCACTCCTACCCAAAGCGTCGTCAGACATCAGAGCAACAGCTTCCGCCGCCTTAAGGTGGCTGGAGCGTTTTTTTTTTACTGCGCAGATTTTCGATAAACTTTGAAAACATGTTCTTATTAGCTACGGTTATGGAAAAAGTGAACAAAATGCGTCATGCTGATTTTGTTTTTTGGCAATTCAACGCTAATTTAACTCTTAGCTTCATGGAACATGAGATGAATTTAGTTACATTTGATTAGATATGTTCTGGTTTTCTACAAAACGCGAAATAATACATTCCATATTGTTTTAATCGTTGGTAACAAAGATCAAGGTGTCACGCCAAGTCAGAGATTTGAAAAAAAACATTAAAATATAATTTTCACATACATTTCGAGTACCGCCCCAAAAATCACGTTCATTACTTCATAACATTCTATACTTGAGGAAAACTCTTAGAATGTCATTCTTGTATCATTTCTATTTCTGCAGTTTGGAGAGTTCCATCGCATAAACAGATGTACCCACTTCAAATATATGTATACTCCACTATTTTTTTACTTGAAAAAATATTCAAATGCGCTCTCAATGGCCCACGATTACCGCTTCAGCCACCTTAAAGATCGACTCCCGTTAATCGAGTGAGACGAGTAATAAAAAAATAAAACTCGAAGACGTATAAGGAGACGACGAAATGCCGGTCTTCTTTTCGATTGAGTCCTCCTCCGACGATTATCTCAAGGTTGAGTACGATGTTCGAGATAAGGAGGAATAATTTTTGACAAGCCATGATCGATGGTCACGTGTAATTGATATTTTATAACCGACCCCTGTCGAATTTCACATGCCTGCATGGTTTTCCCGGCGATAGCTTTAGATGCCTAGGTCCGATTTGAATATTGGATGGGGCCTGTTGAAGCACACGTGCTGGCTTGCTTCGGCATCTCTAAAAAGGGACGCTTGTCTATATTTCCGTGAAGCCATATCGATCAATTCCCTAAGTAGGCTGTGATTACAAGGTGAAGGAACAAAGTGTGGGAAAATGTTGGATGATGCCACTTCGCGTTTCGCGTCGTTGACTGTTAATTGCTTGTTTGCTTTGCAAATTTGGCTTTCACTGGTGCAGCCATGGAGAAAATATGCATCGATTTGTGTACGAAAATTTAATTGAGTATTTAGCCCACCAAGGAATACGTTGGTGATGCTCTGGTCACTCAGTGGTCATGTGTTCGAATCCCGCCTTGGTTATGGATGCTATGTTTACTTTGCGACTGTTAGGGTCATAACAAATACTAAATTATAACGTTTTGTTTAGTTGGTAAAAAAACCCTGCTTTCATTATTGACATACATCAGCAATTGAAAATCAAAATTAATTTACAAAATATACTGATTAGTGGACGAAAATAGTTTTAATTAACATTTTCTATAGCTGTACGAGCCGACTGCACTGTAGGTAATTATGGCGACTATGTAAATACCTCATTTTGACTTCAACCATCGCAGTTAATTTATGAAAACATTGCGATAAGATGCGTTTCTTATATTTTTATTCAATTTTTCTGGAGTTTTACTTTCTTATAAACAGTTTTCCTCGAAAATGGCGTATGTATTATACGGAAAAATAGTATTTTTCCTTATATTTATCTCATTCTCTTATTTAACACCACAATTTTAAGTTCAACTATCAAGAAAAATAGCGTGGAAAGGTAGGATTTTGTTGTCTTTATCCAATAGAGGACACGTTTTTTTCCAGAAGTAGCCGAGATATGAATAAAATGGAATTTCAGTCATTGTACGGCACGGAGTACATATAGAGAGGCTAAAAGCGACAAAGGCTGTTTTAATTTTTTGTCCAATCTGCCATGTTCTTAGCCAGTTCCATTCCCGATAGTTGATATTTTTTGTTAAGTAGTGGCCAGCAGTGAGAAAAAATGGCTCTTTAAAGAGGAAATTTTGTTCGGAAGTAATGACTAACGTGAGTATTTTGTCTGACTTGAATGTTTTTCAGACTAGTTCAAGAATTATAGACCTGAACGCATTTCAGCTTGGCTAAAAGCGACGCGCTTGGTGTTTGAATATGAAATACTTTGGTATGAACTGATGAAATACTCAAACAATATTTACTTCGTATTTCCCTCACGTGAACAAGGCGTAAAACAAAAGAATTATACGTCGCCCTTATAAGTTGTGAGATTTGCAGAATTTCTAGTATTCTCTTTAAATACAAATCACCTCCTTTTCTTGCCCTAAGATCATTCCAAGCCTTTAGTTAAGTCTGGATGAACAATTTACACCCTTTTCCTTTTGTACCACTTCCAAGCGTATGCAGTGCATCAAATGTGACTGAGCGAACGGCAATGATTTTAAGCTTCCAAATGAGACACTCGGTATATTGTGCAAAATCAGTGAGTGCATTTTGTTTAAAATTAATCTGTGGCATTCGATAAAGTTTACAGATTGTAACAGATTAAAAAATATATTCTTAGATATGCGTATTATTTACATTTGCGGGATCCATTAATATTATTCAATAATTTATATTGAGATTGGGGGAATGGTATTCTGGACTATGGTGAAAGGTGGAATTGAGCAAAAAAGGTAGAGAACTAATGCCTTTATGTCATTTCCTCTTTCGCTTTCATTAGATTAACGCTATTGGCTAGTGCAGCCAAAGTTTTAAAGTCCATCCCTTACCTTGAGTGTTTTAGGTCGTTAAACGACAGTTAAGTGGCAGTTGCTCCAGAATCAGTGAGTCTACTAGACTCCCTTCCCTAGCCTCTCTTATGGTAAGAAAGGTGTTATAAAGGCATTGTGGCTGGATATAAAATTTCAACCACCCAGTCAACTTGCAGGATTGCCCCTAAGTATCAACCGCAGGGTGTGACTGGACGCCCAAATAATCTTTTGCTCCCGATTCCGTGAGTGCGACACTATCCCCTTGTTGCGTGCCCCGTCCCAACAAAGAGAGATAAATACACGTTGGAACACTTCGTTCGACCGAACCACACGAGATGGAGTGTTCGGGGGGAGGATCTGTCTCCGGAGTTGGGATATTTATTTGGGTCACCGTCACGACAGGCATAGAAGTTTTATGGACCGCATGATTCATTCCGGATGAATTATTGAGACAAGAGGGAGCTTTTCTGGAGGACTGTTGGCTGGAATGTTTATTTTTCAAATGGAAGCTATTTGACGAGGATTTGTGAGGGCGACAAAACTTGCATGGAAAATCGTTTGGAGTAAACTTATTTATTGTAAACTTCTTCAAGAATTGACTTGCGAAAGCACACCTCTGGTACTAAATGTCTAGACGCAATTAGGTACCTACTATTAGAGCCATTTGTCATGGATCTAGCATCGTCCCTTATTTTTCAAATTATTCATTCCATGAAAGTTAGTTGACGAATCTTTGTGAAGGTGACAAAACTTGTTGTAATATTGTTTGGAGTGAACGTATGTAGCGTAAAATTGTGATAGAATTAACTTTCAGAAGCTCGACTCTGCAATTAGATAACTAGATGGTATTTCTCTTTTAAGCCATTTGTCATGTCTACCTATCGTCCTTAATTTATCGAACGGTTATTTAATGGAAGCATTTTGACGAGGCTTTATGAGGACGGAAAAACTAGTATGAAAAATCGATTGGAGTGAATGTATTTATTTTAAACATTTTTATAGAATTTACTTGCGAAAGTACATCAGCAATTAGACACCTAAATGGTGTTACTGTATAAGCCATTTGTCAGCTACATCTATGAAGTACCGTGAAAGCCAGCTCAAGGGTTTGTGGCGCAGGGTCTTACTCATCCAAGATCAAGATGAAGACTTGCATGCTCCCCCGTGCACTAGACGAGGTCCAGAAAGCAGTCAGGAGAGGAATACACGGCCAAACGAGAAATCTAAGGAGTTCAATGTTGATGCGTACGTGAAATATGTGGGTTAAAACACTACTTTTATTAGTATCACCAGTAATGCACTAGGGTCTGATTTTAGAGAAGTGTCCCGCTCGACCATCACGGATTTCAATGAAATTTTATATGGACATTCACATATACCTCCAATGAACATTTATAAGTTTATATGTTCGCCGATGGTATACTTGCTGAGATATAGTACTTTGTTTGACCCCGTGTCGCAGCCTTCTTCAGTATGACTGTGCGATTTTGGAAACTTTGAGCCATAGTATCTCAGAGGATATATTGAAGGGAGTAACAAAAATTGGCAATCTTGTACAACGTTTTTCGCTCTATTAAACAAAATAATAAAAATTACTGTAAGTGCGACCTCCTTGCAGAAAATTCAGGGCGAAACTGGCCCGAAAAATTGCGGATCGAAATAAAATTAAAATTTTGGCTTTTTATATTTCAGGAAGTAAAGGCATAATCAACGTGAAACTTTGCGCGTGATAACATATCAACACATGGTTTATGAATATAAAATTTCATTTTCCTAGTGCTTTCCATTAGTTTAAAAATTGAGTCAAAATTTGACAATTTTTGTAAAAACGTTAGAAATAAGGTATTTTTACCCCGCTTTTACAAAAAAGACCATCGGGAATTTATTTTGGATAATTTTCATTAGAAAAACATTGATTTCAACCCTCTCAAAAGGGATATCTGGTTTTTCATCGCGGGCATATAAGGCCCTAAAAATAGGGACAACTTTGAGGATGACATTTGTATAAACGACAAAAATCGTTTATTTTCTGCCCGCTATTACAAAGGAAAGACCTTCTGGATACTCTTTTGAATCAATTTCATTTGAAAGAGCACGTTTTAAACCTATTAAAAAAGTAGACTTGGTTTTTCACCGCAAGCACATGCGGCCCTAAAAATATGAACAACGTTGAGAACGTTGCTATGGTGGCGCCACATGCTTCTGTTGTGTATCGTCCTGTTTGTTTTATGTATGTTTATAATTATTGTAACTACGAGATACTAATTCATGCAGAAAATAAGTCATGGCTTACTTCGTTCTTCATTTTTTTAAATTTCCCATTTAATTAAAAGCTATTTCACGAAGCTTTGTGAGAACGACAAGACTTCTAGAAAAACCGTTTGGAGTGTTCGTATTTATTAAATTATATGTAAAAATTCTTATTGAATTGACTTCCAAAAATACACCTCTGCAATTTGATATCCAGAGGGAATTAGACATTTGTCATGGCTACATTGGGATGTACTTCATGTCAAAGTTCACCGATATTCGCTCAATGGATAGTCTACTTGATAGAATTTGCGAGAAACAGCAAATCAAATCGCGATGTTTTTAATGTCAATTCTATTAAGTGGGTTCCACTTCATAGCATAGACATTACACACTTAATTACTTGAATGTCATTCAATTCATTTTCTGTTTACTCCTGAATTAATGTGTCCTCTGTTTTAAATGAATAACAAAATCTTACCTTTTCACGCTACTTTGTTAGGAAACATAACTTGAAGTTACATGGTATTAAACGCAATAATATAGAATGACAAAAAATAGTATCATTTCATCTAATACAATAACAATTTTCTCGAAAAATCGTTTGTTAGAAGCGAGCACTCTCAGATAATTGAATAATAATAAAGTATAAGCACCTTATCATTTTATTTTTTGTGATAAGCAAACTCACTGAAAAATAGGTAAAAATGATATGTTTACATCTAATATACCTAAATGCCATATTTGTGAAAAACTGTCAGTGAGAAGCAATCACATCAAGGGAATTGAATAGTAATGAAATTTCAGCATCAATCCATCTTTTTTTAAATCATTAGCTTAATAGCTACAGGAACTAAAATCAAAATGCGTGAATTAAATAAAAATGGGGCTGCAGTCGACTCATGTGGTCGGAAAAAAGTGTTTATTAAAAATATAATTTTTTAATAATCTTCATATTATGTATCTTAATATTGTTCCCCTTATAGCTATTTCAGCAGTTTAAGCAGTTATGTTTAAGCTCTTCAAGAAAATGGAATACAGTATTTGTTTTGACTCACGCAGTCGCAGTGGAACCTCCTTACTCCGAAAGACGATGACGTCATTCGTGTCATATTTTTAATAACACGTTTTCGTTCACTTCCACGTTCGTCAGCCCGCGAGCCCTCTCTTCCGGGATATGTTTTCGCTTCTTCAATGTTCGCACCAAATGAGTGATTTAAAAAAATGACCGCACAAATTTTCGCTTCGCATTGTGAAAAATGATAATTTTGAATGCTTATTTGCTCTCGTGGCTCATTAAAAAAAAAGTGATTACTCATTCCTTGCTGCGTGCGCATGACTAATGCGATCGTTACAAAAGCTTGCAGTCTGATAATAATGTGAAAATAACAAGGTTTTTCCTTTCTGAATACTCACCAAACAATCTACTCTTAGATCGTAAATCTTGTTTTTCTGATCATTTGAGGTACGACGCGTGGCTCGCGCACAAAAAAGCCCGCACTCTAGTGGGGAGAACTGAACGGAAAGCTGTAAATGATAAACGGAACGTGTGCGCCAAATTCGGACGAGGATCCCGAGGGAATTCAAAAGGCAGCCGGTAACGTAGGAACGCTTCCCATAGAGTAAGGCAGAATGGGAGAAGAGGGGAGAATGATCGGGCAGGTGATGGGTGTGTGAAGAGAGAGGAACAGACGCATGAAGGGATATTCCCCAGGGGCAGTTCATTTATCATCGGCGCGTGAATAGGAGGCCGGGAGGGTCTGGTGGGAAGTCCCCATAAAAAGGGTACGGAGGATGGGACTTTTAGGGCGACGGAGATGTGGGTGATGGTCGTGGCGTTAGTACTGTTGCGGTGGCCCTCTAAATGCTTCTTTCAAGGGTGGAAAGCCCGCACCTCGCCGAAGTGGTGGCGAACGCATTATATCGAGTGGGGTACCGCAGGGGCCTGTGTTGGGACCCAAAGGTTTTCACGGCCGAAGCGGGTGAAAGCTATTTGCACCCCCCGCCCCATGGCGTTCCCACCCGCATAAGCACTCCCATGATCCTCTCCGATGTCTTCTTCCCTTCAATGTCCCTTGTCTTTGCCCTTCGTCTTCGTTTCCTGCTTTGTTTAATTCACTGCGACTTGTCCCTTCTTTTGTACAACTCGTCACCTCACTACTCTCATGTCATGGTGGACAGCTCGGTAATTGTCAAATGAATGCCTGCTGTCAGCCAATTGAAGACTCTCTCGATTAGCCTCCTTTCATTTGCCGTTTTGAGTAAATCAATATCAGTTACACGATCGGAAAGAAAATTGACTGCATCTATAAGGAAGGGCACTCCTTGCTAGCAAATGCTTTTGTGCTCTAAAGCCGGTACGCTGAAACAAAATATGTGTATCCAATAGAGTTATGACACCTATGTATAAGTTAAGGCATTCTTTAATGGCATCAACCGGTGGTAGACGCTCCACCTGGATCTGGATACGAGAACTCAGCCGGTCTAATTTGATATTGGGAGCTTCCACTCAAGGTGTTGAAGTTAGCGCACATCAGAAAACATCAGCGCACGTTAGCGCCCACGAATGTTGAATGGAACGAAGTGCTCTGGCGATTTTTTTTTAAACCTGCCGGTCGGAAGCATTCTGTGGGTTAACGGGGTGAACAACAGTCACGGCCGAATGCTTAGTTTAAAGTTGTTGAATTCGTTCAGAAAAAGTATTTTTTAAACGTAAGCTTTTTATCACAGAGCAATCAAAAACTTAATGATATACATGTTTTACGCCTTTACTGAAAATCAATAAACTTTACAACAATCACGGATGCCATGATCGGCGTTATTTTGTTATTTAGCGCACATCAACTTTGCTCCCGATCTGTTTCGAAGTGCGCTGCCTAGTGCGGAGGGTCTGTAACGAATGGAAGGCGCTGTTGTGTTGCAAAGTGATTAGCGCACTAGAGCGAATGGTAGGCACCCATTGGCTCACTTAAATACCAGTGGTACCAATCCCGTTGCATTTAGCGTGTACGTTGGCTCATTATGATTCTCCTCTTATTTTCAGTACGCAACAAGTGAATTTACATGGGAGTCAATGCATGAGAGTGGTAGGAAAGGATAGGACCGTCCGGGAGAAATTAGCGTAACAGAGCCACTTCCTGCGGTCTTACGCCAATAATAGAGTATTTGCGTAAGTGAGGTGTTTTGTTGAAATTATTATAGCGAGTAGTGTTTGGTTTCGAAATGCCACGTACGAAATACCAAGGTATAATTCCAACTAATTAATTTAACAAATAGCTTTTAATATGCATTGTTTTAGCATCGAAATTGCCTAGGTCTAAACGCCCAACCATTGGTTCTTCGTAGTGTGACGTCATCTCCCATATTAGCAGAAGCGAAATAGCCTAGCTGTGCGTTGAGAGTGAAATAGTATTTGCCTTTTCGAAGTTATTTCGATATTTGCTAATTAATAGCTAAAGTTTCGTCCGCACGCTAAGACTACACAGTCACACAATCTCCAAATCAACAAATGGTCGACTATGGAAGATGACGTCAGAGCCTACAAAACATGGCGGACCAGTGTTTCGGTGCAATAATAATTTATTAGATTTTATTAGCTAATAAAAAATTAACGAAAAGCCTCTCGAGCGTCAGAATGAAAATTTAGTGTCTGAAGTATCGATAGATTTTTTAGATGTCACTTCCCAAAAGTGTGCAAATACTCTATTGGGCTTTTTCCAACGGTGTCTACCTGGATACCAAATGGACGTGACAGTATTCTATACTTCTTTAAGCGACTCTCTTCCGCCGCGACTGTTTGAGTCATAGGAAATGCGAAATTATCCTTTATCCTAAATTATCCTTTTCGTTCGCATAGTTTAAAAAATCCTGCTTTCACTGATGACAAGCCTCAACTATTAAAAAACAAAATTGAGATACAAAATAAGAAGACTGTTCGACGGACATATTTTTAATGATTTTTTTCCATTCATAGAAGCCGACTGAAGCGCCATTTCTATCTAAATAACGCATTTTGACTAGAATTCCTGTAATTTCATTTAGCTAACAACTCAAAAACTTTATTGTCTTAATTTTATCACCATTCAATTTTCTTGGGATAAATTGAAACTTTTTAACAGTTTTTCACGGAACTGGTGTTTATGTTACATAGAAAAATAATATTTTTCCCGTGTTTCACCCACTCTTGCGTTTAACACCGTGTAATTTCAGCGTCAACTGGCGAAAAAATTGCATTTAAAGGTAGGATTTGGTTGTTCATAGTAAATTTTTTTATATAAGTAGCCAGAATATGAAAAAATATATATTTGAGTCATGTTGCGGTAGAAACCAACTTGATAGAGAGTGGGGAAAAGAAAAGATCCCCAGTATGTTGAAATCGAATATCTGTTTGTGGCTCCAGTCAGAAGAAATCGATTTCCCTTAGGAAGACTGACCTATTCACTCGTCGACCACTTGTTGAATCCACGTGGAAAATTGCCATTAAAATCGTCCGGAGACCGTATCTATCTGCGTTTTATAGAGCTGCTGAGAATTCGAAGCCATTTCTACCGCTCATCGTTCCCGCTAGGAATTGCTTGAGCTTTTAATGTCGTTAGCCGATTTTTATTTTTTTTTGTGGACGCCAAACCGCGCTATTCCTCTTCGTAATGTTATTGAAGATGCCTTAGGCTTCCTCGTTTAGAGCGGACCCGAACAAGTTCTCGGTTGATGTCCCACGCACACATTTCTTTTTGAGTGCTCCAGATGTTCTCTCAGCGGACTTGTTTCGAGACGAGAGACACGTTGATTTTGTTTGGACATCGGGAGACGTCGTTCCCTTCGTCTTGCCGTCAAAAAAACTGTCAAAATATTCTTGCGGACGCGTGGGATTTACTTCACTTCCCGTTTTGCGCATTCCAACGTTTTGCCATTTAGGTATGTTCCTCCAAATTTTCTCTCCAGTGACGTATTTCACCTTACGCCCCGGTTCCAATCTACCATGTTATCCTTCATCATGTCCGTGCGTTGTCACAAGCTAACGATTTAATTTTGACGTGCTGATTCTTGTGCTGTCCAGTGGCGTGGACACGGGGGAAATTGTGGCGGAAGGGACGGTCCGCCCTGGGCGGTACATTTTTTCGGGGAAGCATTTTTGGCATAACGTTTTTTGAGGTGATTTATTTTTACTACGAAGAGTAAAACTATCCAAAAAGTTAACAATTACAATTTATTACTATAAATATTATTTATTATTATTAGAGTAACCTACTGGGTAAGGTAGGTCTAAAAGGAAGAGAGTAAAAAGCCTCCAGACATACACAGACGCAGACCACTATCTACTCGTTCCTACACACTTTGTTTCTTTTCATCTCAACACACGTCCTATCTTTATACATCCCGTCCATAAAACATATTCTCTTTCTTTCCCTTCCCCGCTTACCCCTACATCCACCCTTGTATCACAGCCTTAAGCAAACCTTCGCCCCTCATTACGTCTTCCAACCACCTATTCCACCTCCTCCTTATCTTCCCTAACAGTTTTCTCTCCTCACCAAACATACCAAGCATTTCCTCGTTTGTCTTCCTTTCCGTCCATCATACTTACTCCATCCTCCTCCAAACATCTGCTGTCTCTTTTCGTCCATCTTTCTTATGGTCCATGTTTCTGCGTCACACAACGCTACACTCTACAGGCTCTTCTCCAGCCTCCTCTTTTCATTCTTACCGAAGGTCCGCATCATCAGCTCCCTTTCTATTGCTAAACAATCTTTAGCTAGCGCCATTCTCCTTATAATGTTTTTGTTACTCTGACAATTAAAGATATAACCTAATATCATTATTAGGGTAATCTAGCGTTTACGGTAGGTTTGAATGGAAGTGTAAAATCCTCTATTTTTTTACTGGTGCCGGCCTCTATCTACCTTCGCAAATTCTTTCTTCATCTCAACATACGTCCTGCCTCTCTTCATCTAGTCCATAAAACCTATTCCTTCCACTTTCCCACTTACCCAATATCTTCCCATCTACCATGGTGTTATCCCCTCACCCCTCATTGCGAAACAAATAAATACCTATAAAACAAACATGAACTAACAAGCGAAATAGAGTTCAATAATATCATAAATGATTTTGCAACGGAAAAGCAAGAAAAATATATTCTTAATTTTACATTTCAATTAGAGAATTTTTTTAGTTTCAAATTGTATTTAAATAGGTATGATATATATCTTGAGTTTCCAAGAGGAAGGGTAGCAGTGGACAGACCGCCCCGGGGGGCTCAAACATTAGTACGTCACTGGTGCTGTCGTGCCTGTAGAGCATTATTCTTTCCCTTCAGTTTCCTGAGTGATTATTTTCACGCAGGTAAAATTTATAATTTGAATAATGTAACCGCAAACTTAGTTGTACTACTTAAAGCAAACTACACCCTTGAGAAAAGAATTCATAGATTAAAGAAGAGAATAGAGGTACTGCATGGCTTGATAATGCAGGGCAGTGCGCATTCGGCCATATTGAATAGATCAGTTGTTCAGTTTTTACATCGAAAATATAGGTATCAATAGCGGGATTCGCGCGATACTGTAATGACTTATCTATAAATATGCCAAATGGAAGTAATTTCCAAAAGATCATCACATTATTGATAGGATTGAAGTAGAAATTGCGCGCCATCGCCATGGTAGTTGGATTATGTTTCGCAACAAGAACAGGCTTCGCTTTTGCTCGTCTAAAACGTCATATCCTCTCTTCTGTACCGTTCAAGTTGCACTTGGTAGAGCTAATTTTTGGTAATGAACCTGTTGGCTAATGAAACAGTTGACGCGAGCTTGGTTTAACAAGAGGTTTTGCAGATTTTCCAATAGGATAATCATGACCGGAAAACTTCCAGGAGTAGTATTGTGTAATCGCGTATATAATTTCCATTCTTATGAGTATTGTTGTGGATTAAGTTTATGTTTTAGCCATTGTATCATTTATTTGTTGAAATCATCACCAGTCAATTAATTTGCCCATTTTTGGCTTAATTTCTGCATAGGATGTTGTACATTTAAACACATAGCTCATTCGTAAAGTGACATTTCATCTAAGCTTTTTAGTGTTATTCAGTACTTGGGATTAAATAAGAGTATAATTAATCAAAACTTATCTTTTTAAACGATCAATTTGACTCAAAAATTCAGTTCTACATGTAAACTTTTCCATCCACCCATAAACAGAATGATTGATTCCTCGCACGTGACTCCTTCGGTGGTGAAAAATAATTGAATATTGAATCTGACAGCCTTCAGCTTTTCTTTTTGTAATTCCTAAGAGGACTAACTCCTACGCATACAACGTCTCTACTGCTCCATAAGGAGACTACATGCCACCGACGTAAGTCAAACACCTCCTCCAGCAGCAAATATTTTTGTTCCGATACACCTGGTCTCTTTCGTATCTATTAAGGATAATGAAAATTCAAAAACCATTTTACTTTTTCAAGACTCGCACGTGCAGTGTCTCATCCGTTAAGAGTGCTAGCGTACGTATCTTAGAAATTTTTGGGAGCACTTCCCGTAGTGCTTTCTTAGGATTACATGCTATCAAACAAATCTTATTGAACGTGAAGTTTTTTCCTCAATATATCACGACATTATTGTCAGCGGCAGAGTCTGTAAACTTCTTACTACGCTAGCTTGGCTGTACGGAAGCTCTTAATAATGAGAAAAGTACACGTATGGAGCATGCTCTTACATGACGGAGAAACTTTAACAAGACCGGTAAAGCAATGAAGAATGTTGAGAGCGATGGGAAGTTGGTGTTATAGAAAAAATATTAAAAATTAAATAGACTTAAAGTACCACGGATATAGAAGTCTTTCTAAAAGCAAGGAAGAGACGAACCTTTAAATAAAAGCGCTGTTGACGTAGAAAAGACAAACTTAAACATCTGTGAAAATACAAAATAAACATAAATGGAAGGAGAAATAATTGGGAATGATTACCGAGAAAGACCAAGGATGAAATGCACCAAGAAAGTTTTGAGGGATGTTAAAACAAGGCATGGTGAGAGAAGAGATGCGTGCAAATGCTGGAAGGAAAGTCCTTGGTAATATGTAGAAGAATGTAGTAGTAAATGAATGAATGTTTGTCTAACAAATCAAATATTGGGCTGTAGAAAAGTTTACCTACTCCTTTCCACTTTATTATAGGTACGGTAGCGAAACTGGGGTATGCCGGGATAAGCACAAGAGTAGACTCAATGCAGTGGGTATGGGGTATCTGAGAAATGTTTTCGGTAAAAGTAGAAAGGACCGGTTTAGAAATGAGTGGATGGTGAAAGAATGTGGAATGGATGCCCTGGTGATGGAAACGTATAAGAGGAACTTGCTTCGTTGGATTGGCCATGTCGAAATAATGGAATATCAGAACCAAATAACGAAGCAGATTAATAATATAGGAGTGAATGGTGTGAGAGGTAGGGTTAGACGTGGGTTAGACCGAAAAAGTCATGGTTGAATGTGGTGGAAGATACTCTTAAGAGAAGGAATGTTAGACATCTTAAGATCTCTAAGGCATGCTTGAAGCAGTATATGAGTGTAACTGGAGCAAAAGAGGTTTGCAAGTCTGATGGAAATTACGAAAGTAGAGTCAGCTTTACAGGCTTATTCACTGAGAATGAAATCCACCGAAATGGTACTTATTGGTTGGGTTGGTTATTTATGTATGTGTGATGAGGGAATAAAAAGTTTAGGTGGAGGGATTTCGAGTGGAGAGTTTCAGAAAACCTATCGTCGCATGGATGACTGAATATAACCTCATGAGATTTTCGTCTTCATGGAAGTGAGTGAAAGTACAGAAAATATTTTACTTTTTATGCGGTGGAGATTCATCTTCACTCATCGTCAGACTTGCCACTGGCAAGGGGTGTCCCACCTTTTATTTGTATGCACTTCAACGGCTTACGCCTTACGCGCTTTCGGGAGGGTTAATTTGTATCGTGCGGGCAATGTCTATATGCCCACCAATCTCCTGGCTGAGCCTTTTTACAGATTTCGACGTGCTCTCGAATCTCTTTGAGCTCTCGGGCCAGTGAAAACCATTATTCTTCAAGGATCTCTTCTTCCTCTGCTTCGTTGTCTCCACTCCACTCCGCTTGGCCTTTTCACGCGTCTTCCACTCACCTTTTCTTCTTCCTCTCTTCGAGAGGGCAATGGGCTTCCTGTATGCTCCACCCACTATTTCAATACACTGTGAAGAACGTCTGTTTGGCTTGAGGGTGGAGGAGGCGTTGGGCGAATGGAGGGCCCTTTTTGGAGGGACCAGGGGTAGCTGAAAGAATTCAACGCGCTCCGATTGCACCCGTTGAACAATTAACTTCGACGCTCGCCGTCTGACACTGCAGTTTTGTTTTTGTGCTCGGTCGGGAGTCTTCAGATGTGAGGCTCGGAGGTCATCCAGGTGAGAAGAGACAGCGCTACCAAAAGTAATTTCTTACCTTTATCCTGAAAAGGTTTTTAGGTTGGACGTGGGTTGCCGCATTCGTGAAATCAATGGTGTAGGCTTGTGGGGTCGTCGGTGTAAGCATTTCTAGTTATCATAAAAGGCCGGTCTCATTTTCAGCAATAATGGCGGAGTCGTCATCACTTAGTCGTAAGAGAAGTTTTTTCGGGTTCTCTACTGGGTCTAACTGCCGACGTTTCGATGTACAACTCGTCAATCGTCATCAGGGCTGAACAATAGATCCAACCCTGACAGCGATGCACGACTCGCTGAAATGCAGATTTCAACCCGGTGGAGAACCCGAGCACACATCAATAACAGCATACGACGTGAAAGCATTTATTTCTTCACTTTGTCGTAACTTTGTTGGTACCCACCTACTTTAAGATGAAAGGGTGTCCTACTTTTTATCTCTAAGGAGATACTTGGCGTCAGATTAAAATAATGTTTTGATGCCCTACTTGGGTTGGATAGGAAATTAGAAGTATTAAAATATGTTATTTTCGAATAGATGGAGCAGAATACTGTATGTTATTAGAACTGCACTGCTGTCTTCTCGATTTTCTCCGCTAAACTACGCCATTAGTATCGCAGAATGTACTTATTGTGGAATCTTGGGCAATATTCGCATCATCTCATCTCCTTCATTAAATATCAAAGGGAAATTTGAAGTTTGAGTTGCTGTGATATTCATTATGTAATCGAACGTGCTTCCTAGAGATATCTATTGAAGCTCAACATTGATTATATCGAAGTAATTTCTGGTAAATACGAGGATATGAGAAGTCTTACTTATGCGGAAAGTTATGTGCTGGCGGCGTAAGATTTTTTTCCATCTGCCTTTCTGCTCATGGCACTTGAGGTGGCGAAATTGGTAATCGTGAGCCATTGAGTGCACATTTTAATACTTTTTTTCAGTACATCGAAAAAATTTCTTGGACCACATTGCATTTAAGTCCATCTGTTCATGCGTTGGAACGTGCCATACTTACAGTAAGGAACTTGATACAAGAACTATATTTTATATTTTTTTGCATTTAAAGCATGTTAGGACTAGTTTTCAGCGCCAGATTCGAAATTCAGACGCAATTATATTGAAATATGTTTTTATTGATATTGGACTCGGCGTGACACATTGATAACTGTCAGAAACAATTATAATGATAATTATCATGCAATTCGATGCTATTTTAACATCTAGCCTTCTGGCATATGACATATATTTCGTAATACGTTGATTAAATATTAACAGATTTTCTTATAATGGAAAAATGATACATTTATTATAATAAATGTATCATTTCGCCTTTACAAGAAAATCTGTTCATATTAATCGACGTATTACGAAATATATGTCATATGCCAGAAGGCTATATGTTAAAATAGCTTTTAATAGCCAAAAACCAAATCGGTATAATGCCATTTTTTCACTTTCATCCATAGGTATCACTAGTGGAAACACGTGTGCAAAGTTTCACGCAAATCAGCGCATTGACAAACATCGCTCTAACCACATTAATTGAATGTTTTTAAGTCTAAGAAAAGACGGGAACCAAGTTGAGGGGAGATAGTTTCTTTGGTGGACCACATTCCGAGAGCTCCTCTTTATGTGGGCGGTCCCCCCTAAGAGAGATTTTCTTTGAGCAAGGGCAATCTTCGCATCCCGCCGCGAATCCTGCCGGGGTAAAACCAAGCGTTTTACTTCATAGAGATTAGAGAGAAAGGTTTGTAGGGATGGGGGACGATTGATTGGGGTCCGGGGGAGAATACAATGATCCCGACCGGCGGGATCAAAAGCTCTGGAGAGCGATCGTGTATGCCGTGGAGATATTTTTCTCCACACGGACAATCCTTTATCTATTTGGACTCGGTACGTTCCTCTTTAATGGGAGGGCATAGAAGTTCAAAAAATATGAGATCTGGTTTGATACATGAGAAGATGATGGTGAACTCACTCTTAACTGGTTTTTAAGTTTCTTTTTCTTCGGCGATAACTTAATGGGTTGCAGTTGGGAATAATCTCCTCTATAGATTCTTACCGTTTGAATTTATAAGTATTGAAGTTTAAAATTAATTTTTCATATTTATCCTAAAATCACTCTGCAATTATAGCTGGAACGCGTTGCGTGGTTAATGTGCGGTGTTGGGTTCGGGTTAGGATAATGAAAGTAATGAGATTGTAGAAGAAAAAGAATGCAAGGCTATGTATAAAAGTGACCGTGCATTAATTAGAGCTGGTGGAGCAATTTGCATTGTAAATATTACACATCTTGGGAGCATTTTGGAGGAAACTGTTCAGTTGCAAAAACATTGGGAGATAAATACCTCTGATCAAAGAAGCGTTTACCAAGAGAAGGAAATGGATGAGAGATGCTCTTTTTAGAGAAAGGGAGATAAAAATGGTATTGAAGATTTGTATGTGAAGTGCATGGTAGTGATGCATGGTTTTAAAAATTTACGTATGAGGAGAGAGGGTAACTGAAGGTAAGAGGCTCATGATGTAAGAGCTTTGAGAAACATGGGGAGGAAGGCGAACGAGGAAAGGGGATTTCTATAAGGTATTTGAAGGGTACAGAAGAGTTTTAATGGAGTCAAGTGTTATTTGGAGTAATAATATTATGTTGAAGAGGGGTGATGGGAGAATCTTAGGGGAGAGAAAGGGGGAGGTAGATGTGCAGTGGAGACATAGAACGCCACGAGACTATGTATGAGAATTTAAGTGTTCAAGATAGTTAAGATCGAGAACGTGTAATTATCGACAGGATTACCTACCCCTCAGCCTTAATTATTCATTAAATATCTGCAGAATGTTATCAATATTGTAGACACCCTGAATATTTACTATATGTCTAGAATATATCCAATTTAGGTACCAGAATGAAAATACATAGATTGCATATTATTGACCGTATACTTATGCTTCAGTTTAAACAAGATCATTTTATTTGCATAATAATAATCATTTTTGTCTGGTGGGCAGTGCACTGGAATCGTCATATAGTAAAACAACGTGAAAAATGTGCATTTGCAAACAATTGTGCAAATGTTAATTCGTAATCTGTCCCTATACCTACTGTATTTCTTCGTAGTGTATACTGATTAAAGGAAATAATTGCTAGAATGACAAAAAATAGCTCGAAACAGTAAGTCAATCGCTGTAAATATAAAATTTCCGTGGAAAGTATAGTTTATCATTAAATTTAAAATTTCTAAAAGAAATTCCTTAGAAAACACGCTTAAAGCTCAAGTAATTTTTTTTAAATATCTAGTCCAGATATTTTTCCAAATGGAGGAAGGTTTGAATTTACTCGCTACTGTGAATAATTTTCATCCATGTTAAAATACATCTTTCGAAATTTATGCCAGTATTTTTACAAAAAATTATAAAATAACAGTGCATTTACAATGTTTAACTATTGCATTTGATTCTTAAATGAGAGTCCGTGCGATTGTTGCATCCGTTCCATTCATAAAACCTTAAAAAATGTGGTGCTAAGTATTCTACAGTGCCAATAGATGTGGGACCCCTATGTTGCAAAACTTAATTCAATAAAACACGTAGTTACGCCTCCGGGGAAATCGAGGACTCGACGAAACCGAATCCAAAATTCACTCTTTTTCATTAAGAAAATCGGGAATATTTGCGATTGTAATGTCAAAAATTCGTATTTCTTCCTAACCTCATCTCATATGTCCTAACTGAATTAACCCCGCCTCCTGTTGAGAACGTAGAAAATAAAAAAAAGAGTGCAAATACGAAAGGATACGAGTTTTTGATAAATCATTTCTCCGGGCCCGAGTCAAATGGCGTCATGCAGGAATCGTGAGAGATTTACCGCTCGCTTTTTTTTCTTAAATGACCGTATAATTGGAGGACGGGAGTGGGAGAAACACGTTCACCGAAACGCAAAGAAATAAGAGTGTCGAAAAAATTGGTCAACCGAAGGGAATAAACCCTGAATGACGCCGCAGGAAGCGTGCAAGACCGAGAAAATTGTTTTATACACCTTTCAACAGAGCTGGATTGTTTATGGTGATGGTGATAAAAAAGTTACTGCGTTTTGGTGTGTATTATAATGCTGTGTGGTGTTTTGTGAGTCAGAACTTTGGTCTTTACGGTAAGAGAGTGTGGAGGCTGGATGCTTATTGCATTGCTTACATCTCACGAGTTTGATCGTGTTTTTCACGCCACATATTGTACACGTTCACGAATGTATTCACGCTTCATACATCTACTATTTTTACGTACATGAAGTTTAAATTTTTATTGTGACTATATTTCGTAAAAGAAGTAATTTCATGCATGCATTGCATGTTGTGTCAGCATGCCAGTTGTGCATCTCCTGAGTTTTACTTCAAATCTTGAAAGTTTCAGGTAAATATTATTAATTATGATAAATATTTGAACTTTAAAAAATTTTGGCAAGTCAATTGCAAAGTGTATTGTTGCAACTGTAAACGGCAACCATTCTGGCTCTGCACCAACTTGTGAAAAATATTTCGTCTGAGTAATCTCTCCCGCAAGCTTTTTAAACTTGCGGAAGTAACTTTCAAGAGTAAATACACTGGCAAGTTGCTTCCACAAGTTTCTCTTGCAGCAGCTTGCGGAGGACAATACAGTCAAAAATGTTTGCACGAGTTACTGCAGAGACAGATTGGTTGCCGTTTTCACTGACAACAATACGCCTTTGCAGGCGACTTGCAGAAACTTTTCTAAGTTCATCTATTTAGCATTTTTATGATATTTACCTGAAACTTTCAGCATTTGAAGTAAAACTCAGGAGATTCATACTGACACAAATTGCAATGCATACATGAAATGAATTCTTTTACAAAATATAATTACAGTAAAATGGTGAACTTCAATAACTGACAATAATACACTTCTGCCAGTGACTTGCCGAAACTTTTGAAAGTTCTGGAAGCGGACTTTCAGAGCTGTTTACACCTGCAAGGTATGCCGAAAGTCCTTCGCTGCAAGTAACTTGTGCAATAAACTTACCAGTGTAAACCCACATTTCTGGAAGTTGATGTGAAAGATCTAGAGTCGGACCTGATTTTAGGTGTGCAAAAAGTAGCCGATTTTCTGCCGAGTGGCGGCATTTAATAGTGTGCAATATTTGAGTTATTCAGTTACTGTTTCTTGAAAAACAGCGTCGCATAAAAACTTTTCAGTTTTAGGCTTCTATTTTTACGTGTATACCGTAAGATAGGATTCACATTTCTTTGATCTATTTTTTGCACAATTTCGGCTATCTGTGAGAATATTGGGTACAGGGTATTGACGATTTTTATTTGAGCTGTGAGACGATGCGTGGCGAAGGAGCTTTAGGGTGGTGACTGATAGCGAGGACAAGAGTCAAAGAATGAGAAGATAGGCACCGTTCGCGACGATGCAAGCTAAGTCTTTTCGTCCAACTATAATTCCAAAAGTGAAGCATATACGAACTCTCGTGCAGCAGTAAAATCTTACGCTAGATAACCTTGAGCCCTCAAATATCCTTACGTTGGACCAAGTAAGAAGACATGCTGGACAGGCATCCCGGGCACGTGAATGCCGCTTGCAAGAACACCAAAGGGCTGCAAAGAACCTGCAACTGCGTCTCTCCGCCATCGTGAAACATACTAGGATGTGACCTACTCACAATATAAATATCGAACATGCAATATCAATCACCAAAGAAAACATTGCTTCCCGCGAATCACGCGGGAAGTCATTGAAATGAGCGAGAATCCCAATAATTTGGACAGGGGAGAAAAGATTGCATATCCAATGTCTGGAAAAGTGTGTTAAATCAGAAAATAAAAACAACCAAACAAAGCTTACATGGGGCGCGATCACGGTTCTCCATAACGCATGCGCTTGCGTCATCTTTATTTTTTAATGACGCTTATGAGAGCAAAAACGTGATCGTCTTTCTTCAAATTTTGTCAAGTGCGTCAAATCACTAATTTTAATTGACGGAGTGCGTTCTTAGGACAGTAAGCATTGCCCTTCTAAAGCGGTTTGCGTTTCACATAACGATAATAACAACGCGAAGGAAGGAACCTAGATCCCACCCTGGACTACTACGGGTGATGTACAATCAACAGCAAAAGTAGCTGTGGGAAGCTTTTCCTGCCCCACCGCTCGGACCGTGATCGAATCGCTTTACGTTTACGTGAACATATTCCGTAAGTTGGTGTTGCATTTGGAAATAGACACGTGAAGAAGAGTCGGAGATGAGAGGGAAGAGTGTGGTGGAGGAGGGGGGAGGTATGGGGCAGTGGGGGGAAGTGAATGAATACATTGTTGCTGAAGGAACAATACCGACTATCTGACAACGGAGAAAATTCTCAGGAGACTCAAAAAACTGCGCCCTTCCCGCTAATTTAGGATGAGCGGTGTTGTTTCAAAGCCGTATAGTGCTGCTATCTGTCGAGAGTTTTGCGGAGCTACGTTTGTATACTCTGCGCGAGTTTTCGATCCTTCCATAGCAACTAAGACCTAATTTTCCCAAATGAAATGTCAGATAGGCAGTATTGTTTCTTCAACGACATGAAGAAAGGGAGTATAATTTGTGCGCCTTATAGTGTGAGTTAAATGAAAATACGACCTTCTGATTGCTCCGAAATCTTTTAACCCGTAAAAATATTTTTTTTGTGATCGGTTGCAGAGTGGTGGACGGGCTCCGCTGATTTGAGATTGCAGCTATCGCGATTACTCAAGTCTGGTTTCAAATGCAGTACCAACATGCGAAATTTATTTACGCAAACTTGGCGTGGTTCGAGATCTCTCCGAGTCGAGGCGCAGGCAGAGGTTCTCACGTACTCTTTTGCTGTTGACTGTACGAGATTTGGGCAACAATCAGCATCCTCACTTCCACCGACCAGAAAGCTCCGATTGAAAAGCCGGCGAAACTGTCGTCCCAGTATAATGGACGAACGCGGAAGACAACCAGAAAGCCCTGTATCTTCAAATTTAGAAGAGCTTCGCAAACCATCCTAGGCCATACATGAATGACTGACTCTTCAGGGAACGATAGGGGAAGTTTGGAATTAATTATTTCGGTCAGAGCCAGTCTGCTAGATCTACCACCCGACGTAATTAGGCTTCGTTGACTGTGACTTCGGAAAGGGAAGGCGTGATGGATATATATGAATGTTTGTTGTGTTATTGTATCAGGCGCGCTGACGCCATACACCGACAAAGGATGACCGACAATGATTCCAGTTCCCTCAGTTTGTTGCCCGACGCAGTTGCCAACAAGGGCGTCCATCGAGAAGAAAAGTCACGCACCGCTTCTGCGGCGACTTCCTGAGATCCGGGCGGCGAAAGCCGGTGGCTCATCTCTTGTTCCTCCGGTCTCGTTTTCTCCCCATCCCCTTGCTCCCCCTCCTTTATCCCTCTCATCTCTCCCGCTCTCCCGCCAGTAAATTCTCCAGCGCGCTAACGACTTCAGCTGCCGCCCCAAAGCCCGATGGGTGATCGGCAGCTTTCGGCAAATGCCCTCCGTTCAACAAAACACATCGCGGCCGCTAGGAAATCTAGCGCCTTATTCTTTCTCTGGGTATCGTTATTTTTTTTCCTCTCAGGGCACGGGGGTTTGCTCGCCTTACAAACTCGAGATCAAAGGAGGTGGTGAAATGTTTTCTTTTTTTTCTTCTTCCGAGAACCTCCCCCCTCGAGATTGATGGAAAAACGAGTGGTAAGGTAGTTTGAGCGAGATAACACTTCAAGTAAAAAATACGATGAATTTGGCCTCACCATTCATAAAAATATCTCATCTTTCTAACGATAACAAAATATCAGCCACTTACCACTATACTTTTCGATATATTTGCCAAAAAATACCAGCCGTTTTACATGGGAAATGATACGGGTATGCACTCCAGAGGGGCTTTGTTAAAAAAATGACGAATTCCTTACAAATAGATATCGTAGGAAATTTAGCAGTTTGTATGCGCTCTCAACTATTTTAAAAATTAAATCAACTACTCACTGCAGTAACTTTTAGAGAACCGTATTAAAATCTTCGGCTGTGAATGCGTTTCCAGCGCACGGCGTGAAAAAAATAGTCAAGTACCGACCTTAAAAATGTATAATTAGTTAATTAATGAGAAATTCAGCAATTTAAAACAACGTTTTTGCGTCATTAATATTACAATAGTTACTTCATAATTCTATGAGTTACTAAAATAAAAAAAAATAAAATTTGAAAATGGTCTCTATTATGACTAGGGAAAAATCTTGCTCAAACTACGTGCGAATGTGTGCCGAAGGATTAAATTAGTTGGGAACAGCACCCTGTTGGAGTTCTCTGAACAGTCTTGCCCACTTCAAAATAGTTTCAATTTAAATTTAAAATGTTTAGGTAGGTACCTGTTCGGAAAATATTGTAGTAATCTTGGATAAAAACATTTTTATTGTTTTCTCTCTGTTCACTTATCTGAGTTACTTAAATGCTATCGCTGCGTATCCGGTCAATTAACGTGGTTGATGGAACTCCCGTAGAATGAGGCTGAAGGCAACTGACGTATTTCAAGATAGCAAATTACCAAGGATTGTATGACTTTTCATTAAAACGTCTATTAAGAGTACCTTATTTATTATTTCTTTTTACTATGAATATATATTTTATTTTTTCACCTAGCAATGTTAAGTGAAGAAGTTAAACTTTTAATGCGTGACTTTTTTTGGCTTGATAGTTTGTTTTTATCTTGAAAATGCCCCTGAAATTCTCACCATTCTACGACAATAACGGAATTTAAGGCTCGGTAGCTTGAGTGTCAGTCATTTTATTTTTGTTTCTTTTTTATTGTAATTCGTAGATGTGTCTTGCCTCATCATTAAACTGAAAAAGCTGCTTTATATTTGTCTGTACAATAATTTTGCAGCCCTTATATATGTACGTATGAGCTTATGTTCCATAGGACAAAGGTTTAGAGCAATCAATTTATATTTATACCTCATGTTGCGAAACTTGAACATCAATAGAGATTAGTTTTTTAAATCGAATGTCTTGAGCTAAGGCTCTAAAATGTTTTTGGTCATTGTACCATTTAGAAAAATATTATTTTCAACGGACCCTTACTCTCTGTTCGATCCTCGGTTTTAACTTTTCTTGTTTGAAATTTCATTGTTGTTATTCTTTGCAAACAAATCAAGACTTTTGCGGAACCCATAGGGTTGCTTGTCATATATCTATTCTACTACCGCAAAAACTGCATACGAGACCCTGGGTAATTTGTTTTCTCCATTGATTGCAGAAGAAAATAGTTGAATAAGGCACGAGGGTACTAGGTTAACGTGATGCTGTATCAATTTGCCATATTCAATGAAACATCTAATCAGCTAGTTCGTCGAAAAAGGATGTATTAATTGCAGTTCAGTTGTTAAACCAAACCCTTGCTAATCAAAATTGATACGCAGGGAAAAGAGCGTTTCATGTACCTACCTAAAACTTAATGGACAAATTACACGCGACTGCCATGCTGGATAGATCATTGTTCTTGCTGGATAGATAATTTTTGGAATCAAATTTCGTTATTCTGGAACCCAGGTATTACATTCTGTCATCGTTGGTTTTTGTAAATATTATTTAATCCATTGGTTTTCTTGCGTGGTCAACTTAGTGAACATATTGAAGACAAAAACTTGGATAAATATTCAAAGAACCAAATGATAATTAGGTAGCGCTCATTAAACTAGTACAGTCGCTTCTGAAGGTTACCGCCCTTTTTTGGAAGCTGGCGTCGACATTTCAAAACAACTATAAAATGTGATTCGGACATAGAAAATTCCTCCTTCATATGAATCAGAAGAACTGAAATAGTTATAAATTTCATTTTTTTGCTAACCCTTGCGGCACATAATGTTTTGTGTATTTATTACAGATTCTTGTGAGTCCTTTGGTTGAAGTCAGGTTTCAGAGGCAAAAACACTTCAACTATAATAAAGAAGAAACAGCAATTTTAGCTGTGAGTTAAGTTTAGTTTTCGATTTTCTAAAAATAAGAGATGGTGTTAGAAGCTGCGGCCATCACCTAGAAAATTCAGTCGGCTAGCATACATAATGAAAAGAACCGTGAAACTTTCTGGTTTATGGGAAGTTATTTAGACCAAGCCTCTTGGGAATCCCATCTGTTACTAGACGAGGTAGGCATCAGAATGGTCCTAGATCCCGATTGTCCACCAAGACTCCAACTCTAAATTTTCTCCATATTTTCAGTGTTAATGCTTGTAAAGATACAATAAATCTGGCATGACCTTCGGCTAATCTCTTATCCCATTTACGACGAAGCTTAAGCCGCCAAATTAAAAGGACAGACAGTTCATCCGGCTCTAGGAAAATTCCTGCCATTTTTCTGGCTAAACAGACGCGGAATTCAGTATTAATCACGATACCGAAAGCGGTGAAACTAAAACGTTGGCGGACACGGTTTCCTTATTTCAAAAAATTATACATATCCATTCCAATTTGTTTCCAAGAGTGCCACTACCTACCAGCTTCGGCCTTGAGGTCGCCTTTTGATGAACGAGAGGAAGTCACGACACTCTTGGAATTTTTTAAATTGTCCTCTTTTCCACCTTTCTTCCGATGAGACGAAAGCAAAGGGGGATCAGAATGGCACTAATGTTTTTCCTACATACCCTCATGATCGTAATTGGTTATTCTACAAGGTGATTGGTGGGTTTTTGTTGGACAGACCCTACCTTAAATTCCTATTTTTGGGGTCATCTTTTAAGTAACCTGCACATAACTGTGCTCGTCCGTCTTTAAGTCTCCCTTAAGCCGCCCTCTGCCCCTCTTTTTGTCGTCCAAAATTGCTATTCGTCTCCTTCTTTTCCGGCGCTTACTCCCCCCTTATCCCCTCCCTTAACCACCTCTCCTTAACCACCCTCTTCAGCATGCCCTCACCTCTCAACTCGTTTTCCATCCGCCTTTATTGTTAGGTTTTGAATGCCAGATTTTTAAAATTTTTAATTCTCGGAATGATTGTTTGTGTAGGGAAGCGAAAATCGCAGTGTACTAAAGTGTTATCCTCACGACGTTATTATATGGCAGCGAAACCTGGATATGCCTAAATAAGCATTAGAGTAGACTAAATGCTGTGGGAATAGGGTACCTGAGAAGTAAAACTGATGATCTCAGGCCTGACCTCGTGGAAATGATGGATATCCATGATAAGAAAACCACCTTTGTTAATTCCACAAACATTCTTACGCTGGCACGACGCGCGTTTCACCACACTGTGGCATACTCATGTGCCACACAGTGCACATGAGTATGCCACAGTGTGGTGAAACGCGCGTCGTGCCAGCGTAAGAAAGTTTGTGGAATTAACAAAGGTGGTTTTCTTATCATGGATACCTGAGAAGTGTTTATGACAAAAGTTAGATCTTATGTTGTATCGGAAAGAAATTATTTAACGAAATTTGTTCTTTCGAGGGTGTGAGCGAACCCTCGAAAAAATAATCTACGCTAAAAATGGGAGAGAGAGGGTTAAGAATGAGTGGATCATGAAAGAATGCATGTTGGAATGTATGTAATACCTCGGGTCTACACTATGGATCAGTTCATCATTAGGTAATACACTGTGGTAATACTGAGTCGTCTTTATCCTATCTCCTCCATTTCTAATACCTAAACTTTTTCTGGTGCTATTAATAAAACCCGGGCTTCCCGAGTGAGAGCTGGACATCCTAGCAACTAGACCATACCAGTTATTATATTGTTTGCCTTGTTTATTTTTCGACAGTCTCTTTCACGCCAGCGGTCGCGGAAATCGTCAGTTAATTTTTAATTAGCAGAGGTATCCGATTGATAATTGAAAGGCGTTGGCCCTTTGCATTGCGGCAAGCACTCGCGTGTGATTGAAATCGAGCACGAAACTCGCCATCTAATTTCACTGCTCGTCAAATTCGATCGAACGTGGACGGAGACAATGGGCCCGTGAAGGGATGAGACGTTTTTTTTCACCGCACAAAGGCGTTCCGGTCAGCCGTCGGCGGGGCGGTAACCTGTCGCCCTTTTAATCCGTCCGTTTGAGGCGGCGCTAACCGGACCGCCTACCCCGTAAGCACAAAGCGAAGCGACTTCGATGCCGCTACCGGAAGATTCTCAGGTCACTGATTTCCTCTAGATGAAAATAATCGCATGAAATTGTTGGAATAGGCTTCAACTATGTGAGAATTTATCTTGAATGATGGCAAAGAATAATGTGTTATTTTAACAGACATTTTATTTAGTACACTCGTTATTTCACGTGCAAGATATATATATATATATATATATATATATATATATATATATATATGTAAGTCTTCCCCTAGAGAAAGGTGGAGCAAGTCTTCACCGAAATATCGGAAGTTTCAATTTGTGAATGTCCTTTTTTTCAGTTTCTGTATTTTTATCGGCCACCCTCTTGGCATATTATATATTTATCACCCAAGTGATTTTCCAAGAAGTTTTATATATATATATATATATATATATATATATATATATATATATATATATATATAGTCATAGTGGCATAGTCTATTTACATTATCGCGTGTGTGATTTTCCACGAACTCGTATATATATATATATATATATATATATACACTCTGAGTATGACGCTTATGCTTTAAAACCAGTAGTATGTACCGAATGAAAATGTCTTTGAAAATTATACATTAGTGCATATTTCCGAATTTCTGGAGGAGATAAGGAGGAGGCAAAGGAGGTGGTAGAAAGAAATAATGGGGGGCGAAGAGCTGCTGAAGGCCGTGATGAGGGAAGGATGTTAGGCAAGCGGGGAAGGGGAAGAAAGGGAATAGTGTTATCGACGGATGGAAAAGAGGGAGGACATATGGTGAGATGAAGAAAGAAATTTTGTTGTTAGGTATAGGTCTGCGGCCGTAAAAATTTAGTGGATTTTAACTCTCAGCTATCTAGTCTAGACTTACCTTAACCGGCAGATTTCCCTAATAATAATGAAATAAATTTCATCATTTTTGTATTCTATCAGCTAATTGATAGTCTTTTGGGCATTCCTCATCCTAATTTTCAAATTTCTGGGACATCTTCTCCCGTTCTCTCGAATTATTGGCTCACAAGTATGTCTCTCCTAAATTCCGTAATCCGTCTTATTATCATTCGCCAATTCGCATCACTGACAAGCCAGGGGTTACCTCTTTTTTTGCACCCACACCGCGAACAGATTCAGGTTAGGATATTGAAGTAATCATCTCCCTGTCAAATATATTAGCACCATAAATGTAATTACAGTAGAAAGTTATTTGTTTTAATTTTAAACTGTAAAGTATTGCAATGAATTGACATGTTCTGAAGTGCTAAAATGTACCTCTAGCATCATCCAGTCAGATTTTCACGTGCATGAAAGTAAAATTATCTTCTACAATTTAAAAAAGCATTTTTTTCTAAATAATAAATATTTAGGAAATGCTCCTTGAAAAATTGGACGCACTTATGCTTATAGGTTTAAAATTAACATCGTTGGTTGGGAGGCCTCCGATGAAAAATGATTAGAACTATCCGGATGTCGAACCCAGATGTCCCTTTTCCTACTAAGGTATGGCATCCATTTACACCGCCAAAATATCTTAGTTCCAAGAAAATGCACAGCAACAATTTTACCGGTGTGTGAAAGATCCAGTTGTTTTGAAACTCGGTCAGATCATATGATATTCTCATAGCCAATTATTTCGCACTGGTGTTTTCCGTTTTATTACTATAAATATTGCTGCAATAGCATTTTTTCCAAGTTAAAAATTCGCATACAAATATTAATATTTACGTACTTAAGCATTCACCTTTCGGCCCCGGGTTCGAATCCCTGACAAGCCAAACGATTTGTGTCATAGCGAATCCCATCCCGTTGGTGTGCCTATATCTATGCACCCGTGCGCATGACTGCGCACCAAGTTTCTTATGCATCTCGTGGTGATATCGGTTTAATTACTGAGAAGTTCAGGAATATGAAAAAATGTTTTTGCGCCATTAACATCACTGTGTCTACTTCATGCTTCTTAATAGTGGTAACATTTTAAAAGAGAATTCGAAAATGGTCTATTTGGTGAATTCAGGAGTATATCGGTCACACTACCGTAATTTCGCGTTCACATCACTACTCGTCTAGTACGCATGTAGCCTGGGTTCGACCTTGACCCACCCAATATATTACGGTGCCGCAAGCGTGAGTAGTTCATGGAAATGCGAATTTCACCGTGAAAAAAATGCCTTTTGTCTAATCTAGGGTACGAAACCAGATTCTTAGGCGTTTAAACAACTACTTCGTTATGAATAGGACATCAGGGTACATTTACTGGGCGGCTCAGTGCCACAGGTGACTAAACACCGATTGCCAAGTTCTCAGTTAATTGAAGATATTGTAATCAATAAAGTAAGCATTATATACCTGCATACATACCCATCACATCATTACTTCTCGGGGTAGGCAAAGTAAGAATTTAGTTATTGCCGTTAGGCCTAGAAAATTGGCTCCCTTTTAATGATTTCCTCCGTAATGCCCTACCCTTGTAAACCACTTTCTCTTCTCTTTCACTCACGCATTGCTTCATACACGATCTTTTTTTCTTAAGACTGCGTAATAGTCCTCCTCTTTAGAGTATCTTCTACCTCATTCACCCATGACTTTCGTGGTCTACCTCTTCCTCTCACACTATTCACACTGCAATCATATATCTAAAAAATTATATCACCCTTAAAAACCTCGATGGCGGCAGCACTTCGCAGACACAGTAAGGCTATAGCATAGTTTGGCACAGAATAGTATTCGATATTATCTAACCATTACGCTGATTAGCCGTGATGACACTTTATCGCCCATAGCACTGAGCCATCCACTGAGCCATAGCCACTGAGCTTAGCTAGAGCAGTAGGCTCGGAATCGAGAGATATGGGTTCGAATCGAGGTGAATATTTTTTCCTCCGTGAATATCGAGCATTTGTGTTCATCGGTTCGTCCCAAGCGATTCTCTCCGATTAGCTTTTCGTCGTGGTTCATCCCGCAGCACCTTTGAAGTGGGTTAATACCATCTCTGGAGCTGACAAAAGTGACTAAATAAGAGAGATTAACTGTCGAATAGATCGAAGAATGTTTCCTTCACACGCAACTTGAAAGCCTAAAAAAAGAGGGAGACACTAGCACACTCCGTGCAAATGCATATCACTCATCGTCCTAAATTAATTCTTTTGGACTGAATCATTATGCTAAATTTGTAATTTTCACAAGCGACTTATTAGTTATCGATCGGTTTCATCGCTAAGGCGACATCATCAGATTGCGAGGTCAACCTTTAATCGACAAATAATATATCAATTGTGAAAATTACAAAGTTATATTAGCGATTCCGTCACCATGAATTTTCACAAACCTAAACCTGAGAATATCGAAAAAAAATAAACTGTGTACTGTTCCACACTAATTTATCGATTTCAACGGTTAACATATAATTGTATTGGGTTAATTTCCCTTTTAAATGACGTTTTAACCGTTGAATTTCTCCGGTGAAATTAATTTGTGTGGAACTGAACAAAGTTCCTCTCAAAGCTCTCTCGACTTTTGCTAATATGGTTGGCGTAACTTACTTCCACAAAGACACGCCAGATTCCGTCATGTCTGAGAATATCAAGTTCATTATGTAATTCCTTTTTCCTATTCTCTCCCTTCTTCGTCTCCGGAGTCCTAACACATTCTGCTTTACGCCCTTGAGGCGGTTAAGTATGTAGATGTTTTGCTAACCTTTTTGCACCGACGAAGACCCGCAACGAGTCACCGCACTGCTGCATCCAGCACTACCGGTCAATGGGCTGGTCCCTCCCGGGCTTCAAGGTATCCTTATCACCGGCTCCAATGACTTTTCTCTCGACTTCCCTCGTTCTGCCGCAACTCAAAGGTGTAACGGGGGGACGGGGGAGTGAAGAGGGGGTCCAGGAGAGCAGAAAAAATATAGGGGGTAGTTCTTCGAGGATATCCACCCGGCGCGGCGATACCTTCTGGCGGCTCAACGTATCCGTCGCGTGGTTGACTCTCCTCTGCAGAGGCCCACGGGCAACTGGCGGGCTCGCTGCACTGGACGGCCCACGGGGTCGGCTCCGGATGAGAATGGGGGGGAAGGGGAGGAGGTGGGGCAGCAGGGACCCAGTCTCTCAGTCAGCCTCCTCTCCGTTCTGCCTCGTGACCCCCTCTTTCTACTCCTGTGGCGGTCTTCTTCCCCCGTGTGGCACCTCTCTCGCTCTACCTCCCTCACCTCAAATAGCGCCGGGGAAGATTCCCTGTCAACCTCCACCTCCCAACCTTTTCTGCGTTCACTTCTTCTCCCCTCCCCACCACTGTTCAGACTAACCGCCCCCCTAACCCCCTTCTTCCCATGCCCCTTATCCCCAGCGTTTTCTGACTAACCCGGACCGCCGGGCGCCAAAGATTATTTGGGATACTATACGTGTTGATCTTTGGGGAATGGGTATTTTGTGGGAAATCAAGTTCACCGTGTTGGGCGTGACTTTGTAGAATTTCTATTCAATGTGTGAGAAATTGGTTCCTCTACTCCTCACGCGCGATATCGTTTTTTTATGGAGTAATGTCTGTTTATTGCAAATACTTAATGGTTCAAAAAAATGTATTCATTATGTATGATTATAGGAAATCCAGTTTCCCAGTCCCAAAAGCAATAGCTAAACGATTTCGTTCTGCCTACCTGGAACAGATATGGTGTTGTGGGTATGTATGTGTGTACCTTGTCATGCTTATTTTATGTTATGTCAATGTTATGGTGACCCAACTTAAAGATGCCATTTGCAAACTAGTTGGTGCGTTGATATACGCAGACGTTCGGGGAATGAAGTAAGGGTGTAAATAAACCCTGCATAATCCCCTCTATCATATTTATCACATTATCGTCGGCGTTGTGTGCACAATTCTGATCTCCCTTGTCCATTAATGCCTTTCGTAAAATTTCGAATCGAAAATAAATCACTTTTGACCTAGAGATGGATTAGCTTGACTTGGAATTTGTTCTATCTTCTATGTATCTCTGTTTATCGTTTCATTTTCCGACCTAGTAAGTCGAATGGGACGCATAACTGTGGTTTTCGTGGCGTTTATCGTTAAGAGTGTGAAACTCCCGACGACTGGAGGTCTATTCTCGAGACTCCAGGATAATTTTAGCATGCGAAAATATTAATTTTATCGCACAGTTTCGTAGATTCAGGATTATCGAATCGTCACATATTGTCCACGTGCGATAATTATTGATTGGAAATTATTGAGTGGGTATATAGCATGCGATACTTCCACGAAACCATAAAACAGTTTACTATTTTCACGTACGATAAGTTGAATAAACATTGAGCTATGAAAAATAAATGCAGTCATATACTCTTAGGAGATACGTTTCTTATAAATGTTTCTGAAGAGCCAATAAAGCAGTTTTATAATGTGTAGAAATGGGTATAATATATTTTTTTAACATGGCCGCCCGTTTTGTTGGCAATTATATTTTCTTCATAATTTTGAGGATTTTATCAAACCTGCGAAATGATCTTCGCATTTAAAATTTGGTTTTATTGTGTTGATACTCCAAACTCTAATTTAAGACTATTTCTTCGGGCATTTTAATAAGTGGTACGCAACCCAAGTGTCGCGGACTTTCGAGAATCGACCCCCAGGTCGAGAGAGAAACCACCCTTCGAGAATTTTCCCTTTCTTCAATCATCGCGAAATCTTACCTGAATCATACTTTTCAACTTTCCATAAGTCCAAAGAGGAGCTAAGTTATCGGTCACTTCCGGGAGTATACTACTACTTCAGTCACGTCGTTTTGTTTTGGCCTTTATACTCAGAATGACATAACGCGAAATTCTTAGGTGTCTCTTAAGACAATTCGTAAGTCAGACCTTCCTTCTTCTTCTGCCTTACTCCTATGTGCTTTGTCTTCTAAATTCAAAATTTTTATTCTTTGTCCATTTCGTGCGTAGAAAGTTTTTTCAACGGACCAGCCGATACTGATGACTTGAAATCAACCTATTTCTATGTAGTTAATTACTGAGTCCAACAAAACGCTTGGTGCAGAGAACATCAACGGAGAAATCATCAAGGCGCTTGGAAGTAAAGCCAAGGAAAACATTTACGAAATAATCAAAGATGGATACGAAAGGGGAAGACTACCTGAGGGCTTTCAGAGGAATGTAATGATTGCGCCACCAAAGAAGACGATGACTGATAAATGTGCGGAGCGCCGCGGAGTCTGGTGTCACATGCGTCAAAAATACTTAAGAGAATGATAAACCGAAGGATGGAAAGGAAAATTGAGAAATACCTCTCGAAAAACCAGTAGAACCATATAAAGAGCAGAGGAAACCGGGATGCCATACTCTGACTGAGAGAAATGATAGAGAACATGATACACGCGAACAAGCCACAGTACGTGGCATTCGTAGACTTTGAGAAAGCCTTTGATAACGTTGAGTGGAACATGATATTCAGGCTCTTGGAAAAACTCGGAATGGATTACAACGATCTAGGAACAATCCGCTAACTCAGACGTCGCAAAAAAAGACGCAAGTCGTCGCAATGCGAATGAGAGACGGAAGGAAAATAGAAGCTAAAATTAACAAAGGAGTTAGGCAAGAATACAAACTCTCACCAGCGCTGTACAACGTATACTTGGAAGAGGTAATAACAGAAGCACAAGGAATGGCATTGAACGGAACCAAGTTTAACGGAGAAAAAACAAACGTGCGCAGACGATATTGAAGTTATAGCAGGAAGTCGTGATGGTATTCAAAGATCACTGAACAAAATGGACCAATTCCTTCAAGAGTATACTTAACATGAAAATAATTTATGAAGAGTACCAAAATCCCAGAACGTGGGATAGTATTATATGGATCAGAAACATGGGCCATTGGAAAAGCAGACCATAAAATATAAGTAGCATTCGAAACGGACGGATAAAATAATAAATGAAGAGGTATACAGAAGGGTAGAAGAGGAAAGGACCTATACAAACGAAGGATCAGAGGATTGGACACACCTTGAGGCTCAATGAGTTTGTGAAGAATGTAATTTAAGGAAAAATGGAGGGATAGGTACCAAGAGGAAGGACAAGAAGGGATAAAAACGTAGACCAAATGAAGAGAAAATTACATAAAAACTACCTGGGAGTAAAGTAACTAGCACTAGGTAGTGAAGGATGAAGGGCTGCAGCCAGCCAATCGTAGGATTGACCGATAATGAATTAATTACTGAATCGTAATTTCACACAGTGTTTCTGCTTGATGATAAAAATAATACATCTCTCCATGGCATCTTTGTCCATCGCTGGATTCGATCTAGCGGTACCAACCCAGCCTGCGATAGCATTTGGCACGTGGCTCACCCAATCTGTGAATTCCCTCCTCAAGGAATTAGTTCGCAGCTGTTGTGCCATCATGTTTAATGATGGCGTTTTCCGTGTTTTCCTGGAGCAGTTCCGATTGTTGAACGATGAGAAGGGAGCTTGTGAAGGTGTGTTTGTGCTGCCTACGGATTAGGACGTAGTTGAAGAGGGTAAACACCATACTGAAAGGCCTTTATCGCTGAATTAAATTCGTGATCCTTCTGCTAACCTTAAACAGGAAAAGCCAAGTCTATATATTCTTAGAAACATGCGAAGACAGCTGTTTTCTAATGCGATCTCATCCCGTCACGCTTTCGCGTCCTTATTTTTCTCTAATCATGTCAAAATTGTTTATAATAGGTTTGGAGTGTGCAAACAGCTAGTGCCCGGCATCGACCGATTCAGCAGTGGTGAGAAAATTACCTTTCCCCTGCAGAATTACTGAGGCACAACACATTATTTCCCTCTCATTATCTCCACTCTATTGAAAGGGTTGGTGCTACACTTTGAGGCAAGCATAAAAAGTTACTCGTACTATAACTTTCAATTTTATAATCTCGATAAGTAGTGTACAAGTGAATTCAGAAGTGTTTTCTAGGCCAAGATACAGACGAGCTATCGGCACTTTCGCAGATTATTTATTATGTCCACTGTTTTAAGTCATTATCACTTTTACAGTGTCAGGGATATGTAGATATCCATGCTTATCCTTCTTATCCTTTTGCTAAACTACAATAAAAATCATCTACATCTGCGTAATACCCTGAAAGCCACCTCAAGTGTGTGTTGCTGGTGGTGAGTTTTCACCAGCGTTTACTACATTATATCCTACAAAAGTTAATGAAACTACGGTTATTAATGCATCAGCAAAAACCTGTCACAGGAGCTGAAGAGAGAAGTAGCGAAGTTCCCTAACTTTATTGTGGCACATGCCTATCTGTTTCTATATTTTTATCGGCCACCCTCTTGGCATATTATATATAGAAGTTTAAAATATACCTGTTAGTTCCAAAAGGTAAGAGAAATTCTATGTTCTAGTGCTTGTCGAGGCCCTTTTTCGCTATTGTGTAATTGTTCAGTCAGTTATTTTAGATGTGTAGCCATAGAATTCTCTCAGAATCAACAGCTAGCAGTAACTACAATCGATATGTGGAGGTGTAAAACGTTATTAGGTCGTCAACGTCCGAAAATTCTAAAAACGATTGACCTACGTAAAAGTCGCAATGTAACTCAGCATTGAGATTAAATAATGGGGGGTGAACTACTCTTCGGAGCTACTTAAATAAATTACCTCCTCTGAGCGCTTTTCCCTGATTAAATTTTAAAAAGTGTAAAATATCCTGAATATTGCAGTCTAATGGCTATAGCTGATTCATAATGTAAAAGTGAAGACCTAGAAAGTTATGCAATCGGCGATTTAATCGGCGTTTAGGATATAATCCTGTTCCATGAATTGTTAATTGTTACATAGCTAAATGAATTAAATTAATGTTGTGTAATTTCATGCGAGTACTTGCAAAGGCTTTAGCTACAGAGTGTACTAATGCTGCAAATTTTACCTACTGTCCTAATTTCGTTATAATGATGCACCAAGAAAGTTGCTATGTTAAGGAGTTCGAAAAATAGGAAGTTTTTTCCGTTTGTGACTTTCCAATGCTAAGAAAGTGGATATTTAACTAAATTATTTCATTTTAACCAATGGAGAAAGTAATAACCTTTAGTTTCATGTGCAAATGACTGAAATAGCTACTCCATCTTTTGAGATATTACGCTTCAAACTATACTCTGTTAATGCTCCAACTTTGTCTTTTTTATCGTGGAATTCATCATGAAAGAAATCATTTCGCATTTTGCGACGCATGCTCGGTTGAGCTCTTTATTTTTAACTGTGTACTGACGGAAAGGCTTGAGAGAGAAAGAGAGAGAGACGGATTTTGCTCGCTAAAACGTATAAAGTGCCGATGTTCAACCGGAAACGTGTCTTGAAAGTAATAACCTAGATTTTGATCGCATGTAAAAACTGTTTTGCGTTAATTCAGAAAACAAAGTCTAAAACATCACCTTCGCCTTTCATCCTGCTTGAATAAAGTGACCGTTCCGCCGTTGGTTCTTGATTTTACGCTTTTCCCGCATAAATTACGACGATCAAGGCCCAATCCCACGTCTCCCGACTCTCAGCCTCTGTCAATCCCACCCGATTTTATCGAGATCAGTCGTCAGGAATGGGTCTAAGAAAGAGAGGAGGGAGCTCTCACGAAAAATCTTTTGAGGCCACTCTTCGTCAACGGAGGGTTGAGAGCGAAGTCTGTAATGTATAGCGACACTCATGAAAATATTTGGGGCCGATGTCAATACACCGCACCGTTTTAAATATCTTAGCCTGCGGAGTAGAGGAGGGAAGGACCATATAGTGAAAAGAGGAGCCAGATGGATTGGGCACATTCTGAGGCACAATGAGATTGTGAGGAATGTAAGTGAAGGAAAATCAGAATGAAAAGTCTCGAGAGGAAAAATATATTGACTATAACTAAAGATGAAAGTACATAAGAATAACTACCAGGTAGAAAGGGAATTAGCATTAGATAGATAAGGATGGAGGGCTGCTGTCAACCAACTTCTAGATTGAACGATCAATGATGATGAGCTTGTAGCAAAAGTGGATTCTACTTAATTTCTTTTTCTTGTACCGGGGAGACCCGACCGGCTGATGGGCTGAGCATGTCAAATGTAAAAGAACTATGTGGATTTTTGTGGCCTTGGTAGTTTAAATGTTATAGAACAAATTAAATTAAGAGAAAACTGCACGTTGTTCGGTATTTATTCGGAACAGGAAAGCGAGGTTCACCTGGTAAGAGGGCACCAACTAGAGCAGGTTAACCAATTTAATTACCTGGGTAGTGCGCTGTGGTAAAACGGGCACAGGAATAGACATAATAGTGGGATATAAGTATTAGCAAAGAAGAATTTCACAAATACTAGAGAATTAAAAACGGGTGCCATGTGTGAGAATATTTAAAAAAAAATGGCAAAGAGCCTCATCTGGAGTGTAGCACTTTATGGTGCAGAAAAATGGACTGTGAGGAAAAAGGATGAGAATATGTTGCCAGCGTTTGAGATGTTGGTGTGGATTTGAGTAGAGAAAGTGCAATGGACGGGGAGGAAGACGAACGAGGAAGTTATCAGCATGAAGGGTTAGGAGAGGAAAGTGCATGAGGAAATAAAGAGAAGCTGGAATAGTTGGATAGAACGGGTAATGAGGGTCGAAGGGACGCTGAAGGCCGTGGTAGAGGGGAGGATGTTTGCTAAACGGGAAGAAACAGAATAGGCTCTATGAATAGGATGAAGAGAGGTAGAACGTATGCTACGACGAAGAAAGAAATTATGTGAGGAGACAAGGATCCTAGGTATTCCTACTTCCATCTGACATGCGTTTACCAGGATCACGTATAATAATCCATTATTGAATGGAGCGTCGTCTTGTTCACTCATGATAGTTTTATGCCATTATCTATTTCTATGTTTGTAGTGTGATATTTCCGCCTTAATTCAGGTATTTTCCAAGCGAAATTATCACTAATGGGTGATGTAAGATTCCGCAAATCGGTGTGATCTTACTTTATTTCAACCCATCGTCCTCTATCACCAGGATCGTTGCTGAAGTCTTCGCATTATCATAAAAGTTCTCAGTAGTTTCGGCCAGACTTGCTTTTTTATTAACTTAGTTTTTTCTTTTGGCCAACCACTCAAGTACTCGAATGCTTGGTCAATTAAAATTTTCAAATTTTATTTGAATCTCCAACTAAGTGACTCTCCCGACGTTATTGATCCTCCGTAAATTATTATACGGCAGCGAAACCTGGATATGTCACAATAAGCATAAGAGTAGGTTAAATGCCTTGGGAAAGGGGTGCCTGAGAAGTGTTGGCAGCAAAAGTAGGATGAATAGGGATAGGAATGAGTGAGTGATGAAAGAATGTGGGTTGGATACTCCAGTAATGGATATATATGTATGCAGTGTGCTTCGCTGGTTTGGCCATGTTGGCTTGGTATGAGAGTCGAATAGCGAAGAAGATCTATCGTAGTCAAGTGAATGGTGTGAGCGGAAGGGGTAGACCACGAAAGTCATGGGTGAATGTGGTGGAAGAGACTTTAAAGGGAAAGAAAATAAGAAGTAAAACAGGAGGGCGTCTGTGAAGCAATGCATGAGTGTAATAGATGCGAAAGAGGTGTGCAAGGACAGAGCATTATGAAGGATATCATTAAAAGAGAGACAGTTTCTTAGGCCTTACAGCAATAAATAAGTACTTTCACATTTCCTACCCCGAAAGGGAATAGCGTGATGGGCATGCGCTTGGTGGCCCGCGAATAATGATGTGCCCATTAAAATGCCACAGGGATAAGTCTTCCTCACAAGCTCTTCGTTTTCGTTCTGCACATCTTCCGCAAGTGAGAAAATTGAGGGCAGCCAACCAGCAGAGATTTTTTTTAACACGCCGAAACGAGTTACCCGCTGGGAGCCGTGGTGGCTCCGCGAAGAAGATCGGGAATGAATCTGAGGATTTGTTATGGTGTGCTTGACGGGAAAGTTGATTCACATAATTTCATGGGTATACCGTCTGGGTCTGGCGACTCCAAAAAGTGATTCATGAAACAATGCAAAGTGAAATTTCCTTTCCTTTGTTATCGGAGACGCGGAACCCGCGTTCCCATAATTAATATCAATAATCATAACCTTCTAGTAATAAAACCAAACCTAAATACTCGACGCTTGCCATTTTTCTCATTGGAATTACCTCTTATAAAAGAGCAGTGGAAACAAACCTTTAACCCTCTCCGTTCCCTGCACCGACGACAGATGCAGCTGCCGAAATGTTGGGCTCCCCTCCGCCCAACACATCCACCCTTCTGTCTACGCCACATTCTTTCCTTTGCCTCCCCCACGCTTTTATTCCCTCTAGGACAGGCCTTCACCTCCCTTATCTATCCCTTGTGCCCCTCTGTGCACACAGATATCGTTACGGATCCATCAGTGGCCGTTGCACCACGACAAACAACTATGAAACGTTCGACAGAGATAAGAGAAAGGTGAAAGAGAGTCGAGATGGGAAAAACGCGCGGATGTTTCAAAGCGTCTTTAAAAAAAAGTTTCAATACGAAATACTCTTTCACTTTTTTCCTTTTGGAGAGAGTAGAATGCGTATTGACGCACGAAAGTGGAGTATATTTTATTGCGCAAAATGATCAGCCTATCATGGCTATTGTCCGTACATTTTATGAATAACTAGTTGAAAATCCTGTTGAAACAGGCTAAAAAATTGGTGAAATAGCCAAAAGTAATATATAAATATAAATTAATGTTTTATTTTTTATGAAAACAGTGTACGGTATTATGGTAAGCAATAAATAATAGATACCTAAGTGTTATTATCCCTTGGATGTTGATGTGAATGAGCAGAGTCCGTAAGGAATAATTAATCAATCAAATAAATTTAATAAAAAATAATGTAAGGCATGACAGTCCTCAAAAGAATAACTCAAAAATCACACTGAGGGCGATGGCAGACTACGCCGTCGAAACGTTGGTGCAACACACCAATATCATCGGATGGCAACCCGAGAAATCTACATCACTCAAAAATCTCTTAGACATTTCGTTTGGATTATTTAAAATGTAGGTATTTATTTTTTAATGATACGTGTATATTTTTAAAATGCATACGCCCGCGCCATATGTCAGTTAATGAAGAACGTATTTGCGAGCTCGCTTGCCATCAATTGGCGTACATCTGAATCACTACGCCAAGCAACTGAATCATACGTACGTACGCGTAGCCTTTTGTATGGTAGATGCCAGTAGATGCAGTCCCTTTCTTGGAAATTATTTCCATTTTTCTAGAAAATCGTTAAGGCACCGCGAAAATTCCACTTCTGATACCTATGTTTTTGGCCCGTCAACGCACGATAGTGAAGCCTGTTTTTATGCGCAATATGATCCACCCAACATGGCTATCGGGCGCATTTTTCTATACAATTAATGAATAATGCAGTGTTTTTTGAAAAACCTTCCCATTTCGCATTTTCCTAGTTGAATCGTTACTACGACAATTTCACAACTGATACCTTTTGTTTTCGGCGTCGTAACAGCACAACTGATCCTTTCAATGTGGCTGATTTTGCATTTTTAATGACGTCGCGACGCCGGGATTCTCTCTGTCCTTCGTCTATTCCCCTCTAGCCCTTACCTCAGAAGCATATACTCCTGTCTCAAATTGGCGAAAATGGCCACAGCTGTCGGTTGCCTCCCCAAATAACCGATCAAACAATCACAAAGGCGTCATCGAAAAATTACTATCCAATGATGCAGTTCAGTACAATTGCCGCCTTTAGATTACTTCGCTATCCTTCGGAGATGAGTGAAGCTGAGTAGTTCTAAGATAATCTCCAACCTCTTCCCTGATGATTCTAGTATGACAATCACCTCACATTTGAAATTGGACTTGATGTGTATCATTTGCAATAACTAAAGTAATTTGAGTAAAACTCGACAGATAGATCCTTGTGGACTATATGTATTGTGCCAGATACAGTTTCTAACTATCCAAGGAATAATATAGTATTAAGAAAAGGACTCGAATTATACTTTTGCCATCGCTATAATGATTGGAGTAAAAGTCGACGAATGAAAATGGGAAACATATGCATTGCGCCAGAAGAAATCGTTTTATTATTAAGGAAGAAACACCAATACACATTTCATTGAAATTTTTAAAAACTGGTTTTAATGCCTTTTCCATTGAATGAAAAAATAACTTTTGTCCCGAAAGTAATGAAACGGTTTCCGGCTCAACTTTATGGAATTTCTTGATGCAGCACCAAGAAAAGAACTCCGTAACTTCGACAGATTTTTTTTACTACGACCAACTTTTGCTGAATAGTTGACATCATCACGTAAATTGTACAGAATATTTTTTTAATAGTCTAGTGTTATTAGGAGGGAGAGGGGGAAAGTTCCGAAAGTTTTGAACGCTTCGTTTTGCATTCCTTTTTTTACAAGGTACTCATTTCTATTCCCTTCCCCTTGTTCACTCTACGATGGACCTCCCGCTTCCTTATCTCTTCCCATGAGCCTCTGTGCACGAGGATATCATTACGGAACCATCGGTGGCCGCAGCACAAGAGCAAACAACAATGAGTCCTTCGACGAAGATAAGAGAAATAGAAATGTGGGAGGGGGAGAGAGAGAGGCGAGGATACCGAGCTTAAACCCTCGAATAAATACCACCCCAAAAAATAAAGAGTCAAAATGGAATGGGGGGGAGGAAAAATAAAGACGGCGGGCTGCATCGATAAGAAATGCAGATGAGAAGAGTGCATCATGGAGGGAGGAATTCAAAGGCAAGCAGCGGCCGCCCCTATGTTCTGAAGGGAGAATTAACGATTGGTTAGCCTCCCTGCAATCGCTGGTCCGATCAATTTTCGTCCCTAACAGAATCCAACGATGGTGTAAATATTAAATTGAATGCCCAGGGGATAGCGGCCCGTGTCTCTCATCCCTTCCTTTGCTCAAAAGAATGCGTGCTCCTAGTCACAGAGACGTGTTTTTGTTTCTATGTTGAAGACGATTAAGGTCTGCACTGAAGCACTGCAAGTCATGTTTGTTTCCGTGTTGTACCAAACTTTAATCTGCTCCTGGCCTTTTAAAGCTATCACAGCGGATGAGATGTTTATCTGTGAAATGGAACTGTTGATCCGTCCGGGAGCATTATCACTAAACACGTGGGCGAGAATTTCTCAGTCGTTAGACGCCAAATGTCCTGTGGGGCGTTCGAACCTAATGGCGCTTGCAAGTGTTATTAATATTAAAACTACGTTCGTTTGTACGTAGGTACTTAACTAAACAGGCTATTCCACATCTGCTGCGTAAGGAGTTTTCCATTCTAAGTGTTGAAATTAGCGCAGAGCGGATCACGTCAGCGCATCTCAGCGCGCACGAACGACGATGAATTGAACCATGGTCGAACTTGAATCGTTCAGTAATCTGCCTGTAGATAGCACTCTCAAGGCTTACTATAGTCACGACCGAATGTTTTGAGTAAATCTATTGAATTCGTTCAAAATTCACTTAAAACTAAATACGTAGGCTTATTACCACAGAATAATTATTAACTTTTAGTTAACCATGTTTGACGTCTTTACTGAAAATCAACACAAAAACAGCATTCGCAGATACGATTACCGAAGTTCCTTTTTTGTCTTAAGGACATAAACTTTCTTCCCAATTTGTTTTGAAGCGTCCTGCCTTGTGTGCAAGCTCAAAAACGAATGGAAAACAAGTAATCTGTGATTTTTCTAAATGAGCAACGCACTAGAGGGAATGGAAAGTTCCCATTATCTAAGAAGATTCTTAAAAAGCATACGATGATTTTCATCGCCGCCAAATTACGGTGGCGAAGTTCGTGTAAATTTCCGTGAGAAAAAAATGCATAATAAGTGGATTTTTTCTCTTGGCGATAGGGTTGAATACTATTTTTTTAAACTTTTGTAAGGGAAAGTCCATGTCGAAAAGAAATGCTGAAAGTAAGTCGGTGGCAATGCGACAAATTACGTTATTTCAATAGAAATGGCGCTACAATTGGCTCTAATGACCGGACAAAAAATCTTCATTTAAAATGTCACGGGCGTATAATCTGAATATTTTTATCGTAATCTTGTTTCCTATTAGCTAGGTCCTTTTATTTTCAGTGAAAGTAATACTTTTTAAACCGCTCCAGCGGAATGTAGAATTTAGTATTGTTTTGACTCAGCGAGTCACGTTGGAACCTCCTTAAGATGCGCGGAATAACGGCTTGGGTAGGAAAATCAGATACTTCACTGCTCGTCTCTGAAGACCGAAATCATTACGATTTACCATCAGTTACCTCGGTAATTAATTTTATCGAAACTTAACAAGCTCAGGAACTGAAATTAAAAGCTAATTGCAAATTAAATTTATTGGCCTCTGTTCTTTATATCCTATTTCTTGAGACTGAAAACTTGTCGAGGCACAAAAACTGGATTTGAAACTTTAATTTAACTTGAAATTGTTGTCCCTATGGCGCCTCCTTTCCATGTCAGTTTTGACACTGTATAGATTATTCTTTGAATTATCACTATTAGCTTTCCGAGTAATGTTCACAGACAGCTAAAGTTGTATTTCACAATATAGTGTCTAGCGAGGAACTATTTCTAAGACTAGTGTTATATCTTATACCAGGCGAGATTCAAGCCTTTGAGCCGCGAAGCCGACGCACAACTGACGTGACCATGGCATCCCGCGTTTATCTTATGATTTAAAGAAATTAATTTATGAAAAATATAAGTGCAGATTCATGAAGAAGCTGGTGGAAATGATCCATATGTAATTACAAATTTAAGGGGTTGGGATAAGATATTTTGTGCCATAATCAATTGTGTTCTTATGCTTGTCAAAATATAATTTGAAACATTATGTAATCATCTTTCAATTTCTCTCCGGTTTGAAATCGTCCATTCTTTGGCTCAAAGGCTTAGATAGCTTAGCTTACCTATACGCTTAAATAGCTTTTAAGAGCATAATTTATGGATTTTCCATAATTAATAGAAAAGGTATCTCAAAAATTTCCTAAATGCTGCTAGACACTGCCTCACCCCAACTCCATAAATTAGCTATTATTAGTAATTTACACCTGGAAAATATTTTTTTTCGTCTGTTTAGGATGCATTTTATTATTTTCAACTTCTAGAAACTGATAGCATGCATCGTAACTGCTGGGATATAGAAGTAAAAAGAAATGGATTTTGGGAAAACTGCTATTTCTATAATTCATTTAATTTATCGTTTAATTTCATTTAATCGTTAGTTGTCTGACTTTTTTTCTTAATCGCTAACGTTTGTATTATTGATTATAATTCTGTATTTTTACGAAATATAAGCATTCTACTTTGGCATCCAGTGTCAAATTTGAAGGAAAATGACCATGAAATACGCTGCTGTATGTCGTACTTTGGACGGATTTTAAGCTGGGCATAAATGATCGGAAATTCCTTTTACTGGAAAGATTACCCGCGCTTTAAAACTATTGTCATGCAAAAGGTGGGATTCCAACCTTAACGTTATACATTCGGAACCACTACTGAGATGTTTACTTCCTTTTCAAGCTTTTAAAACTCTTGCATTCAGCCGCGTGCACCTACACCATTCCGTAGGCACACATTTCTCGGACGGTCCGCTCCAAAACCATTTGTATGTGGGAATTAACACGTCCCAAAGCTTTCCCAACGCCCACACGTTTTAGCAGCGGGCTATAGGGTAGGCTATGGGGATGAGAGAAGATCCCTTTGTTGAACGGAGAGACTGTACCCTAGGAAATAAATGGAGACCCATTATTGTCCAGACCCACTGTGGATGGCCACACTAAAAGGACCACACATTCGGTGCGCTTGTGTGTATACTGCGGGTTTCGGAAGTCGCTCTCTCATGCTGTCCACCCGATCGAAAACCTTTTAGAGTTGCCTGGCGAAATATTCATGCACTTATTTATTTCCCCCCACCCGTGCCCGAACCTTTTGGCAGAAAAGGTTTTTGGCCAAAGGCCAGGTGAACTCTGAGATGGCCAATACCTTCTTCTCCCTCTCCGAATATCCCGATGCAATAAATTAGCATTCAATTTCACCGCTCGACAAGGTTAACATTCTATTTACGAGAGCTGAGGCGAGACTTGAAAAAAAATAATAAAATAATAACGTCAGGGGTTTTTCTTTCCAGAGGTTCAAGGCTAGAGGGACCTCCCCTCCATTCTCCACCTGCTAATGAAGGAGTGACTTTGAGTCTTCCATAGGTCCCGGGCTATCGAGAAGTAGTCGTTCCCTTACTTCACAGACCTTAGCCCTGAAATATCATCTGCTTGTGTTTCATAATAAAATAGGCAAGGAGGTCGTCTGAGATGGGTGTTTTATCGTCGTGAGTCTTGAGTGTTATGCGATATCATACTCACCGCTAAAGTTCACGTCCCCTCCTAAACTTTGTGACAGTAAAACATTTTTACGGCCTAAGTTTTGTGTGTTAGAGTCCTCTGGATTCTCATGTGTTTTAAAATATTTTTGCCACCGATCTCATTGTTCACCATCCTTCTTATTAGTTTTACAATTTAAAAAAGAATAATCTGATTCGGTGATAGTGTATAATATACTTTTAGTAATTAATCAGATGATTGGTTTCTATCTTAGTTTTACCATAAATAGTGTTCGAAACAAGAAGTACACGTACCATTTAAAATCACAGTTGAATGATTTTGTGTCTTTCCTTGCGTAAAAAGAAAAATTTACTAATTCAATAATTAATGACGTAAATTCAAGTACTTTTGCCTTTTTTTTGTTTTTCCTTCAATTTCTTAGAATTTGAAAATCCTCTGACTTGTATTTTTCTAGGCAATATATTTCAGGGTCTTTTAGGCTATTTCATTACCTGTTTGAAACTAATAAGAGAAAATTTAACATCTCTTACTGGACACATTTGAATAATAGATTTAAGTGTTAAAATATACCTTTATTAGTGAATTGAAAAAGTGTTGACAAAATATGTTTTACGTGGCAATAATTTTGATTGAGCCATTTTTTCTTTCCGTATTATAAGTATATTTTCGAACTATAATGTCTTTTCCTCTTAGGTTTTACTTTTTACTAATTTTTCTTTCCATCCTTCTCATAGAGGCGAGTGTTCCTCTCGAGTACTGTGACTGCAGGTTCCTCCTTGCCACCAAGATGTTGAGGACAGAAAATGACGAATACTTCGGAATTTCTTTGGTGAGCTCTCGACTCCATATCTTGCATCCAGTATCGAAAGTTGTGATCGTATCGTAGTAATAAGTGGTACTTAAGTGGTAAGAATCAAGGCAGGGATGGGCTATAAGAGCTTTCACAGAATGCCATGGTTTCCCTAATAATAAATGGAACTTTCCATTCGTTTCCTTGCGCTTCTCACTTCATAACAACAGCGAACTTGCCTTCTATTTATTTTAGACCCTTCCAAAACAGATCGGGAGCAGAGTTGATGCGCGCTAGACAACAGAAGAACGTCGATAATCGCTTCCGCAGTAGTTCTTTCGTGTTGATTTTACGTATGTAAAGAGGTCAAACATTGACGATGAAAAGTTTTTCATTACACTATGGTAAAAACCCTAAGTTGTTGAACACTTATTTTGAAAGAATTCGATAACTATACGCAAAACATTCGGCCATGACTGTTGTGCACCCGCTGAATGCTACACACCGGTAGCTTACCGAACGTATCCAGAGCCAGTTGAAAGGAACGATAAGCCAGAGCTTATCGTTCCTTTCAACGTCGTTCGTGTGCGCTGAAGTGTGCTGATGTTTTCCGATCCGCGCCGACGTATGAGCCTTGAACGGTAAGCTCCCAAAACTATGTTTCAACTCTTCTGCAAGAAGCATTGGGCTGGTATGATTAAGAGTACTGGCTCCCCATCCCAAGGGCTCGGACTCGAGTGCCTGAAGTGTCGGAGATTTTTATAGGAAATCTCTATTACCCGAGTGCTATGTAGAGAACATTTCAAATTTGGTAAAAATACTTTGTTCATTGGATTTAAAACTTTCAACTGTGGTCCCTTTGGCACCTTTCATTAAGAGAATACTGTTGCCGACGCCGAGTTTCTCTTCACCCTTCCCCGAATAATCCTCCCTGACAAACGTGCCTACAGATTTTCCTAAATGCCGCAAATGGCCTCATTGGTTGGTCACATACCCATATAACCAACCATTCTTCTGTTAGGCATGTTTTTACCTGCAATTTGTAAAGATATTAATTAAAATTTATTGCTGCTAACGTAGATGTTAACTTCTGCCTGGAAAATCTAGGCAGATGCCTAGGGCCCCAAACCTTGGAAGGGGGCCCCGTCTAGGGGAAAAAAATAGTACATATTGAGGACACAGAACGTGAAAAATAATGTATATATTTTCGAAAGGAATAGAAAATTATTGATATTATTTATTTTTTTAGGAAGTTCGTCGCTTGGCAGTGTATTCTAGTAATTGTATATTTAATAATTTTATTATGTATATATACTATAGCTGGTACTTATCTACTTAATTTTTAAGTCTGATTGTCAACTTTCTTTAGTAAGAGTACGTGAAATAATTTTATTTAAATAGTATATACTTGGTTAAATTACCAAAGGGGCAGCCCCGACTGTTAAATACCCAGGGGCCCTGGGTCACCATGTCCTGTCCTGAGTTTACGCCGACGATGAATACTTGATCTTGGGAAAGAAAACTCCCATTACTTTATTTTGAGAGTTTACGTGAACACGCCATCCGAATGTAAGATCATGAAATGAAATTTCCAGCCGGAGAAAAAAAAATAGATGCTTTCTTGGTTGGCGGCTCTTTTTAGCATCGTTTTCTTTCATGAGGAAGGAGAGTTGAGATACAGCATGACTCCGAACGGGTTCCTTTGAGACTCGTTTAGGTCGTGTCAAACTATTTTTTTATGCTTAATAATTTCAATTTACGATATTGCGGTGGACGTTCATGGAGATGAAAGCGGAGTATAACCTCAGGAAGTCGCCCCAATTAGTAAATTCGTCGAAAAATATGTATATGATCCTGATATTTGTAACGTGTACTCCGAGACAGGACATTTAATGGCAGCCAAGTAGTCATCAATTGCTCCCAATCTCCAAGCAAAGGCTATATTTCCTCCCCGGAAGGATGTGCATAAACAAAACGGAGTTCACAGTATGGGTGAAAGGAAAAGTAACCCCGGGAAGAATACTTACTATAAAGTATGCATTACTGGTAGGCATTTGCATTAATGAGGAAAACTTAAGTGTTAAAGTATAAAACATATCCCCATAAGTTCTAAATCGTTTATAGCATTCCAGAATTGTTCTCTAAACATTTCCCATCATATATACTTGTTTTATAAGAGATATGAGACCGAGCAACGGCCGGCCACGAAGGATATATCGTTTCTCTCTCAGTCACTGAAGATACTAATCGTTGGCCTTGGCTCGGATTTAGAGGGGCAATCCTCTAATTCGCCCGTATGTTGCCTCCATCTGCAGGAAGCCAAAAGTGATTGAGAAATGGATTTAGCCATCGAAGCAAGTTAAATTAAAGTAAATACTACCACGGTAGGAAGATGTTGCTCAGGTTTAAGGCCCAAAGTACAGAGTATACACAGAGAGGCCAAAAGCGACAATGGCTGCGATGTTTTTATGAAAGCCGCTATGTTCTTAGCGAGTTCCATCCCGGCCAGTCGATAGTTAAGTAGTGGAGAACAAGGAGAGAAATGAATCTTTGAAGGTAGAAATGATAACTCGGAAGTAATTTCCAATTTGAGCACCATGTCTCATTTTAATGTGAGTTTGATCCAAAAGTTATGGACTCAAACACGTTCAGCGAAGTAAAAGTACACGTAATACGCTTAGAGCTTGATTAGGTGCTTTGATATGGCCTGATGGAATACTTTTGCAATATTTTCTTCATGTATGCCTCGCGTGAACAAGTTAAAGGTAAGAAAATTGTGCATCCCCTTTAAAAATTCTTCTTCTTCATTCAATGTAGTAGGAAGATTGCCTGTTCTTTCTTCTATCCATTGGCCCTTCATTTTTGTTCGAGGGTAAAGTTATCACACCATCATTTTTTGGTCTCACTATACTTCTTTTTCACAACGGTAACTTATCACGTGCTACTTTTACTATTCTTTGTTCACCAATGTAATTTATGTGTTTATTACAATCGTGCTGTATTTTTAAGGTTAATGTTTTCTACTCAGCAATTTTTCTTATATTTTCATTTTTAAATTCTCATTGACTCAACCTTGCAAATTTAAAAATTGTTAAGTTTGCGGACTTTCTCGTAATTAGTAATTGCCTCATTTCCTTGCCCAATGATCATAGCTTTTAGTTTTATCTGAACCCCGTCCCTCTTCTCGTCCCAATTCAAGGTCGAACCTCACACGTTCTCCTGGCCGCTACGCGAGGACCAAAAAACAGTCAGGAGCAGGATTAACGAATAAATCTGAAATTAGGAAAGTGCAATATTGACTAACATGCTCACAAACTGTAAACGGGTTAAGGTACTACTACAGTTCAGTATTTATAATTACTAGTGATATTAATATTAAGATATGTAAATGGTTGCTACGATAATTTCATTGGTGTTTCAATCCTACTGCAATTACTCTAATGGGAATCGCTATTAGACCGTCGATGAAAATTTAGACTGAATCTTTTAAGCAGATTTCAAGCCGATCTATTTGATGTTGATACCTAAAAATTTACAAAACCCAGCATAATACGGTAGGTTATATCATGAGAATAAAATGAAAAAAATAGACTGCAGAACGGACAGGTTTAGAATTTCTCATTTTCCGCGAAGGACAAGAGACCGTAATAGCTGCCACTAAGACTTTACATTTAGGTTTGTCGAACCTGCTACGTAGTACTAACAGCACGTCTCGCATGCTTCCTTAAAAGCTCTTCTATCTCTGTTCATTTATGTAGTTGCAAAATTCATTAGACATGGTGTCCGCTGACCTGGAAAACCGGGAAAGTCATGGAATTTTGTCTACATGGAAAAGTCCTGGAAAATTCGGGGCATTTCGTGAAAAATTGTTTTCTTTAACATTGAGAGCATATTGTGTAGTGCGTTTTGATGAAATTTCATGACCTGTGACTGGTATTCGCAGGTTTTTGCTAATACGTTTATAATAATAAGTCGGCGTTATTGAGGAAATATTGAGATTATAAAATCCCCTTCTGCCATCTAACCCATAGCCCCTCATAGTCGTAGTTTCATTAAATTTTGTAGGATATATTTAGCTGTGCATATTGGTGAACACTTGACGAATTAATACCCTAATTCATGTTCCAAAGTAAACATTCATGTTCATGAGATAATTTAAGCGGGATAAGGTGATAGCAGTAAACTTGACAGTGGCAGGATTCACTTCGTAGAAGTTCATTTTGTTAGTACTCATGATAAATGGAAACACTTAGTAGTTTTATATAAAAGTGTTTATTGTACGACGCGTTTCACCAATTTACGGCATCATCAGGTACAACTTTCTGTACCTGACGATGTCTTAAATCGGCGAAACGCATCATACAATAAAATATTTTGTGGAAAAGTACAAAGTATTTTCTTTAATCATGAGTAATAACGTGATAGTAGTAATGAAAAGTTATTAAAAACAAGTACAAAGTCTTATCTACATTGCGAAATTCTTGGTTGCCCCTACCGGCGAATTATTTTTCGACATCTTCCATATCTCAGGCGTCTGAGCGCCTTGAACTCGGTGTCGGAACGGTGTTTATACCTCCTTTGAAAGACGTCATTAAACTGGTTTAGCAGAAAAAGAACGAACACGGTTTTGGGTTTTTTTATGGGTGTTTCGTGGCTCGCCATTCACCAGCCACAGGATTTTATATTTGTCGCTCTGGTCGCGTCGGTTGGCGGGGCACGGTAAGCCACAAGGGGTACGCGCTCTGGATTCCACAGGTGCAAACAGATCTTGGAATGGAAGCACGCCTCTATAGTCTCGAGCCAGTCCCCACGGTCGAAATGTTTTGTCATAAAATTTGGCTTAGCGGGTTTGAGTACTATGTCGAAGGCAGAGTTTGAAAAAAATGGTAATTTCCATGCACGAATTTGATTGACTCAGGTAGTGTTAGCGATTTCGAGCATTGCCAGGTTCGCAACTTCGAAGATAAATAAATTCGAAGTGGCTCAACAAAAATCTAGTGTATCTCCCTTTAACCCTTGAAACTGCCTGCAATTTAGCATTAGTTGATAAATGATGCGTTTGAATTCCGAAATTAATTGTTTAAACAATATTGTCATAATTCTTTCGGCTAGTTTTTCAGACCTGAGAAACCCAATAGGTTGAAAAAGGCTCATGTTAATTACATGCAACATTTTAAAGTCGTCAGGCAGTTACTACCTTCTTCACACATAAATACCAATATGAAATTTTATCTGGAGATATTCATTTTTTGTGTGGACACGATCGCTGATGACACCTCCTACTCTCGAGCATCTGATATTTCTCTTGGACGTATTGTTGTTTTTGTGTTTCCTCCCTGGTGAAAATGGAAACTTCATCAAATCGGATTACGCAGCGGACGGAACGGTCAGTGAAGCGGAAGCAAAGCGAAAAAGGAGCGGAGAGGAAACGGTAAAAAAAACGTAAATTGCGAGGAGGAAGCGGAAGAAAGCCGCAAGGAAACGGAGAAAGAACCGTATTGAAACGGAGAAAGAACCCTAAGGAAGCGGAGAATAAACCGTATGGAAGCGGAGAATGAACCGTATGGTAGCGGAAAATCTACCGAATGAAAGCTGTCACTAAGCGGAAAATGAACCGTATGTATTGTAACAGTGTTTCTCCGTCGTATCGTAGTTAACATTCATCATATAATTGATTCTAGCATTCATCGTTGCACAGTGTTTGTTTTCCGCTTATAAAAATTTAAATTATGTATAGTTTTTTACTAATCCTTAAGAATTTGCTACAGAGGTTTAAGCACATCTTCATTTATTCTTATGTTAGGTAAGATTAATATTTATTAAAAGTAATAATATATGAGCCTCTCACGCTCTCTTCCCATATGACTAATGTAAAATACTCGCAGTTTTAATGCCCGTATTTCTGCTAAGCTGGCGTGATAAAATTACTGCGGTGGTGTCTAACAATAAGATAAAGCAGGAGCTCCAAATTCATTTTTGATTAGGTACTTAAAGCTGCTGATATTTGGTAAAAATTTTTAGCCAAAATGCTAATACAACCTTAACTATGAGAGGGTGCCCAAACTGAATGAAGAAAAACCCATAGTTGTTGCATAGGATTATAGTAAGCATTTCAATGTGACGTGTGAAATACAAATTGGATGTAGACATATACCTCCCTTGAAGAGGCTTGAATGAAGAATACCCCTGCTAATATCTTGCTATAAGAGTCAAATTAATTATTTTATGGAAGATCTAATGGCCATACGTATTGATTCCCATTTAAACCCTGTGCTGTTCTTGCCAAGGAAATTGTAATTTCTGTTGTTGAAATGGTGAAAAAAATGGATTATTTTGAATCCAAAAAATTAATTTTCAGGCATAAACGATGCTTGCAGGAAAATATAATGAAATAATTTAAATCTTCATTTTTTTTGGTGAAAATGTCAATCTTAAACCTTAAAGTAAATTAAAAAATCAAAAATTGAAACCTCTGGCCGAATTCAGTGCTTTACTTATGGGAGTAAATTGTTGCTCGCGGTTTTTACTATGTTTCCGGAACAGGCACACAGACAGACTCGCGTGACTGATGAAACTCAGTAATTTCCATCCAGATAATTCTCACTTATGCTCGTTCATCGAGAAATGACGCTATTTAAAACTAGGAATCATTGAAAAGATGTCTGAAAAAACTTGGTTTGAAATTTTTAGGTAGTCATTTTCCTGTTATTTCCAATATTATTGAATTTGTACCCAGAGGAGGTGTATTTTATCGAGTTTTCTGAGTTAAGACACTTTTCTGTGTTGTAAACTTACACTTTTTCCCTGCTGAATATTTGTAAGAACTTGCGAGCTGGGTACAATAATATTACATGTGTAACATCTTTCAGTCGTGCTAAATCAGTGTTTCACTAATGTTAGTGCACGGTAAAAGTGTCAAGAAAAAGTGTGCTTTGGCATATCAAATTATATCATGTGATGATGATATCGGTTAATCTGGTGATTATGATAGTCTGATGATGATGTAGTATATCGAAACCCGGGTCGTAATTATTTTTTTTATGATCACAGTCTCATACTAGAGTACAACGAATGGTAAAGAATGCAAAATAATATTAGATTGAGAATTGACGTTGCAGTAGTAAAAGTAATAGCAGAGATGGGATCATATGCTCATTCCATGTGCTTTTTCCAGACATTCTCCCTAATCTCCTACTCTTCCCAATCTCTCCATGCTATACTGCTACATAGTAAATGCATTTGGCACTTCATTTTGGGAGGATTCATATTATACAAACGCTTCGATTATTTTATTCTTTAAAATTCTACGGGCACCTTCTTCTAGGGCCCGATTCTGATCTTCCACCAGTCATTGACTGGTGGAAAGTTCCACCATTCGTTCATTGAACGACTCTTGATCCGTTCAATGAACGGCTCAATTACCCCCTCTGGAGAGCCGAACGTCACAAACTTATGCCAATGTCCAACTTACCTCGAAAACGCGAACAAAACAATGTCTACCTTCCGCACGCTTACTTCCGTCGGAAAGTTTCCACCACGACACTAGCGCTGTTCCACCAAGTGGATGACGGGTGGAAGGGAAGATTGACTTTCCACCAGTCATTGAACGATGAACGATGTAGTGAACGTTTCTATGGTGGAAGGTGGAACATGATGACGTAGTGTCGGAAAGTCATGACGTTTTGGTGGAATTAATGACGTTTTGGTGGAAAAGTTGAACATCGGGAAAGCATCAGAATCAGGCCCCTAGTCATCTACTAGAATAATCACCGACTTGTATGTATATGTTTCAATAACCTTCACATATGAAATACACGTGAAACTGAATCTTCATTTGGCTGCAGACCCTTTTTTATTTGCAAAATTAAATTAGAAGCGGTTTTCTGCTGTCGGGAAAGGTGCCAATATAAATAAAATATTATAAATATTCTTATTATTTCAATCGAATTTTGTATTCCGGTCGAAATTCCCAAACGTAACGATTTTTCGCAATATTTTAGCGTTTTTGAGTAATCGTATGGGTTATTACAATCAATGTAAATGATAATATTCTTCCCGTTGATTCAACGGGTACCTTCAATAGTTTTTTATAAACACTGAAATCAATTTCCTCTGCCAGCTATAGCTCGTAACAATGAACACATAACTAACTCAAGAGAGTGGCAAAAAGTGTCTCGTTAAGAATCGGACATGTTCACTATGATGATTCTCAAGGCCGTTTTACATGAGACACTTTATTGCACAATCTGATGTATTTATTGATGTGCGTTAAAAATTGCGTCGTGTGAAGTGGTGAATTGCTAGAATGCATGTGCAAATGCATAAAAGAGAGATCGGAAAATAGCCCCTGCTTTAATTCCGAGCTTGCATTCTCGCAATGCGAAAAAGGATGCTACTTCAAAGTGTGCAATAAAGTGCCTCGTGTAAAACGGCCTTTACCTCAGTATATTGCAGCTTCTGGCAATATTTCATTTTTCTTGATTAGGAGAAACAAAATACTAAACGAATAGCCGATTTCTTCCAAACTTTTCTCCCAGACAAGACTTATTTGTAGTCCCTAGGTAAGAAATGTCGTGAGCTCACAGGCATGGAAGATGAATTTTTTTTATTTTCGTTCATGCCGTCGTATTTCCTCTGACCGCTATTTAACCATACTTTTTTCCGCTGTTAGTTTGTGGAATGATACCCCTAGAGTTTGACAGGAACTGCAGGAAGGAACAGGACGGTATGGAATCTTTATCGCAACAGTTGTAAAACATTCTGTGTGCACAATGTACCGCAAGGAGGAATTCGACCAATGCATCCCACGACACGCCATGCTTGTTATTGTCACGTGATTGTGTTAGGAATTCCCTCGACTCGTCCATTACACATCTTGTTATTCATTAAAAATGCTCAAATTCAACACATTGTATTGTGTATTTAAGAGCGAAAATCCCACAGAGATAAGCTTGTGTATGTGAAAGTGCATGAAAGTTTATGAAGTCACCGTGGCTAGCTGCCCTCAAAATTTGTGATACGAGTATATTCTTTATTGCAATTGTCTTTTCGTTTTAAGGAAAAAAGAAATACAGCGTTTAATGAATACTGAAAAATTTGCTGGAAAGCATTGGTAATTTTGATCTTGAAATCATAATGATATAGCAATGGTTGTAAGCACTGAAAACTTAACTGCTTGATCTTTGCCATAAGCATCTCACTCCCCTCTGAGTTCACTGTGTCATACCTCCGGCTCAGTTCGAGGGACTACCACAACGAAAGTGGGTACTCTTTTCTCGCCTCCTGCGCCCGAGGCACGTCGAGGTCAGGGCGTGCTTTATATTTTTCTTTTGGTGTCCCCTGACCAGCCACCCACGGAGGGCTTCGGTCAACATCTTTGCGGCGAACTTTTCGCCAGAATCCGGCCTACTCGGTGTAGGAGGTGGTCATTCTGCACAATGACCCGACTCGCCTGCCTCCCTGCGGTCTGGTCGCCGACACTTCTTACTCCCCCGCCCGCGGTGAACTGTCCGCTCCATCGGACACCTCCCTCCTCCAAGGTAGAAAAAGAGAGAAGTCAATTCCGGCTAGGTCCATACTATTCAGGTAGGTAGATGGAGAGAGACAACCGTCCACCATGTTCTGACTCCAAGTTCCCCATAACTTTGCATTCTTGTAAGCCAAGACAGGTGAGACTAAAGGGTATATACATAGGAAAGATGTGTATTTTAAAGTATTATTATTACGGTAATCTACCGGTTAGAGTATTTTGAAATGGAAGAGAGTAAAACTCTTTTACATTATTATAGGCACAAATCCCTATCTCCTTGCACCATTTCTTTCTTCAGCTCGGCATTCGTCCTACCCTCTCTTCATCCCGTCCGTAAAACCATAGAGTAAGGTGATAAAACCTATTCTACATATCTTTCTCTTCCTCACCTATCCAACATACTCCCCTCTATCTCAGCTTTTAGCATCCCCTCGTCTCTCAGTTCCTTTTCCATCCACCTAATCTGCCTCCTAATTTTTTCGAGAAATAACCTCTCCTCATCCACCACACCGTGCACTTCATCGTCCGTCTTTCTTTTTGTCCACCGCAATTTCTCCTCCACACCCACCTCTCAAACGCCTGAAGCCTATTCTCGTCCACTTTTCTCAGAGTCTATGTTTCTGAACCGTACAACATTACACTCCATTGCGGAATAATTATAATAACTTTGTTAATTAAATTCCACTGATTATTTATTAACACGATGCACGGTTTCAACACTTGGTGTCATCTTCGGGTGACCTTTTCCTCCAGCGTGCTATCCAAGTACTTTAACTGCTCTAGTTGCTCCCAATTTTACGACCAGCCTCGCTTTCTTTGTCCTGGAAAAGCACATAATCTCATTTTCTGTTGTTCTTCATTCCGTATTTCACGCACTGATTTTCTAATGCATGTATCAATATTTGTGGGACTGGATCTGGAGAATAATCTGGACCCTTTGATTAGCCACTAACCAATTTCTAACTTTCGCGAATCTAACCGACTTTACCAGCTGTCCTCCTTTTATTTCCATGACTCTCGTCTTATCTTATCACCTTCAAATTTATTTTTTTTCAGGACAACACGGACTGTGTACTTGTAGCATTTGTCTTCCGTTCATTGAATGCGGAGAGGTGACTTTCTTTCCACTTAGATTTTTTTCATGATCCCCTTTAACTTGTCAAGTTTATTTCGCATTAAGTGATTAGGTTCATTTAGGGCTATTTTTCCAACAATTCGGATTTAGCCCCCGTTTAGATCACTATATCCGTTTACCTTTATGTTGCACACGCTCTCCGAACGCTTCAAAGCGAGAAGTCAATTCCGAGACGTCCAAGCTCACCTTAACCGTATTGGTTAGTTCCTTTCCCATCTCAAGACGTCAACCGAGACACACCAGTCCTCTTACCTCAAACCCTGCTCTGACCCACGTCTCCCTTCATTACCTTTGACGTGAGAGGCCCCGCATTGTTCGTGAAAATGCATTGTGGTCACCTCCGGGACTGTTCTCCCAACTCATCTGCGGTGGTCACTCGTGAAGTTGAAAGTCTTGAGCGAGTCTGGTGAGTGACCGCTTGATGGACAGAGAAGTCCGCTGTAGCCGAGCCGAGAAAAGAAGAGATTTCGCCCTTGCCCGTTAAGCTAGTTTGAACGATATATCACTTAAAAAGGAATGGCCCAATGTCCAAATTATAATTATAAAGAAATAGATCTCACCTCTCCAAAGATGCCAAAATATTAGCCACTTACCTCACTACTTTTCGAGATATTTGACAAATAATAGATGCCATTTTCAATTGATTATGGTACGTCTATGCGCTCCAGAAGGATTTAATTTAAAAAACGAAGAAGTTCTCACGCATACATCGCGTTTGAAATTTAATGGTGTGTAATTCATGTTTTCTCAACTACTTTTTAAAAATAAGTTCATTATTCGCCGTAATAAGTAATGCACTACTTACCGACGAGCCTAATTGTGAAGTATTAGTAGCAGCTTATGGTCTTGAGTACGATACGATTTCTTCGGGGAGAATATCCTTGAATCTGAAAGATAATTTGTCAAACTGCATTCGTGCCAAAATCGGGGAACAATGTTTAAACATATTTTCATCAGGAAATAATTCAGTAAAAGAGACGTTAGATGTGGCAACATTGTTAAACTTCTTGTGGTAGCCGTGAGTTTTAGGGAGCCATTCATTTAATCTGTGGAACCTGAGTGCTACTTGTTGAGTTGAGAGTATTGCGAGCGTTTGGTGTGATTCGGAGTATTTTAACATCCGTGATTGCGAGTCAATTTTTGGCTTATTTCCTTCTATTAATTAATGAAAAGAGCAAGAAGATTGTGATCGTCCTAAAATCTGAATTGGAGTAAAGCTTGAAAGCGGGAAATTAGGGCGAAACCAATATTAACAAATTCTCTATTTTCTGTCATAGGAAATTAAGTGCGATTTTTGCAAAGCGATCCTATCATTTGAGAGCATTGAGAAGGAACCGCGGCGTGGATTAGCATCAATTTTAGCTCTGAACTTGAATGTGCGTCGGTAATCCATGGTCGCCCTAGTTAATCCTCGGCTGGATGCCGATACAGCCGATGTTTATATGCGGCCGAGTGCCACCATCTGTGAATTAGTTTACTAGGTAGGAAAAGCCGAGAGGATGGGCGAGTATGATGAGCACGAACATTAAATTTTAAGAGAAATTTTATCCCCTAGATGGAAAATGTTTTGACGATAGTCTATGCCAAAATTTCTTATTTTCTTTTGTAAAAAGTTATGAGACATGCATACTTCTTCCCTTATTATTATTCACCCCTTGATGATAATATTACATTCTACCTAATCATGCAGTCGTGGGAAGATTCGATGACGTTTCGATGCTTTGGCATATTTTTTATCTCTGAGGGAGCCTGTGTTAAATTAATTAATTACATCTCTGAGCCCTTGTCTAGTCATCAAGAGGGGTGAGCTGTGAACCAGCGTGAGGTAAGCCATGTTAATTAAATGGTTGGGAAACAAATATGTTAGGCTAAGTGACATGCACAATATATATTTGCTTTCTGGCAATTAATTTCGTTACTCGAATACATTTTCCGAGCGATGATTAAATATGATCAACGATATTAGCCTTCTGATAATAAATCACAGACTTCGTTAAAACTGGTCTTCCTACTCCAATAAAGATTAAAATGTCAGACTTTATCACTCGTGTTCTGTCTTCCGGAGGTTTCCAACTTCGTATAATTTTCAGGGCCATATCATTATAGGAGTTTATTTGGATGAAAAGCAAGAGTTGTACTGGGTGGATGTTGGCTATGTATTTACAGACGAAAATTAGTGCCTGTTCAAACCCTGAGGGTTTTACTTCTCCTTCACATTACCAGATCCAGATGAAACAATAAAAAAATTGCTGATGTAAAGTTTCCTACCAAATGCGTATGACTCAGAATCTTAATTGACTCGATTGGAACTATTATCATTCGTTGTCACCGAAAATTCATCTTCCGTTTATTTGCTATTCCCTTTTTTTTACTTCGTTTCAATTTTTTTTATTTTTTATTAATTTTCTATGGACATCAACGTAAAGTTAATACCCTCAAGTTGTGATGCTAACCACCTCAAGCGTGTGTCAGGGAGTGGTATCTTACCAGCCATGCACTAACCGTGAACAAACTATCATAATTTTATTCACTATTATACTGTTAAGTAACGTACGAATAAGGAAATTTCTCATGCAATACGGCTTCTTTCATTTTAATCATTCGAGAAGGACGCTGTACTTATGAATCACGTGGATCGTTAGTTTAAGTCCATTCATGCGAACATTCAAAACGATTACAAGATTACAGACTCCTAAAAAAATTAGTGAAATTCCATGCAGAAATTGAAACTGAAAAAATTATAAATCAGCGTAAAAAACGCTTAACATTTATAATAGTGGCGGTATTGATCATACTCGACGACTTCGTTTAAACACTATTTCTTCTTCCTATTAGGAAAGGCTTTGTGCTTTTCCAATCTAATTACTACATCAAAACACTGGTAGCGTCCAAAGGTTTTCTCATGCTATGCACTACTGCCACTATCATGATTTCATTTTTTTGTCGTTCATACTTTATATGGTTTATACATACCGATCGTGAAGCGTAAAATTTCTTTTTTCCAAACTTAATTTCGTCAGTATACCCTATACACAAACCATATATTGATTATTTATCCTCTTTCTAATATTTTTAGTCCTTGTTAATCTTCTTTTGGTGGGTGATTCTATTTGCATTGAACTTTTTTCAGCGGGTCAATTATACTGAGGAAGGAATTTCTTCGCTTCTTACGATTTGCTTCTATTTCTTCCATTTGAATCGTATTTTTCTGTTTTTCACTTTTTTCTCCTTTGTTAAGAGTATTGCTTAAAAAATAATTAGTTTTGAAATATCTACTCTTAAAAAAAATGGGAATAATTTTTTTGTCGAGAGCTGTAGCATTATTTGTCAGACAACACTTGGAATGACACTCAAATGTTCATTAAGTTGTGGAGCAAGTTTTTACTGCGAAGAACTAACGTTGTAAGGCACTATGGTCGGCAATTTATCGTACAGGGTTCTAAGTTCTTCAAAGTTGATATTTTTGTTGTTGAAGTTCTCCTCATTGATAAAACTAATCATACTAATATATAAAAATGTAATGGTGTATGTCTGTCTGTTGCTCAATTACGCGAAAACTACTGAACCGATTGAGCTGAAATTTAGCATGTGGTGACAAAATGTATATGGGATGAACATAGGCTATCTTAAAAAGCCCTAAGGGCCCCCGAAGGCCCCCCTGGTGGTCCCTGGCGGTCCATGCTAAGCATTGGGTTCGGTGCAGTGGTTTCATGTTTTGCTTTTTGAAAGTACTTTCACTTATAATAGAGGGCTGGGATTTTTTTTAACGGATGGCTGAATAAATTTTGTTTCTAATTATTTCAATCGATTTTCTTTTACGCTTCGATATTGTCTGAAAATCATGTTCATACTTGAAAAACTCTCACTTTTCTCTGAAATCAACAATAGCATATTTCCTTGACAACCAGAGATTTGATTCACGCCTCTTGCATTTAAGTTTTCATGCCGGCCCATGATAGCACTTAGAAAGAAAATCTGTATAAGAAGGGCCCAGAGTCCCAAGGGCCGCATGATTGATTGCTTCAAGGGGTTATCGATAAATTCAATGCATATTTACATGTATACTCTTCAATGTTTATTCTCAAAGAAGCTCTCATAGGGGCACTGCATGTATATGAGAGAACACTTACGTATTAAACGATACAAATAAAGGAATTAAACGTGCAAGAATATTTACGTGCAGCAAATAGTAATGGTAATAATGCCTCTGTTGCTACAACAAACAGCGTTGTTTATTATCGTTTAATACTCAGGTGTATTACACGTAGTGGAGCAATTTACCTCTCATTACGATTGCAAATTGGTTTTTTGACAAATTCCCAAATCATAAAGGTTACGAGTTATTTATAAATGTTAATAAGTGTTAAAAAGCAGTTAACTTACATTCACTCAATTATCGAGTTGCCTATTCAAGACTCTCACTTGCCGCTGTTTCTCCTCTCTTTGCACTTAAAAATATATCCATCAATTGGGCTAATAGAAAAAAGAATAAAATTTCGGAAAAAATCTTCTAAAGCAAGAGGAATGTCTTCTTTGCGAGATGATGAGTCCTTGCAATACAAACGACAAAGTTTAGACTTGGATGCTCAAAGACATGCCCACCTGCGATCTCATGAGCATCTCCCCGTGGTGTATCTCAGGTTACGCTAAGAACCGCACAAATTTCATCCTAACCCAACCTAAGGACGGGTAACCAGCTATAAATCTGATTCAAATATTGAGCCATTTGTTTCGAAACTTCAATCTGTTTTATGATGGCGGAAATTATAATTGCGTCACTACATGCTTCTTACCCGAAAGGAGAATGGAAATTCTGCGCAATGAAAGACATCCGTGCGTGAAAGTCGGCAAGTGCACTAAGAATCACGATAGATTTTTTATTTAGCAACCGAAACCAATAATTATGACTACCATTTATGCCGAAGGCGCAGTACGGGTGATGGAAGGTTTATAGACCAAATAAGCATGGCTGCTGCAAATGCTCATTTTGACGTTGTCAACCGCTGGATTGTACCCTACTCTCCTATAGTGGTTAAGATTATCAACGCACATATCAACGTTGAATTGCGCAACTCAATTGAGTCATTGAGTGCAAATATATTTATGTACACAAGGGAAGCGATCAAGCTGTTAATCACTCAGAAGACGACTCTAGAGAACCGGAGGGACGAGGTGACCATCTTTCAACCTAGGTTCTATTTAAGTACTGATGAGTCTGCGTGGCCCATTTTTTTGTTTCCCGTGCATGAAAGTGGACCAACGGTCACTCATCTCTCCGTGCTCCTGGAAAAGTCATAGTGTCTACTACAACGAAAATAACATACAAGATAGGTTACGAACTTCTCAAATGACCACGATGACAGTTTTTCTTCAGGCTTTGTAGTTTTATTATAAAATAAGTTCATGTTTTTCACACCCGTTGAATTTCAACGGGTACCTACCTTCCGCTAGTATTTTATATTAATTTCAAAATACTAAATTGTTTCGTTTCATCCGTCAGGCATTCTGCCTATCTCGATATCCATCAACCCTTGATTTTCAGGATTAAGAAAAGAGATAAGGTGGAGCCTTTTAGCTAAGCCTTAGGTAATTACATACTGCAATTTAAAACAATTATAGCATTGGAAAGAAGCTTAAGTAAATAACCTCGATATTGTAAATGTTTAGCATTTTCGTTAGATCTTTGCAGTTACATCTATAAATGTTTTTTTTATCTAACATCAAAATATTACCCTGAAGAATCTGAAACCACTATATGTAAATAATGTATTGAGACACCGGAAAAGGTTATTGTGAACAAAAGACTTGTCATTCATATATTTTTCATTTTTTCAATCCAAGCTTAACTATTTTGTTCAATTTCACCAGCCTATCTTGACACCCGATATTGCAGCTACATTATAAGAAAAAGGTACATCTACATAATACTCTGCAAGCCACCTCCAGAGTTTGTGGCAGGGGGTGCTTTTTCACCATCATATATTACACTATATCCTCCAAAATGTAATGAAACTACGACTTTTAATGTATTATCTACGAAACTACGACTTTTAATGCATTATCGAAAACCTGAAAATACCTGCCGCAGAAGGTGAGATTTCATCAGCATGCAGTAGACAATATGCTACTAGTGTTATAAAAACTATGAGTATTAATAAATAATAAATGTGGATAGGTACAACAGTTACATAGGAATCAAGCGAGACTTTCTACGTAACAGATTAAGAAGCAAGAAATAGCTAGAGCAAATCAAGTATTTTCTTACACTACTTATCGGCGAACATAATTGTATAGTATTAGTAGCAGATTATGGTCTTGAGCCGCGAAAAGAATGGCATTCAAAACCTGTCCGTTCTGCGGTATATTTATCTAATTTTATTATCATTATCTAATCTACCGTAGTTGTTGGGTTTCGTAAAATGATGTTTACGTTAGATCGGCTTGAAACTTGCTTGAAATATTCTGTATAAGTTTTATCCAACGCAACGGTCTGATAGGGATTCCTATAAAAATTGTTTCAGTAGAATTGGTACACTAGTGAAATTACCTTAACTTCCTTTTACATATCTTGCCGATCCTCGCTGCACGCTTCTAATTTTTTAGTAGGTCCTCTGCGGGCTTCCTATTCTCGCTAAGAGCCGTCAGTCATTCAATACCAAGATTGACTCCCTTCAGCCTTCCATTCCTTCTTGTTTTTATGCTTTTTTACAGCATAATACATCACAGGGTGCACGTAAATATAGGAAAAGATGTTTCCTGCATCCCCCTTGGAGGGCTGATGAAAGCGCTTAGACTAACGTCGTGATCATACCAAATAAAGGACACGTTTTTTTCTATTTGTACCCAGAATATGAATTAAATGGAATTAATGTCAATTTACAATGAAACCACCTTAAGGGGATGCACATAAATAGGGGAAAATATATTTTGCATGCATCTTCCTTTAGAGGACTGACGAAAGCTCTTAAAGCAACCAACTCATCGTCCGGCAAAAATATTATTCGTTGTGCGTGGACAGGGGTTCCTTGCCGCGCTTGTATCTCCTCAATTGATCTTCCATTTTGGCTTCGGGGTCGGAAGCAGTCAACGGGACAGTCCCGGGACTGTAACGAATCGGTGCTGGACGGCGGTCGCCGAACGGGTTTCCTCCGCACCTACAAATCCGCCGGGAGAAGAGCATAAATTTCCCCGCGACAAGAAGTTTCGGAGGCCGATTTTCTCTTCGGTCGTTTTCTTCGTGGTTTTTTTCTTGTTTTTGTTTTCATCGGAAGGAGCGGGAAATCGTCTTAGAACCACATCTAACCTCTCCATTTTTTTAGTACTCCCACTCCTCGAAATTAAGCGTGCGTTTTCGATCGGAAACTTGGAAAAAAATCTTCTATCATCTCGCGTCTCCACAAAAATTCAGGCTTTAGATATTTAAGAAAAAAAACCTCACCGCACCAGGGTGCCAACGCGCTTCTAACGTTCCGAAAGATGACCATATCAATAATTTTTGTGGTTGTTTTGCCTCCCGACTGAATTTACTGCCTCTTTCTCTTCTTCTCTCTCATCTTCGGCCCTCTTCCAAACATTTGCCGAATCAAATCGCACGTCTGGAATTGAATTATGTGCGCCCTTCACCCGAAGTATTCCACCTCAGTGGAGATCTTTATATTACAGAGCTTAGAACCGCTACCTTACCATGGCTTTCCACGTACGGGCATCGTAGTAGGTATGGCAAACCAATTGGTGATCAAGAGGTGGATTTCGTTTTATTGGCCTCCCAAGAGTTCCGGAGCGAGTGATGTAGCGTTCAGTTTGTAATGAATATGTCTTCCGGGGACTCTGCTGGCCCGAAACATTCGGCGATGGCTTATTTTTTTCTTGATCCGAAGGACTCGGGAATGGTATTTCCATTTAAGCCTCTGCTCCTCATTTGCATGAAGATGGACGTAGCAGTAATTAATTGTCATCTCTCAAATAATCAAGTGTTTGCACTACTTTACGCTTGATCTTATTCTATTATCGGTTTGAGGTTACGTGAACGGGAACACATATTTATCACTTTGCGCGGATAACGATTGCCTCTGTGGGCATCAATAGATATCTCATTCTGACGTAATCAATAAAGCATCATTATTTATCGTTCAATCCTAAGATTGGTTGTCTGCAGTCCTCCATCCTTTCCTATCTAAAGCTAGTTCCCTTACGCTCTGGTAGTTCTTCTTATGTAGGTACTTTCTTCTTTATTAGGTCTATGTATTTCTCCCTTGGCCTTCCTCTTGAAACTTTTCCCTCTATTTTTCCTTCAATTATAAATTAATATTATTCTTCACAAACCCATCGTGCCTCAGGGTGCGTCCAATCCGTTTCTTCTTTTCTGAAAAGTGTTCCATATTGTCCTTTCCTGTTCTACTCTTCTGTATACTTCTTAATTTCTGTGGTTAAGCACTCAATCAATGCAAGCAATCTATAAATTAATCACATTAAATAACTATAGCAGGATCACGTCTTTCCAATGCAGTAATTGGATTATACTCTGAGAAAATTATTGGCAACATACGACTGAGCGCGGTAAACTTACCATATTCTTCTATGTGTTTAAGTTTTTTTCTAGTTCTTCTGTCAGCAATAAACAAATACCCGTAAATGTTTCTGTCATTTGCTAAAAATGTTTGAGAATTATAAAATTTCCTCAAAGTATTTTCATCTAAATTCTTGAAGAGATAAGTTAAAACTTAGAGCTACTTAGAAAGAAGGTAGGCTATTGGATGCGTCGATATTAACAATCATTACACAAATCAACATTCATCATATTTACTGCATTATCTCATGATAAAATACAATATAATAAACGTATTCTAGCACTGCTGTGCACTTATGTGCCGTAGGAAATATCCTAGTTTTATCACTAACCGTAGAAACTAAGGTTGATATAAGATCTCTTAGAAATCCTTCCACTAAGATTCTTTGAATATCTCGTTCTTTCACTCCATTTAGATTTCTCAATGTTCATTGACACTTATGAATGACAGACGCTTGTTTATTTACTGTTAACCTACAAATGCACCTGTGGAGACATCAACCTGAAATTGTGTCCTAAGAGCTGGAGATCATTAAGTAAGCTTTACGGAAGAATTCATGCTGTGATCTCAGATTTGGCATTAGATATAACGGGTTTGGTCCTCATAACAAGCATGTTGGAATTCCTTAACATACCATATGCTTGACTCCACGTAAACTCCGGCTTAAAGAAGTTTTTCATTAAACTATTTTTAATTTTTTTATCATGCAATTGTATAATGCACGCATCCGATAATTTGTTGTGTACTAACAGATTCCATTTGGTGGCCAATTGAATACATATCAAGTTGATTTGATTATCCTCATGTTTGGAATGGAAAAAATATCTAAAACATAAATGCTAGGCATCTTTTTGCTTTTTCACCTGCTCTGTCATTCCAACCCTTTGCATCTCACTCAAGACGCTTCTTCACGCCTTGTCTTAGGGGTAGGTTTGCACTGGTAATTTACTTCCGCAAGTTTCTTCTGCAAGAGCATGCAGAGGATTTTGTTCTGTTGAAAAATTGTTCACGGGTCAGTGCAGAGCAGATTTGTTGCTGTTTACGCTGGCAGCAATAATGCAAGCGACTTGCCGAAGCTTTTAAAATTTCTGCAATCGGACTTTCAGTGCGATTTACACCTGAAATTCATGTCTTAAGTTGCTTGCTCCTAGTTATTTGCGCAATAAATTTGCCAGTGGAAACCCATATTTGAGGTTCGGTCTTATCCTGTCCAAACATCCGCTTCTCCATAAAGAAATTCTATTATTCCACTCTTCCCATCTCTGTAAAGCAAAAGCTCTGTCTCCTTACTTGTCACACCATCATTCCAACATTTTTCAGTCATGCGCTAAAATGTATTTTCGCCGTATTTATAATATTAATTTATAGTTGGTCCGACAAGATCTTACCTCCAAAGAATTGCTTGCTATACAATTATTCGGCCTCCCTACTCCTAAACTAAAGGGTCACCTCCGTCTTACTCCTCACCGATCTCGGTTTTGGACCGTTTCAGAAAAAGCTTTCCTCACTAGCCAGTTCAGGTAATTGGATGCAGTCATCGATTATTAAAGGATAGCTCATTTTTCTTCCTCTTCCCTTTTTATAGCGTGGGAAATTTCCCACGGATATCCAAAAGTCTCTACAAAACTCTGCCAGCACGCAGGCTTTGGAATACGGTCATGATATGTTAGTATGTATAAATAAAACTCGTGAGCATTAATCACTCTTTGCCTATTAATTCCCGTGTGAACTATTAATAAGAATTATTTGCTAGTTCTTTGTCGGTTTTAGGTATGCAAACCATATTTTTTCCCTGAGCATGTTTCCCCCTCAAGTGAAAATCGGGTATACCTGCTTCTCTTGATGATTCAGTATAGATATATATCGTACATACCCATCACACTATTCCCTTTCGGGGTAGGCAAAGTCAAATTTATTTATTACTAGCTGTGTAGGCTCGGCATGCGTTGCAATGCCTCTTTTTCTTTCTAAGTAGGCACACATATAGCAAAGCAGACATGTACAAAATAAATGAAGGACAATGATTTTTTTTTGTATTCGCAAAATAAAATACTCTATTTTGAAGTCCAAATTGATTTCCATACTTTTCGTGGCCTGGCCCACAAATCTTTTCTGGCTTCAAAATCGGTCCCTAAACGAACTTAAAACCTAGTTCAATAAATTCCTCGTACCTACACAGGAATTCGTAACGCAAAAATGTTGGCATGAGTTTCTATTCCATGCCTATGATTCGGTTTCCAAGTAAATTAAATTTTCTAATGGTGAATTAGCGCAAGCATTTTAGATTTTCGAGCTAAAAATCCAATTTTAGGAAAAAGCGAAGCGTGTACGAAAAATCGAATGCAAGAATTCAAAACCCTGTTCTTTAAGTGACCTAATGATAAGCATTTAAAATCCAAAAGCAAGCAAAGAGACCACTGCACCAAATCTTATCCCGCGTACAAAACAAATACGTTCCTTTTAACACCAAAATATGCCTCACTGATATGATTCTGGTGCACGCGATATTATGTCTCACTGATACGATTCTGATGCACGTGATTGAGCAACTCGTAAACGAACTGCTTCGTTGCTTGCTTACTGTTCCTCGCTTGTTTGAGAAGCTCGCGTGCCAACACTCATTTGTTGAAACTGTTCGCGCTACATCTATTGTACAATGTATTTAATAATTCAGAAACCTTCGAAGGTGCGCGCGCAACAACTCACCTAAGTTTCCCCGGCATGCGTTGCAATGCCTCTTTTTCTTTCTAAGTAGCCACACATATACAAAGCAGACACATTTACATGCACAAAATAAATGAAAGACAATGTATTTAATAAAAGTTGAAAAAATGTATTAAAGTGTTGTGGGATATAAATAATTTTGGTCTTACCGCCCTATGCTAAAATAAATAAATTTTTCGGCTGTCCCACTCGTGAGCATGTGAAAAGCATCGATATTCCATATTTAATTCACACACTTGAAACGATTGACCTTTTGCCTTGTTGATGGTCATTGAGAAAGCAAGGCGAACTGTAGTCGTTTCACTACAACTATCAAATTAGTCACTGAACCTGACCTTTAAATGCTGCTGGAGTATATTTCCATTCATGAAATCGCTATTAATTAATGGGTATTCACGCCTGGTTGCCAAGGAAATTTCTATTGTTGAAAAGGAAGAAAAAATGTTGAATTTCGAGATAAAAACGCAATAACAAAATTGGACAAAAACGAAGTGTGTAAGAAAATGGAATGAAAGAATTAAGTACTGCATTCTTTTATGAGTTCTATGATTAAAATTTCCGTCCAATATCATGAGTAAAAGTAATTTAAAAAAGCAATTAAAGATAAACCTGCACCGAATTCAATGATTTTCTTATGGGAGTAAACATTAACAATATTGGGGTAAAAACAACCCCAATAATTCCCATTTTTATGATTCAGAAACCTTTAAGGGCACGCGCACAACAACTCACCAAAGTAAGTTTCATCGCAATCGGATGAATGGTATTGGAGTGCATAAAAAATGAACTGACAAACATTATTTTTTAAAAATATAAGATTGTCGTTGGCCCTTGAAAACTGGCTCCTTTTTAATAATTTCCTCCATAATGCCCTATCCTTACAACCCACTTTCCCATCTTTATAGTCATGCGTTGCTTAAAACACGCTCTCCTATTTGGAGACTCCAAATATTCCTTTCCTTACCTGCCAGTTCAGGTAATTGTATGCAGTGTTCAATTATTGAAGAATTGCTCTTTTTTCTTCCTCTTACCTTTTAAAAAATGTGGAACATTTTCCTACTGGTGTCCAAAATCTCTACAAAATAATGCAGGCGCAGTCTTTTTACGACGGTCAGGATATGGTAATATGAATAAACCTGTTGAGTATTAATTACTCCCTTTCTTTTTAGATAATGGTAGTTAATAGATATTAGATCTAATCGGGAATTATTTGTAGTTATTTATCTAAACTGTTATTTTTCGTACCAAACAGTATGGGGTGTCCATTTTTTTGCGAAAAAAGGAAAATCAGGGATACTAGTTTCTTTTTGCTCTCTTTTTTATTTTCGGAAAATTTCAAGGGTTTTCTTTCAAATCCATGATTTATAATCTCATGTTTTGAACGGATCGTCCATAAATCTACCGATTACCTTACATAGGAGAAGAGTGGGGGGATATACTAAGGAAATGAATCTACATAAGAGCCCATGATTTTTAACTAAAGGCCGCATTCTCAGTCGCCCCTACATTATGGCAGCTGTAGGGACGGAGGAGCCCTGATATGATATTCTCAGTCGGTCCTACAACGAATTCTCGGGAGTGGTGGGGGTGGTTATGTTGTCTGACGTCCTGTAATGACGTAAACGATGAGATTTGCGTACGTAGCGCCATTTTTGCCCACTGATGGAGGTATCGGACCGAAATAGAGCTGACAATTGAAATTCGAATTGATATACGAAATCTCATCAGTAGGTTCGTTGACAGCATTAATTTCTCTCTAAACATTCATTTATCTGGCACAGAGTGGTCCCACAATAGCTCTAATAGATTTTAGCAAATAAAGCAAAAGTTACCTTGATGTTATTATGTATTACTATACGCTTTAAGAAAGTTAGTATATGTGAAAGGAAAATTGGTGCCGTCAACAGGTTCGCTGACGTCATTAATTTCCCTCTAAACATTCATTCATCAGGCACATAGTGGTGTCGCAATATTTCTAATAGTTTTTTTCTGCATTAAGCAAAAGATACCTAGTTGGTGGATACTGTTATACGCAATAATAAGGTACGTTCACGTGAGAGTTGAATAGGTGCCGTCAGCAGGTTCGTTGACAGCATTAATTTCCCTCTAAGCATTCATATATCGGGCAAAGAGTGGTGCCATAATAATTTTAATAGATTTAAGTAAATCAAGCAAAAGTTACCTTGATGTTATGTATTACCACAGTATTACTATACGCTTTAAGAAAAGTTAATTTATGTGAGAGGGGAATTGGTGCCGTCAACAGGTTCGTTGACGGCATTAATTTCCCTCTAAACATTCATTTATCGGGCACATAGTGGTATCGTTATATTTCTAATAGTGTTTTCTACATTAAGCAAAAAATACCTTGTTGGTGGATACTGCTATACGCAATAACAAAGTACATTTACGTGAAATAGGAATTGGTGCCGTCAACAGGTTCGTTCATAGTATGTATTTATTTTTCTTTCATTATTCAATTATTGGGCATAGAACGCTATGAGAAACTTTTTCCATGTTTTAATAAATCACGTTATGGTTTTCAAGAGCGTACCTAATGTCACACACGGAATAACAGAAAATATATAAGGGAGGCGACAAGGTGCAAGTACTCCGTATTGTTGACAGCATTTGATTTTCATAAAAAATTAACTTATTGGTACAAAGCAGTATCTCATACATTTTTGCTACGTTTTTATAAAGTACGTAATGATTTTTATGAGCTCAGTTCACATCATAGGTATTCTAACAACGATTATTTAATCGAGGTGTTCAGCAGACGGAATCTGGCAGCCATATTTATGTAGGGTGTAGCGGCTGTACTGTAGCCGTGCCCGGGGTACCCTACAGGCTACCCTACACAAGTAGGGGCCGCTCTTTTTAAAAATGGCCGCTCTGATGACGTATATAGGGTAGTTTACACTTGTTGATTACCTCAGTAGGGCAGGATGACGTATACAGGGTTGACGAGCCCTGCAGGGACGACTGAGAATACGGCCCTAAATGTTGAACGCTCCATACCTTGACACTAATTGGCACCAATTTTTGCATCGAGCTACTTCGAACGCATGTCGTTGCTAGCCTTTGAAGAAGCTACGATCCCTAGAGTAGCTCTCAAAATAAATTTTGTATTATTTCCAAAGTTTTCCGCTTGTAATTTTTGTGACGGCTTTATATTTTTTGCAACCGCGTCAACGCTCGTAAAATAATTTGTGTTAGCTAGAAAGATAAGTGCAAGAGGATTACTACATGATTACTGACTCTAAAACCTTGGTCCCTAAAATATTTGGTATGTACCTGTTTGTTTTTAGAATTGCACTCCGAACTTGCTTTTTCTTTCTCCTTGAAAATCAAACGCAGTGCCTATAAAAGGAGGATACGAAAATGACTCCACAATTTTCTGCTGTAACCAGTTCAGTTGACTGCGTTCATGATCTTGCTCGGTCTTCTTTGGATTCAATAAATCCCTTTAGTTAATGGGGGAACTTGGTCGTTTATTTCAGGGAAATAAGGGCTGTTTATTTCAGGGCTCATGATACGGGCGTCTCCTAGATATCGTGAGTACTCATTGATTTAGTGGCAGCAAAATACTTGCCAAAGATTTTGTCGACGGAGATTAATGGAATGTCTGTACACTCACGGTCACCCGTAGCGGTCCCTTGTTCTTGGGACGGATCCACAATACATTTCTGGGTCCGATTTTTGCCCCTGAAAGCTTCCAACGGTCCATATCAGACGAAAGGTTACGTCTTAAGTGCGTTCTTGCTTTCCAAAATGTGTTCCCTTTTTATTTTATACACCATCGACCAATTCTTGCGCCAGAATTCCCTATGATATCCGAATAACTGTCAAGATTTAGCCTCGCTCGGATGCAAAATGTGCGGGGAAAATTTAACCCGTTGAGTCCTGTTTTCGTCGTTATTCAACGGTGTGGGGGACATTAAATTCTTGTTTTTGGGACGCCGAAGATTTCTCGCCTATCGAATAAGAGGTAAGTTGCGTGGAGCATTTTTGTTGTTCCCTGTATTTGTTTTCATTCAGACTTCGTTTCCTTTATAATCAAGCCATATCCATTGGCATTTAGGATCGTAAAAAGTTATGTCACTTTATGTATATTTGTAGCTCTTTTAGAAAAAATCTATATTTTGGAGTTATTTCATTTTATGCCTTCCATTTTTGCAAAAGTGATTGTGGGTGCATATTTTTTTTCAATCGATAAAATGATAGCAGAGATTGGCTGGTTCAGTAATTGCCACAATAGCACGACTTTTTGTGGCACTAGTGAATAATAGCGTATTTAACGAGCGCATTAGCATTACTGTATATTAAAGAAATTGGATGTATTGCCTTTATGTATGTGGAAATGAGTTTCTGCGAAATAACAAAATATGTTTAGATTTTTTGTATTTTTAGGCCAAGGACTAGTAGTTGCTGTTTGAAAAACACTTTCCATTGGTCCTATAAATATCTTAGCTAAACCAGCTACCGAAACTAAATCCATAAATGGTTATAGCGGGGATCAAAGTACAAAACCCTGCTATACCAACCTTTTGAGCTAAATCCATGGCTAGTTTGCATCATTATTGTAAGCATTCAATCCTAAGATTGGGTCTCTTCTATGTCCCCCTTCTAATTGCTTTATTCCTTACGGCTTTGTCTCGTTATTTCTGGCTAGCGTATTTATCTCTCAGTCTTCCTCGCGGGAATTTATCTGCGACAACTTCCAAAACCTGATTTCTAAAGCAATTATTGTCTTCTAATCAGTATTTCCAATAACATAATTGATTATTTCCTTCCCTGCTGGAAAAGGTCGCGCAGATAGCTTAGTTCAACAAGCTCTGCTCCTCATAGCGTAAAATTCCACGCGAATGTTTTTACGAAGTACTATCCAATTGGTAATAGTATCTTCTTCATATCTATAATTTTTTCGTCATTAATATGTCCTTTGGGACTGAGCTACTCTGCGCTATACATCCGTTAAACTCCTTCCATCCCACGTTGTTGGTTGGTTTATGGACAAGGACATCCTTCTGCCTTTCTGATAGTGGTAGTAGTCCATGGTTATTTAAAGCAGGGTAACGAAAAAAATGTTCTCCTCATCATCTACAGTTATATATCCGAAGATTGGTTTGCTGCAGCTCTCCATTCCTCTATCCTCTCAGCCAACCACTTCACTCCTGCGTTATTTGACTACGCTCACATTGAGCTAGATTCTCCCAGACGTTGGGCCCGTTGGAGTGTGTGAATGATATTCTGAGTGCTTGTGAGTGTGTGTGTGTGGTCATAACCCAGGCACCCTTAGCGGGGTCCCGTCAGCCCTAGTGAAGTATCCCAATTTGGGTTGAGTGTGTGTGTCTGTGGTTGTGTCACTGGCGAGGAAGTAACATTCCCGTAAACCACCACAGAAGGGTTTTCTGGTTGAGAAGTTGTTGTTGGTCACTGCCGTGGAATTGCTCTTATTTCCCGCAAACCAATACAGCAATTGTTTTGTACTTTTGACGAGTGGTGCTAATTTATTGCCGCCATTGGAGATTTTTTACAGCTCGTTCCTGCATAATTCTTGCCTGCCTTTGACGTCCTTCAAAATTTGCCTGATATATTCCATTCTTAACTCTTCTTTTGTAATTCTTACCATTCTTTTCTCCTTCCAATATTGTTTTCAATACGCTTTTGTGTCCCAAAATGTGTCTAGTAAATTAGTCTCTTCTTCTCAGAGTTGTCACTGTACTTGTTTTCTCTCCAACTCTTCGTAGGACTTCGTCGTCGCTGATTCTCTTCGTCCAGTTGCTCTTTTTCTTTCTTCGATAACACCACATCTCCATCGCTTCCAATCTCTTTTGCTCTGCATCTGATACTGTCCAGACTTCGCTACCATATAAGAGCACGCTCCAAATATATGTTATAACAAAGTGCTCACTTACTCCCAGGCTTGTGTTTCTGGCTATTGGCAGACTCCTCTTCTGGAAGAATATCCTTCTAAGAAAATTAGTGGAAGGTAAAATACGGCGCGCAGTGGGCTGAAATTAAAAAAAGCTGCCAAAATATCTACCATATTTTTTTTTAATTTAGAGCAATGATACCTTCCCAATTAATAAAATATTTTTATTATCTCGAATATGGATTGAATGATTTTGAGCCTACGCATTTATCCGTGGCATTTATTAACATGAAATGGCTGAAATGGTAAATCCCAAAAATCGATTTGCTCAACCCTGACAGTACTCTAGCTAGTCTTACTTTCATCATCTTCTGAGTAATCTACCAGTTAAGGTTGGTTATGATGAAAGTCAGAGTAAGTCCAACAGACTTTTACACGTGCAGTGCCCTATCTACCCTTAGTATTTCTTTCTTCATCTCAGCGTAAGTCCTCCCTTTCTTCATCCCGTCCATAAAACCTAATCTCTTTCTTCCCCTTCCCCGCTTACCCAACATCCTTCCCTCTATCACGGCCTTCAGCAAACCATCACCCCTCATTACCCCTTCCAGCCTACCCTGCCTTCACCTAATCTCATCCACAAGTTTTCTTTAAGGATAGTAATTTAATTGCAAAATGAGCTGCTTCAAATATTTTTAAAATGCTAAATATATAATATATCAAACAAAATGTATAATAATAAAAAAATAAATAATATGAATGCTCTGAACTATCAAGTGTGTTCGAGTCAATATCATCAATGTTTTCATCAGAAGTGATTGCCACCTCCATCAGAAGGAGATCCCGAGCTTATTTCGATGTTCCTTCTAAAATGTTTTGGAATGTCATCTGCTGATATTAAGAACATAAATGTCTTTTGATTCATATTCTGGATGCATGTAGATAACAAGTCCTCTATCTGATATGAACAGCAAAATGTTACCTTTCCTTGCAACTTTTCTCGTAAATTGGGCTTTAAATTACATTGTGTTAAATGCATGAATCGGAGAAACACAGGGAAATATAGTATTTTTCTACCTAATAAAAATGTCATTTTTAGGAAAACCAATTATAAGAAGGTAAAACTACCGGTAAATTGATTAAAATAAAATAGATCCATCTTACATCCTTATTTTTTTTAGTTATTAGCAAATTACTGTGATAATTGAAGAAGAAAAGTGGCAATTCTGTAGAATTGGCGCTGCAGTCTGCGTGTTTGCCTAAAAAAACGTATTCATTAAAAATATATCCGTGTAATAATTTGCAAATTTTGTAACTTAATTTTGTTTTTCAATAGCTAACGCAAGTCGTCAGCGAAAGTAACATTTTTAAACCAAATAAACAAAGATTTGGAATTTAGTATTTGTTTTGACTCGCGTAGTCGTAGGCTTCCTCCTCTAGCCTCTTGCAGAGTCCATTTCTTCGCCTCGGTGAATTCGCCTTCCAAATTCATTCTACGGACTCCGGACACTGTGCTCCGGGTCTTAATGTCGCCAACTTTTGAGTCCCTGGTGGGCCCCTTTCCTCCCCGTCCGACCCACCCCTCTCTCTCCCTCCTCCTCATCCCTCTTCCTTACTCTCGTTTTGCTTGTCTCCGTCATTATCTTCAGACAAACGCGGTCTCCCCCTTGACATCACAAATGCCTTTACCTGTCCGCTGAGTCCCTCTTGTCTCTACCCTTTTCTGCGGGAAATGGTCGGTGGAAAACACCGAGGCGTGCATTTTCGATGTTTATCTGTTCCATGTACCCACTAGGTAAGGTCATTTAAAATAGATAATGAGGAGAATCAGTTTCAGGTCGAATTTAACATTCACGCTCTCCTCGAGTGTTGGCTCATAGGTTAAAGATAAGAGTAGAAGGCGTTTTGACGTGCTAAAGTGAAGTCTGTTTGTTTTCTGCGAAAAATGATCCACCTAACATGGCTATCGCTTGAAATTAGCCCATACATTTTAAGAATTGTGTAGTGTTTTTTCTATTATTTACATTTTGCATTTTTATGGATAATTCATTACGATACCTCAAAAATTCCTCTACTAATGCCTTTCGTATTTCGATTGCCTGTTTTCTGCATAAAAACTGCTCCACTGATCCATTCAATGTGGCCGATTGCACATTTTAATGTCTGCTGTGTTCTCCTGTGCTATTGCACCGCATGGGGCTCTCTATTCTTTGCTTTGACTTAATTACGGTGGCTGGAGCGGTAATCGTAGGTCACTTTTTAAGTAACTCGAAAAAATAATTGTTGGACCACATTTCATTTAGCTGCATCAGTTTAAGCGTCGGCACTCACCAATTAGGCAACAATGGAAATGATACAAGAATAATGTTTTAAATTTTTTCTTTGATTTTAGCATGTTATGACTAGTTTTCGGCACGGTATTCGAAATTTAGACGAAATTATATTGAGATATAGGTTTGTTTTTTATGTTTTTTTCAAATTTTGGACTCGGTGTGAAACCTTGATATTTGTTAGCTACAATTATAATATAATGAAGCATATTATTTCGCGTAGAGAAGAAAATATGTACATATTTAATCGAGTAATTACGAAATATATCTCATTTACCATAAAGCTACGTAATAAAATAGCATTGAATTGCCAAAAAACATCGGTATGATACAATTTTTTTCACTTTTATCTCTAGATATCACTTATGAGAACACGTATGCAAAGTTTCACGCATATCTGTTCATTTGTAGACAAAAAAAACCGCTCCAACCACCGTAACCTGGAACAAACCATGACCTATAATACGTCGACGCTTTTCCCCAAACGTTTTGGTAGGATAGGCACGATCTACTGGCTGGAAGCTAGCATCAGGAATTGTGCTTATTCAGTGTAGCGTGGGGGAAACTGTTGTCGCTCAACGCTGACTCACGGAGCTGTACCAGAAGGTAGAACCTGATACAGGGATTAGTACATTATAACACGTGGAGAGAGGTAGGATATTCCCCTAAATGAAGAAGAAACTAGTGCAAGGCAACAGGTTTTCGAAGATTTAGTGATGATTTTTCACTCCAATTGCTGGAATTGACCCAGACGTCCTAAAAGGTTTTGATAGTCACGGTTGGTTAGTTGTTTTGAGGACTGAAGACATTTTTGCTACTTCAGGATAGGTGAGTAGGTTAGCAATGGAAGGATAGTTTGGGAAATGAATGAAGAGCAGAGAGAAACCCCGTTTCGGCACTAGCCGATTCCTGACCAGAGGCGCATATGGGTCAAGAGTTAGATGTCTTAGTCCAAAGATCGAGCACTATACATTGAAGAGCTCCCTACGTGGCAGAGAATTATGGATCTGGAATCCTTTGAAAATTGTTTTCCACTGCCGAAATTCGAACTCGGGCCCTACAGACGGGAAATCAGCAAACTCTATTCAAACATGTTTGGCGATTTGAGGTGAAACGGGGTTATGAGCTAAAATAATAAAACTTGGTTCTATGCACTGAATAATTTATTGTACACCGAGTTTCAACGTCAAAGCTTCATCTTCCGATACAACATAAAGATGACGCTTTGACGTTGAAACGCGTAATAGAATAAATTAATCAGTGGCCAAGTTTTATTACTTCTGCCAGTACTCTAGCCAACACACCGGCCCCAAATAATCCTATGAATTCGTCTGAAATTAATGATATTTCATTGGTTCATCATCTGTTGTTATCATTCTTTCAGAACTCTGTAATGAACGGTATGTGATTGATATCATATCAAAAATATCACCATAACGCAACGTCCCTCTTTTGCAGACTTTTCGTGCATCAGTTTCTCTTCCTCTGTAGTCAGTTTTGTTGCGAAACTAACTCAGATTTCGCACCTTATACATCATAAAACTCCCCTCAACCGCAGACCTTATCTCGCGTGAATCTCGAGTCTGTCTCACAAGATGAACATAAGCAGTTAAAATATTACGAAACGAGTTATCCTTTTTCCTTCTCAAATGACATTTAATCCGGAGAAAATATCTTCCTCGACCACGATGAATCACCTACACAATATATTTGGCATACATCACGTATCGAAGTGAAATATTTGTAAAAATATATCCCTTACTAACAATAAGTTGAAAGTTGAGAAAGTTTTAACGGCCCCGAAGGAGGAAATAATTAGGGAATATCGACAATGAATCATTGCCTGCCGATTGAATTGTTTGATTATCATTATTTCAGACACTTATTTCGGAATGAATTTATTCCTCAACATCTCTTATAATCATCAGAAATACCATACTGAGAATAAGTTGGGAACATGGGAAACTCTTTGGAGAAACTCCATTGGGTTACCAACTCAATCATCTGCAAAAACAAAAAAGAATTCTCGGAATACGATTTTGTGTTGCCACATAATTTGTGTATAAATATTATTATTAATGTTGGAATAGTATTATACTATGCAAATTTTACAAGAAACAAAAGATACTCATTTGTTTACGCATACAAATATTTTTTAATACACGCTGGTATCGAAAATAAAAATTCACACATAAAAATATTTTTGATACCTTAACAAATTTTTATTAACAAATAATCATATTAACTTTATGAGAATCACCTTCATTTGTATCATTTAAAATTAATCAGGGTGAGGAATAATATATTTTGGACCCTCAAATTAATCACTGTCTAAAGATCTAGTAATAGCTACATTACGATTATTACATAGGTTTTATAAGTTGATAGTTATGTAACAGATAGCTGATGGAGAAATCGGTAGACGCTGCGGAAAACAGACACAAAAATTCAGCCAAGTTGTAATGACATTTTTTCACTTATAGAATTGAATAATGGCGGCACTGATGTGTCAAGAGCAATGTTTCGTAGTTTCGTCTTTTCCTTTGAATTTTTCCATTGAAATTTTGCTTGCTATATTTCAAAGGGTTTTTTTTCCGAGAGTTAAGTTTCGAGAGAAAACATTTGCGGGAGGAGGACTCATTGTTATGCATGTAAATATTTATTCGCCCCTGGAAATGTTTTTTAAGGGAAAGAGAACATAAACCTAAGACTTATGACTGTTCTGGTATTGAATAATAAGAATTATTGCAATCTCACACTTTATACGCTCAATAGTTGCTCACATACCGCAATTGGACGGTTTTCTAAATTACCATATTCATCGTTTAATTCCGAAGTAAAAGCGAACACCAAATAAGGGAGAGGGCGTAGTGCATGATTAAGACCTTTGGCCTTTCTGTACGAAGTCTTGCTTCCTCCCCGAAGTAGAAATTGAACATACCCTCAACTTTGGAACATCGGAACCTTCGCAACCGGAGATTTTTTGCGATTTTGTGACTACAAATAAGATGACGGTAATAAATAAACTTTTATTTCAAAATAATCGGGGAAACGTACGAACTAAACAAAGTTATCTAGCTTACATCTAAATTCCTCATTTTTAATTCATCTTATGTGCGCTCAGCCGTATCATACCCCATGAAAAACAGCTTTAATTTTTGTAAAATATCTCGAAAAGTATTTATAGTAGTGGCTGAGAAAATGGTTTGGTTAGAAAGATGAGGGATTTTTCTTTGCAATGTTACCGAGTCTATTGAATTACATAAGCAGTAATGTCTCGTGCAAGCTACCTATAACGCCTTCTTCACGAAAATAACGTATATCTTCGACTGGATAATAAATTGAACTATTCATGTGGGAAAAAGAGCATTTCTTTGTAAAAGTAGATACAGTAGGAAAAAAGCGTGAAAGAAAAGTATTTCTGAAATTGAAAAAAATACGTAATTATATGATTTTTTAAAGTATGCTTGCTGAAAAAGTTTGTTTTTCTATCGCTGATTTCGACCACTTTCGTATTTACAAGTGTCCAGCGGGCGTTGAAGTCTCAGGTGGCCCTCGAGTTACGAACTTTAAACATTTAAGTTTTTTTTTAACTGTACAATAATGTAATTTATGGCAGTTTTTAAATATCCTTGTTGGAAAAAGTTCGTTTTTCCATCACTACTTTCGACCTATTAGAGTTAGAACTTGGCGCTCCAACTTTCCCGACGGGCGTTGAAGTCTCCGGTGGACCTAGTGCTTCCCTACCTGGCCGCGAGATGTCTTCCCATCCGTGGCTTGGCACGGCGCCTACCTATCTGCCGACCTCCCCCTCCGCCCCCGTGTTCTCCCCACGCCTCCGTGGGAGGGAACTCGAGCAGGCCCACCACGAGGCGGAGGAGGCAAGACAAGACAGTGGAGGAAAGTTTGCGTGAACGTGCGTATAACGGGTGTTGTTCATGCAGCAGCTGGAGTCCGGGCTCGCCGGTCCTCGTCCACTCTCGCCGCTACTCCCCGGCGAATGCACCGTGAGTCGCCGGGTGAAAGTTCTTCTCGCCTTCCCTTCCAAGGAGACGGAGCGCTGCAAGAGCCTTTAAAAAGTGAAGTGAGTGGGGGTTTATGGTGTGTGTGAGTGCAAGGCGGGAGGGTTCTTTTTATTTCCTGGTCAGAAAGAGTGGGCTGAGGGGGCGAAGGTTGAATGCGGAACCGAGTGTTCTACCTGGAAGGTAAAGGAAAATCCTAACCGGTGAGAAGAACTGCTTATGGATCCCTGCTCGCGGACAAGGAGTCTGGATTAAAACGACTGTAAAGAGAACGTAAGTGAAGCACTAGTGCCCACGATCCAATCTGTTCCACTGGACGAATACTTGTCGAGTTCGTCAAGTACACACATTTTTGTGCGATGGAATCAGCCGCGCTACAACTGAGAGAAAATGTGTTGATGTAATGATCGCATTTCACAATTACTTACTACTTTTCTCTCTGGATATGAAATTGTAAATGTTTAGTACCATTCCGGAATAGTTGGCCGTACAAATACTTCTGGTTTCGTCGAGTACGTCAAGTACGTATGTATGTACAAGTACATGCATGGTTCTGCAAGTTACAAAATGGGCCGCTTTATAGTTGAGAAAGAGATAATGTAGTAATCTCGTTGTGTTACAGTGACTCTGTTTCTTGGTAGCTCTGTTGGTATGTATGACGTTAAATAGCTACCAAGTTTTTAAGAGATGACTAATATTTATTTATATGTGGTAGACTGTTGCGTCATGTGTATGAATACTCAAAATGTCATGGTTAAATTTTTCCCGCTAGGTGATTTCTAAGAAAAAAATTTATGACAATAATCCATTCACTTTATCAAATTTAAAGATTTTATGCAATACGTATAAATTTACGTGTAATTATATCTTGTTCTTGTTTTTCTGTTTACTTTAATTTTGATTAGTTTGTCTATGAATTATTATTCTGCAAATGTTGACGAGATAATTTTTGAATTAGGACTCCGTTGCACTTTCCCGTGCTTCGGTCTGTGTTGAAACGGTTTTTTTTTCAGTGGTGCGATTTGTGAATTTTGCGGCAGTTTCCTCTCATTCTATTTTTCACCTGCAGGAATGAGACTGCATTGTTGGTATCGCAATCTATTTCACCTTCAGACGCCCCATGTCTACTCATGGAAACGGATATCGATGTTCCGAAGTTGAGGGTGTGTTCAATTTCTACTTCGGGGAGGAAGCAAGACTTCGTTCGGAAAGGTCAAAGGTCTTAATCGTGCATTACGCCCTCTCCCTTATTTGTTGTTCGCTTTCCCTTCATGACCAAATCGGCTCCGACAGCTCATGTCGAAAGATTAATGGAATATTCGTGATGAAGGGCGGACCCGAGGGGTGAAAACTTTTGCAATGAGAATTGGAAGAGGAAATGACGGAGCGATGGGTATCGTCGGTTATTTTTGGGATGTGACCGACAGCTGAGTATGCCTCATGAAGGATTGGTGGGAGGTTTGGCTAGGGAAAGATTTTTTGGGGAATGGAGGAAGAGAAGACACTTCGCTGAAAAAATACTTTTGGAGCATGCGACAATTAGGCAGTGATATAAAGCAGTGAAGCTTAGACAGAAACTGCTGCAGAGCAGAAAATATTCGAAGGACATGCCCTGTTACATAAGATGACGGAGAGAATCATAAATTATTACACAAATGAAGAAGTACTGCGAAGATATGATGTGTAAAGATGAATGATGAAAACTGAGAAGAAGAGATGATAAATTCAATTTTTTATGGCAGGACATTGTGGAAACTGTATACGTCACTAATTAAAATCGTTTTTTTGTATTTTCCACTTTTTCACTGTCAGCCATGGTTTCGACATGAAATGTATTTCAAAACACCTTGATAATGACATTATCTTCATCGAGATCATGGCCAGGAATAAAAGAAAGTGTGGAAAATACACATGTATATGATACATTGAGTGAAAACGATAGAGACACTGATTGTGAACATTCTGTGGTACAACTGACTCCTAAAATCTATAATGGAAGCAGAAATGAATATGAAGAATTGCCAAGGGTTACCTTGGATCGAATAAAAGGGGCAAATTACGAAGGACGTCAAAGTGAAGACATGCAGAGATTAAACGGTTGGCTGATAGGAGGGTGGAGTGGGGAGCTATAATAAACCAATGGATGATGTGGAAGGGTGGAGAGAAACCCGGCGTCGGCATTAGTCCCTATGTGCCAGCGTTTTAACCATTCGGCACACAGAGCACTTATTCGGCACACAGAGCACACTGCCCTTTTGAAGTGCTCTCCAATTTGGGATCGCGATTTCACTGAACAATCTCCGCCACTGCCGTTATTCGAACCCAGGCCCTTAGGTTATGACGGAGTGGAGAGTACGATAATATTATCTGGAAGCAATTTCTGAAGAGAATCCGGGGCGTAAATTTAGATCGCCGCCGTTGGATAATGGATCGACGTGACTGATTGAAACGGGCAATTATCGAGGTGGGTGTTTTCCCTCTCGCTGGGTCTTTGTACTCCGCATCCTGGTAGACAGTGGTAAATAGCCCCCGAGGCTTCCCAGAAGAAAAGCGGTCGTATAATTTACCCTCCGAGTGGAATTTCCTGGATCCGCCCTCTTACATGTGGTCGGGCGAATAATGTGAAACTTGGCATCACTGCAAAACGGGCTCCATTCGATAGAAAGTATTTTATACCATCTCGCATTAGAAGGCACGGGAGATGGAGTGGAATTGCTTTGTTGCTGTGAGCGACCTTTACTTCGATTATCTTCACTTTCTGAGAAGCATATCGAAGCGTAATTTGCCAGGAAATATTCTTTTCAAACATAATAATAGTGATACATATTGATAAAAGTGAAAAACTTGAATCACACGGATTTGGTTTTTGGCAAGTCAATGCTATTTTAACACAGCCTTGTGGCACGTGGTATATTTTGTAATAAGTCGATTACATTCGTACGAATTTTCTTCTAAATGCGAAAAAATAAATTTTTAATCATAATAGCTGTTGCTGACAAATATCAAGGTGTCACGCAGAGTTTAATATTCGGAAAAACATATTTTTATGTAATTTCGTCTAAGTTGCGAATGCCGCGCCGAAAAATCTAGTCATGTCATACAATAATTAGGTAAGGAGAATAAATGAAAACATAATTCATGTATCATGTCCATTATTGCCTGTATGGTACGTTCCGACGAATAAAAAGATACACTTAAATGAGATATGTTCAAAGAATTTTTGTTCGCCTTACTTAAAAAAAATTAAAATGTGCCATCAGTGACCCACGATTACCGCTCCAGCCACATTAATGCCCACGTTATAGGGAGCTTTCTCAGGGGACTGTCACTTTCTCAATCTGTGTTCAGCCCAATGGCCGGTTCGGCAGACGAGATTAAAGACTTGCAAAGCCCAAAGGCGTCCGACATTCACGCATAGAGGGAGTTGGGTCTCGGCTTAAAATTTTAATCCGGATTAAAACGTCGGTCAGCTGCATTCCCCAAACAAAAGGGAAATACGATACGCCTAGGCTCACTCGTGAAGAAACCTCAAGTTTCTGGAGCGTAAAGATAGGAAGATCTCTTGGGATTCATTCATATGCATTTCTCGCTTCGCTTGTATTTCCCAAGGCCCAGTGCCCCCTGGGCCATCTTTCTGCGTCGTCCTCCCACGAAGACCTTCTCTGTCACCTTAAACCTTTCCTTTGGCGTACTTATGAGAAGAGTAAGCATGTTATTTTTTGAACAAGTCGGGGGGGTGTGGCTATGTCGAGGACACGACCGCGTGTTTTGCGTGGAGACATGAGCGTTAGGATTACGATCGACGCAACCTGACGGGACGGAAACGTTGTCGGTGTTGTACAGTTTTCTGTCAAATTTTCTGTTGCTGCAATTAATTATATTATGAGTCTCAAGACTAGGAGCCAATGCTTGAATGAAACTAAAGCAAAAGAGGTATGCAAGGTTGAGGCAGTTTGGAAGAAGTGATAAAAACAGAGCCGGGTTTATAGGCCTAATACGCCAAAAACTAAGATTGTTGACTGGTTCTCCTATGAAGAGGAACAGCGTGATGAGGAGATTTGTAGTTATCAATTTAAATAGCCTTTTTGCATTTTCGTAGAATACTTCGTTCATTCACAATAGCGCAAAAATTATTAGTGTTCTCACACCCCATGCCACATGCCCTAAAACGCTCGTTGGTAAAACGTAGGTTCACTTGCGTTGTTAGCTACACTAATAATTATTTCTATCGTAAAATTTTTCGAGAGTTCAGTTCAAATAAAATCAACTTACACCGGTTGTCAACATTTCGATTTTATTTTGAAATCATCTTCAAGTCTGCAAAAGATATGTAACAGAAGGCATGCCATAACAAAAAGATTAACAGATTCTCTATTGAAGATAAAAAGAGTCTGTTTTTTGATGTCGAGTGTTTTTATGCTAGTGTTATGGTGAACCTATAGCATCTCTTTTGAAGCCTTGAAGATCAACTAATAACAAAATTGAAAAGCTTGCATATAGATTGGAGTTGGTTTATTTAGGACTAAACCGTCGACAACTTCTGTGATGGAATTAAAGCGTAGATCTAGAAGATGCCTTTCGGCTCGCGAGCCGGTGCGCTCACGAGAAAGAGCAATAAAAGGGTTGGTAGGGAAATGAGCCAAGGGGGGGTGAGGGGGTGGGAGGATAAGCGAATCCGCGTTCCTTCCGTAGTCGCAGATGCTCGCGGGTTATTTGTAACTCCTTGTTCCGAGGCAGCTGATAGCATCCTCGCGAAGGGAGAGTCGGACAACCATTCCTCTCGATCTCTGCTGAACACTGCAAAACCTGTTTTCGGGTTGTTCGGCGAGCGTTGAGAGGTGGGCGAAGAGGGGGCAGTGGGGGCGGGGGCAGCAGCCAGGCGGTCGGCGAGCATGAGGTGGTTTCGCCGGGGCGCTTGTGAGGAAGGTGGAGGAGTAGGTGTTGTGGAGCCTCGCGCCGTGGATGTGCTGGAAATAATGACTGTGAGAGAGGGAGAGGAGTGTTGTGTGCCGAGGAGAAAAGTGGTCGATTCTTCGGGTCATAGCGTCGATTCCAATCGACTGTGTCTTCCTGTTCCACCATCTCGAGTGGACTTAGTCGCCTATGGGGTCGATAATTTCTCCATTTGCGCTACGGATTAACTTGATGTATCGAGTGTCATCCCATTAGAATTTAAAATTGGACCTTTGAGCGTAATGGAAATCTGAACCCTGCACATCAAAATCATTGAATTTGGTCTACTTACAAAGAAAAAGTTAACATCGTTCTATTGATATAACGGTGTGTAATTCGTATATTTCCTAATATTTTTCAAAATAAATTCTTGTCTTAGTGTAATATTTTTTTATAAATTCACAAAAATTTGTTTCCAATCATCTCAAATTACGAGGTGAATCGGCTGTAGGTACTTGATGGCACCTATAAACTCTTACACAGCCATTTTTATTTCATTTTTTTAATGAAACACTACATGATTTGAACTAGCTATATCTAAGGTGGGATTCGAACCAAAGAAGTTTGGGAAAACACTAGCCTAGCATCCCAAACTTCTTTGGTTTCAAACCTTCAAACCAAACGCTTTTTTCAAACCAAACGCATCTTCAAACCAAAGAAGTTTTGGATGCTAGGATAGTGCGTTCCCAAACGTGGCCTCCGCAGTCGGCAATGAGTGTTGTCGACTTTGAATTCCTTCTCTCGAAACTTTTTTTATTAACACTCTGTATTTCTTGCGACGTAATTACCCTTAGAAGGTGAATCTAAAAGTGTTGAGTTCTGCGCGTTTTCACGGGTCAGGGCGTTGATTTCAATCATCACGTCTCTCCTACTCGATTCGTGGTGGCCGGTGATGAGGTTGGTGCATCATTTATCTGTTCAAGCGGCCGAATAATTAGCTCCGTCTAGTTATGTGCCATCATAGTAAGCTCAGTGGATATTTATAGACGACTTGACTGAACGGAAACTTGCACGCAGTGGATAGGTACGTCTTGGACCATCGCATTTGTACTTACCTTCTAAAGGCGTATCGCATTTGAACTTATATGGGTGTTTTTTCTATGCTTATCTCTCAATGAATTTCATCTGTGATTCTTGTGCTCTTACGCTTGCAGTAGTGTACCGAGTTAAGATTTATGCTACGACGCAGAGGGGTTTAAATTCTTACCCGAGTAATACCTCTGGACTACTTTAGGCTACTACTACTCGGGACATTCTGAAGAGAATATATATTCTATTACTAGTCTAAAAAATAGTAGAGCATATATAAAACAATACATGAATGTAAAAGAAGCGGGAGAGGTGTATAATTATAGGGTATTATGGAGGAAATTATTAAAAAGAGAGCCAGTTTCTTATGACTCACAGCAATAACTTTCTTTATTTGCTCCCACACCGAAAGGGAATGGCATGATGGATATAAATGTATGTAGATCCCGTTTCAAGTCTGCGTATCTTTTTCCTGCCTAAAATCATATTATTCTCCTTTCTCTACACCAATTACCCAGGATTCTCCCCTTCGCACTCTCCAATATGTCTTTACCCCTCAATAAGTCCCTCATTCCACTGCTGCTTCCTCCATCGAATTTCTTCCACCAGCCTCCTTTCTTCATCTAGCACATCCAGAACCTCATAGGTTTTTCGAAACCATGCTTACAGCTAGTACCTTAAGCCTGGAAGTAACCACTTTTTTGCAACATATATTTGAAGCATACTATTATATGGGGGTGAAGTTTGGATAGTGAGAGCTGTAGAGCAAAAGAGATTGGAAGCAATGGAGATGTGGCGTTATTGAAGAATTATGAAGACCAAATGGACGGAGAAAATAACCAACGAAGAAATCCCACGTAGAGTTGGAGAAAAAATATGCAAGTACAGTGAAAACTCTGAGAAGAGGAAACAAGTGTGTTACACATATTTTGCTACACAATAGAACTTTGAAAATAATATTAGAATAAGAAATGAATGGGAAGAATTGCAGAGGAAGACCAAGAATCGAATACATCGGGCAAGTAATGAAGGACGTCAAAGTGAAGAATTATGTAGGGATGAAGCAGTTATCTGAGAGGAGAGTGGGTTAGATAGATGCTGAAAATCTTCATAATGATGACTGCTGATGATTATCTAACAATTCCTGAAGTTAAAAAAAGTTCCCACTCAAGCTGACATTCCCTAAGGTGGTTTTCCTCGTGAGCCGTTGCCATTTCTTCATTTTGTGTAAAAGAAATAGCGCGGAGACTTGGCGGAAGTGCCATGAGCTTGTAGCAAGGTGGGGCATCTGAGCGGAATCTGCGGTATGCAGTGCCGATCTTTTTATAGGTATATTTATATGCTAGCCTGCGGTCAGATGGGAACGCGACCTCTTGAGGTTCGCAGCGGGTAATGTTAATCGATTCCGGGTAGGGGAGGATTATTGTTTCAGTCTGGAATCGTGGTAGGCGATGCTAGTGGAATGGTCATATCGAATTCGCTCCATCGAATGCCTTTGCAATATAGCCATGTCATTCTCATTTGAATCATCTCACTTCATTTTTGGTCTTCGTTCTTTGAGCTGTCCTACGAAAACGGCTGTGCCAAGTTAGGCTTCTTTTCTAACTATTGTTAGTTAAGAGACTTGATTTGGAGCTAACTTTGTATGCTTGACAATAAACTTAACTTTTTACACTTGACGATATCCACGTCACGATGGAGGAGAAACATTAGTTCTCAATTTTTGTAAAGCCAACCTTCACCGATGCTGTCATACCATGACACCTGCCACCACCAGAGTCACAAGTATTCGGGCTTTCACTAAATGATTCACAGTTTGGGTAACATAGTACCTATGTCGGGAAAGAATCTTAATCAGGAAAAACAAAACATTGTAGAAATAGCTTAGTCTTATGGTTCTAAACGTGAAGTCATTTTTACAATTTTAGAAAATAAGATATCTCGAAAGGCCATTTTTTCATCACAATGTTCCCTTTGAAAAATAATGACGCGCCAATCCTTTGGTGAAATTTACCTCCCCTAAGTAAACTGACATGTAGCATTAACAATATTATTAAAATAAAATACTTTAATAAGCCCTTTATAACCCGTTGACAACAGAAATTATTCAGTTAAATGCCACAAGTTGTTTTCGACCCATTAGAAAATTGGGATATTTATGTTTTAAATTTTAGAGATTGTGATGGAAGGTACATTGGCCAAACTGGGAGAAAAATAAGAACTAGATCCGAGGAGCATAAAAAGTGGTTTGAAAAATGTGACGTGACGTCCAATTTTGCAGAAAATTTATTAGAATGTGAATATTAGAGTGATTTTGTCCCAGAAATATTACTTGTGCAAGACAGAGAACGTATATTGGAATTTTTATAAATGGTTGAAATTGTGAACTCGTCCAAATGGTGTGTGGTCAATAACAATTTGTATGATGCCCATTCCCCCGAAGAAAGGGAGTAATTGATTGGCGTCTGTCGCTAAGGTCACACTTCCTGATCCTACCCCAGGGCTGCAAGTCGGTCATTATTACCATTATTGGTCCTTATTTCTGATATTGGTCATTAAAAGTCATTATTATGCTAAAAAGTCACTAAAAGTCATTATTATACTGTATTTACTTGCATATAATACGAGGTTTATTCTCACTTTTATCTGCTTAAAAAATGAGGTCGTCCTATGTGCGCGAGCGAAGGATTCTTTGCTTTTTTTGTTATTGTCAAGGTCGAAATCAAAGTCACATTTGTTGGATGATGCGATAATAACATTGTATGATGGGAGACTTGTCGCTACTTTTGACTCTGTGTTCTTGACTTTGTTCTTCTAGTCTGGAAAACGTGTCTGATGTAATCAAATTATATTTATCACTCAACGAAGTAAATATTTTACTATGTTGTTACCGTATATTTCTAGTTAGGAAGTACGTCCAAGTTTTTTTTTTGGAAAGTAAGATTTTTTTTATTTTGCATTACTTTCATGTGAATAAAGTTTTGTTTGACACATTTTTTAATACGTCGTTCAACTACTTTCCCTCTTCAAAGGCACGATATGTACCAGGAAACATCAGAGCCCTGCATTCTCTGCCAACTCCCCAACTGGCAGCCGACTGGACCCTAAAAATCCCTTGCAATGCGCGAATTGAAGACGCGCGAGTACAAGATATGTGTTCGAATCACGCATTTTACAGATTTTCATTGCTTAGTAGGCCAGTTGGCCGCCAGTTTGCGAGTTGTCGGAGAATGCAGGACTCTAGGAAACATATTCTCAAGTATGTTTGACTGGTTTGAGTAAGGTTTTGGTAGTATTTGGTCATTTTTGGTCATTATTTGGTCATTTTTGGTCATTATTTGGGCAAAATTGAGTCATTTTTCCATTAAAACCAATCGGTAGGACCGCCTGCAGCCCTGTCCTACCCTTGTCTCCTTATTTCTTCGTCACCATAGCCTCCCCTCTTCGTCATTTATGGCCAATGCATATGTACACGCTTCTACACCTTGTATAGAAGCGTGTACCTTGATAATGACAATGAATTGTTGTAAAATAGTTGGTAATAAATGATGGCAGGGAAAATACTAAGATTTTTTTCACCAATACTGATGCTTGCGTAATCAGAACCAAATAAAGTCGCGTGAAATAGTGGGATCGTAGACGTACATGCTACCATTTCACATATTGTGGCCCTTCCCTCCCTCCTCCCCTTTCGTCTAAGTTCATGTGCACGCTTAGAGAAATGATCATCTCATTCGTCATCATAGGTTTGTGTTTAATTCACTAACACGCTGGTTGTGCGGTTTATCTCGTGGTGTGCGAGTAATTAGTAACTTAAGCCTGAAAGTAAGAAATGACTCCATAAAAACATATATTTAAGGTGGTTCCACCGTAAAATGACTTAAATGTCAATTTATTCATATTTTGTCTACTTTAGAAAAAGTTGTCCTCTATCTGATATAAATAACAAAATAACACCTTACCACGCTATTTTATTCTATAATTGAACTTGAAATCACATGGTGTTCAATGGGGAATGCGAGAAACACGGGGAAAAATAGTATTTTTCCGTAAAATAAAAATGCTATTTTTGCGGAAAACTATTTATAAGAAGAAAATAATCCGGAGAAATTGAATAAAAATAAAATATAGGCATCTTACCACCTTATTTTTTTAGTTATTGAAGAATTAATGTCGTAATTGAAGTCAAAATGCGGTAATTCGTAGGAAATGGCGCTGCAGTCGGCTACTATGGCTGGAAGAAAGTGCTAATTTAAAATACATTCGTGGAATAATCTGTATATGTTGTACCTTACTTTTGGGTTTCTATAGGTAATGCATTTCATCAGCGGAAGCAGGATGTTTTGGACAAAATATCAAAAATGTGGAATTTAGTGTTTGTTTTGACTCACACAGTCGCGGCGGAACCTCCTTTAAGCGTGTTCTTGCAGGGAAGTGAAGGATAGACGGTAACAGCTGTGAAGCGAAAGTAATTTAGAGAGCATGGAGATGTAGTGTTACCGAACAATAATGATGATCAAATTGGACAGAGAGAATCACCTGCGGATGAGTCCTACGAAAAGTTGGAGAGAAAAGAAGTATAATGAAAACAATGAGAAGAAGAGAGACAATTATTGGGCACATTTTGCGATTCTACTGAAAGCAGTTATAGAAGGAGAAATCGATGGGAAGAATTGCAAAGGAAGATCAAGAATGGAATGCATCAGGAAAGTTATAAGGACGGCAAAGTGAACAATTAATTACGTAGGAATGAAGCGGTTGGCAGAGAAAAGAGTGGTTTGGAGAGCTGCAGCAATCTAATCTTCGGATTGATGACTGCTGTTGATTATGATGTGCGAATAACATCCCTTCATAACTGTAATTTTAACATTAAACAAGCTGAACGACGTCCGATTTTATTATTTCTTTAATGTTGGGACATCTCGAAGTTATAAAAAACAAGCCTAGGTAGTTAATTATTCAGCGACAAATACGTCGACAAAGTTGTGGACCGGAAGGATGACGACATTTCGTTTTTGTACTCATCTGTACTCATCCTATCTTATTTGAGGCCACGATTTCTTTAAATTACAGCAAAACACCAAATTATTTTGGAAATTACAGCAAATTTGTCGGCCTCGGTGGCGGCGGGGTAACGTCCTCACCTGCCAACCCAAAGGTCGCGGGTTCGAGTCCCGCCTGGGAAGGATTTTTCTCCTCCCAGGACATGTTTGTGTGTGTTGTCCTTTGTTACTGTTACAACGCCTGATGTAAAATAGTCCTCGAGGATGTATTTAGGTTGATGAAATAAATAAATAAAAAACGTGCCAATCGATTGTGGAAAATCTGAAAGCTTTACCCAAGCAGTGAATGTAAGTTATAATATAATAAAGCATATTAAATAGGAAAACACAAAGTAAAAAAAGGCGCAATTTCATTATTTGGTATTACAAATTCTTACGACTATGATCCGAAAGTGTTACGCAAAGCGTTTTAGGACAGCAAATCTCATCTTGTTTCTAGTCAATTTTTTGGCAATGACAAAGAAATACGCTACACTCGGACCACATTTTGGAAAACATTACCTAGGTTCCAGGAGGAGATGGCCTCAAAATCTGGGGCCCAGAGCAAACTGGATTGCCGGGCGCCCAGATGCGTTCACCCTTGACCCTATGGTCTGTTAGTAATTCCAGTCTTCTCCTTGTAACAATTTTTTAAATATCTTGTGGATATCGCTTAGTCATTTAGTATCTCACGCCCATCGTCGCCTCAAATTTCAATGTCAATTCAGTGATTTTACTAATTACATCGACGATCATTCTGGCTTTAAATCATTCTCTTTAGTCTCGCGACATCATTATTAAGAATCATAAAAAATAATTCTTGAATAGATACTGCAGGAATTTGATCCTCCTCCGACTTTTTATCGCTGCAAAAATAGCTAGAAAAACCAATGTTTTAAATATCGTCTTCTCTCATATTACTCTGTTCTTCCTTGTTAACTCCAGTCATATGCTTCCAGTATGCAGAATTCTTTTCGGTTAGGTTTAATTACAAATTGGAAGAGTTCTGCGAATGTTGATGAGGTATGTGGATGGAAGTAATTGTAAAAATTGCATTGATCGATATATTCAAACAAAGGATCGCAAAATAATAGGAAATCACAGAATAAATACGGAATATTTCTTACACTATGATACAAATAAATCGTTTCATGAACATATTCCTTTTCTTATAACATAAAGGTAACAATTATGTCAAGGACTACATGAATTTCAAGGTACTTAAGTTGGTGGAATTCGTGGTCCAAGATTTGAAGTTCAATGAAAACGGAGAAACGCTGCAGTAGATATGTCCAATAAAAAAGTGAGATAAAAACGTCCTTATTTGCAAACCGCCACTGGTGACCTAGCATTCTCTTCCATATCCTCCAGTTACGGTGGATATATTTGTGTTGCTGCTGGGCTATATATTTGTGTTGAATCCAATTTATGTTCCCGGTAGAAAATGTGGGATCATCTATTCACGAATATGTCACCTTCACAAAAGTTATGAAAAATATTTTCATTTATTTCCCGAGTAATAACTTATTTCCCGGCCTGCATTTCCAATGGATAGTTCTGTTCCGGAAGGAAGGGAGAGGGAGAAGCAGCAGAGCATGGGAATATTAAACATCTTTTGGTCCCTCCTGTCAGAAATCGCCATGAACTAACGTATTGAGAGATAATTGGACCCGAAATATGTGAAATAGAAGGTAGACTAATTGAAATATGTTGTATTAATTTCTGGAAAGTATATTTGTCATTTATTTCTCGGCCTGCTGAGCAGTTAACGGATCTGCAATGTGATTGTCATTCTAAAAAAATGGTTGGAGGGTGCAATCCCGTTTTAGTCATGCTTCGAGGAACATCGTGCGTTGAATATTTGCTCATGTTTTTTTCCGAGGGAAATATCTCAGCTCATGATTTAATGGACCAACGGATCCCGCTACTTAAGGTGTGTAGTCATGAATCTTTTAAGGCAAAGCGGTCAAAGAATCAGTCTAGAATTCCTGCCATGCCTTAAAGTATGCAAATAATCTTTTTTAAGAGGACCATGTAGGCTTCGTAAAGTTTTACTTCCATGTGTGCTAAGAGCTCACCTACAATTGGTTTGATCAATTTTGAGTTGGTTTTGTGACAGGTCTGGGAACAATCAAGGTCATACGCCAAGGATGGCTTGCTTGTGGTCTTTCTGCAAATATTTCGACACATTTTGTCTTAGCTTTTACATAAAGATGGTAGTACATTTTAGCCCGTTGAATGTGTTTCACTTTACATTATGAATGTATATGTATTATAGTTTTTCGTCAGCGTTATTGGTGGTGCTTTGGATATGAGATAGGCTGGGAAAGGTGCGAAGGACGAAGAAGAAGACAAGCAGAAGTGCTTCGAAATTTTGGTGAGGAGAGAAAGCTGCTGGAGGGAACTTAGAAAAGGTAGTCAAAAGTAGATGGATATTGCAAGAATTAATAGGCAAGCAGATGCTGAAGGCCTTATAGTGTTAGATGAATGTGTAGGTCACACACATCAGGCATTTTATCAAATCACATTTTCTCAAGTCCTGAGCAGAAATCAACAGCCACATACTGTCCTCATTCTATATTGACATGTCCCTGTAAGTTGAAATAGAGTATGCAATGCTACCAGCCTTTGCAGTAGATGCGCCACGTGCAGCTTTCCCTGCTAGTGGTTACGGCACTCTACCGATCAGTTTAGGCACATTTCGCTTGTATGCTACAAGAGAAACAAAAGCCTAGTAATACCCTTGGCCCACTTTCACTATTCTTCTAGAGCTAGGATTCCTTCTTAAGGTAGTTTGATCGAGATATCACTTCACTTAGAATTTGATGAATGTTACGTCATTTTAAATAAAACATTCTCATCTATCCAATGATTTCAAAATACTAACCTCTTGCCAGACTACTGTGCGCCCCAGAGGGAGAATATTGAGAAAATTAGGAATTTCTAACACCTAGATTTCGTCAAAATTTTACGGTGTGTGTAGTTTTATGAACTGTTTATAAAATATAATTAATTACTCATCGCAGTAATTATTACGGATTCGCAAAAAATCCTTCTGTTGTGAAGGCGTTCTCACCGTACGGTGTGAAAAAATGAGTCAAGTTAGAGACTTATGTGGATATGTTTATTTAATTACTGAGAATTTTCGACATTATATTTTTGCGCCATTAATATACCTAACATATTTACTTCATACTTCTTACAGACACTGAAATTAAAAATAAAATTCGAATATGGTCTCCATCATGACTAGGGAAATGTCTCGCACAAACTACTTTAAAGGACTTTCTTGAGAGCCAGAATACCACTGCTCGCGACCCTTCACTTAGGAGGTATTTGAAGAGAACTGACACACCGAGGCGCCTTCTTATAAGTACTTTCCAATTTCAAAAATACTTATCACTGTTGCATGGATTTCTTATGTCTATGTTTCCGGAATTTGGTCAGTCGGTTGGCTAAAACTCAACATATTTTCGAGTAACTCAAGGACTTCCTCCTCATTTTCCCATATCATCTCAGTATTATCACGATGGGTGGCAAATACTTTACTAATAAACTTAAATAACTTTACCTCTCTAAGGGAGTACGTACATAAGCTCTAAATCGCCTCCACGTTGCATTAGAGTTCGTAACTCTTTTAAATTTGATTTTCCTATCGATGAAGCTGGAATTTTTCCTCAGCCGATAGGTTGTGCTGCGCTTGTATTCTTTATCAAAATATGCAGCGACTTCAAAGTTGCAAGGCAAGTACCCGCTTGAAGCGATCCCTCGTCTGGAGCGGAGTAAAAAAGGTGGTCCCGTTACTATGGGCCTGCGTGATTGAGTACATACGTGATATCGTTGCATATAAATTGCAGGCGTTTCCACGTAAGGGGTGTTGGTCCTCTCTTCCGGGAAGAGAATCTCGATGGGAAACACCAATGATGGGAATCTTGATTGCGTTTTGCGTAATAATACCCAGTTTCATTGCGTCAGGAGGCGGAGAGGTCAAAGAGTCAAGGACAAAGGCTTAGGAACCCGTTCTCGTACGACACCACAGTAGTTTCAGAAAGAGACGATACGATCATTTTTTCGTTTCTGAATTCGTATGCGCGTCTCCGCCGGTACACTCCTAAATTCAGTTTGTCGATCTTGATAAAAGGAATTAAAGAATTTTAGAAAAAAATTAATGAACGTAAAATTCTGGAATTGAGGTGAAAACAGTGCTGCCGCCAAAGATCAAAGAAGAAAATAGATGGAATCATGCGTTACGAAAGTACAGGGGAATATTGAACCCATGAAAAAACGCAATAGGCCGTATTGAATGGATCAGTTGTGCAGTTTACACGTCCAAAAGATTGTGGTGGAGGAAAGTGGATTTACCGTGGTACCGCAATGGTTTATGTAGAAAATTTCAACGTGGAAATTATTTCAGAAAATTAACAGCATTGTTCATAATGTTTATAGAGAAATTTCGCGTGATAGCCATGTTAGGTGGATCATTTTACGCGAAAAAAACGGCCATCGTCGTTGTGCGTCAATACATTATCTACTCTCTTCTTTCAACTACGGCTCCCTCCTATCGGTAGATTTGAAGAGGGTGACTGTGGGTATATTTTGGTGATACTAAAATGGCACTGAGAAGGGAGCGGCTGTTGGCCTGGGATAGAATTCGAACCCCGATCCTCAGATATCATGCCGAGTGATATAAACAATTAAGTTACCCCTGCGACATCTTCCGCTCTGAATTTCATAGATGATTCATAAACTCACAATGAAAGAATCGCCAGTGTGATTAAATTGGTAAAATCACTCGACTCAGCAGCGGGAGATATAGGGTTCAATCCTCTAAACGCTGCGACAATTATCGCATGCGGAAACATTTATCCCATGGTTTCGTCGAATTAGTGTTATGGAGTTGTCATATCCTATCCTCCTGCGATAATTTTCGCACTTTGAATATCAGTCCAGGTAAATTATTATTTTGAATTTCTTCATATTTTCGGGTTCTACCGCGTAGGTTGCTATGTTGATGACAACAGTTTCGCTGGCAGTAGTGCCAGCGAAACTGTTGTCATCAACACAGCAACCTACGCGGTAGAACCCGAAAATATGAAGAAGTTCATCATAAACCACCGCGAAAACCTTCGTTCTTACAAATTATTATTTTCACTGTAAAAACTTTTCGCAATCGTGATGTCCTCAGCAAGTGACTGCGTTAAAAATTACGGTACATCTACATCTACGATGTACCGTGCAAGCCACCACTAGGGTGTGTGGCACGGGGTGATTCCACACCAGGCATGCAGCACTCGTGCCAGAACAAATCAGAACCTCGCACGCTCCCCCTGGCGCTAGGCGCAGGCCAGAAGCAGTCAGGAGAACAGTGCGCAGTCCAACCGGAAACTGGGAGAGTGATACGTAAAAGAACATAAAAACATGCAGAGAAATGCTATAGACACATCTAGTGGTCAATATTACTGATACTGTTAATTTATGAATACTACGAGATGCTACTTCATGCAAAGAACAAAACAAAATAATGCCGGACTAATCGACCGGTGTGAAGAGTTAGTAATGATGTGGTGTTATTAAGCACAAGTGAAAATTCTACTATACCTATTGAGGGTGTTAGTTTCATGTGATTGATCTATCGCAACTATTATGATCCCTTATTGTACGTGGGAAAAATGACATTTTGAATCTATCGGTTCGGCAGTAAATTTCCTTTATTTTATTCCTGTGATCGAACTGTAGTGGCTTGCCTCGTTTTACTTTTTTTAAATTGTAACGTGGATGTTTTATTTTTCCTACTGTTCCACTTCTCTGCTGCTATAGTAATAAGGAAACTCCGAGATAGACGAGCATGAGGAAATGTGTACGCAGGATAGGTGAAAAGTGCGTGCGTCATCCAATTTGAGTCCGTGAATAGCTCGCTTGGATTTTGAAGAGAAAAGAAAGTTGTAGGACCGCAAGGCATTACGGAAAAAAACAATGGAAAGTTTTCAACAGGCTGTCACCACCTTTCATAGTACATACAAAAAAGACTATCTATAGAGAAATCATTTAAGTCTACCCGCTACAAAACCGATTTATTCGATTTGAAATTGGTGTGTAGGGAAAGTGGATATATTTTATTATCTTCAAAGGGATCCTGTTATCTACGTCCCTATCATAGCCGCCGTCAGAAAGTTTGAATGCTCGCCCTCGAGATGATTGAACGAAAATGGCTGTCTGAGGAGAATACTGACCTCTCCAAGTTTTTTTGACCAATTAAATTATTTTCCATCATTTTAATTTGCATCCGTCGGTTAATAGAAAACATTGGAGGCTACTTTTTGGCAACTTGCAGTAAGTTGAGTTTAAGTATATAAGGTGACAAGCTATTGCAGTACCCACTTCATTGTATGATGATGTAGGATTTCAGTATTGTATGGTATTTATTTATGGTATTTATCGCATGGTAGTGAAATTTGGGTATGCTAGAATAAGCATAGGAGTTGGCTAAATGCAGTGAAGGTAAAAGTGGGTGTAGGGTATCTGAGAAGTTCTTGCGGTAAAGGCAGAAGGGTTTGGAATGAGAAGGGGATGCAATACTGTGGAATGGATGTTCCGCTAATGGATATGTATGAAATGAACGTGCTTCGTTGGTTTTGCCATGTCGAGAGAATCGATTAGAATCGAATAACTAAGCAGCCTTATGATAGAGAAGTGAACGGCGTGAGAAGAAGAGGTAGACAGAATAATTCAGGGGTGAATGTGGTGAAAGAGACTGAAGAGGAATATTAGGAATCTCAAGAACACGAGGGCGTGTTTGAAGAAATGCACGAATGTTAAACGAAGCAAAAGAAGTATGCAAGGGTGGGGCAGTAAGGAGGATATTCTTATAGATAGATAAAGCAGAGTCAGCTTTATGGGCCTATCATAGAGAATTGACCTTTTTTGACTATCCTGCCACGAAAGATAACGGCGTGATGGGTACGTATGAGCGTATGTACTTTTTCGAGTTACAAAATGAAAGTTGGCTAAAAAATGTGAGAGTCGAGTAAATTAAATGAACCTCGATTATTTTACCAGTGAGTCGACGGAATACTATGATGGTGGATACATTCCGTCGATCACACTAATGTGCAAGTGGTTACGTGTACACTGGTAGCATTAAAGATCTTTTATCTTTCATTTACTCCACCTGCACAGAGGACCACGGCCTTCCGTTTACTGTGCAAATTTCGATCGGTTCCGGCTATCTGGCAAGTTTTCGTCTTTTCCACGTGGACAGTTACTTCTAGTCTCGTGTTTATGTGATCATGAGCAGGATCACGGCTATCCATAACGCTTGCGCTCGCGTTATCGTTATTTTTCAATTGCGCTCTCGAAAGCGAAAACGTGATCGTAATTCTTCAAATTGTGACAAGTCCTTTAAGTCAATTTTGAGGAAACCGGGACTAGCCACGGTAGTAACCTTTACGGAGTCACCCGCAAGGGCACATACGTGCAATATTCCTCAGGAGAAAAATCATTCGCCTTGACCGGGATTCGAACCCGGATCCCTCGATTTCGCGCCGAGTGCTTTAACCAGTTAAGCTACCGAGGCGTCCTTCTCCCCTGTGTTTTCGTAGTTATCATTGATGGGAGTGCGTTTTTAGCACAAATGCTGTGAGCATTGCCCTTGTAGAGTGGTTGGCGTTTTAGATAAAATATAACAATTCGAAAGAAGTAACAGTGATCCAACCCCATAAGTCGTCTGTTAACGCTATTTGTGTGCCAACCATAGCTTTTCTAATGGTATTAGTTATTGCTTTTATGTTTGTCACGACGAACAATTGTGGGCTAAAATGCAGAGATGTTTGTTGATAGTGAAATATATGCCTTTGACTTCATGGAGGATCACTTAGAGCACAAATTGCTTTGTAAAATGAAGCACAATAGAGGCTCTTATAACAATCAAACTAGGGGAGGATGCGTTAAAAGAGAGTAGTTCATAAATGCGGTATAAGTTCCCATCAATGATGGGGTTATTAGCGGTGTTGCATGCGCCAGCATTTTCGAAGGAAAAGCTTTAATGTTGCTCGCCTCATTACCTGCGCTAAACGCCCGCCCTGCAACGCACGAAAAAAGGCTCCGTCTGGGCGCACCTAAAAATTGGCGAGTGAGGATCGGGTTGGCCTGGCGGCTGAATTCAGGCTTTCCATGCCAAGGACCTGGATTCGAAATTCCGCACATTCATCTGTTGAACCCCTTGGCACAAAGGGTTTTATGGTATGTACATTGCCAACGCTTTGATTCTTTTACACCTTCTTTCTCTCCCTAAAACTTCTCTCTGGACCTTAAACGATGACACAGTTCTTTTAAAGTGCAATGAAATATGCAGATAGGAAAAGGATAAATTACTTTGCACTATTCCACTGGAGAAATTTGATTTATTGAGTCGACATGTTTCACTGCACTGCAGCATCATCAGGAGAAATATGCAGATGGCTATTTACTCTCACCGGATTTCGAGAACACTTTTGATCAATACCTAGAATTTAATTATGAATGCGCAGTCATGAATTTCCGGAGCAAAGGTAGTGGACAACATAACTCACTGTACAAAAGTGGAAAACATAACTCATTGTACAAAATACATGTAGAAGTGAGAACAAATTTAGTTTTTAGGTGTCACTCAAACTTCCCTTGGGGCGAAGGCGTTAGAAGAAAATGAGGATCGGTATCGAAAAATATTGGGTTCATTGGACGGATGGTTGTTAAATGTTGTGAGAAAATCGGAAAGATATCATTTAACATTAGTGAGACCACCCTTTACATATCCAATAAGTATTTGGCACTATCTAGAGAAGGAATCGATGGAAGAATCGGAATTCAAAGAATGTATGTACGCCAGGTTTTTGGAATGAATAATATTCATTGAATATGTCAAGGCTAAAAGAGAAGAATAGCTGAATCATTGCGTAAACAAGGGTGAGAACTATCCTATAAAAATGAAAGCTAGCGAGATAAAGACAAACCTTCTTGTTGATCTTTATGCGCATGTGTCCTATTTTGCTTCATGTATGTACAGTCGCCGCATAAAGTCTGGCGACATCGGCAACTTCATCCCATTAATTCACTAGCCCCCAAGACGAGGTTCCGATTCACGATTACTCTGGCCACTTTTTCACCTCCTTCCCACCCCCCTCCTCTCTATCTCTCCTCCCCATTCCTCACTTTTGAACCACTGGAGCCACTCAAAATCGTAGTTTCGCTTATTCGGCGCGTTTGTCGATGTCGCCAGACTTTATGCGGCGACTGTACCTATATAAAATGGAATACTGTCGTACGGTCTTTTTTCCAACAAATAAATATACATACATTTTCAAATAATAAATCTCGTGGGACCTAATCTGTGGATTCACAGTTATGTGGAAGGATGGGACCCAGGTCTGCCTTTTATTGGAAATATTATTATCAGGCACTCTTGCTACATCGTTAGATTCAACCCCCCAGATAAAATCAGGAACTCCACTGCCAATCTAACCGCCACTGAGCCCGATAAAGTTATTGAAATCTAAATTTAATAATTGAATGTATAGAAAATTTACATTCTGCCCATTTTTCCTGTTTTTAGGGCCAGTCTCTTTAGAGGCTAATTCTGACGCCAGATTTCTCTCTACCCTTCCTCATCTTGCTGAAAATCTTTCTATAAGATACTCCCCGCCATAAGCGACGCAGTTTAACATCGCTGCCGGTAGCCTCACACTAATGACTGCTACAATCAGATTATTTCGATCGCCGACCATAACCAGTCCTAAATCATTCCTTGCCAGTCTTGATCGAGAAGGAATCCCGTGCACGCATGTCTAGAAGATGGAAAGCCTGGGGCTTTTGGGGGAGGTGGCTAGGAAAGAGAAGCGGGCCCGGGCTCTATTAAGGCCCGGATATTCGGCTGGAGTCAACGAACGGAGGGGAAAGTCGGAGAAAGATGGGATAATGTATGCAGCGGTGCTCAGCTCAAGGAGAAGGACTGAGGCGGGTGACGTCATGTATTCGGCGGGCGGTGCCTCGCTTCAAAACGGGCGCCTACCCGGTAGGATGGGTCACCGGCGTCCGTCCCCTCGCCCACCGAAGAGTCTCTTATATGATTTCTTTCCGGATCTCTTATCGGAGGAATGCGACGCGAGGTCCAGCTCTTGGTGACTCCGCGGCACGTTTGGAGTCGTGGCACACTTTTCCCTGCATTCCAGACATCTTGGGGCACTTGCAAGTTTAAAATGTAATGCGCTTAGTCGCTGAGTCACGAGAAATTTTTTAAACTTTTTTTTTGGTGCGCGCTTCGGAAACATTGCCGTCGTCAGACCCATTCTAGGATTTTTCCATTAGCCTTTATGCTTAGCGATTTAGGAAACAGTCGCTGCCTGATGAGAATGTATTGAAGCAGATATTAGAAAGGTTGCTTGCTTCTTTTTTTGTATTCCTACCGTGAATTAGATTATACCTGGAGATTACATGTGAGAATTATCAACTTCCTAGTGCTTTCATTTGGAGTATGCGTAAACCGAAAGTGGGAATTTATTTACTTATTGTACTCATCAGCTCATTAGATCTTCTTCTTCCTCCAAATTTGTTGTTAACTGTGTCATTCATACGGAAAATTATGCCAGTTGCTAATTACACTGGACGATATGTTTGGTCAGCTCGTGTGAAAGAATTTCAAGGTAACAGAGATTTTTTGTAAGTTGTTAAGTACGATATGGTATTCACTGCGTGAGTTCCTACTCGCTTTTAATTTGTATTTGAGTAAAGGATAACTCCTTAGCATCGCCTGTTTAGGAAACCTCATATTTTATTAGAAGCTTTCGAAAAAATTTAGAATTAACTGTAGCAGTTAACATGTTATCAGTTCAACAACAGAAAAATCAGACGACTAGAATGTTTCGATAAAAAATATCCAAATATTTGACCCTAAAAGAGCACGAACTAAGTCTTGATAGCATCGTCTAAGAGTTAGTTTAAAACAATTTGAGTTTCAGGGTATAAGTTTACTACTATTTTTTAATAATATCTAATATAGTTTTACTATTTTCCATTTAAACATGCGTTAACCGGTATATTATCATAACAATAATAATTGTTCATGAATCGTTTGTTATGCAGGGGAATAATTAGTCACTCTCATTCTCGGTGTAACTCATCGTATAACATATTCTGAATACGAGATGGATGCGACGTGTAGAGATAAACGACTTTCGTTGAGGGGAAACGCAATGTAAGTCTTCTAACGTTGTATAAATTGAAAGTATTTCAAGAATAGGGTTTCCAATTGTAATCCAAGCCTATGTACGAGGTTTGATGAAAGGTATTCTGAATTTTGTTAATTTCGCAGTTTGTACAAGTCCAATCGTCACAATTTTCTGTGATTGGGTTGATACACTTGTCCCTGACGTATTTTGACATTGATTGCCTTATTTGTTGTTTACTTTATTGTTTTCAAATGGTATTTATTCTCGACCTCTTTTTCTATTTGGTGCAAATGTCATGAGTTTAGGTCAAATATTGTTTTTTGTAATATATTTATTGTTTTCCATCGAAAAGGTTACACGTGTTTTGGTGTGCTCAGCGAATGTTTACTTATGGAAAAAATGGAACACAGAATTTACATAAATGTCGCTATAAGGACGGAATAAAGTGCAGCACCGCATTTGAAATGTTAGATGTTGCTTTTGGCGAGTCGTCTGTGTATTAAACAAGCATTTGCAAGTGGTATTAACGTTTTCAAGAGGGTCATAGAGACGTTGAGGATGACGAGTGCCCAGGACGCCCCAGCACATTAACAACCACTGTAAATATTTTTGAGAAAAAGAAAACTCCGCGTATTTTTTATCAAACAAGGTATCGTTAGCATTAGGTACTGGTAATGGCAGTATTATAATGATGACAATGAGAAAGTTTACGGGATATTAAGAGAATAAAAAAGATCCTGCAGCACTAAACCTGAAGGAGAAAGAAATTATTTCTCGCTTTGTACATTCCACACATGTTTATTGTTACCGACCATGGTTTTGATATGGTATGGTATGTCATGATAATGGCGTTATATGTCAAAATCATGGTCGGTATCAATAAACAAGTGTGGAATATACAAAGAGAAATTATTTCATGTTCAGCGTTTCCACAAAGTTAAGCCTGAAACTGTAACTAACGAAGTGTAATTTTTTTATTATTATTTTATTAATTAAGCAATTTACCAATGCAATAATGACACTATAACAACATTAACACAATAAATGGAAGTAGTAAATTTATTCATTAACTTTGTATATTTAATGCCGGTGTTGACGTGGCAGGGTGATAATGAATGGAATCTGTCCCCTACAAACTCAGAATTGATTTCGCTCCCAGAAAAGTTGACTACGTCGTCGCATGCTTAATAACTCAAGTGGCAAGTCATTTCCATGGAATGTTTTTCATCTGCTGCAATTTCGGGCTCTTCATAGTTTAGGTATTTCGACGTATTTTTTGACAGTAATATATTCATTTGAACATCGTGGTATCCATGTGTTAGAATTTATAGTCAAGTTCCCAGATTACTGCGATAATTGTTGATAGAATCACATCGATATAAAGTGAGCTTTGGTGGACCCGCGCACCTCGTTTTTCAATTGTTTTTAATCATCGCCTTTCATGCTTGACTGATGAAGCGTGGTTCGAATAATTACACCTTTTCAAGCGTACTGAGGCGTTATCAGTTGCCTTGAAGCTGAGAAAGTGGGCATCGCGCGGACTGAATGCCAACGGCTGCCGTTTTATTGAAATGTTTCATGCGATCGAATTTCTGTCTGTGTTCTCTCCAACTTTAACTTAAATCGTAGGATTTTGCAGAGATTTAAGGCTTCTGAAATAACTTTCGGGTTCTACTGCGTCTTTGTTTGTTAAACTCGAGCTTTCACTGCCTGCAATGGTAGCTAACCTCGAGATCAACAAAGAAAGACACATCAGAACTCGAAAGTTATTTAAGAAGAATTCTCTCCACCTCAAATGCCTAAATTTTCTTTAGAAAGATCGGATTGGAATGCTTGTTGGAGCATTTATTTAGTAAACCGGGTTCGAACCCCGGAGATAGAAATATTTTTGAAGTTATACTTCTTTGCGCCCGTTGGAAACTTTTGGGATGGGATGTTGGTCGAGAAACCGCGTCACGCTCTTTTTTGGGTGAGAAAAATCCACAATTGTACGTTTTTGTATGGTTTTTTGGCCCGTTGGAGACTTTTGGGATGGGATGTTGGTCGAGAAACCGCGTCACGCTCTTTTTTGGGTGAGAAAAATCCACAATTGTACGTTTTTGTATGGTTTTTTGTACGTTCGAACTTTGAAAAGAAGTTTTGTTTAAAATAACAATATATCGAAGAAAAATATATTGAATAATAGAGAAAAAATTTCTTTTATTTCATTTATATATCCTGTCTGCCTGTGTGTGTGAGCGGGTGTGTGCGACCGGCCAAAGAGTATAACTTCCACCGTCTGGTCCGACGCAGACCACGTTTTTCTTCACTCCACGTAACCCTCCTTGCCCGCGATTAAGTGTATCTTAAGATGGTTCCATCGTGAAGTGACTTGCATGTCTTTTAATTCATATTCTGGGCAGATGTAGTTCTTATATCTTGAGAAATATATCTATATCTCTAGATCTGATAGAAGCGACGAAACAAGAGAGAGATACCCTGCCGAACTGACAAAATCCGTCTTTCCTTCAAAAAAATTCCTACTTTTCTCGCACCATCAGTGATTATATCAAAAACAGCGTAACTGTAACGTAGGACTCATCGTTGTTCTTCCTCCCCTCCGTTTTCCCTCCCCCCGCCCACCTCGCATGGCTAGTGCCCTACCAACCCCTGCCACGTGCCTCTGTGGTGCTCGCAGGTTAGTGTGCAGCTGTAGATGTAGAAAAAAGTTTCTTTTGCCGCATATTAATAAAATATCTATAACTTTCCACGCTATTTTATTCCTTAATGGAACTTAAAATTACACGAATGATGTTGTCTCAGGGCAGATGTGGTGGAACTCATGGTGAAAGAAAGAACTCTTTGCCGTTTTCCCCTTTTTTGAAATCACCCCCTACTTTTCTCCTATCCCTCCGTCCCTCCCCCTCCCCGTAACTCCTTCCCCAGCACCTTTCCCCTCCTACCAACCTTCTCTCCAAATGTGCGAGTGTCGTATATATACGTTGTTTATTACTCGGACTGTTGCTTGACAATTATGTAAACACATTGAAAGCGGTCGCACATTAAAAACTGATTCTAAAAAAGATGAAACTGCTAAGAATTCTTTCTTTTACTATTAAAATTACATGGTGTTTAACGCGACAGTGAATAAAACATGGGGAAATTAGTATTTTCCTCTCTACTATATAAAAGGCTACGCCTACTACGTAAGATTCGGTTGATAGACGTAGTGATTTAAATGTGCACCAATAGATGGCAAGCGAGCTCCGATATATATTCTCCACTAACTGACACATGTCGCGGGAGTATGTATTTTTCAATGTACACACCATGAATATACATATGGATTTTAATCTTCGGCACCACTGTACGGGCAAAGGTGTTGCCTAGCTTTCCACAAAAGATAGGTCGTGCTGAAGTCGGCATGGTTCCGCTTCTGTGTCAAAAATGGCCAGTTTAATTGGGAGGGCAATTCCGGTACCTTATTTCCAGTATCTCCATTTGAATCACGGCATTACCTTCGGCATGGTTCATTTGTGTGTGTCAAAAATGGCCGGTGTTAATCAAGGAGGTTAAAGTAAAATGGAGGAGGCGTGACCGTGAACGCTCATGGACGAAAGTGAAGCAAGAATAGGGGTGCTTGGGTAGGCTTTGTGCCGAGTAGGTGTTGCCAAACCAGTCACAAAACATCGCCTTGTCGGTGGTTTTTAACTGAGATTTGACGAAAATCGAACACAACCGCTGGACACGTAAGCCAGAGGAAGGTCTGAACTGTGCCGACTGCAATGGCGGAATTGGCTTCAAAAATCAAGTGGTATGTCGCCTCCATTTCTTTTCTAACCTCCTTGGTGTTAATAGGGAGGCCAAGTCCGGTACCTATATTCCAGTATCTCCATTTGAATCATGGCCTTTCCTTATTAGAACCACCTTCTCTGGAGTGGTGGTGCTACAATCTGCTTGGTCCTGATTTTTCGGTGCATGCGGAATGTTTGGCAACACCCACTGGGGGCAAGTTTAGGATCCATATGTATATTCATGGAACACACAATGGTAACTGCTTAGTAACACCTCCGCCTTCTTCACCAATAATGTTTTATACGAATAAATATCTGATATTTAGATAATATATTGTTTACCATAGTTTCATATATTGTTTTCATTAATAAAAACAAACATTAACTTCTATTTAACTATTTACTTGATTCATTACTTTTTGGCCACTCCGCCAATGTTTCAGCAGTCTTTTCCTCTAGTCTAATAAAAACTACTGGAACGTCAAGGTGGCGCACCCAGTTTCTTGGATTCACCCGCATTTTGTCTCTTTCGCATCGGCGGAAATGAAGATTGAATGCCGGGGAATGCCTCTCGTTTCCCTTAGCCGGCGTGAGTCACGCGTCTCCGTGATCACTCTGACCCGTTTCGGCCGCTCGCACGGAAAGTTGTTATGCGGGAAAAATCGGTCTGCGGGTTGTGCATAGGTCGGTTGTGCTAAAGCATGAGGCACGACTTGTGGGGATATTTACCCTCGAGTCGACTTTCTCTCCATCTTTCGAAGTTCGTCACTTCGATGTAGAATTTGTACCAGTAACACCTCCTAAGCTGAAGAGGGAGTTGTTAGTGATGGAGTTTTTCAGTACTGTAACAGTTAACTGCCGTTTTGAGGTCGCGGCTTGATTGTCGACTTTCTGAAGATCACGATGGAGCTACTTTCCAATCGGCATTTTATTGCACTGGGCTTTTGAAATGGATATGGAGGTTATGATTATTACATGTATATATGTAGCGGAATAATCCACTTAGAGCACTAGAATAGAATCAAGTGTTTCTTGTATAAATATATAATTAAATTGAACTATGGTGGAGTACGTGATTGTTGTAGATCTCTTGCATGTTTTATAAAAGAAAAACTCTCCCTGTACATTATAATGAGTTATTTTCTAAAACAAATTACAACTTCAGGATTATAACTTTATGGGTTCTTCTGGTAGATTATCGTATTCGCATACATCGATATAAAAAGGTTATTTAGCCAAATCTCAAATGTTCCTTCCACATTTTATCGTTTAAGCACCTCAACTTGCGCGGACTTATGTCCATAAATTTGCCTTTGTTCTAATGCTGTGAATGTGTTACCACACCTATTCACGTATGCACCGGCACAAGTACGAGCAATGTATTAACAGACTTGTGTTAACAGACAGAATTTCTACTCTTGTGAAAAAACAAAATTGCAGAAAGTAATAACCAAATGGTTTGGACACACTATGAGACCCAATGGGTTCGTGAGGAATATAATTGTAGAAAAAATAGATGGAAAAGTCTCAAGAGGAAGACAAATGGATAAAAAAATATCTACTTTATAAAAGGCTACGCGTACGTACGTATGATTCAGTTGCTAGGCATAGTGATTCAGATATGCGCCAATAGATGGAAACCGAAATCCCAAATACCTTTCCCACTAACTGACACATGGCGCGGGTGCATGCATTTTTCAAAATACACGTATCATTTTCCAAAAAAGTAAATAAACTTTAAATAATTTTAACGAAATTTCGAGGTTTTTAAGTTATTTTAATTATTATTTAAACACACAATAGTTTCTCTTTAGTTAGTTGCTTAATTCATTATTTTCTGGCTATTTCTCCATTATTTTAGCCTGTTTCAGCAGGCTTTTGAACTAGTACCAAATAAACAGGAAAGTGTATAAGAACTACCTGAGATTATGGGAACTAGCAATACATAGGAAATGATGAAGGGCTGCAGTCAACCAATAGTAGGATTGAACGACCCATGAATGAATGAATAAAAAATATATAGATTACGGACGGGAAACAAATCACAAGGCTCCCCTTTAGACAACAACCAGAGAATAGCTAGAGAAAATTGAAGATTCAATTCATACTGAATTTCAGGACCACGAAAATCATCAATCCCAGTAGCTTTGGTGGCTCCTGATTACTAATTGAGAAATATGATTTCTTGCGTCTGTCGGCTATGCTACGCTGATTTCTTCTTGATTCACTCATCTCTTTTCGGCAAAAATGCAAACCACGGAAGCGTGAGAATATCGTGGGGCTCAAGTGAACAGGATGATTTGTTAATCAACACCCGGAGATAGTGTTTTTTTCCGCGACGGAGACGTGTGGGCGGAAGTCCCAGCCGTTCTACAAACTCGATCGCGAATCCAGCTGGCTGCATTTCCGCAAAGCTTCAACTACCTCCACCGGCTCGCTACGGTTACCACCGTTACCACCGAACGATTCAGCTGTCTTGATGAAAGCGGCAATCCATTTCTCCAGGCATTTGTCTTAATTCATGAGGTTTCTGAGGAGATCTCGTTAACAATGACTGCTCTCCCGATCCCATGGGAATGATGTCCGCATCGTAATAAAAAACAGCTTTCTAAATCACGTTTCGATACACTAATATTCTCGTGGGAGATTGACAATAAATCTTATCCCAAGAAATCTTTGAAAGGCTTTTCTTTCTTATTTTACACGTAATTGGTTTTCCAATACGAGGCAGCCGCAACAATAGACTTCACACCCAGCCGATTGTGCGCATATTGTTCACTGAACGCAAAAGTTAGTACATATTTGATATATTTTCTCCCGTCATTTGTATAAATGTATTTCCAATATTGATATGCCGCGCTGTCATCTCAGGTTTTCACATCCTAATTATCCACTTGACGTATTCCAATCGTGGCCCGAATCTCTAGTTCTTCCAATAAATCTCCTAACTGTTACGGAATATAGGAGGCAGTAAAACGGTATATTGTAGCCAAAGAGTAAAAATTGCCTCACATATAGGTGAAAGATTTTTTTCTCTACATTAGAACTCAGTGATCATGAAAATTACGAGTCCTGACTGTAAATTGAGGTGTGTACAACTTCAATTAGCACGATTTGTAATGGATTTGGTTGCCATTTATCAATTGTATATTCTATGCATATTTCAAGAAGATAACTCGAGAAAGTGAAACCAAAGCTGAAGGAAGACGAATAATTGACTGAGATAACATGAAGCAGCCCTTAATAGCAAAGAAAATTAGCGGGAAAATGCCATGACTGTGTGACATACACATCGGCCATAAATGCGACGTTTGTGAGTACATTGTTTCCTTGACGTCATCGGAACCAACATGCTAGTTTCTCTCGCATGCCGACGGCTAACGAAATCTCGGTCCAATATCTTAATAAGTTGAGTCACGCGCTATCATTTAGTGCATTGATATTGAATGCAAAAAAAATGAACATGATTGTGAATTCTAGAGGCTGGGAATACTAAACTAGAGAGAGTAAATATAGCAAGCATGAATGGGTAGCAAGAATGAAATATATTGTCATTTGAAGGAATCTGAGAGAGTAGATTTCCTAAAAATAAAAGTTATATTTCTGTTTATCCCGAAAAGAATACGGCAATTGAGTTAAGTATACAAGTTTTCTATTCTCTATTATACGAAGGAGCACAGGTCCCTTCAATGTGCGTAAACATGCTGGATAAAATTTTCCAAAACTTTTGGCGGTGTTTGACTGTCTATTCCTTAGCTATTAAAATTTTCGCACCTGGAATTATTTGCTGAAAAAAAAGATCAATTTGAGTCATCATTACTCGCGAATTTCGTTTTTAATCAGTTTTTGATAATTCCGTGAATGTTCAATGAAAGTTACAATTTAAACTGCAGTGTTTCGCACCGAATGCGGATTCGCATTCAAGCAATGGTCGTCACCGAAAATGGAACCGATATAATGCTGAAATGGTGAAAAAAATTATAAAACTGTATAATTAGTAAAGACTGTGCAACTATATTAATTTCAGTGACTCTGTGTGACAGGGCGTCATTAACCAGCTTTGTTGCGGACATAATTCTGCAATGTGTATGAGAATTGTCCGTGATTTGATGAAAATCATTTGCTTTCCAGAGAAAATATATTGACATCTTATGTCTCTAAATTCTTTGTTAAGGTTGGTTATGAGGTCTTTCGACTGTCATAAATTAGCTCATAGATTAGAAGAGGTTTGACGCGAACTATATGGCTCTGCATATTGTTCAGTGATTTTGCAATTTAGCAGAAGCAGTCACGATGAAAGTTTAGAGTAATTTTTCGTTAAAATCAGTACTAATAATCGCACTACGATTCCTTAGGTAATATGCAGCTATAGAGTTGAACTTAGCCCAATGAACTGCTGTATATAACTCTTTTTTTCACTTGCTGGGGAAGATATTGGATAAATTCCGGCAGAGAGGTGACACTCGGAATCAATGATGTCCTTAGGAATTTTTGAGCATTGGATATCCCTGGAAAAATAGCTAAAATTCGCTTAAGTATTTTAAGGAAGGATCAATCGGGGAGAGTTGCGGTGAATCACCGTTTGGGTCATCACCACTTGCTGGATCCCTTGACGTTTAATTAATTTATGAAAGGATATTGTATTTCTAGCAGGTATAGAATTGCAGTCGCAAAATAAGCGTGATGAATAGGGAATATTATTACGACTTATGGCTTTTAAAATTAAATAACTATAAACGATGACTGTGGAAGTCGATATTCTGAGAAAAGTGAAAATAAAATCCCTTGAAGATCAGATGAGTCTTAGGTAACTTACTTTTCAGTTGTTGTCGCCACCTTGTCTAGAATTCAAACGTGGATTCTCCCCTTTTCTTGGTGTGTGTGGTAAACAAAATCAAATTCAAGACGAATTTTCGATGGTGTGCAATCCAAGCATCTATTCCATCTCTAACTTTCAACTCTTATGTAATCAATCGCCCGTCAATGAGTGCCTTTCCCCGGAGAGTCTCGTGGGTTAACATTTCGCATGTGTTGACGTGAGTGAAGCCTGAGAGAGATTCCCAAAGCTACTATACGCTCAGGAAACGCTCGCTTTATTATTTCGAATGATTTTTCGATTAATAATAGGCTTTGATTGGCTTGTGAAGTATGTGTTAACGCTCTGCTTTTCCGACTAATCTATATTTTTTCGCAATATTACATTTTTCTGCTCGACAGAATTCAACTTCCTCTTCGTTCCATCCATCAAAGTCTATTCTTTCCCGACAACCGAATACTTTTTCTTCGATCGCGGCTATGGATACCTTATCGCTTGTGTTACTTTCTCCCTGCACCTTAATATCGCAACTTGTCTTCTCTATGTCAATGTTTCCTGTTCCATCATTTTTCCTCGGAAAAGGCGTCCAATTACCATCTTTTGTCTTATTCTTAAAATCATAATCTCGAAATGTAATATCGCCCCATCTCTCCAATGACATTTTCCGAATACCGTTATTTTGAAACCTTGTGATATTTCTTGTAAGATTTATTCGTTTATCTTCTATCAAAGCAATTTTCCTCATTATGCCTGTATTTTAATCCACAAAAACGTATTGAACTGTGGAGGTGTTTGGTTATAGAAAGAGTATACGGTGAAATCGAAGTTCATCGGAAATGAAAATTGTAGATTGAGGTAATTTAAAGTGGCAATCTTATGTTTCATACCGTGACGTCCATTAAAATCATAGATAACTTTAACAATATAATGTTATGATACCTATTTTTCAAAAGTTGAAGGGCGATAGTGAATAGAACTTGCTCTACTATGGAGCTCGTTGAAAGAAAACCCCGTAGTAAGAACGGCAATGGAAAACATGCCTAAAATTTTTTCTCATATTTAAGTTTTGTACACGAGAAAAAAATTCCTTAAGAACTCAAATATTTAATCAATTTCAATATCCGTCAACCGCAGACATTAATTATTGTCTTTCAAATTTTTGCACAATTTTGAAAAATTCATGTTATCCCAAACGACATCTCGGTGGTGGTTTGACGTCACCACACGGTATCGCTTCTCTAATCTTCAAGTATTTCAACTTGAAAGATCAGATAATTCTTAGTTAGATAGACTAGTTCATTGTTTTAATTAAAATAAATCAAAACGATAATTTCGTAAAATTACGAAAAAGAATCAGAATTTTACGTGTAAATACGTCGTATTGCTGTCAAGCCGGTTTCGCATGACACTTGATTCAGCACAAGATCGCATCTGCTAGCCGGTACATAGGATTGAAGACTGAATCAAGAATGATTAGAGACGTCCTAGAAGGTTTCATACGAGGAAGCGGTATTTTCACTCATATCTTAGCTCATGCCTGGTATGATTTATAAACTAAGGAATCTATGGTAGCTGGCGACCAAAGGATTTGTCGAGACATTATTAATTATTGTTGATTTCACGGCCAGAAAATTACTAATGGCCTCTAGGAGGTATAGGTGGTGCTGATTTCAAGAAATTAAAATTACTCAGTGACTGTAAAAGTTAACGTGATTGGTCGATTGCTACAAGGTCCTACTGGGAGCGAGTTGCTAATCAGTACCACACAGGGCCGTAGCCAGGTCATGTCTTTAGGAGGGGCAACCAATTTCCTAGGAGGGGCAAACGTTTTATAGTTCTTGTGTCAAAAATTAGCAGCATGGTACAAAATTAATATCCTTTAATTTTATTCATTAATATAGGTTATTGTTCGACTCTTAAAGCTCGCCTCTGTAAAGCAGTACGAAAAGGAGGTGTTAAACTCTTAAAAAATTAAAAAGACTTAAAGCTAGTGGGGGGGGGGGGGCTAAAGAAATTCCAGGAGGGGCGGCGCCCCCCCTCTTGGCTACAACCCTGGTACCTCATCAATCGCAGAAAAATCAAGTAGTTCAGCAAATATGATAATGATCATGTTTGTTAGCCAGTTGTTAAGAGATAATGCTGGTTCAGTATCACACCATACTGGAAAGCTATCATACTAGCGAGTATCCTCGAACTTGTGCTGGTCAAGTATCGTGTGAAACGGGCTTTCCACTCCGTGACGTCATCCCTCGGGTTTCATCTCTGAAGTACCGTGCAAGCCACCACTAGGGTGTGTGGCATGGGGTGATTCCACACCAGGCATGCAGCACTCGTCCCAGCTCAAATCAGAACCTCGCACGCTCCCCCGGCCGCTAGGCGCAGGACAAAAAGCAGTCAGGACAGTGCGCAGTCCAACCAGAAACTGGGAGAGTGATACGTAAATGAGCATGCAAACATGCAGAACAATGCTATAGATAAATCCAGTGGTTCATGTTACTAATACTGTTAATTTATGAATGCTACGAGATACTAATTCAACCAGAGAACAAAATAAAGTAATGCCGGACATATCAAGCGCTTTGAAGTATTCGAAATGATGTTTTGTTATTAAGCACAAGTGAAAATTCTCCTCTACCTATGGAGGGTGGGAGTTTCATATGATTTATCTTATTCCTGTGATCGATTCTACCGTAGTACGTTGGCTCTAGCAATATATGTTGAACGTCCGGCAAAAAACTGTCTGCTACGAACTTGCGCAAAAGATTTAACATGTATTTATACCTTCGATCAGTTAGAGATTCCCACCCCAATTCCTTCAACAATTCAGTAACACTACTAAGGTTTCCCGATGATGTTGTCTTCTTATGCTCTTCTGACCTGAAGACGCCTGCAGGATGACTGGTGAAACTGTTGTCGATCAGACACACCTCAGCGCCGAGGAGAACTCGAGAGTCCAACATAAGAAGGCATCGAAACCCCGCGGAAACCTGAGGAGGACCCGTTGACGAAGTGCTTCCACGCGCGCCGCCAAGTGTGCGTAATTTTTTAGGAGAAATATTTCAATAATAAAACATTGTATTCCGATGAAATTTACGTCACGAATATTTATGAATGCGTACTGAGAGTACAAATTGTTTCTCAAAATTATGCGCGTTCTCAATTGCCGGTGATTTCAACGACTGACATTCCAAGACAGGTGATGTAAAATCAAGACCAATCGCGATATTGGTTCGGGAAGAAGGGGAAAGTTGAGGTAGGGGGAGTAGTGTAACATCGGGTTGGCATCAGAGGAGAGAAAGTTCGCTCTCGGAGAGTGGAACGAGCAAAATATAAAAATCGGGCGAATGGATGAGCGGTTAAATCCGTCGGAGCGTGGACGGGAGCAGAACACCGAGTCTGCTACGAAACAGTCAGGTGGTTTGTGGGAAAGTTACGCAAGAAGAGCACGTGGAAGCTTTCCGGAAACGTAATAGCCAGGAGGAAAACCATTGGCTCTTCCGTGGTTATTATTGTTCACCCATGGATAAACACATCGTCTAAATATTGGCATACAATCCAATATCCCACAGTCAAAATTATGGATTAAAGATTTTGATCTTGCAGGTTTGAGTGTTGTGTGACTGGAAGATTTTCCAGAAAATGGAATATGATCGAATATGGTCAAATGTTTGGGCATACTTAGTAGTTTGGGCATGCATGGTAGTAGTGCTAGTATTGTAGTTAAATGTGTTTTGACGGCTAAGGTCATTTTGTACATACTGTCTGCCACTTGCAGACAGGGGCAACAGCACTCGAATGAAACGGAGGATCACCTCTTCAATTTTGAGCCGAGCCCAACGATGCTTACCTTCGGTTGTTGATCAGAAACCGGTGTATCCATCGTGGCAGGCCGTTGCCCTTGGGTATACATTATTTAGTTTATATTACTCCAGTTTTATTTTCGCAGCATAATTTAGTACATTTTACAATGCGTATTTTATCTTTTGTTTCTACGTGATTTCAATGTCCTCGAGTATCCTTGGAGCTGATAATCTAGGGCAGGGGCTCTCAAAATGTGTGCCTCGGAACACTATTTTGTCGCGAGATTTTTGGACAGTGCCGCGAAAAAAAAGGATGAGGTAGTACGGACAATTATTAACAGGATTCATATTTTAGAAGTGTGACCGTGGGACAAGGGCTTTGTTGTTTTCGATATGCCATTGCGTCGCAAAATGTGTCCAGTGAGTTAGTCTCATCGTCCTCTCAGAGTTTTCATTACACTTCTTTTCTCTCCACCCTTATGCCCTGCCTTGTGCCCTGATAAAGCTAAATTAATAACAATAATAATAATCTTTATTGCTCTCCTTTTGAGCAGAAAAAAATAATACAGTACAATACAGATAAAATGACAAAGGTATAGATTAATGTACAGGGTTTTTTCAGTTGTCAGTTACAAGTTGTCAGTTTTATGACATCACTCGCTCTCTCTGTAGGCACATTGGCTTACAAGCTTTTTCATGCGAGAAATCGACTACGTCACAGACAGTCTTCTGACTGTGAAGGGACACTCTTGGAGAAGAGGGATGGAAGAAGACGAAGCATGTTAGGAGTGGCTCGTCGGACTGAAACCTTTTTCTTTCTTCCTATCCTTGGCCGCACACTAAAAACACCTGAAGCGGAACATTTTCGTGTCGGCGATGGAGTAACACCTTTTGTCGTCTCGAAGGAGGAGCATTCCTCATGTCGGCTCCATTGTGTCGAAAAATCTTGATCTCGCATCTTCCGATGTGCAGCGGAGTGTAGCGCGAGGTCATCATGCCGAATCCTTCATTCAATAGGAAACCGGCGCATATCGGGGCCAAAAGCTGGTCAAATTAAAAAAATAAAGTTCCTATGCTGGGAATCTGAAATGCTGGGTTGATGAAACTGGTAGTTTTAGTGCTTGAATCTAACGTTGGAAAAGTGTGAAGCATTTAACCTTTACTCATAGATATTGTCTAAAGTGGGCCTAAATTGTCTAAATTGTCACTTTAGGACAGTGGTTCTCCACCGGGGAAGAATTTATAGGGAAACACTTTTCAGCAAAATGTGAAGTTCTGTAGATTATACATAATCTGTAAAATTGAAGTTTGTTCTAATTTATGAAAACAAACTACATAGGTCCGATCGCGCAGCAAGCAACCGTTGACAATTTTGGAAAGCTGCAAAAATTCGTTCGATCAACCAATTTGAATTCAGTAAAATGGAATTAGAAGGTGAATGAATATAAGTGTACACTAATTAACTTTTAAAAAATACGGTTAGGTTAACCAATTTTTTCAATCATTGCAATTACACAAATGATGTGGTACGCAGTCACGGGCACGGAAGCAAAGATATTCACCAAAGAGGGTGTAATTCGCCATGAACAAGGCATTTTACTCGACCGAGATTCAAACCCAGTTCTCTTAATTGTCGGTCAGGGGTGTTAGCCAATTACACCACCAAGCCAACAACTTTTTCGCATAAACCACCGCTGAAATTCGCCTTAAATTAAAATGGCTTGGTGGTGAGACTGGCTGACACACCTGACCGGCAATTGGGAGATCCGGGTTTGAATCCCGGTCGAATCAAATGAGGCTTCCATGGCAAATTTCACCCTCTTTGGCGTATTCGGTTAGATGTGTTGAAAACATTGTTTATTATTTATACTTATGACTCTGGCACCGATTCTGAGGGGAGGTAGCTTTACGACGCCTAGATTCGATTTCTCCGAATAAGTGTAAAGTGACAGACTTGTTATCCTTTGAACTAACCTAAAATTAAAGTCAAGTGTTCATAAAGACAATGATATAAGTTGAGGGGCCTCTGTATTCTTCTTTATCTCTGGTTTCTCGACAAACTGCACTGCTTAACACAACTTAAGGTATCGGTAAGTATTTAGAGCAACTTACTTAGTGCAGTAATCATAAGCTCGAGCTAAAAAAAAGTACTTCGAACCGCCGCGGCTTCCCAGCTAATCCCAATAGGCGAATTCGAAGACGTCCGTTTTTCCAAAGAGACGGTTTCGCCGAAATTCGGGCCAACGTCGTGTGAATCCCCGTCTCTCGTTTTTTTGTACTCTTGAGGGAAAATACTTACGTGGCCCAGAATCCGTTTGGATCCCTGGGGAATTTGCTTCATCAGTTTATTTTTCATCCCAAAATAATTATAATATACGCTTGCATATTCGCACGATTTCCAACCCGTGCATTCTTTTCCTTTTCATGTCTGTTCCTTCACTCTAAATATATCCCTATATTCTCACGTCTTCATTTCTCTAGTTTTTTTCTCCAGCCGGATGGCTCTCTCTATCTTCAGTATTTACTTTCATTATGATTAAACTTTTGTCTTCAAATTTAAGTGTACGCTGCACATTCCCCGATTCGATTCCCCCGCGAGACGCCGCCAGAGACATGCCGCAGGGGGTTAGATGACACCAGCCTGGAAAAAAGGAGGGAATTTAAAAAAAGAGCCGTCAGTATTATTTCCTCAGTTTTTGAAAAAAGAGAAAAATCCTTTGTAAAACGATGTTAAACCCGATAATAATGAGATGTATTACCCAATGATTGATAGTTATGAGTAGTTTAGATAAACGTCACTCCCTACGATGAAAATCATCATTTTTACCTGTACTCATAAGAAGGTGACGCATTCCAAAATACTCGCAATTTTTCCAGTCGCTCAAGGAGCAGGGCACGTTCTCTCGGTTATTCTGAACCAGATAGTTGAAAGGTAACTGTAATTAAATTAGCTGCACATTAAATAGTAGGATGCACTTCCTTCGCAAGCCAAACAGGTTTCCCGCCACTCTCGTCTCAAGGAGATGGATACTCGGAGAAAAACGATTATTTACAGTTACTCGAGGGTGAAAAATGATAGGGCAATGGTTTCACGCAATCTCTATGCACGCGCAAGAAGATTACATGGGCCTGATTTACAGTTTTTCATAAATTGGGTCGTCTGAGGGGTGTATCCATCTTTAAGTTCGCCGAGTAAGAAGGATTCATTCCCTACTGATGTCAATCTCTGCGCCCGGAGAGGCTTTCTTGTTTTTTGGCGGCTGGAGCGGTAATCGTGATTCATTGAGTGCGCATTTTAATATTTTTTTTAAGTCAGGAGAAAAAAAATTCTTGGACCACATTTCACTTGATTACATCTGCTTATGCGTTGGAACTCACCATACATGCAGGAATATAAATTATTATAATATGATATAACAATTATATTTTAAATATTTCGCCTTAATTAAACCATCGTTATGACTTGGGTTTTCAGAGCGGAATACAAAATTTAAGCGAAAATATATCAAATTGCGCTTTTTTACTTGGCATGATACATTGATATTTGTTAGAAATCAATATAATAATATATAATAATATAAAGTTTTATTTCGCGTTTAGAAGAAAATCTGTACGTATGTAATAGAATACATTCAAAATGTATGTCGTGTGCCATAAGGATACGTGTTAAAATAGCATTGAATTCCCCAAAAAAATCGATAACGCATTCTTTTCACTTTAATTTATAGGTATTACTAATGAGGAGACGTATGCAAAGTTTCACGCAAATCTGTACATCAACAAAAATCGTTCAAACCGCCGTTCTTATCTCAGTCAGCTTACTTTCTATTTCCTGCTCGTTATTTCTTTCATTCAATCCCTCCTCCTCCTGTTCAGTCTTTTTAGTGCTCGTATTCTCTTCTTACCCCTCGGTATTTTCCTCCCTAATGGCAGTCGTAAAATTCTCTTTTCGTTCTCGTAGTTTCGTTCTTTTGGGTCGTTAAGTTCCAAGTTAGTGCTCCCGAACTCTCCGAGGTGGAAGAAAACTAGTTTCCAACTGCCCTATGTCTCGTTGCCACTATTGACATTCCTACTATGGTAACTCACTACCCGTGTAATGCTGGTAATGGAAACGCTCGAATACGCCTGCCATAGTAGGCCCTCTTTGTAGGGTTTAGCTAGCCTGGTGATTCGTCTGCCACGGTTACTCTTTTGTAGTAGGAACGCAATCATGGCAAAAATCCTGGTAAGATTAAAAGAAAAGTAATAGGGGAAACAGTTGAATCACGGAAAGTATCACCTTGTGCTGAAAAGAGAATCGTAGTGTTGAAGATTCTATTCTCCTCGCATGGTGTGTATAAACAGTTCGAGAGTGGAACAACGATTGATGGAGCATAATTGTGTTGATGACAATAATTTAACATGCTTTTGCTTCATTTACAGGCGAGAAGTCGTGCGCCTTTAAATATCTCTCGTCGATTTTCTTTTGAACTGGAATGCATGGATTGTTGGTAATTGCTACGCCACGAAACGAGTTCGTTACCATGGCATGACACAGCTATTAGGGACGGAGGTAAGTTATGAGAGCAGATATAGCCATGATAGAATGCTAGTAGTGGAAACGAGCCATTAGGAAGAATTAGGATGCCGACCGCTTAAAGAAGGGTATCGGGTTGTTGTGGCTTCCCATCCCGTGGCCTCTGGTTTATATCCCGGCAATATTTTCCCGGGAGGAGATCAAATCCTTTCATCCCTAAAAAATTTGTAACTTAAGCCTGTTTTCTACCGACCAACTTGAGCTACCCTCTTCTGCGTTTCGTTACTCCTCAATACGTCCTCTAGCCATTACCCATGCCTCCTTTTAATTTATTATATCCACCACGTTTTCTCCCAACCATATTAAACAATTCCTCAATAGATTGAGTAGAGACAAACTAATGGGTGTAAAATATCGGCCAATGGACATAGGCTCATGTCGAGTCCGAAACAAAATCTCATTCCTGGTGCTAACCCCCTCAGGTATCTTAAGATAGTTTGAGCAGGATACCACAATAAAAATCAATGAATATGGCCTCTTTGTAAATAAAATGATCTAATCTTTCAAACGATATTAGCCACCTACCGCACAAATGTTCGAGAGGGGCGTGGGAATGCTGAAGGTCGTGATAGAGGGGAGGATGTTGGGTTAGCGGGGAAGGGGAAGAAAAAGAATTGGCTTTATGGGCGAGATGAAGAGAGGAAGGACTAACGCCTAGCTGAAATCAGAAGAGAGCTTTTTTTGTAAATTAAAAAAAAATTATTTCCATATTGCCCATCTTACTTATTGAAATTAAAATGGACCATAATTAATCTCCGTGAAGCAATATTTATCCGCTTTTTTGTGGATTATTTATATTTTGATAGTAAAATATGAAAATTAACAGCTAATTTGCAATCGTTTAGGGATCCGTTTACAAAACCAACCAAAAATTTGCACTGATCTTCGAGTATGTAACTTGTCTATACAATAAGTAAAGACGCCGTTGGCGGGGAAAGTTGTCCCCAGGGCATCCCTTAGGCGTTTGACGTCAGACGGAGCATAGCTGCCGATAATGCCTTGAATGCCTATGCTAGACAAGAATATTTGCGATAAAATATCTCTCGTCTCTGGTATTATTGTTGTGAATTTGAAATTTAAAACGAATTCGGTAGTTTATAGAAAAGGATTGCAGACGGAGAAAGGCGCTATTAGCGATCAATCATGCTTTTTTAAGGAATATCATATGGACATACCTTATCTGAAAAATATTAACTTTTAAACATATTTTGTGTGAATAATGTGTTATTAATCCGCTTTTAAATATACCTACTTTAGGTAGGTATATCAAAGAAGTTTGACGTGAAAACTACCTGAAAAAACGCATTCTCCAGGCTCCAGTGTGTAATCACCGCAATGGTTTACCATGTCTGACGTTAAATATATCATCTTTCCTAAGCCCCACAAACAAAATATTGTAAGGATAGCGCAAGTGATCTCCATTATATAGTAGTGTATAACAAGTATTTGCAGGGTTTTGCTTACACGTCAATAGTCGTAGTATCATTAAATTAATTATGGTTTAGTCTAGTTCATGTTGCTGATAACTCACCCCCTGCTTGACAGTCTAAATGTGGCTATAAGGGTGCAATTTAGATGTATGCATGTTCGAAAGCGCTGATACATACGTCAATCGTAACATATTCCAAAGGAGGCGAGGGCCTGTGGCGTTAAAAATTAGTAAAGGTACTCTAGTTCCAAATGAAGGTGGTCTGAGCGAGATTTTTCCTAGCCATAATAGAGGCCATAATCAAATTATATTTTCAAATTTAAGAAGTATATTAAATATTGTGACATTAGTGACCCAAAAAATCTGCTTTAAAATACTGAAATTCTCAGTAATTTACTAAATTTACATCTATAAGGTTTCAACTTGATTCATTTTTTTAAAGCCATACACTGAAAACGCTTTCACAACCGAAGATTTTTTGGGGTTCTGTAAACATTTATGCCATGAGTAATTGATTTGTTTATATTTGAGAAAGCAAACAAACTACGCACTGTTAAATTTCTTACGAGGTCTATGAGTTAAAAATTCCTCATTTCTTCAATGAGGTCTCTCTGGAGTGGATGCTCGTACCATTTCCCGTGTAAAATGGCTGGTATTTTTGGGCAAATATCTCGAAAATTATAGATCTTAGTGGCTGATATTTTGTTATCATTGGAAATATGAGATATTTGTCTTTATGATTAGGCCAAATTCATCGAACTTTATGCATGGTGATATCTCGCTCAAACAACCTTAAACCTACCGTTACTCGGAGATCACCTCTGATAATAATTACAATGGTCTTTACTAAAACTAGAGGATATTTTCTCTCTAACTTCTCATCCGGTTTCCGATTCACTCTTCCTCTCGTTCCCCCCCCACCATCGCCTGCCCTCCCCTCCCTTTCCACCCTAATTACAATTCTCCGTCGCACGTATTCTCCGCACGGGAGACCATTCTTGGGCGACTTCGTCCTCATCCTCGGCATCAGCCGGGTAGCGGAGGAATGTCTAACGGTTAATACGCTCCCCAACTCCTTTTTCTCCCCCCCTACGTGAAACGACCCCACCCTCCTCGTGATACGAAGCCCCAGTCGTCGCCTTTTTCCTAACCTCCCCCCTTCCCTCCTCTAACCTTTCCCCTTTCGGAATCGCCCACCCTATAATACCCGTTAGGCATCGCGAGACGTGTGAGGGGGAGTTTTTTTGAAGACGAAGTGGGCGAATGGTTGTGGGTACATTGAAAGACGAACATTGCGTGGAGGATAGGATAAGCCCCACTCAATCCAAGCTGTGTTTGTCTGGGTACCAGATAATTATTAGTAATAAGGTGATCTGCCGGTTAAGATGGGTTTAAAGACCGTTTTACACGATGAAATATTTTGTACAAACGAATGTACGTGAGATTGTATGTTTGTCTCAACGAAATTAGAACAGGTTCTATTTCCCGTGCAGGCATTGAGACATTCGCACAAGCGTTCATACAAGTTGCCGCTTTACACGATACATTTTGCCTCCTGCAAGAGTTCACGGAAGAGTTTGTACAAACTAATGTACCGTGTAAAACGGCCTTAAAAGGAATTAATTAAAATTTAGTTGATTTTTACATGCGCAGGGCACTAAATATCCTCAAAATTTCTTCCTTCATCTAAGCATACGACATACCTCTCTTAATTCCGTCCATGATTCCTATTCTCTTTCTTCCCCATCCCCGCTTACTCTACATCATCCCCTCTATCATGGCGTTAAGCAACCCTTCTCCCCTCATTAGCTCTTCCAACGACCTACACTGCCTCCTCCTTATCTTTACTAGAAGTTTCCTCCCCTCAACGCACCATACCTATCACTTTTTCGTTTGTCCCACTTTCCGTCCACCGCACCTTCTCCATTCACCTCCACACCCACATCTCGAACGCCTGCAGCTATTCTACGATTCATCATTGAGAACTCTACCAGCTAATCGGTAGGTTTATGGACGAACCATAATTGAACTTTAATACTCGAGTTTAAAGTCGAGGACTCCGCGAGAAATAGGAACCTAGCACCAGATTTAATTCGTGAAACTCACGAAGCACAAAGTAGGTACGCGAGTATTTATAAAGCTTCAATCCAAGAACAGAAATTGCTTCACGGCTGGAAAGATCTCGGGATGGGAGCCTAATGAGATTTGAAAGTTACGCTTACGTATACTTAAGAACCTAAATGGATGTTATCGCTCGAATTTTAGGTGAAGACGGAGGATCACCTAGTGAAATTTAGAAGCCTAGCCATCATTATTGAGTATTCTACCAGTTGATTGGAGGGTTTATGGGCGAGCCGTAATTCAAATTCCATTTTTTCGGGGTCATCTTTAACTTCCCTGCACAGCACTCTGTGCCCACCTTCAAGTCTCTTCCTCATATCCTCTAGGTACCTTTCCTTAAGTCGCTCAAAATACGCATATCCTCTTCCGTTCTTACCAGGTGTTCTCTCCTCTTTTCTCCCCCTTTCTTGCTTTCACCTGTCAGTACGTCCTCCATCCACTTTTGCTGCCTTCTCCGAATCTCCGCCACCAATATGCTTTCCCCTTCCGCCACATCTAATACTTCTTCGTACGTATTGCTTGCTATTCACCTCACCTTCATCATTTGCTACGCATGCATCTTAAACGCCTCCAAATCGCGCATCTTTTTTTTCCTGAAAGACGAAAGTTTCCGACTCATGCATCGCCGCTCATCGCATTCAAGGTTTGACTTATCTTTCCTTTACGTCTCCGCCCGGAGCCCATCTTATTAATACCCTTTTTCTTGGCAAATTTCGTGGTTAATTCAGTTCTGCTTCTGATTCCCAGGTTTCTGTAAGATAGTGTTATGTTGTATTCCCTTATTTCTATTTATTTTAATTAATGTTTTTGTCACGATGGTCTTTTATTTGCAAACGGTATGATGCTGAATACACGCTGAAAAACGGACTTTTGGTTCAGTTTAGCTCTTCAAGACGGTCCTAAATATTATGAATTATATCTGATAAAATAGTTTCTTCTACCATACCATTTCTCTTATACATAAAATGTTCCACCTGCTCTATTTTACACCATACGATATTTAAATGAAGGCCCGCCATTCTAATAAAAATCACTCTCACCATCGTCCTCTTCTTATGAACTACTCGTATATACTATGTTTATATTTACGGTAAATATTTTTCTGGAATTATCATCAGTTGGATATAATTGGTGCAATTGAATATATATTTAAATGCATAATGCTTACAGTTGCGGGCTGTTTGACTTAATGAGGTCATGTTAGACTGGATTGTGCAATATGAGATACTCTTCCTTTACGAATGTTTAAGTTCCGATTTTCATTCGTTTTTCTCGTTTCCTTTTATAAGTGATTCTAGCAAATATTACAAGGTGATTGATAATCACTCAAATTGGTAGCGTATTATATTAATTTCTTACCACAGTCATCTCTCGCTCACAATCTAAGTTTTGCATTACCGTAATCACAGGTTTTCATTGATCAAGTAACGGATTGTGATGGTCACTTTTAAGTTTCAATAACTCAGTCGTAGATCAACGACATATCGCTCATCACTATTCCGCAGGGTGCGTCGACGAATGCCAAGGAACTCTCCTCGGTCTCATACCCCGTCTTCCTTTTTCAGTTACGTCGACGAATGCGTGCAACGACTGTCTTATTTCCTGTGGTCAGTGTCCGGTTCACGAACTTCCTTGCTTCGCGAAGGGTAGGATGATGGTTTCCCAGCGTGCGTAGTTGCGTAATCGATTCAACCCGAGTCTCCTATCGAAGAATGTGTCAAAACATTTAAATAAATGTTACAGGATTAAATTTGGGGAAGCGGGTTGGTGTATTGACTCAGGGTATTCAGTTCTAGGGCCCTGGTTCGACCACCGCGTTCATTTCCATAGGACTCTCAATCTGTTCATGGATTATATTTGGAGAGCAATTATTTTTTATTTCCCGTACGCCAGATGCGACTTGCGACTATCAATAAGAACCCCGAAAGTCCTTCCGTTCAAAAGACTACGACGCCTTTGCCGAGTTTCCCTCCACTCTTTCTCTATTCCCCAAGTAATCCTACCTGTACAACCTATCATCCTATTATAGACAGCTCACTGGACCTTAGCTTTCGGTCACTTCCCCTCATAACTACTACTGCTTCATAACTAACTACTCTTACTCATAATAGTATGAGAACACAAACTGGAGTAAACAGAGCAATTAAATCACTTGTTTAGTGCGTCGGAGGAAAGTGGGCATGGTAACAAATACAGCAAAGGGAGAATTGCGCTAGCGAAGGAGGCGATCTGCAATAGGAGGGAGCTGATGACGGGGACCTTATGTGAGAATTTAAAGAAAAGATATGCGAATAATTTAATATGGAGTATATTGTTGCACGATACGCAAAAAAGAGGAAGAGAATGGGTTGCATGCGTTTGAGTTGTTGGTTTGGAGGAGAATGGAGAAATTCTGGTGGGCGGAAAGGAAGGCAAAAGAGGAAGTGCTTGGTATGATGGGTGAAGAAAGTAGAATGCTTTAAGAGAGTAGGATAATGCAGAGTAGGTTGTTGGAACAGGTATTAATATGTGATGAGATGCTGATGGCCGTGATAGAGGGGAGGATGTTGGGTTGGCGGGAAATGGGAAGAAAGAGAATAGGCTTTATGTACGGGATGAGGAAGGGTAGGGCGTATGCTGAAAAGAAGAAAGGAATCTAGTCAGAAGATAGGAGCCTGAGCCTTTGAGAAATCTAGAGGACTTATATTGTCTTCCATCTAAACCTACCTTAACCGGTAGATTACCCTAATATTAATAATAATTACTGAGCCTTCGTTTAATCGTCTAGTATTGCCGACGCCGGGTTATGCGACATCCTCCAGTGCTCGTTTAGTCCTTTCCTTACTGTCCTTCGCATATGTCCTTCGCACACGGAGAACATCCTATTAGAACCCCACTATATTTCCAGGTCCGACAGAAACGATAAATTAAGAGAGATATTTTGCCGAACGGATATGTATGGGAATTCGTTTTTCCCCCGAACAATAAGGGACTATAATAAATGCTAGGCGTAATTTCATTAGAGCGTGCCCAATTTATATGTTAACGGCTGGTGTCCTAACACCCCCCGCCACACGCCTATTGAGGCGGCTTGCGGGGTAATATGTAGATGTAGATGTATGTCTTAAATGGTGCAGATGATCGTGGTTTTCCAAAAAACGAGCCACTTAGTAAATGTAGGGCAAACTAAGTACGGGGTCGAGGAAATGCTTTAGAAGTGTACGGTAAATGTTGATGACTCCGAGAGCGGTCCATCGAACCCATTCTTATTTTAACCGCAAACATTGCTCGGGCATGGGGGCACTTGAGGTTGCAAACATGGGTGAGGTCGGATGAGACACGTAAGGAAGAATGCGGTTTGGACGTTCGGGTGATATATTTTACGTTAAAAAATGGTTTCTCGGAGTTTTGGTCATATTGAGTGAATGGGGCATATCAAGCATGCTAGAAATAGATGAACAGCTAATGACGTAAATGTAATGCACGCTTTGGAAGTGGACTGCTAACGTAGATTCTGGGAAAGGAAGGCGAGATTAGGCTGAAGGCGTTCTAGACGTGGGTGTGGAGGAGGATATAGAAAGTGCGGTGGATGGAAAAGAAGACAAATGAGGAAGTGCTTGATACGGTTGGTGAGGCGACGAAACTTCTGGATGAAATTAGGAGGAGGCAAAATAGGTGGCTGGAAGAGGTATTAATGAGCGATGGGTTGCATTAACAATAATGGGTAAAATAAGCGATGGGTTGATAGAGGAAAGGATGTTGGGTAAGTGGGATGCGTACGGGATGAAGAAGGGTGGGACGTACGCGGAGATGAAGAAAGAAATATTAGAGGCAAATAGAGCCCTGCATGTGTAAAAACCTGTAGGAATTTCTCTGACTTTCAATAATACTTACCTTTAACCGGTTGATTACTTTAATGAAGCAGTTGTATAAGTGTGTATTTTGTGGAACTGTATTTACTTATGATTTAATCTTATGGTAAAATCTGTTTTTTTTAGACTTTTTATTGAAGAGGCCTGTTCCTGTTCCCGTAAATAGTTTCACTCAATTTTAACCTAGCATTTTTTTTAACTCGTTCACTGAAAACCTTGGGCATAGTGGTGAATAAGTTGGAAACAGAATAGAGTTATCAAAGGAGGTGTTCTCAAGTAGGAGAGAATTAAAGACGGGGGCCTTGAGTAAGAATTTTAAGATGAGACTGGCAGAGAGTCTAACCTGGGGTGCGGTCCGGAAACATGGACTCTGAAGAAACAGGATGAGAATTGGTTGCAAGCGTTTGAGATGTGGATGTGGAGGAAAATGGAGAAAGTGTAATGGAGAGGAAGACGTACGGGGAACTGCTCGGCATGGTGAGTGAGGAGAGGAAACTTCTAATAAGGCAGATTAGGTGGTTCGAACTGGTAATGGGGGGCGAGGACTTACTGACGGCCCTGATAAAGTGGAGGATGTTGGGTAAGCGGGGAAGTGGAAGAATAAGAATTGACCTTATGGACAAGGCGAAGAAGGGTAGGACGTATGCCGAGTTGATATATGATGTAATCGAGAGAATAGCCTTCAGTGGTAATAGTAAAGTATATATTCCCTACATATTCCGGTCGGTCATATTAATATCTGAAAAATTTAAACGTGAACCGCATTCAAAAGAAAGAGAGCAAGAAAAAATGCGAGTGAATGTCGTTGTAGTGTCTCGCTTGGGAAGAAAAACTATTCTCGAATTATAAACCGAGTGTAAAGCAGTGCATGAGTATGACGAGAGGCGTAAGAAATTTTCAAGTGTATGGCCAACATGGAAGTTTGTGAAACGGAGCCTCTTTCTTAAACATCTACCAGTTATCAGATTTGTTATTATTTCTATCCCGAAGGGAAACATCGAAAAGCGTATCCGACACAAAAAAAGCCTTCATGTTGTGTGGGAATTAATAATAATAATAATTTCCTTCTTGCATGCCATGCTGCCAGCGAGCCCGATCGCAGGGGGTATATGGCAAGGATGCACTCATTGTGGTGTGAGATGCATCCAGAACACGACCACCTATCGCAGCAAAACCTGCGCGATTATGCCAACCACCTTCGAGGGCTCGCTGATAAATAACATCAAGTGTATTCCGTCCTGCGTGGCACAGGCGGAATCACTAGCTGCACGCATGCAGAAGGCCGTCATTCTGGGGTCACTCCGTCTACTGCGGACGCATGACCCGACCGCAGCGTAGCCACACATCCGATGGGCGTCGGACGTGGCTGCGATCACTTCACAACCCCTCTCTAGTCTCCGGCCATTATGACGGCAATGAAACCTGATGCTTGCCGGGGACTCGGAGGGACATGTTACAACTGTAACGTATAAAATAATTTCTATATAACTAACAGCCGAAGCCAAATAATATGTATTTATTATATGGACGAGCACACACAACCATGCCCTGGGAGGTGTAAATTTCCTATCCAGGCGGGATTCGAACCCGCGACTTTCGGTTTGGATGGCGAGGACTTTACCCCGCCGCCACCGAGGCCGACCGAGGAATTCGTAACAACTATCATACGGCGGCTCAAAAAATTATTATTTGCGTCACTGCTAGTATTAGAAACGTCATTCGTGAGTTGGTAGTGATGGCGTACGTGTGTAGTTGGTGTTGTTGGTCTATCATTACTGGTTGCGTCGTAGTAGTGAAATCCTTACTAATTTAGTAACGCCATCCTTATATTAGTGGCTCAAATTAAGCATGAAGCAGTAATTTTTTTTCGGGTAGAAATGTACACACAAAACACATTAAGAAGGCAGATCAACTATAGACATGAGTGCGTTGCGATTAGCTGATGACATAGCACTACTGGCAATGAAAGATGAGAGTCGGACGTATGAGCGTTTAGCATGGAGATAAAAAGTTCTAATCGATTATGGAGTAAAAACATGACTGCTTGCGTTATAGGAACAGGATGCAGCGGAAATATAAATTTCAGTCATTACCAGCTGAAAAAGGTTGACTTGTTTTGCTGGAGGCGGAATGAACGTGAAGAATCATTGGACGTAGCGGGAGGAGAGAAACGCTTAGCATGAAGGCAAGAAGAAAAATTTGCTCACGACGAAAAGCCTGTCTCGTCTCCAAAGTACCAAAAAAAACTTAATACAGACAAATATGGAGTACATTTTCGCACAAGTGCGAGGATCATTCCTAACCGTTCGACACCATTATGACTGACAATGAGTTGCGCTAATGAGTTTCGTACTTAGCTATCCTATGAGTTTCGTGCTTAGAAAAATCACCTGTTGAATCTGACGCTTACCCTGAGAGAGATTGTCAGAGAGGGTTCAAATACTTGAGATTTAATGCTAAGAAAACCACAGTTATGGTTTGCGGAAGAAATCAAGAAGACAGAGTCGCCGTCGAACTTGGACATTGAAAACTGGTGCAAATGGAAGAATTGCGCTATCTGGGAAGTAGGATAGCCAGCGGTGGAAAAAAAATATAGTGAGCAGAAAATTCCTTGCAAGGAAGGCAATCTGCCATAAGGAGAGTCTACTATCAGCCAAAGAAACAAGCTTGGAAGCACATGTGAAAGCAGGGAAGTGCTTCATTAAGACATATATTTCGATCCATGGTGAGGAAAAACAAACTTTGTAATTTAATAATATAATCCACAAACCTTATTTTGCTGGCACGACGCGCGTTTCACCACACTGTAGTATTCTTGTGAAATAAAGTTTGTGGAAATTACAAAGTTGGTTTTTTCACAACATGGATATCCATCATTTCCACGATGTCAGGCCTGATATCATCAGTTTTATATATTTCGATTGTCTTATTGGTGGTTAAACTTGGACAGTGATAGCTGCGGAGCAAATTAGGCAACAGTAAAATTGCCCTTGTGGAAGAATGATAAAGAGTTAATGGAGAGAATCTCCAATGGGGAAGTCGTATGAAGGATTGGAGAGAATAGATTTTTAATGAAAATTTCTCGAAGTACCATTAGTACGCGAAGTACCATAGGACACATTTTGCGACACTATAGCATCTTGAGAACAATTATTTTAGGAGAAATGAATGGGAGGAGTTACCAAGGAAGACCAAGGATCAAATACGTCTGGGAAATTATGTAGGGCTTCATAAGAAGAAGACTTATTTAAGAATGAAGCGGTTAGGTGAAGGGAGAGTGGAGTGGAGAGCTGCAACAAACCAATCTTTGGACTGATGGCTACTGATGATTATGATGATGCTCAGCTCAAATGCGGTTGAAATATTGTTTGTCAGTCCTTTCCTAAGAAAGAAAACCATAATATTCTACCTTACACCACGGTGAGAAAAAAGTCTAATTTTGTTGGAGAAATAAATTAGTAATAACAAACATATGTAAAACGATTTATTAAAAAACTTTTACAAACCACAGAGAAATATATGCACATTTATACAAACACTTCAAGTGTTTGTATGAATGTGCACAATCGTTTGTATGAATGTGCATATATTTCTCTGTGGTTTGTAAAAGTTTTTTAATAAATCGTTTTACATAATGGAATACCACAAAGTTACCAGTGAGCTTATTTTATTTAAACATACATATGGTTTTGAAATCACCTCATACGAAGGTAAACATGGAAATTGTTAGGGGGAGACGAAGGAGGGAGTACATTAGGCAAATTGTGAAGGATAGGAGGGTGGGATGGAGAGCTGCAGGAATCCAATCTTCAGATTGATAGTTGATGATGATGAAATTCGTCCTGAGTCTACATTCCTGAGGGTTTGAAGGGAGTTAAATTAGAAACGATGGGAATGCGAGTCACGAAGCGCGGTTTCAAGTGAGTTTCAAGCGCGGTGAAGGCGTTGTGCGTGGGGACACGTAGTTGTGGGTGACGACCGCAAGACCGCTATCCGCTATCTTCAACAATGGTTTCGGGAGGCGGTCGCCTCTCCGGCAGCGCGCAACGCCAATGGCATCTCTCGCCTCACACCCCCGTCCCATATCCTTCCCATTTCAACGAGCTCTACTATAAACCACCTCTTCTTAATTCCACTTCCGCCTCTCCGCCCCAAATCCTCATCTCACGTGTAATATGATGAGATAACTCACAGTCATGAGAGACAACCGCTTTCGGCAACTAACCTCAAGATCTCAGAGTCGGCTGTGCTATTGTATTCTTGTTCACCATTGTAACCATGTTCACATAAGGTGACTGGAGTGGTAATTGTGGGTACTTGAGTTTAAATTTTAATAATTTTTCAAGTAAGTCGAAAAAGAATTCTAGGACCGGATTTCATTTGAGTACATCTGTTCGTGCATTGGAGCTCTCCATACATGCTGTGATAGGTACTGTACATGCAGATACAAGAATTATATTTTGCATTTTGTTCCTTAATTATAGCATGTTATCACTTGGGTTTTCGGCACAGTGTTCTAAATTTAAGGGAAAATTAGATAGAAATGTTTTTTTGAATCTTTGACTCGGTGTGGCACCTTGATACATTTGTTAGCAACCATTATTTTATTGCGAAAGGTACCAGAGCGAATTTAGAAGCTAATCTGCACATATGTAATCGAATTATTACGAAATATATCTCGTGTGCCGTAAGGATACGTGTTAAAATTTTTAAATTTAAAATTTAAATAATTTAATTAAAATTTAATAAATTTAAAATAAAAAAACTTCCTAAAAACCAAATGGACGAATTGCAATTTTTCAATTTTATCTATAAAAATTCCCAATAAAAACAATAATGCAATGTTTCACACAAATTTGTACATACAAAATCGCTCCCTCCACATTAACGGCATTGAGTGCGCTCCAATATTTACATTTGTCGTCAAAAGTGACATATTGGATTCATTAAGAAACGCTCGTTTCTCCACGCTGAGTGGTGGCTCGTTGTCATGCATATAACTCAAGAAGTTTGTTTATTTCTATTCACAATGACTCTGCACCCTGAGGGGTTATAATATGTAGCTCTAGTATTAATTGCTTCTAGACTATAATTCGTATGTTGTCTCCATTGGACGTATTGTCCGAACCTTGCATTTGTGAAACTTTCCACCCATCATTTTACGCGGTTTCCATCCGAATTTTCGAAATCCCATCGTTTAGCAACTTAGTCGATTTTTCGATTCGAAATCGAATAGTTCCGGGTGGTTTTCGGAAACGAATCAATAAAATGATTCGAATACTAAAGGATTGGATTCCAAAAATGCCGGCTGAAACAATGGAAAATGTGTCGTTAGAGAGCCACGTAATAGCACGGTGCAGAAATTCTGCTTGACTATGGCGTATATTTCGAGTTTTTACTGTAGAGACGATCGGTGCGGAAGCCACAAAGTAACCCTCCTGTTTGGAGATTTGTCGTTGTGCTCGTTTTTTAAGTAAAATTTACGTAGTCACTAGATTTTCATTAATTACAATTGCATATCGGACTGCACCTTATTTACTGTAACAGTACAAAATGGGAAAATTGACCGCATAAAATTAGGGTACTTAGTCCTTACGAATATTCTTAGTCGATATTGGTGCCAGCCCGTTGTTTAAAATTTTGGCAATGCCCTTTGGACACCCCCAGGAAAAGCTGAACTTTATTGTACCCTGCCTAGCTATGACAGCTCATATTATAAGACTACTCTTCCAAGTCTGTAGTCATCATTCCGCTAGCCCTTCATGTTTCCCGATGATTTTAATTAGCCGAGTATTCCTCCCAAACTATATCGTAATAATGCACAAAGCACAAAGAGATTCTCACGCGGAAGGGATGAGAAAACATGTCTCTTCTTTCCGGGACTTGCCATTAAAAAAAAAAATTTCCCCCGACGGAGGATTGTGCGGGAAACCGCGGGTCCTCGCGCATGAATCGTGAGAAATTCCCCCGTACGTCCTTTTTAGTTCCGTCTTCTACCACCTTTGTCGCACTCCCATCGTGACGCTAAAATTGCCAGGAAATAATCTACCTCGTGTCCCCTTACCTCTACACCACTCTGTTGGTCGCAGTCCATGGTTTGGCCTCCACTCACATTCACCCGTCATTATGACATTATCCGTGTTCGCACGATGAATCCGTCCTTCGGAATGGTTCGTCGTTACAAACCCATCATAAAGAACTGTTTCCGTTGGCAATTGAGTCGAATGGAGGAGAATTAAATAACGAAAGAATGTTTAATTACATTAAGCTCTTGGCGAAAGATTCTTTTTAACGGTGTGGTCTTCCTGGAAAAAAAAGTGTTGCTCTTTGATTTCCCGTTTTAAGTGTTTTAGGAAAAGTATCCGCTGTATAATCAGAATATCCGTATCAATCCGAATAAAAAGTATCCGATCCGAATACAAAAATGTATTGCCAGATCGTAATGCGCTGACTATTCGTTAAATATTACCCTGCATTGTCATTTGGTGAGTCTTTAGAGTAAGTCAGGGATTTCAAAAGAATGCTCTTTCCGCTCTACAACATGCTTTCAACTTTAGATACGTTAGATTTATTTGTACTAAGAATGAGATCGATGGAATTAGTTGATATTTTGTTAGTGGTACTAGCTGTTTTGTTTTTTGTAATGGTTTGATGAAAACATTAACGCTAGTGAAATTCTTATTGTCCGCTTAAGTAGGATTATTCACCATTTTAAAAAGCTCGCGTATTAATCTTTTGAATCAAGTCAAGTCAATACCTTAGTATTCGTAGTTCATCTGAAGTTGAAATTTTCATGTCTCCTGTCACAGTGTGAAGTTCCCGGTTTAAAAATTTGATATCTCTCCCGGTATAACTTTACCCGTGGATGTTGTGCCCCAGCGCTTGGAATAATTTATCAGCTTGCATAGATAAAAAAAGTCATTAGAGCTCACAATCAGAAAAACTTCCAGGCCGGAATAAAACCCGTGACCCTCTATGAAGAGGACACCGGCAGTTCTATCAGGCAGCTGGCATAACTGGGTCAACAAATTCTCATTGACTTTCAGTTACCAAACGTACCCTAAAGAGTATGGCATATAACAATTATATCATACTAATAATTAATATATATGACAATTATACAATATGTTATAAGTTTTTGAGTACATAAGGTATAAAGGTTTGGTAAAAAAGTATTTTTGTGGACTCTTGAAGATTTTTCCCATAATGCGAATCTTGGAGTAATTCCCATAAGGCATTTTCTTAGATTGCATAACGCATAGTAACAGTCGAAAAAAATAGCTTCTAGCTTCAACGCTCAACAATTTTTTTTTCATTTCATTAGGTGAGTAATTACAGCTCTGCCTCTACCTACTTCTCTTATTGTTAGTTAATATTTATTCTCTGGCGCTTCTTCTTGTAATATATGTAGAAGACTTATTCTCAAATAAAAAATCTATAAAATCGACAGGGCAGTTACGGAGAACTGGATTCGAAGTACCCAAGGAATTAGCGGAAAGTCTCTTAAAGTCAAATATTTAAAGAACGACTTAGAAATTGGTTCTTTATCTCAGTAAATATAGGGCTTTTCTATCACCTCTCTTGTGCCTTTTCGGAAAAGCGATGATTTATGACTTGGACGCGTCCATTAAGTTTGGAACTTTAGGAATGAAACTATCAAATCCCTTAATCATGCAAAAGTTGTTGCTATATTAATAATTGCTTTAAATCATGCGTCTCTTTTTTGGAAAAGAAATGAAACCATAATCCGTTATTAAATTATTCGGGCCCGGCAAGTGTCTCCAGTTGGGTCTCGCTTTAGTGCGGTCTTTATAAATTGGACGAATACCAGGAGGAGGGTGAACAGGTGCGTGGGTTGGAAACTTGTTGAAAACTTTGGACGTGTTTTCCGCAAATCCTCTTTTCCTTTTAAGGAGACTGAGATGGCGACTGGGTGAGTCAAAACAAATACTGAATTCCTCCTGCTCTTTTTTATTCTCTCAAATATACTGCTTTCACTTACGACAGTCCTTAGCTATTTGAAAATAAAAATTAAGGTTCAGGGTATGCTGACTATTCGAAGAAAATATATTCCAATGAATACTTTTTCACGATGTTTCTTACAGCCGTATCAGCCGACGGCAGCGCCATTTCCATCGATCTAACGCTTTTTTGACTTCAGTTCCCGGAGTTATTTGCTAAAACTCATAAACTAAGATGGATTGGTTCCTTTATTGCCTTTCTATTCCCTGGGAAAATTCGTTTCCTATAACATTTTCCGCGAAAATGACATTTATAATGATATACAAATTATTTTATTATTATTATTATTATATTTTCCTCCATGTTTCAATCATTCTCGCATTTAACACCATGCAACTTGAAGTTCTATTTGCTAAAGTTAGTGTGAACATTTTCGTAAGAAAAGAAAAATAGAAATAGTATGAAGAGCACTCGGGTTTCCAACCGGGTTATGGTGTTGAACTGCACCTCAGACTCATATCCTACAATAGAAATAGTATTTATCCACACTTTATTGCTACTCCAACATTTGTTTCAACGGTACTCATCGTTTTCATGGTTACCCGTCGAAGCCTCGGTCGGAGTAATAAATAAAAGGGTTGATAAATAGTATTTATGTATTTCTTTTCCTGAGAAAATGAAAAACACCCACAAAGTTAAGCATGAGTCAACTTGTTTTAGGGTATATAGGTATCATTTTGTTGTTCTTCATATCAGACAGTGGACACTTTTTTCTGTAAGAAGAAAGAATTTATTTAAAATGACTTTTAAGTCCCTTTACGGTGGAATAATATTAGCTATTAAAAAGCTCGACTAACATAAGTAAACTCAACGGGTATTATATTCTTGGGTGTCTCGCTCAAACATTTCCCACTAGTAGCTATGGAAACGGAGAGAAGTTTCCTTTAAACTTTCGACCCATTTATTCCACCCCTATTTCGGTGTGCCGGTGGGTGCTAATCTGAACTTAACAACCCGTCGACCTCTCACAAAGCGGGAAAACAAAAGAATTTTCTGCCAAGAGGCTCGTGATTTTCTTTCCCCTCCAGGCCCGAGTCGGTGACCCGTTCGTGTAATGGAATTGTCCTCACCTCTCTGGCGGATAACGGTGACATAGAGGAGTTTTCGCGCTGATTTCATTATTCGCCCCCGCGTGTTAAGCTCTGGGATTGCACGCCGCGTGAGAAAGATACGGCCGAGGAAGAGGGAACTAAAAAGAGCAATATTTTCCTCCCTGCGCGGTCATTCGTGCGGCCGAGAAAATTACCTATACGGTCTCGAAGCAATTTCTCTTTATTGCGGTGTTTTTTTATAATCAAGGCCGTTTTTTAACTGGGTTGGAATAACGAATGGGCAATATTTTTTTATAATATTATGAGTTCATGGCCGAGAAAATGTACTCATTGATCGATAAAACCGTAAGCACACCCTGATTCAAATAAAATGAGCTGGCATTCACATAACATTACCTAGTACGGTACTGTCTAAATCGTCCACCCAGGCTCTATATATCTTCGGAGATACAGATACTTATTTTGTGACCATTAACTGGCTTAGTTCATCTCGTGCAAACGAACTTGAGAGCTCGGCAATGGATTCGAACCTGATGAACCCCACGATTCACAACCCAATTTTATACTTGCTATGTAAAAAATATGGCAAAGCGTGGGGATACCGTAGTTTCGTCTTCATTAATTCTAAAACATAAACCTTCCGTATTATTCGAGATTGTCTTAATCCACATTACCTCGGCCAGATTATGCTGAAATAGGCAAGGAGTCCTTAAATCCCCTCTAAACTTCAATGCTACCTTCATTCTCGTCTGTGCATTAGAAACTACGAACAAGACGCTTGATTTTCTGAAAGTTTATTTCTGAGTTACCTTTTGATGTAGTCGATGGTGTACGTTATCTCTCGCTGGCTAATGACACTCCTACTAGATCTTCTTACTTTCTAGCAGATAAAGTCTAAGGCACATTTACCAGCGTTCGGTGGATCAGAAAATGAGGTGTTACATACCATAGAGTACTTAAGCCCAGTTAATTTTGGTGGGCCTAGTTAATTATAGCTCACTTAACGTGGTCGCTTGGAATCCATTAAGGAAATCCTTCCTAATATCTTTTAAAAACTTAATTAGATATTTTATAGTTATTAATGTGTCCGCAATCTTTAACAGCCAACCTGTTATTTAGCCGATAATATTTTCATGACGGCAGAGCTAGTTCTAGAGATTTTCTGACCTGCAGTTGAAACGTATTCATTAGCGAAAGGAATAGTAGGTTGTTTATTTTTAGCATGAATTATCATTAATTCTGGTTATATCTCATACAGAAAAATACCTGGATATGTAAAATAAAAAGCAATTAAATAGAAATTTATTCATTATTTAATTTACCGGGAATAATTTTTGATCCAGATTGTGTAACTTTATCCTTTCAAAGCCATTTATGTGTTTTCCGATGAATATTTGCTTCTGTTTATGCTCAAACTCGAACAATACTTCACTCGCCGAAGCATGGAGTAAATGTTTTAGGTCGATTCAATGGAGAAAATAGTTTAGGTCGGTTCGTAAACGTTCTAAATTTTCAAATTTCTCACGGAAATATCCGAGGCTGACGCGATAGGCAGAATGGAAAGGAACGCAGCTGATCAAATTTCGCTCTTGTCCTCGACATTTACAGTTATCAGGCGATCAACATGGTGCCGAAATTATTGAAACCGTTGGTGAGGTGCGTTAGAAGGTCTCCAGCGGAGACAGAAATGATAAACTTGGCGTACTATCTAACGATACGATCTATCGGTATGAAGGCCTTCAACGGTACTTGGACGAGTGCCATCAGGCTGTACGCACTTGGAATTCATATAAACCTCTAGCGGAGACGGTCTAGTCCATGCAAATACCGAGAGATTAACCCAGTGAACCGGTCGGAATGAAACAACTGCAAATTATAGGCGATTCGTTTTTAACGCTCGATTATCGATATTTAAAATTTTCAAATATTAACTTAATGCTTTTATGGAGCTTTGATTGATAAACAAAAGTGCGTCATTAGCCACTAAAAATTCGCTGGCATAGCTTTGTACGCTATTAACATAAAAATCACGCAACATAAATGTATGAGATCGTAAGAAAGTTAAGACGCTACTATTAGAAATATATACATGAAAGAAACAATGTCGTGACAGCAAAGTAGGCTCCAGATTTTATTAATTGCTTGAAAATCTGCTTTTTTCGTTATTCATATGTATTTCTTGGTTTATTTAGGACGGTGACCTTTCGTACGGACTAAAACTTAAGGACAAATTCCGGCTTTTTACTTGTTTCTCATGGGGATTTGTTTTTAGTAAACATGCGAAACATGAGTGTAATTCAGTCATTTAACTGTAAATAAGGGTACCACTTCGGCGGGATTTCCCTGGCAGCTTCTACTAATTGGTTCAGAGGTCCGATTACGTTTACTAGTGGATATCTCATGCAGCTGACAGCGAGGTCAAATGTAGATGCCTGCATGCTCATGTAAGGACCGTTGTAGCTGCCTACATGGCTAAGAATGGTCTCTCTGAATTCTTTATGTAGGTCTAATGTAGCATTTTTAATACTTGTCTTACATAGGTGCTTTGTTGGCATACACTTTCGTTTGTCTAGATTGTCTTATGCATTGGAATCTACAGGTGCATATAGCGACTCATGTCACCTTTGTGTACGGATTCTGAAGTGAAACAGTTAAGATGTAGTTATGCCTGCTTGCGAGTTTTCTTTTTAACTTGGAGTAGTAGTTAACCATTTCGGCAGCTGCAACTGGCCATGCTGGCGGCTACATGAACACATATTGGTGACTACGCCGAGCCTTGTAGTTGTCAAGACTAAGCCATATAGGCAGGTGCACCACGCCATGTAGGTGGCCTCGCAAAGTCATGCAGGCAGCTACAGGACTCTCAGCTACTCCAGCCCATGTAAGTAGAATGTAGTAGTAGAAGTAGAATGAAGGATTCATGAAGTAGAATGGGACTCACGCAGGCCTTCCCAAATAGGTGACTAATTGATTATTACCCTACGGAGTGATTAAATCTAATAGCCCTTTGTACTTTGTATCTATTAATTCGAACTTGTTTGGCGTCACTTTGTGGAAAACATGGCAAGAAAACTAAATACGGGTTGTACTAAGTTTATCAGTCTATTCATTCAAAACACGTTTAAGACACGGATTTTTTGGCAAACAAGTGGATAGGTCAAGCTTTGTTTGAAATCCTCTAATGATTATTTTATCAGCTAATCTGCATGACGAAAAAGTGAACGCTGATTACTTTAGGAGCCACCGTATTTGTGGATAACATGAACTCCTGTAGGATCTTTTAGTTTGGAGTAGGTTTATCTCTAAAAATTTGCTTTTAATTTGCGTTTTTAACGAATTACACTCATTGTAATGCGCTGAAGCATGCTTTTTTCGACGAGATAGAATGTAAATATGTTCATTAGCCTTTGAAGTGGTTATTAAGTTTATTTTCAATAGCGTAAATTACTTTTTTCATTTACATTTATAAACGTCTTTTACAGTCATGTGCATTAATAAAATGCATTTTCAATCATGTTAAAAATATTATTATCGTTGTTTTGTTTTGTATCATGCAGTCCATACTCAAATTTGTTTGCACAATTTAAGTCTTTTTACAATTTATTTAATTGTGACACAAAACTCTAGACCGTAGTTAGATATTGCAAAAGAATATTTAAAAAATAATATAAATGGATTTTTTATACATAAGTCTGAGCATTTTCCGGGAAGAATATTTCAACGTTATTACTACTAAGGGAAATGGATGTCCTTGATCTTCTGGAAAGTTTTCAATGGTTGCTTAACGTCGCAACTTACGTGTTACGGCTGCTGAAAGCATAAATTTCAAAATTTTTGGAGGCTATTGTGTGGGGAAAAGGTCAAGTTTTCTCCACCCTCTTAAGAGGTTCCCTGGTTGGGAAATCATTGGAAAATTGCATCTACTTGGTCCACATTTGGTTGAGAAGTGGTTTATCAATAGAAACCAAAGCCTCTTAGAGGATGCAAAAGACTTATCACATAAAAGTATGATTAAAATTAGAATACCACTCAATCCATCCGAATTTTTATGTAAATAAGTTTCAGCGCCTGAGGATAACATGAAAGTAACGTTGCCAACCTGAAGGTCAAGAGTATAAAACTGGTAGCAGTGAAGAAGCTATCCTTAAGAAATATTTGTGCTTTCTCAAATTTGTCTTCATTCTGTTCCGGTATATTTGCCTGGTACGATACGAAAGTACGTCGAAAGTACGTATCGTACCAGGCAAAAGTACTACTTTAAAAGTACGATAGCCTTTCTATTTCCGGGAATAATCCATATTCGGGGATTTAACTGATAGTGCCATGAATATCGTGGAGTAAATTATCCGAATTAAATTGTTTTTTATTGCATAATAGATGTCAACTATACTAGATGTAATATGGCCCTGGATGATAGCTCAATAGAACAAATGATAGAAGTGGAATATCTGAGTGTTAAACTTTCTAGTGATGGTATAGAGGATGAAGAGGTAAGGCAGCAAGTTAAAAGGGCAAATAAAGTAATTAGGTACTTAAATGACACCATATGGAGGAACATGTTTCAAACAGTACGAAAAAAAGCAATAATCTAATAAAACCGTCGTTAGAGCAATTATGACATGTACCATTGAAACCAGACTAAATACTAAAATCAGAGAAAGAATGCATGAAGCTGCAGAGATATAATTTCTGAGACGAATCACAAACAGGACGCCAAAGAGAATAAGTAAGAAGTGAGGATATCAAAGAGATGTTCGAAGTAGATGATATTTATATGTGGTTTGAAAATCGAATTATAAAGTGCAATTCGCATATTACGGCATAGTAAAATGTAAGAGGGGTGAAAATAGCTAGGGATGGAATACCGCTGGGCTAAATTTCCTGGAACGCCTCAGAAACCCATGATGGTACAAACTGTACCCGAGGATGACGCTTAGAAGTTGAAACGCGTTGTACGTATATACAATAAAACATTGAGTAGACAGAACTAAGTTCTCATTTACATAAGCTCGGGTTGATGACTGCTAGTGGTGACGACTGAATTCTTAGTCACCTCAATACCAGTCCACCTTCACAGCTCAGTTTGGAGACAAAACGAGTGCTCCGCTGTTCTTTCGGGACCGCCCTTGAGATAAATGAAGTCGATTGCAGTCTGGGATAAAGGTAGGGTGGTGGGCGAGTGGTTCCGATCCGAAAGTGAAAGAGGTCAAGTGATCGAAAAAGGCAATCTCCCTCCGAGCCGTTGAAGAAGCTGCTGCTGGGTCGCGCGGCTGGGTAGTGCTTTCTGAGCTCAGGCACCGGGAGATAGAAGGAATGGAGATGTGGTGTTATCAAAGGATGATGAATATGTGACAGATAATCTTCAAAAAGTGATTTTGACAGAGGTGGAGCAAAAATACTCCACCTCTGTCAGTGTTAGCAGCTGAACAACTAATCACATCGCGTTTATTATTCTGTATATTTTGATTCTCTCTATCATAATTTCAAAGTTCAGTGTTCACTTAGCCCATTTGTCATATTATGGCAAATTTTATGGCTGCCATATTCTCTTTAATGGTAAACGGTATCAGTATCATTACTTCTCTTGGCAATTGCTTTTATTTAACGGTAAATTAAACAGTTATTGATGGCCAACATTGTGATTCAAATTAATTTTATGTTTTTATGATACCTCGAGTGAAATAGGATAATTTATTTCTTTGGATTATTATGATTGTTTTGAATTTCAATTCTTTTATATACCGACCATATATCAATCAAACCACTTACTCATGGGGAAATTTTACTTTTTCAATCAAAGTGAAACGATAGTTTCTGAAGATATGTGCCACAATTTTCATGGCGTGTTACGTAATATAATTCAATGAATGTCATTTCGTTCGACTTATTCTCGTCTGTTTTTTTATAATTAATTTGTTAACTTTTTATTTTACACTTGATGTATAAATGAAAAAATGTGTTGTTTAGTTGGACGGGAAAAAAGAGAATAGAAGTTATGGACAGGATGAGAAAGGGTAGGACGTACGCTAAGATGAAGAAAGAAATATTATAGGTAGATTTGGGTCTGTATATGTAAAAATATAGAGGATTTTACTGACTTCCATTTAAACCTACCCTAATCGGTAGAGTACCTTAATGGATCTTTTCTTTTTTATTGAATGTTATTTAATCTTTTAGATAGTTTATAACTATTCCCAATTTATGATGCAGAGTTTTAAATCTAATGTCAAATCTTACCTAAAATGAAACACGAACTCATTTTTAGATCTGATAGAATCCATTCCCACGAGTGTGAAATTCTCCCGGGAGCTCATTGTGGTCTGAGGTTCTCGAGCAACTAATTTAACACCATTGCCATTGATCCCATGTATAAGTGGAGCCTAGGAGGTTTAGTCCTTAAATTTTACCTGCTTGATTTCTTTCCCACCCAAGTCCTTTCTCAACTATACTATTATATATTTCATTGTTTCAGGCTTGACTTCGTGGAAGTAATAGATATCCATTTTGAATACAAAACTTCGTATTTTTCCACACTTTATTTAAAACAACTGCGACCGGTTTCATCTTAATAAGGCATCTTCTGGCAGCGCCAGGTTTTGCTAGAATATGCCTTGTTAAGGTTAAACCGGTGGCAGTTGTTTTAAATAAAGTGTGGAAAAGTTCGAAGTTTTATTATTCAAAATGGAAATAATATTATGATTATAATGAAATTAATCTCAAAACGAGTTGCAATCAAACTCTCCAATGTATCTATTATTGGAAAACCCATGCATTGCATCAAGGCCAGAAGTGTATTACTGGAAGCAGAGTGGTAGTATTTAAACTCCTGCCCCTCTTCGTAAATTAGTTAAACGTTAGATGTAAGCTGCTCACATCAAATAGATACACGTAAACCATGCAGTTTCCTTTGGAGGCATTGGACTGGGAGCTACTAAAGACGGAGGTAGCACACTCGACTAAAATTACTTGAAAATTTCAAATCACGTAAGTTAGGGGTAATGGTGGATATTATTTTGACCCCGAATTACATACCTATATAGACAGAACAAAGCAACAAAACGAGAAAGCTATATTTTTGGACAGGTGTATTAAATAATTCTTTCCTGTTACACGCTGTTGACGACTACTGAGTTTACGACTGCGTAGCTGAGTTTTGTTGACCAAAAAAAACAAGTCAACAATCCACCGAAATTCATTTCACGTGTAATCTCTTCCCTCCTTCCAAAGGTTTCATGTGAACCTATTATTTCGTGTGTGCATCTCTATTATTTTCATGGCTCTGCTATCTTAACACCCTCACCTTACTTTTGAGGCAATCGTTAAGAAATGTGCATGTCTGTGGTTGGGAATTGGGCAGAATCCATGAAACATCCTGATGCGTTTACTTGGTAAATGCTTTTCATGTCGTTGGCTTTCCTAACTTCATCTTCGCATTAGCATTAGCGTGTTTTAGCGTAAAAGGTATTGTTGCAAACACATTATCACTTTATTTTTCTTCTATGTTAAAAGTAATCATTTGCTGGGTTAATTGTAAGTAAACAATTTTTTAGCTCATTGTTCACAAGGTTGTCGTAAACATTTTCATTTTCGACCTTGAGTGAAAGAAACTCAATGAAGCATACATGGCTTCGTTACCGTGTCTAAATAAGGAAAGTAAGTTTTCGGTAACGCCCAAAGATTTATCACGGATTCAGTGGTCTATTCGTACATAGTTGAGAGATGAACGGTAAAAAATAAGATTTAAACGTTCACCATGATGAAAACCGTCCGTGATTTCAGGATGTCTTGGCTGTGGTGATCCTTGTTCGTCACTCTCACTGTTTTTATCCTGTGCTTCAAAGGTCACTGGTGTTTAATTACCAAGTTTACGGCATACTTGGATATGTTCTCTCATTTCGAACCGGTTAAGGGTGTCTGAAGGTCGCTCGTGAGAACGCAATCCCCTTGCACGGAGGGAGGGGGAGTTTGAAATCGTTCATGTTGATCGCCATTCCAGCGGTGAAGGCTGAAGCTTTTAACCTGGGAGGGGAATTCTTCGGAAATAAAAATTAACACTTCGTAATGGTCCACTAAATTCATTTAATTCAATTAATTTAGTGGACCACTACGAAGTTTAATGTTAATTCCGATATGGAGAGGTTCCACATAGTGAAGCCTGAAGTTATTACCAATAGGGGAATTCTTAATGGCTATTGAGTAACTCTGTCCCCTCTATTAATATTACACGGGGATTCTCCTGATTCTTCATTGTTAAAATTCGTAAGGGACCTCAATGTCGGTATTCAACCTGGTGTTTTAGGAAGATGCTTAATATGTTGGCAACAAGGCACGTTCTTCCTCGCCATTTCACCCCTTAGAATTAGGTGCTGTAACCATGGAAAAGGAACCTGTACCCAGCAGATAGAAGATGAGAAAAGTCAATAAATTCATTAAATAAAAGTAAATAAATACCTTTATTTGCCAACTTTCTTTCTTAAAATTCTTGATAAAGGATTTTATCCTTTAAATTTCTAACGCCTTGAAAAATCCTAGAATTCTCCTTGACTTTGAAGTGAATTGGGAACTTCTTCTTCATCACCTTCCGGATTTTTATGGCTCGGAATGACGCTGGGGTTGATATGCGAAACCATGAGCATAATGGAGCTCATAAGAATTTTCTCCCAACTGATGTCACCAACCCGAAACCCTGAATTTAACCCTGAACCTTGACATTAACAAAATTAAATACCTGAAATTTCCAGAAATTATTAAATTTAAAAATTAAAGCATTTTGCATATTATTTGTAGGATTCTCGAATAATGTATTCCAAACTACTTGGTGAGGAATCGGGTTGGTGTGGTGGCTATAAAACTGACTTTCCATCCACCGGGCTCAGAGTTACGGTGGTGGCAGCAATATTTTAGCGGAAATTCCAGTCCCTGTTTGGTTGCTGTGTGAAGAACATTTCAATTGCAGTATACCATCCGTGGGATGGGGCGTTAAAATATGAACCCCTTGGCACCTCTCGTTAAGGAGGTTCCACTGTAAAATAACATAAAATCATTTGATTCATATTTTGGGTAAATATAGATAAAAGTGCCCTGCATGTGATAAGAAAAACAAAATCGTACCTTTCCACCATATTTTTTCACAAATTGAACTTCAAATTACATGGTGTTAATTACGACAATGGGAGAAATACGGAGAAAAATAGTTTCTTTATTGTATATAAAGGTCATTTTCGCGAAAAACTATTTGTAACAAGCAATTGCTCACTAAAAATCGAATAATAATAAAACATTTGAGTCTTACCACCTTATTTTTTACGTTATTAGCTAATAACTACGATACTTGAAGTCAAAATGCGGTACTTCCAGAAAAATAGTGCTGCAGTTGACTCCTATGGTAATCAAAAATAAAAAATTGTTCATTAAAATAAATTCACCGAAAAATCTGCGTATTGTTCCTTAATTTTGTTTTCAATAGCTAATATCTGTCATCAGCGAAAATAGGATTTTTAGACCAATAAACAAAAAGTCGGAATTTGGCCTTTGTTTTGACTCGCACAGTCGTGGTGGAACCTTCAAGTGTAGGGTAATGCCCATAGAGTTATTAATGTACTGAACTATATATTCAAAGTTAATGCCAACGCCGGATTCCTATCCACTCTTCCGCCATTTCCCGAACAATCCTATCCTAATCCTAACTTACTAACCTATCCACCAACCTCATACTTGACTACGAATGACTTGTCCTTTTTCCTTAATTGTCGAATCCCCCCCAAGCTAACCAACATATCCTTGGCCACTCTAACTACTCCTTTTCTGAGAATTCCTATTATTTTAATTATTTCAAAAAGCCGGTTGGAATAACATTTAACTATAGCATCAATAGTTATGAAATCCTGAAATATGGGCCTCATTACTTATTTAGGGATGCAAGAACTACCGCTTTCCTAACTTATCTCCAAATAGGCATAGCTTTGAATGTTTGGTTCATTCTCCTTCCGCTGGATAAAATTTATATTTGTTTATATTATGTATATAAATTAATTATGCACATTGTAAATAGCCAGTGTGAGTCAATGCACTCGTCATTCGCATAATCACTCTTTCATCAGGAAATTATCCTCTCAAGTAGTTCATTGCGCATCCCCCATCTTGGTAACTAATGGAACTCGTAAGTAGAGTCAAACTTCGATAGATCGCAACACCTCCGGTTCTGATAAATGAAGAAAATATTCGAGTTACAGATAAGGTTTTTACCTTCAATACAAAGAACAACAAAGAAATTTCCATCGAATCGTCAAAAATTCGACTTGAAAAAGTTCGAGTCAAAGAAGTTCAACTGTATTAAACTCCATTTCACCAGGCCAAATTAGTCATGATACCAATAAACCGATCATATCATATGTTTCTGCCACGAATATTGAACGAATGCTTTAACAACTCATTTGGATTCATGTGTGTCGTTTCTGTAAACCGGTCATATTTTTTTTCTATTTTTATACTCCTTGCACAAACCTGTGGATTTGACTTAATTCGTGGACTCTTCTTTCCCTTGCAGGTTGACCTTTGGTGGACATGGGGACCTCAAGCCAAAGGAAGGGCGCGACCCCGGCACTCCTCAGTCATCTTCCTTTTCGGACCTTCTCCGCCTTTCTCGTAGTCCTGGCGTTGTCTTCGTGTCCTTCCGGATGCCGTGGCCAGAGCATCAACCGCGCCCCGCAGCTCGACCCCGGCGGTGACATGGCCCGATTCGCCCTACCCGAGGACACCGAGGTGGGCAGCTTCGTGTACACCCTGAAGGGGTCGGACCCTGAGGGCTCCCGCCTGAGGTACTCCATCAGTGGGCCCCAGCTGGCCGTGGACCCCACGAGCGGGGTCGTCGTCCTCGTGAGGGCCCTCGACAGGGAGAAGGAAGACATCCTCGAGGTCGTGGTCAGCGTCACAGGTGAGCCGCGCTGGTGATGCGTCCATGGGGCAAGAGGATTGCTTTTCCCCTAAATGTGGTTGCACCGAAAAATAAATGCTACTTTGTTCATATTGTAGCTACTTACAGATAAAAACGTGGTCTCTTTTCGATATGAATAACCAAATAATAACCTCTCCACGCTAATTTATTCTCATATTAATAAAAACTAAGGTTTCCGACGTAACTATAATGAATTCCACCGCATTATTAATGTTATGTTCTTCATATTCTAGCTACTTAAATAAATAATGTACTCTCTTTTTTATATGAATAACCTAGTAATAACCTTTCCACGCTAGTTTATTCTCAAATTAAATGAAAACTAAGGTTTTCGGCGTAACTTTATGGGATTAAGCCTTATATTTTGTACTCTCCCTAATACGGGTTTGTATCATAAAATTTTGGGCAAATAAAGATTGATGATGATTAGTACATGCCACTAAATGGATCTGTGCTTTGTTTGTTCCGCACTACTTTAATTTCCGGCCATGGTTTCAACAATCATTGTCATTATCAAGGTACAACAGCTAGCGTTCGCGGTTCTTATGTATATGCAAAACACTCCCATTTTTCTGAGTTGTGTATATAAGAACTGCGAATGCTGGCTAGCTTTTGTACCTTAATAAAGACAATAGTTGTTGAAACCATGGTCGGAAATAAACTGTGGAGTGTACAAAGTAGGTACCTACGAATTCATGTAGTGACTCATACTTAACTTGGAATTAAATGAGAAAATGGGTGAAACATAAGGGAAAATAGTATTTTTTGTCTAATATGTATAGAACTTTCTCAAAACTCTGTATGGAAATAGGAAACCAATCCTTGGATATTGAATAAAAATAAAATTGTTGCACCTTACAAATCATTTTATCATCATATTGTAGTTATGAGCAAATTACTGCAAACATTGTCAAAATGCAGTACTCCAATGCAGTGGTGCTGCTGTCAGGTCCTATCACCGGAAAAGTGCTAATTAAAAATACCTATATACTCTTCGAATGATTTGGATGTTTTGTCCCTTATTTTCTTTCAAAAAGTAAGGAATGTCTTCAGCTAAAGCGTTATTTTTAAAACAAGACAAACAAATAGTGGAAGTAAGCAATTGTTTTGACTTACACAGTTGCGATGGAACCTCCTAAACTATGCTCTACTCTTCTATACTTTACAATACTACTATGATATACTGATGATTATTATATGCATGTTATTTTACTCTGTAGACCAGCCCATTGGAGGATCGGAAGCCAACACAGTGTCTGTGCGACGTGAGGTGGCCATCTTGGACTCAAATGACAACCCGCCCATATTCCACAACCGCCCTTATTCGCTGGCTATCCCGGAGACGACCCAGGTGGGCAAGATCATCACACTCCCGGGGACCATATCGATCACGGATGCCGACGGCGGGGTCAACGCGGACGTGACGCTGTCGTGCAGCCCTGACTTGCGTGACCCCGAGGCTTGCAACACGTTCGACGTGTGGGCCGAGAAAGTCCTCGAGGGACAGTTCACGGGAGTCTTGAAGCTCCGGGCCCCGCTCGACTTCGAGAGGCGGAGAGGCTACTCGCTGTCCCTCGTGGCCTCGGACGGAGCCAAGAACGCTCGGGACCGCCTCAACTCCACCTCGAGGGTGGCCATCGAGATCCTCGACGTCCAAGACCAGCCGCCGATATTCTTGGACGAGCCGTTCTCAGCCACCGTTTCCGAGAACAGCCCCGAGGTGAGGAAGGTCAAGGTTTGGCTAGAGGTCAAGGGGGAAGAATGATCTGATGATTTTTTGCCTTGCATCTGAAGGGAGGTTTCTTGGATGTTACGCCGGGTCAGGTGCTCCATCTATGCCGACGTTTTGAAGAACGTCGCGCTGTTCATCCTCATGGCGTCTGAATGCCGTTTCTCAAGTCAAGTAGGCGTTTATTTGCCATTGTGGCAGTTATAAAATATGCATTCAAATATAACAAAACAATTACAGAAAATATAAGCACACAATGGCGCCCCTTTTAGGATTATCTTCTCCTCAGGGTCTGCAAGTTTCAGTGAGTCCAAGCATGTACTAGTACCTTTCGCCAATTGTTATCATTTGGTGTCGTACGGTAGCGGCATTGGGCCAGCATTCGCCCTAGTATGAGGGAAATCCGCAGAGTCCATGCAATTCAGTGGGACAAAGTAAAATTACTTTGCGGCAAGCACGGCTATTTGGATTGGTTAATTAAGGAATAGTTATCCTATTCTGTACGTTTATGTTGCCATTAGTTTATGGGGGCTATCTGCTACCATTTGTGCATTAGTTAAATTACAGACTCCTGAAGATGTCGTGGTCAATTTCCAGAAATCATTTTGTGACTAGAAAATTGACCAACTACTCTTAATGCTAAATATATTTGATAAGGTAGATGCGTAGTGCACAAATTGATGTTTTTGACATGACAATGAAGACATTCGCCTTGAATTAAGATGACTTGGCTTGGTGGTGTAACTGAATGACAATCCTGGGAAATTGGGAAATCCGGGTTCGAATCTCAGTCAAGTCAAATGATTTTTTCGTGGCAAATTTCCCCCTCTTTGGGGTATATCTTTGCACCCGTGCGCGTGACCTCGTACGACATCATTTCAGTAGGAATGATTGGAAAATTATCAAAAGTTAGTCGTACTAAAGCGATAATATTGTTTTTTTCCTCGCGACTGTGGCATGTCGTGTACACCCACGTCTCCTGTGCTGCAATTTAAACTGGGGACGAGAACAACTTTTTCGCACAAACCCCCGCCGAAATTCACCTTGATTTAAGATGGCTTAGTGGTATGACCGGCTATTCGGAGATCCGGGTACGAATCCCGTTCAAGTCAAACAATTTTTTCATAGCGGATTTCACCCTCTTTGATTCATTTCTGGTTGACAATGCGAATTGCATAATTCAAAATGGGCGGAAAATTCGAAGATTTTTTCCGAAGATTTTCGCGGTGTTTGGCTTGACGATTAACAATTTTCGGGGATTCCTCCTCGTAATGTTGTTCATTGTTGACAACTGTTTCTCTAGCCATCCTAACGTCTTCCAAGTCTAAAGTATTACGTGGAGGAACGCCCGAAAAACTTTTACTGGTCACGGGCGTAAAACTATTTCACTACGTTGTACTTTCCATTAGGTTTGGATCAAAGCTGCATCGTAGATTGTGTCCATTTAAAGGACGCAGTCAGCTCCTAGCTGTGAATGCTAGTTAAATTAGCAGGGAATATGTAAAAACAATTTAATTCGGGATTGCAGTGCGGAGAAGAATGCGCTTGACCTCCGGCTCAATATTCCCCTTGGAGACTTAAACGTGGGAGTATGAACGCTTTCCCGGTCGTTGAATCCAATTGATATGGTAAAACTGACATATTGCGGAAGATTATTGTTTGTTGCACCTGGATTCAACTTGGGCAATAATAACTTTGAATTTAATTCACATTTTAATGTTCAGTTACTGACCGCTATGGGATTTATTATATATTTTACGTCTCTATTTTTCAAATCTCGGAGGCAAGAGTCAGTATGTAATACCGTATTTACACATTCGCACGAGTGGCGAGGCGAGTGGCGAGGCAAATGTGTAGTCGGTTCACTCGTCACTCGCCTCGTCGCTCGTTGCGCTCGCGCTGGTAGCGGTCTTTGGGGACGAGTCAAAGGCTTGTGGGGACGAGGCGAACATTCGGCGAGTGTGTAAACGGTCATTCGCGTGGTGGGGACGAACGCACGAATGCCACTCGCGAATGTCGGCGAGTGACGAGGCGAATTACGAGGGCGAATGTGTAAATGCGCTATAAGAACCAAATGAAAAAAATAACAATTGGAAACTTTAGATAGCCTTGAAGGATGCACTTGTGTTAAGGCTACCTTCATAATTATAAGCAATGCGCTTTCATAATTACGACAAATTATAAAAAAATTAAGGAAAAATTTACAAAAAATGAACAATCTTATAGCTTATCTTTTAATGCAATTTATAATAGGATTTATTATATTTATTTACCGGGGCCCCACTCCATATTTACTCCTGGGGCCTCAACATCCTTAGGGCGGCCCTATCGATTGTTATTGATTATAGCAATGAATTCCGCGCTTTCATCTACGTTCATAGGCGTATCCAGGGAGGGGGTGGTTTGGGGGTTGTAACCGCCCCCCCCCCCATTGATAAAAAGTTCACATGGGGGGTATGGAAAACCCCCATACCCCTCATGTAACTCCCCCCCCCCTTCAGTGGTGGTATGACCCCTCCCCTTCAGACGCTTCTAGATACGCCTATGTCTACGTTGTTGCCTTTTAAGGTGGCGTAGGCACAATAGATGTTGCGAGGAACAAAAACATGGGCCAATAATATTTTTGTATTAGAACAAAATTGTATTAGTTTCCGGTAACCATTGTTATTCATTCACAGGGCACATCTGTGCTGACGGTGAGAGCTCGCGACGGTGACCACGGGAATCCTCGCCCCGTTCAACTGTCTTTGTCCAACGACCACAAGGGATACTTCAGACTGGAACCAGTTCCTCAGGATGCAGAAACTGAGGGTTCTGAAAAGTTCACGTCCACTGCAATCCTCGTCACTAACAACACAATGCTGGATCGAGAGGATCCAGACATTGTGCAGAGCGGAGGGATATACACTTTCCAAGTTGTGGTAAGTTTCTCGTAAAAGTTTAATAAAATTCTTATAAAAGGTTAAATTTTAAGGAGATGGGGTTGGTCTAGTGGATGTACTTAGGGCTTCCCATCGCGATGGTCCGGGTTCGTTGCCCAGCCGTGTTGAAGGCTTTTTCAATAGATTGCCAAATCCAAAGTCCATCCAAATTCAAAGCCAAATCCATATTTAACACAATTTGTTGTCATAGCCAAATGGAGCAAATTTTGTTAGCAAAGTTAGAAAAACTTTTTTCCCAACTGTAAGGACCACCCTTGCTTCTTAGAGTCTTTTAGGAAATATTTTCACCTGCTTACCTTGGTCATGCAGTTGAACTTCTGTAACTCGCACTTCCCATTCCAAGTCGAATTTTCGACTGCTCGAAATCATTTTTATTTCCGTTGTTGCTTCCAATGGTTCCTTACAGCGCAAGCAAATTTTCTCTGACTCTTTAAGTTTCCCCTCCTCGAAGCGTTTTCCACGCCTGGGTGTTATTAGATTTTTCGGTGTACTACTGCATCGGAGGTAATAGGGGTTACAAGAGGAGGTCACTTTTGAGTTGCATGATCCCTGAATATCCCAGTTTGATTCATACGGGGGGGTCGGGTTGATGTGGTGACTTTTATAGTACTGGCTTCCCACCTAGAGGGCCCAGGTTCATATGCAGGCGGTGGTGGTGATTGTTCGGTAGATTCCCGATTCCTTCTTGGGAGCTTGCAAAGATTACTACCCCAAGGCTGCTAATATGTGGAAAGCGTTCCAAATGAAGTACCTTCTTAGTCCGTCGGATGAGGACGCCGGGTTTCTCTCCACTCTTCTTCAACTTGATTCATGGTTCCCACTCCTCACTCTTAAATTCCCTTTTGCAGGCCACAGAGATGGACGGTGACACACCGACCGACGCCCAAACCGTCTCCGCAGTTACGATCGTCGTCCGCGACGTGGACGACAAACTCCCCGCCTTCAACGGCCCATCCCTCCGCGTCCTCCTGTCAGAGGACGCCTCCCGCGACTCGACGCTGCCGTCGCTCACGCTCAACGCCGCCGACTCGGACGCCAGCGCTGAAAACGCCCGCTTCGTCCTCCGCCTGAGCAACGTCCCCGACGGCGGCGACGCGGCGTCCATCTTCACGGTACACCCGACCGGGCCCGTCTCTGGACGGACGCCCGTCGTCGTCCGCGTGTCCAATCCGTCGAGGCTCGACTACGACTCGCCCGATTCGAGGAAGGAGTTCGCGTTCGAAGTGGAGGCCATCCCGCTGGTCAACGGGTCGGTTTACCCGGCGGAAGGTGCCGTCCCGGCCGACAGGTCCAGGGTCACCGTGTCCCTGGTGGACGCCAACGACAACGCGCCACACTTCGAGACAGAGTCCATGAGACTCAAAGTTAAGGAGGACGCTCCACCTGGGACAATGATCTCAGACATCTCTGCCACAGATGTGGACAGTGGAGCTTTCGGTAATATCACCTATTCCCTCGGAGGGTTCGGCTCTGAGAGGTTCTGGACTCACCCGGTTGGGGGCGGTCTGTTTGTCGGGGAGTGTGGCGGAAGAGTGGCAACGCTGACCTCTTCCAGCAATCCCCTTTGCTTCGACTTCGAGTCTCAGATGTGGTATTCGCTGACTCTCTCGGCAGAGGATGGGGGTGGTAGGGTATCGACAGTGAATTTGCTGGTGGAGTTGGAAGATGTGAATGACAATGCGCCTGTGTTTGAGAAGAAGGAGTACAGGAGGACGGTGAGGGAAGGTGCCACTTCGTTTGATCCTCAGCTGTTTGTTAAGGTATTTCTCTCTTCTAAACTTTGTTGCTAGCTAGTTAAGTACCTAGGTAGAGCATAATATTTCTGACTAGAGCTCACCAAGTTCAGCTAATGGTGAAAACTCACAACACTCACCAAAAAACTGAAGCTATTTGTGGTTTTGTAACTTTTGCATGGGCATTTCCAAAGTAATGGGCTATTGCATTGAAGTATTTTAATTTACTTCCAAAGGCTTACATCCCGAATGGAAAATAAATAGGCTAAAAAAACCTTGAGCTCAAGGTGCTTAAAAGTAGATGCTTTAGCATTTTGCATTACCGCACAAAGCTGACAACATAGTCTTACAGCTATTTATTTATTAACATATATGAAGGCATATGGTTTGGGCTTCATACTTTTAGGACAAAAATTAATGGTCTCTTTTCTGATACAGGAGACCACCCCACCACCGTTGTAGTTTTGAGCTGTATTGACTTGCAGTGAGTTGGCCGTTTACCTTCCCTTGGGATGGCTTGTTGGGTTAAAGTTATTCTTCATATTGAAACAAGTATCTATGTATGACTCCACACTTTATTGCTCTAACCAACCCAGGTTTTAGCTTATTATGCCATTTGCAAGTTAAAAGAGGATACAGGGATAAAGTCATCCTTTTGTCAAATTCAACCCTGCATTAATCACTTCTTTATCTGTCACTGACTGTTCATTTCATTCTTCCACTCTTTTCCTTTTCCCATTCCTGTAAGGCACCACAGATTGTCTTACTTCTAATTCATGTGTGGGAATTTGTTCTATACTAGTATATTGTACAATTTTTTGCCCTTATTGCCAATCATTGTATAAAAACTTTCATTCATTGCTTCTCATGTACCTTTGTTATTTTAATTCAAAGCTGCAACATTAATTTTTTACTGTCCTAGATTATTTACATATTTGCATATGCAATTTAAGATGTTCTGGAAAGCATCATATTTACATAGAATCTGAGTTATTTTGCCTCCTAGTTTTTATCCTCAGTTTCTCTTTCAAATTTCTGTGGCAAAGACCTCATTCTCTTCAGACTCTCAAGGTTATAGTGGTTGATTAGTGCACTTAGTTCGCTCATAGGAGAACTATTTTTTCTCTCAAAGGCCACTGATCGTGATGGACCATCTCAAGGTGGTGGTGAAGTCAAGTATGAAATCCTTGGAGGGACAGAGGGCCCTCTGGCTGTGGATCCTGACACTGGTGAAGTTCGCCTCACCCGTCCTGCTCTCTCATCTGAGACTCCTGGAAGTAGGGGCGAGTTGGAAGCAATCGTTCGGGCGACAGACAAAGGATTGCCACCTCTCTATGCTGACACTCGACTCTTCATCAGAGTGGGTGTGGCTGGAAACCAAAGACCTATGTTCAAGGGAGGTATGTACAGTATTTTTTTAAGTGTTGAAATTAGGCTTTTTCATCTACATATATACTACCCTATGAGCTACCACAGAGGCATGTGGCAGGAGGTATTAGGACACCTGCCTGAGGGAAAAGTAGAAGGGAGGGGACTAAGGTGAATTCTATGCTAAGGATGTGTCTTATGTTAATGGCAAGCCGTTTTTGCTATAATCACTAATGCTGTGTGAAGAAAGAATTTTTATACCTACCATGAAAAGAAGCTCAATTGTTTAAAAAAGAATTTTTTTGTGTATCATCAGTAATCAAATGCCATGTCCTTCTCAGGATGCCACAAATATTGTAGATTGGGATATTTTATCACAGTGAAGGTTGAGATAGAACTGCATTTGATTTTCCTTTGAGGTTTAAGAAAAATTCCTGTGTTTCTGTGAGCATATTTCACTAATCCTACTAACAATATAATATGCTGTGTTCCATATCATCATGCTTACTGTAGATTTTCAACTTAATAAGGGATATGTTATTTTAAAAATGGGGAGATAATTTTTTTTTCAAATTTGGACAGCCCTGTTATGCATCTCATCATTAGGCTGCAGTACAATTTGCTATGTAAATCTTCGACCATCTATTTGCCACTAGAGTAGGTTCTTTTCTCAGCTTGAGCTTTAGGCCGCAGATCCGTTTTCAGCTGACTAATGCATTTATCTGCAAAAATTGCCGTAATATGCAGATGCATGCCTTAAAAATAGAATGGGCAGGTCCTTAGCATTATTCCATTTCTTTTCTCAGAAAAATATGCATTTTTTCAGAGTTCACTAGAATAACTTAAAGAGATAATTTTATTGATTTTAGGTACCTGTTCCACACCCATGAAGACATTTAAATTATGTATTCCTATATCATTTCACAGTCAGTGTCAAACAGGAGTCAGCCATTTTACGTGCCACTGTAAAGGAGAATTCTCCTCCTGGAACACACGTCATCACCCTGTCAGCCACTGATCCAGATGGACCCGATTCACAGTTGACCTATGCAATTGCTGGAGGTGCAAGAGACAATTTTGTGGTGGACGCTGCTAGTGGGGAGGTCACGGTGGCCCGAGAGGCCAACCTCCGTCTTGAAAGACTTGGTGAGAGTGATTTCAATAAAATTTATATATGTCTGGTTAGATGATGGAGGTATCTCTGTATCACTAACTTTATATTCATTGTACCATATTCAGTAATGGAGTCGTGTAGGTACTGATTTTCATGTTTTTGTAATCGAATTTTCATATTGAAAAGAAATAATGATGATAAACTGCGGTCATATGTAAATTGTCTAGTTAATTATAAAAACACTTTTAAAGGGTGTATTGTTATGCTGTGCTGAAAAAGGCACACTGCCACCCAGGCTTTGATTGTGATGAAACTTGGGAGTAAATGCCACTCAGTGTATATTCTATTAGTATAATTAAGTTTGTAACGGTGTCCGTCAGTCAGTCCGTCAGTCCAGTCGGTTTTATTGTGTTTTCTCGCGGTGGTTGAGAGCTCTGTAGGTGGAGAAAAGTTCGTTCAAAGCAGAACGTGTCCGCGCACAACCTATCAGTAGTTTTAGATTTCCTTTGTACCTCCTTCCCGCCCAAAAAATATAAAAACCATAATTGTGTGCGGGTTGCAAACATTTCAGGATGTTTTAAGTTTCAGTCCAGTTGGTTTCCGTTTTGTTTATTTCTCTCCTAAATTTTGAGCTAGAATAGTGAGGTTTGGTGCATTGAGTGTAGATTATCTGTTTTCATGATTTGGTAGTAGTTTTATATTTTCTTTGTCCCTCCTTCCCGCCCAAAAAATATAAATCCTATATATTTACGTGGGTTGCGAACCTCCCAGATGCATTTTGCGAACCTCCCAGGTTGTTTTTAATAATCGGCCTTATATCGATCTCTTGAGGTAGGTTAACCAAAAGACTGCCTGCAAATCAGGCAGCAGGTCTGCTAGTATATATATTAATCTTGTATCGTGTCAGTCAGTCATTCTGTATCCATTTTGTTTATATATCTCTCAAGTTTTGAGCTAGAGAAATGAGGTTTGGTGCATTAAATGTGGATTCTCTGTCTGTATGATTTGAAAGTAAATTTGGTTTGGCAGGTGGCAAATTTTGGGGTTCTTTTTACCCCAATATTGTTAACATTGACACCCATAAGAAAAGCATTGAATTCGGTGCAGGTTTTTCTTCATTTACTTTTTTAAATTACTTGTACTCAAGATATTGGATGGAGTTTTGCATCATAGAACATGTAAAAGAATGTAGTATTTAATTCTTTCATTCAATTATCTTATAATACGCTTTGTATTTGTCCAGGTACTGCGTTTTTATCTCGAAATTTATCATTTTTTTTTCCTTTTCAACAATAGATATTTCCTTGGCAACCGGGCTTGAATACCCATTTAATAGCGATTTTATGAATGGCTATTCACTCCGGCAGCCTTTATAGGCCAGATTCAGTGACAAATTTGATAGTTGTAGTCAAACGACTACAGTTCCCCGTTTGCCTTGCCATCTCAATGACATCAACAATGGTCGATCGCTTCAAGTGTGTGGATTAAATCTGGAAAAGCCATGGTTTTCATGGGGTCAATTATATGTTGCATGTTCACAAGTGGGACAGATCAGTAACTCATGTTATCATGTACAGAAACTCATGTTAATGACCAATATGTGCGTAAATCAGCACAATGTGTTAACCATATTTTCAAAACAGCTGTTGGACATCGGTAATAGAAAAGTTCCAGTTGATGTGACACAAAAAATATTCCAATTTCATTGAACTTTTATATCATTGTTCCATCAATCGAACAATCATTTCAGAAAGTTTTTCCACAAGTTGTCACCAATTACAAAAAACACTGATGGCTTTGCGAACGTGCTATTTTGGTAGCAAAAACCACAGACGTCAATTCAATCAACTACGCCATCCACGAACAAATTTCAGTCGAGTCTGTCCCCTACAAGTCGATTGACAGCGTCATGAATGCAGACGAGATTTTTAACTATCCAATTGAGATTTTAAATTCATTGGATCTTTCTGGTGTACAACTGAACAAATTTTCACTCAAACTCGGTACACCAATAATTCTTTTACAAAATATTTATGCACTACGATTGTGCAATGGAACCAGGCTCACTGTGAAACAACTGCTGCCAAACATTATCGAAGCGACAATCCTGAATGGCAATTCAAAAGGAGAAGATGTGCTTGTTTCACGTATTCCCATCATTCCCACCGATATGCCATTTGATTTCAAATGACTACAGTTCCTCATTTGCCATGCATTCTCAATGATAATCAACAATGCACAAGCTAAATCGCTTCAAGTGTGTGGATTAAATCTGGAAAATCCATGCTTTTCACTTGGTCAATTATATGTTGCATTCTCATGAGTGGGACAGCCGAAAAAGTAATTTGTTTTTACAGGGGGCGGTAGGACCAAACATGTTGTATATCCAAAAGCACTCAAATAAAATTTTCAACTCTATTTTATTACACAAAATATCATTTTCTTTCATTAATGTTGAACATGTAAACGTGTCTACTTTTATATGTGTGCCTACTTGAAAAGAAAAAGAGGCATTGCAACACATGCCGGGCCCCGCTGGCGATCGTGCCTCAAGTTCGCGCCACCTTATTTCTCTCTCAAGTTTGCATGGGATGGGAAGGCTTAAAACAATGCAATTGCTGTTTTGGGGAAGACAAATTATTCTGAATGTTCTTTCATTTTTGGGAAACATATACACTCATTTAGCCACATTTCCCACAGCTTCTACTTGAGTAGTTCAAAAAAAAAGAAAAAAGCACTAAGTTCACTTCAAGAGCACACCACACAGAGACTGTCTGCAAAACAGGTAGCAGGTCTGCTAGTCACTTATAAAATTTCTACATGTCCTATATGCACTTAGACTTTATTAACTATTTATTTTTACCTATGATCTCGAACTCGAGTTTACCTTCACTCCTCTAATCTTGGTAATGTTTAGTCGTTTGCCTTGTTTTAGGAGTTCTGTTCCCATGAACTGTATTTCCCGGCCCATAAGATGTACTGTGTTTTGTGGGTTAGATTGTTGAAGAAAAAAATTTATAGCTATCAACATCCCTTAATGTGAACATTTTTTAGTGAGAAAATGAGATTATTAACTTCCAGAAATATCAACTGTTTCAGTTATCAATCGTAGAATCACAGAAACAAATGATGTAGAGTGCATCTTTAACTAGCTACTGCAATGAAGGCTGTAGTGAAAGTAGAGAGATGGGCACTACCTATGGGAATTAAAATTAAAATGCATGAAAATATTGCATTATCCACGGCCTATGAGATGCAGGCCGATTTTATAATTTATTTTTGAACAAAATAAGTGTCAAATGGTTCAGGAATTATGGTACATACCTAATTTTGGATTATTGTTCTGATATATGTGATATTTTTTGTCTTAGATTTTGAAAGAAAAATATAATAGTCAACATCTGTTAATGTAAATAATTTATAGGAAGAGTTGTGTCTGTTAATTTTGAGAAACAGCTACTGTATTGAAGTTATTTGTTGATGAATCTTAGAAACAAATGAATGATAAAGATCTCACCTTAAGCTCACAGATGCAACACAGTCTGCAGTGAAACTAGAGAGATGGGCACCTCCATCAGCTTTTGGATGCATGAAAATGTTGCTTTACCCTCAGCCCATAAGATGCAGGCCAAGTTGAGAACTTAATTTTTAGAAAAGTTCATCTAATGGACCAGGAAATATGGTATTATTGGAAGCATTCTATTTGCTCTAAGGCGCTGCTCACCTCGTCACAACACAACAGTTCCTTCCATTCGTGTCAAGACTCTGCTCACTAGGCAGGGCACTTCAAAACAGATCAGGAGCAGAGCTGATGTACACTAAACAACAAAATAACATCAGTAATGGCAACAATGATAGTTTTTTTTTGTTAATTTTCTCTAAAGGCATAAAGCATGGATTTTGTAAAGATTTTAATTTCTCTGAGGTGAAAAGCTTACAACTAGTATTACTTATTTTGAATGAATTTAATGCCTATTTAATAAACACAAAAAATTCAGCCATGATTGTGTGCGCCCACAGAATGCTACCTACCTGCAGGTTACCGATTGTTTCCCTGGCACACATCGTTCCGTTCAACATCATACTAAAATTCGCTGATGTATCAGATGTGTGCTGACTTCAACTTCTAGAATGGAAAGCCTCCATTTCATTTTTATTTTACAAGCCATTTCTTATATATTTGTCACATTTTCACAATATTTCAGAGCATGGTGGTGCCGTTGGCTTGCCTGAGTATGGGGTGATAGTGACAGCAATCGACTCTGGATCTCCTGCCAGAGAGACAGGCACTGCAACACTAGTCATCACTGTGGAAGACGTTAATGATCAACCCCCTCGGTTCCCTCGAGCGTCGTCAAATGAGTCCTATGTTCGACAAGTGTTGGAGAGGGCAGCACCAGGAACGTTCTTGATACGCCTTCATGCTGATGATCCAGACTCTGATGCCCTACTCAAGTACTCCCTCGTGCAACCAAAATCTGCAACAGATCATGCAGGCCTGCCATCGGTATCGTCAATAGCATTTGATCTTGATACAGCTTTCAAGTAAGGAATCCTGGAAGACTACTCATAAAGCTATTGTAGTTATTCTGTGTATCAATGGTCTAGTTTTAATGCTTAACAATTCAATTACAATGCTTTACAATTACAACCTCATGCCCTTGTGCAGTTTGGGCTGCATGACTACACGCAGCTTCTCTAACATCTGACCCAGTAAATTATTGCAAGCTTTCTTTTCTTGTGCTTGGGGTCTCAAGGCTATTGCCAAGGCCATCCATCTTGGTGCATCTTTTTTTTTGGATTGGTGGTGTCACTTGTGGGTAATAGAATGTTTTCAGGGTTAGCGAGTGACATTATGTAAATATGTAGCCAAAATGTCTGGATTTTTTGGCCCAAATGGTTTCCTGGGCTTGAGAGTATTAATTTTCTGTGGGAGGAATCAGCTATGATGGTTTCACAACCCCTTTGTGACGTATTCCAAGTACATAGGTCTTGAGGAGCAATGGTTATCATGCTGCTTTACTGTGGTTCTTTTGTAATGGCAAGAATCCTAAAAAATATAAGTTACTTGGTATGATCTTCACTCCATCTTTTATTAGGTGTAGAATCGTACTACTAGGTAACTTATTTCAATATGAAGAAAATTAAAGATTTCCACACGGTAATGCCAAAGACTTAAATTCTAAAAGGACTGAGTGAGAAAAAAAATTTCAGATTTGGACCGTAATGTTGCAGATCCATTTCAGTTTAATATCATATATGTGGCATGATTTTTATTTTTCCAGATACATACGTACAAGTTATGTGTTGCCATTATAAACTTGTGTATGTATGTTGAATATTACAGCAGACCCTTACTAATCCAGACCCTATCGGTCGAAATGTTGTCAGGGGAGTTCTCAAAAGGAACAATTTTTGTGAACCCTCAGTTACCAATGACTTTAAATATCTTTCCATGAGGTAGGCAGCTCTTTTTAGCCCAACAGATATTACTATTGCCACAAGAGTTCGAACGTATTATTTGCCAGTCATTTTATTACTATACATGCTGCATATCTGCATAGTAGCCACGGAACTGTAAGCCCAGCTGTCAGTGGGCAGACCCATACTCCGCCATACATTGAAAAATTCAATTCTGTCTCTGCTGTCTCCAATGGTCACTACTTTTCTCTTTACATTCACACTCGAATCTAGGGGTTTCCAAACTTTTTTGGTTCACTGCACACAATTTAATACTGTGCAGAATGTTTCAACACATCCCTAATGTAGAAGCAGTCACACAAAACATACTAAACAGCAACAAGAGTAAAATCCACAGTTTCAGGCTCTACTCTGTAGAATCTTTTTATATCCATTCCAATAATGTCTTGTACTTTTCTACACATTTTATTTTTTTAATTTCCAATGCGTTTCACCAATAAAAAGTGTAGAAAAGTACAAAACATTATTGAAATGAAGCAACAAGAGTGTAATATTAATGACAGCATTCTTAATTTTTAAGTTTGTATTGCATGTACTTTTTGTTCAATTCCCAGGGCATGGGGTTTTTCTATCAAATTCTGGTGGTTCAGCCCCTGAGAAACCCGATGACAAGACCAAAATGGCTAATCAGGATCACAAGGACATACAGACCACCAAAATCGTCCGAGAAAGCAAAAAAAAATAAATAACACTACAAAAATATTGAATAAACAAGCCAGTTTTTATGTGTTTATACTTTCCCAATACTTTTTTCATGTAACTTTCCAGCAATTACCTGCACACAAGTGCGCCAAGGCACACCCATTGAGAAACCCTGCTCAAAGGTCTGCACAGAGTCTCATGATACAAACAATTTTTCTTCTATTGGCCTGTAAATAAACTTTTTTGCTGCATAAGGTTTTTAAAAAATGATCATGTGTAGCATCCATCATTTTTATAGCAAAAAAAGCACCACACAAAATAATACTCAAAGCAAACATTAAATACATTGCCTAGATTTGATGCTTTCCTGGCAAATAACTTAGCGGCTGACGTTTTGATGAGACTTTCCCATCAAAATGTCAGCCCCCATGGGAAACCTGACCTGGTGTTTAGCCTGAAAACAATTCACATTACATTGTCTACTTTATTCCCTCAGATGCTTCTCAAATACAACTCCAATTTCAATATTTAAAAAAATTTATTACAGAATAAACAGTACAACTGGAGAATTGTTTGTGGCAGGGCCACTATCCCACCAAGCAGCAGCAGTTATCACCTTAACTGTGGAAGCAAGAGATTTAAATGCTATGGAGCAAGTTGATGAACAAATAGATCGGGGTAGAGTATAAAATATGACCTTAACCTCTGTAGAGTCTTGCCTAATTTTCCCCTTTTTATACTTAATTACAATTGTAATAATATTTTTCTGCTTTCAGTTGAAGTCACCATATACGTGGAAGCGTACTCCGATGACTTGCCAGTGTTCTCGGTTGTGTCCCTGACCCCTGGAGTTAGTGGGTCTACCTTGGTGGGAGAGCAAAGAAACCAGGTAGCTAACGAGACTGGTGATTCGAACAAGAATGAGACTGCTACGACCATTCAAGTGTTTGTTCCTGAAGAGAGGGAAGTTGGGTCATTGTTACTGCAGATAGGGGCTTATGATCCCATCCTGGGTCAACCAGTAACCATTCTGGAAAAAGTTTCCAACTCTGACCCAGAGGATTTTGTGTCAGTCTCATCACCTTCTGGACAGATTAAACTGAATCGACCGATTGACTATGAGGAAATGGAGGAGAAAGTAAGTGCTTGAAATCTTGAATATCTTGAGCAAAATGGCAGTGAGGTCTGGGGCAGTGGTGTGTGACATTGGGTTACTCTCTGCTCCTTTCTTTAAGTTTGCCAATAAAACTCAACTTGTAAGAATCAGTAATACTGTACATATTTGCCTAAAGAGTTATAATACCAATTTTAAGCAGAGCCCCTGAAATGTCACATGGTTTTAGGAAAAAAAATAATTTGGAAGATATTCTTCAATAAATCACTGGCAACTCGGTTTGTAACAGTCCATCACGTTATCTCTTTCCTCTGAAGGAAACCTGGGTTATCTCCTGACCACTTTGTCATTAATAGCAAAAATCAACCTTCCTGCTCATGTAGCTCTAGATTTTTTGGTATTCTGTCATAGAAAACTGCTCCATTGTTTATTATATTTTTTACATAAACATATTTATTAATTTGTTATTTGTATCTTTCTTGACAGGTAATCAAGCTAAGAGTGCGAGCAATTGCAGATGACAGAGTGCGTTCCAGTGAAGCTCTAATCCTTATCAATGTGGAGGATATTAATGACAATAATCCAGAGTTTTCTCAAGAAGTATGTAGATCCCAAATTTAAATTCTTAGAGCTATGTATCTCACCTAAAAACTTGAATGTGATATACTTTAACTACATGTTCCTCCTACACAATTTCCCAATTCTAAGCTTCTTCCTTCACATGTAACAATTTTATTTTTTAACTGGCTTCTTTTTGTTCAGCCACCTCATCCTCTCTAGCCTTTATAAATTATTGCTAGTGTGACTGTTGGGCAAAGGCCAGCCACGATGGAAACACTGGTTCTCGATCTGTCACCAAAGTTAAGCATCATAGGGCTTGGCTCGAATTTGGAGGGGTGATCCTCCTATTTGTCAGAGTACTGTTGCCCCTTCCTGCAAGTGGCAGGCAGTAAGTGCAAGATGACCTTAGCCATCAAAGCATGTTAAACTAAAATACAACTTCTACTAGGATGACTGTTCTATATGTCAATGTTCAGGAGACCTATACACCAATTATTCACATTTGTGTAAATATTTCCAAAATCGAATGAATTCCTCTCGGGTTTCCAACCGGGTTAAGGTCTGCATGATGTACGCCGACGTTTCGTTGGGAGACTTTCCCAACATCTTCAGGGCTGATGATGCTGATGTCAGTAGTCTCAGTTTCAGTCTCCATGGAGACTGAAACGAATGGAGAGCTACCTTTCCTAGACATCCTAATCTGCCGCAAGGGAGATGGAACCCTGGGGCACAAAGTATACCGGAAGCCCACTCACACCGACCTATATCTAAACGGGAAAAGCCACCATCATCCATCTCAAAAGAACACAGTCCTATCATCGTTGATTCACAGGGCCAAGACAATATCGGACAAGGAAAATCTCCAAGGAGAATTAAAACATCTCAAGAAGACCTTTAAGAATATCGGATACAGCCACTTCCAAGTCCATACGGCCCTGAAAAGGGCCTTCAGACAAGACAAAGAAGATGCACCAGATGAAGAACAGCAGCCGCCCTCCAAGGCCTTCCTGCCATACATCTCCACGGTTTCTGGAAAGATAGCCGGGATTCTTGCTAAACCATTCACCTCCCTCCTGATAAACTCCGGAACAAGTTGGTTTGGGCCAAAGATCCAATTGGTCTCAAAACACCGGGAATATACCGCATTCCATGTGAATGTGGCAAAGTGTACATAGGGGAGACTGAGAGAACCGTAGAAACCAGGGTAAAGGAACATCGACGCCACCGGCGACTTGATCAACTTGAGAAATCTGCCGTGGCGAAGCACTGCGTACAAGAGAATCACAACATCCATTGGGAAGAAACCACCCAACTCGGGAGGACCAGAGGTTATTGGGACAGAATAAAAAAAGAAGCCATAGAGATCCGGCTTCATCCCAATAACATGAATAGAGATCGAGGACTCCATCTAAGCAGCACTTGGAACCCGACCATAAAAAAGGCGGGAAACCCAACAAAAATACCAACCAATCAGGGACCACCTAGATGAAGGAGGAGGTGTATATATATCAGAACACTACTGACATTGGCATCATCAGCCCTGAAGATGTTGGGAAAGTCTCCCAACGAAACGTTGGCGTACATCATGCAGACCTTAACACGTTCCCTGCCGGGATTCAATGAAGCTACTATTTCACATGTGCCAAGCAAATATTTTCGACTATATTATAAAACGGCAATTGCGATTTTGAGCAAACCCCTGCGAAATAGTACATTATCTTTGTATATATATGTATATTACATTATGCTCTACCGATCGTGACTGGAGTCACGTGCAACGCCATATGGCGTCTCGCCACTTTTGTTCATGCCTTAAATTTGATGAGACACCATTTGGCGACTCAAAAATTTTGAACCATAATCAAAAGTTTTAATCTAATTTGCATACAATAAAGTAATTTTTAGAATAAACATTTCTACACATTTCTGCGTAAATTTTCCTTTTAATCGGTATTTTTTACATAGCCACAATTAATTGCTATGCCAATGAGGGTCATGAAACGTAATTTACAGATTACATTGAGGAGCCAGAAATTGGTGTCATATCGGGAGATGACTCGTGCAAAGACTTGAAGCACGGAAGGCACAGGTACGGTTGGTCCGGACAGGTCATGCATCTCTTCGAAACTCGTTTGGCTTTGCTGAGGGCGACTTTGCGACTCATCGTACGGATAAGTTCCTTGTAGCATCCACGACAGCGTCCACGGGCTTTTCTAAAAAGAAGAAAAGTTATCTATCTACATAAACGACTAAATATTAACTTTATGTTAAGAATTTCTCGCCTTCTTTAGCACCTACCTTAGATGTTTTCCTTCTGCGTTCTCTGTGTTCTCCAGGTAATGGGTGGATTTTTTTGATGTCCTATCAATAGAATCCTTGGGAATATGCAGCCATTTCTCAACGATTTCTCGCCGAAACTGCTGCAGAGGCATCAATCAAGCCCCTGGAATCCGTGTTTCATTCCAAAGAAGAAAGGCATTTACAATGCAGGTTCCAAAAAGAGCATCATCTGCCATCTTATGGTACCACCTTATAGTTTTTCGGAGAGTACAGTGATAAGATGAGAAAGTGTCTGCTATGTCAATTCCACCCTTTATTTTGTTATACTCTATCACCATCTTTGGTTTTGTAACCATCTCTCCTCTTCGATTTTGCTTTCCCGTTTGCGTCATTGTAGCTGAAAAGGTGGTGGAGATCATAAGCACATCACGCTGATCTTTCCATTTCATGACTGTAGCTCTATTGTTTCTGCTCTCCATTGCGTGTATGCCTCCTTTTTGAAGTTTAGCCGTCGTGACTTCTTTTGGTAGCCCTTTCCTATTTTTTCTAACGGTTCCCACAAAATGTGTTTTTCTCTCTAAAAGCTTGTTTAGAAGCTCAATGGAGGTATAGTAATTGTCTGTGCACACCACACGACCTTGGTCCAAATAAGGATCCATTAAATTCATGACTATCTACGTAGCCATACTGAGATCCGTGCCGGCTGTACAAGTCCCTTTCCCAGCGTAAACAATTACTTTGAAGGTGTAACCTGTAGTGTCACAAAGTTTAAATTCTTTTACACCGTACCCTGCTACCTTGAACGGCATATATTGTCTAAATATTAGACGCCCACGGAAGGGCACCATTGACTCATCGATAACTAGAAACCGCCCAGGTGTTTTCACTTCCTTATACCGCAACTCAAGCATATCCAGGAGAGGCTGAATCTTATGTAGACGCCCTAGGATCGGGCCATTTGGGCCAAAATGCCAAAATTTTAGAACAATCTGAAAGCGATTACGAGACATGGCTTTCTTAGCCACACCATTTTGATAAATAATGGCCTCAGACCAATAATCTGTTATTTGAGGCATTTTGACTAGCCCCATCCATATGCGAATGCCTAAAAACTCTTTCATTTCTTTCCTGCTGATGTCCATCCAAGTCTTTACCCTGCTAGAGCGCTTTAGCTGGTGGGTTACAATGTAATTATTGGCATTGATATTAGTCTGTTCCACCATGTAATCTATGATGTCATCAGTGACCATCAACTGGTAGGCATCCAAAGGTGTTAGCGAGCTTCTGTCACGTCCGAGATTTATCGCCTCTTTCCCAGTGAACGGAGTCACACGCTGCGCACCAACCGTTTGACCCCACCCGTCTAGCGTAGTTGTATCATTACCAACATTAGTATTAGGGCTGATTTAATTTTGGGATTCATCTACAAACAAAATGGGAATAATAAAGTACATCAAATTATTCCCAATGGAGTTAGAATCACAGTTCAGCTACTTCATTATTATTATATCATAAGTCCTTTAGCTGACGAAATGATAATGACATAAATAGCTTAAAATATTTAATTAGATGAATTGTAATCATGAATAAAATTGTGAATTGGTACTAATGAAAATGGCAGAATAATATATATAACATAGTTATTGCAATTTAGTACGACAATATTGATATAAAAATAAATTTATGGTGGACAACCAAGTCATGAAATGAATAAATAAATCCCCACAAACAGTGTAATAATGTTGGGAGAATCACCCGTTTTGACTTAGGTGCTGGAAAATATAGCTAGACTAAAAAAAATCTAATAACTGATAAAACATCGAATGGGAGCACACACCTGTAACAGTTGTTGCATGGTCATCAGATTCCGCTGAGGAGCACGACTCTTCAGAAAACTCTGATTCAGAGGTGTCTTCATATCCTCCGAGGTCATCACTAGAAGACGATTCGTCGGAATTGAACATCCACTCAATTTCCTTTTCACTTATACTTTTTTTTCCGCCACCTTTGCGTCGAAGAGTACTCATGGTACGTCACTTATATAAATAATTGCTTGTGTAATGAAGGCGTAGTAGCGACGACTTTTATGCGGGTGCGTTTCTCACTCAATAAGATCTGAACAAAGACTGACAAAGGGGAAAAGAATACTGGAAATGTAAGTTGAAACATTGTCACCACGATTGGCAGTTCACCAGCTACACGGTATGAAACATAATTTCAAGTAGCGACTACAAGCTTCATTCCCAAAAGGAATGGGATTACGAGGGGTAAACTCTTGTGACATTCGAGCTAAAATGTGACTCTAGAGGCTTCCCCTCATAGAAGAATACATTGTCTCGTCAAATAAAAAAAAACATTTCATAAGTTTCACAATGTAAGCGTCACTTGACGATACAAAGAAAACATTACTATGACGCCAATTGGCGTCTCGCGATTTTTATCCAACAGTACAGCAAGACGCCATATGGCGGCTCACTAACTCGCATTTGAAATCATGTGAGACGCCCTATGGTGGCGCGTGGCAGGGAACGTGTTAACCCGGTTGGAAACCCGAGAGAAATTCATTCAAATAATTCACCGCGAAAAACTTAGATTCTTCATTTCCAAAATCAATTGTTTTACACACTGTATGGGAAAACCCTTTTTCATATTGAAACAAATTACCAGTGGTGATTACCTAATGATGGGATTAGATTTTGAACTACTGCTTTTAGCACTTATACATATGTATATTGTCATAAAAGTGTATGGAGAGAAGAACCTTCGTCAGCTGCAAATATTAATTGTATGTGTATTCAGTGGAGTACACAAGATTTCCTTCTGGGGGTTTCGTTAATATTTATGTGCATCCTCATAAAATGATATTTAGATTATTATTCACAAAAACTATAATTAAATTAACATTATCTTTTCGTGAAGAGAATTGAACTATATTTTTCATCCTAATTAGTAAAATTCTAAACGCTAGTTCAGGTAAACGAACAAAAATGACTTTAGGTAAACATGTTTAGGGGGGGTTTAAACCCTAAAACCCCCTCCGTCTGTACGCCGCTGTGTGTATTCCTATTTCCATCTAAAATTTCCATTACTGGTATATACCACCCCTAACAACAGTGAGCTAGGAAAAATTTTCTTTAGGCCATCCAAATTTGGAAAATGAAGAAGTTCTCTTAGCATTTGTCTTTCAAACCTCTCTGAATGTGCTTACATATGTATTCCCTTTCTTCCCTTTTTATAGGTATATAAGGCTCACATTCCAGAGTCAGCTCGATATCCTGAACAAGTTGTGACTGTGTCAGCAATGGACAAAGATTCTGTGTCCACATGGGGCACTGTGACATACTCAGTCTCTGGTGATGGCGCAAATCTATTCGCAGTGGATAATACCACTGGAGTAATTAGAGTTGCCAAAGGTGCTACATTGGATCATGAAACCAAACCCCAAGTTGATCTTCTTGTGACAGCAACTGATAGTGGACAAAAAAACTCTCAATCTGTTCGAGGACTTCAGCGTAAAGCCACAGCTATTGTAAGTCTGTGCTGTGTGTCAAAAATTATGGACATTTTTACTTTAATAGCATTGGATGTTTAGGCTTTGAAAGTTTTTACTCAGTTAATAAAATTAGTATCACATGCCTTATTCAAACTCATCCCTCAATAACTCATTTCTAAGTCTTGGCTGATGGACCTAATGGACTAGCCTCAAAACTTCAATTTGGCTTTCGAATTGCCAGTTTTCAAATTTAGAATTTTCGAATGGTGATTTGCCATTATTTTTTTAATTGATTAGAATATCATAATAAAATTAGATCTTCACAAATGCACAGCTAATAGGTTAATCAAAACCATTTCTTATTTTAGCTGTAAATGATCAAATAACTAGCCCTAATTTAGTTAGAGTGGAGGAAATGTTAATATGTACAAAAGTCTTAGATTTGGATCAAGATAGATGTACTTTGAAAGTTTTGCTCCATTACTGATTAGATTTTGAAATCAGAACTATTCCTCTCATGGACTGCATAATTTAGTTAATTACTATAAAGACAATCCAGTGGCAATAAAAACTCTGTTGTGTCCACTGATTCCAATATCACATGTTAATTTCTCTTGAACTTAGAACTTTCATTCTTTGGTTTTTTGGTAGGTCACGATCGAGATTTTGGATGTTAATGACAACCCACCTCAGTTCATTGGTGGTGCTCACCCCTTGTCGGAATCACTGTCCCACAATGACCCTCTGCTGCACTTAAAAGTGGAAGAGGAGGTTGTTTTGTTCTCTGCGGTTGTTCCTGAGAATGTCCCAGTTGGATTTGTTGTTGCATCACTGCGTGCCACAGACCCTGATAAGGGCCCTGGAGGAATTATTAATTATGACATTGCCAATGAGGGAGAAGCAAAAGGTATGATAATAACCAACTCAATCATTTTTTAAACTTTAAGTGAAAAAAATCATGCTGGAACAGTTATCCCTTAACTCTGTGTGGTCCAGTGCCCTTCAAGTTTGACTCAACCTTAGGGGGCAGCTACCTTTTGTGTTTCTGCCGGAGAGGTAAAAGTATGCATTAAAACACACCAGCTCATCAAAACCTTTTACAGAAATGTTTAAACCTGCTCTAATGTAGATAATAAAAATTAATTTTAAATAGTTCCAATTGAGTCCCTTTAGCCCAGCCAAAAACATGAATACTTGAACACAAACGAATGTGTTTAGCCTTCTAGCTTAGGTGATTAAAACATGTATTAATATATGATCATAGGCGTATCTAGATGTGTCTGAAGTGGGGGTCACTATCCCCTCCCCCCCCCTTCTGAATGGGGAGGTATAGAATACCCCCATGTAAAGTTTTGAAAAATATACATCTTAAAATGATGTTTTGAAGGTATTCTATTATATTATGGAAGGTGATCTATAGGTGTACTATTAGCATGTGTTAAACACATTATTTTTACGTGTTTTACATGAATTTTTCATCTAACCATTTTTGTTGCTCCGTTGTGCTGTGGTTTTGCACTTAAAGATCAAATATTGCAATATAAGGTCATGCATGTTTAGCAGAGTCCTGTGTAATAATTTTGCCATAAAATTAAGGATAGTTCTTTCTAAGCATAAATAAAGGAGTCAGTATCAGATTCCAAACATGGATTAAATGAAAAATTGGCAAAATTAAACTTCGCTAAGAGATGGGAATAGATGTTTTTGTGGCCAAATTTTAAAATGAAAGTGAGGTTGTTGTCTCCTTATCACGCCATTACATTCTAAATCCAGCCTTTAGATTGATATTTATTGGAGTCACAGTTTTAAACTGCATTGTGCCATTTTACAGTAATTTGAGACACATATTCAAATCGCCCTATCGCTTACATCTAGGAATTTATATTTTAATAATTTAGCTAATATTTTATTCTTTGTGTCAAAAATTGCGATAATCAAAGCCAGTTGGCCCACGAGTAATAGTGTAAGACCATTTGCATGGAATCGCCCAGTGGTGAAATTACATACTACTTATCACAGAAAAATATTTCTGATAATGTCACGAAGTACGTCTTTTGTGGAAACACTATATTCCCACAGTGGCATCTCTAAAACCACTAATACATTATGGAATCACGCAAAAAAAACTATCAGCTCCAGCTTGTGAAGCAGCAAAAACCTGAAATTTGAACAAAAAATAATCACCAATTTGGTTAATGATAAAGGAAACATTAGATTATGAATGCGCCATTTCAATAGAAAATTATAACAAGTTACCTTTATTCACTTAGCTTTCTTCAGCATTCTTAATTTAAGAATTTATGACTGCTATTGTGAGACAAAAATCTGCTCAATTTTATTTCTCCTTTAAAGCTAAATTATTAGATTTGTGCAAGTAGGAAAATCTAGAGCTACTCATTGGTTTCATAAATTTACAACAAAATGAATAATGAATTAGGATTTTTTAATACAAATATGTATTTTAATGAAAAGGCAAATTCATAATTTGGTGAGATAAGGATTTGGATTCGATATTTGGTGTTTGAGTTTTGATAAAGAAAAGAGATTCAGGATTTTGGATTCGATAAATTTTGGATTCTACCCATCACAACTGGATATGCTTGTTTGGAATACATCATTGGGTCAGCTTCTCGTATGCCCTTAACCGGCTTACTCGGGATTGGGGAAACATTAGTTCCCAGAAGTGTGTCGTCGTGCAATGTGGGTTGCATCCACCCCTGGTGATTGAATGCTTGCAAAAATGTGTCAGTAATGCATGGAATAAATATCACATAATGTTTTGCAACTCAAGATGATGAACGTATTTATGCTCAAGTAAAAGTACAGTAAACATTGATTCATGAACAAAATAGGGAATGGAAAAATCTAATGGAAAAAATATGGTAGGTATTTGGGAATAAGGCAAATCAGGAGAGGCAGATAATTTTTTCGTTTTAAATTTTTACTAATCTGTATTATAGTGGACTTCAGTTCATGTGACTGCATTAATTATACTTTCCTCTAGTTTCTTTGAGATCATTTTAGAGTTTGTTTATCCTCCCAGCTTGGATTTTAAAATGGAGTTTAGCTTTTTGATTGTATAGTTAGTGATATGACTGTAGAATGCACCTCATTCTCCATCATGTTTGACATTTTAATGCACATTTCCTCTCATTGTGCATTAAAAACCAAAAATAATCCTAATTGGTATAAGCAATAATGAAATTCATTGCTGTGAAAACTACATTTTACTATCTTTATACATATTTGTACATTTTATCGTAACATATTATTACTAGTGATGTGGTCAGGATTCGATCGAATCCTACCGAATCCATGGATTCGAGATTCAATCGAATCCTCTCAAAAAAGGTTCGATAAATTCGAATCCTTGTTTTGCGGGTGGCATACCTTATAGGATAACGATCTCGCACCATAATAATCTCTTGAATGATGTCGTTTTTCCATCATCATTTCCATTTCCATCTGCCAGCATTCCGTTGTAAAATTGTACGATACGACAATAAACTTGTAGACGATAATTGTACTAATGGCTATATACATATATCTCTATATTCGTGATGGTGCTCAGTGCTTTTCATTTGAGTATGGCGATAGCCGATTATCGAACGCAGGTGCCGTTGATCGCAGACTCACCCTGGAGCAGAGAGCCACCGGCAGCCGACGGTAGACTGCGATTCAGCAAAATCGAAAGCACTGCGGCATAGCGATTGCCATCTATAGGTGGCTTTACACATGGAAGTTGACTTCTATGGAAGTAGCGAGTGCAGCGAAGTATCGATTTTTATCGCTACTTGCAGGGCATTGCTCTGCTTACACATTACTTCTGGCTTATCCACAAATAAATGAATAGCAGAACTAAGGAGGCGAAAGGAGGTAAATTCAAAACAACGAATATGGTGTACCAAGTTCAAATGCAAAGAAGAAGACGAGCTCTTTTAGCCGTAGCGCTTTTGGAGTTGGTGAATGGTTGTTGACTGAAGAGAAGACGACGTTGTTGGGTGAAGGAGCACCTTGTAAAAAGTCGAAAAGGCTGAAGCAGCAAAAACCCACAAATTAGCGCAAAAAGATAAAAATGAAGATAAAATCCTGCACCTTATACCTTCAATACTCTACCAAGGGGTTCCAGTAATCAAGACAGTGATTTAAAATTTCCATGTGATGCAGATCCCAGGAAAAACTTTCGTAATTTTATTAACAGCTGAAGAAACTACGTGAATTTGTTTTAGACTTTGATACGCAAGAATTGATCGTAATACTCGTCCTGGAACATAAACTACCTTGATTTCTAGTTAATGTGGAGAATTATTTATCAGTTGAACTTAGCTGTACTGAGTGGACTTACTTGCAAAATTTTCAACATATTTTGAAGCCTTTTATCAGGCTATACTGTTACTATAACACCACAATATCATAAGTGATTCCTTTAATAAATAGTATTTTAAAATTTATGGAAGAACCAGGTAATGTAGGATTTGGATTGCAAGGGATGAAAAATATTATCATTAATGAGATGAATCTCAGATTTGCTGACTTAGAAAAGAACAGCTTTTACGCTGTTGCAACAATATTGGCACCTCATCTTAAAGACAAAATGTTTGTAAGCAAGAAAGATTCTCAAGAGGCTAAGAAACTTGTAGTGCAAGAACTGCAACTGTATTTTCATAAAGAGCATTTAGTACTGCTGGAAATTAGGCCGACAAAAAAAAGGAACAGTATAGATCCCGAAAGAGTGAGAATGTTGCATTTTTTGGGAAAAATTTATAACTTATGATTACACTGCACTTTGTTGAATAACTAATAAAAATTAAGTAAAACTGAAACAGCTGCTCTAATTTGTTTTTATTTTTTAGCTAATGAATAAATATTGAATTTGAGGGAACAGAAGTGTGGAACAACTTATTGGTTCAAAAAAGTACTGGAAAATATAAATGGATTTGAATATGTTTTATGAATGCAATTGGTATTGAAAAGTAACTAGGATTCATATTTTTCTGAAATTAGTATTTGAGATTCGATAAAAAAAGAGATTTGGGATTTGGATTCGATAAATTTTGGATTCGACCCATCACTAATTAATACCGTATTTACCTACACGAATCTTTTTTCCCTTCCGGGCTTCCAAAGAAAAGTGAGTTCGTCTTACGATCGGAAGTAAATTATCCATGACTTTTTTCCCATTGTGGATTTCCAAAAAAGGGGAGTTGTCTTAGAATTGGGTTCGTCTTGGATTCTTGCAAATACGGTATTTATTTTCACCATCAGGTATCACTGATGCATTGTTTTGTACATAAGGATTGGATCGTAATTAACTTCTACTTACCATTCATGGAATATATTTTCATAATTTGTAATTATAGTATTCCCTGACTCATCAACTCATATTTTTGCTTTAGGCCTTTTTGAAGTTAACAAGAGTACTGGAGATGTGAGGACAATAAGGGCATTGACTGGAAAAGGCAGAGCTGAACCATATTCCATCATCGTACGAGCATCAGACAGAGGTGCATCACCTCTCTATTCAGATGCAGTGCTCTCGGTACTGGTTGGAGATGTGGCCTCAAATGACGGTGTACCTCATTTCATCCGGCCTTCTCAATCAGAAGTGGCTCGTATCCCCGAGGTCAGTTCCTTCAGATTAACTTACTAACAGTTAATTAACAGAGTGCCTTATATCATCGGACAAATGTACCTTGGTCTTTGGGCAAATAAAAACCATTATTATTATTATTAACCTCAGGAGCTCTGATCAAATCATATCCTCTTTGTCATCTGCATTAAATTTACAATTGATTTAATTTTAATTTTTGAATAGTTTAATGGCTTGTCTTCAGTATAAAATTCATTATTTTATATTTTTCCAGAATTCTCCTATTGGTTCTCCAGTGTTTAAGGTGAGGGCTTCTGACCCTGATGACCCAAATACTCCAAATGGAAGAATTTATTATAGGTTTCTCGATGAAGGCAAGACAGGGAGTGATACCATGGCTTTCTCAATTAGTGAGTACATACTTCATTATTGTGTTTTTTCATTTGTATTCTTATTTGTTCTCCAAAAGAAGGAAAACTACATGATTTATCATGTGCTGGTATTGATTGCCCCTGTAAATCATTTATTGACATGATTTTCGAAATTTCACAATGACTTCAATTCCTTTGGTGGATCCTTAGTTTAATGATGAATGAGGGTAATGTGATTCATATGGCCCTGTAAAAGTTGCCAGTGTATGTGCAGAATATAACTATAAAAATTTCAAAGCTGCTATTTTGAATGAAACTGCATCCTTGCTGTTTATCAAATTAGCAACCAGGACTGCTGTTTTTAGGATTATTGCTCCCCACTCACATTTTGCAATTATGGATGCCTAAATAGTGACCAGAAGTCTCTATTGCATAGTCTGGCTTGCAGTTATAATAGGGAGGTCTCAATACACAATTCTGAATTACCAATTGTATCTATGTGGATCACAATACATGTTATTGCCCAGATTTGAGGCAAGGCTACTCAGAATGAAGGTGAGCAATGAAGTGATTAGGAAAAATAGTGATTAGCAATTGGCACCCCTGAGGAATGGGTTGCAATGGCTTGATTGACACCAAATTTTGTATAAGTTGTGTTTGCATCAAAATAAAATTTTTTTAGCTTCATGACTTATTAAATAAAAAAAACAAAATCTAAATTTTGACCCACCCTAATGTATATTTACTGCTAGTTAAGGGGCTGTCCATAAATGATGTCACACAATTTTGGACCAAACTAGACCCCCCCCCCCCCCCGGTCACAGTCTCAAATAGTGTCACAAAACCCCCCTTTAATGATGTAACAAAAATGAAAAAAAAATTCTACCCCCCCCCCCCCCCCCCCCCCACACACACACACACATTCTGAGTAAAAATAAGACATAATACCTATACAGTGGATGTGTGGATGTCACATGAAGCATAGCCTCCCCCCTGTCACAAATTGTCACAAGGTGGTGACCCCCCCCCCCCAATCATGTGGATGTCATTTATGGACAGTCCTTTTATATAAATGGATATACATTAGCAACACACGTCCTTATGCAGTGGTAATAAAATAATAGCATGTAAATTGTTTATGAAGTATGCATTAAGTGTCGATTTTAACTATACTCTGGGAAATTTTTATTACAGATAGAGATACTGGCCTGATAACCACCAGAAGACAACTTGATCGAGAGAAGAAAGATCGCTACACATTGATACTGGAAGTATCTGATGGAGGAGAGCCACCGCAGCAAGCCTCAAAAGTCTTAGATGTCATAGTTGAAGATGTTGATGACCACAAGCCAGTCTTCAAAAGATCACTGGTATATACATATTATACTGTTTTAAATGTAGTTTGAATGCAAGAAAAACTAAATTGAACCCTTTCAAGAGGTTTTTCAAGATGAGAAGGCTGAAATAACTTCATTTAGTTTAGAGCATATTAGTTTCAATTTTTGAGGAAACCGGAACTAGCCACAGTAGTAACCTTTACGGAGTCACCCGCAAGTGCACTTAAGTGCGATATTCCACTGGAGAAAAATCATTTGCCTTGACCTGGTATTTTGAAATAAAGAAGTCATATATTAGTTTCGTTGTAAAATTCCTGTGGAATATCGTCTAGTGTATCACCACATTTATATCCATTTTCTATATGCTCTTTCTTTTTCCTTATGGGATTTTATTTTTTTCCAAACTAATGTAAAATTGCTTTACTGTCTTCATTGTTTCAGATTGAAGAGCCTACAGTTTTTCGTGTGAGGGAAGAAATCGAAGAAGGAACTATCATTGGAAGCGTTTCCGCCATTGATGAAGACATTGGGAACAATGCCAAAATAGACTATCGTATTATATGTAAGTTGCTTCCATTATTATTTCACTCGAAATTATGATGGTCCATGGCTGTGCAAGTGTATCATCTTTCTGTGTTTTTTTCCTTTTTACACTGAGTTATCTTTACTGATACCAAAAGCAATCACCAAAGTCTAAATTTAAAATGCTAACTTGCCTAATTGAAAATTTTAAAAAAGATTTTGTCTGGAATACTACACAAAATCATCATTTAGTAATTGTGGTATTTTGAAATGAAGAAGTCATATTTTGCTGCGTGATTTGGTTGCCCCTGAAAAAAATCACATATCAAACAGCTAGTAGGCCAATCAGGCAGGGAAATATTACCTCCTCATTTTGTAGTGAAAAAGATTGCTATTTTTTAAATGAGAATGTAATATGTATTTCGCCACTAAATTGGGTTGCCATTTGGTGTGTGATTTTTTAAAACCCAGGAGTAACAGTATTATAGGTGTAACCCAATCCCACGATGAAATACTATGTCCTCATTTCAAAATAGCAATCTTTTTTCTGTGAAGAACTTTGCAACTTGTTGCATAGAATGCATTATGTTTCATCATTGCAGATTGGATGTATAATAGTCAATATAATATAATTGCAGATTGGATGTATAATAGTCCATAGAAAACTCCTTCTCCAACACTTCTAGATTTCAGCAATATTATTGCAGTCTCTCAGTCGTCACTCCTTACTAAGCATACTTCTTTACCCTGACGCTCTTTGTGTACAAGAAGTTGCTCCTGTGGAATTAATAGAAGCGTTCGTGTGAAATCCAGAGGAGAAGAAACTTTTCTTGGGATATCATAACCGAGCTCCGCAACAATATAAATTGTTGCTTTCTATGCTCTTTGAAGTTTCCAACTGGAGAAATGAGTGCCTAGTGTAAGAGAATGGCCATGAAAAATTTGTGAACCTCTAGTGAAACTAAACGCCACTAGAGTAAAAAGTCTTGTATGCACCTATTGTGCAGTTTTACCCTCAGTTTTATCGAAAATTGAAAATTTTGACAGGTAAGCTGTTGCACATAAAATAAGTATCCATTGTAGTAAGTAGTCGAAATAGCCAAAATTGTTGACCATCGATCAAAATTATAGTAGATCTTGTGCTCATTAGGATCACACAGACTTTTGGCTTCAGCAGGCTTAGTTTTCTCTTGAGGTTTTGAAAATTTGTTATGATTTCTCTCTCACACTAGACTTGCATATCTGCAATGAGAAAATTTAGACAATGCCAGTACTCACAGTGCAACAAAGTTGTAAAACTGTGAAGTAAGATCAGCGGCAGCCACCGATGTTGTTGAAAATGAGGTTTATAGACTCACCAATGCTCATTTAGCTGTGAGGAAGACAATTAATCTTTATAGACCATTAATTTAAGTTATAGACACCCCCCTGGTGATGTATTCTATGTATGATGGATTACGAATAAAAGAGATATGAAGTTGAGAGGTTTTCCCTATTATGATACATTGTGCATGGCTGGGACTGAGTCATCTTTTCTACATACAGAGGTTTAGGAAATTAAGAGGCTGAGGTTCAACTGATTGTGGTACATACACTAATTGCTTCTGTTTACATTTTGACAGATGGAAATGAACAAGGGCTGTTCAATATATCCCGAGCTGAGAATAATCAAGGAGTGATAAGCACAGCTGGACGCATCGACCGAGAAGAAGCGAGTGTTCACAACCTTGTCATTAAATGTTTTCCAGCATCCGAGTCTCTGGAATATCCCCATAAGCCTTACAATTATCAGGTATGAATTTTTGGCTCAAATAGTGCATACATATAAGCATACACCTCTTTTTGTTAATCAGCCTATGTATGTACATACTGTGAGATGCAAAAGAATCCCCTAAGAGGGAGTTCCACCACTTTTACAACGAGAGGAGAAATTAACATTTTATTGTCAGCAAATGTTTCTTAGTTTAAAGTGCTAATCAAATTAGCTATGCTGAAAAAGAATTTAATGGCAAGAGATGAGAATATATTCATATCTACCAAAAATGCTGCTATGAATATGCATTAGAAATGGATAGAAATTGCCACAAGAACAAATCAGCCTAAACTGGGAATCAAGCCATGGTCCTTCGGCTTGCTGGGCTAATGTACATACCACCACGCTGCCCAGGCTTCCTAATTCCTGTGGAAATTAATTCCATCGGATCCTTCTGAGTTTCCATTGGAATCAGCAAGCCTGGGTGGCATGGTAGTCTGTGCATTGGTCCAGCAAGCCAAAAGTCCATGGTTTGATTCCTGGTCCAGGCTAATTTTTTCTCATGGCAATTTATACAAATAAATTAGAAGTTTAATCCTCTTGCTCTCTTGATGGTGGTGGCCAAAACTTTTTGGCAAATATATTACACCCGACTGTGAATATTCAAATCAAATGAGATATTGCCTAGTAATACAGAAAAAACCATGAGAGATAAGCTAAGCAGAGGAAAAAAGGGGGATTTAAGATAGGAAGAATGCATTAAAATGGACCATACCTATCATATAACCTAATAATCACCTATAGAAGTATTAATATGAAATGTCTTTTGTATTTAAGGATCCATCAGAAATACAAGTGAAAGTTGTCGTGAGTGATATCGATGACAACAGTCCAGTATTTACCAAAGGAAATATCACTGTAGGTAAGTGATTGGTATGCCAAGCAAAGTGAACACTTAATGGAACAGTTACAACTTGTATATAATATTAAAGGATAAAATACATATTGCAGTCAGAAATTTTTAAACATAAGATTTTCCTAACTTTAATATGACTCTGTGGCAGCATCAAATGAAAGGCTTTACAAGGGTGGGTGAGTTCTTGAATGCAATGGTGGGTGGGCTAAAAGAGCTGGTGGAACAGTTCATAGATAGTGTGAGAGAGAACAAGGAGGCTTTACAAGGGTGGGTGAAAGGCTTTACAAGGGTGGGTGAGTTCTTGAATGCAATGGTGGGTGGGCTAAAAGAGCTGGTGGAACAGTTCATAGATAGTGTGAGAGAGAACAAGGAGAAACCTTCAAGCCTAGATAGAGTATTGGAGGAAAATAGCTTTAGAGGTGGATACTTCAGTTGTGGAATTGCTCTGGCCAATGAAGCAGTGTCAAAAAGAAAGTAATGGATGAGGGGGGTATCTGGGGAAAGACTTAAAGAAAAGATTGGAGTAAACTCTTATGGGGCATGGTGCTGTACGGGTTGGAAACTTAGCTGTTACAGAAGGAGGTGGTGATGAAGTGCAGCAAAGCATAGAAATATCTTATTTTTGTGGCGATATATTCTTACACAGAAGACTTCGGTATTATCTGAGTTTTTCATCAACCAAGGTGGCCTTAGCATCCACATTACCTTGGGTAATCGAGCCTTCACTGTGATTGGATTGCCTTATGTATGAAGCCTGGCCGCTGCTTTCAGCACCTGGGTCGAACATTTGCTATCAAAATACCCCAACCTAGAGAGGGATACTTATAGGGATAATATCTCAGGCCTTAAGGGATAATATCTCAGGCCTTAAGGGATAATATCTCAGGCCTTAAGGGATAATAGTTCTTATTTCCTGGGATTAATCATGAGTTCAACATTGTGTTTTCCATCATTCATTCCAGGGGTACGTTTGAATGTCCCAGTGGATACTCCTGTGGTAAGGCTGGAAGCCAAGGATGTTGACTCAGATTCAGGTCCTATTCACTTCAATTTGACCAGTGCAACGTTTTCCACCCTATCTGGATTGCCATCCCCGTACAACATTGATGGACCATCTACAAACACGGCTCCAATTGATGTGTTTCGTCTTGGCCTAGAGGATGGAGAACTGAGGACTGCTCTGAGTCTTGTGCCTTATGCTGATGGAGTATTTACTATTTTGGTCACTGCAACCTCAGTCAGTCCTACTCCTAAAGCAACATCTCAGTCAAATTTGACTTCACAGCTTCTCAGACAAGCTAATGCAATGTTAAAGGTAAGCATTGCTGACTTTTGAATTTTAAAATGGTGTATCTATTTGGTGTGGTGTGCTGTTTCCATGTATGCTTCAGTACCTATAATTTCAATCTTGAAGGTAGGGAAAAAGGCAAAACATTGAAATATATTCAACTATTTTTTGTTTAGGTCTTTGTGCTTCGAGAAAGGGATCTGCTGAAATTTGTTTTCTCTAAGCCACCAACTGAAGTTCGTCAAACCCTACAGGAGTTTCAGCAAGCAGTTGAACAAGCTCTTTTGCTGCCTTCAGTTTCTCTGAATGTGTATGATGCTCAATTTCACTCTAAAGGAGATGGTAGCTTAGATTTTGGAAGCACAAGGTATGTGTGTTATGTGTGCAATAAGTGGTTCCTGAGTTCTCTTCTTAAATTATGTATGTCAAATAATAATCTTGCCATGAAAGACTTGGCTTCTATGCAGTGTGTAATTTGGTGATACAAGCTTATTTTTTATGTATAAAGGTGAAAATGAATTGTCATCCACTGAGACATGAGTCCATAACTCTCTATTGGGATCGGAAAAGGCCTTGTTAATTTGTTCACAATAGCCCCTGAGAATCAGTGGGACATTTGATCTTCACATTTTCTCCGGAACATTAATGATTTGTGAACCTTGATATCTTATATCAATGGCAAAATTCTAATATCTCATGTTTTGCATTCAAACTTTGTATTTTTTTCATTATAAGAGCATTAAAATGTGTCCACCTTTGAATCTCGAATGACCTCTCATCTATGAGATGGCTTCAGGCTTCTTATAATTCTTGTACATATTACTTTCAGCTCTTGCTTCCAGTTGGTTGGGAAGGAATCTTATGATTTGGCAGAAATGGAGTCCCTCCTTAATGATCCAAATAATGCAGAGCTTGATAAGGTGTACAAGGAATATGGTGTACAAGATGTTCAGGTAGGTGGCTGAGAATTTGTAGGAGGAAATAATAGATTTTTCTTTTTCAAATTTCGTGCTTTGTTTTAAAAATTGTTAGAAGTGAACATTTAATGCTTACAAGGTCTTCTTCTTTTTCAGAGGTGTGCACCTATAATTGCAAGGGCTGAGACATCATGGGTGCAGGCATGGGTATTAGCAATTGCCTGCTTTATTGGAGTTGCATCCATAATATCTACTTGTGTTTTATGCTGTCCACAAATGAGGTAATGTTTTCATAATGATCTGTTTTCCAATTAAAATATCTAACTAATAAATCTACTGTCCAATAAGTATAACCCACTAACATGAGTATTGGTGGACAATCGCTTATTTAGAATCATTATTATGCGTTACTTTTATAGCATTCCCCTCAGAGTCCTCGGCAAGCATCAGGTTTTATTGCCATCATAATGGCCGGAGACTCAAGAGGGGTTGGACAGTATTTGCAGCCACGTCCGATGCCCATTGAATAGGTGGCTACACTGCGTTGGGGTCATGCGTACGCAGTAGATGGAGGTCATGCGTACGCAGTAGATGGAGGTCATGCGCACGCAGTAGACAGAGGTTATGCACACGCAGTAGACGGAGGACATGCGTACACAGTAGACGGAGGTCATGCATACGCAGTAGACGGAGGTCATGCAGTAGACAGAGTGACCCCAGGATGACGCCTTCTGCATGTGTGCAACTAGTGATTCCGCTAGTGCCATGCAGATGGAATGCACTTGATGCTATCCAGCAGCAAGCCCTTAACTCCACCCAGCACACCTATGGTGAGGTCTGCTAGTTTCACAGAGTGTCCAGGGTACATCTGCCGAAGTTCATAAAGCAGGTCTTGATATTTTGTCCGTTTTTCCACCTCCTTCGCATCCATGTTCGTTTCAGCCGAAGCCAAAAACTCAATCATGAACATGGAGTGTGTGAGGTGGTCGAGGAGAACGATATCAGGCTTGGTCACCTCCAACTGCCTGGTGGTGGAGAAGGAGTAATTCAACCAGATTATGCATTTATCGTTCTCCACGACAGACTCAATATCTCCTGGGGTGTAGGGCAGCACAGGTGTTTTGTCTATGCCATATTGGTGTCGTAGGTGAAAGTATAACACCCACAGGGCTGCGTTATGCCAAGCTAAAGACGCTGACCTGGTACAATAACCACAGCCGGAGAGAAGGTGACTCAAAGTCTCCGGCTAGGCTCAGTACGCCCTGCATCTTGTTTCCGCTAGAATCATTATTATTAAGTGAATTAGTGAAAGCACATAATTTCTAATTCTGATCAAATTGAGCCTTTATTGCTCAAATGTGTATTCTTATATTATTATGCATATTTTGCATTATGGAGTTGACTGAGAATTTACTGTTAGGATGAGAGGCCTTCCTCTTGCTGTCCTCTCCTTACAGACCTATTTCCTATGGAGATATACAGACTTAATCCTGTTATATCTGTGGGTTGCAATAACGCATTATACGCTGGATGACACAGGATTTATTCACAACGCCACACTATACATGGTACAATGGTAGTCCCCCAGGGCTGCATCCTGCAAGCCCAGAAGTTTGATATCAACTGTTGCTTACACCCGCTGGACAGGGCTGCCACACACAGCTAAACAAATGATGTGCGTAAAACATCCCGCGAAGCATACATAACAACTCCTCCCCCTTTTAGTTATGCTCAAACACACATAAATCATCGAGACAGTAAATCAAAAGATAAAATCAAAAATAAAATACATGACTCATCAATTGTAATTATGCAAGAACAGTAAATCAAATATCACGCCAATAAATCAATTAATTCACTCTACGCCAACTTAGGTCCATCATTGGTCCACCCCCCTCGGCTCACTTGCGAGTTTGAATGCCTCCAGGAGCTCCGCCACCAGAAAATCTCGAGGAATGACCAGTTGAGGCCTGTTGTGAGTCAGTGCAGTGCAATGCCACTACAGTTTCAGAGGATAACTGCAATTGCGTTACATGATCACGAGTGGGTTCTGCTGCCTGTGCCCTGTCAATCACAAGTTTTTAAGTCCAATGAACCTATTGCAAAAAGGGCCTCCTTCAGACGTATGTCTCGCAATCCCAAAATCACCTGACCCAATAGTGATTCGTCTTCACTTGAAAATTCACAGCCCTTCACCAATGCATGCAAATCCACGAGGAAATCGTGAAAGCTCTCACCAGGTTGTTGCACCCATTTATGAAACACTTCCCGTTGAACCCATTTACACGGTTTCGGAGCAATGTATGCATCAAGAAGCCGAATGGCTTCATCAAAAGAAATGTCCCTAAGAGCTTTCGGCTTACATAATTTTATCACATTTCTCAACTCAAAATCACCCAGAACAGTGAACAAAGTTTTTTCTTCTCCACCTCCACTATGCCATTAGCAATAAAATAATAGTGTAATTGTTCCTTAAATACTGCCCAATTGTCGGCATTACCAGAAGAATAACTTGGTAGATTTCCAATCGTTCCAACGAAAGTAGTTGTGCCCTCTATTATTTCACTCACGTGGTCAGCGTGTCAGCAAAAATGTTCACAAATTCACTCGTTTTGTCGGAAAAACCTCTCGAAACTATCATTAAATGCCATCCTCATCACCAATTGTTATATCTTTGGTTTTCAATTACACATTATATGCTGGATGACACAGGATTTATTCACAACATCACACTATACATGGTACAACGGTAGTCGCCCGGCTGCGTCCCACGAGCCCGGAAGTTCGATATCAACTGTTGCTTACACCCGATGGACAGGGCTACCACACACAGCTAAATAAATGAAGTGCGAAAAACATCCCGCAAAGCATACATAACAAATCCCATCCAGAAGGCCTGGGTTTGAATCCTGGCAGTGGCATAAGTGGCAAATAAATTTTTCAACCAACTAAGTGTTTCCATTTAAAGTAGCTCCAGTGATTTGATGAAGAAGTTATGTACCTATCTGTTCATACATGTTTTTGGTTGACAGGTTTAAAAAGAAGCACCACAGATTAGGAGGAAATGGTGGGATGACCCCTCCACCACCTGCACCACCTCCATCGATTTTGGTGTCCACTGTTGGCCTGGAGCCTGATGCAGAATGGCTGCCAGGAATGGGCCCACCCCCACCCATGCTAACAGATCGACATGACCAATATAATCCTTATGGTTACCATGTGAGGAGATGATGATATTCCTAGTGTTTGTGTATATAGTGCACTGGATAAGTAGTGTGACATTTTGTGGAGAAAGAGACTCCACTTCCAAGTTGTTCCCATTTTATGGCTTGGGAATTTGTGAATAGTGGCTGAGGGAATTATCCTGTACTGCAGTGATAGTGCAAATTTGACTGGTTTATTTCTGTGGAACCAGAAGAGACATTTGAAAAAAATTTAGTGAACGTGAATTATCAGAAGGTGCACTATGAAGAGTGCTATGTTGGTCGGGGATAATGAAAAACATTGGTGTGTAGTGTCCTCTCGAAAGTCATGAAACCAATAAAGATTCTCTCCTTAATCCTCTACCAAACTGCAGTCTGGAAAACATTTTAACCTGAGCCAGTTCTATACTTAAAATGTGGATTGGTGCACCAAAATTTTCATCATGATAAAATACCACTAAAATATGCATAATCCCTGAAATTGCAGTTCTTCAGGAAGAAATATAGTTGGCGTTAGTGCTTGTACAAAGTTAATAAGACTATTTATTTGTTTTTCTCTGAAATATATCTACATACTTGGATTGTATATTCTGAGAAAAATTGTGATTTTTGTTTCATAATTGTACATCATCAATAGCTGAAAATGTATAAACAAAATGAGTAGTGGCTATGTATAATTCTGTCATAATTTCACCAAGAGATCATATTACCCTTTCACATACTAGGTAATTTATTCTTCACATACATATAATCTAATCTTAGAGCCATGATTTTCCTGCACATTTACCACTCTCTTCCCTCCTGATAAGAAAGACATTGCATCCCAAATAGCCACCCAATATCGGGCATATGTTGGGCCGATATCATTTGCCAATGTTCTAATGTCGGCCCAATATCGGTAGCCAATATTGGGCCAATGTCCAAATGATAACGTTTTGCATCATGTAGCCAATATTGGCAGCCTATATCGGCCAAATATTGGCAGCCAAGATTTAGCCAGTTTACCGGTGTTCACCCGATTGGACCGATATTGATCCGATTTCTTCAGCCATTGCTGGACCAATATTGGCAGCCAATATAGGGCCGATGTATAACTAGATGAATGATGCCCAATCCAAAGTACACTGCTAATGAATGTTATGATTTGGAACTGACACCCCCCTGGCGAAAATATTGTAGAGGGAAGCGGATACGAACCGTCGACGAAGTGGAGATTTAAGCATACCCAAAGCGAATCGGAATGTGAACGAACCATAACTAAACCGTCTCCAAAGCGAAATGAAACGTAAAATGAGACAAGGAAGCGTACAAACGAAGCGTTCTCGAGCCGGAATCCTAGCGCATGGAAGCATTCCCGTGCCGGAAACCTAGCGGACGAAAACGTTCACGAGCCGGGATCCTAGCCTATGGAAGCGTTCCAGAGCCGGAAACCTTGCGGATGAAAATGTTCACGAGTCAGAATATCGCATTACCTCTCCACTGACTTCGCTGCTCTCTTGAAATAAAAAAAGGTAATTTACCATTAATGAATTTAAATGTCCTATTGCGCAATAGAATGTCGTAATATGCTACGGTTTCTACCTAATGATATGATACCTGTATCAAATATCTACCTAACTGACTCCACGCACCTAATCTCGCACCCACTACTTGAAGCAGTGTTGAGAAAGACTACTATGAAGACTATGATGTCTACTATAGAAAGATATGTAGTCACTTCCATGGATAAATGTGACTTTGAGAACTAAAATCATTAAATGATTATTCTGTGATAGTTTGAGGAAATATAATAAAATCTTGATAAAATTTTTTCGCCATTAATTAATGCCAGATAACTGTTATCATATTTTGCCACATAGTATGAATATAAATGCAATATTACTGCAAATAAACAAAATTTTTCCAATTCCCGCATGTTAGATTCAGCTTCGTAGCTAGGGGCTGGCCAGGCGGGCAGCTGCCAGGGGCACAACCCTCAGGGGGCACACTTTGCAGACCCACAGCCTGCGGGCCATAAATTGAGGTAATAATATTCGCCAGGGCCACAAGTATATCAAGTCTATATGATAGTGAACTGTTACGTACCCACCCAATATTGATTGGGCTTATGTCAGCCCAATATCTTTTGCCCCTGTTCATATTTTAGCCCATATGTAAATCACGGGTGGAGTTCGAAAATCGGCCTTCAGAAATCGGAAAACTCAGACTGATGACTTATTGAGAAATATCTACCGCTGGGAGAAATATCTCATGTGTTCCATCGTTCCAGTAGATTACAAAAAAATTTTAAAACCACATTTCATTGGGCATTTTTCATTTGAAACCAAAAGATACTTCCCCTGGCCGTCAGAAAATTTTCTGACCCGGCCACAAAAATGGTTAAGTCCCAAGTTGTGTGTGAAACAAAAAAAAAATTTCCCAACCTAATGTTTAAACGGTTCCATAGTTTGTGAATCGAGTTTTAAAACATGCTCTCGGAGCTTCGTCAATATTCGCCTCATAACAGAAAATTTTTAACCAGGCCACAAAAATGGTTAAGTCCCAAGTTTAGTGTGTGAAACAAAAAAATTTTTTTTCCCAACCTATAAATATTTAATCTGTTCCATAGTTTGTTAATCGAGTTTTAAAACATGCTTTCAGAACTTCATCAATGTTCACCTTATAACAGAACATCAGCAGATGATGTCGGTCCAATGTAGGCTGCCCATATCAGGCCAACATCGGCAAAACGATGGCAATGAGGGGCCGATGAGCCAATCTGAAGCCGATATTGGACCAATATATTCAGCTGACATTCATGGCTACTTGGGATTGATTAGGTACCTGAAAATTGAAAGAATTAGCTTTATACATGCATACTTCACTACCATCGGTATTATCATACCAACCGAAGTAGCCATGAACTTTGGCTGCATATTTCCAATATTGGTCCAGGCATGTGATCGCCAGTATTTGTTCAATATCTAAATTTGTATATAAATTTAATGTGGTTCTCCCAGTAAATGCACTTCTGGCTGTACCGTAACTACAATTCATTTGGCCCAATACCCATTCATGAAAGAGGGTGCCGTACATAATTGACAAATATATCTCACGTGGGATATTTGTACATTATGTATGTTTAAGTACATACCCAGCTTTAAGTTAAGGCATTTGATTGTATTTTTAAAAATGCAATCCAAATCTATGGATTTTCAGGACACCCAATGGATTTTTAAATGAAATGCATATTTACAGAATTTTTTTTAAGGAAGTTTTAGTTTAAAGTGAGATTTAATACGCTGTTCTATTGTTTGAATATATCCAATCTGATGTCATGTAAACTGGAACTGAACACCACGTCCAGGATGATATATCTAGGTATTTTCTTATTTTTTAAACTACCTCCTATGGAAACAGTACCTCGGGTCTTATATGGGAAGGTAACTCCACATGCAGGCTAAAGTCATCCACGATGCCACAGTCAATAGACTGCTCTGTACTGAGGACAAATTACAACAGATGGTCTGTACTAACCAGCCCTTTCCAAATTATTATTATTTACTGGAGTTATTGTTATGAACAGTACTATAGTCGATGTATACCGAATTTGTCCAAATATAGCCCCCCTTCAAATATAAGCCCCCCTTCAAATATAAGCCCCCCCTCCCCCCCCCCCCAACTTTTCATTTCCATTTTTGGAAATGCATACCTAATGTCTACTTTTCTTACAATGTTGCAGTTTCAAATTTCTACTTATATTTACAATACACAGGAGAAAAATCATTCGCCTTGACTGGGATATCCCGGTCAAGGCGAATGATTTTTCTCCTGTGGAATATTGCACTTATGCGCACTTGTGAGTGGCTCCGTAAAGGTTACCACCATGGCTAGTCCCGGTATCCTCAAAACTTCTATTTACTCTTGTACCACGAATTTCCTTCCTATTAATCTTATTTAACCCTTTTACTGCCAGCGGGTCGATAAATCGGTCCACGTTGGATGTGCAAAAACTGCTATGATTTATCGGCCCAACTTTAAAAACCTGAAAATAGCCTTGGCAGGCTTTGTACATCCCACCCAAAATGGGCTGCCAGTAAAAGGGTTTCAACAATGTAGTAGGCCATTTTTTTTCTGAGTATCAGCAGATCCAATGTGAAGAAAAATATTCAAGACACAATTTTTTCGCAAGTTGCATCCATATATGGATTTTTCCATGGTGTTGCAGGTCTATAGAAACATCGTCATGGTAGAAAATACAAGAAAAACCTAATATTAATAGACATCTGCGGAATGCAGTGCTGTTGGTAGGGAGGGGTACAGATGTGAAGTTGGTGGGTATAGGCTAGGAATGAGAAATGACTGCAGGGAGAAGGTCGGTGAATTTTGTGGAAGAAATAAATCAACATTTACAAACACTTGATTCAAACATCGCCTCAGGTGTAAGTACACATGGAAAATGCAGGGGGATACAGAGAGATATCAAATTAATTACATCAAAATAATGAGAGAACAATCGAAAAAGATAAACCTTGGATTGAAAATACTTGATAGTGAAATAGAGAAGGCATTATGAGAGATGAAGGCAAGAAAAGCTATGGAAGTAGATTACATACCTTTGGAGTTACTGAGGAACTTATGTAATACGGGAATACGACCTATTTTCAAACATATTGATAGGATCTACGAGGAAGAAGTAGGTCCAGATGCTTCGTTAAAACAGTTCTGATACCTAATTTCTAATATCTGATGTCTAACTTCCCACACTACAAAAGTTCTATTTCCAATAAATTAATAAAAGGTAAGAGAGTAGAGGAAATTAATACCTGTACCACGACCAGTTTGTGTTCAGGAAGAGGAGGGCAACTTGGAATGTCATTTTGGTGATGAGTACACTTGTAGGAAGAAACAGAATATTTTTGCTTGCTTCATAGATTTCGTAAAGGCATTTGACAGAGTTAATTGGGAAAAAATAATGCAGGTACTGAGGAAAATAGGAATAGATAGGTGTGATAAGAGACATATCCAAAACTTAGATATGGCTCAGAGGTCAGGTGAGGGTTGCTGACAGAGAATCAGGGTGGGCAATTATAGGTCACAGGGCGAGGCAAAGCTGCCCATTGTCGCCTTAGGTTTTTAACATACATTGTATATTCTGAGGAAATGGTAAGAGAGGCATGGGAGGAGCTGAATTGTATGAGCAGGGCCATAATCAGGTCATGCCTCTAGGAGGGGCAAACTTGCCGTTTTACGGGCCGTCAATCTACGACATTCAATAATAAAGGCTTGGGAAGGTTAACATTGTAAATTTATTCAATATTTTCAAGGTTACTATTTGTAGTCTTAATTTTAGATGGATTATTTTAGGTCATTGTTCAACTCTTAAAGCTCGCCTCTGTAAAGCAAGAGTACTAAAAGGAGGCATTTAACACTAAAAAAAAGACTTAAAGCTAGGTCGGACAAAAGAAATTCCAGGAGGGGTGGCGCCCATCCTGGACCCCCCCTGGCTGCAGCCCTGTGTATGAGTCAAAGGAGGCTCACTAAAAAAGTTAGTTAGATACACAGACAACCAGGCATTGGTTAGTTGACCATTGAAGAGATTGCGAGTTAAGTAGATGCATTAGAAAATCAGAGTGAAAAAATACAGAATAAACATAAATCATAACAAAACAAAAGTAATGAGATTTCCAAGCACAAAGAAAGTGAAGTCTTAAAAGTAGGAGGGCACAAACTGGAGCTAGTAGAGCAACTTGATTACCTGGGTGGTACGTTAGAAGTAAATGAGCATAGCAGTAAAGTCATTATAGGAGGAGAACAGCGCTAGTGAAAGAGGTGTTCAGCAATAGGGGGGAGGAGATGATAGGGGACCTTGGGAAAGGATATCAAGAAGAGGCTGGTGAAAGGTTTAATATGGAGTGTAGTGGTGTATGGGGCAGAAAGGTGGACTTGGATAAATAAAGAACACAAGAATAGCCTGAAGGCATTCATGATGTGGGTGTGGAGGAGGATGGAGAAGGTGAGGTGAACATAAATTAGGACAAACAAAGAAATGCTTGGTATACATGATGAGGAAACTTTTGGGATGAGATTAGGGGGAGGCAAAGCAGGCGGCTGAAAGTGGTAATGAGGGGTGAAGCGTGAAGGGCTGCTTAAGACTTCGATAGAATTCTTAAGAGAGGATGTTGGGTGAACAGGGAAGGGGAAGAAAGAGAATAGGTTTAATGGACAGGATGAGGAAGGGTAGGACGTATATGCTGTGATGAAGAAATAAATAGTATAAGTATTGGTAGATATAGGACCATGCACATGTAAAAATCTGTAGGATTTTTATTGACTTCCATTTAAATCTACCCGGCCTCCTTTAACTGCTCTTTCTCCAATGTTGACCACTCCATTGGTCTTTACTTTTCTTCCAATTTCTGCCCCTGCTGTCTTAGGTAAGTTCTTTGAGATCCGGATATGTATGTCCCAATTGCTTGCATATATATTGATCGTGACCCCAGACAGTCAATGTAAACTTTCTGCAGGTTAGCAAAGCAACCTTGCAACTTGGTTGCAGGCTTGCAAAGCAAACCTACTATAGTCTGCTGCAGTCCTTAAGCAAACTTGCTCTACTTTACTTGAATAGTTTCATACTCGACACATTGCCCTGAAAATTTCCAGTAAACCTGCCGTATTTATATTAGACTTACAAAAAAAGGCAAATGTGGCAAGCGAAAATCAAATGAATTGAGAATTTGGTGCACACTTGCATCATGCTGTCAAGGATATTTTGACCCAACCCTCTTTGGACTCAAGTATTTGCAGCATGTTTTGACTAACATGTTGCATTTGGAGGAAAGAATTTTAGCTTACTCGTAGTCACGCACCTTGTGGATAGCTCCACATACAAGCCTTTGGGTGGTGAATTGAGTCGGAAACGTTGATAGAAGCAGATCCACACCAAAATAAACTGCTTCAACAGACTTCGAAAAATGTGTTTGGAAGCATTCATTGGATTTGAACGTTTAAATTTCCCTCCCAGTTCCATCACGTTATAGCGGAGATCGCGGACAACCGGCAAGCACAGCAACAACAGCGGGCGAACCACATTATCAAAAAGTCTGGTCGCGTGTTCAAGGTCAATTAAACTAGTGGCAATGTTGGAAGATGTCAAAATCAAACTAGGTAAATGTTATAGAAATTAAATTTTCTTCCACGCATATACGTGAAATACAACGAAGTTAAGTTTTTTGAATCAAAGGATTCATGCTCAAGGAGTGACTTTCCTTCAATTATCAAAGGATGCTGTGCTAACTTCTGAGTAATCAAGAGAAGGCAACAGTGTTTACAGAATTCTTCGGCGATTATGAGTATTTCGTGATTTCGTCCTTTCTCGCCGGAGCTTCTCTTGGGGAACGCGCAGCGCAGTGATACGATTTGATAAGTTTTATATCGGCTGCTGATGGCTTTAATGCTCAAGACTGTTAATATTTTCCGAAATATCAAACCAATTCACTTGCGCAGAATGGCATCTACAAGTTTTTTAGTCAACGATCCAAAATATGCTTTTCTAAAGGAGCTTGGAATAGGAGAAGTCAATTGTGGAGTCTACAATGGAAAATGGAAAGCTTCTGGCGAGGTAAAGCTTTTTATTCCTATGTACGTGTGTTAAGCTGTGTTAAAAGAATGCATGGTGGTTTTAACTATGAAGATAGAATAATGCATGTTTCGTACCAGACGCACAGTATCTACAGTTGGACTGTAGCTCCGGTTCATTATTAAGCCGGGTTTTGTTGGAGGAAAAAAACTTCAGCATTAAATCTTGGAAATGTAACTAGTGATGTCGCGTGTATATTGCCCTGGAAGCTTGATAATTTGTCGAAGCAATGAAGGAAAATCATAATCTTCATTGCCAAAACTTTTGCATTTATTATTTATCAACTGCTGCACAGATTAGAATGAAACATTTTAAGTCTCGAGACTATTATTAATTTATTAGTTTCAGTTGACGGTTTGATTTCATATATATTTTGGAATTGTGAGTAAGAGCTGCTCATTTTTCTAAGGAATTGATTGGTATATGCGGAAGTTATTGTTTTCTATCGTCAGCATATGTCAAGGCTGATTTGATACTGCTGCATTGTACAATATCGACCCATAATTTAGGAAATTGAAGAGAAATTTTATGTGTGAAGCAGTTCAGTTTCCATCGTGAATTTTCATTGGTTTACATTTTTCAGGTGGTGACATCAGTGTGTCCGGCAAATGGAAAAGCAATTGCTAATGTGCAAGTTGGCAATCTCAAAGACTATAGTGAATGTGTCGAGGAATGTCAGAAGGCTTGGGATCAGTGGGCAGAAATTCCTGCTCCCAAAAGAGGAGAAATTGTGAGACAGATTGGTGATGCTCTTCGAGCAAAACTGGTGCCTCTTGGAAAGTTGGTGTCCCTTGAAATGGGTGAGTTGCTTGGAAAATATATTATTTATAGGTTTCTAGAAAATAAAAAGTCCTCCGTGTCATTTTGGCATTGGTTTGGTTGCCTTTGCAATTTGGCATGTTGGTAAGAGTTTTCAAGTATGATTCAAGACTTCTCTGTATTTTATTGATACATTGGTTGGGATTTGGACAGCACTTATTACCACAAATTTTGAGGTAATCTTTAAAAATACCTGCACAAAACGTTTTGCTGACTATTGATCCTTTCGCTGCTGTGAACTTAGGAGCTACATTCGCCCGGTGTACTACTGTGAATGTAGCTCCTACGTTCCATTGGGAAGGTCACCGTTCTCACCGTTCACTTTTTCACCGCACAGAGGCTGGGAAGTCTCTGCAGGTTGACCGCAGCGGAAGAGTTAATTCTATCATAATTTTGTCATTATTACCGTTAGCTTTCCCTTATGTGTCATCAGGGGTGGATTTAGGTTATTATTTCGGGGAGGGGGATTGCTAATCTCAAGGGTTTGGGGGGCATGGGATACCATAAGTATGAACACCATTTACAAGGGATTATTATCACCCCCCCCTCCTTTACACCTCTCCTTAACCTGCCCTTGCATGTCTTTCCAAACTTATTCTCTTTTCCTATTATGTACTTTCAAAGTATTCTCCTCTACATCTACCTCTTCATCATGCTGTTTCCCCTCAATATCTTATCCATACACTTCTACTGCATTCTCCAAACTAATTTCCTTTCCTCCTCCTCAGGATTACACTTAATTTGTCTTTCCCTTTACCCAGCTCACCCTCTTTAATGTTCATCGCACCCACATCTCAATCACTACGTTTACCAATCGATCTCAGATCGATCTGAACTTAGACCGATCAGAAAGTTCAGAAGCGAGCTGTCTCAGATCGCCTGGTTTACCAACACAGTCTGAAAATATCGATATTGAACTATCCAATTCAGTAATTTGAATTATTTTGAAATTTCTTGCTTATTTCAGCCGCACACTTCTCTCCCTTCCCTCCTTATAACAAGACACACTGTAAATGATATCGATTTTATTTGGTTTCCCATTGATGGGAAACCAAATAAAATCACTGATCAGCAACCAAAAGAAGAACGAAGAGCACCACGTTCCGACCTATTCTATTTCTGTAGACATCTCACGGTATTATATGTTGTTCGACGTAATACCACATTAAGAATCCAACTCTCATCGAGAAGGTTTGCTTGCCGTTTGTATGAGGAGGGAACCGAATACTTTCCTCAGTACAAATGAAGTTATAGACTGCACAAAGATATATATTTCCGTAAGAGAAACATTCAGAATATAGAAGGTCTTCATATCATGAGAACTTTTTTGGTTATGTCAAGATAATGAGATTTTGTTCGACCATCTTTCGCCTAAATGATGAATCTTCTTACTCTAGGTTTGTTTACTTGGTGTGAGACCAGGAAACTTCATCCTTTTGCCATGACAGAGGAGAATATACAGCCCATTTAGTTCCTTATCGCCATACGCGTAATAGGTTCCGCTGGACCATCTGTCCGCTGAATGACTCATCCTCTTTGTTCGAGTTTGCTTATCTCGCTGGTAAGGAGGCAAGGGAATCTTTATGTGAGCACAATTCAAGATAACAGGATGCTGAATGATGCCTTTGATAGCATGCGAGCCTTTCTGCATAAATACATTTCGAAGTCCTTCCCGTCTGCAAATCTGTTGTGACTAACATTTTCCTAACCTAACTTCGCATTATTATCATAATTTTATCATTGAATTTCTTTATTTTACTCAATTTAATTTGTCTTACGGGTGTTAGGTTACATTGCCTAAGGATCTAAGTGTTTAATGTCCCAACAGATACACTGAGTGCTACGCTTGAATTTCACTCCACGTTACTCCCAAGTAGGGGTAAGGGTTTCACTGAAAATCTCATTCTTCCAGGATTTGCACCTGGACGCTCAGAATGAGAAGCCAATATTCTGACCACCACAATAACTCAATCCCCTTCATCACACCAGCGTCCAGGGTAACAATCTCCAAGGTGTCCTACCCATACCGACCTCATAAGAATCAGCTCTAGGAACTTCAATAAACAATCAGTGTAATGAATAAGGTCCTGATGATGATGCAGTGCATCGAAACCATGGTCGTAATAAACCTTACCTAGTGGAAAATTGCCATTTCTGTGATTCATTACGCTTAACTTCCACCATATCATGCCTGATACTTCTATTTTTGTAAACAATGAGTGAACATGGTACTAAGATTAAAAATTCAATACAAATTAATTGGTAAAAGAAATAAGTTGAACACAATGGAGTAAGGACAAATGAGATATTGCAGTCTCATCCGCCTCTCAAAGAATTTTGTTTGGTGTGAAATGATACCACCTCACAAACTTTCTATTGGTGCCAGCAGGTCCTTTGCTGGATGACACTCCCCTTCGCCCACTGCTTCCAACCTCCATTCTGCCCATTGTTGTGTATTCCCCAGCTGAGAGAGTATGCATTTTTATGAGCTGACCCAGGTCGGAGCACAGGGGGAGACCATCTCATGAGCCTTGGATTACTCATTACTGTTCCACCTAGCCATAAGATCAGGTTATGCTCTGACATAATTTTGAACTGATGGAGTCCATTTAAATAAATATTAAGTTCTATCACCTCCCAAGATATGGCCTCACATTCCACCTCAGTTCCACCAAACTTCCCTTTGGTCTTGTTCAACTTTTTGGTTAGGAATAGGACTGGGCATTCTTCTGGGATTATCCACTTGTCTCAGGGTCAATCCCATTCTCTTATCGGGTGTTTTCATTTGCTATACAAACTCTTAGAATTCATTTTTTGAACACTTGTTATTACTGAATTTGCTTCTTAGATCCTCCTCATTATTGCTCATTGATGTTCGAAAAGCTCTTCCCAAATTTCTGAATAAACTGCTACATCGTCTCTATCCAGTACAGAATATTTCTAAAGCTTAAAGCACTAAAGCCATTCTTTGATGATTACTATGTTGTGTGAAATTAGGAAATCCTTTATGATATTGTTGCTTTTTAACATTAGTTAACCCTTGCTAATCCTTGAATAGTGGAGTAAATACAGAGTGATTTCCCTCTTGTTATTCTAATTATGTATATTCAAATTAAAAATGGACAAATTGGTTGGGAGAACCAGTCATTTGAATTGTGCTTTCTTCAATGTAAAGGATGTGCTCCATAAAGTGTTTGCATTAATTAAATTTTCATAAAACAAGTTCTCATTAACACTAAGGATGTGGGTATTCATTCCATTATCCACAAGAATTGTAAATGCAGTAAAAACTAAATGCATTCCATTTTTGATTGTATTTATTTGAAACATTTATTGAAAATATTACTGCCTTCAAATAAATTACATTATGTATTCCTCAATGACCATAAAGTTCCTGTTTAATCATTTAGGCATTAATATTTTTAATCGAGTCATTCCTTTTACGCATCTTATTCATGTGACTTCCCCATATCATAATCATCTGAATAATGACTGATATGTGGTTTATTTTGCGATCTAGGTAAAATTTTACCTGAAGGCATTGGTGAAGTACAAGAATATGTAGATATCTGTGACTATGCTGTTGGACTTTCAAGGATGCTCAGTGGCAAGATTCTGCCGTCAGAACGTCCTGGTCATGTTTTGTTGGAGCACTGGAATCCTCTTGGAGTGATTGGTGTTATATCTGCTTTCAACTTCCCAATTGCTGTGTATGGCTGGAATAGTGCTATTGCTATGGTAACTGTAATCGGAGAAGTTTTCCTTTAATTGATAGTACATAATTTGCTGGGCAAAGTTAGATTTTTGTTGATAGTAAATTTACATAAAAGTGTCTGAATCGTATACTTATATTGAAACCTATCGCTTACTGCTTAGTCCTTGCAAGATATTTTAACTAGAGCCTTTTCATCTCTGATATGGATGTGAGATCATTTATAATTTCTGTTACTGGTGACATAATGATAGAAAGTGTCATAAATGGAAATTGTATTGCTCAGAACTAGTTAAAGATTTCTTTTGTAAATTTAATATTTTTTCTACCTCTTTTTTCCCTTGCCCTTCTCATTATGCATAGTTGGTTCTTGGTGAGTAAGTGTGCAAGGAATCAACAACAGAGTTACTTAAAATTGTGAATCATGCTGTCATGATTAAGTCAACCCACAAAAATATCACCAAACAAAGCAATATTTCTGTGTATGTTAGGAGGATATCTCCATAAGCATGCATTAAGCCTACATAAATTGGCCTCTCAACCCTTTCGCGACGGGGATGGGGAAAATTTCTTTGCTTTGCCAGTACAGAGCTTGCACTATGCTAGGATCTTCTCAGGTACATATTTCCCCAACTTGAGTCGGGGGCCAGAGGGGTGTTGAACCTTTTTCTCGGCCACCGGGCGAGGATAATCTCCGCCCTTTTCCGCTTGAGGTGCCTATTACGGCATGCGGTAGTGGTCAACTACTTTTTTATGCAATGGTTTCACTAAAAACATTGTTGCTACAGCCTCGATATTTATTTAATCAGAAATAAATTATTTTTGTTTTACAATGCCTTTACAGTTTTTAAACGAAATTATACCGTTAATATTAAGCTCTCTAGCAACAAAAATTGTATCAATGGTTCAATAAATAATTTCGTCATTGTATTTCGCACTCGGAAATTATTTTGACGAGCATTCAATGATAAAAATTATTATAAATTTAAAATTTCCTTACTCAGGATATTCGCATTATCAGAGCGCGAATCAAAGAATCGGTACTTACAAATTTTCACAGTGTCATTTCATGAGATGCATGTATGGTCTACGGAACTCTTGTTTTTGGAAAATTATGCACAGATCACATTCATCACGTACAAATATGTTGATTATGTAAAAATAACCCAGCCTTCCTTTTTTTATTCTTATTCATACTGATTTTAGGAGTATGAAATTCTTCGAAGCGAATGTTATAACTTCAACATTTGGGTGCCTCGGGATTCAAAACACTGCCAGGAATCACTGTATTCTTTAGGTGGAAACCATTGATCAACAAAAACAACTGAAATAGTCAGCTGTCAATATCAAATAAGCATGAGTAATTACAGGGAAAAATAATAATTTAAACTAACTAAAAGTGTGATTGTCAACTCATATGAAAGAATAACATTCAGTTGTTTACTTAAAAACATAATAACTCCCTAACTAACTTAAAACCATAGAAGAAATCACTCCCTAACCAACTAAATAACAAACAAAAAATTAGTTTTGAGATTCCTTTACACACGAACTACGTTAAAAATAACGGCAGAAGTCCGTTTTAAATTTTTAGCTGTAGAGCTAAACATAAGGAATGTACCAATAGTCCTCGATTTGCAAAGAACACAAAAAGTTCTGATTGTTATTCCACGGCATCGACAAGCAACTGACAGCGGACACCTGCTGTGAGTGGGGCTCGCACTGCGACGAAGGGTCGAGATTATCCTCTCCCACGGACCAAGAAAGGGTACCTTTGGCATCCCGAGAAGAAGTCCTTAATGACACACACCTTTTAGGCCTGCTTGAGGCTAGCTTAGTGGCAACGCCGTTTTAACACGTCGTTCGTTTGTTTGCGTAGAAACATTTACGCCGTGGTAAAGTGTCGTTCGTAGCGAAAGGTTTAACAATTAGCTTGGAATGGACCCTACTATGTATTCTCAGGTGTCTTGAACAGTATACTCTTTGACACTGATTTGTCTTGAAATTTATGCAGTTAAAGTAAAAACTATTCTAATATATTTCATTTATGGAGTTAAAAGTTAATGTTTTTTGATGAATGCCTCAACTCCTCATCCATGACTGTAATCTAATCCTTTCTAGAACTTTTGCAAACAGTGAAGGCCACTTTCTAATTAAAGCTAATCTTCAATAATGTGATAATCACTTATTTCTCTGCTGTGTGAATTATCATTATTTTATAAACTATGAAGCATCTCATTGTAAGTCATCTGATTTGTAATGGCAATCAATGAATCAATCGTATTTATTACAGGGGCTTTAGGATAACTTAATATCCTTCTTTTCCTTCAATTCAATAATTTTTAATAAAATCTTAATTTTTTTTAAAGGTCTGTGGCGATTCTGTCCTTTGGAAGGGAGCTCCCAGTACACCTCTTACGTCAGTTGCAACAATCCGTGTGGTTTCCAAGGTACTGGAGGAGAATGGCCTTCCAGGGGCAATCTGTTCTCTCTGCTCTGGTGGAGCTGACGTGGGTGAAGCAATGGCAAAGGATGGTCGTGTAAAGCTTCTCTCTTTTACTGGAAGTACAGAGGTTGGGAAGAAGGTGGGTAATGAAATATGGCCATACCTTGTTATATTTTTTAAAGATAATATTTCAGGGTTTAGTGTGCTATAAAAATATTTGTAGCCTGCTACTTTTTTGCAACTTCCTCAACCAAAATATAGCTAACATATTAGCTACATATTAAAAAAAAAAGCTTCTACGCTAAAGATACTCACAAAAATTAGCTGTAAGATACTTTCAGCTACTTTTGTTTACACTTTTTATTAAACAATAGTTAACATTTTGGTCTTCTGTAATTACTGAAATGTATGATTTTAGGCTTTCCCGGCGAATGATGCTGATGAGTTCTTTTGGGGTTTCCCACCGGGTTAGGCTCTCCATCATCGCCAACGTTTCAGCAGAAGCCTTGATAATGGCAGGAAAGTCTTCTGCCAAAACTCTGCGATCATGGAGAGCCTAACCTGGTGGGAAACCCAAGAAGAACTCATCTACTGAAATGTAATTTATATTTAATCTATTAAAGTGTAAAATATTGACTTTACATAAAAATTAATTATTAGAGCATATTTCATAAACATCCCATATAATTATGGTTGATGAACAGCATTCTTTTAGACCAGATATATGATCAAAGATATCCATGGTATATAGCTATAAGAACTCAAAAGAAATTAAGATAGTATTGTATGAAATGTCCTTTATTAATGTAGGTGTATGCTATTACATTTTAAAAGATAAATGTTGCATATTTTGGGAAAAGATCATTTTATGATGGCCCTTGTATAATTAATGGTAAAGGTGGGCTTTCGTCTCGCACTTGTTTTCGCGATTTTCACCCACTTTAAACAGAGATATCGGAACCAAATTCAACTCACTTATTATGCAAACTTTGCAAATTTTTTTAACACTTTCAACACAACAATGCATCAACTACTTTAGAACTGGGAAACTTTCAAACCTGAGAAGTGCATTTTTTCCTCTCTGCCATCTTGTGAAAAAGTAAAAAAAAAGTTTCCTCTTATCCACTGTACGTGGCGCAGCGATCGAGCAGTTGGTTCTCTAGCATATACACACCTCTCCTACACAGTTTCTTCCCTCCTTCCACTCAAACTCGCCCCGCAACAGCCATTTACTACAATGCAATTCCATTAATTCCACCGCAGTAAACATTGCACATTTCACTTCAAATGAAGGATTTACACTTCTTTTTCACTCACATTCATTCCACTGCACTAATAACATTTCACGTATCACTTTAAATGGAGGATTTACACTTCTTTTTCACTTGCATTCATTCCACTGCACTAATAACATTTCACGTATCACTTTAAATGGAGGATTTACACTTCCTAATGGCGACCATACACCACACACGCAAGTCAGAAAATGATTAATGCCAACAAGCCCCTCAACTCTCAACAATTAACTTCCAACTGTTGACAGTTAATTTCCCCCTTCCACACTACCTGAGAGAACTCCGCTACGCAGAATTACATTTTAGCCTTCTACCTATGCCCACCAAAAATCACCAATGAGCGAAAACTTCTCTCGACTATAGCAAAATACCCAGAATTATTCCTAACAAACGTCTTTCCATTTTCACATTTATTGTAAAATTCAGCATTTTGAAACTTCAACCACTCCCAGAAATGCCCATTTCCACGTTATCAATTGCGCTAAAAATGCGTTTTCCGCTATTCAAACTCACGAAAATGAGTTTTTCAATTTTGAATATAACCAATTCGTGTTTCACTCCATTGACCCGCAAACCTCTTTGTAGGGTGGGTTCAGGGCATTTTATGGAAGGGGAAATCGTTTTCCGCTCTTCCAAATCACGAAAATGCCGTGAAAATCATCATTTTGAAACGTCCTTGACTCCCAGATATGCCCATTTCCAAATCACGCAAATGCCTTGAAAATCATCATTTTGAAACGTCCTCGACTCCCAGAAATGCCCATTTCCACTTTACCATTCCCACGAAAATGCGTTTTTCACTTTTCCAAATCACGAAAATGGATTTTTCACTTTTGAAAATGGCGAAATCGGGCCCGCGTACTGTCCCACCCTAGCCCCCCTGTTTCACTCCATACGCCCGTAAGCTTGTTGGGTGGGTGGGTTAAGGGCATATTATAGAAAGGAAATTAGTCATATCCCCCTAACGGATGTTCATAAAACCTCCAAATATGGCGTCGAAAACGGACGAAAAAATCGCAAAATTGGTCATTTTCAAACGTCAATATCTCAAAAACTACTAGTCACACGGGTATAATTCTTACATTTTTACAAATCTACATTCTTCCTCTACTCCCAGGTATCACATTCAATTTCGTCAGTTTCCTGCGTTTTTAAAAAAAATTTTGAAAGTGCGAGACGAAAGCTCTCCTTTACCCAATTAATATTTGATCCGTAATTTACTGAGTGATTTGGAAAGGTAGCTGTTGAAAACTGCTTCAAACTTCTGGAATTTTTGTTGCTACTACTCGTGACAGCTACGTCTAAAACATTTAGCATGCTACAGCTGCTGGAGAACGTAGCTTATGCTATAGTGTACTACGAATACTACCCCACTCTATGATATTTATATTTCTAATAATTTGTTCATCTGTGATTTTTATATTTTCAGGTGGCTATGACTGTTCAAGAAAGGTTTGGTAAGCATCTCCTTGAATTGGGTGGAAACAATGCCATAATAGTGGCTGAAGATGCTGATTTAAACATGGTAGTCAGGTCTGCTGTTTTTGCTTGTGTGGGAACAGCGGGGCAAAGATGCACCACCACCAGGAGGTTAATTCTTCATGAAAAGGTTCGAATCATCACTGACACCCAATATTATGGATTATCAGTTTAATAATACATATAGGATTTTGGAATGATCATCTTTTATTTTGTGTTAGATTATGCCATCATTGTCTTATCGTCGTCTAGCATTCTCTCTATTTTTTTATTATCAAGTCTGAAAGGCCTGTATATTTCTACTTGGACATCTGTTGCCTAGTTTATTATATATTTAGCTGTATATTGAAGCACTTAATCCATTTGTTGAAAGGGGGGTTTGGTAGTCATGTTCAAAACTTATCCTATCCGGTTGCTATGGAGATTCAATCAAGGTGGGTGTTGTGAAGGACTGGTTTCAATTTCAGCAATATTTACAGATTGCCAAATGCTTCATGCTTTAAGTTAGTTTTTGCTTATAATTTTCTCATTCACTGTTGTCATGGTGAATGTGTGATTCTATATGCTTTTGGTGGTGGATTCATAAATTCTTGTTTTATGTAAGATGGAAATCAACATATTTTCATGAAAAAAACATGTTTGGTAAACAAATTATTCATCACAAGCCTTTTTCATGACAGCTGGCAGACTTCTGGCAGGATTTATTGTAGAGTGCCAGTCCCTACTTGAGTGCATAGTCCCCTTGGTGCATTTTTTTGCTTGCTGGCTAATGTGGACATCAGGTTTCTCTCGACCCTACCTCCAATCCTGAAATGATCTTTCCCCAAATGTAAGTCCTACCTACCAGTAATGGTGCGAGTGAGCTGAGTTGCCAGTTGCTTCTCCTAATAGCCATACCAAAATGAATGATATGAGAATACTTCCCTGGGATGGGCTTCGGTGATGCTGAAGTGCCTTTTCATGAGTGTGGACAGCATATTTTCATTTAGCTTTCATACCAACAGTCCCTATAGAAAGATTTTGGCTAGTAAAATATTTGGGTCCTGTTGAGTAATTTAACAAAATTAAAGTTATTTTAAAATGTAAAAAAATCCTATTTTTCTTGCTGTAATTCAAGTGAAATCATATAATTTTCATTCAGCTGTTTTTTGTTTGTTTGGTTATTTGGGGAGGTGGCTGACATCCGAGGTCATTTAAGCCATGGGTCATAGGCCATAGGTGGGTGGTTTGGTTAGGGAAGGGTGGAATGAAACCAAGCAATAACATTAGCCTACTCTTAGCGAAAAATGGCCAGGGGACCACAGTTTAACGTCTCATCTGACAGACAAGAGTACTCTACTTCTAGTGCCTTCCACAAGGCACCCAAGCAGGGATCAGGATTCTAACGTAAAATCTGTGATACTGTCAGGATTCGAATCTGGCCCTTTGGGTGGAAAGCCAGTATTCCAGCCACCAAAGATGATGCCCTCCAGCTGTTTTGTTCAAAATTTTGGGCTTTGGTTTTATTGGAAATGCCAATGATAATGTAGATACATAAGTACTTGGCTATTGGCTTCTAAAAGATTAGAAATTTTTATTTTTTATTTGTAAGGATGGACAGATTCAGGATTTTTTTTCAGATCAGGATCGGATCCTTGATTTCAGATCTCAGATCCTCCGGATATTTTCCACAACCCCTGAAATAATCTTGCGTAGTGCCTGAGAGAGCTTTGAAACACATCGTCACATCAATAGGACAAGTAACGTAGTGCATCGGCACATATGAAGAGAGTCAGAACTCTTTATACTGCCTTTTATAGGACGCATGATTCACTAGAGCGTGAATATTAATATTTCAGATTCAGATCCAATTTTTTGGAATGAATTAGGACCTGATTTCAGTATCTGGTGAAACGTAATATCCACGGATCTTTGGATCCGACCATCCTTAGTTATTTGTACTTGGTGGATAGAAAGAAATTTTTCTGGAGATCCAGTATACCAATTCATCTCAAATTATCGTACTAATTTTCTTCTTTTTCTCCGTAAAACAGGTTTATGATGAAGTTCTTTCACGCCTGAAGCAAGCATATGGGCAAGTAGTTAAGCGAATTGGAGATCCACTTGCAGAGGGTACTCTATATGGACCACTACACAGCGATGTCAGCCTAAAGAAGTATCAGCAAACTATCAAGGAAGCCGTACAATTGGGAGGAAAGATAGAATATGGAGGAAAAGTGAGTAGCATGTCATGCTTTTTTTAACCAAATGACTATGTTGAGCAGGAAGGCAAAAATTCCTGTGCTTCATTACTTTTCATGGCCAACATTGAGGGAATAACCCCAAGAAATTTTAATTGCTTTGCAAGTTAATGGTGGATTTATGCTTTAGATTTCCAGCCTAGCCATTGGTAAGCTGTGGGAGTTGTATATCTATGCATCCAGGGACCTCTGTGGGGAAGTGTTCTTGTATGTTTTTACCATCACCTTCTTCCCCATTCTCTTCCCTCGCCAAAATGTGGCCTAAAATTACTGAGAAAATTAAAATGCTCATACTTTCTAATTTATTCCAGAATGTAAGGTCCTAAATTCCTGGGGTGATTAGGGCAGGGCTCATGTTCCCTAAACTGGTTGTATGATCTGTGATTTGGGCTGATTCACTTAATCTAACATTAGACATTTTGATTGAAATTTAAGGAATTTACATGCTGCTTGATGTAATACTAATGAATAATCCATAAGGAAAGTAAATATGAAGTGTGTATTCAATAAAAGTTCTATATGAAATAAAATTTCTTTAGAGATGAAATAAATTGACCACTTCCCCCAGCCAATAGAAAAAGGTTGACTCAGATTAAAAAGATCCAATACCTATATTATGTGTACTACCTAGTCTGCTCAAGAAGGGGAGAATACTTATCCCTCTTTCAGTACTAGTGAAGAAACAGGACTCACAGTTTAAGGGTTTGTACAGATAAGGAGAGGCAGAAAATATTCCAGTAATTCTTAGAAGGAAATGAGAAAGTGCAATTGCAAATGTCTAGGGCATAAAAACTTCGGAAATTAAAAATGATTTGCTCCAAAAGAGGGAAATATTTGTGAATATTTCCTACCAGTCACTCTTCCCTACAATAAATAATATGCGTCACCAACCTAAATGTGTGAATTTCACGTGTTCAAGATTTGTATTAATTGAACTCTTTCCTGTCGAATGGAAACCAACCTGGAGTCAATTACTGAGTTAGAGAGAGAGATGATTATAGGATGTTTTTTTACATGAGTTGTTTCTTTTAATGTTATACATATTGACTGTGACAAGATGGCTATTACAAAATTTTTCTTTTTGATTTTTGAAGGTTGTATCTGGGGAAGGATATTTTGTGGAACCTACAATTATTACTGGCTTAAGTCATGATGCCAGCGTAGTCCATCGGGAGACATTTGCCCCAATTGTTTATGTTCTGAAATGTAATAATGTTGATGAAGCTATCTCATGGAATAATGAGGTAGACCAAGGCCTGTCTTCAAGCATATTCACGACTGACCTGGGGAAGCTTTTCCAGGTTTGTAACATTTATTTTTTTATTATAACTCACTTTGTAAGACTGTTGATGGCTTGCAAATATCATAAAAATTACATTTTATCTGATGTTATGAGTTAATATGCATGGAATAAAATACATTAACTTGTAAATATCTCTGTGTCTTTTTATATACTTGTTATTTGACTCACAATTTTGGGGAATATGCCCCTGCTGCCTCTTTTTGGAAGATATTTTTAATTGCATGGGTCAAGGATCTGATTTGTATTAATTTGTGGTTCATCTGAATTTGAAGTTATTTTATCAGTCATTCAGATGTCTCACCAATGTGATTGCATATAATGTGATAAAGTTATGAAAATATGCAAAAATTTGCTATCAACCACAAGACGCCACCTCACAGCTGTTCAAAATTGTAAAAGTTTGCTCATCGTATTTTCTTTTACAGTGGATTGGCCCTAAAGGTTCTGATTGCGGAATAGTAAATGTGAACATTCCCACCAGTGGAGCTGAAATTGGTGGAGCATTTGGAGGTGAAAAGGCAACTGGAGGAGGTCGTGAATCTGGTTCTGACTCATGGAAGCAGTACATGAGGCGTGCAACAATTACAATTAATCATAGCAAAGAGCTGCCTCTAGCCCAGGGAATAAAGTTTGAGTAAAAATTTTGGAATTTATGTCTGCAACTGAGTTTGGATTACACATAAACTGATGAAGTGTAGGATAACCATGCTTAAATCAAAATAACATTCCTTGTGTAACTGAGAAATTTATATTTTTTACAGTATTTTGATATGAATATTTGTGAGTGTTGCTTCAAAGGTGATATTTTTGGACGATACAATTTTAGAGACATTTGTGCATTTATCTAAGATTGAAGATTGAGTCATTACCTGATGAAATGGTGCCATTTTTTTCTTCCTTTGTTTGGTTTTATTTACTGATCTTCATAAAGTTTCACTTTGAAATGCCTTTTCAAGGAGAAATTTACTTGTATATACTTGTTTTAACAATGCTTTTGGAAACCAGTATCTGGCAAACTTAAAAGAATGTTACTTTGTTTTTTGAATTCATAGTTTTTACTCTTATCTGGAGATACGTACACTATAATTTGTTGTATTCAAGTGAAAAAAAATACTATAAATTTGTTGGAATTATATAAAATGTTGACTTTGATACATTTTTATTTGTCAAAATAGACAGATTACCCTTTTTCTTGGCCATTTAATGAATTTAAGTCCGGAGTGCAGCCAAATGTTTCCGCTGAGGGCATTTCACTTCCAGCTAAGTCTGTTTTACCACCTGGTAGCCCTTACTGAAGGGTAGGTATCTTGGGCTGCATATGTAGCGTGGATAAATCCAAGCCCAAGCTTATACTCTAGAGCTCTAACATTTGAAGCAATACATAACAGACTGCTTATTTTTCTTGTTCTCAAATTAGAGGTGACCTTAAAGAGGTGTTGGGAGACAGTTCTGCAAAAATGCAGGATATTGAGGCTAATTCTTCATTCATGGTTATGAAGTCAGAGGATTTGAAAGGTGCAGAATGATTCCTGTAGTTGATGCCCTACCACTTCTTCCACTATTGGGCTAGCCCAGGGCTTGTGCCGTAATTAGCCATCTATCTTTCTTGCTTGAAATGTTGCTGCCTCATTGAACCTTAGAGAGGAACTTTTTGATGGTTAATGTGTGAAATTTTTGTAAATGCCTGGGTGTCTTGATCCCAGCAATTTTTAAACCAATGGACTTCAAATTATTATTGACCTTAGCCACAAGTGATCACTGATAAAATCTCTGCCGTACTTGTACACAGGAGGACAAAAAAGGTTGGTAATAGACTCCAGACAAACAATCAATGCTACTATAATATAAACAATTATTGAGACACTGTAAATGGCATGGTCATTTTTTCATACTTGGTGGTGAAAGACAATATATCGGTCCAACATCAAAAGAAAATGTCATTTTCATATCATTGTATAGTCAGGAAAGATCTTTTTAACGTCAATTTTATATCCGGCCAACATCACCAGCAAATGTCCTTTTTATATCATTGTATAATCAGGAAAGATATATTTTTAACGACAACTTTACATTGGTCCAATGTCATTTTTATGCCAGCAAATGTTATCACTTTTGACCATTTGCCGATATCGGCAGCGGACATCGGATTGACTAATAAATTATATGTGTCGATGTAAAGATAATATTGGGCCTATATCAGGATGCTGGTTGGGTAGTAAATTATGGATATTGTAATGAGGAGGTATTTGAACATAAGATTAATACCTATTCAAATAATATGAACCAATTTTGGGGCTGACCTCTAATGCAACTGTTCTCAATAAGAAGTAATATTCGTGTTTTTGCAACAAATGGCAGTGAAAAGTGTTGCACGAGTTGTTTTCACAAAAAGAGAGGTATCAGGTGAGATGTGGAATTTGAACACAATAAGAACTTAGAAAATGCAATTTTCCTTGTTCAAATTGTATCTTCTAAGTTCTTTATGAGTTGTTTTGATAAGCTTAAACAATACATTGAGTATGTTCCTGGAAGAAATTCTTAGTAATGAGTTTTGGACCATACAAGCATGGAAGAAGGTCCTTCTTCCATGGTACAAGTGGCTGAGAAACAAAAAACAGGCTTACTTTATTTATACTTTCCTTCATCTTTAACCAATCGCAGAAAAAAGTCAAATGCATTAATGTACTTCTCATTTGATATTTTAGCTGTTGAAATAGTAAATGTATACTTCTTGAAATTACATAACATCAGTCATTCATTACCCAACCTCTTAAATTCTAATTTACTTAAAGGGTGGAAGGATGAATTTTTTATTTTGACTTAAAATATCATTTTTAATATAAAATTTCTTAAGCGAGCTAAACGAAATTTGTGCTCAATATCCCTACATGAACTTCAGAAAATTGACCTTGAGGTTAAAAGAAAATCATTTCTTGTCGTGCACTGAGAATATAAACAGAGCGCTGATTAATTCAAGAGAGTGTGCTTTCTGTCCCAATAAAATCGTCTACATTGACTCAAATATATGGGTGAAAAGCTATCGAACACCTCCCATTTAGTCATTTGAAGTTGGCGCCCCTAGCGCTAGCTAAGGGTACCAAACCTACCGCAAAGTACTCAAATTTCATTTATTGCAAAGATGCCATGCGTCGGTACATAGGTGCCGTATGAATATTTTAAAGATAGTGAAACTGTTAGAAACTCTGTATTTGTCAATGTTAACGCGAAAATTCATGAATACCCCGGGTGCATCTGTAATATTCATGCGCTGGTAGAATTGGTTATTATGCTTCGTTGGATTTGGGATACGTTTATCGGGGTGAGTAATGTGGGCTAAGCTAATCGAGCCCATATCGCAACTGGAAATGATAAAATATTTAGGGTCATTATTCGGCTGCTCATGAAGACCTTTCACTCAGTGATCGGTTAGAGCATAATATGGCTGTTTCTTCTTCCTTCAGGTAAAATTTAAGCTCGATGTCGGGAGTATTATATCTGTTTACATGAGTTAGTGTTGTGTACCGGTGTAAACACCTTGCTACACATTGACCCTTCGTTGGCATGTTTAGTATTTACTGGATTCTCTTTGCAGCAAAGTTGATGAGTATGGATTTGAGAGGCCCGATGACTTTAATTATGAAACTTATGAGGAATTCATGTCACATTACTTAATTGTCTTGGCTAAGAGAGCAAAAAAATGGTCCGATTTATTTGGCGAGGGCAAATCTTTAAAAAGAAACCTCACCGTGAAACGTTACGTGCGAAAAGGAATTCCTGGAAGTCTCCGTGCTCGGGTAGGTAAATCATTGCATGAAGCTTCCCTGTTTTATCATTTTGGACGAACGTCAAAATTGAATGTTTACTATTTTGAATATAGTTTCTCGGAAATAAAGAATGCGTCGTTGGCACCTATATATCTGAGTGTTCGTTGGAAATAATTACATTTTAGAAGGTCGAAAAGTGTTTAGGTGCTACTCTAGACACTGCTTCACATCAAGCTATTGATGCTAGCGTGACGGAGTATTAACCAGACTCGAGCCAAGATAGCGAAGTTATGCTAATGGCTTCATACTCATATTTAATGCTTTTTCAGGTGTGGATGTCAGTTAGTGGTGCTGATCTTATGAGGGAGCGAGCCACTCCCAATTTATATGGTACCATTTTGGCTGGGCCTAAGGATGAGTCACTGGTTGACATTGTCAGAACAGATCTCCCTAGAACCTTCCCCGACAACATATTCTTCACCGAGGAAACTTCACGTTTAGAGAATTCTCATCGGCAAATGTTATTCAATGTATTGGTTGCTTACGGTCATCATAATCGAGAAGTGGGATACTGCCAGGTAGGATGCTGATTTCATTCAGATTATTTCCTCTTTGGTGTGTGTTTTTCCAATAGCTTAAAGTAGTGCATGGAATTGCATGATATTTCTGAATGTGTTTCCTTTGTCGACGACAATTTATTGGATGGGTAGTGAGAGATGGTATAATGGAAGAAAATGGAAGGTTAATTAAGAGCACTTTGGGTCTGGTGTCTTGAATATCCACTAGAATTAATGCCTAGTTTTGGCTCTTACACTCATGATGACATTGGTAACACCCTAATATTGTGTTGAATTGGGAGAGGTAATGTATGCCATCCTGTCATAAAGCCTGTCTCAGCCTGCATGCAATGGAAGGACTTGAATCTTAAAATAAGGGGCATAGAGGTGGGTGGCACCTACCCTGATTCCTAACAACTAATTTTATATTTGACAGTCTGACCCTCACTCCTTATGGTTCTCCTATGCCTTTTGCTGTGGATACCAGTAAGAAATCAGAGGGTCAGGTTCATGTAATGGATAGAGTACTGGGTTCCAATGCTGGAGGGCTGGATTTGAATCCTGGCAGCATTAGAGGTTTATTTTTTGAAGAATCCCAATCCTTACATGGGTTTTGAAAGGTTCCGAAAATGTAGCACTCAGTCCATTGGGTGGGATGCTAATCTGTAGACTCAGGACCAGATCTATATCCCTCGAAACCCTGCAATGTGGGGGGGGGGGGGGAGGGGCGGGCATGGCCTTAGCTTTTGTTTCTCACGTTGGCGTGGTTGCTGGAGTGCTGGCTTCCCATCATGGGTTCAAATCCTGATGGAGGCGGAGATTTCTCAGTGAAATCCTGATCCCTATTTGGTTGTCTAGAGGAGAAGCACATCAGGTATTGGGCATTAAACCATGGCCCCCTTGGTGCTTTTCTTGAAGAGCAGGCTAATACTGACACCAGGTATCTCTCCACCCTTCCTCCATTCCCTTATTCCCTCTGAAACCAACCTACCTGTTGTTAACAGTTCTAATGACTTCAGTTGTCAGTTGCCACCCCAAATAACTAAACTTTGTCCCTTGTGCGTGTTTTTAAAATTATTTATTTGGAATTATTTTAAGATATATCATATTAATCTTGACAGTTTTGTTGCTTTATTTCTTTTCACTTTTGCCAGTTACATAAAGTTAGATCCTCCACAAATTCTCGCTGGGCACAGAATATTACGAACTAGCCCTGTGTTAGACACTTGCTAGAGAGTAAGCTAATGCCAATGTCATGTTACTCTCCACTCTTCCTCCTTTTTCCAAACAATCCTGCCTTTACCAACCTATCCATCAGTCCTTGGTGGGACAAACGACCTCAGATGTAAGTACTCTCCCCAATAACCAACTAAGAGAACTATACGATGATTTCTTACTTGATATGGGGAATCCAGGCCGGATATGTAAATTTAAAGTTTTTTAACCAATGGCAGTAGCCCTTTTTTATCTCCATTGGATGCTCTTCCTTAATCTTCCCTTTGGTCCCCTCTTTAGAGTTTCAGCTACCTTAGTATTAAGCTGTCATAATGTGTTACAGTTCCTCATTTTTAGCCTCCCCTATTCATCTTATGTACTTGTAAATTTTTACAGTATAGCACTCTAGGAATGGGAGAAGATAATTGAAAGCAGAAACCATGTTGTGAATTGTCATGCTGGACACATGTTGTGTGCATTGAGTTCTAGTTTCGCTTTCTTAGTGCTCAAAAATGAGTCGGGCTGCTTCTGTTGACCTCTTTTAAGCAGCATTAGATATTTCATATAATTTTTGGGCCATTTGGGTTTTAATTTTGGTGAACTCCTTTCTGGTTTTATGCTGGGCCATTAACTTTTAGGGCTATTGGTAGGTTATTTGGAGCACACACTGGATGAAAGGCACTGATAAGGGGTCAACAGCTAAATTCCCCATTCAACAGATAGAGTATTACACTTGAAGCACTCTCCAAGCTGCATCATAGTGGAGACCACAATTATGCTGAAAATCTCCACCACTGCCATGATTTGAACTAAGGATGAGTCGATTCCTAATGCCGATTCTCGATTCCACCGATTCTCAGGCTTAGAGTCGGTATCGAGAATCGATCGCCTGAACTCGATTCCTGATAGAAAAATGTTTTAAACATAGACTATAAGCTGAGGATATATTTGCTATTTGTCATTAAATACACTTTTTGAGTGACTTAATTGTCTTTGTTATTTTATTTCCACCAGTAATTGAATTTAAATAATAGTTGTACGTTACTGGTATACCAATATCCCACCTGTTATTAGGAATAAGAATCGGAATTATCGAAATCGAGAATCAGGAATCGATTTGAAAAAAGTGGAATCGACTCATCCCTAATTTGAACCCAAGCCATCAGAATGGGAAGCAAGCTGAACTATGGGATTAAAATTTGGGGCAATGCCCTGGACGTGAAGTCAGTTTTCCTATTACAGAAAAAAGTGGAAAGAATAGTAACTCACTCTTCCTCTATTGAACACTGTAGGCCATTATTCAAGGGACTGAAAAAACTGACAGTGTACAGTTTGTATATTTATAAAGTACTTATTCATATGAAAGCCAACCTCCACTAACCTCCTTTAAAGGTGCTAAAGTCCTTTACAACTATATCGGAAATACATGACCATGACATACGGCAAAAAACTCAACTTCGTGTTTTTCAAAACAGGTTAAAAATAAAGCAAAATTCCGCTTCAAACATGAGCATCAGGCTATTTAATCACCTACCTGAGTCTGCAAGAGAAAGCAGCACTACTAAATTCAAATCTGTGGTGTACTCATGGCTGGTTTCAAAATCTGTGTACATATTCCATAAACGAGTTTTTTACTCATAAAATTGGCATGGTATTCCGAAGTATCCTGTATTTTTATGTGTTTTACATTGATATGATGTTATTTCATGTTTTGTCTTTGTCTTGTGTAAATTAACGAGGTTAATTGCAATTGTACTTAATGAGCAATAAAGCTATTATTCATTGATAAAACTAGTTGTTGAGGGTTTGGTCAGGAATAATTAGATGCCGTTGCCATTCTTGACCATAATAATTCCTGACCAAACCCTCAAAAACCAGCGTTTATCTATGGATTTTACTGTGGTCGAAAACTATGATGACAGCTATTATTATTATCATTAAGTAACCAAAGCCACCACACTAATACCCTTGCAGAACTATTGCTGCCAATGTTTTGATGTTCGAATCGAAATATTGTCTGCAGTAGCTTAAATTTCATCATTTTTGTGCTAATCTTTCTCTAAGGTGCTTAAGAACCATCTTTTATTGCAGGGCCTTAATTATATTGTCGGACTTCTCCTGCTTGTAACCAAGGATGAGGAAACAGCATTTTGGCTACTTAAGATGCTGGTTGAGCACACATTGCCTCAGTATTACATTTGTACGATGGCTGGCCTTATAACAGATATTGAGGTCCTCGCAGAACTTGTGAGGTGATGTTTTGAATTTTTTATTGCTTTCCTATTTTTTATCATGGCCTACTTTGCATGCAATTATATTAATGGTTGATTTATAAAGATAAGAATAAATCTTGATTTATGAAAAGTAGGTACCTATGTCATAAATGCTTTTGCTAATGGAAATCCTTAGTAGATTGCTAATCATTTACTACACCTTGACTGTTTTAGGTAGAAATGATATACCAGCCAAGTTATTCATATGCATTTAAGTGAAAGTTATTTCCACAGCTCAAATTACTGAGCATCACCATTGATCTCATTGACCGAATAAAACAATCTTATAAGGGATTGTCATAACTCCATGGGATGGAATTCATTACTCTTCTCTTATTGATGAGAACACTGTCCATATTAACATATTCTCTCAGAATTCTGAGTTATTTGTCCTAAATTTTACTATTTGCATAGATATATTAACCTTATAGCAAGTCAAGGGCATAACTAGGGAAAGCTCTTGTGGGGGGAGGGGGGGGGGCATTAGGTTCTGTGCCCCTACCCCCAGCGACTGTTACCAGTGATGATCGCCACAGTTGTTCCTTGGAAAACATACCTTTAATATGGACTTTACCTACAACACGTCAAAACCGACTATGCACGCTTGATTTTCATTTATAAAAATTGAAATGTAGGATATTAAAATTGAGCTTTTTCTCCATTGTTGGGGGGTGGGGGGGGGGAGGGGCGATCGCCCCCCTTGGTTACACCCTTGCCTTGTCATGATTGAATAGATTATTAGTTAATGATATATGTATTAAAATGCTGTACTTCCTCAAAAATTAAAGGAGTCATTTTTAAAAATGCTTTCCAAAGGTTTGTGATATCTCTGGCTATGACAAATGTGTAATGTCTCTGATTCATTTTTTTGTTTGGAAGGAATAAAATAATATTATTAGGCAGATACTTGACAGAAAGGGATTCCAGCATTTTTAAAAATAATTTACATAAATGTACTTAAATCCATGAATGAGATGTTCAATTCTTCTATGAAGAAGCTCATTTTGTCGTGGCCACAAGGGAAACAGTTTTAGAGAGTTAATTAGGAAGAACAGTGTTAATTATGAAATAAGGTCATATTGGTTGTCACTATAATTTCACAGCTGGAAATGTATTTTTTTCAATACTCACTGCTTATGTCGTATACTGATACATATATAAAAATCTAATGGTGTCTGTCTGAATGTCTGTAACTCAGTCATAGGAAAACGGCTGACTCTGTTACTTTGAAATGTTGCACGTGGGTAATTAAGTGCACTTGGACGAATATAGGCTGTACATATTTAAATTTCCTCAGGGCCCCAAGGACCGCTAAATGGGCCTCTAGGTTTTTCTCCCATAAGAAAAGCATTGAAATCGGTGCAGAGATTCATTTTTTGCTTTTTAAAATTACTTTCACTCATGTTACAGGGTTGAAATATTTCACTATTGGACGGCTGAAAGAACTAAGTATTTAATTCTTGCATTTGATTATGTTTTACGTCTTTGCTAAAAAGATTTCTTTTCAATTCCTGCAAAATTATCAATTTTTCTCCTATTTCAACAATGGGATATTTCCTTGACAAACTGAGCAGTGACTATGAACAGGAAATTTCTTCCAGGCCTTTTATGGCCTACATATTATTGAATAAATAATTGAAGCAAATTTCAGTGAGATTTCAGTTGGGCTATTTTTTACCCCTACCTCTCTCTGTGCATTTAATGGCTTTTACAGAGTACATATCTGCAATTAGCTCGTCACATTGATTCTTATAATTAGGGCCAATCAATATGCATAGTATATTGCTTACTATGTAGAATTTTGACAACTGCTAGAAAGACCTTCGTATTACACCTATTAAACCTTAATATAGTCCTAGAGCTCAAGAGGGATGGTTGGGGTTTAGCCTGAGTCACACGATCATTTTTCAGGGATAACTCCAATGATAGCTCAAGGGATAGCTTAAATGATAGCTCAAGGGATAGCTCAAATGATAGCTCGAGCTGTCATTTTTCCGGTCACACGATCATTTTTTCTGTAGGTGCTTGCATCATTGCTGGGAAATCTTTTACGTTTACCGAGCTCGTTCGACCAGAAGTCACTTGCGGCGACACAATCGCGATTTGCTTCCCTTCGCTCTGATTGGCTGAACTTCAGATTTTTGTACGTGTTCAGGGACGGAAAAAGGAACAGGACCAAATGATGGAAAAAATGATGGCAATCCCTACCATTGCCGCTATCCCTGAAAAATGATGACGTCAGAGCTGTAGGGAAAGCTATCCCTTGAGCCATAATTGGAGCTATCCCTTAACAATGATGGAAAAAATGATCGTGTGATTCAGGCTTTACAATGGGCTCAGGTCTCCAAGTCACTGCTTTCTTTTTAGCCTCAGAATGAATGAAGTAATGAACAATTTATCTTGAAAAGATCCAGTCTTTCGGGTTTTCTACTACGAACATCCATTTTTTCAGACAACATTTTCACTGTCATCGCAGTCAGCGTCTTCAGGTCAACTGACAATTAAAAATGCGGGGCTGTCTATGTATATCAACCATTGTAGTCAGGTGCGCAGTGATTGGTTGATCTCCCATTGTTGTTAAAAAGACATTTCCAGATGTTTGAAAGCTTGTAACCATCTATTGAAATTATTAATATTTTTGTTAATTTTAATGGCTTCTTTTATCAGATGAGGAAAGTAGCAATTTTCTCTGGTGGTTAATTTTACACTGTCAAAGTTCTGTGCATGAGTCCCGACCAGATGTGTTCTGCCACAGCAGAAAGGCATGTATGTTGTCTATTTGCAGCTCTTGGGTGTTCTTTCAAATGGCATTTCAGTGCCCTGGATGTCTGACCGGATCTTTCCAAAGAAATACTCCGCAGAAGCCTTAACAAGGATTTAATTTATCTTAAAATTTTGAGCGTGGGTACATGATACTTACAGTAGAGTCTCGGTTATCCAACCTTCGGTTATCCGACCTTCCGTGTTATCCGACCGTTCCCGTGCACGATAACTACTGTAATTTATGTAGCATGCTATCATGCGAGGGCCCCCTTTCGTCGCACATAGCCAGTGCAGTCTTTCATATTATTACTTGTACGTCATATAAAGTTAAGTAAGACACATGTATTTGAAAAGTTTTCAATGTGCAAATTAAATTTAACATTTTTTTTACATTTTTTAAAATTATTTTTCATGTTATCCGACCTCACTTATCCGACCTTGCCGCAGCCGGTTTAGGTCGGATAATCGAGACTACTGTATTTCAAATAAAAATTCAAATATGGGGTCTATTGGTACTGGAAAAAAATCCCACTCAATCCCTCTTAGGGAAAATGTGCTCGAAGTATATGGTGATCTCTCCCATGCAAAACTGGATTACTTTTTTAGTTTTACTGTTTTAAAAATAAATAATTTCAGTAAAATAGTTTAGCACCATGCGACAAAACGGGCAATTTCCACTGAGTAAAAAAAACTAAGATGATAAATGAGAAGTCATTTTCTCTTCTGTTTGAATAGAACTACATACTACATTATATTATTTCTTACTTTTATCTCTGCCGTTGAGAATCAACATGTATTGCTGCCAGTTCTATATACATTCTCAGCCTAGCGATTTTTGTCAGCTGCACATATTATATCACTTATACCAATCCCTTTAACCTCTGTTGTAATTAAAGCATTGTAGCATGACCGGAGTCACATGATTAGTCGGTGCGTGCAGGTGTGCAAAATGTACAGAGAATAAAATCATTTGTCAGGACTAGAATCTGGGACTGTCTGGAAGCTCAGGACTGTGGATTTATCACATTTGCATAACATATCTGAACTACCCTGCTGAAGGATAGTTCACAGGTCTTGTTAGAATTTCTTCATATAAATTGATAATATGTATTAGATTAATTTTGAAATTTTAAAATATGCTTGGCAGGCTAAAGGTTCCTGAAGTGCATGCACACGTCACTGCATTGGGTCTTCCATGGGCTGTCATTGCCACCAAGTGGTTTGTCTGCCTATTTGCTGAAGTATTACCTACAGAGGTAAGTTACATTGGTAAACAACTATGAGTTTGATCTCTTTGAATTTCCACTTTGGGATTTTTCAATTTTCCTTCCATGCCATGCATAATTTCTTGCAAAATAAAACTTGTTAACAATGTATGTGTGAATATTCCTCAGTATGAACTTAAATTTCCAATTGTATAGATTCCCAGATATGTCTTTATTTAGAAATTTAGAATGATTACCGTGTATTCTGGCCCATAAATTGTTCGGAGGAGATTTATTTGTTATGTGCCAAGAAACTTGGCATTGAGTATGCCAAAATTCCAACTAGTGATATAAAGAACTTGGATTGACAGCTCGGTTATTTTATTTCTATACTCACACTAATGATTTAATTCATTAAGATATTCTTAGTAGTAACTGTTAATATCATCATCCTACTGCTGTAATGATGCGTGGAGCAAATTCACTTCTAAAGTAAATGTAAAATTATTTATGTAATGTTAATGCTAGACAGAAATATTTTGATGAATTATATTAAAACAATTCACTAATTATTAAATCCTTACTGTACATACAATAGAAACTCGAAATTACGAAGTCGACGGTACCGGAAAAATCGGCACTTCGTAATATCAAATTTCGTATGAACGAGTATCTTTCAAAAACATCACAATGAAGCTCTTTTTTTGTTTCCTTAAATAAAGATGTACTCTCACGTTGTACTTTTATGATTTACGAAGTAATAATTCATGAAAGTATATTTAAATGTGTATTCATGTACACAGTTGAACACTAAGCTAATTTTTCGGAGTTTTATTCTTCCGATTTTCAGGATTTCCACCACGTCGTTCCAGCTTTTCGCAGCGGAAATCCTGAAAATTGGAAGAATCAACCTCCATCCAAGCCCCATGGAAATAAAAACCACGACAACTAATTTGTCATTCTTTTTTCCAATGAATGATTAGGGAATGAAGGGTCTTTGATCAATTTTCGTGCAGTTTGGACTAACAGCCTGTGAAGCTTCTTAGCGGATTTTTTCTATTATTTCCTAACTGGAGAACTCGTTACTTTAACGTGAGCGATGTATAATCATCATTAATATTGATTTATGCATACACTAAGGAAGTGTGCAACTTGCGCGATCATTTACACTGAATATTGAAGACAGTGAAAATAAGATTTTTTTGCGGATGATATGCGATGGATGCATTTTAGGTATTTTGTACAAATACTGATATGCCCGTTAATCTCGCGAAATAACAATCGTTATTCTCCCTTGGATTCATCTTATTTGTGCGTGGTTACTTCTGATATGATGGAGCTGATAGAAGAGCTTATAGAAGAGTCCAGCTAAATAGGTACCTCCTTTCATCTACACTTGCTAAGTACCGTGCAAGCCACCACTAGGGTGTGTGGCACGGGGTGATTCCACACCAGTTATGCAGCACTCGTCCTAGCACAAATCGGGACCTTGCACGTTCCCTTGGCTGCTATGCGTCCAAAAAGCAGTCAGGAGGACAGTGCGCAGTCAAACTAGAAACTTGGAGAGTGCTACGTAAATGAACATGCAAATAAGATTGTACATACAAACCACACACTTCAATAGCGAAGGCGATATAACTCCTTTTACACTTCATCGGCTACTAATGATGCTATCACTGCAAATCAATAATTTTCTTTTTCCACTCTACAATGCGAAAGCTTCATTGGTCAAAACTTCAACATTGGTCAAAACTAGAGTTCCGTAGACCGTACATCTCATGAATTAACATGGTGAAAAGTACTCGTACCTTACCGTACAAATTAAAGTTCTAAGTACCGATTCTTTGATTTGTGCTCTGATGATGTCAATATCCTGAATAAGGTAATTTTAAATTTATAATAATTTTTATCGTTGAATAATCATCAAAATTATTTCCGAGTGCGAAATACAATGAGGAAATTATTTGTTTAAACATTGACACGATTTTTGTTGCTAGAGATCTGAAAATAATGGTAGAATTTCGTTTAGAAGCTGTAAAGGCATTGTAAAACTAAAATAATTCATTTCCAATTAAATAAATATCAAGGCTATAGCAACAATGTTTTAGCAAAACCATCGCATAAAAAAAAGTAGTTGACCACGACCGCATGAGTAATGGGCACCCTAAGCGGAAAGGGGTGGAGGTTATCTCCACCCAGTGGCTGAGAAAAAGGTTCAACAACCCTCTAGGCCCCGACCCAAGTTAGGGAAATAGGTACCTGAGAAGATCCTAGCGTAATAAAAGCTCCGTACTGGCAAAGCAAAGAAATTTTCCCTATCACAGTCGCGAAAGGGTCAAAGGGCCCTAGAGTTAGCATGGGGGGCCGGCTGATTCAGCGTGGGGCATCGCATCCTGACCTAGTGTTGAGGGGGTGGGATGGAGGGGGCACTCAAAGGGGCCTGATCTCCTGGAGGGTCGGAATGGGGGCTTCGGTGTGAAGGTGATGGCTTGTGCCCACTCTTAGAGTGGGGAGGGGGGACACAGAGGGTCACTTGAGGGGGAAATAGGACCAGTATGGGAGAAAAGGGAAGCATTTGATAGGTTTGCCTGTAGTGAGAAAGAAGTTGATGGAGTAGAGTAAGCCGAGGTTTTGGAACAACGGAGATGGAAGGCTGGGTGAATTTTTCTGGTGGGGATTGCCGGGTGGGGGAAAAAGAATATGGGAATGTGCGGGCATTTCCATTTTGAATTTTCTTAATTTTCAATCCATTCGGGCAAATACTTTATCAATCTGCAGGAACACAGCTGAGCTCACTTTTAGGATATTTTTCAATCACTGGGTTGGAGCGAAAGGGGAGAAAGGTACACCATTTTCCGATACAAATATATATATGGGTGATTGAGTATTTTTTCCCTTTGATTATGCATGCGGCCAGTGCTAGTCATACTAATGTGCGTCAAAATAATGTGTCGTATGAACCAAGCAAACTCTTATTTTCTCTGGTTTTCTTGGCTGTTGGCGACGGACGGAAGAAGGGAAGGGCTGATTCTTTTGATGATAGCTATTGCCTGCCGCAATAATTATGCCGTGGAGCAAAGTTAAGGGTAATCAGTCTGAAATAGTGAGAAAAAAACTTCCTAATGTTATATTCACGACTAAATCTATCGCTAGAACAACCTAGCACCATCTCCGATACATGTCATATTTTTTTAGCACACGCGTGCAGCAAACGATATCTGTACCAGGAATACTCATCATGGATTTATTTTTGGGAAAACTGGTAGCAAAGAATGTCAGGGATCATGAGAGGAAAATGCTGGTTGTAGCAATTATTCTCTCGCGGGCGAGTACCTATATCCGTACATGACTAAGTTACGTTTTTTTACTCGTTGGCAACTCTGTAAGAAACATCGTAACAAAGTCGAAAGCACTTTTTGTCCGATTGGTTTCATATTTTATGTGCTACGATGCCTACGATTCAAAGTCCTCCAAGATCAGGTTTCACTGGGGCGTCCAGAGGCCGCGTCCAACCGCCACGTCTGGACGTCAAGGCTGGACGACGCGGCCGGCCGGTGGTTTCATTCAGGCGTCCATGTCCCGATTCCTCTGCTGGGCGATGTGGGAGAATGTGTATTTAGTTTAATTACAAATTTATTATTGGCTTGTGTTTCCTAAGAGTGAGTGGATTTTGAGCTGAAATGGATGGTGACGATTTAGTTTTGTTGTTTTTGTTGGAAGAGGAAGAAGAGGACGACCAAATGTTGCAAGTAGTTTTACAGAAAGAGCTGGAAACGACGCTTTATATATAACGCGGAGATAGGAGAGTAGAAAAATTACCGAAAATTGGGACTGCCCGACTAGGCGTCCGCGTCTCAGACTGCTCTCGAAGCAGTCGAGACGCAGACGTCTGGCGCCAGCAGTCAAACACGACGGCCGAGATGTCTCAGCGAAATCGAGCTCATTTGATGTACATTGGATGAGTACGGCAGTGACTTCTGACTGCTGGACGCGGATGCCCCAGCGAAACCACGCCTTTACTATTGTAGCATTGAAAAATGATTTATCGTTCAGGTAACTCACATTCAGTGCATAATGTATTCGGCGACGATGATTAATTAGATATATACAGGCCAACTTTCACCGTTTGGCATTCGGACTTGATCTGAAGATGTGGCCTGCATTGGCTACGAAACGTCATCGTAAAGATACACCGACGCAGCTTTGCCCGAAAAACATGGAGACACCAGCACAACAGCGCTGCGAAAGCCTCAAACAGAAAAATGATTAATTAGATGTTTAACTCTGACAAGGAGCACCCAAAAACATTGCTGTGATCCATCATTATTCATATAAGCGAGTAACTTTCTCGTGTCAGGACCAAGACCCGAGGTTCGTAATTTCAAAACTTCGTTATTTCGTAATATCACATACTGTTACATACACTAAGATACCCTTTTGATCGGGACCGAAGATTTTGCTTCGTAAAGTCAAAATTTCGTAATTTCAAGTTCCGTTTTTTCGATTTTCTACTGTATAACTGTTTTCATACAAATATATTTTCTGTGATATTGTTTCTGTCACATTTCTTTTAAAATTATTGTAACTTTTTTTGTTTTGATCTTAGTTATTTATTATATAATTGCATGACTGCACGTATATTCATGCATGTTTATGTTACTTTACATGTGCAATATGTGTATATGTGCAATAAATAAATCGAATGCACCAGCTCATAAGACGAACTGTGGTTTTTCGGGTTAGATTTTAGAAGAAAAAATTCTATTGAACATGTGTTAATGTTTACAATTCGTAGGAAGTAAATGGAATTGTTAATTTCCGAAAAATAACTTTATTAAAATTATTCATTGTAGAATTCATGAAACAAATGATGGACAAGAGAGAGCACCTTTAGCTTGCTGCTGCAACGTAGTCTGAAGTGAAAGTAGAGAGGTGGGTACCTCTGGCGGCAATGGAAAATTGGATGCAAACATAGTTTTACCCTCTGCCCATAGGTGACTGCCTCCCTATTGTAGAATGCATTTTTGTGTGAGAAAAGTGTATCTTATGTTCTGAGAAATATGGTATTCCATATGGGTTGTTCTTTAGCTTATTGAAATCTCTTGCAAATCAGGGAAATCATTTCTGAAGACATATTCCATAATGGAGACTTAAATGCTCATACATTGGATACACAATAGACTAAAGCCATCCCAAAAGCTCCTGGCAATCCATATTGGACAATAGGGGTGTATCATAATTTTTACTTCAATGGTGTAGGGAAGCATGACAGAGATTTTTGTCTAGTAAAGTAGGTAATATGAACAGGGTGAGGCTAAAAGTGAGGAACCGCCACAAACTACGAGAGCAGACTGCTTTAATGTTACACTTCTGAGTCTCCAAAGAGGGGATCTAAGGGTAGGTTAATGCTGCAAAAGTGTGATTTTCCGTCTGGAAATCATGGAATAATCCTTGATTTTGAAAGTGGAAACCAGTTGCCACCCGTTATGAAGTATGGTTGCATATGCATTACAAATATATTTTGTTGAAATCTTGTTAGTAAAAGGTGCACTTTCGTTTTTTGCTTTGCAGTTGCAGATTTCATATTGCATTTACCTGTTTAAAAATTCTCCTCCTCAACTCTTCATTAGTTTTCAGTTGCGTGTGTATTAGCATCTTATTCATCAGTTCAATAGTTATTTGTATGGTCAGTTTCTTAATGTGCTATTTTTTTTGCAGACTGTGCTCAGGATATGGGATTGTCTTTTTTATGAAGGATCTAAAATAATCTTCAGAGTTAGCTTGACTCTCATCATGAGGAATAAGGAAAATCTGCTGAAATGCTCTGATTTTCCTGCTCTTGTGGAGTGCTTCAAAGAAATAACAAAGGATTCTTTGGTTCTCCAGTGTCATGAATTTATGGAGGTATGTGAAAGGCTAGTGTGTGTAATCTCATTGAAAATCTCTCATAATTTAGTTAATCTATACACATTTGCACATTACCCAGCATGTTGCAACTAGGGAGTGTGGTAACAGGAAAGTTAAGACTTGGTGCCTGCACGTGCGGCAGAGAGGGAAAATGCTAGAGAGTAAATTTCCTCATGGCCCTTCATAGTAATTAATATTAATATTTTCTTTTCTGGAGATAAAGATCTCTTAGGAATGACCAGTAGTTACTATTATGCCTTGTTATGTTGCTGGTTGGTATGGAAGTATCTCAGGAAGTTGTCAGCTATTTGTTTTTTTAGTCACTATTTCAAAGGCTCATGCTGGTTGATTTGGTAAATTTATTTTTTAAATGGAATATGTGATTGTATTTTAAATACATAGCTGGTTTCCTATGCATTCAAATGAAAAAAGTACAATGGAAAGGCATATCTCTGATGTTTTTCATGTATCAGGTATGCTTAGAGATGGGAAAATTACCATAATTTTCATCTGAGGTAAATTACCGTGGTAAATTACGGTAATTTTCAAAAATTACCGTAATTTTCCAGTAATTTTCAGTTTTAAGCATTAAACAGAAAATGTATGGTTAAATAAGAATGCCAATAGCAAAGGGGTGATGATACAATAATTAACCATACCTGATGCGACATTAATCTATTAAAAATTTTCAAAATTGTAAAAAGAAATACGGCAGCAACACGCAATCTGGCTTTCTTTTGTCAAAGTATGAAAAATTTTAAAGAAGAATATTCGACTAATAATTACTCAATAATGTTATAATTTGAGTAAAATATGCCAAAAATGAGTTTAACATTCCTAAATTTATAATTAAACACATCATAAATGTGGACTTAGCTTAAAAGAACATCTTGGGAATTTATCTGTATGAAAAATTATCTCAAACATGGGTGAATTATCTTGAAAATTACCGAAAATTACGGTAATTTTCAAGGGGCGTGGTAAATTACGAAAATTACCGTGGTAATTTTCAAAGTTGCCCATCTCTAGGTATGCTCTTCATTTCATCTACTAAGTTTGTAAAGAAATGTTTTAGTCTAGTATTATTCTAGTACTCAATAAGTTTCGGTCTGTATTTCTTCGTAGAGCATATTAATGCTTATAGCACATTGCCTCTCATTACAGAGCATCTTTAAAGTCCCTGGATCGCTACCTGGAAGTACAATCACAAAATTAAGAACAAAGATTTCTCAAGCAAAGGAGTCGAAGAAGTGAAGGTGCTTTTTATTTGATCTTGTTGTTATGAAATATGAAAAAGTCTATGAGTGTTGATGTGTACCTGTGTGTAACCATGCAGCTTTTAAGTGAAGATGGACTAAAAAGATAAGAAAAGGATGTCCTGAAGTGTTGTCGAAGATGACCTAGATGGACCACTTTGTAGTTGTGGCTCCATCACTCACGTGAGTCAAGTATTTTTATCTTACCAAAGCTAGAAGGATGGCATAAAATTCATTGGGTCAAGGTCAGTGTTGATTGTGAGTACATAGTCCTGTTGAAGTTACCGTGTTTTGCGAAGGTGTTGCTTTTGCTGTTCAGATTGTGATGGAAGAGTATTCCCTCTCATTGAAGCTTCTATCGTACGGTTATTTCCGAAATTTAGAGATTGGTGTTTTGTCAAATTGGTATACGTAATGGTTATATTCCTTCATCTGTCACTTCTGTGGTGGAAGGAAGATGAGTGATATGTTGTTGGTCTAGTCAAACTAACTTGGGAAATTTGTAACACCATCCAAGTATTTGATGTGGTGGAAAGGGAAATGGTGCGGTGTATTGGTTGGGATGGAAATTAGATCAGCTTGTATATATGTATCTTGACAATTGTTACAACTTGTAAATGGAATTTTAATACATACATTTCTTGGCCTATTGCCAGTATTTTCGAACCTGGGGAAAACATCAAAACACATGTGCAACTTATACCCGCATATGTGTTTCCCAACTTATTACTGGTAGGTAGTTTAAATTTGTTCTTTGAAAACGAAGAACATAACATGAATTATAGACCCTTTGTAATTTTATATAAATGGTTAATATAATTTATAGTCTACTGTTTGTTGAAGCTGGCTATACCCTTTTTTCTGAACTGATGGGGGCTGACCCTGAGTGTGCTGGTGTGCCTTTCACTTTTACAGCCAATCACATTAGAGCAGCATGCCATGTGTTTGGGGGGACTCAGTCTCTCTCCGACTACCGTGAGGTTCACTTTGGTCTAGGATCTCCTGTGTTGCTATATTTACTCTCTAAGTCAGTGGTTAATGCAACTCCTCTCTACCCATTGTGCAGTTATTCGCAATAGCTGGCAATGCCCAGAAACTGAGGTGGAAGGAGAAACGCCTTTCATTGGCTACTTGCTATGTGATGTCCACCTCGCCATCAGTTCAGAAAAAGGGTTTAACTATATGGTACTAGTTAAAATGTTTTTGCAGACAGGAATATCCTGTGAACATGGTTTGAAAGTAACTGTTCTAAATCATAGTTTTATTTTTTCATGGTGGATGAATCAGTACATATAAACGTTCTTCCTGTGTCATGTCCACCCTATTGTCAATGTGCGGTAGCTAGTGATATCATCCACCTCTGTAAGTTAAGTGTTTTATGTTGCCTATCATGATAATTAATATTAATTGAAGGTAATAGGCATTTTTATTTATATATCTAATGTGTCATTTGAGAAATTTAACTAGTCTGAAATTTCCTTCTACTTCAATCATTTCTGTGGAAACTAACATGTTCCTCAACTGCGAAGAGGCACAATTCATTTCTGGGAAATAGTTGTGGTCACTGAATGGTCATGTACCAGTTGATCTATGTTAGGTGATGTACTTCCTAAGTTTGTAACGTGAGCCATTTTCTCAAGTGCTCCTCTGTCAAGTTTGGTACCTCTTGACTCATCTGTGCACCTGTCTTAGAAGCTGAAAATACACACATGTTATTCATTCTATTCTTTCCTCCTCTTCTGACAATTTGGAACTTGGGCAAAACTTTCTGCATCGCAGCAGCCCTCACAAAACTATTATGTTTGTTAAAAAAATATTTGTACGTATAATATAACACCCAAGTGAAAAATAATCATGCTGGCAGTTCTGTTAGTTTTATTAGGTTTCTCCCGATGGAATCTGCTAAATATTTCCATTTGTTTCCGTTATGATCTTCTTTGTGAGTTCTATTGTAATAATTATTAGTCAATATGTTTCTGATCAGAATACATACTTTCAAGTGTTTTAAACTCATCCCCCAGTGCTATGCTTGGGTAATACGTCTGCCCATAGACTGGATTTTTTTTAAATGTGAGTACAGTAGCGGAGCAGCTACGATATTGGCCTAATAATATTTATGATGATGATATGAGAAACTTTGTCTTTTTTACACATTGTTGTCTTCAAAAGTTTTTTGCACCCTGCATTCATGTGAAGTTCTCATCATTCTTTTAGCAGTTCAAGCAGAGTACTACGTCTTCCTTTAATGTGTGTATTATGATTTACGCTAATTTCTGCCTATTTTTCTCTTGCTTGGAGGGTATCCATTTCATGAAGAACTTCTGTTTTTACTTCAGCAGTAACATTCATATTTCCTTCCCTTGGAATAATATCCACATCATTTTGCTACTCATTAATTCAAAATTTCTTTCCCACTGCTTTACGTATCCATTTTCAAGGCATGGCCCATCATAGTAGGTACATTCAAGCTTGAAAAATGTATTCCCTTCAATTTTATTAGTGGTAGGGGGTCTTCTCTTCTGAGGGGGACACTATATCTCCTTAGTCTTTGTACTCATTTTTGGTGTTCATTGTGATGTAACACCTCTTCATCGATCAATTGCTTCGTCAGATTTTTTGACAAAAGCATGATATGTTAACAGCCTGATTATGGTGGCTACATCTAATGTTCTCTCACAATCATTCCTTAATTCGAGAGGGACCTAAAAAGCAGTACATGGGCTCTTACTCATATTAATGTAGCTGTCAACATGGTTATCCTTTAAAATATCTGAGCCAGTACTTTTAAGGTACCTATTCATCTATCTCTTTTCCATACCTGTTAACCTGTATAAAGCCTCTCATTGGTTCCACTTGGCAGCTTTCATCCAGTGACGAATTTACCCTGTGTGCCAAATGGTACTAAAAATCCTTGCAGGGTGACCACGTACAATTTTACTCTTTGGAATCTCAGTGTCCTGGTCTTATGCTTTCTTACCTCTGTAATTATAAGTTGGACACTTGCCATCCTTCCAATTACATCCTCATCCCTAAATTCAAAGGTTCTGTGGAAAATTCTGAAACTGGGGATAACGGCTGAGCTATGGCTTTAGGACTGGCTTCCTGTCCTGAGAGCAGTGGCGGATACATATGGGGGGCGCGGGGAGCGCGCGCCCCCCCCCTTGTGGGGCTGCCCGCATTGCCGCACCCGCCAGTCAGCCCGCACGCTATTCGTTCGTTTCTTTCGTCAGTCGACTCTGAGTCAAGTTATCGAGTAGTTGTACTTTCTTATGTAGCATGTGCGCGCATCCGCGTCATCGTATTTTATACGTTTCTGTCTGGCACATAGATAGCTAACCTACGAGAAAAGTCGTGGCCATTCTAGTGATCTTGATATGTTATTCTGTCTGGCATTTGTTTGAGAAAAGTCGCGAATATTCTACTGTTTTTATTTCCTCACACTCCTTAACAGTCTGGAAGCGAACATTCTGGCACCGAATGTTCTCGAAACAACCGAGTTACATATATAAGGGAAGCAGAGTCACTGCCAGGCAGTCAGTTTGAAAGCTACAATCGTCGTGATAACTTGCGCCCCCCCCTTAAGTTTTTTCTGTATCCGCCACTGCCTGAGGGCTTAGGTTAGAATCACAATTGGTACACAATACTGGTAGCAATGAAGAGTTTTCAGTGGAATTCTGTTCCTTACTTAGTTGCCTTGTGTTAAGTGTACCATTCTGTCTGTTGGATGAGACATTAAACTGTGGACCCTATCTTGCTTGGAACCAGCTGCTGAACAACCTGTGAATGACTGTATTCTTCTGTTTTATAGGATACTACAGACCCTTTCTCTGAATCTCTGTCACCAACTTTATTTCCTCTTCCCTCTGTTGGATATCCAGCCCACTGTGGAGATTATTATGCATGAAAAGTTGTTGTAAATGTGACGTCACATTGTTCATTAATTGCGTCTTCTTTAAGAAACTATGATGAGTTCCCTTTTCTTATTGGGTTGAACAGTAGATTGAGACATTCATTTGAAATTTAGAATGCATTTATCAAGGTATGTACATACATATGTGACACACATCTTCCACAGTAGTTTTGTGTCATTTTTGATGGAAATACACAGAAGTTTTCCTTTCAACTGATCTGAAAAATATTGCTGCCTTGACATTGGATTGGATTGACAATTGGATACATTTGTCAAGACCCTGAGGTATTATCCTAAGTTAATGCTTGTGTAACTAAATTTAGGGAAATCTCCAAATTGGAGCTGGTTACTGTTTAACCACTCCACTCCGAGTCTTAACTGAAGCGTGAAGCTCTGTTACTGTGCTTCTTAAAGCCACGTTCAACACTCTGAGCCCTAGTTTAAGCATATTTGGGTCCAGGAACCCAGGTGTTTTAGGGTACTAACATGATTTCACATGCCAATTATAAAACATTGCTTGTATTGGTATGGAGGTAGCAGCATCATTCCAAAAGAGAAAGGTAGATCAATGTAAATGGCATAAGCAACAAACTGTCTGGTTAACCCTAACACAGGAAAAATGAACTTGAAGTTGCCATATTTCCAGGCTCATAGGATGCACTGAGATTTTCCGGCTTAGATTTTAGGAGAAAAAATTATAACCTACATCCGTTAATGTTAACAATGTATAGGAGAAAATGGGATTGTTAACTTCCCGAATATGACATGTATTAATGTCATTAGTCATGGAATGCTATGAATAAATGAGTGATTCTTTAGCTCACTGCAGCAATGCAGTATAGAGATGGGCACCTCCAAAGGCAATGCACAATCAGATGCTTGAAAACATAGCTTTAACAGCCCATAAGACGCAGGCCAATTTATTAACACAAATTTTGAGGAAAAAACGTGAATCTTATAGGCTGGGAAGTACGGTTTGTGTTGGAGCTAACTTTTGGTCTAGGCTCAGCTCAGACTGTTGAGAGCAATGATGCAGCCTAAGCTACACTCAGGCGTGTGCTTCAAAGTGTTAAATTTGACAACCTTAAAATCTCAAGGTGCATAATGTGAAGGCTAATCTTTTGCCATTATATGCATGTCTATAAACTTTCTCATTTGGTGCACTAATACATTCTGAGTAGGGATCCAACAGAAAATGAGGATATTAAAATTTCACATGTTTTCTTAAGCATAGAGTATTATTTAAGCCTCTCTAAACACAGTTATGAATTTAAGTTGTTTCATCCCAGAAAACATGGATAAAAGTTTGGCTCAAGAATTAAGTTGTTTGCATGGATTTCAGCCATTTTGTTTATAGGGCAAATAAATACTTACTTATGAGGTGGTAAATGTTATTCACAATGCACCTGATATCATATGCATGCCACACACAAAGTAATATACATTTTCACTTTATAAATCTTATGTAATGTCCTTATTGTTTTAACTTGATGCTTCTGGGTACATACTCATTTTATGTGGACCATCCCAAAAAGGTTTCAATCTTGAACTTTTTTGAGAAGTTACAGTGGTTCCATGAGGGCTCCATTTCACATGTTTTTGTTGGCCTATCAATTCTTTGCTATGTTTTTAATTATTTCATCAGTTCTTGTAGTGTAAAATTCCGTGTTCACGTCCAAAAAGGTAAAAGGAGATGCTGAAGCTAGCTAATTCAAGTGGCTACTATAATACAGTTATAAACTATGTCAGGGTCATAGAAGAAGACATCTGGAGACAAAAACTAATGATAGAGAGCAGAAAAATTGAAAGTATCTGTAGATTAGAAATGCATTGATTTTATTTGAGCTATCAGATGGCCTCTAATATGTAAATTTGGTTCCTTAACTCTTGACTTCATTTGGTAACTGACGTTAATGAAAAGAGTTATCGATTCCAATTCACGCATTGCCCTTATAAAATGGCACAGGCAGCTGGAATGTGTTCATTACTCACTTTTTATAAATGTTAAAGGTAATCATTTTAAAAAATCAATCTCGTGACTTAAGGCTTCCTGGAACTACTTTATTTTCCTCTCTGTTTTTTGTTGTGTTTTATGTCCCCATTTTTAAAGGATTTTCTGAATGGCTTAATGGTGCTCATATCCCTATGTGGGTGCTTGATATAATCAGTTAAAGTTGACTGTTAGTATTATATTTTTTTGCATTTTTATTTTCTTGCATTTATACCGGTACAGATAATTGTTTTTTATGGTTTGATTGTTACATGTACATATAATCAACCATAAGTGCATGCAAATTGTAACCATTTGTTCTGCTGTATATTGTGCCATGCATTATGACTATAATTACTGGGTATGTACCCACCACAGCCGGTACATTTTTTCAATTAATTGTTTTATTTTAACTACATACTCACATATTTTGCTGAGAGCTCAGAATGTCATTTTCCAATGGTAGTGGTTATGTGTCAGCTGATGCTTAAGGTTTAAAGTTTCCAATCTCTTACATGATACTTGACCAAGGTGATTTCACCAAATTAATTGGTGAGTCTGATATTGAACCAGGTAGACCTGGAGGTAATGATCATAACAGTGGTTCTCTAGGGTACATGATGCATTTGAGGCCATTTTACACGAGGTGCTTATTTGTCCAATTTGATGTACAGAAATTGTGAGAATGCAGGCACAGAATTAGAGAGTATTTTCCTATCTGTCGTATATGCATTTGCACATGAATTCTAGCAATTAACAGCTTTGCACGATGCAATTTTCAATGCACATCCCCAGACAGCACAAATTTGGAAATATTGCTGTATTACAGTCATTTTACAATCAAATCAAGGGTATTTGTATTCCAATTGTATTACAATTGTTATAAAGTGTCAAATGTCCGTTATTACCATTGAATTACGGTTGTATTACGGAGTCAAATTACAATAGTTTTACAAAACGATGAATTTCTTTCGTATTACCACCCAGGTAGAAATTTCTTGCTCTGTAATTGGGATAGAACATGTAACTCGTCTGTATGAAGACTTCAGTAACTGGGAATGAATTTAAAGTACCTCCACGGCCGAGTAGCACCCCAGCTACTGACCAGCAGGGATATGGAACTGGGGTATCTTGTCCTTGTTAAAATTTGGCCCTGCTTCAAAACGTTGACCATCAATCTACAAAATCCTTGTATCTTTGGCAATGAAAATTTTATTTACGGAAGCAAAATTGTAGCCATCGAAATAATTTTCTTTCTTAGATACCAAAATAAAAATATTATTTAAGTAGTTATACTATATGTTCCGCTACTATAGAATCTCACTGTCAATATATGATGTGTATTAATTTTACCTAGTGCCTACCTAACCGCATATTATGAATTATAGAATGCCTATTGATGTTTACTTACAATTGTAAGTAGCGCTCCTAGAAAGTCATATATGCAGCCATTCCCGTGTGTAGAAGTGACTGCAAGAACTAATTTTTAAATGTAAATGCTGTTATATTTCGAGGAATTACCATCCAATTATACAATAGCAATTACCAGGCATTAATTAATTGAAACCCATGTTGCCACTTAGGTTGACTACAAAGTCAATATTAATGAGAATAAACAAGATTTTTTCCATTAAACATAAGTATGCCAAACATACATCAGATTATGCAATAAAGTGCCTCATGTCAAATGGCCTTTAGGTTACTGTTCTATGTCCCTGTACCTCGACGAATTCCTGCAGTTACCAACCACAATTCACTAACTGGAAGTTCTTAAATTAGGAAGCATGTTTTTCCATCCTCTTCACCTAAGTCCTAAATTGTATATCAATTAAAAACTTAGCTGTCAGATTTTAGAAAATTAGAAGTGAAAAAGCGAATGCTGTAATTTCCTTAACTAAAAAAGATGGCCTGCAATTGTGTTCTAATTACTAGTAAACATCAATTAATCCTTTGGATGATTGACTTTTGATAAACATTTACCAAATTTTGGGGGTTTTTTGAAAACATAGCTATTCAGATGCTGATTACTCTAGGACTTTGTTAGTTGCATTATGTTGAATTGGCCAGTGACCCAAGTTGTCTAATCAACGTGTCACTTGAAGGTATATTAAGTCAGTGTGTGGTGCCTTAGGATAACCATAATACTTTTATGGACCCAGATTTCATCTAATTAATAGATTCTCCATTACTCGCAACTCATGAATGTCAGATGAGCAACTCAGGTCCTCAGATGGCTTTGTCATTAAAGAAAATATAAAACTCCCAACTAAAAAGATATAGATTAAGGCTGCACCTATTGTAAATCATTGAACACTGGAATTAGATCACAGAATAATACAATCTCGGACATAACTGCAGTAGTTATTAAAGGCAAAATATACCTAGGTATGGCAATAGGTTTGAATACAAAATATTCTAGTACATATGTACTATGTTTTTAGTCAGTTGTCTTGTTACCCTGCCTATAATTTTCTCAGCAAGTACTATGCCATATTTATACTTGTCTAAATTGGCCTTTGATCCATTATATCAATAGAAAGTTGACACTTGTAGGGACATAAGTCAGCGTGGTGCCTTAGGTTGACCATAACTTGGTTTTTGTCATTCAAATAATTCATTTTGTTTTAAGGACTAAGAAGGGTCTATTCGAAAAAAATAGATGAAAAAATCATTACCACTAAATTTTTGTATGATTATGTTTATTTCGAAGCATGTGTAATAGTTATTGAGTAATGTTGGGCATTTGTGTAGTCACTCTATGAATTTAAGCACAAGTATAGTTTAAAACAATTCACAAGGAAAATGGGATGCTGAAGCAGGGCTTCCATCGATGAAACTTTTGTAAGCTTTAAAGCACTTATAAATGAAATATACATCCATTGCAGCCTAATTAGGTTTCCCACAAAGAATGTAAAAAATATTATGTTCCTTAAGTCATCCATAGTGCTAATTTATTCTTGGACTTAATCCTAATCCATACCACAGCCTAATCTAACACTTTAACTTACCATTTATTTTGTCAAATTGTAACTTATCTTAATGGTGTATTTGAATTGATCCTTTAAATCATTGTGATTTTTAGCACACACTATGATCTCATTTGTGAATGAAGGGTTGAGGCAACATTGGTTAACTTGGAATACATTTCTCTTAAAATAAGCTCTTTGGTGTACATAAAGTTTTGTTATTAGGATCCATGCCATCATTACTTTTAAAATTTTTATAGAAAATCTGTATTGGGTGCCATGGATTGTAATTGAATTAAAAGGGTCTACACACGGCCCGCTTTAATGGACCCATGCTGTAAATAAGAAGGAAATGTACCAATAATGTGTCTCAATCCTTCATCACTTCTATGCTCCGCTCATTTTTATATATACTTTGATCTCATAGGGCTTGTGCTCAACATTTGTGGAATATGTTTTATTTTCCTTTGGGACCTTCAAAAATGGGAATTTAAAAGGAAATTGATGTTTATATGTATCCATTAATCATAACACTATCCTACAACTTCAATGATCTGTTGAAATCTCTTGAAAGTGGAATTGATAATTATTTGTGTATTTACTGGTGCTTATATTGATGTAACTTTAAAATATTATTGTAATTTAATTTGTTATGTCTCCACTTATAGGTTTCAATAAAATTATGTGGAAGGAATTGAGTGAAAATGGCATTTAAAATTATTCATCAAACATTTCGTTGGGACATGTCTTAGGGGTAAAAACAAACTGGCAACATTTATGCGGTCGATTTTATTTACAATGTGTTGGCTTACAACTAACAATGGAGTTTCAAGGAATCTGATATGACTCTGCCCCGACAAATTTTGGAAACACCAATCCATCTACTTGTAAGTGCCTTATAAAGGCTAAATAATTTCCAAACTGTTGTTGAGGTAATTGAGTCCAGTCACAACGAAGAAACGTCGGGGATTGACAATCGACAGCACTGAATCACCATCTACGTATTGTGCATCTTAACATTGTTCTGCTTCATACAGCATATCACAGTTTGATATTTACAGAAACCATACACAACAATACCCCACATTTCACCAACTCCTGGGACTGAGCATTTCATGAATGTCATGAAATTACCTTCGCAAAAGAGTAATTTGAAACTACGTATTTACATAATAAGGGTTAGCTAGTTACATCATGACCTGCTGTTCTCCAATAAATCCTTAGCTTCGTTGATTTTCGCCGCTATTAATGGTGATCCCCCCCTGTCTGGATGGTTTAGTGACATCAACCTTTTGTGGGCATCCTACAGCAAAGAGTGATGCAACACCATTAATGAAATTGCGTAGTTACCAGGCACATTATTAATTTAGGAGCCACACTTACTTTTATTTTATTTTTACTGGCACTAGGTGACACACCAAGTATAAGGCAGGCCTCCCTTTTCGTCATCTTCTGGTCAAAACCGCCCTTGTAATACCTACTGTTGGCGAAAGACTAAGCAGAAGATATATTGGTAAACAATAGCTTCAACAATCACATTAAGAAAATATCAATGCGGACCTACTTGAGGGTCTAATTTCGGAAGAGATTTCATTGCTTCGTTCATTTTCTCCGTCATTTTCGGCATCATTCTAACAACTTGCCTCCCCACAAATCCGACGGCCACAAGGCCGAGGCCAACGACAACCGCAGTACTAGCCTAAAGTAAATCATTCAAATGATAAACAATCTGGCGTGGAGTTCAAGAAAGACATGACCGGTAATATAAATATTCTTACCATATGTTCAAGCCCAGTAGTTTTTCAGCAGTATTTCGAAATTCTGAGCCGATTATCAGCGGTGATACAGACGTGTAAAGATCATTTAAACGGAGGGGACCGAGGGGACGTAGCGCTAATCGTTACTCATTTGTTAAATTTTAGTTCTGCGTGTTAAAGCGCTCTCGTCGCTCAGACTAAAATTTCCCGCCGATTTCTTGTTGCGAGTTGTAAGTGGAGAGAGGCGGTTGCAGGGAGGTTGTATTTAAAGTTGCTGAGAAACTGTTGTATTTGATTTGGTATCAGAGATTGGGGTGTCTAAGAGAAGACTAATATACCATTAGAATGGCGGGAAAGGATTACGCAGCAGAAAAAGGTAAAATACATTAAATGTTCGAACTTCACTGTCTAACGAAAATTTCGTTTGAATTCTCTTAAGGCCGTTTTACATGGTACATTTGTTAGAAAGCGACATTATAACTGGAGACATTCATCTGAGATCCGTTACTGAGTTCTTTCCTCCATACAGCAAGAAAAGGTGGCTCATCGCCGGAGCTAAATATTATTTTCTCTTAAGTTATACTTAGCTGCTGTCACCATATGTCCATACATATTAATTATCCGTTAAGTGTCTTATGATATAAGTATTGTGTTATTTTTTTTAAAGATAAACTGAAGCAGTTCCTAAATGAGTATTATACCATTGGAGATGATGGTAAGAAAGATTTTAAGTATGCCCGACAGCTGGTCAAGCTCGCCCATAGGGAACAGGTATTCATTCTGTTTTTGTGAATATTGCGTGAGTCCACGTATGCGTTCAGACCTCTAATTCCACTAAAATTCAGGTTGCCTTGGTTGTTGAGCTGGATGACATGTCGAGTTTCGACTCAACCCTTGCGGAATCTGTGGTGGAGAATACCAGGCGTTACACTTCTTTGATGTCGGACGTTGTGCAAGAAGTCCTGCCTGATTTCAAGCACCAGGAGGTGAGTGTTTGATGCAACATTGCAGTGAACCTTCGTTTATGGCATTCTTAAGGCTCGTTTCAGAGCCGTTAAGTATTGGTTTTATAAATTTATTTGAACCCATCCTGGCTTCGTTGGTCTTAATATCCTAATTCTTTCAAATGTGAGTTTCACTCCAGGAAGCCTTGAATTACTTCCTTTGCTATATGCGTATTTTTACTGCCTTGTATAATTCTAATTTCATTGGAGATGTGGATGATTTCTTATTAAATCTCTTTAGTCATAGATTGAGAATTTTGTAACAGCCTTCATAATAGTTGAATTATGTGGAAAATATTTTACCAGGTTGTTGCAAAAGATACCCTTGATATCTACATTGAGCACAGACTTCTCATGGAGCAGAGGATGAGACAACCTGGAGAAACAAGAGATGCACGTAACCGGTATCCTGCAGAACTCATGAGGCGATTGTAAGTATTGATTTTTTTTGTCAAAAAAAGTGGCTTATCTACCATAAATGGTAGATGTTCGCGAAGAGGCCTCTACCTTTTTTCGTTTATAACTTATCAACTGGACTTAGCACAGATATAAGATTCATTTCTTCCAAAGATGAAGCTTGGCAAAATGTTTTTGTAGCTACTGCATTTCTGTAACCCATGTACTTTCACAGATATTTAAATTTCAAATTCACACTTTTTCTGACATTTTCGATGCCAAATTACCATGTTTTGGCACTCGCCGCGAGTGGGCTTCGTCATAATTTCACCTCTTCGCATTGTCGTGGATCTGAGGTGCGGGCATGGGGTACACAGCCTCTATTTGCCCATTTTAGAGGGTATATGTACGATAGTGTCCAGTCTGGGAAATTTTTTTTTTTCAACTGCTTCCCGATCATCTTATACCACGTTTTTCACTTATATTTCTACGCTACATATGCGCATTTATAATAACCTTTCATTTGCTTCATAAACCCTTTTTCTTTCGTAAACTATTAACTTAAACCTGTCATGTGAATCTCCTCATCGATTCCATATTGGAAAAACTGCCCTTTTCCTCCTATTTCCTCCAGAACCCCCTCCAATCATCTACTCTCTCGGGGGATATTTTTCTTTAGAAAAATACGCTACAACTTTGAAGACACTACAAATACACCCCCCTCCGATCAACTACCCTCTCGGGGGATATTTTTCTTTAGAAAAATATGCTACAACTTTGAAGACACTACAAATACACCCCCTCCATTCATCTACCCTCTCGGGGGATATTTTTCTTTAGAAAAATACGGTACAACTTTGAAGAGACTACAACTACAACCCCCTCCAATCATCTACCCTCTCGGGGGATATTTTTCTTTTAAAAAATATGCTACAACTTTGAAGAGACTACAACTACAACCCCCTCCAATCATCTACCCTCTCGGGGGATATTTTTCTTTATAAAAATACGCTACAACTTTGAAGAGACAAATACTACACCCCCCTCCATTCATCAACCTTCTCGGGGGATTTTTGTCGTAAATGGCTATTTCTCTTAACTTCCTTTACCTAATTTTCTCACTTTCCCTATTTTCCACCACTGAAAACTCTAATTCCTCCGTATTCCCGTTTACTTAAAGTTGAACTTTTAACCTTTTTTCATCCATAAATGCCTTTTTACCGTTCGAAAATCACCATCTCCAGGCCGCGTACCGTCCCACCCTATCACCCCTGTTTCACTCCATAGGTCCGCTACCTTGTTGGGAGGGTTGGGTAAGGGAATATTGTAGACTTGAAATTACACCGTGTCCCTCTAGCGGCAATTCCAAAAATCTCGCAATTTGGCGTCAAAATTTCATGAAAAATACGCTAATTTGGTCATTTTCAACATTTATTTTCTCAAAAACTAAGAATCTCACGACTTTCTTTCTTACATTTATTAAATGCGATTTCCTTTCACTTTCCTTTCACATATATTTTATACCCCTCACTTTTCTACGTTTCTCACAACAAATTTTCTCCCCGACTGGACCCTATCGTTCATTTACCTTTTAGAGTAATGAGCACTGGGTTTCCCTCCTCATTTATTAAAATTTTCTGCTGTTTCCCTCCGAGAACAAATTTGTTTTTCATGAACATTTACCGTGGATTATTACTACCAGTTAAGGTAGATGTAGAACCCTATCTATCCAAACAGTTTCTTTCTTCATCTCAGCGTACAATGGAACCTATTTTTTACAAACCTCTAATTTACAAAATGACACCAATTTGCAAACCATTCTGCCGGTCCCGCTCTTTGTATTTAGGAAAACCATGTAAAATGACCTCCATTTTACGAAACCTCCATTTTAATGATTTACGAAGTGAGAAGCCGGTCCCTAGGAGTGACTGACCCCTATTTTACGAAGTTTTTGAAATAGTTTTGTCGTAATGTTTTGAGGTCAATGAATCACTCAATGTGTAAATTTTCGGCATTATGCAAACATTTCAAGAATGAGCATTTCAAATTCAAGAAATTGTATAAAAGGTATCGAAAAACCTTAACAACATTTTTAAATTTAATGCATGCTGCCTGCCTCTGCACATATTTTTGGGTCACGTCTAGTGATGTTTTTCTCTGCGCGAACGACTGAAACAATGGGTTGCGCTCCGAGGGTGATAAGTCGGGAAAGCCATCTCAAGTAAACAAAATTTGGCCCGATTTTAACGTGCATATGTATTTCACTTATACTTGTGGTTAACTTGAATAATATATGATCCTGGATACAAAGGCTTCTTTTCTAAATCGTTTTTCACGTCAGATAAAAAGAAAAAAGAAATTACTAAGTTTCCTCATCATTCGCTGTAATTTTAATGGCCTATAAGCGTAGGCTATAATAAAATTTCTGCCAGGGTGTATTACTCTCTCATGAAACGTGAATTGGCCAGCTTATCAAGTCGTTCTTGAAGATGGTCACCTGGTTACATTGTAACCACAGTCTACACGGAGTAGCCGTTACAATTGTTACAATGTCTTCGCTCTCAATAGCTGGTTTGAGTTTCTTCTTTCACTTGTTATCAGTTCCTATGTCATCCGAGAGTGGCTCGCACCAATAACTTAGTTTCCAGAATTCTTTGAAGCCAGAAAATTATATTGTAAGCTGTGAGCGAGTGAAAATATTTTGGTTTGATTGGAACTTCGTTTTGAATTTTCTTAGTTAGAATGCATCCGTGGCATTCCCATGTTAAAATAGCCTCTTTCAACACAAATTCAACTAGCACAATTCCTCACATTCTGATGGTTACACCATATGGTGTAGTAGAGTAGATTTAATGGGTGGCCGAGGGCCTTCCAGAGCCCTCCTGGCACTCAGACCTTTTGGTTCATTGTGCCATCCCACGTTTAACCTGCCTTCCACTTGCAGACAGGAGACAAGATCGCCACGGTAGAGGTATGGAGGAGGGGGAATGGAACATTTGGGCGTGGTCGTCTTGGCACTGGCCCACCTTGGCGAGGGACACTTTGGTGCGAGAACGGGTGGATATTAGGGTTGAACTAAGGTAACGTAGGAAACTCTGAACGTTTAAACTTCGAATGAACCGTCAATGGGACATTCGGACGTGGCTGTCTTGGCGCCAGACACTTGGGCACTGGCCCACCTTGGCGTGGGACACCTTGGCGAGGGACACTTTGGTGCGAGAACGGGTGGATATTAGGGTTGACGCTAAGATAGCGTAGGAAACTCTGAATGTTTAAACTTCGAATGAACCGTCAACGTTACGCGGTTATGATCATTGCCTTATATTAAGTGGCTACTTCTAATATTAATGTTTCATTTTACACATTTGACATTATTAGTAAAAAATTCAAAGACATTGTATTTCTGAAAATTTAAAGGCCTATTACTTCAGAAATTATTTCTGATGCGTTCAACAACGAAAATTATTTTTGAATTCTTGACTCAAATACTCTCTTCTGATTTCTTTCTCAGTCAAAAATACTCTCATAGCCGCCATCTGTGTTGCAAAATCCATTTGAATAGGAAATTATGTAAATCACAACAAGGGTCGTATCCAACCCAAGTGAATTCCATTTACCGTTCTTGAATGTTGGGTGAAAAAATAATTTCTGGGATGAGGGACACTTCGAGCTGATTCCAAGTACTTGATACAATTTGGGCTACGTTTGTGCTGACTAGAGAAATATCGCCGAATTTGAGACTAACTACAAATTGTGCGTTGATTCTGCTGTTACTTTAATCTGTATCCATATAGATATTGACAATTGATTACTCGAATTACGTTAAGGATCATCATACGGTAATTACCTATTGATTCCCATAGATAACGAAAATAGCAGTCTAAAATGAACTACAAATTTTATTTACTTTTGATGCCAAATATTTAAAATGAAACTATATTAGAAATAGCCAGGTAATATTAGGCTATGATCATAACCGGATAACGTCGACGGTTCATATGAAGTTTAAACGTTCAGAATATCCTACATTATCTCAGCGTCAACCCTAATATCCATCTGTTCTCACACCAGTGCCCAAGTGTCTCACACCAAGATGGTCATGCCAAGGTGGCCGCACCCAAATGTCCTTGACCCTGGAGGAGGGGCCACCCCCAACCTTCCCGGTACAGGTATGGAGGGAGTCCTCCCTCCTACCTTCCCGGTCTGGGTATATCTCCCTCTGGCCTCCCGGTATAGGTTTGAAGGGAGTGTCACCCCTCCATCCACCCTGGTGGAGGCATGGAGGAGGGCCACCCATCCAACCCCCCGTCCGGGCCCAACGTTGCTTAACTTCGGTGATCTGACGGGAGCCGGTGTGTCAACGTGGCTAGGCCCTTGCACACCATATGGTGTAACTTGGGCTCCACCATACTTAATTGTCAGCTTGTTTTTCTCGTGCTTGGGCAGTTTCTTGGACCATCATAAGTAGAATATTTATTTGATAATAAGCATGTTACAATTTTCAAATGCTGGAAAATCCTATGGTTTCTGTAAACAAAACCCATTTACTTCTTAGTGATTCGGGTGTAGTTAATTTGAGGTGAGGCATTTGTCACTTGTACATCTTACATTGAAACTTGTGTTTTTTATTATAATCCTGAAAAGTCTCAAGGGCCTTTTACATCAGGCATTTTAACTTAACAACAATGAACAAGCCTTGACAGCCATACCCTGAGAGGTGTAAAGTCCTCCCCAGGTAGGACTCGAACCTGCGACCTTCGGATTAGCAGGCGAGGACCTTACCCGGCCACCACTGAGGCCAGCGGTTACATAATGCGTATCTACTTTTAGGGTGTGATTGAGAACTTTTTTATGATTAGCCCAGTCTATTTTAGTCCTTTTTTTCGCAACCTCCTCAAAAGTTAAGATTTTTTTTAGTATTGAGTGGCAATTTGTATCTTTTGCCTTGATGCTCTGAATTCTAATTTTAATGCCTCCATAATAGCTGTCTTGGTGAAGATGTTGAATTTTTTGACACAATACTCAAAACTCTTTCGAATTGCATCCAAAAAATTGGAGAGAGAATTCCATTAAATATGACCCAAGCCTCTACACTTCGGGTGATGAACATCAGGAGGGTTATTCTCTAATTTCACCTCACGGAACATGATGTCACGGATTGCTCCTTATATGGAGAATATTACTGAAAGTGGAGCTGTAAACCGTGCCCGTCAGATGGTGAGACCGTCAACTTGTTCATTTCTGCCGAGAATGGTTCATTTCAAGTTCTTTTGGTCGCAGAATTGTGATTGGAATGAGTTCTTCGAGAGTGGAATGGCTCATTCAAGTTGGTGCTCTTCTGGGAGAGCTATTTCGCAGGTGGAATTACAGAATAACCCACCAGAGCAAATTTTGCCAATAGCAACTTTTTCTCGTTTTATGCATATTTTACAAGAGAGACAACTTTGAGCAACCTTGTTAGGTGCCATCTAGTTATTAGTTTATTAATTTTTTTGTTAATCAAAAGAATTACCAGGCAAACAACATAGCTATTAACGTTCAATAAGTTACAATACATATGTAAAGAGAGAAGCTTTGAAACATCCATTTACAAGATACATATTTTTCTTTTAAGCCTCATTTACACGGGGCACGTAATTGCACAGTCTGATTTATGTACGAACGTGCATTTCAAATTGCATCGTGTAAAGCCATGAATTGCAAGAACGCAGGCGCGAATGCATGAACTTGAGGTGGCAAAATAGCCCCTGCTCTAATTCAAAAATGATTGCATGCCCAATTGAGATAAAAATGCAGTTTGAAGTCGTGCAATTTCGTGCCCCATGTAAAACGGCCTTTAGTGGTTATAGAAGTGGCTTCCTTCTTGAAACAATTGTTGTTCATTGCAGTATATGTGAAAGGTTTGGCACAATCTGCATAACATTGACTTGGTAGCATAGTTTGTTCTTACATAATATAAATGCCCTCTTTGGTCTAGCATTGACATTTGGAACTAAAAAGTTAATTTAACCATTATATCTTCTGCCTTTTGTATTTTTTCAGTGAAATATACTTTAAGGACATGTCTACCAGAAAGTCTATCCCTATTCGAGAGGTTAAGGCTCAACATGTGGGGAAGTTGGTCAATGTTCGAGGCATTGTTACCAGGGGAACGGAGGTGAAACCACTGATGTTGGTGGCCACGTACACCTGTGACAAGTGTGGTTCTGAGACTTATCAAGTGGTAAGACGAATTTGTTTCATATATTTAAAGTGCATATCTCATATGCAAATTTAATGAAAATCAAATAGACTTATTATGTGAGCATCTTCTTATACCAGCTTGCTTATTAATTAAAGTGTTTAATAAATCTTGGAGTCTATTGAACATAGTTGCGACGACACTTTCTATTGTTGTTGAAGCTAGTGGAATTATTTTAATGGATTTGACTATCTTGTTGGTTCTAATTGTGTTGACAATGGTTGAGCAATAATTTCATTGCCTTTGAACAAAATGAACTCATAGTAGCATCTAAATTGAGTTAAGTATCATACTGTGTTAGATCATGTACAAATGTCATGCATGTAAACCTTTTAGTGAAATGTCTTCCATCAAATCAATCTTGGCGGTTAGTAGTTTGCCAGTAGTTTTACTTAGTTTTGCATCACGTAGTAAATTCACCTTTTATATTTTACTTTATTCCCAATCATGGTTTTGTCTTTAAATGTCATTATCAAGGTGCAAATCTTTTGAGTTGTGTGTATTTTTTCTGCAAAGTTAAGCTGGAAAGATTTTTTTTATTGGTATTGTATTATTCTCCGGTTGTTAAATGGATTTTTGTATTTGTGCTTTGTTTTTTTGTAGGTTGGCTCCCTCACATTCATGCCTTTGGTCATGTGTCCTAGTGAAGACTGCCGAGTCAATAAGTCTGGTGGCCGCTTATACCTCCAGAGTAGGGGTTCCAAGTTTGTGAAATTTCAAGAACTCAAAGTTCAGGAACATGTGAGTGCCTACTTGTCATAAATGTCTCTTTAGAGCTTTACCACATACTCATCACAAGCCCCCAGAAACGTTTTTGTACTATGATGTAATGAAATCAAACCTCATGATTTCCCACTCACATTTATTAGTTATGGCTGTGGTTTCTACCACTCAAGATGCCTTTATATGTATTGTCATCATTTATATGTATGTGTGGCTTGTCATCATTGATAATGGCTTTAAGTTGCTGAAACTGCAGTGACAGCTGATACATCTTCACTTGAAAATTTACAGTTTTTTAAATTCGTCATGGAGGTTTAAACCACGAAGTGATGCTTCAGTGCTTTGAAAAAGAAATCTTATCAGCCTTGTGAGTACAGTAGAAACTCGAAAATACAAAACTCGAAAGTACGAAATTTTGATTTTACAAAGCAAAATCTTCAGTCCCGACCAAAAGGGTATCTATGTGTATGTAACAGTACGCGATATTACGAAATAACAAAGTTTTAAAATTACGAACCTTGGATCTTGGTCCTAATGTGAAAAAGTTACTTGTGTATACGAATAGTGACGGATCACCTTTACGTTATTAAGTTATGAGTTAAGCATCTAATTAATCATTGTCGCCGAGTACATTATGCACTGAATGTATTACCTGAAAAAAATCTCATTTTTCAATGCTACAATAGTAAAGGTGTGGTTTTGCTGGGGCGTCCGCGTCCATGTGTATGCATAAATCAATATTATTGATTATTATACATCGCTCACGCTAAAGTGAAGAGTTCTCCAGTTATGAAATAATACAGAAAAATGCGCTAAGAAGCTTCATAGGCTTAGTCCAAACTGCACGAAAATTGTACAAAGATGCTTCATTGCCTAATCATTGATTGGAAAAAGAACAACAAGTTAGTTGTCGTGATATAAATTTCCGCGGGGCTTGGATAGAGGTTGAGTCTTCCGATTTTCGGGATTTCCGCCGCGAAAAGCTGGAACGACGCGGTGGAAATCCCGAAAATCAGAAGAATCAAACTCCGGAAAATTAGTTGTGTTCAACTGTGTGCTTGAATACTCTTTTAAATACCTATGCTTTCATGAATTATAACTTCATAATTCATGCAAGTACGTCGCGAGAGTACATCTTAATTTAAGGAAACAAAAAAGAGCTTCATCGCGATGTTTTTGCAAGATCATACGAAATTTGATACTACGAGGTGGCGATTTTTCCGGTCCCGTTGACTTCTTAATTTCGAGTTTCTACTGTAATGCCTTAGCTCCCTTTTTCCTGAAGGCCTTGCTGAATACAAAGTATAGTTGGGAGTGAAAATTCTTTTTTGTTTTTAATGCTAGATGATTTGAGCCAAATTGGGGTTGGTATGTTGGGGTTTCAGACAATATTTCTTAGCTATATGTGTAAAATGCAAGTATGAATGATTACAATATTTTTCACATTTATTTTTCTTCCATGTAGAGTGACCAAGTACCTGTGGGTCAAATTCCTCGTACAGTCACAGTGTTCTGTCGAGGAGAGACAACTCGGCAGGCATTGCCCGGAGATCATGTCAGCATATCTGGAGTGTTCCTGCCCCTTCTCCGTTCAGGATTTCGGCAGATGTCCCAAGGACTGCTTTCTGAGACCTTCCTTGAAGCACATGTTAGTACCATTTGTTGTGTTACTCTTCCTTGGGACTTCAAGTCTGTGCTCAGTGATGCAAGTTGGTTAAATACTTTGTCTTGAAGGAAATATAAAGTGCAACTAGTGTCTCATGTCAATCATTACAGTTCAAGACATTTAAAATAAAATAAAATTCAAGTTGCAGTCATCAGAAACCTATTTTGCATGTTGGAAATACATTAAACTACAGCAGCATGTTTACAGTATAGGGCTATAACCTGCCATGATGGAATCACCTGTTCCGATTCCTTTTACATTTGAGGGGTGATCCTCCTGTTGTGTCCCTAGTGCTGTTGACTCTGTCTGCAAGTCTTGAGTCTCTTCCTAATGATTTTAGCCATTGAAGCACTTTCGACAGAAGTACATACTTCTTTACAGTATTATGGATGAATGTAATCCTGAAACCATGTATAATTACTGGTTTCAATTGGCAAAGTTAGTTAAACATTTCCTCAGTGCTGTTGGTGATTTGATGTTTTTATACCAGCAGTGCTAAATCATGTTATTCATTATTGATAATTGAATTTGAGATGGCTGAAAAATTGAGCATTTAAGTTGAACACTACTTAATGGTTGTGTGTGAGAAAGTGTTCAATTACTCTGCCAGGCTGTTGAGATCTTGTGTTGACTGGAAAGTCTGAAAGTTCAAGTGTGATTATTGGATATCATGTTATTGCTGGTATTTACGATTCATTGGATCATATGGCTATCAATGATAGAATGTAATTTAAATTACATTATTTCATTAATATTCCATACATGTTGTGATTGTTTTTCAGGGTGTTATTCGAACGAGCAAAGCTCATGATGACAAATGGGAGGCTGATGAACAACCAGGTTTGACAGAGGAGGAAGTTGCTCAGCTGTCCGAGGAGGACTTCTATTCGAAGCTTGCTGGAAGTCTTGCTCCTGAGATCTATGGCCATGAAGATGTTAAGAAAGCCTTGTTGTTGCTCTTGGTTGGTGGTGTCGACAGAAGTCCCAAGGGAATGAAAATTAGAGGTGTGACTCTGGATTTTCTGGATCTCTTTTTCAACACCTTATCAGGAGTTTTCTGAGATACTTATCCATTTAGTTTTCATGTATGTTTGGTAACTTTTTTGATCTAGAGTTGTGGTTGGGGCCAGTTGCAGCATGGATGGTATCAATTCTTTTTATGTTAAGCCTTTTATTGAATCAATTAATACTCCCTCTACTTCCTGAGGATGTTGTGGAGTTATGTATTACTAAGTCACTGGTATATTTTATGCATTAAACCACTTTGGTGTTTAAAATGATGGTGGACATCTATTATATTTGCAATCACATTAGTAGTGAAGACATTTTTCTTGAGTGTCCATTTTGAACCTCAAGTATTGAAAGTTAATTAGCAAATTTCAGGCTTTTTTAAAACATGTAATTCTGGGTTAATTTTTCTTCTTCTTATTTTATAGGGAACATTAACATTTGTCTGATGGGAGATCCTGGAGTAGCTAAGTCTCAGCTGCTTTCCTACATTGATCGTCTTGCACCCAGAAGTAAGTTTGTCTGATTTGTAATTTATCTGAATGAAATTAATCTAATTGCCTACCAAAGGTGAGGTTATATTTTGGTGAAAAGTGTGGTTATTTTTCCCCAAAAGTGGTGTTATTTTTCTGAGGAAGTGGGGTTATTTTTAATTTTACTGACAAATACATTCAGCTCCAACAGTGTTTGGAACAAATTAATTCATAATACTGACATTTAAATAATAGAACCAAAGAAAAATGTCAATTTGTAAACGAATTTAGGATTTTAAGTACTGATAGTTTTTTTTGCGGAGGGTGAAGTTACAGGTGCTTTCTAGGATGAGATAATGGTAGAAGGAACAGATTAAGATGCATTATGGTTATGAGATAAATCTTAGTAACTGGTAATTGATAGTAGAATGGGAATGAGATAAATATTTGTGTGATGGGAATCTTATCATGTCCAAGATGGTTATGGGGGACTGGGATGGGCATGAGAGAGATCGGTGAAACATAAATATCCTCAAAAGATACTTACCAGTATTGTAACTGTAAATTTTCTAATATCCAAAAGAAAAAAAATAGCTAAGGTGGCGAAGTTATTCTTTTACAAATTTACTCTGTGGTGAGCTCTTATGAGAGTAACCTCTCTGAAACTACATTAGAGCAATGTAGCCATATTATTTCTAAACAATCTATGAGAACTCCCATTGTTAATACGTCTTCGCAATGGGGCCATAAATTGTGATGATTTCTTCCATTTTTGGCAGTCCTCATTATCTTCTTATTCACCTACTCAAACCCAGTTAGTTTTTTATTAAGAAGCACTGGTCATTTCCAGGTGTTGATGAAGAATGTGATAAAATGAACAATGCCTCGATGAAGACCAGGGTGGCGATCGTCAGGGAAAACCGGGAAAACCTGGAATTGTCAGGGAATTTTGAATTTCTGGAAAAGTCAGGGAATTTTCGTAACAGTCAGGGAGAAACTGGGGTAGGAAATTCTCATTATTTTTCTACCATTACGTTTATCGGCCAGTCTTTCCCACCCTTTATTTCACCAACTAAAACTAATGTCCGTCGCTGATGTGCATGGATTAAGCCCCATCAATTCGTGGCTCATTCAGTTGTGAATCTTAGTTATTTAGTAGTGAATCAGACGTACAATGTATCCCTTTTGCATATCCTTATTGCGATATCTGCCTAGTAATGTCAAAATTCATGATCACAATGTATTACACTAATCACAAGGAATCCGAGACTTAGCTTGAGAGGTAGCTGTAGCGGCTGGAGCATACTAGCTCGTAGTAAATACTTGCAAACAGTTCTAAAAATACGATACAATGATAATTAAAATGGTAATACAAGTACGTGTAAACAAAATCTTACGCAAGATCATCTTCGATTCCCATATCCCCCTTCGTGAAACAGTAAGAAGAGCCCTCCTCCCCTCCCCTCCTTTCACGCTCGACGTAATTCTTGAATAGCCCCCTTAGCTCCCTCTCGAAGCAATTTAGTCAGGTCAAAAACCACCTCAAACATGATATTCCTGAATATGATGCTGCCGTTGCCAATTGCCTCCTGTCTTCGCTCGCAGAGGTGCGCTTACGTTTTGTTTGTTTATCCAAATAGTTTTACATCGCAATTGATTTGCAATACTCTTGCAATCAAGGGGTTATAACCACGCTAATCAAATTGTTATTCGCTTCTGAAAGTCACTCGCGCTATCCGATTTTGATCCAGTCCAACAACTTGGCTTTGGTTTGTATTTTTCGCACACTCTAGTGATACATTTGCCGGAGTCCGACAGCAAATTGGTCATTGACTTTCCCTTCGATGCCTTTTCACTAATTCTCAGCTTTCCAGAACTACCAAGACGCGACTATAATTTGGATGAGAGTTTAACTTATGAATATTTAATATTTTTTTTTCATTAGGAAGTACCTACATGTAGCTTTTAATGTATTGATTTCAGCTTTTAACATTTTCTGAGTTTTGACAAAAATTTAATTCAGCAGAAATAAAATATTCCAATAATAGGACACCTTTTGTCGATCGGTCAGGGAAATTGTTAAATCCATCAGGGAATAGTCAGGGAAAAGTCAGGGAATTTAAAAATTGGATATCAGTAGCCACCCTGGAAGACCCATCCCCGATTTGACAATCGATTGCTATTTTTCCATGGCTGTGAGACATCTCCTTTCGAAGTGTGATTGATATCTGGGTTTACTAGAGAGGCTGAGTATCTGAAATCTAGGCAAAGTCCTAGGTGATAAATCTGAGGATTTATGCTGGGTTTTTAGGACTTTTTACATTAACCCAGTCTTATAAAAGATTACAGCCATGTATTGTATTTAAATTTGTGACGTATATTTTTTTCAATTTTCCCTCTGGAGTTATAAGTGCGGAACGGAAAATTGCCTTAGTTGACGACTCAGCCTTAAATTTGACCTCTGCAACTAGTAATGGTTTATAGAGTATTTTTAGGATGTGGCCCATTTTAAAAGAGTACGTACCCATGCTCACGTTTTTTGTGCCAAGTGCTCTGTGGTGCCTGCAGCCAGGGGATGAAGTAGGTGAATAGGCTCTGGGACGCAACCTGCTCGGCACCTTGACCTGCATGTCATGCGCCAGCAAGCGCTTGCCAGTATCTCTATGAAACCGTCTAAATACGCCAAAATGATTGCAGTTTCGGAAGGCTTCTACCGTGGCTGTAATAATACGAATATGAATGGTTGTTTTACCTGGAAAACTCACATCTTGAACCTGCTGAACTTTGATCCTTGGCATGTGGCTATGCCAGGTCACTCAGCTGTAGAATTGAAAACAATTCGTATTTCCTAACGTAATTGATCATTTTTTAGCGTACTAATTCCAAAGTTTCTACATTTTTCAAAAATATTTGAGGAACTTAAAAATCACTGATTTTGTCAAAGAAGAATTTAGTGAACACTTTGCCATTAGCCGAGAAAATAAAATTATGAATGGTGTGGAAGTGTCAAGGGATTTCACTCATCTCAATGCATTCTACATGAGTTTTGGTTGGCATAGAGAAATGTTGCGAAGAAATGACCTTCCTCTTCTATGTCGAAATTCCCTCAATGTTTTTCTGGGGATTTTGTTGAGATGTTAATTTAATACAAGAAGTATGTTAGAAATTTACGTAAAAAACATGACTTCCTTCTTCAGCAGATGGGAACTGCTATGAATTCAGCCATGGAAATGTTGTTCAAACTTCATTTTGTTTTGATTTGTCAGCAAACATCTCCTTAAATACTAAATGTGTAAATAATCAGTTTGAATAAACCATGGGAGATGAGAAATTTAGAAATGCCATAATGGTTGTAGTAACAGCTGAAGTTGGAAAACTGACCTCTTTATGTAGTTTTTAGGTGTTGAAAAATATCAGAGGAAGAGTTTTCGTAAGGGGTAATGTTTCGTGCACGGGAAAAGGATGGATTAATAGTGAACTGTAGGTTTAATGTAGTCTGGGGTAAGCCTTTCAAAGATAGAGAAATCGACATTCACTTTATTTGGGAAGGAAATCAAAACAGCTTGGGAAAAAATCACCACTATATTGTGCAACAATTTGAGAAATGCTGCATATCAGACAGAATGGATCATAGCGATGGTGGTGTTTTTTGGATGAAGAGAGTTCCTGAAATCACTCTAGTATAAACCCCGCAAATGAGAGGATCCCCTTGCATCTGGGCCCCCTAACCTCACACTCCCATCTAGGCTTGTGCGATGACCGATTTTGGTCATCGATATTCGATGAAAAAATTTCATCGAAATGTTTCGATGACGATGGCTGTCATCGATCATCGTATAGAGTGTACACGATGATCTATGACTATCGATGAATATCGATGATCGATGAATGTCGATGATCGATGAATGCCGATGATCGATGAATTACAATGATCGATGACTCTCGATGAACTGTGCAGTAGTGATGAGCGATATACGCTGTGATTGAATCACCGATACTGAAAATTAGCAATCACAGCCTGTGACTAAATAATCGAAATCACTGTGACTGTGAATTCGGTGAATTTAGCCGATTTAGCTCAGGCTGCTACCGCTGCTACCAACTGCACCAGTGCAACCAACGAATAGAATGCTACCACTGCTACTGCGTATTAACTGTGATTGAACGTGATCGCATACTTCTGTATCGTCTACCACAAACTTGAGGAAAAACATGAATTCCAAACATCCCTCTGTGGCCCTGCCATCGTCCTCAAGGCGCAATAGCTGGGGTGCTTATATTTTTTGGATCTAAGGCGTTCAAATGAATGGAAAAAAGAAGAAAAATTAGTGATATAAGGATATCGATCATCCTCATCGATGGTTCTCATCGACATCAATGATTCGCATCAACTCATCGGGATCGATGATTCTCATCGACATCGATGATTCGCATCGACTCATCGGCATCGATGATTCTCATCGACATCGATGGTCGATGACATTCATCGTCATCGATTACAGTCATCGCACCGCGATGACTAAAATCATCGTCGATGACTTCGATTAATCGACTCATCGCACAAGCCTACTCCCATCTGTCTCACCAATCCATCCTCCATTCGACTTTAAAGGTGGTGGACTATGAATACTGCGTGCCATGCACTTTGAATTGGTTGAAGAAGTTGCATTTCCACATTTTGGAAATGGACATGCTCAAGGTTCGTTTGATGTACGTCCTCATTATATTTTTATTTGCTACCAATATTCGGTCGGATGATTTAGAAACTTAAATCTAGGGCTTTAAGTTGTCATCTGTCACTGCCATCTGACGATCTTTCAATGTGGTGCAAAATAAAAATATTTGCAAATTGTGTTATTTAGAACAAATTCCAACATTTTTGTTTATTCCTGTACAACTTTGAATTTTCGATAATATGAAATATGTAAGTCCCTACCAATCAATACCACCATAAGTAGTGACAGCATATGAAAAAAAAATTGAAAAAATGAAATACTCATGCTTGGAAAGTGAAAATTTGATGTGGTAGAATTCTGTTTGCATAGTAATATTCTGTCCTGTAGTTGTATTGACATTTTAAATATTTTTCTCAACTCAACTAACGCACTTGCTATTCTCACCACTTTCACTGGTGAGAATCGCCACTGTCATTGTATTATTGTGTGATATTAATCTCTTTTTCTCGTTAATTAAGTAATCAGATTAATGAAAAAATGTTTTACACTTGACATAAAAAAGTCACAATGAAGTTATTAGGGCCTATTTTACCTCTCGTGGCTCTGTCAGCATTTACTATTTTTGTTCGTAGTTAGCCCTACTGAAATTCTTTCCATTCTTGTTTTGTTAGGTCAATACACCACTGGGCGTGGTTCTTCTGGTGTTGGTCTGACTGCTGCCGTGACGAAGGACCCACTCACTGGAGAGATGACCCTTGAAGGTGGTGCTCTTGTTTTGGCAGATCAAGGCATTTGCTGCATTGATGAATTTGACAAGATGGCGGATCATGACAGGACTGCCATTCACGAAGTGATGGAACAGCAAACTATCTCTATTGCCAAGGTACTCCTTTGTTTACATTTGGCAATTTCCTAGATTTTAATATTTTGAGAGTGATATACTGCCATACTGGTATGGCTATATAGGGATAGCTTTGAGTTTCTATATTGTGTAAAGACTTCACTTTGTTTTCTTGATTTTGATTTAACTGAACTGCATCAGGTTATTTGTTGCATTGCTGTGTTGTAACATCTGGTATTCATATCAATAGTAGCCCTCATACAATGTAATATCACTAAGTAATGCATCAGGTTTTCTTTATATCATGTGCATTTTGCTATCATTTATATTTTAGGTTACCATTGATACATATATTTGTTTATTTGACTGGGGTCAACCTGTTAAGAAAATTTTCAGTTGAGCGATGAGGGTAACTCAAGCATTACTACCAAAATGACATACACATACTGCTGTTGTCATTGGTGTATTTACAGTGACTAGTGGTCACTTTCCCTTCCCTTTTGATTTAAAAAACTAGAGTTCTTTACCTTAAGACTTAGTATGGGGTGATGTCAGCTTATGCTTACCCACCCTAGTTTTTGGATATTTTGGAAAATTGATTTTTTATAATCCTTTTTCATCTCATTCTGGCAAGTAAAGGGATGGGTAGTATGTGTGGAAGTTTGTCTCGGAAACAAAAGAAAATGGTTCAATTAATGTCTCGTTAAAAAGCTAGTCAATGACAAAACTTAATATGAAAATTTGTTATTCCAGGCTGGTATTATGACCACCCTAAATGCAAGAGTGAGTATCTTGGCTGCAGCAAACCCTGCATTTGGACGATATAACCCAAAGCGGTCCATTGAACATAACATCCAACTTCCAGCTGCCCTTCTGTCACGTTTTGATCTTCTCTGGCTTATTCAGGACAAACCAGACAAAGACAATGACTTGAGGTACATGTTTTATTCCTTGTTTAGTATATTTCCTTTTTTAATTTTAAACTTTCTCTGGCTTTGACAATGCTGAGCAAATTTTGTAGAGGAGCGTATTTCTTTTTCCCTGTTCTGTTTGCATGACTTGTGGATAGGAGCTGCTTTTGTTCTCTGAGCCTTCTGAAATATACATTGATCATGCAAATCATTCGTGTAAATGCTCATATCCTGTATAATATGGAAAATGTGGCTGGAATACACTATTCATGTGTTGTTAACATTATTTCCATGTCAAAATGATACTTCACTTACAAAACTTTGAGAAAACATGAATTTTGAATCATTTTTGTGACTTCAAAAGATGAAGTATCAAAGTGTTTCTTAAAAAAAACGTTTATGTTATTTGAACCACTTGTTTGTATAACTTGAGGTCAGTACAGTGATTAAGAGAAATGCAGGTATACTTCTACTGAATATAATTTCATTTTTTTTTAACTCTATGGCACAGATGTATCACCGGTTTCATGAGGGTTTTTTCTGCTCCGTTAAAGTGCTATGACAAAATCATCTCAAAGAAAAATTAATGATATAGGTAGTGAAAGTTGTTCAGAAAGATAAATAATAATGATTTTTATTAACGGGCATATGCCCAATATAAAATAACATACATTCACAATAAAAATTGCACAGTAATTATGAACACCATAAAACAAATTGGATTGATTTGTTTGCAATGAAACAATTTAAAATAACATAGGTACATTTGTTTAAAATTAAAATTGCACACAAATTACGTAATTCCGTAAAACAATTGGATCAATTTATGCAGTTTGTCAATAGTTCCACACACTTCTTCTTAAAAATGGGTAGGCTATTTCCGTGTACGTCAACATTGGTAATTGAAGAATGATACAGGCGAAGAATTCTAGTATTGGGGAATTGAACGTAAAATTTCTTTTGCAGTATTGTATTTAAATAGTTTTGTACTTCTGGTGGAGGGAAAAGTAGTGTTCAAAGATACCAATTCAAGCAAAGGTGGACAATTAATGAAGTTATTGCATAAATTGCGCAAAAATATCAACTTGCCAAGATGACGTCTAACATAAAAAGGATGTAAATTTAATATTTGCATCATTTCAGTGTATGGTACATTATATGTAGGACAACCAGCAAAATAATCGACAATTCTTTAAAAAAAATGTACACCCTTTCAATACTATTGACATGAGTATTATAATGAGGATTCCAGACAGTGGAATTATATTCCGAAACGAATGGGAATGGGACAAATCAATGATAAATATAGATTTCTTAACATCTGAATATCTTTAAATTCTTTAGTGATTCTAGTAATAAAACCTAGCATGCAAAAAGACTTAGAATCAATGGATAAAATATGGTTACAATTGTTAAATTATGGTTACTAAAAGACACAGTTTCATCAATAAGAACTCCCAAGTCCTTTACTGCATATGTTCTAGGTATGATTACACTATTGAGGGAGTAGTTGAAGAGGATTGGAGATTTATTGTGATGAAATGAGATGACATTGCATTTTTTTATATTAAAGGACATTACATTTTGTACTCACCAATCATATATTTTCAGTAGGCAATCATTAAGTTCCATGGCAGTCAGTAGAGTTATGCACTATATTAAATACTTTAATGTCATCAGCATACATTTAATATGAAATAGGAGATGCAACATAGCTTATATCATTTATAAAAATCAAGAAAAGGATTGGCCCAAGGTGAGATCCTTGTGGTACACCTGAACACACATTAAATACTCTTGAGGTAGCAGATTTAATTTTGACTAGTTGTTTACGACCCATCAAGTAGCTTTGTAGCCATCTCAACATCATTCCATTAATACCAAGTGAATTTAGTTTATGTAACAAGATAAAATGATTCACTTCATCAAAAGCCTTTGAGATATCAGTATAAATTGCATCAATTTGGCAACTATTCCCTAAGCCTTCAATAAGGTAATTGGTGAACATCAACAGGTTTTTTCCAGTTGACAATCCATGCCTGAAGCCATGTTGCTCAGGGACCAATACATTTTTTAACAATGGTGCCAGTTTGTCAACTACTACACTTTCCAACAGTTTGGCTATAACAGACTGCATTGCTATTGGATGGTAGTTAGATATGTCACATTTATCGTTTGACTTATGAATAGGAACTATGTAGCTTGTTTTTAGGATATCAGGGAAAGATCCCTCTTTAAAGGACATATTAAAAAGAATATAAAGAGGATATGACAAAGCAGAATGACAATTTTTTAAAAATAATGGGGGAATATTGTCAGGTCCACAACCTTTACTTGCATCAAGACTTTTCAGTTTACAGATTATTTCATTGACAGTCACTGATAACGAAGAAAAGTTGATTTCAAAAGAAAAATTACAATGTGGTAAAACATTAGGGTGATCGTTGGTGTAAACGCCAGAAAAATAACTAGCAAATAGTTCAGCTATTGACTCATGGTTTTCACCAACCATGTTATTTAGGAACATCCGTTTGGCTAACGAATTATCAATGCGTAATGAGTTTACATGGTTCCAAAAAGGTTTAATATTATTTGATAAATCAGAAGAGAGATTGTTCATAAACAAGCGATAGCATTCTTTTGCCAATTTCTTACTTTCTGCTCTTTTTACTCGGAGAAATTGGTGTAGTCAATAACTAATCCTGTAATCTTGTAAATACAATGTTTTCTTAAGTTTAATTGATGATTTCAATTCGTTTGAATACCATTTTGGATAAGAAGAACTACCGTAATATACTTTGGGTGTAAACAGTTCAATAGCACTCTACACAATAGAATAAAAAATTGAAAAAGCTTCATTTACTGGCTTATTACACGATGTAGATGGCCAGTTAATACTTTGAATGAAAGTAGCAACAGAAGCATTACCACATTTTGAGAAATCAAAACCAAGGTTACATTTCTCTTCAAGACATAATTCATTAGCAAGAGGAATGTTGAAGTTGAGAGCTGGATGATATACATCAGCAGGCACAAGAGGAACAATGTCAGTGGACGAAGTTATCGAAGATTTGTTACAAAAAGCCAAATCAAGCCTCCTATTTAAGGAGTTGGGGGTTGTATTAACCAGTAGTAAGAAACTATTGTTGAATACATGAGCAAAGTTGTAAATCTTATTGAGGAGCACCTCAGTTGTTCTCACGAGTGGAAAATTATCCCCAATGCTATTGCGTTGTGGGATGCATAATGTCTTTTACAAAGTTGCTTTATTACTGTTACAACATCATCATAAAAAATTATTAATTAAACAAAAACGTAATATGTTATTTACAGATGCAAGTAATATTGGCAAATTATTACTTATTTTTCCACCCTTTAAGATCAGTAGCCATGGAATTTGAGTAGTTTTTTCTCTTCATGCTCGAAAATAGCCCACCCCTTGCTCTCCTTGACAGATGATCGTTGGCCACAATTGGAACCAAAAAATATTTGGCCATATTCAGTATTTAGTTGGCTCGGTCTAGGTAATTTTACCACCTCATATGATTGTGCTTAACATTCAGTTGCTACATAACTGTGAATTCCAAAAAAGATTAATATTATAAAATAATTTTTTTCTTAAGCACTTAGGCACTTACTAAGTTTTGCAATTGGAGCTGTTAATACAGATGCATCTTCATTGTCTATTTTTTTCCTCTGAAAAATGCTCAGTTGGCTGGATTTGCTTATAGCATGAGACTTTAAGGTAGAAAAAAGTGAAATTTCATGATAATATTCATCATTTTCTACAACTGCATGGTATAAGTCTTTTTCCCATATTGGGGACCTAAGTGTCTTTTGGTGGCACTTTTTGCTCAGTTAGTCTGCTAAGTCTCCTTTCTAGACATACTTGAGCAATCTGAGGCCTGTATTTTTTTGTGTTACTGCTATGGTCCTCATATAGTATGTATCATTATTAAGTTTGATTTGCTTGAAGAACTTCCGATGTTTTACAGGTTAGCTCAACACATCACTTATGTCCACCAGCATTGCAAGCAGCCTCCAATGCAGTTCCAGTCTATGGATATGAGTCTGATGCGACGATACATTGCCTTGTGCAAAAAGAAGATGCCGTCTATCCCTGAGGAACTAACAGACTACCTTGTCGGTGAGTAAAGACAAAGATTGGGCATTGAACTAACTCTAATTTTTATCGATTGAGTACAGTCATTTTCCTTGCTTTACACAAGGGACACTTCTTCAAATATGTGCACAATGTGAGCATTTTGACATGAAGGAGAAAAGGAGGGATTGCAGGATTCACAAAAATTTAGTAGTGAACCTGGTATATATTACACATTTCATTTGAGTGTCATTGAAATGGTTTTTGTTAAATTCATATAGGCCTAGTTTTGCCTGGTTCACATCAACTGCAAGATAATCTAACCTTAATGTTACCTTGATGTTCACTGTAACTTTAGATTTTTTTTATATTACAGCAGACTGTTGATAAGTTGACATGATGTATTCCCTTCCTCCATTTCTCTATGTTTTCCCCAAAAGACTCCTCTCAATCACGGCACGACGAAATTCATCTGCGCGTGACTCATTCAGCAAGAAATAGAAGAGTGTAACCTGAGAAGATCGCTCCTTCGCCTTATCTGTTATTGTGTACCCCACCCGGCTTCCCTTAGATACAGGTGGCTTCCACTAGTGGGGGAGGGGTTGGGCTTCTTTTTGGGGGCTTCCGCAGGCAACACTGGGTTAATGCACACACGAAATAAGGGGAGCCTGGTCGATTCATATCAGAACCTTGCCCCTTAATTACCCCTGGAACTTCTTGTACTTGCTTGCATCTCACTTAGCCCCAGAGCTGTGTTGGCATGCCGTTCGCTCTCTTGCGTGGAAAGATTTACGCTGTTTATAAATGGCATTCGTATGACTCCGTTGAAAAATCTACGTGTGAGCAATGTTAACTTCATAGCGAAAGGGTGGAATACGAAATTTTACCATTCATTATGTCACTTGGATTTATTTGTTATTTAATTCTCTTAGATGAAATTAAATATGAGAATAGTGAATCTTCCTCATCAAAATGTAAACCACTGCATCTCAAATACTGAGAATAGCCAGTGATTTTGCTGACTATTTTAATCGTTTGGGAGCACCACAGACTTCAAGTCTAGAGTACAAAGGGCTGGATGATGACACCCTGAAAAGTTCTCATGGACAAACAAATGAAGGAGATGGCTGTAACCATGAAATGTTGACTGACAATGAAGTAGATTAAAGTGATGAGGTCACCCCTGAACATAAATAGAAGATATCCTCTAGGCATTAAATATACTGCATCATTTCTCATAACTTCATGAAGTTGACGATTTTAAAGAGAATGTGAGAAAAATTGAAAAAGTTATCCACTCAAAAATGGAACAATTAAAAGTGCAAAAAGAAACATATTTAAAAAAATGTAATTCTGCATACGGACATGTACTTTCAGAGGGTTTTTTCTTCATTTTCATTTTGCCCAGGCAGTCAATTAGTTTGATATGCAATGTACTACAATAGAACCTCTATTTTACGAAGTTGAAGGGACCCAAAAATATGAGCTTTGTAAATCAGAGGGTTTGTAAATTGGAGGTTATCTTTCAAGCAATCGAAACCTCAACAATCCTAATCCAGTTTCAGTAGTGCACTTCATAAAGATAAATGGGATTAAAAGGGAGGTAATATTTCAATAAAATGAATTACACATCCAGTTAAATGTTTAATAGAACAAAAGGAAATTAGAAACCTACACTTCTTATACACAGTGGCATATTTTTTATGCTCTCCTTCAAAAAAATTAACAGAAACTTTAAAAACTGGTAAATATTTTTCTACAAATTTATAATGGTGTGAACTTGGCTGCTGCAACTGAATTAATTTCTTGTAGCTTCAAGTTGGTAGATATCGTAATAAGGCGAATAAGTGAATTAATTCTTCCCACGGAGTATTTTAAGCATATGCATTAATTAGCGCAGGGGATATGTTTAGTGCTAGTCGAATTTGTGTTGAAAGAGGCCATTTTAACATGGGAATGCCACGGATGCATTCTAACTAAGAAATTTCAAAACGAAGTTCCAATTGACCCAGTATATTTCAGTACAAAGACTAGGAAATGCCTTTTTTGAAGAAAACGTACCGTTTGAAATACCTTCAATAATATTTCGTAGCTGATGAAAGTCCATTTTAGAACTTAACTCGAGTTAATTTGAAATTCCCACATATGCATTCAACAGCGCTGACATCTAGCGGTGATTTGCGAGAACTATTTACTCGCGGGTACTGATAGCTGTAAGTTGCGATCGCAAGATCTTACCTAACGACGTAAAACTTTAATGAAAAATTAAATATTCAAAGTGCATCAAAATTTGAACATAAGTAACGTATTATTACAAAATTAGTATTCTTAAATGATACCTGTCCCAAGGGGAACATTTTGACACAATTTCGTCGTGCAATTTCACACCACTGCTCAACATCTTCTGTGTTCACACGCCCTTCTCCACAGATTTTAAGTGAAGTGATTCAATGTCTTCTCTTGAATTTTTCTAGCCACCCATTTGAGCATTTAAAGTTGTCTCACTTCAGTTTAAGAGCCAAATCTGAGCATTCACCGTCAGAATTGGTTATAGGCAAGTTATGCACTCACGATCGTCGACACTTAAAAAAAAATAATAATAATACATCTGCAAATCAAACTGTTCAAACTTCGACGATGAAATGTACTTGGTTTTCGACGATGCTGTTGTTATGACTCAAAATGTTTTCGCTTGAATTCATGATTGTTGTTATGTCGATAAAGAAATGCCATACTTCTGTGCAATTTCTGTTTTTGTCTGCGTGCGATCACGTACTTCCTTGATTATCGAACTTATGGTAAGCAAACTCACGGACTTCCTCATTTATTTTTGCTCAGCGATGTTTTATCCATTGTTTTACTAAAAGGCACACGGGATATCACAAACACAGCCCACCTCGCGTTGAGAGTGATTCTGACTGAATGCGCATGACTTCTGCTCGCTTGGAAACCCAAATATTTTCACTCGCTCACAGCTTAGAGTGTAATTTTCTGGCTTCAAAGAATTCTAGAGACAAAGTTGTAGGTGCGAGCCACTCTCGGATGACATAGGAACTGATAACAAGGGAAAGAAGAAACTCAAACCAGCTATTGAGAGCGAAGGTTTACATGACTGAAGTGAAGAGTGAAGTAACTATGGTTTACATGACTTGGATGTAATGAGTGGAACATTCCAGAAATACACTACTGCTAGCTCTTTTGTGCCAATGTAAATTGTGAAACCCAATTCAGTTGTCCGTACTACATGATGCCAAGGGCTGAAAACCCTTCTCATCCAATTCTCTGATAATGCAATCCTGCGAAATGTACAGTGATGGGCTACTACCATTTTTTGCATAGTTTTCTCTCATCACCTCATAATTCAAGTGTCATTGTATCAATTTCTCTTCATTTTTGTGTAAAATTGTTCCCAAAATTCATCAGTAGTTATGATGTCCCATCAAGCCCCTAAGAAAGTGTGAAGTGGTGACCATCAATTAATTAGTGTTTGTTTTATGTTGATTAGAAAACAATTCTTCTAATTCCCTTGGTAGAAAACCATGAATGTATGTACTTAATATTTTTTTATTTAATTTTGCAATTGTCTGCATACTATTTATATGTATGATGTACAATATGTGTATTTGGTCACCAACCTCACATGTGCTGGCCCCTGAATACCTAGGCATCTCCCAACAATGCAAATGAGTATATACAATGTCCCATAATGTTGCATATGTAGAGGACATGAAAGGATGGCTTTCCAATCAATGTTCACAAGCACCATCCCAAATTTGGTATATTGATAAATATGAAATAAGTTACATGAATTCTCACGTACAATTGCAGTTGGCTTTCTTGGGGAAAATGTAAATGTGAAGAACTTAAAAATCAAGGAAAAACTATCACAGTTCATGTGAAGAATTTGTGGGGACTAGAAAATTATGGCATTAAATTGGGAATGGGATAAATAGTGGGGTACAAAGTCAAAGTTGTGCTGTGACCCTTGAGTTAGCAGAAAAGCTTTCATATTGATATTTAAAATGCCATGTATGTACCACATATCATTGCTCTCTGTTTGGATGAAATAATTTGTTGTAACTCTTTAATTTATAGGCTGCTACGTGGAGATGCGCAAGGAGGCTCGGAACACCCAAGATACAACTTTCACTTCAGCTAGAAATTTACTTGCTATTCTTCGTCTTTCCACGGCATTGGTAAGTTTTGATTGAGGTCTTGGCTCAGTCATGATAGCGAGAATATGGTAGTAGCACCTTTTGATATTGGTTCCCTTTATGGCTCAAGCTTATGGCTTTCTAGGTTGATTTTGGCATTGAAATATTTTATTTCCTTCGACAAAGCTGTTGTGGAGAAATTCTATCCTTGATGATAGATGTCATTATATCTATGAGGTTAGATGTGATCCACTGAGACCTCCAGATACCCTCTTGTGTTCGCTTTGTATTTTTGCTTTGCAGAAAGTTCTGATAACTCCTATTTTACTACAGTTATTATTGTAGCCCTCATGTCATCCAGAAATATCTAGGAAATTAATATGGGTGAGATATTTTTGTCTTGATAGCCATTGCAAGCATTGCCATTGTGCTGGTATCATACTCCCTTTTATTGAACTTTGAGCCAGAAGACATACAAGCAAGCTCCACAAACAAGATCCATTGCTCTGTCTATATGTGAAAAAAGAACTGGCTCTGTGACACTGCTCAGTATCATTTCCCTCATTTTATCAGCTGGGTAAAATCTTCTTCACTGTTGGATCGCTGCTGAATTTTGTGGTAGAGGGAGGGAAGTTGTAGGAGAGGAAAGATTGTTTGAAAGGATGACCTATCAGTACATGGATCATGTGTTAACTGTTTCACTCTGTAGTATGGAATTGGCTACCTCAGGGTTCAATCAAGAATGCCCTGCAATTTTAACCCCTCGGCTGTGGCAGCCTTGTTTTTTAACTGTATACTAGCTGTGCCCGGCATGCGTTGCAATGCCTCTTTTTCTTTCTTAGTAGGCACACACATACAAAGCAGACACTTTTACATGTTCAAAGTAAATGAAAGAAATTATTTTTGTGTATTAAAATAGTTGAATATTTTAATCGAGTGCTTTCGGATATTCAATATTTTTGGTCTTACCGCCCTCTGCAAAAACAAATGTTTCGGCTCTCCCACTCGTGAACATGCAACATATAATTGACCGCATGAAAAGTATGGATTTTCCTGATTTAATCCACATACTTGAAGCGATTGACCTTGTGTCTTGTTGATGGTCATTGAAAATGCAAGGCGAACGGGGAACTGTAGTCGTTTGAAATCAATTGGCGTCCCGGTGGGAATGATGGGAAAACATGGAATAAGCACATCTTCTCCTTTTGACTTGCCATTCAGAATTGTCGCTTCGATGACATTTGGCAGCAGTTGTGTGACAGTGAGCCTGGTTCCATTGCACAATCGTAGTGCATAAATATTACGCAAAAGAATTATTGGTGGATCGAGTTAGAGTGACAATTTGTGTGGTGGTACACCAGAAAGATCCTACGAATTTAAAATCTCAATTGGATAATTAAAAATCTCATCCACATTCATGACGCTGTCAATCAATTTGTAGGGGACAGACACCAAAACTTTTTTGTGGATGGCGTAGTTGATTGCATTGACATCAGTGTTTTTTGCTGCCAACATAGCACGTTCGCAAAGCCATTGGTAATGTTTGTAATTGGTACCAATTTGTGGAAAAACTATCTGAATTAATTGTTCAATCGATTGAACAATGACACAAAAGTTCAATGGAATTGAAATATATTTTGTGTCGGCATCAACTGGTACTTTTCCATTACCAATGTCCAATAGCTGTTTTGAAAATATGGGTGACACATTGCGCTGCAGGTTTACGTGAATATTGGTCATTAACGTATCTGCAAATGTCTCCAAAGATGTGACGCTTTGAGGCAAGCGTTGAGTTCATCAGCTGGTGTTGAATTTGGTATTACTGGTCTGTCCCACTTGTGAGCATGTAACATATAATTGACCACATGAAAAGCAAGGATTTTCCTGATTTAATCCACACACTTGAAGCGATTGACCTTGTGCCTTGTTGATGGTCATTGAGAAGGCAAGGCAAACAGGGAACTCGAGTTGTTTGACTACAACTATCAAATTAGCCACTGAATATGGCCTTTAAATGCTGCAAGAGTGAATAGCCATTCACTCTGGCAGCAATGAAATCGCTATTAAATGGTTATTCACGCCTGGTTGCCAAGGATATTTCTATTGTTGAAAAGGAAGAAAAATTGATGAATTTCGAGATAAAAATGCAATACTTGGACAAAAACGAAGCGTATAATAATAATAATACAGCTTTATTGTTCCCTTGGTCGTTGTTGACATATAACATATTCAGAAACATTTATACATAATAACCTTTCACTATAGATTTACAATATTATATGAAAAAAAACTGATCAGTACTATAATAACATTTATTAAGCATTAGTTATTTGAGTTTTAATTTAAAAGAAGACAGAGGACATACATTTAAAGTTTGTAGGTAACTTATTGTACAAAAGTGATGCCTAGTGAATAGGGCCATTCTTACATACAGCACGTGATTGTACTCTAAGGTGAACATTCTCCCTTCCACGAGTCAAGTGGCTATGATCCATCGTGTTAGGAATGAACATAGATCTTTTATACAAATAAACATGAGTGAAAAATATATATGTTGGTAAAGTCATGATATTCAGTTGCCGAAACAAAGGCCTTCCAGGGTTCCTGATGGGTACACTCATCATGGCCTTCATAGACATCTTATGCATAAAAAATGCCTTCCTTGCTGCACTCGAGTTACCCCATAAGACAACTCCATAGGTCAAGTGAGCGTGAACTTTCGCATAGTATACTAGTTTCAAAATTTTCACGGAATTAGTAGGGACAAGTTTCCTGATAGTAAATGTCCCAGTGGCCATTTTCTTAATTATATCATTAATATGAGGATACCTATCACGGTTTTCAGTCAAATATATTCCCAAGAATTTATACAGAGCTAGACTTCTTTATAGGTTTACTTTATAGTTAGACTTCTGTATAGGTATCCACTCTAAGAATTGTGGTCAATATTGGTGGATTAATTTTATTGTGAAACTGTAGAAAATTGGTTTTTTCTCATTCATTTTCAAATTATTCAACCTACACCAATTAAACATTTTGATTAAAGTTTGATGAGCAGAATTACAAGCAATCTGCAAAATGGTCACCTACACTTAGTGTAGGTGTGTCATCAGCATAAAAAATCACTTCACAATTGGGTAAGTGGGTGGGATGTTTATTAATGAGTATGACAAACAGAAGTGGGCCCACTATAAAACTGTGGCACTCCGCAATTGGTTTCAACCAAATTGGACTAAAATGTCTTAGTGCCCGATTTATGTTTAATGTTAATTTGAACCATTTGCTTACGGTTTGATAGGTATGACAACCCAAGACTAGGCAACATTATTAATTCGAAGACTATGCAATTTAGAATAAAGTATATCATGATCAACTGAATCAAAAGCTTTCGACAAATCAAAAAAAAATCCAATTAAGTCTTTCTGATTGGAAAGTACCCAAATAATTTTATTTATAAGCTGAAAGGCTAGAGTTGTGGTCGACTTTCCCATGATGAGTCCATGTTGAGAATGGTGTAGAAGGTCAAAATGACAAATAGTTAATGATTCTGTTATAAAAAAGTTTTTCAAAGATTTTGGAAAAAACAGAGGATAGAGATGGGTCTCTAGTTTTCTGATTCACTGTATGAATATCTTTTATGAGTAGGTACAATCAGAGAAGTTTTTAGCGCAGCAGGAAAATGCCCCTTAGAAATTGACATATTGAAAATATCATAAAGGGGCTGGGAGATTATCTTAGTTGCAAGTTTTATGATTTGCATTGGTACTCCATCACATCCAACTGACCAATTATTGTCAAAAGTCAGAATTGTTTTTTCAACTTAATTTGGGTCTGATGGCATGAGAAATATTGAGTAAGGACAGTTTAACCCATTAAAAATTGATGAAGTTACATTTGTTTTTAATTGACAAAACTGATTGTTGAAACAATTGCTATATCAGCAGGATTAGATACTGGAATATTATTGAAGGTAATAAAGGGAGGATTTTTGTGATTGACGTCATTAATTTTTGTTCATTTATAGCATTCCATGCTGCTTTGCTGACATTACTTGCTGTGGCAATGCGCGTATTAAAATAATTTCTCTTAAATTCATTTATAGCATCTTTGTAGTTTTTAAGAAGTTTTTTATATCCTTCTCGGAGAGATGGATCAAAGTATTTGCATTCTGCGTGGAGATGCCTCTCTTTGGATCCCAAATTACCAAGTTCAGGGGGGTTTGTTATATTTCTGCTACAACCATTGAAAGCAATTACTTTTGATGGAAAAGCCCAGTTAAAGACACTGATGAACTTATTAAGAAAACTATTAAATATAATATCAACATCAGGCACAGCCTCCTGTGCGTTCCAAGTTTCTTCAGCCAGTTATACCAGAAGTTCATCAATGTTAGCTGAGCTATAAAAACATTTGGTGGTGTAAGAAGGTTTGTTAGTTTCTAGATCATTCAATTTCAATTCAACTTCAATAGCAAAATGATCAGAAAGTTGATGAGATATTGTAGCACACGAGATCATGCTAACTGGTAGGCCAGATGCTACCAAGTCAATGAGAGTGGAGGAGTGTGATGACACTGGTAGGATCGCTATGAATTATTATTAAGCCGAAAGAATTAAATAGACTAATAAATTCATCACACTGTTTGGACTTACTATACAAGTCAATATTGAAGTCACCAAATAATAAAAGATCATCGATTTTACTATTCAAGATAACCTGTATAGCATCACTAAGTTCAATTTTGAAAGAATTAAAACAGGCATTGGGCGATCTATAGACAACTAGGACACCTAAGTGAGTTCTTTTTGACCTAAAAATAACAGCAGCACACTCATGGACCTTTTCGATATTATTTTTGAACTTAAAAGGTGTAAAGGGTAACCCAGATTGACAGTATACTGCAACACCCCCACCTCTATTGTCACTTCTACAGAAATGTGCACCAAGTTTCATTCCATTAATTACATAGCACTTAATTTCCTCACCAAGCATTCAGTGCTCGGTTAACAGGAGTACATAACTTTTTTTTTAAAAGTATTTCAAGATCCATCACTTTATTTCTAATTGATTGAATGTTAGAAATATTCTTTGCTTTATATGTTTTTACGATGAATATCATCCGAAAGTAAGCAATTCCACGCCATGAATAAAAATTTAAATTCCCTTCAATTGAAATAAAAAGGAGGTGGGAAAAGAAATAATGTTATCATTACGTGATATTTTTTGAGCTGGAATCTTATATCTTCCTCTCCCCCACGATACTGGCTTCCCTTCAATACAATATGTTGCTCCGCAAAAAGGTCATAGCAAATAATTTTTACATAACCTCGGAAACGGTTACCATCTCTTTTCTACTTTTATCATGTTCGCTATTGAACGAAAAATTGAGTCACAAAAGTCATTATTCGAATGCAGTTCCTGGGAAATTTGAAGTGCATGCATCGCTGTATATTAAAAAGTAATAATCTGTTCATTATTTACTGCCTTGAGAAAGATCCACGACCATTTGAAGTCCATCCTATTCACAGAAGTATCCTTGTATTTTCAAAATCTAAACATATTAGGTCTGTCAGCATGTGTAGTCTATTTTCTGCTGAAATTTCCGAAATTAGATTTGAAAGTCTCCAAAGGGGATTGATTGAAAATCCAACAAATAGGCTGAAAATTTAAAAAAAATTGTTGCTACTGCCGTAAATGTATGAAAGTGGGCAATTTACAGTAATTCCATAAAATATTCGAAAGAAAAGAAAAGTCTTCAACCTGGGATCGAACTCCAGCCACCATATGAGGATAACCGGCTCAGCGCCTCAACCCACTGGTCTACGACCTCTGTTAAGAGAGGCGTGAACTGTAAAGGATTTATACGGAGGAAGATTCTTTAATAGCATTTTACTCTCGAACCCGGGCCTATGTGGAAGAAAGCCGTGACACTTTTCCCGCATTCTCTCTATAGTTTAAGAAAATAATTGCCTCGTTTGGATCCCGAACATAAGTCACGCGAGGTCTCCTTGTTAGATATGAGTGTAATGGCATGGCTGACAATTTAATATGCAGTAGAGTTTGAGAAATATCCATTCAAATTTTTCGTTTTAGTCAATGGGATGCAGAAAATATTTAATTTTCATGTGTAATTGTCACTATCGTACAATTTGTAAGTAATTGCTGTCATTCTCTTTCACAGGCGCGGCTTCGTTTGGCGGATGAAGTTGGCAAGGATGATGTGAATGAGGCTGTGAGATTGATTGAGATGTCCAAAGATTCATTGAATCACACAGAAGAGAAGACTGGACGGTAATTTCTTCTTTGCCTAAAAAGCATTTTGAGCTTTCTAAATTCCCTTTTTACATTTTATTGTATTGTAGTAGTATTTTGTTGTAGTAGAAACAGAGCTCCAAACCTTGTAATTTGCTCGAGGTAAGTTCTTGGTTATTTTTTTTCTGCACTATCATTAAGCATGGTGTAAATATTCCAACAAATTTTGTGCATCTGGCTGTGCATCTCTCAATATTTTTCTGTAAACGAAAATAATTTTTCTCTGCTCATCTGATGTGAATTGAGCTTTCTTAGTTTTGTCATTATTATCTAGTGAATGAGACTGAAATCACTTTGACCCGACAAATAGGTACAGTGTGTCCTCGTTTAACGTTGTCCCGTTTAACGTTGTTTTGCGATAACGTTGTCCAACATTTAAAACCCTTAATCGTTCAACGTCGTCAGTGCTTCACGATAACGTTCAAATTTTGCGCAACAAAAAAAATGAATAATGAATAGGACTTTGGCACATCTGATGTGTAATTTCCATTCGGCAGAAAAGTTTGGCGTTAACTCCCCATAGTGTGTGTAAAAGGTTCACGTGAGCGAATAACTATTGTGTTTTTTGTTTCATAACTGTTATATTTGCTTATTATTTACTACGCTGTTATTGGGGGGCAATGCATTGGGTGATTTAAAACTCAAACCAATGTTAGTGTACCATCTTGAATGGCATGGTATTAATAATACCATATCTGAATGGTAGATCCAGGTGCAGATATCTACGGGGAAAAAATACCTGAAAATCCCATGCCGCCATAAGGTAGAATTGGTGGTAGAAAAAGTTGATTCACTGCTGTTTGAGGTGAATCGAAAATGTGTTTTTCGTGTTGAATTAGTGTGTAAGAGGAAGTTTTCTAAACCCTCCATGATGCTGTAAATCGTCGAGGGTGATACTGTTCCTAAGAATATGTTACGAAATAACAAAAATTTTGTACACAGCACCAAACTTCCCTACTTCACTCACTATTTTAATTGATTTCCTACGTCTTTGCGATCGCAGCGAGCGAAATTTTTGCCCTTCACTGCGTTCGCATGTGCACGCTCCCGCAGTGAAGGACAAAAATTTATATTTTTCAGAGGGATACCGGTGCTAACAGCACTAATTATCAGAAATATAGGAGGGAAACCTGGTGCTTATTGTTTTAAAAATTCCTTTTAAGTTTGTTTCATCGAAGATATGAAGATCTCGTACTAGTGGTGTCATCTGTTCAATTGCCCACGTAATTAAAATACACGGTAAATCGGCGGAGAATGATGCGAAGTAGTCCATAAAAACATAAATTTTTAAGGAAATTGGCAATTTTTGTGCAGTAATCCATTGATAACACCTTTCAACCAGTCCCCCTGTATTTTTAAATATCAACAGCAAGTTCCTATCACCTGTGGTTTATGTGCCGCCAGGATAGAGAATAATTCCAACATTTCTTTTGTGAGTGAAAATATCAAAGTTTCACCATTGAAATGTTTTAGAAAATTAGTTTGAACATTTCATTCAATAATGCCATTTATCCCATCTTTAATCGCTGTGCTGTGCCGAAATCGTTATTGTTATGAAATGAAGAATTGTTAAGTTTGGAACCGATTTTAATTTTTCACATGGTTTCTTATGGAAAATACTGCATCGTTTAACGTTGTTTCGCTTAACATCTACTTTTTCAGGAACGTGTTAACAACGTTAAACGAGGACACACTGTAATTCTGATTGGTCATCATAATATTTCTTAGTTTTGGTGTGGTAACACAAAGAAACGTTTTCTTGTAAAAATTAGTAAGACTTTCTTATTTTGATCTATTCTTGCTTTTAATTCATATTTGAAATAAATTTTTTTCTTGCTATTTGCAGCCAGTTTATTTGTGAGTTAGGTTACATTTTAATTTTAAAATTTAAGGATTAAGGGTAAAGTGAGATTCCTGAGCCTTGTGGTGTTACTGCAGGCTGTTTAGAGATGTTGCCTATCCCACTAATTTGCCTATCTGATGAGGATAAGGAATGTTATAGAATTTAGGAAAGTAGTAACTTTGATGTCAGATTTAATTAATATTAAAACAGCAGTTTGCTTAAAAGTTGTTTTTATTAAGAGCCACGGTTTCAACTGCCCAGCTCCAGGTATTTTTGTGTGTTGTTTTTCCATTTTTCTGGTGTAGGGTAAATCATCTTCTTTTTGTGCATAATATGAATTGGAATGGGATAACATTGCATATTAAATCACTATTTCAATATTGAACTCAAAGTATGTGTAGTTCATAAATTAATTTAAAATATTAGTAATTTTCTGTTCACCGGATACAATTTAACGTTGTTTAGTTGCCATAGGTACATAATTTTATTTCATGTAGGCCATTGCATGAAAACCTATTCTTTGTTTTGACCACCCTTTTACTCAACCCAAATTTTTATTTTCCAGTGCACAAACTGTTGTGGATAGGATATTTGCAGTGATTCGTGAGTTTGCTGGAGAAGAAAAGACCATGAAAATGTCTGACATTCTTGATCGTTGTGCCAGCAAAGGTTTTAAACCAGATCAGGTGGAGGAGTGCATTGATGAATATGAGGAGTTGAATGTATGGCAAGTTAATCAAGCCCGTACTAAAGTTACATTTATTTAAAGCTTTTAATTTGGCTATTTGAGGTAAACTTTGGGCTGCATTGATTAACAGAGAACACAAAACAGTGAACAGCATCATCATCATCATTGTCAGTGTCCGAACATCCTTGTCTTGGAACCTATTGCCATGCGATGTTTCAAGTACATAGTTGCTGGATTAAAGTGAGCTCTTGAAGGGAAATATTCTTAACTTTCAAGTATCATATACATACTTGCTGGATTTTTTCCGTTTGACTCCACTTCTCTCTTTGACATTAGTTCTCCTCCTTAGCATATATGTATTATTTTTAATGATTTCAGTTCATTATTTCTGTACTCCTTTTGTAATAAATTACATTTTAATATATCTTGTTTGTTTCTACTTTTTAATCTTATTGAAAAACTACATTCCCTGCGCTCATTCTGTTATTGGTCTTAGTTTGCAGTTTGTCGTACTTCTTCTCTTAAGTTATGACAGCTTATGTACTTGTGTGTATTAACAACAGAAGAACTGGAGGGGTCATTTGACCCTTATTTGGAATTCAAATGAATATTTTAGTTATTACTTTTAATTTGATTTCTATGAAATTTTGAGTTTTAATTTTTACCTCTATTTTAATCAGATTCTAATATATAATTACAGTGAAACCTCGATTTTACGCAACTTGATTTTATGTTACTCTCGATTTTGCATAGTGATATTATGGTCCGGCAGGGAAGCAAATGTAAACTCTTGCTTCTGTGTAGTTTCTCGATTTTACGTTGTTTTTTGTTTTTACACAGTCATAATGTTGGGTCGTTTTCTTCCCCTTTGTCGGCTCCGGGGGCGAGTGTCGCCATTTTCAGGGTTTTCCCACTTTTGGCAGTTTCGGCCGGCCGGCCTTTCTCCCGTGGTGGCCAGCAAGGAGGATTCACTCACCCTTTGGTGTGAGGAGTCCCTGGCGGTACCGTTAACCGAGGGTCAGTAACCCTGTCTCATCCGGGCCCTTTTGCCTTCGGCGTGGGTGTCGCGTGGGGTTTTTTCAAGCAGTGTATGTCGGAAGCCGGGAGCGTGTGGACGCGGACATGTGTCGTGGGCTTCGTTGGAAGTCGCGCGGGAAATAAACACAGATTCGCTTGAAGGTGTCCTCGTACTTTATTAATAATAATCTGGGGCACTCGGCCCCGCGCGCACATTTTCTGGTCATTCGGGCCAGATCGCGCACACATACTTTGGTCCCTATGGTCATGTTTTTCCTCATTTTTATGTAGTTTTGCAATACGTTTTACTACTTGCAATAAAAGATATTGAATACAATGCCAACCCCAACATGTTAACGGATGCATACATATGTAGATGGTATGGGTGGGGAGGGCCTTCTGTAGCCCTCCTGGCACTCAGGCCTCTTGGTCCATTGTGCCGTCCCACAGTTAACCTGCCTGCCACTTGCAGACGAGACAAGTGCCCCTCGGTAGTGACATGGAGGAAGGGCCACGCCCAACCTTCCCGGTCTGGGTCTACCCTTCAGCCTCCCAGTGTAGGCCTGGAGGAGTGTCACCTCTCCATCCACCCCAGTAGATATATGGAGGAGGGCCACCCCTCCAACCCCAATCTAGGCCCAACGGTTGCAAAAATTTGGTGATCTGACTGGAACCAGTGTTTCAATGTGGCTAGTCCCTTGCCCAACATGCATATCTAACTATATACTCCATTTTCCTGCTGCATATGAAGAAAATGTGGTGCTAAATGCTCTTGTCTTCCGAAATACATAATATTTTTTGAGCTATTATTACAAGTATGTCGTAATCTATGTCAGAATAATGTCTTACATTTGAAGACTTATTAGTTTTGTCTGGTTTTACTGTAGTTAGGGGCATGGTAATACAAAGTCTTTTATGACGACGATATAATGTTCGCTGTATTGCAGAACCAGTCAAAACAATATGCCGTATATGACTGAATATGCCACTCATTTTTGGCAAAATATCAATAGCCAAAAGGGGCAAGGGGAGCTATTTTTGAGCATTCTGCTGCTCATGGTCCAAAATAATGAAGAAAAATAGGAAGTAATGCACTAATATAACTAATATCAGTAAAAAATGGACTATATTAAGAATATTAATGAACAGTTTTTTATTAAATATTTGATTAATCTTTCTTCATGTCGATGATGGTGCTACAGCTGTACGGCAACATGGTAAAGGCATTACGCAACCCTCAAGGCATAGTGTCGTAAATATTTTTCCGCTCGAACTGAGGTACCCACCAAATAAAGACCAGTAACTTTCAAATTAATCGATTGTGGCGATACTTGGTGGAAATTGAAGATAGAATTCATTATGAAAAAAACACAGTACAAAATTTTTTACTTCAAATTGTAATGTAAATGTAATTCATTCTTTAATTCAAATTTATTTTAATGCTGTCGACCTGTTGGTCTTGTAAATGACGCTTTAGATGTCGAAACCGGTCGACAGCATTAAAATAAATAGTGGAATTTTGTACTGTGTTTTTGTCATTATGAATATGAGAAACTTTGCCCATGCATCCAATGATAATTCTAAGATTTTACCAACTATTTTTACATCTTAATTTCCCATCATGAGGATGTTTCTGTAGATGTACAATACACGACCTAGGTCGACTATAACGTCATCATCAGGTGAAGACTACAGAACACTCATGTTTATAAACTATGCACTCATAGGTAGGGGAGGGGGGGTTGGAGGGAAGGAAGGTAGGTGGAGGAGGAGTGGCTCTCTTTTCGATATTATATGCATCATCAATTTGCATTATTTTATGCAAATCATTATTCATTTACGTGACGATTAGTGACTTTTTTAAAATCTTGTTTTGCATATCGATAGGTGCATAGTAATGTACGTCATACTTGAGATTTTGGCACAGTTATTGAAAGCAACGAATATTTATGTACTTCTACATTACATGCCATGAATTACTTGTAAAGGATTAGAAAAGGACATATGTTAAGCAAACTTTTTTCTATGGTTGCAAGTTAATGAATGTGCATATGCTACAAACATATGTGATGTCACATGTTCCATGCGTAAATATCTACATCCATATAGTTCATCTGCTATTATTTGCATTCCTATAAAAAGAATGTTACCATAGGGGGGGGGGGGATTGCTGTGTGACAAATGCTAAGAATGTGCCCTACCATATTTAAATCTCATTGTTTTGCTCTTCAATCAGGATTACATTAGCAAAATCCAACCATTTTTGTAGCCAGGGTATCTGGCCTCAGCCATTCATCATCTGCCTTAGGGTGATTTATTGGACCCATGCTCAAAATATCCTTCATCCTAGTCCCTATGTAATGGTCTCTTATTTGGAGGCAAAAGACTGGGAGAAATAACCATCCTTTTCTCCACATCACATGAGTGAGTTCGCAAAAGCTGTGGGTCTGTGCTTGTCCCTATTAGGTGGGAGGCTAATGTTTTTATGCTTTGAGAATACTCCGCTTAACCACCTGTATGCAATTAGACTTCCATAGGATTCTAAAATCCACAATGAACAGGTCAGTTGAAAATTCATCAAATTTTGGATCATGTTTTGGACGTTGTCCAAATATAATAAGTACTGCCTGATTGTATTTCTTTGTCCAATGATGAATGAAGATAAGTAATCAAACTAGACATTAGAGGAACAAATTTTATTGCTTTTGATTGGATTAAGGTAATGCCAATTACAAATTTTACTTCTCAGCTATTCATCAACTAGATATTTAGGAAAAGAATATAATTTCTATTCTTGGAACTATGGGAAAAGTTCTATGGGAACTTTGCCTAATAGTTGATAATATTTGCTCTAATTCATTATTACCAGCCTGCCGGAAGTCAATTGTTGATAGAAAAACCACGAGGAACTTTAAGAGGCCTTTTGCAGACGTTCGCATCTTCGTATCAGTTCTGCGGTCACATCGATCATTATATTCTAAGCTCACATGTACCCGACTTAAATTGTTATAAGTATATTTATGATTAGTTTGTATTTAATTTTAAATAATGCGGGTCGGCATTCTGAAAATTTGATTGGTCCTTGATATTCGATGCGCAATTGTTTAGAAGTTTTCGTTCGAGTCAGAGCAAATTTGCGTGCCAGTGGGTGACAGAGGTTTAAGTTATGTAAGCTTGTGTCGTAAGTCTCTGGTTTTGTTATATAGATTGAAATGCATTAATACCAAGGTTCTTTTCCTTTGTTCGTTCGCTACTTCCTTGTACTAAAATTATATTTGTCTTAAACTTTCGTGCCGGTTGGTATGAAAACAAGGGAAACTTTTCTGAAACAGACTCTCGCTGCTGTAAATTTTTGCATTCCACTGTTGCTAGCTTGTAATTAGACTTACGAAGCACTTTTCGGTGGCTCATAAATGCTTTCCGTTTAACTTTCATGGTGAAACCAGTAATTTTCTACTACATCATATTATCTGGCTTCCGTCTTCCCTGTCTTCATTTGGTGTGATATATTAGTTAACGGCTAATACCTGTACGTTGTTGTCGGGGTGATAGGTAAGATACGATTCTTAATATATAGTATTGTTATGTGAGTTTAAACTTACCTTAATTATAAACGAAGCATATTACTACCAGCGCGCAATATGTCTCAACCGTAAATCGGGTCTGGTAGTTCTAATGTGGACATACTAATTTTTATGAACTCTGCTCGCATCACTATGTGGTCGGTAAAATCAAATTGAGCATGAATAGCCTCTAATTTGTGTCATCCTTCATGCAAATGGTGCTTGTTGAAGCCCTCTGAGCCTGCATGGCTGCTGTAATATTGCATAGAGTTTGCCAATCTTGCAGCAAGCTTGCTGTAACCATGCCAACGTTGGCAGTCTGTGAATGCTCAGTCAGTGCAATATTGCTCTCATTTAGTGGTGAGTGCATGATCATCTTGCCATTCTTGCTGCAAGATTCCAGCAAAGTTCAATCTTGTCATGACAGGTTGCTGTAAGATACCAGCGAATTGAAGGGGAACCTTGCAGCAATGCTCGGCGAATTCGTCCAAGTGACCAATTTTCCATGTATTTATTACCTGAAATTGATGTTTTTATTGCTGATATTCTGACTAAAGTATTTTCAGATTTTAAATTTGCTATTTGAGGAATTGTGTTTTACATATCATGAGGGTGGCTGATGGATAAGCAGGTTGAGGCAGGGCTGCCCTTGTTGGCTTTGCTTTTTAAATTTATGCTGAGGTAATGGTAAGGGAGGTATGGGAAGAGCTTGATTTGAGAATCAAAGTAGGAGATCAGCTGATTAAGCCTGTTAGATTCACAAATGGGCAAGTGTTGGTTAGTCGATCATCAAAGGGATTGCAAGCTTTATTTGATGGATGAGAAAACAAAAGTAATGAGATTTTCTTGGACAAAGAAAGTGAGGCTGATCATAAATTAGGAGTGTACAAACTGGAGCAAGTAGAGCAATTTTAATACTTGGGTAGTGCATTGGATGAAAATGGGCATAGTAGCAAGGACATTAGGAGGAGAATAGCGATAGTGAAAGAAGCATTCAGCAATAGGAGAGAGCTGTTGATGGGAACCTTGGTTAAGGGTATAAAGAAGAGGCTATTGAAGAGTTTAATAAGGAATGTTGAGCTGTATTTGGCAGATACATGGGCTCAAGAGAAAGGAGGACGATAATTGGCTGCAGGCATTCGAGGATGGAGAAGGTGCGGCGAATGGAAAAGAGGACAAATTAGGAAGTGCTGGATATGGTTGGTGAGGAGAGGAAACTTCTGGATGAGATTGGGGGGGGGGGCAAATTATGTGGCTGGAAAAGATAATGAGAGGCGAAGGGTTGCTTAAGGCCGTGATGGAGGGAAGAATGTTGGACAAGCAGGGAAGGCAAAGAAAGAGAATAGGTTTTATGGACAGGATGGAGAAGGGTAGGGCATACGCTGATGTAAAGAAAGCAATATTATTGGTAAATAGGGCCCTGCACATGTAAAAATCTAGAGGATTTTACTGACTTACATTTAACAGTAGGGTACTTTGATGAATGAGTGCTTTTTCATGTTGCGCTTAGGAAATCAAAGCCTCTAATGCATTTGAGTGATTAATTGATCAAGCATTTGGGAATGGGGGGTGGGTGGGTTTTTGCATAGTAGTGAAGTGATGTTACATTCAATGTTCCAATCCTGAATTGACCATCAAGCTTGGTTGATGTCCCCAGTCTGGTTATCTGATTGGGGAACTATTTTTTCAATGGAATATTTTACTCTAGGAAGTTCCATTAGCTGTTTGGTTGATATCAAATTTACAAGAAATAGTTTTTGTTATTGTTAGCTCCTAGGGATTGTAATGTGGTGCTTTCCCCTTGCCTTCCACATGTCTAAGCAACAAGTTTGTTACAGGCATCTCAAAGTTACAGGCAAGGTAACATTTACTTTCACTTTGTTTAGGTAAAAGTTACCACACCTGTAGTGAAGTGATTATACACCTCTTCTGACCACTGTGGTGTCCACATTCACTCATGTGAGGAAGGGTTGCTACCCTTTTTTCTACTTATTCCCCATGACTCCTTGTGTGATGAGTATAGATGATTGTGTATTTCGCAACTCATCTGGAGGCTGACCTACCCATATGTCACCCGGTGAATACCCTTAAGCGTAGCCCCGAGTGTGCCTTCATCCTGATGTGAATGTCGTGTACAAAGTAGAATTTGGTATTATACAGTCGCGTTGCAATGGTGAAACATAGACTCTTTTGTGATATTGAATTAAACCCTCATGTATGTCTTTATATTATTTTATCTATTCATTGTGCATATTTCCCTAATGTTGAAGATTTTGTGCATATGTTAACTGGAATATTTTTAATACCATTGTGGCTATTTGAAATTATTCCAATAGCATTGTTTTTATCATGGTTTATTCGACGAATTATGTACCTACTAAAAAGTTACCATCCTTGAAGTAGGAATATGAGTATAGAAAAAATGTTGACTTAATGAAATAATCACTTGTTTTGACCACATGGTTCAGAAACTTAGTTATTCTGTACCTTAGCGAAAAAAGATTTTGTAGATATTCCTGAAATATGAAAGTGACCGAAAACAATTTTATTTGCGATACTAAATTTGCAGCCTATATAATTTGAGAAAGTATCAAGCTCTGTGCGGAAGTAATCATTGCATAGTACAATTAATGGCCCTCAAAAAGGGAGCTATGTGAAATAAAATGCGTGAAGCATCATTAGGAAAAATTCTCCTGTTCCACCTAAGTCCAACCATGCACCAGTGGTGCAGTGGCCGATACGATTGGAAGTTGTCCCCACGGTCACACAGACTTTGAAATATGATCGAGTACATAATGTCGATGGACATCATAAATGAAGCATTTCTGCATAATCTTCAAATATCTACCATTCATAATCTTCAAATGTCTACCATTCATAATCTTCAAATTTTTACCTTGAAAATGATATGAAATCCTGTTAAGAAACATCAACTTTAACGATTTTTATGTAAAAATAGTTCATTAGTTTATGTAGTTGTTAGAAAACCACAACCTTAATGATTTTTACATAATGGGCATAAAGACAAAGGGGATGCTTTTGTTGAAGCTTGAGAGGTGAGCCTTGTTTGAGAAATTTCTCAAAGTTCGAGGCTGAAGGTGAGCAACTACTTCAGGTAAACTATATAGTCTTTGGTAGTTACTTAAATCGGAGAAGGGATAATATGTACTTGTTTTAATATGCTTCATCAAAGTCTGAGACTAGGGGTGCCATAGTGGATATTGGCAAATAGTATGTATATGTGTGGTTGAACTAACAAGGAATGACCCAATAATCAGCAAGCAGAGAGAAACTGCAGGCAAAAATACCAGCATTGTATAGATTTAGCATGGTAAAGTTTGAACACAATCTGAAGGACTGTAGTTGTTATTTCTGTCTCTTCATCAGCTGTCATCCAACCCAAGATAGGTTTGCTGCTGCTCCCCTTTCTATTCTCCTTTCAGCCAACCACGTAATTCCTTTATAAACCCTCCTGCTATGATTGATCCATATTTTTCCATCTTTGATATTTCACAATTAGTAATTCTTTTCATTCAAGTCTCTTTCCATTGTTATTTTCATGAGTTTCTTTCCCTTTATTTCTAGACAAAATAGAATTTTATTGCTATGTTTTAGAATGTGCCCAATAAATTCTCTTCTACTTCACAGCGTTTTCATTTATCTTCTTAGCTCTTTGTGGAACTTCTTCATTGGTGATCCTCTCCATCCGTTTGATCTTCATCTTTTAATGACACTTTTCTTTTTTTATCCATTTTGGGGAATATTATTCATGGAAACTTGAATTGAGAAAGTAAACCTTGTGGATTACAGGCTAATAAATCAAGATAATAAGTATTTTGATCATCAGTTTCTTTTGATTCTCTGTCAAATGAAAACCTAATGTCTTGGCGGAGACACTTCTTCTAGGTTGAATTTGTTGTCTTGTGAGAATGATTATAATGAACTTTTGACATTATATTAAAATAACGAGAATGCAACTCTTAAAATACCAAAAACTCCAGTTTTAGCCAGCTCTTCATATTTGCCCACTTCCGGTATCCATCCTAAATATAGGCTCATCAAATGGCTTCAAAATATATAGTGGTACATTTTCTGTAGCAATTGCTCTGAAGAAAATTCCATGTCACCAAAATGTATTACTCATAATAAAAACTTTGATTTTATTCCTGGTCAGCAGTAGAAATACCATGATGAAGAGTGTAAAATGAGAAGCTCTTTCTTTTACAATTTTGTACAGGAATGCTTTCACCTAGAAAGTCTTGGTAGCTTTTTATCAGATTATGTCATGTACTAGTGGGATGAAATTTTTGACCAAGCATGTTTACCTGATGCTGGAATTGTCACCACATCTTGCAAATAATTGAATTGTTAGCACGAAAACACAAAAATATCCAATGCAAAAAATTAAGTATGATGAGATTCCATTCCTTTAATTCTGATTTTCCCAAATCCTATTAACAGTCAATATTTTTATAAGATGTCATTGTTGACCCATATCTAAGAGTGACTTTTTCTTATGTCCAGAAAATATCTCACTTCTCAGTTGCCTCGTTTTCAGAGCTCTCTATTCACTGATGATATAATGGGAGACACAAGGAGGGACTTGTTAAAAAAAACTTCTTCCCTTTTACTAGATTGTGGTACAAGACTCAACAAATTTTCTTGTTATTTAGACAAATTCATGTATTTTCCTTTTAACACTTCAGCCTCTAGTTTGCTTTGGATATGGAACATATTCCAAACTTCCACTACTTAATTAGGCATTGTCTCAATGCACTGGCTGATCCATAATTGATCGTCTCCCCTTCATTTGGATTCCCCTCCCTATTTACAATATAGCTTATAAGCCAGAGGGGAACGCTTTTGCTGGAATAGTGCTACATGTTTAGGGCTGTCTTTTGGGATCGAGAGGCCCCTGGGCCCGAGATAGTGTGTGGCCTTTTAGCTGTGATAGCTTTTAAGGGCAGCATAAACATTTTTAATTTCAAATAATTACACAATATATGCGATTTAATTATTTTTAAAAAATGCCAAGTCAAATTATAATTAATTAATATTTTTTTCATCATTTATACTCACAAAACCTATATATTTTCAAATGTCATTGAATTTGACTGTAAATGAATAATTTATTTTTAATGATAAACGTATTAATTAATAAAAGGCCACGCAATCAGGATTAATTATTATATAACATAATAACAAAATAAATTTGGTGAAAATCGAGCTGACTATCTGGTATAGGATAATGTTTAACAACTTTATTTTCTGACCCTAAGCTTGTTAGTAATGTTTTCCATCTATGAGTTGACGTGGATAAAAATTTGTAAATTTTCTGGACTAAATAAAAATATGAGGTAGCTTGTGAAAGGCTCTCAGCATTTTTCGCACCTTCTATGTTCAAAGTATAAAAGAAGAAAAAATATTTAGAGCTTAAGTGTTTTTCGAGTCTGAAAATCAAGTTGGGTACTTTTTGACTAGGGTTGATACCTCGTGGCCCCGTAATACCCCGAGGCCCCTGGGCCCGGTGAGCCCAGTCCTAAAGACGGCACTGTATATGTCCCAACTTATCGTATTGTTTTTAAAGAATTCATAAAGCCTTTTTTATTGCCAGTGAACGCGTACACTTAGCATTGCAGTTTGTTAGAAATTACATAATTAATTCCACTTAGGAATTTTACAGTTGTGCCATTAAAAACTGGGTGGTCATATAATTCATGTTACTTTCAATTCTTTCTCCTTTTAGCATGGTCCCTATGTTCCTAAGATTCATAAGGTGATTATATACTATCATAAGTGTCCTTGGGGCCAAATGACCAGAAATTACCCAAAAGTGATCCCTCTGTGAGATTTAAACCCATAATTATTAAGTTGCCAGGTCAGGGAATTACTGATACCTATGGCTATCATAGGAGGACTTATTGAGGATTATATTTTGTGAGCTTAAACTTATACAATTATTTTGTACCGTTTAATATATTCTCCAAAATTCTGTATGCCTACTTAACGAAGCAGTGACTGAGGTTATTTTAGGTCAAGGGTCACAGAAATGGACACAGTTAGAAGGGTTGTTACCTTCTGCCTATGGAGCAGTTTGAGTCGCTGCCGAAATAGATTCTTCCTAAATTAAGCTCATATTAACCCTCCATTGGAGAACCACATCTGGCTATGTATTGCAGTTTAATTAATTGATTTAGAGTGCATCGCCAGATATATCGGTCGTCTGACTGATATATTAGACCTATATGTTGGTATAGTTTGGATAAGCGTGAATTATTCTTGGAGAGTATTTTTTCTTAATGAAAGGAAAACTGGAAAGCCCTCGGGCTGAAACATCGTGAGGGGATTTCTTCCTACTTCTCACGAGTTGTCACACTACCAGTGCCTTTTCCTCTTGTCCACACCAATCACTGCCTGTGGGAATGTATCACCTGATATATCACCCAGTATATGGTACCGGATATCCTCTATTTATAAACTTGATTGTCACAGATTTCACACCTGAAGAAGCCCTGACACAGGAAAACATAGAGATTATCCTGGAAATCCAACAGCTTCATTTGAAGCACTACGGAAACCTGAGAAACAAATAGGGTATAGCTTTTGGAGGGATTGAATGTTGAACAAATGCCTTTTTCATTATATATTCAGGATCTCATGATAGTTATGGGATGTGGTAAAAAATATTCACATAGTTCATATTTTTATTCCTAAGTTTTACCGTGTTACTTGAGTGAACCATCAGCCTTACTTTACCAGGGCTTTACTTCCCGGACAAAAAAAATATTCTCAGAAGCCTCTCAGGGATTATGCTGAAAGTGGGTCGAGTGTCTGTGAGCATAGTTGATCGTTGTTATCATTATTTCATTATCTCTCATCTGACTCCACAGTATTCAGAACATAGCTCTAAGGAGCATTTGTTTTTTACTCCTAATTATTGTGTAAATTAATCAACCTTGCTTAGCTTAAAAGCAGTAGTCAACTCAAAATGTTAATTTTAAATTTGATTGTCAAATCATGGATTTATAAGATGTTTATAAACAAAATCTTTTAATAATTCATGAAAGGTTCATAGTCAACATGTAATTACATGGTTGTGAAAACTTTTGTCAAAAAATGGTATGCTTGATAGTCATCCATTTACTGACATCTTAACATCCATTTCATCTTGATATAAGTTTTATTTTGCATCTGTTTCTTAAACAGGGCTGAATTAATGATTATTTCAAGGTATCAAAAGTGCCTGACATGAGTTTTTGACACATTTCATTCAGTCAGTGGTGGGATTTATTGCAGCTGGTGGTGAGTGAGAAATAATACAACAGGACCAAGGAATGAAAGTGTTTTCAAGAAGTCATGTATGATCATTTGTTCTTGATGCTCACATCATTAGCTTGCCATTTGTTTTTTTACATATTTGTTGAGGAACGCTCGTTGTTGGAATATATCAGGGGTGCCCCTTTCTATTGATATCCATGGCTTGCAGAGACTGCTATAGGTGTTTGTGGAAGGAAGGGTCATTCTGTGAGTGGCCCTTATAAGGATGATCTCTTTCCACCCCAGGGGAAGAAGTCTGCACCTGCAGCACGTCGATTTTGTCTTGGGGGCTGGAAGTTGGCTGCCCGCCACAGGGCATTCCATCTCTTATGCTGCCATGGCATTCCTTCGGTAATCGTTGGATCTTCCCTGTTAGAGGCAAATTGAAATCATGGTGTAGTCCTGATTGGGCCTATCTTCTTGTAGCTAGATTCTGTGCAATAGCAATTATGATCTTTTGAGTAGCATATTTTATTATTGTTTTCAACAGCGTTTAACTTTAGCTTTTTTTCTTGTTCTGCAATCATCACCCATTATTGTATTTATAATCCAAATTCTTAGACTTTGTCATTACTCCATTAACTACAGCTTATTTAAGACTTTTATATTGTATCACAACATTGCAATGTTGTCGGTTGCAATTCCAAATGATTATAAAGAAGATTGATTTGCTCAAAAACCCAGATCATCTGATCATAGTGCAAGCTTCTAACTTATGAATTGTTGAATAATTTCATTTGAACATTTGCCTTTATCTAGGATTTTTCACCCTATGACCAACTGAGCATAATCGTAGGTTTTTCAATAGACTTTCAATCTCTCATCAGGTATTATTAGTAACTTTCCTTTTCATTGTTGAACTATCAGTTTTCAGTTGTGAGAAAACTTTAATGAAACACATGCCTATGTGCATTGCAAGGCACTGTTATAAAATATATCATGCTATAGAAGTCAATCATTAAGAAAATCCTGAAATCTTTTGTTTGTTTTTTACAATACTCAGTTAATTTATGGGTTTCAGTTACTACGAAATCTAAAAAAGATTGGATGAGATATTGTATTGGCTTATCAGTAATTGGGACTTGAATATTTATCATTTTTCAGAAATTTTATTTTTTGCTTTATAAAAATGCTTTTTCAATTAGGAAGCATAACATGGTGATAAAGTCTAGTGCGCTATATATGCACATGCAGAGTGATTATTCATGGATCATCCTTAAGCCATTTTATGTATCTAAGTACCTTATTAGAAGAAACCCTGTTTAACACTTTTAGTCCCAGCCCCTTTTCATGTAGGCTTGCTTCAACTCAGCAGTTTTTGTTGTAATTTTGTTCTGCTAAATGGAAAATTCTGAGTAGGGGATCAAAAACCATGCATGTGTTTGCTTGAGAATGAAAAATGAAAATCTGAGAATTTCTCAGGAATGGACCATTTAATGAAAAATGGCAAAACAACATTTTCTAGGGTTTGGGACTGGAAATGTTAACAGCATAATTTGAGTAGAAAAGTGGCTCTGGCCAATGAACTCTATAGTTTGTCTTCTCTTGGTAGATGTTGTATATATCCTTATCATTGAAAGGCACAATGTACTTTACCACTGATATTTTATGATGCATTTCACTGTGATATGGCATCATCATGTGCAAAGACAGTGAAGCATAAGGTTACATGTGTCTTCCCGAAATGTTCCATGGGAGACAGAGGGGTATAGTTAAAATATTAATGGTTATTCTATATAAAATGGACCAATGTGTGGGAAAGAAGGTTATTATGTGGAGGGGGAGTGGTGGAGGGAGGAGAGTGAGGAGAAGAGTGACCATGTGCCTTAGTATGAGTGGTAAAGAAGCATTAGGAGCTATCTATGTAAGTATGGACCATAGCACTACGTCACAGCTCTGCCTTTCAGTGATAAGAATAACTCTGACCAAGGAAGTAAGGACAAAGTGACAATGAGAGGTACTCTTAAGTATAGGAGTACATATGGAATATCACATTATATGGTCCCAAAACTTGTTTTTTTTTGTGGAGAATGAGTACATATGGGATATTTAAATGAGGGTTTGCAAGAAGTTATTTGGTAGATAGAAAAATGAACAAATTAGATATGTACTGTGGGAGAGGAGTTGATGGTTTAGGGTAAAATTGAAGGTGACAGGAGTACTTGATAGGGTGGCTTAGTTGGCTCTTGAAGGCTGTGACAGAGGGAGAATTTTGGGGAAAAGGTTGGAAAAGTGTGGATATTTTGGATGGTGTGAGGGAAGGGAGAAGAAATGCATAAAAGGAAATGATTAAGAGAAAGAGATTATTTAGAAAAATATCATGCCAGCTTCATTTTGTGGAGTTGGAAGTACTTTTAACTAACATTGAACTCAGGGTTGGTAACAATGCACAATTTGAACTGTACTTTTCTCTCAAGAAATCACTGGAGTGATATGTTGAAAGAATTACTGTTATCAAAATATTTTTGTCTCATGTGTCGCTGCATTTGAGTGTATTTGCACAGTATGCCAACTACATATAAGTTGAAGGTTTCTACTGAATTTCATTTAAACTACATGGGTTTGACCTGGAGTATGTTTTAACCAGGGGCGTTGGAGCAAATAAAAACAAAATATTGCTGCTATTACTGATAGTGAAATCCCCACGTATAATCTGTAAGGTTGATTGGAGAATTACGTAATATTCACAGGGAGTGCATTAGCGATAAATTCCTTATTATTTAAGTAAATAATTTGAAAATGTGCTGTGGGTGCCAATGTAGTAATATTTTATTTCATCTAAAGGACAATCTCTAAAGTGGTTTCTTACACAGTGGCTATTAGGTGATTCCTAGTGGAAGTTGGACTCCTGCGCCCTCTGCCAAAGGATCGGCCCCACGCCTCCCCATTTTCACCCTCTCCCCCTTCCCTGACCCCAACATACTCCTCCGGTTGCCCTGTGTAAATCCAATCCACTGACCCTGTGGAGAAAGAGGGGAAATAAACCTAAGGTTGAGTAACTGCCTGTAAAATCTCCTCGCCAAACAACCCAGGCCATTAATACTAACGCAGACAAAGTGGGAAACATCTGCTTTCCAGAGCCTCAGCCTGGGGAGTGTTGTTTTTTACATTTGGTTCAGAATATCTTGAACTTAATGTTTCCTTTTATCATTGGGCCCTTGATGACATGATCTGCTGGAAGCCAAATTGTTCAAAACACAACATTCCCTATTCATCAGCTCTTGAAAGCAGTTATTTCCTGGAGCAAAAGCTTCCTCTTAGATCTCATCCATGTACAAAATATGATGACATATGAAAAAGAAGTGGGTTTCGTGTAATTTGAAGCACAATGTTATCGTAATTTGGTTGTGTAGATGCAGGGGTCAACCCATTTGGTTTATTGACTTATTTGACCTTTTTGATTTAATGCTCTCTTCAGTTTCATTCCTATTCATTATTTCTACCAAGATGTTCTACTTGATTTTTTTGATGGAAATAGATTTAAAGTATGCATAGTTCATTAAACCATGTCAATTCTGGGTGGAGTTAGCTACTTTGTGAAACTTATTGAAGGAGGCATATGATCACTGAAATAATAACTAAATAGCATTACATTATATTTACTTCACATTATCAATAATTTTGTGATATCATATCAACTGTGGGTTTATTTATTGAAAATTATTTCAAAGTTAATGTTGCACAAAAAATAAAAGATTCCTGGAAAAGGTATGAGTAGAGCATGGGTGCCAAGAATATGTCCGTGGAAAAATACCCTTTTTTTACAGAATTTATGTGGTGAGATCAGAGTCTTTAGCAAAGAGGTTAAAAATAGACTTTGGTATGGAGCTTAGCACAGCTGTGCCACAGAGATCAAGTTTCTCAACCATACTAGTGTGGTCGAGAAACTTGATCTCTGTGGAAGAAAAGAGAATGGAACATTTAGTGGAGGCTTTCAATCTGTAGGTAGAGGATGAATGGGAAAATCGGTGGGATGGAAAGAAAGGCTGAGGAATAAGTGTTAGGGAAGGGGCTGGAAGTGGTTGAGTGGAAGCTAAAGAAGAAGGAAAGTGGACTTAGGGAAATGTTATTGTAAGAGGGTTGTTGAATTGTTCAGTTAATTGGAGAATGATGTGTAAGTGGGGAAAAGTAAGCCAAATTATCGTATAGATTGCATTAATATTGTGATGTACCTATTTTTTATGTGCAAAGATGTCAAAACAATTCAAATGCTTTCTTATTTTTATTAAATCTCAAAATAGAGGTGCTTGAGTGGAATTAGAGAAGATATGAAGATATAGGTTAATTATTTCTATAGATCGTTCCACATTAGTTGACAGGAAGGGCTAAAGCTCTCCTATCCAGAGCTTTAGAAAGGGCTTTAAGGAGAATGCTGTTGCCAATTTTACGCTATGGGTGCTCACCTCCTGGCCAAGTGGGCAGCCATTTCTAATGCAGCGCCAAATTTAATTTAGTCTCTAAAGAGGATAATATTAGCATATTTTAAGACTTCTAGATGTGCGCTATTGTTATATTTAGGTTTCTAAATTCAGCAGAATTAAAGAAATAAATTTTTGTGAACTTGGCTTTAAGATTAAGGGAAATATAATTTTTGCACATTTATGTAAATTGCTTCAAAGACTGATATAGGAGAAATACTACTCACACGATATTTGTGACGGTGAGCTCAGTTTTACAATATTACCTACTTTGGATTGATCTGTTACAATATCCTGTCAGTTAGTGGCTACAATCTATTCTATAGTTCATTCCAACTATCACTTTTCTAAGAACATTTATCGAAATTAGTGCAATACTAATCTCATAATTAGACGTAGGTAAAAGAAAACATGACCGTCCAATGACCACGCCGTGTCGCCATATTCATCCTCGTATTAGCAGATTGCTTTTCATGAATTTCAGCGTGATTAGTGTCGAAGGGAATTAGAAGAGTTGCCTAATTATTTTTCCTTCAATATTTGGCCGAACTAGGGTGCGTCTTAGGGGCCATTCAAGTATTACGTAAGACCTTTTGGGGAGAGAAGGGGGCTGGGCTTTTCTTACGTAGGGGAGGTTAGGGGGTCCTAGACAGTCTTACGTAAGACATGTCACTTCTGAATTCGTATTTTTATCACATTTTAAAATTATTTCCGGAGGAAAAATCTTACTTTTTGGGATCACTGACGCGGCGGTACGTATGAATGTATATTAAACTAAAGAAAAATGTACAACTAATTCGTTGCGTTCATTAGTTTGGAGATGTCATATTTTCAAAGATCACATGTTTTGCGAGTTGTGCGTACAGCGAATCGCGAAATATCGAAAACCGTTATCGATATCCGTGATGAGGTCAGTTTTTGCGCATTTTGACATAGAATCCCCCTAAGTTCACTATGTACATGATTTCAAAAGTGTCTGATAACTTACGTAAGATTGGGAGGGGTGGGTTCGTGAAATCTTACGTTATCTCACATGTTAAAAAGTGGTAAAAATCGCCTTACGTAATACTTGAATAGCTCCTTATATTCCTGTGCGTAAATTGATCCGGAAATGACGGTAAGTACGGCTAGTACACCATATAGTAGATTGGGACACGGCCAGCAAGTTAAATCGTAGAGTTTCCTGCCCATTGGCGTCTGAAACAAGTACAGATATTTGAATCGGATAATGGGAGCTTTCTATTCAAGGTATTGACGAAAGAGACACAAGTATCAAGTTCAAGTCAAGGTATTGACACATCAGTGCCCTTCTGCACCCACGAATGACGATGATTGGAACGATGTGCGCCGGAAAACGTTCGATAACCTTCCCGTATCGGAAGGTTATCGAACGTTTCTGTAGGTTCATAATAGTTAAGGCTAAATGTCGTGTTTGTAGTTATTGAATTCTTTCAAAATACCTAGGTTTTTTCCGCAAAGTTAAAAAAAAATTATTTTGTTGAATTGGTTGTTGACCACTTGATTAATGTATGCGTTAAATTATAGAGTATTGGTCATGTGTTTTTTAAAAATCTCAACTTCCTTTTATTGAACCAACGTTTCGCCTTGTAATTAAATCGGAACGGAAATCCCTCTAGAAGGGCGATGCTCACAGTTACTTTCCAAATTACGCACTCCATCAATTAAAACTAGTGATTTACAGCACCTGACAAAATTTGAGGAATGGCGATCATGTTTTCGCTCTCATTAGTGCAATTGAAAAATAACGATAATGCGAGGGCACGCATTGTGGAGAACCGGGACTCGAACCCGAATCTCTAGATATCAAGCCGAGTGGTTAAGCCAGTAAAGCTACCAAGGGGTCATCCTCCCCTGTGATTTTTTATGTGCACTTACGGATGACTCCGTGAAGTTAATACCTTGGCTAGTGTCGGTATACGCTAAATCTGTTATTCCGAGAAGAATGTATGTTCAATGAAAAACTTATTTAAAATGTAAATAAGTTTTTTATTACTTACGGTAAAATTTACACTATCCTATGTATCCTCTATTTGTTTTGACGCCTTGATATAAAATCCACACAAAAACAACAATCGGGGATGCGATGAAGTTTTTAAATTGTTTTTCGCGCACCACACCAACTCTCCTCCCGATCTGTTTTGAAGTGCGCGGGGTCTGAAACGAATGGAAAGTAAGCGCGCTGTTGTGTTACGAATTGAGCAGCGTATTGGAGCGAATGGAAAGTTGCCAATTGTAAATTAAACCAGCTCAGCAAATGAGTGATATATGGGGAAAAGCGGCGATTATGGTTGGTGGGGCAGCTAAAGTCGTTCCACCGGCAGACCACCGCGGTCCCCACCTCGGGCTCCCTCCTCGTCCTCCGCTTCCTCGCCGCTGCTCCTCTTGCCGCCCCACGGGAAGAACGCCTTTGGGATCTTGCCTTCTGGGCCCCTTTTCCCGCCCCAAGCGTTGAATCGGCTCCTCTTGCCCCCCCAAGCGTTGAAGCCCACCCTCTTGTTGGCCTCCTCGGGTGACCCCGGGGCCGCCGCCCCGCTCGCCCCCCTCAGTCCGTCCTTCAGGCCGAGGACCCAACCGAGCGCGCCCCCTCGGTATCCTCCGCCGTCTGCCCCCCTCTTGCCGCCCCAAGCGTTGAAGCCCACCCGCTTCCCGCCCCACGCGTTGAAGCCCACTCGCTTAGCCGCCTCCAAGTGGTCGCCGCCGCCCCCCTTGGCCTCCGAGTCCTCGGCGCCTTCGTCCTCGAGCGTCAGTCGGAGGGCGGAGGGGTCTTCGGCCCCCGTGGCTGCGGCGACGCCCGAGCAAGGAGACTCGACCGAGGACGTCTGCGTCGATGTGGCTGCGGTGACGGTCGCGAGGGCGGCCACGTGGGCCAGCAGCAGGCACAGGCCCTGCCTCGGCTTCATGTCGCTCGTCTGACAGTTAAGTGTCCCGTGCGATGCTACTGGGTGCCTGCAAGAGGAGAGAATGATATCGTTTATTAGAAAGCGTTAGCAGCGCGTTTCTTGTCAATCTCTACGATGTAAACATTGGTCGCGTTCCTATTTAGGTATACCCCCTTAGGGTATACCATGTTCTACATTCAGTAGGAGCCTGGGACATACTTGTGAAGCGGAAGGGACAACTAGTGCTTTTACGTTAATGTGGTCGAAAAAATGTCACCTTGGCACAACTCGTGAAAACGTTGAGAACTGGAATTTTACTCGCCAAAGGAAAGTTTATTAGGGTTCGGAGGAATATTTTAACGGTTTTATACAAAATAATGGCAGAATAAGTGCCATATGCATTCAAATTTTCCCTTACGATATCTCACGAAGATCAAAGTCCTTGCCATAGAGGACGCCATGATGAATTAGTAGGTACTACTGCTGCGGCCGGCTAGTAAGCCTTTTCTAGTACCTACCTACTAGTCCGTGCCAGCTCTTTCGCGGTCGTGAATTTGGTCCAAAGACTTAGATTGTAACGTCACTTCCTGGACTTGGAGAAAATTAATTACGGCTAGTACAACTTGACGTGGAATGGAACACGACCAAAGCTGGACCAAAATACCCTTATATTGTTGGCAACCCAACGGAGAAGCCCATATAAACAATTGGATCAAGAACTATAAATTTAATGTGAGAAACAAATTGAGCATTTTGAGGTTGGCAATATTCGGAAAAATTAGTTAAGTCGCCGAGTTTCAGCCAAGAAAAGATTTACAGGTCAAATCAGGAAAAGTGTTAGAATCAATTGGACAAAAAGGCGGAGGCGGCGGTGTAACGTTCTCATTTACCAGTCTTAAGATCACGGGATTGAGCCCCTCTTGGTTTTTTTTCACTGTTCAGGACGTTGTTTTGTGTTGGTAAAAACTATATATATATTTGATTGATGGTGATTGGCGAAAACTGTGATCAAAGAAGAAATTATTGAATGGCATTTTACAGCTATTCAAGCACGGTATGGTTTTAACTGAATGTGGAAACGCAGGGAATCGTACAAGTTAAATTGTAGTTCGCTCATTTTCGTAATTTTAGGAACTCCTTTAGAAAATTGCTAAGAATGCCTGAAGGATGTGACACTTTTTACTGGGGTGTTACAACGGAATATATTTTTTGCGAGGAGAAGGTACGACTTTTCCTGTCGGTTAATAAGTGATATTTAATGCCGAAATATATATTCTGAGTTATTTTATTACAATTTCTTCCCATAGTTGACAAACTCCATGGCTTGGGTTGAAGTCAGCTTAGGTCAGGGTCGATAATATTATGATGGCTATAAATTCTAGAAACTATGTACATCAAAGTTTTATATTGATAGTGCATTATCATGTACAATTGGTAGTGTATTTAGAACGCAGATATTATTTTTTAAGAACTCCTCCTGATGCCCCTGACAACAGCTGGAAAATTTGCGTGGTGAGGACGGCGTCAATAATATTGCGACGGTTTTTATTCGGGACCTAATTTATAGTTTATGATAGATAATGCATTATCATTTATAGAATTGGTGGCGTTATTTAAAACGTTGGTATTATTTAAAAATTACCTACTCCTAGGATGCCAATGACAACAGCTGGAGTATTGGCGTGGTGCGAACCGGACTACCTCGGAGCTAGAGTTGGTCTAGGGAATTGGGAATGAGGGGAGGTATTGTAAATGCCGGCGAGGCTTATATTTCGAGGATTTTCTGGAGGTAAGCGGATGATGGATGCGAGATTGAGTGGGGGGCGTCGTCGTCTTCGGATTCAGACGACACGTTTGAAGGCGTTGGGACGCTCCCTCTGCTTTTGAGGGACGCGTGTGTGGAATTGTCGTCGACAATGCATGGGCGCTCGAGAATACCAATTGAGCGAGCCGACCTCACCCGGGCAAACATTATCATTGTTATTTCCGTGTGTGCGCTTGGATATGGCGGTCGAGTCCGTTGAGACGTGCGTCTTTGTGCGGAAGCCGCGGGGGGCCATGGTCCTGTTATGATTCCTCATTGAATAGGGTGGTACAATACAATACAAAGGGTGGGAATGGATTGCTTGAGCGGGGTGCCAGTCAAGCATGGAAATCGTGGCTTGGCGTAAATGGACCAGGATAAGGCAAAATAAAATGCGATTCAGGAGTCAACTTGGAAATTTGTGAAATGATCGGGTTTTGGGTCATTAGATTGAATTCGTGGCCGTTGGAGTGGCCGTATTAAGGTTAACATTGTACGACAGTGAATATAACTATTTTAAATGATCGAAAGCAACCAGGTCTTATTGATTCTGCTGTTATGATCAGAAAAATTTATGATAGGGTTTTTTAGAAAATAGATGCTGCCGGCATTTCGCAAAATTTATTTTGCTTCGTCAAGAAATTCACGCATTTTTTTACGACTTAAAAATTCACAGCATACATAATTAAAAAAAGATTGATACCACGGATAACAAGGCATAACTGTTAAATTTATTTACCTTTTATCTTTTCTGACTTATGTGTATTGTGAGTTGTCAACTCATTCTAAAAAATATGTAAATTTATAGAGCTTGAGTGAGAAATATACATTTTCCGAAACGTTGGCTATGAAGTAAATTATATTCATTGTATTAAAAATATTTAGACTTATCCACTCCTGACAAAGATAAATGTTATCAAACAAGATGTGGAGAAAAACAAAAACTTAACTTCTGAATGACCAATTAAGGAGGATCTAACGTGACTGTGTTTGTCAAACCAAAACCTAATTCCACTTTTTCTTTTTTATTGCTTAAAAATACTCCTGATCCTGATACATGCCTTAGCTATTGTGAAGCAAAAATAAGTTACAAATGCAGTTTATTCGACGTATGCTTTTCTTAGTGAATACTATGTTCTGGGAAATAATAGTTGTGGAGAGGTTCCCATTGCCCTTCCAAACAGCATTTTTAACAGGAGACCATCACGTGAACTACCTTCCGTCGGGAACGTGGTATTTGATTCAAAAGGCTTAGTAAAAGTAGGAGGACGAAGAGGTTGAACTTGGAAGCATTGGAAGGGATAGAAAGGAGGGAATCCCAGGAGCTAATGGAAAGGAACATATGTGAAGGAAATGAAATAGGAACAATCGAGGAAAGCTGGGGGAGTATTAAAAAACAATAGGGTTATTGGAAACGAGAGATCTAAAGAAGCAGTGGGTCACAGAAGAATTTATCAGGAAAATAGAGAAGGATGAGGAAAAAAGTCAACATCGACCTACGCAAGAGGAAGCACAAGGAATTAAATAGTGAACTCCGACGAGTAACAAGCGAGCGAAGGAAAACTGATATGAAGGACAATGTGAGGAAATGTAAAAACTGACGAAATACGTAGAATTGGGTGCGCTATACGCAAAAGTAAAAATGTTATCGGGTCGTAAGAGAAGGCAAACGATACCAAAGGTTGAAGACAAAGCAGGGAGGATATTAATATAGCAGGAAAATATTCAGGATGCGTGGAGAGAATAAGAAGAGCTTTATCACAGCGGTAATAGACATATGAGCTTAGATATAGAGAACGAGGGCAGTGGAGTAGGATAACCTAGGATTGAAGGAACTCGACTGCGAAATAGAGAAGGTATTTGGAGAGATGAAGGCAAGAAAAGATCGAGGAGTAGATAACATCCCTTCGAAGGTACTAAAGAATTTAGGAAATAACGAGAGTCGATCTTTTATCAAACTAATGGCTGGTTTACAATTGGCGACAGCTTCAAAATTAACCGTGAATTGGTTTCACCTCCACCACTTCGGTTAATTCTTAGGACCTACGAGGAAGGAATATAGCCAGAGGATTTTGTGAAAACAGTTTTGATCCCTATCCCAAAAATGAAAAAAGCGTCGGAATACGAGGAACAATTAGTTTAATTTCACACGTGGCACAAGTTTTACTCAGAGTAATTAATAGAAGGTTGGAGATTAAAGCAAATTGCTGTCAAGAGAATGACCAGTTTGGGTTCAGGAAATGTAAGGCAACTCGGGATGCAATTGTGGTAATGGGAACACTTGAAGAAAGGAACCAAGAGTATAATCGTCCTGATTATACTCTTTGCTCTTTCGCATGGGTGTTTTTCTTGTTTCTTAAATTTCGAAAAGCCGTTTAACATAGTTAATTGGGAAAAAATACTATTACAGATACTCATGAAGATAGGAAAACAATTGCGAGATCGGAGTCTCATCCGAAACTAATATATGGTGAGTGTGGCTGAGGGAGAATGTGGGTGGGCATAAGTTGTGTAGTCATTGGTCGCGGGGTAAAGCAAGGGTGCCCGTTGTTGCCTCTGATTTTTTACATTAATGCCGAGGAAGCGGTTGGAGAGGCATGGGAAGAGCTAGAAGTGGGAATAAAAGTAGGAAGCCAGCTGATAGCGAAATGCCTGCAGAAATCAACTGTTCTTACCGGTAGATAATGAGCATGTGTAGAAGAAATAGAGACAATTTTAGTTCGGTTTGCATTCAATTCTGCGTGAAAGCAACGTAATTTATTTCGGAGAGTACTTATATAGAATATGAAGGATTTGGTGCTTTCCCGACGAAACCTGTGACCTTTTCTTTTTCCTGACCCGGTTAGAAACCCGTGAAGAATTCACCCATACTTATAAAGAATAGTTTACCTTTTTTCTTCGTGAAAGGCAATGCTCGTCTGAAGAAGTGAAATGCGAAGAGTAACGATTGAGGTTCTCGTACTGATCAAAATTTAAAGTGGCGCATTTGTCGTAGACAGCACTTCAAGTGATCCACATTTCGGGCAAATATCTCACTTACTACCACGTTTTTATTAGTTCGGTTTCCGTCATGTCTGTCTGGGTGGAATATTGCAACCGAGTTTAAACTAACTTCCCGATCAGCTAGAGACTTGAAATTTTAACCATAGCTCAGAAGTGGATGACAATGCAATATTAGCTATCTATTATAACAATTAATTGATTAATTAATTAACATATTTCCTGATGTGATAGTAGAGGCTTGTAATTTTAACCATAGCTCAGAAGTGAATGACAATGCAATGTTAGCTACATGTTATAACAATTAATTAATTGATTAAATAACGATTAATTAATTATTTCAATTCCACACACTGTCAGCTGAACCGAAGCTGAAATACATCGGGAATTTCCTGTGTCCCTGTCAGAGTCTCATCAAAGAGTATAAAATCGATTGGAAACTTTCACCCGGGCATTAGACTAAATAACAGAAAATAATTAATAAAATAAAAAAAGTTAATATACCACGTTTTTAAACGGACTAAAAAGTATAAAATAATTTTCCCTGGGCCCTTCTAAATTTTTGAGGATGCATTTTTAGTGGCTATGGAGATATTTGTAAGACTTGAAGAGAAAAACGCGGGGCACATGCAGTAGATAATAGAAGTAGATAATCCGGATGAATTCACAACCAATTTCAGTGCATTGCAAATGGTATTAATTGTGGGAGTTTGCTCAACGACACCTGGTCCCTTTACTCCTTAATTATCATGGGTTGCCTGCGACCCACGTTTTTCTCTTCAAGTCTTACAAATATCTTCATAGCCACTAAAAATTCACCCAAAAAATTTATAAGTGCCCAGGGAAAATTATTTTATACTTTTTAGTCCGTTTTAAAGACGTGGGATATTTAAAAAAAATTTTATTTGATTAATTATTTTTTTCCTTCCCCTTAGTCCCACATCCGCGAGGGAATGGAGTCCAGCTCTTTCTCATTACGCCTCCTATCGTCCCCGCCGCCTTGCCCGCCGTTTCACCCCTCGTTTCCCCACCAACCACCCCACTCTTCGGGAGTACTAAGCGTCTTTCCACGTCGTTCACGATTTGTGAGCCGAAAGGGGACATCTCTATTTCTCTCAACTCCCCGAGTCCACTCACTCGGAATTTCATCTCGAAGATTTGTCTCCCATCATTTTCTGCCATCAACCTACCCATTCCTCCCCTGCGACCAACCCAACCTCCCCCCTCTATCCCTTACATCGGCCAGCCTTTCTCCGTATGCCCATCATCCCCCTCTCTTCATTCCCGTTTCCCTGCGCTGTGTCGTTTGCATCATTTTTTGTTGTATTTTTATTTCATCTTTCCATTTTTTTTTCACCCGAGTGGGTGTGGTTGAGAGTAGTGTTGGTAGAGGGAGCAGCAGTAGCGTGGGGCGCACGAGTAATGCCCGCTCATCCCGTCTCTTTTTCTCTTTTTTTTGGAGAGGGAGAGGCCATTAAGATTGGGTCAATCACATTTCATTCGCGTGGATGCCGCCGCCCCGTGATGTGCGCAACCCTCTCCACCCCCTTCCCCCAACTCGGCATTACTCTTCTGTTTTTACTTATTTTTATTTTTCATCCTCCCCCCAATGGCAATCTTTCTCCTCCCTACCCCTCCTTCATCACTCCCGCTTCACTTTTCCCGCGACGTGTTCGACCCACACCCATTGCTGCCACTTGCTAACCCTACGCCCTCTTTACCCGGCATCCTTCACCGCAGTCCGCCTATTTATTCTGTCCTGAGATCCCATGCCAACCTCATGGTCTCCTTCGGCGTGTATGATGTCGCCACCATCTTGAGAATTAGGTGCTCATTTGCTCTATAATATCCTTATGTTATGCCCCATATTTACACGTAAAAATTGAACACGTTCTTCTACAACTTTTCCCTTCACTAAATTTATTTTCCGGTGGAAGATTTTTCAAACCACATAATTCCAAAAAACTACCCGACCGACGTGAGGTCAATGCTTTAGAACAGCTGGAAAATTAAAAAAAATAATTCGTGACCTCAGAGCTAATCTCCTTAATGAGTGTCTCTTCCCCGCCAATGCCCCTATCCTTTTCGGCTGTTGTTAACTAAACTTTTCCCACTCCATCTCATCCACACATTTCTTTCCTTTACTCCCCCCATCTATCTTACTATTTATTATTAAAGGGAGCCTGTTGCACAGTCTGCAAATCACCTGAAGATAATACTTAAGCACTGAATCCCGGATCGTGTAGTTTTTTGACATTCTGTGGTTTGTAAAAGTTTCCACCTGAAAATAAACCCCTTTTGCACATTGGGTATTTCCGCATTAACTCAACTAAGGCCTCTACGCCCACCATATTAGATTTTCATAATTTTTCCATTATTAGTTTCAATTTTAATTAAGAGAAATACAAAATATTTCAGCCTCTATGTAATTATTTTCTACGATATTAAGATTTGTATCGTCCTAGAATTAAGGAGGAAAAATCTACCCGCATGTCAAGTTGTCCAAATCTTATACCCTTTTAAAAACTAAGTGAGTAAAACTGGTGAATCCTTAAGGTGCCATATACATCTCACTAGTTTTCAAATTCTCTGTCAAAAAGATGTTCACTTAAAAACTTAATTTGTCGTAAATACTCAAACATAGTGGCTTTGACTGATTTCCACAAAGTAGCATTTTCTGGCACATTTGCCAATCACATTTAACGAGTTAAGTCCACGAAAAAGTGAGTATGTTTAGTAAATATTTGCTATTTAAATATTGGTAAATGTTAGTAACCGAGGCCAAACGTGTTCAAACTAGTGCCATACGGGGTAGTATCTGCGTTTGACTACCAGGTTTCCTATACCCTTTTTTCCAACTCATGGCAGATAGACGTCACAGAGTGAGTAGCCAATGAAAGGCGTTTCCCCTTCCACCTCAGTTCCTGGCTCTGGGCGGCCGATGATATCCCTTCCTTCCTTCAGCAATTAAGGCGTCGTTTTTTTCGCCTGATATGTTAATGTGCATCAAAATTATTTTTATTTGTAAGATCACCATTCCGACATGCACTTTTACGGTCGATTTTAATGTATTGCGCTCCGTAACCCTTTTAAACACTCTTCTTCTTGCTATTTTTTTAAATTGGGGCATTGGGTTGGTTTGGTGGCTGGTGACCTGACTTCTCGTTCCGAGGACCCATGTTTGAATCTCGGCCGAAGCAGAGAATTTTTGTGCGATAACGAGATCCCTACTTGGGTGCTATGTGGAGAACACTCAAAGCGTTTCACTGCATCATTTGGATGGTAGGTTTGAATCTGTGAGTCCCTTGTCACCTGTCGTTAACACTAGTCTGACCCGGACACTTTCCTCTGACCTTTTGCCAATCTTCCTTCATTCTCCTTATAATCCTACCTTTGTCAGCCTATCCGACTCTTATAATTGGCGTAAATGACCTGAGCTGTCGGTAGCCTCCCTAGATAGCCTACCAGTTGCTTAATTCTTCCATAGAGCTTTTCCTATTTCTCTTCATCCTATCTAAAACATTCCGAAATCTTCGTCGGGCAAGTTAAATGTCTCGGGGGATGAACGTGCGTGCATGCAACCAATCCTGCGATAGCATGATATTGATATCAAACTGAAAATATGTCAACAATTCTGTAAATCCTTGTTATTGTTTTTTGTTTTCCTTTTCTTTTCTAGGGGATTGTTTTTCTTTCGTAGTTTATGCATCTTTGAATTTCCTTTGGCTCATGTTCTCCGATGGTGATTTCAACGCTGGTTCTGATGCTTTCTAAGCTAATTATCTGCTCTTTGTCTGTGGGAATTTGCGCACATTCACTGGCCACACTTCCTTTCTAGATGAGTAAGTTAATGGCTTTTGCTGTATAACTTTGTCAATAAACACTGTTTTTTTGGCCGCCTTCCAAGAATTCTGATGAGGTGCGTTAACCGATAGCACTTGTGGTAGGTAATACAGTCTGTTGCTAATTATCTGCTTTTGAAGGTGGGGCTGAATAAATGGGTAGGAGGGCACAAAATAGAAGAGGTGGAGCAGTTGACGATCTGTGTAGTATTTTGGAGGAAAATGATTTAGTGGTAGGAACTATATATGTAGGATTGTCCTCTCTAATGAAGTATTTTCAAAGAGAAGGGGAGTTTGAGAAGAGACGTAAAGAAAAGGCTGGTGAAAAAACTAATATGGAGCGTGGCGCTGTATGGGTCGGAAACTTGGTAATTGCGAAGGGAGGATGCATGTAGACTTGAGGCGTTTGAGATGTGTTTGGAGAAGGATGGAGAGGGTGAGATAAGCGGCGGGGAGGACGAGCGAGGAGGTATCGGATATGGTTGGAGAGGAGAAGTAGTTGGTGTTGAAGGTTCGGAAAAGGCAGACGGGATGGATGGAGGACATTTTGAAAGGAGAAGGCATTTTGAAGATGGTAATAAAGGGGAGAAGGTAATATAATAATATAACCCAGATATGGTAATACTGGAGAAGCGTGTAAGAGGAATGAAGGTGAAAGGAATTCTGGACGAAATAAGAAGAGGTAGACGATATGAGGGATTTAAGAGGAATCCGATGGCGAGACATCTATAGGAGAGAAAACGAGATGATGTGCCATAATTTGGGATGCTAGGATAAGGACTGCCCAAAAACCTACCAATCAGCTGGTAGAATACTCGAATGAAATCAATGGGATTTTATGCGTATTTACTAGCCAAACATGGATTCTATAAAAATGCGTAAATGGATTTAGTTGTATAAAATGATCAATAAATCAATAGTTTTTGTGGCCTAGGATATAATCCGTACCTTCTGATGAGGTATGTGAACCAGTAACACTTAGGTTAGATTTTATAAACTCTGGTTAAATATTTTTACACAATGAAAACCGATGATAATATATTCTTGCGTCGATAATACTTACGTCAACCAACGTTAGCGTTAGCCAAATATTATAAAATCGTCCATTAGTAGCGTAGGTAGTGTAATGGGTGACTATTAGTTTGATTGCGTGGAACCTGATTTGGATACCATAATTAAATGCTCGGGTTAATAGATGACACTCGGAGTAAAGCCATTCATTTCTGTAGTTTGTAAATTAAGATGTTTGATTTCCGATTCTGTGTCAAAACCCACGTAAACTTCCACTTTTTTTACGCAATGCCAATTGCCAAAGCAGTAATATTCATGCCAGTTGAAGTGTTGCTTTCTCTCATAGCGTGTTTCAATATTGTTGAAAAGTAATGGCTGGAGACTGAAGACGTCTTTCATCAACAAATATGCATGTTGAATGTCTACTTCAGTTAGACCGAGGATTAAAATGGAATTCGATTGCAGTGCCTCTTCAATCTCGCATATATCTTCCGCCTGCCATATCTTGTGATTTTCTACTAACTGGAAAACTAGAACCTTAGAAAAGGATTTGCAACTAACATTTGTTTTTTCGGGTATTCCACCGGGTCAGTTCTTAAGGGCTTGTGACATTTTGGTTCGTTTTTGAAAATAAATTTTGTATATCCATTTTTCACCCCTTATATGCCTATTATTTCAAGTATGGTGTTTGTGCAAAGTAGTCTGGGTTGGTTCTGAATTCAGTTAATGTAAATTGATAGTTCGCATTTTGTTCTATAAATACCTCAAAGGTGACGTGTTTTTAGTTTTACGTCTCAACTTCCTTTTTGTGATTGACGAGTGGACATCCTAATATGCTGTTCATTGCATAGTCCTTAGGATAATTGTAAAAAATGTCGTTATATTTCAAAATATGTCCCACGCTAGTCTAGGAGCGAGTGTGAAATGACAAGAAAATTTCAGTTCTTCATAGTATGACTAAAAATTTGTAAATATCTGGATTTTCGTTTTCTGAACTGCGCTCGTTTGATCGTAACGCGATGAAATGTGATCAATGGTTGGGAAATATATTTTTTTTAGGGAGAGCAGGATTTAAATACCTCTTTAAAATTTTATTTTTCTTATAAGACAAATTTTATTTTTCTTATAAGACAAATTTTATTTTTCTTGAGATAAACTTCGTGCAAGACAAAATTTTACTAAACTTTTCGACCAGGGTTTTGCCGTAGAAATTTATTGTGGAGGCAGTTCGAATACCCACATGTCGCTTTCTTGTTTCTCAAGTTTTTGGTATCGCGAACTAGTTTAAAATTCTCTTTTTAGAATGTACAATTAGCTCCTTAAGATTGATCATGATCGTCTGCGGGCTCGATTCATTGCACGTTTCTGCTATTGTCACACAAGTGTGTCACTCACGGAGTCCCCTTATCAAGAAATAAGAGTTATGCATTGCTTTGAAGTAAACCGTGAATCATGTATTTTACGCCGTGCGTGATGGCAGTGCGTTTGGATGATAATTAAATTGTGGCAAGCTATCAGTACGTATGGATTTACGTGTGCGTTGGCGTGACGTGGTGGGGGCGGCCAATTTGTATGCATCTTTCGAGGTCGTGAACCATAGACCCGAATCGCTTTTGAGATAAGCCGGGCATCGTTAGGGTTGGGTCGCTTGGATCGTTTCGGAGCTTTGGGCTTTAATTCAGCGCGTGACAGCTCGCCTTTCCACGTTTCGGGTTCTCTTTGAATCCGATGAAATTAATGCGTGATTCCTACGCATTGCAATTTGACATTGTGGTGCCGGAGGTATATATTTGGTGAAAGTTCAAATTGAGATGAACTTCGACACTCGAAAAATTTACCAATCCGCCAAATCAAGGATTTGCTAAATAATAACTGTGGAACTGATCTTTGAGTGATTCAGGAGCTTCATCTTTGACTGAAGAGAATGAGTTAAGATTGAGGAGCATTGTTTTGTGCATTCGGAGAAGGGACGAGAATTTCCATTTTGTACGTCATAGATGGAATTGTAAACTATTCAGAGAAAATATTGATGTGTGGGTGGACATTTTACGAATGCCCCCAACTACATATATTGAATCTATCAGAGATCTGATCCTATTCGGTATGCTACTGTTCAGTCTATCAGAGATCTACTCCTATCTGAACACTTACGACGGTGTCCTATCCAGAATTTCAACCAGTTAATTGTGTTTTTATGATCTATATTTTTCCTGTATCCAGTTTTGAATTAGTCCACGATACTGGGGAAATGCTCCTACGGCGCCACATTAAATGGAACCGTGCTCTCGGAAGTGAGTTATTACGCCTTGGAGAGTATATTTATCGTGAATAATTGAATCCGTAGGGACGATATGCGTAATTTATGCGAGCATCGTTGGAAAGTAGTCTCAATTTTAGGTGGCAAGTTAGATGCGAACTGGTTAAACTTCTCATTCGCGTGATACAAATAGGTTTAATAATTCATATTTCAAGTCAAATAATATTGATATTATGGTTCAAACGTATTCATTTCATTTCAATGAATGATTTTTTTCTCTTCAATCATACGGTAGAAATTTTTTAGATGATTATATTGTGTGTAGAAGGCTTTATTGAATCTAAACTTTTATTCAAAGAGCAATATCTTTAGCCATAATTTTTCTACTCTGCTTTTGGCAGTGATAAGATTTGATGCGTTGTACGATTCGATAGAATATCATCAACGAGGTGAAATATTAATTCCTGCATTAGGTTATTTATGCTTTTTTCTCTCATGCTAAACTTCGGAAGAAGTGTTTCAGGACGATATGTACCCATTGAAAATTAATCATCGTGAAAGCAAAAGACGTTTTTCGTATTCTTTGAAACATACTTAAATTTTCTAAGAATGTTGTCTGAATGTCGTAAAATGATTGATACATACATTAACAAATTATTTTGCAACTTTCTAATCCAATTTTTATTTTTTTTTCTTGAGGTATAGTTAAGCATAGATGTTGGAATTAGGATTTTCTTTCGGCTATCAACGAAAGATAACTGTTCATCTACGCAGGGAATGAATAATTTGCCGCAATCATCCGGAACAATTCCTTTTTTTATACATTTGCGTGCCACATTTGAGAAAGTGATTTTTCCACATTTAAAGAAAACATGTCTTAGATATCGCGGGAGAGATTTTATCTTGAAAGCGGCTGGTATCTGTTGCGGAGATCTGGGCCGAGTGCGCTAAAATTCGAAGTGGGATCATGAAACGAGGTTCAAGATGCGCTCTAGGCGATGTATTTTTCATGGAAACCATTCGGACTATGAACGCCGTATGATATGAAGATTTCATTGATTCAGTTTGTGCTTACGGGTAAGGAATCTGCAGGTGAAATGTGGATTTACGTATCTGGTCGATCTTTGGTGCAGTACTCGCTTACGATTATAGTCGCTCGAGACTTAAAATTGGTATCAAAATCGTTCAGTGAAAATGTATAAAATAATATAATGAATATTATCGGAAGCTAAGGTCGGTGAAGATCTGGTTGTTTCTTTTCTGCGCACGCCATAGGTAAGTCAGACTTTCATCAGAGACGTTTCATACTCCCACAAAACTCACATACATAAAATATTTCGAGTTTTTTGTTTTTACGGAGGACGTAGGATTACGGGGAACGAAGTATTACGGGGGATTTTGGAACATTTCCCTCCTGGAGCGGAATCGGACGGAATGTGATATGTATCGGCAATATTAAATGGCATGAACCTCATCGATTGCTGGGTATAGGCGCTCTAGATCTTCCTAGACCCCATAAACACTATGACACTTAAATAAGTCGTATGAGATTTTCTTCGATCTTTCTTGGCAGCATACTTGAATATGCTTCGACCTTATCGTGGAAATTCACAATTTGCTATGATAAATATCGCTATGACGCTTGTATTTTTAATTAATAGCATTTAACACAGACACTGACAGTGTTTCCCCTAAGCTTCGAAGACGTCAAAACCGCTTGCACTGTGCGAGACTCTTTAAGTTAGCGCAGTGGGTGATCTCTAAAGTCCCGGGTTCATAGTCGGTTGATGCAATCGGGGACTCCGAAACAAACCAAAACTGTAATTTTTTAATTAACGTTTTGGGATAGGTAGGAAAAAGATCCAATCACCACTGACTTCAAATTGCACATGCCATAACATGTATTCTAAGCGAATTGCACTGTAACCCACTAGGTCAGGAACTTGATTCTCCAAGTCAACAATCAATTGAAAAGTACCTAATTGTTATTCGACCCTTCTTCATCAGTTTTTTGGTATTAATAGTTTCTTGGTTCTAATATTTTCTGCATTCCACAATGTGAAAATGCGGACGTTTCACTACAAATACAAGGTGGCTAGTAGCTTCGAGAAATGAACCTGTTCGTGTACAAGGTTGCATGCAACCCCTAGCTTCGAGATATCACTGGAACTACATCTGATCGTCGAGATAAGCATATAATTTAAGCGTAAATATTTTCCATCCCCTGAAGCAATTTCTGAGGATTCCCTTTCTTTTCTTTTTTCAGGCTTTCTCTTCGTGATCACGATGCGTCCTCAGTGACTTTTGAGGTAGAGTGCTGCAAAGCCGACTTGTGAATTTAATTTCTTTGAGGAGTGTAAAGAGCAGTGGCTCCCAAGATATTTATTCGGTAAGTAATGATGAATCAATGGAACTGCATTGCGAACTGCTTATATCGTGTATAAAATTGTTTGCTGAATTCTCGGTCGAAAAACACATGCTGACTAATGTATTTTTTTAAAGACAGATACTTGATCGTGGTATTACGGGTACGGATATATTAATTGCATTGAAACTCATTCAGTATTCTACGTTCTGTCAATTAATTATATGTTAACTAAGTTTAAAATTTATGACATATCTTTTGCCATTTGTAGAAGTTTCCGTAAAACTTTTTTCAGAATGAGTTGTAAAACTGCTTGGAACATAAAACTGTGCTTGCTTGCGATTAAACTTTTCGTAAAACCTCATTTAATGAAACATTTTATTGGGTAACTCTGGTTCAATTTCCATGGAATCAGTTAATAAAAACTTTTACGCTCAAACAAGCAATTTAGCTAAAGATTTATGGAATTGCGACATAAAGCATTTTTTCGGGTGAAAATGTGATTAGTAATAATGAGTCGATTCAATATATTGCATTGGTTACAACGTTCTACATGAAAAAGTCTATCAATCTAGATTTTACCGAATATTGGCGCGTGGTGAAGACAGAACTTGGTAATGTGGGACGTCTGTGTATACCATATGAATTACAATGCAATGGAAAACTGGGGGAAATCCCAGGAAAGTTATATATAGCTAAATCAAAAATAATCAAGCAAGACCGCAGAAAAGAGTGATGGTACCCTAATCATATCTGATCAGTAAAAGTTGATTGCTTATGGAAAAATTGATATTGATAGGCAGTTAAGCATACGCGTAACACAAGGATATGGGGCTTTTCGCATTTTATTTTTGATTTTATAGAGGTTATCATTTGAGAGGAAAACCTCTTGTTAATGGACATAGCATCATATATAAAAAGGTCTGCATGGATTTCACGAAATATTTGTGCTGGCCAGTCTGGATACGACCTATCCATGGAACTGGATTGATCTCCATCCTCAGTTTGCTAAATGAATCGGGAAGTAAGTGCAATGACATATTTTGTCAACTTCGATGTGGTGAAAGACGAGCGGCTCTCGTCGTCTCTAATTCCACTGTTTGTATTGGATTTACTGACTCTTCATTTGCTTTTATCAGTATCGGACCCTACCAATTTTCATTTAGCAAGTTCGGTTTATTCTGATGTTTATACCAATCTTTACATTCTAAATTTCCAACCATTCACTTAAGAATCGCGTATATAGGATTTACTAGGTAGAGATTGCCTTACGAAAACATCCACCTGGACCTGGAATCGAACCACGGACCTTTGACTTGCTGGGCCAATGGTACGTGGTTTGATACCTGGTCCAGGTGGATTTTTCCTTAGGAAATTTCTACGTATTTCACTTTCTTCCAACACCGGTTAACGGCAGACTTGAAACATATTCACAGGACTTACTAGGTCATAAATACCATGCCACTTAACTCTGCAAGATTCCTACGGAGTCTAATGCAGTTATAGTGTTTAGTACACCTGGAGAACCAATTTATTGCCGTTCATTTTTATTCGCAAACGTCGACTGCGACAGTCTGTTTTTCTAAAAAACATAGCTGGCACACTCAGAATCGCTAGACTTCAATTGTGACTCTGAAAAGTTCTGTACGCTTTCATGCCAATTCCTTGATTATCACTACATTGTGCAAGTCGTCATTAAAATATGTTCCGGGTTCCATGCGAAATGATTTTTTCAGTCTAGCTACACATGATGGTTAAAAATTGAAAAGAAAATAATGAAAATTTTAATTAGGATCCTAGAAACTGGAGTATGGCCGGAAATATAGTCGCATCGTCGATTAGTATGGAAAACGTCGGGTAGATGATTCATCGTCAGAGGAAAGTGCCGACAGTCGATTTATTGGTATAAGTTTTACCGTTGAGAGCAGGATTGGTTTAAGTAAAAAACGACACTTATTGGAATATTAATAAAAGGAAAGATATTTGGAAAGTTAAAAACTGCGGCGAGCGAATAGAAAATGTTACACAGCTGATGTAAGGACTAAGTTGGGAACCGTTAGAGATGCTAAAGACTACACGCTAGGCACGCTAAAGACTACACGAGATGATAAAGACTATCTGCGATCTTTTGAAAATTTCAGATCAGGCGGGTTTCAGTATATTAATAATAATAATAATAAGCTTTTGCCTTTGACACCACTTCGCATGAGCTTTTGAGTGCCATGTTGAAGTTAATGAAAGTCCACCCAGAGGTAGTGTCCTGCATCCAACGCCTGTTACCACTCTGGAAAACGCGCTTTGTTCTGTCTTCAGGCGAGCGGTCAGTTTCCACAAAGTTGGTAACATACCACCGTGACGTTTTTCAAGGTGACAGCTTGAGCCCCTTACTGTTTTGTATTTCCCTCCTACCCCTGTCCTGCGACGAGGTACAGAATACATGTGCGGTGTTCCAGGTGACAGGAAGCATAAGGTCACCCATTTATATGGATGACCTGAAGCTTTATGCTTCTAATGCGAAAGACCTTCGCACTGCCCTGGACACCGTACTGGAATACAGTGAGGCTATAGGGATGGAGTTCGGATTGGACAAGTGTACATCCATCCACCTGGGGAGAGGGAGATTTTCGGAGATCAAAGAGACGTGCAACTTGTTGACGGGAGCGTCATTCGTCACCTCGAGGACGATGATAGCTATGAATACCTCGGCGTCCCCCAATGCCGAACGCAGGAGGTTGCAGCAGTGAAGGAAAGGCTCACCGCCAAATACAGGCAGACTTTCAGAAACATCTGGAGTTCTGAGCTGTCAGGCAAGAACAAGGTTCTTGCCACGAACATGTTCGCGGTTCCTACACTGCTGTATACCTTCGGATGCATGAAGTGGAACGTCAACGAGTTGCGGAACCTCGATAGGGGAACGAGGAAGGTGATGACCATCTATAGAAGTCTTCATCCGAAATCTTCCGTCGCCAGATTGTATCTCCCTCGCAATGTAGGTGGTAGACGACTATTGAGTCTGGAGTGTCTCCACAATAGAGTTGTCCTGGGTACAGCATGTCGATTGTTGAAATGCAGGGACCCCCTGCTCAATCTCGTGAAAGAGCACGAGAGTGCGGGAGCAGAGGCGTTTCTCATCTAGACGGCAAAGAGGGCAGCGGATGAAACCGGTCTCGACTTCGACCCGTCATCCGACGGAAGCGACAATGACACGGCCATCTTGTTATTGAAGGCAGGCGTCCTCAAGCTCGAAATAAAAAAAGCTGAGCAAAAGGCCTTGCTCAAGGCGCATACCGATAAGCCCATGCATGGAGGTTTCTATGGAGGGTGTAGTTATTACGCCAGGTCAGCGTATTTAGCTCGGCACAACGCGGCCCTGCGGGTGTTATACTTTCACCTTCGACACCATTATGGCATCGGCGAAATGACTGTGCTGCCCTATGCCCCTGGAGATATTGAGTCCGTCGTGGAGAACGATAAATGCACCATCTGGTGGAATTACTCCTTCTCCATAACCAGACAGTTGGAGGCGACCAAGCCTGATATCGTTCTCCACGACCACCACACACGCTCCATGTTCCTGATCGAGTTTTCGACTCCGGCTGAAACTAACATGAGGCGAAGGAGGTGGAAAGGAGGAGGAAGGCGAGGAGGAGACGAAGGAGGTGGAAAAACGGACGAAATATCAAGACCTGATTTTCGAACTTCGACAGATGTACCCCGGACACTCTGTGAAGCTAGTGGTCCTCATCATAGGTGTGCTCGGTGGAGTCAAAGGCTCGCTGCTAAACAACATCAAGTGCATTCCGTCCTGCGTGGCATAGGCGGAATCACTAGTTGCACGCATGCAGAAGGCCGTCATCCTGGGGTCACTCCGTCTACTGCGTACGCATGACCCGATAGCAGCGTAGCCACTCATCCGACGGGCGTCGGACGTGGCTGCGATCACTGCCCAACTCCTCTCGAATCTCCGGCCATTATGACGGCAATGAAACCTGATGGTTGCCGGGGACTCGGAGGGGCGTGTTACAACTGTAACAGTACATAATAATTATAATAATGACCACTTTATTCTGAGCAACAATAAACTCATCAATATAAAAAAGCACACAACCACCCACCCACCAGTGGGAGGTGAAAAATCCTCCCCAGGTGGGACTCGAACCCGCGACCTTCGGGTTAGCAGGCGTGCGAAACATGAGTACGAAAACATTATCCTCACCATTCAGATTTTGTAAGGTGCTTAAAGTCACTAGTTTTAAGTGGTGAAGTGCGTTCTTAGGAGAGTAACTATTGACTTTTTTCCCTCTAGAGTTGGTTATCTTTTTGGATGACGATAACGACGACGCATAAGAAGGGACTGTGATCCCACCCCGGGTATGCTTACTTCTTAATTGTCATTTACAAAATAGTTATAAAATATTATTTGTGTTGTAGTCATGACCAGTCATGACGTTGCTACACATCATCAATTGCCTCAATAAGTTTTCCAAACGTAAAGTCGTAATTATTATTCTAATATTGAAGCCTGTACGAAGCCTATTGAAGAGTACCTGGAAATACCCTTTGAAACACAATCATAATCGCAATAAATAAACTTTTTACGGTTTTGTCTTCCGGACTATGGATTCGGCATTGCCTTGTAAATTTTACAGTAATATCGAAATATGCAGAACTGTTTCGGAACGCAGACTTCTGCAGCTGCTGTTGAATCTAATATTTTTTAAGCCTGCATTCGACCTATCCGTTAAACTAGCTTTATTTACATCCTCAGTGTGCTAAAAGATTCGGGGAGGAAATATTATGTGTCACCTTCGATGTAGTGAACTTTTAGCGGCGTTCATTTATAATTCCCTCTTATAACTGTATGTATTGCAATAAATTACTCTTCATCGGATTCATGGACACCAAACTAATAATTTATATTTTGAAAGTTAGGTGTATTCTGACGGTTATGTCAACCTTTACATTCTAAATGTTCCATAATTCACTTAAGAATCACTAAATAAAATGTTGGCTACCAAATGATGCAAAATACGGAAAGACTTCGCGAATAAAACTCAGAAAAGTGGAAATGCCGTCATTCAACGTGGAAAATTTGAAAATGAAAATTGGCGAACACGTGAAAGGTGTACCTATTTATTTTGATGTGTTGGTAGACGCCCATAAAGCCGTATATGCTGTCGTCGATCGAATGACAAACGATCGTCGGCCGCTGATGATTAAGTGTCATCGGCGCCCACCTCTGCGTCCAAACCGCGACCTCCGACCACGTTACCCGCGCGGCATCTTACCCTAACGACAACACGGAGTAGGTGTACCGATTGATGGCCTTAAATGCCTGGAAATACTTTACGGAACCAAATTTCACTATCAGTAAATGTACAATTTATATTATTTTTCAACCCATTATTATTTTTCGACCCAAGGTTTCGACGATGTGAATTTCAAATTGAACTTCAAACCAGTGAGGAGATCTTGCACTTTTGTCGCCCTTTGACAAACGCTGTTTACCACGTTGCCTTCATCGACACTGGCGAGAATAAAAATGACCAATGTCGACCAATTAAGTCGGTGACTTGGTCCTTTATTATGCTTACAGCCGCTGCCTCAGATCAGCTAAGTTTTCGACGTCACAAAAGTTGTCGACCGTTGATAAAAATGATATTTATGGAACAGATAGGCCATAGAGGAGACAATGGACATTTGCCAACAGGTGACAAAAGTTAATTTGTCTTAATAAAATTTATTTGTAAAAATAAATTTTATTAAGACAAATTCTATTAAATTCAAAATTATTCTCCTCTGTTTGGCTTCCACTGACGTAGTGTGACGTAAAAGTTAGATTTTGATATGGTTCGCTCGCCGTCCGATGCCGACAACGTCAACGTCCGGCTAACGTAATAGGTTCCACTAGATTACGATGGACGTTTTCTGACGTGACGGAGACGGACAATGGTGCTCGCGAAGCTTGGTACTTTTAAAATTGTAGAACTTATTACGACGACCGGACGTTGACAGTGTCTTCAAGTGACAATGAGCGAACCTTGTCTAACTTTTCCGTCACGCTACGTTACTGGTGGGCTAAAGAGGAGAGCTTTTTTTTTTTTCAATTTTCACTAAATTTAATATCCTGATTTTCCATATTAGTTTTTAACTTTACTATGAAGCATAATTAACCTTCTGGAAGCATTATTTGTCAATTATCGTAGCGAGTTTTTTTACATTTTATTTTTAAATCATGAAAATAAAGTCACTTCGCAACCGGTTACAATTCCGTTTGCAAATACGGTTTACAACTGGTGTTGCTGCTCCTGTTAATCGTAATACAATCGGTTTTGACGGGAAGCCGACGGAAAACTGAACGCCACTGTCCGTTGATGTCATGTCAGAAAACGTCGATCGTAATCTCGTCCTAACAAGGTTTGCTTGGTGTCCGTGGACGGCGCCGTCAACGTCCGGCCATCGTATTAGCAGATTACATCACAATCACCAAGCTTTGTGAACGCTAGTCTCCGTTTCCATCACGTCATTAAGCGTCGATCGTAATCGTCGGTGAGGAAAGATCGACCGCCGGCGTCGGCGAATTCATTATCGGCGCCCGCCTCTGCTCCGTCCGACCTCCGACCCCGTGGCCCGCACGGCGTCCTGCCCGAACTTTACCGCGGCATTCCAATCAGGCACCATTCAAATATTACGAAAGACGTTTTTTGGGGAGTTTGGGTATTTTTATCACTTTTGGGTCTATCGTTCGAAGGAATAATATAATGGCAATGCGAACAGGGCGCAGTTTCCCTTTCGTAAAAGTTGTCCCCACAACGCGTCTCTCATCTGCGCTCTCCCGGCCGGCTAATTATTTCTTGCTAACAGAAGACCAAGTGTTCGTTCCATCGCCGCTTGGCTCAGACCCTCGTTACGTTGTGTCCTATATTCCCATGGGGACCCGAAATAGCACAGCGCTTGGTGCATTGAATACTATGCACTTGTATCCATAAATATGTGACCACTGATTCATGATATCTTATATTTTCTTACATAAGGGAAATGGGGTTCAAATGTGGCCAAAATCGCCTTACGTAAGAATCGAATAACTCCTTAAATGGAACTTACTGCGAAATACACAAATTAATTGTCAAACAGTCATGCGCCCGGGTGCAAAGATATACACAAAAATGGATGCAATTCGCCACGAAAGAATCATTTGTAGCCCATCGGAGATACCCTTAAATTAGGAATTCTCAATGGGGGTGAAAATGAGATTTTTTGGGCTGCGATAAAATCATGGGATTACAATAAGGGTTCCCTCAAAAGTGGGCGCCTAGGCACTATGAATAAGTGATATAATTTACTGACATCAAACCTTACGATGAACTTCTAGGTAAAATACATCAGGTGCATAAATCCTATTCAACAAAGAGAGTAAGTATGAAGTATATAGTTTCTTAGGCAAAAAATACCAAGAGAATAATTGGCCTTGCCCGTGAATCGAACCACGGACCTATGGTATGCCGGGCCTGTGCCCAGGCCACCTCGCTAATTAGGATTCTTACTTTTCTTGGCAGTTTTGGAGGATACAAAATCACAGGAACTAGATCATAAAAATTCTCTTGCTTAAAGTTTTATGGGGTTATATAGGAAAAATCTCGTCTAAAACACTTAAGGAGGGCGATAATTAAAAGAAAAAGGTTGAGAAACCCCGCCTTAATCCCTAATAGGTATCCAACATCCGACCCGGCCCCTGCGAACCCAGCACCACTCACCTCTTCTCGTCGGCTGTGCTGAGCTGTGTCGGGAACCCTCCGCGCTGTTCTCTGCCGGAGAGTTGAGTTCCGCGTCGACCAACGGCGGTCGTCCTTTTGGTGTCCTCGTGTCGCGCGCGCCAAGCTTCCCGACTCAATGCTCCTCCCCAGGTGGCCGCGGGCGGTGAATATATGGACACCAATCCTCCCTCCCATTACCCCCCGTAACCTTTCCCCACCCCCGCGTTTCGGTCACCAGGGTGGTGGGGCGCCCGGTACCCCTCCTCCCCCCTTTTACAGCCCACCACTCCCTCGTCTCTTCAGTCATCACGTGTTGCTCTGCCCTCCCCCTTCCTATAATCTCTCCATCCCTCTCTATACCCTTCCTTTCCCGGAGTCCAAACTCTCCGGGCGCATTCCCCTAAGCCCTCCTCCGACACCGCCTCCGGACTCCGCCCCCTCGTGTGGGGGCGGCGGTGAGGGTGTGTAAGTTGGGGCTGGGGGAACGTTGCAAGATTCTGCAGCCATTGGGCGCAAACTCGAGTGTAACCATCCGGAAAGGTAGCGGCCCCTCTGCTGCTCTGGGGAGGGGGGGGGCAGGCCGGGGGCGGGAGAGGTGGAGGAGGCGGTAGTGGTGGTGGGGGCTGGGATTTTAGAGGAATGGCCTGGGTGTGGGCGGTCGGGTAGCGCCTGAAGGGTGGGTGCGCTTTTGTGGTTCCGCGAATCTTTTTCGCAAGCGGAGGGCCTTTCTCACGTTATGGTTTCGAATGAAAGTGCGCGGCGGTGCTCCCTTGGGTTTTTCTTTATTGGTTCGGACTGTGAATTATGTTCCGGGTCCTCCCCCATCACACCCCCTTTCTTTCTGTTTCTCTCTGGGGAGAGGCTGCGGTCCTTCCCTTACGGCGGCCGTGGTTTACGCCTCTTATCGATTCGATAAGATCGTAGATTAAGTGGGAGAATGGATTGTTGGATTTGCATAACGGCATGATGCATTTTTACGTGCAGTTTCTGGTGTAAGTCTCACTATAACGTGGTGATTGAGCTTGGAGTAGAGTCAATTAACCCTTAAATGTCAGGTGCGCCGACCACCCAAATTCTCCAACACCCAAATTTGCCGAATTCAGCACAATAAATATTTATTAATTGTTTTAAAAAATTACTTTTATACAGTTTTCTTATTTTCTGTGACCTCGGTTATTTTATGATATGAAGGAAAAAAATCCTTTTTCAATTTTAAAAAATGGTGCAGAAAGGTTTAAGGCAGTTTTGGCGAGATTTTTCTCTAATCGTAATATGCAAATTTTTTCATTTGATAAGTTTAATGCGTATGATATATAATAGTATTAAAAATGAAAACACCTTGTTTTTATAATTCAAAATCTCTGAAGTTGACTAAATATGCAAAGTTCAGGCTTCAGCTTGACAAACGTGTTCCTTGCAGTGCGCTGGAAATACCTTCGTTACCGAAGGTTTTATTGCTATTTTATAAAAATAATGACGGTGAGTAGCACAACCGAAAATTATTTTTTGAGATTTTGCCAAAGGAATAACGGTGAGTGATAAATTTATTTCTAAAAATATTTGGGAAAATTTACGAAGTATTTAGCGATAAATTTATGAAGCAATCTGTGCGTCAGAACTTTAATTTTTTATTATGTCCCTGTGGAGCGCACAGACGTACCAAATGCTTGGAAAACAGCATCTATTTTTTTGGACATTTTTGCAAAATGTTATTCGGTAATTGGCTGATATTCTGGCTCAATTTACCTTAAAATCTCTCTATTTAAATTTAACTTAAATATGACCTGCATATTAAGAGCAAATCTATCATTCTTTGACGTGGAAAGAAAACTCCTGTAAACAAAAAATCTCTAAATATATCCCTCATCAACTTTCTCTCCGTAGAATTTATTCTGGCAACTTAGATTTCCCCCCTTACATCCGAAACTCTTCTTATTTTTCATCCTTCTCCTCCACAGAATATATCTTCAGGTACAGGCCTAACATAAGCATTTCCTTTTCAAGTGTAACATGCTGGGATCACTGTTGTGGCAGATGGCAAATTCGAATTGAAGTCACTAATTCATGCTGTCATGCTATGTCGATCCATCAGGGAATAGTCAGAGAGCGGATAATACTGTATGAATGGATGTCGTGGAAATCAGGTATGCACGCTGGGAAACCGAAAAGGTCACTGAATTTAGCATATAATCCCAAACGTTTTTAGCTTTACGACGAAGTATACAATATATATGATATCAAATTCTTGTTGATCGAGTTGTTTGGTAGGCATTTACAAGAAAGCGATGGACAATCATAATTTTTTATCTATAATGCTACCATGTCTGCTCCTTGGAAGCACTTCTCCTAATCCTCGTATTCTATTGAATATGGTATTGCTTATCAAAGTTGACACTCTTTTACGTTGCTTTCACTTAATTTCCTAGTGGAATTTGCACCTTTACTTAAGAAAATGTTGAAAAATTATCATTTAGCCCACTTTGTGCTCTAAACAGTTCAGTCATACATTGTTTCATTAAAAGAACAATTCCATGATATACGATGGCTGCCATAACGACACTTGTAAGCTTTAACTGAGGCGCGGAAAAAGTGCTAAACATTTATTTGATAAATGAATGTGCAAAATTTGCTGCTGAGCTTTCAATTTTTAAGCATTTGACTTAGAAGTCTCTCCAAAAACGCATTAATTTTTTATTTACGTTTCCGGCTATTTATGCACAGGATTATCATTAATTTTGATTGCTGATAACTTTTCCATGGCATTTGCTTACGTTTTGGAACCTGCCCTGCCTGCTTGTTTCCCAATGCTCCCGTTGCTACCAGCATGCTGTATCCGGACAATAAACTTTTTTGAAAGTTGATTCCTGATTCGAAGAATCTCTCGTCCTTTAAAGGAAAATGATTTGTTTAGGTGGATGGTTTTCAAGATATGGGCGTGGAGAGTCAGGTAAGGCGGTAGGTAGGGTGTAGGCTTTATGTTTAGAAGTGAGTTGGGTGGCGTGGAAAACGGATGGAGAAGTAATGGAATTTGGGGTGGCAAGAGTAGAAATTGATGGGCGGAATCCGAATGGCTTGAGGAGCCAACAAGAGGTTGAGAGTAGTGCCGGCCCAAGGCGTGGGCAAAAGCCACAGGCGGGCGGTCGTAACTCGTAGGGGCGGCGTCTGCGACTTATTAATGAATGTGATACGGGGACATAAGTATGAAAATCAGAAAATCTTACTGACTTCCAGCTTGTATTTCCATTCAAAAGGACCTTCTTCAGTCCATCTTAAAAGTGACTGACACTCATTATTAACTTGAATAAAAAGCACAATGAAACCTTCGGACTAACAATTTCTTTAATTTGCATTCATGTCATACAAACCATTGGAAGGAGATGTGGCTGAAATTGCACTACAATTTACGGTTGAAATTACACCCACCCAGAAGAAATAGGTATGATGCAAATTATCCCTGTAAACATGTTTCCTTGTAAAAGTCGAAGCTGGTGACAACTTATTGATAAAATATTGAGTTCCTGGCGGGAAAGGAAACTACAATGTTTGAAAGGAACACACTTAAACTCCAGAGTTTCCTCAAATTAACGCGTTTAAGGAATCATTCTGTAAATAAAATCTTTGTTAGGGGCGGCCAAATAAAATTGTGCCCACATTTGTGAAATAGCTTGGGCCGACACTGATTGTGAGTTGTGTTGAAGTATATGATGTAAGTAGCGAGGAAATGAAAAGCGTGAAAGAGAATCTTCTTTTCTTTTGAACTATATTGGTGCGATGTCTGCTTGACTCTGCCATACTGTATATTTAAATTGATACTGAAGGTGATCGTGATGACTCTACCGAATAAACGCGAACGCCATTGGCGTTAATAGTATGGTCTGAATATGTAGAGGATTTTAAATTGCTGGAGAACAAAAGTGAATCTTGTGCGAAGTCCTTCGACACTTTTAATACCCATATCGGCGTGTGTTTAGTCGATCTTTTTCCTGTAGCCATCTATGGTTTCCCAATGAATATTTTGGTCCTAATACTCAATTACCTTGTAGAATAAGGCGGTCGTCTAGAGGAATCGCTTAAAAATTGAACCATTGCCCCTTAAATTTGTAGCCAATAGCTGTAACAACTTGGCGGACCAGATATCGAGGTAAATGAACTATATTCTAATTAACTATCCTTACGTTTGTTTCACTTGTTAGCACTAAAATTGCATTTTGTGCAGTTCATACTTTTTATATAATGCGACTTCGGGAGAAGCCCACTCGCATTTGCGTTTCCTTGATTCTATTCTGAAGCGGTGACACCATTGTTTCGAATTTCTATACAAACTGAAAGCTGTGAATTCAGCTTAAGCCTTGCGTAGACCCGTGTATATTGTAGGTCAGACATGTAGAGTCGTTGGGAGTAGGTATCAGGAACTGATGGCGCCATGATTGGATTGACTAATTTCACCAATTCGGTTACTCCGGGCACTAGCCCGAGTGACCGCTCAAAAGCAGCTTTTATTCAGTAAATGTTCCGATTAGCTGACCAGTGGATGTGGTTCAGCTGGTCGGAAGTGAATTTAATATGCTTCTCGTTTATACCGTGTTTTCCATTTTTTTTCCTTTGAGTCGATCTCTATCGATTTAGGGTTGTTTCCTCCATTGATTTAATAAAACCAGTTTTGATTCGTAAATTTCACTTCATTACTTACAGGATATTTACGTTTTTATTACATTTTTCTCGGCACTTAGATAATGGAGGGATGATGCGACACGCTTCTCCTGGTGATTGAAAGCTCTTAATAAAGCTGAGAATGTTCGATCTGTTTTTTTTGTCTCAAAGGGCCGTGAAAAAAAAACTTCTGTAGCGGGCGAATAAATCAGATGATGTATATGAAAGCATATTGGCTAAAATTTCCATCGTATCCTGGCTTAAAGCCTTTTCATTCTGAGGGCATAATAATATCCTGTTGTTGTGAAATTAAAACCCTTACTAGATGATTCGTAAAAAGAAATCCACAAATCTTTTTACTGCAGGAATTCCATTGATTTTCATTGGGTCCAAGTCTCTTTAATTTTTTATACTTCTCATTCTCTTATTGCTTCATTTGTTAAAAATTACGATATGGATCTCTGCTGGGGATCTACAGGGAGGGATGGTATGAAAAAACGAAGAGACGGCAGAATGAGTGCATTATTCTACTCACGGAATTGATAAATACAAATATTTGCCGTGTTAGTTGATACTAATAAAAATAGCTGATTAAATCGATGTCTTAGTTTTTACTCTGCATACTGCTTTTAGTGAGAGAAAACTAGGCGCTCGGGAAGAGAGACCTGGAAATATGTGAGATTTAACAGAAATTCTAAATAACAACCCTTCAAAATACACCCGCCGAAAATACGGCCATGATTAATGCCGAAGTCAGTCCGAACCATTCAATTTTTATTTCATCCTCGCGTTCATATGTTCATGGAGTATCATTTTTATTCATTTGTGACTTAAATTTTTTGTGTTCTTCTGTTTTTTTATAAAACTTGGATAGCAAAATGTGTGTGAGTTTTTGAGTTGCTCATGAGAGATTTTTGGACGGATTTATGGGTTAAAATGCATAAAATAAACGACTGCTGGAAGAAAGATGGCTGGCAGTGTGTTGAGCTCATTAGATATTATCGATTGCTCAGGGAAAAAGAAAAAAGCGTGAGTGCATTCCTTCTCACCTTATTGTATGGTAGGAAAATTTGGTACGTGGTGGTATGTAAAAAATCCAGCTGAATGCTGTGTATTTAGGATATTTGTAAGGTGCGCGTGAGAACAATAGAAGAGCTAGAATGACAATGAATGAGTGGCCTATTATGATTTCATGGATAGGGTGTTGCGGTAATGGACTGATGTGAAAGTTTTCTTTATTTTACTCAGGAAGGTTGATAGTAGGGTACTTTTGAATGTGAATGTAGCCAATTTAATGAGTTATAAATTAATAACATACAAACAGATTCATTGACTTATCCAAATATCAACTGAAAATGCCAGTTGCTGCTGGTTGACTTTTTAAGAATTCGGTGGGTGGCAGGATAATGTAAAAATTCCGATACATGGGTAGATGTGTAGTAGGTAGGATGTTTAATGTAAGTTGTGTCTTGCGGGAAATGAAGAAATAAGGTCCGTTGTAACGAAAGTTAGAGTAGGGAGAGATCTTCTTGATAAAGTACAGAAAGGGATTTTCTTTGGATACAAGGGATCTAGTAGGGTGTATTGCTTTCCTGCCGTATCAGTTGGAAAATATCTTATCGGGTCTTTTAAGAGATGTATCTTTTCAACCGAAGTTTCTAAAATCGAGTCGAACATCCTTCTCAATGTAGATAATTACTATCCCCTACCCTACGTGATCTAAGTGTCGTAACGTTGATTTACAAAATGTAGCTCGTGAACCGAGAAGATTTTGTGACCGCAAGGGACCGTTCCAAATTATTTTCTACTCCTGATTACTACCCTGCGATCCACCGCAGGGGCGTGTGGAAGGGGATGTTAACACACCAGCCATGTAAAGGGCAGGGGAAAAGAGGAGGAATGGGGAGCGGAAGAATGTGAATGGCATGTTATGTCTTTCCTTGTTGTGTGACTTTTTATGTTTTTACCTTTATAAGTTTTTAGTTTTGTTACCTTCTGCACTACGCCGGAGGGCACCCTGCAGATGGTAAAAAAGTTAAAGTACCTGGGTGAATATATTACAGGAAGTAATAGGGGCAGTAGTGTATAGAGGAGAGAGTGAAGAGGATGAAGATGGCCTACCTGTCGACCAGGAAAGTGCAACAAAAAGAACGTATCGACAATGAACGATGAGTTTCCCAGTGTCAGCCTCTGCTTTTGTAATAGTCACTAATGGTGCGTGGAAAGGTTTTTTTGTACATATCATTTCGGCATTAAATCTCTCTTGTTTTGTCGCTTCTATCAGTTCTAGAGATGTAGTTTCAGGGTAAAAATAATACCCTCCGTGACATACTGAAACTCACCTCATCAGAATTGTTCCAAGTTATCCTGAGTGCCTGGCGCGTAGTATCCGAGTCTATAGAGGCTCCCAACCTAGTCCTTCCATCAGCTGTGTAACACTCTCTGTTCGCTGGGAGCAATTTTTAAATAAGTTATTCTTTATATTTTACGCAGATATAGTGCGTGGTCAAATTAATATCCTCCCGTATCGTCTGATACTCGCCAGATCTGAAAGAATAGAAGATTTTATGCAAACAGGAGATCTTCTCAAATAATATGCTATTTCTAGAAGGCAGAATGTCTAGTGTAGGAATTTAAGCTTTCTTCGAGCATACCATGGGACAATTGTGACAGATCTGAGGATTCTATTTTGTGAGGCGCACAGTTTCTTCGGATGATTGTTAGCGACAGCACATCAAGGTGGGTGGCTATACATTAGTAGTGGACGGGTCAACGATTTGTATAGAACTTGAATGGTTTAAGGAGCCACGCAGAGTTGGGCACGAATTACAAAGAAATCGATTCGACTCGCGTATCATGAATCACCACTTTAAAAAATTGATCCGAAGCACGAATCGTGAGTCACTTCTTAAAAACTGATCCAAATCAAAAGCCACAAATTATTAGATTTTTCCTTTCAAAATGATTCGTCAGGTTCGTGAGTCACGATTTATCGTAAAATATTATGTAAATTTATTGTTTACAGGTTAATGGAAAAGTAATTGTGACATTTCTAGTCTGGAACTCCCCAGTTTTGGAGAGTTTTAAATTTAATGACTGTAAATTAACCATTATGTAATAAAACAAGGATTGTAAAAAAATTTCAATATCATGTATCATTTGTTTATAGCACTGAAGATGGATCAATAAAGGTCCGAAACGTCGGCAAAAGTTAAAAGAAATTTATATATATATATACATACATACATACATGCATAAATAAATAAATAGTGATACACTAAACAAACACAGAAACACGCAAAAAGGACACACAAAAAAGAAAACTTGGACGTTTCGATGGTCAAGCCATCATCATCGGCGGTAGAAGAATGAAGAGTCTGCTCTGTTCCCTTGGGTATTAAACCGAATAGTAAAAGAGGTGGAGAATAAATACCATTTGAAATGACTTCAATTGATGAGTCTCTTGACTCGCCAATGATGGCTCATTTCAATGATTCCACTCACAACCTACCTTGAGATTAGGAAAAAAGACATGCTAATGCGTGAAATTCACGCTGAAAAAATCCTTCGCTCGGACTGGGATTTGAACCCAGCCTCCTCGATATCACCTCGATTGCTCTAACCTGTGAAGCTAGCCTGGCATCTTCTACCACTGTGAACTTCATGGAGGCGTGGACGGTAGCGCTATGCGCGTAAGGGCGGGTAATTCATAACATTTTGTGCATGGTACCTCGTGAGAACTCCTCGCGCCTTACAGCCACCATGAAACTTTTTCGCGGGAGAGGGCGCATTGGTAGCTTAACTGGTTAAGGCGCGATATATAGGGGTCTGGGTTCGAATGCTAGTCCCGGTGAATTGATTTTTTCACTGTGAAGTTCACACTTTTGGGGAGCAATAGCGGGTGACTCCGTTATTGCTACGGTGCGACCAGTTCCGAAGTTATTTGAATTTGTAACAGGAAAGTATTCTTTTTTCGTTGTACATAATTCGTTCTGAGTTTTTCCGTGTTGATCAAATTACCTTAAGTCATATCTTCGTTGAACTGGTTATTGACCAGTTAAATAATGTATGAGTTAAATTTTTGAGAGTTGGTTGGATTACCATTGTCACAGCAGGAAAGTTGATCCCACCTTTGAGGTACTAAATTTATGAGTGTAAACTTTTTTATCTTTGTAGTATTATAATTGTTATTAACTGTTTTCCTTGCATTGTGCTGTAGCCCTGAAGTTGCTTTAATTAAAAGGCGAAACGACGGCAAGAAAAGGAAGTTGAGATTTCTTAAGCCATGTGCATACTAAATATCTCCTTATCCCACTTTTCTTTAAGTTAGTCACCTCATAGTTCATGTATTATCTCATTTATGATTACTACACACTGTAATAAAACAGGTAACGTGGGCGTTATGAGTTACCGTCACGAGTGCCTTGCGTATTATTTCGGAGGATATCAATGGGTTTTCCCTTGGGAAAGGGTCGTGGTTCGTCCTTTACCTTTAGGCATTTAACGGAATCCACCGTTTCTATTACGCTGTCTGGGTTAACCCCTCGTCAAGGACGTGACACACATACAACCAAGCCTACTCCCATGGTTTAGGGGATCGTTAAGTTCCGCCGCGGTCCCTTTAGTCATCAGGGAGCCGGCTCGCACGCGTAAAACACGCACACAGACAGGATTAAAATGTGTGCGTGAGGCATCTCGAGGTGTCTGTACCGACGCTGAACACCACATGCGCGCCGCCGCAAAAAAATTGTTGCGACAAGCCGGACTTGGTGAATGGAGGGCGAATGCTTGTTATCGTCTCCCGTTGCCTGTGGATTTCGTTGCGTGTAGTAACTGGAAAGTCCCTTGCCTTAAATCACCGTCCGGACATTCCGACATTTTGAGGTGGCCCTAGTTGGACTAAACCTGTTTCAAATACACTTTCAAAGCTCTCCAGTTAAAAATCTTATTTATTGTCCCAATCGTTGAGTCGTTCAACGCCACTTCGGAAGAGAGTTGACCCTTGGCATATCAGAGTTTGATGAAAATTGAAGTAATGTCTGTTTCGAAAAATAAATTCAACATCGGGAAATGTCAGATAATCAAACTGGTAGTAATTTCGGAATTTCTTTGGAAAAAGCAGTTCTCATCATTAAGGAATTTTAATTGACATGCGTCCAAGGGTTGTATCGTGGTAAAAAGTCGTTAAATAGTTCATTTGAAACGTGCTGGTTTTGAATAATTTAATTTTTGGTCTGTATGTGCTTTTAGCTATTTTTTCTTACTTGCCATGTTTTTGGCATTAAAAACATTAAAAGGCTTAAAATGTTAAACTTCCGAGGCGTATCTTTTCTGGAGCTCATTTTTTGCTGGTACGTTAAGGCATTTGTTAACTTTTTGTGGACTCGTTATGTTATTTTCGCAGAAACGTTTTTTGAGTTATAATATAAGGAGAAATTCATTTCACTTGGTTATTATTTTTTAAGCCTCTCTGGACACCCCCTCCAAAAATCATCGCGGTGCGACCGTCTGATTGTCAGAATTTCGTGGAAAATCGCAAGTGGCCCACGGTAAAGAACTGGCCCCCTATCCTGAATTTGTGAATGAGTTCACACGCCAATGGCTTAGTGTAGGATGAGCTATCTACTCTCATCTATCAAAAACCAGCTTTCGAGTTGAAACACTAAGTGATTTTTTTTAAAGTGTCATGTTATCTCCCTTAAGGAAAAATCAGAGAAAATGCAATTGAAAATCCTGTGAAATTGAAAGTCTTCATCAACAACGATACTGTATATTTTAAATGAAAAATGGATGCACATTACCCTATGAAAAAAAGGAGGTCATAATGATTCCAGCTATGAATGCTTTCATACTTCAAACTTCAGTGTTGGTATTTCTGTCTCTTGTTCCAGTCACTCAAAAGTTTAGGCTTGTAAAATGACTGGCCTAACAATTTCGAAGAAATTACACAAAATTTTCATTTTCAGCAGTTATCCACGTGCTCATCAGCCATAGTCGCGCACATTGAGGTGCTCGGTTTGCATTTGGTGTAATTTAATTTCTACGGCACTATTCTGTATGCTGTTAAAAGATTCTCTGAGGTCAGGTCCAGGATACACCTGCCTCGAAGTTAGCGAATGGCCTAAACCTCCGAAATTTCAACCCTTTGTTAGTATTTGGGATTTTACAAAGGCTTGACTAATGTTCTTGACTCACTAAACTCACGGTTCCGATATTTTGGTAATGCATATTTGTGGTTGACTGTTACTTTTTTTTATGAATTCCCGGCAGTTGATATGTATATTTAATACTCTAATGTGCCCTTTTTAGAAAATATTTTTTAATACTTGAAGAAGCACGTTATGGTGGTCGCTAGTCCCACTTTGGGTCCGAGCGTCTTGAATGTGGTGTGAAATATCGTGAAGTTATTTTGCCTGCGAAAGACATTTTTGTAATCAATGGCTGGGTGTAAATCCTATCATATCGACTAATCCTGGTATTTGAATTTTCCTCTATTTCCCACTTGAAACACCCCTTATATGAAGAAGACTAAGTACTGAGGAAAATTAATTTCAAATTCTGTATCATCGTTATGATATAGTGGATATGGTACAAGTGCCTTTACATCAATCCTAGATCTTTATCGGGGATAGATTATCATTATGCACTAGGCGATTGGAACTAGTTAAAATTATGTGCTGTGAAGTGGACGATTGATTTAATATTACGTTTATATCTAAATATTTCGGTGGGCCCCGTAAATATTGACATTAAAATGAAAAATATCTTCACCTCCAATTATTTATTTACTTTTTTTTTAAGTATCTGATCTATTGACATCTCTTTTTCAGTAAAGTTAATCAAGCGTAGTCCTCATACGCAGCATATACTCATTTGCTTGCAATCAGAGGATTTTCAAAATGAGGATCTGCATGGTATATATGCTATGATTTCCAGCCGGAATATCTCAAAATTTTCCAGCGGTATTGATTTTTCTTCGCCTCAAATTTAAGTAATGTGCTTTTAATTGTTTTTATTTGCCCTGGTTTATAATTTTTCGGTTCAACGCGGTAAATATTCTTTTCCACTATATTCAATATACTTTTTTGCCATCCTTCTGTAATAATACTAAATAGAAATATCCTTTAATATTGATTAACCATGGTATTTGAATTTTCCACTATTTCCAACTTGTAGCAGACCGTATATGAAGTGGACTAAATACTTTGTGAAGTGATAAAACTGCCAATTATTTGTTATCGTAATGGTCTAGGACCATTCATCAATCGTCAGTCAGTATCGAGGATAGATTATGTTCCTCTACTAGCCGATAGAACGAGATAAAATTATGAGCTATGAAATCCTCAAATATTTTGGTGGGACCCATAAATGTAGTCATTAAAATGCAAAATATCATCATTGTAATATTTATATCTTGAGTAAGCATTTGAAAATTAATATTTAACGCTATTTATATAACTTAACCTTAAGGGTTGAAGGCCATATTAGTACCCTAGTGTGCCCCCTCACATGTCTCAAAGACATGTTCTGCTAATATTTCGTGTTTTCACTATCGGATTCGCCCTTTAAAGCGGTCTATAATACTCGTAGTACCACCCATCCCGGTACTGTTTTCCTCCTCAATATTTTTCTTCTCTCTGACGATATCATCGAAGAAGTACTGAAAAAAGGAAATGCTCTATTTTCTTTCCGGAGAAATGGATCTGACAAAGATGTCAAGGGTGAATGAGGGAAATTGACCGTAAACTAGTTGCATGATTGTTTAGGCGAATTTTCCTCAAATCTTGATCCTTGGAAATTTTCCCACTATAGTATTTGCGGAAAAATTCCACGGGTGATCATTCTCTTCTCATTTTGGACCGCGAAAAATTTGTTGCCTTTGCCAAATACATTATTGTTGGAAGTTAAAGATGTAAAAATTTATGTTTAAATTTTTAATTTCTATGGATAATTTGGGCTGATGATAAATAAAGTTCCTGAGACCTTAGTTTGTGGAGTGAGATCAATATAAACCGTAGCTTTTAATAAGAACCGGAACTATAAGGACGGATCAGTCCCATCTCCCTAACCCTCATAGTGCTACGAAATGGGCCGATATATCGGCTTTCAGTTCTCAGGCGAGAAGTAATACCCAATTTTAAAAATTACACCCACCAACCCCCGCACTTAAAAACTTTCCCTAGTCCAGGGAGTTAAGTAAAAAAGGTAATGTAAAGTCTTCAAAAGAAGACTGTAAGAACGAAGCGGAAGCGGAAAGTAAATTACCCCTTCATTTGAAGAAACTTATTTACACCGCAATAGTCAGACCATCAACTATGTATTGCAATCAAATCTGGGCAGCTGCACTCTCTTGTTCCCAAATCAGCAAACTTCAAATTTCATAAAACAAAATAATCCGCATGATCACCAACGCCAGATGGTTCCACTCCAACGCATGCCTCCACGACGAACTAGGAATTCAATATATAACCGAACACCTCATCCAAAATTCAAAAACCTTTGAAGAATCCCTCAATAAGCATCCTAACCTTTTATTTAACCAACTCTGGAACCTTAACATTGACCCCCACTTAAATCCCCCCCAAAAAATCCTCTCTTACCTCGATAAATCCAAACACACTACCACAAAATAGTCTTGTTTTCAGAAAAAAGAATAAAAAAATAATAAAAGGGATAAATATATATACATATTAAAAAAATAAATAAAGCAATAATAAATGAATAATTAAAGAAATTAATGTTATTCCATGCATTACAAAAAAATAAAAAATATATAAATAACAAATAAAATCCCAAGCATGATAAAAAAAAGAAAGAAAAAGAAAAGCAGTAGTAATTTAATACACACAAATACCTAAATTTAAAAATTATCCGCACGCAACCCCCGCCCTTAAAAACCAGGGAGTCCAGGGAGTTCCCTAGTCCAGGGAGTTCCAAGTTAAAAAGGGAACATAAAGGCTACAAAATTAAGCCTGTAGTAAACAATGTGGAAGTGGCCACGGGCAGATGAATCGGCGTTGTTAAAAGTTTATTGTTTATGTTTATAATACTGCTGTAATTAAGTTTATAGTTCCTAGTGATTTTCAAAAATGTACAAACATGAAGTATTGTCCTTTTGGTAAAATAAAAAAGAATAGTGCTGGCTGATATTTTCGAAAATGGCTTCACAATATATTTTTTGCTTAGGTGTTATATTTTATTTAAATACTCTTGCCGTTTTTTCGCTAATACCACTTAGAGTAGGCGGCAATAAGAGGGTTAAGTATGAATTTTTATTATATTAAATATTTTCCCTACGAAAAGTACGTACTCTGGGAAACATGAAAACTTTATTTATTTATTTGACTTATACCTTAACATTTAGTTTACTTCCTCCTGTTTTGTTGAGCTGACTACTGCAAAATTCAGTGGAATGATTGTTAGGGATGGCCCCAGGTGTGGTGCAAATAATTTGGTAAATACTTTGATCGGTGGTCATTTCAGAGCCAACTAATTTGCGCACACTGCACTCTCCATTATAATAAAATTTAGTGGTCCATAATCCGGAACTTCGAAGTGGTAATGCATGTGTAGAAACTAAAATATATTGGCCAACTTACCGCATATACTAAGCTGCGTTCCAGAATAATATGTTGGTAGATGTGATTAATAACTTAATTAAGGTTCTTGTAAAGTCCCATCGTTTCAGAAAATTTGAATCACTCTTCTGTTACGTTCATATTTGCCGGCGTATGTATGATTTATTTTTCATTACATGCAATGGAAACGTTTTATCTATTAGTAATCTGAACATGAATAAAATGACATTTAACCCATTTTTCGGCGGAACCATTTTAAGTTGGAGGAGTTGAAACGTTTCAATAGTCTGTGGAGATTTCGGTTTAAAATGGGTTTTGTATTTAGGGAATGAGATGGATCTTTTTGTAAATCGAAATAGCATGTACGCAGAGAAGGTTATTGTTAAGAATAAGAAATAAATAAGCCTGATAATGCTATGAATCGTGAAAAATCTTACATGAGACGCAGCTTTGAATGTGCTAGCCCTGAGAGGAGAACAGGGGAAGATGGTTCCTTTTCGATGAAGATACGGAGGGAAGGGATAGGATGAGCTGGTAGAATAGGAGGGTGGACAAAAAAGTGATCTACACCCAAGTGAGGAAACTCTACTTAGAAAATAATTTCACTTGACTGGGGTTAAACCCAATTGTAAGTGTATTACCGGTCAGCTGTGTTATCCAGTTACACCACCAATCCACCCTAATTAAAGGCAAATTGATTTATTAATTTGTATATTTGAAAAATAGGCCACATACAGCATGTTGCCATTTCCGAAGATTTTGTGCGAATTAAATGTTCTCGTCTCCAGCCTACACACTACACAGTAGCATAGGGAGTGTTTCCGTGGATACTGAATAACTGTGGTGTACTTCGCCTTAGAGCGACTAACTTTTAAAAATAAAAATTTAATGCGGAGTTCACGAATATTTGGTACCCTGTTGTCTTGAACTAAGATGTCGTGGTGGTGTAGCTGGCTAACACTACTGACCAGCAATTGGGAAATGCGGGTTAGAATTCCGGTCAAGACAAGAATTTTTCAGAGCAAATTTAAATAGTTTGGCGTGCAATTTTGCACCCGTAGGGTGACTGGATAGCAAATCATTTCTGTATTCTATAATAACTAATGGTTGGGAAAGTGGCGAATAAGGTAGGTGCGGGAAGGAAATTGTCGGGTAAATCTCAAAAAGGAAGCCTGCCAAAATGTATGTAGGGCTAACGGAGAGGTGGCGGAATATTGAAGAGAGCGTTTTTTTAGGGGAGAACGTAGGACAAGAGGGGGTAAAAGAAAAAGAATAGGGATCTGGATGACGCGGAGGAAGGCAGAAGGTAGGTAGAGCTTAAAAGGGTCAATCTCGGTCGCACGATTTGTTTTCTGGAGGATTGGGTTGGAGATGATCCTGAGGGTGGGGAATGGGGGATTAAAGGTGAGAACCATTCGATGAACTAGCAACCGTGATAGGATACATGTGTGGCCGGTTGCATAAAAAGGTAGCTATGGGATCGATTGTTATGAGATTCATAAAGTTATCGGCTGTTAAAGTTACTAAATTCGGATTACAGGAACTACCGCTATTCATAACTTATCTCCCAATAGACATTCCATCGAATGTTTGGCCTGCTCCCCTTCCACTGGATAAAAGTTATGTATCTATGTTTATCTTAGGTATATAAATTAATTATACACATTATTAAAAGCCAATAAATCAATAGACTCACCATTTCGTCACATAATAGCTTTTATTTTAAAAATAATTTAGCCTCCGAACGGTTCTTTGCGCATCCACCATCTTGGTTACTTGTAGAACTCATAAGTATTAAACTCCATTTTATCAGGCCAAATAAGTTATGAGGCCGTTTATGGAGCCGATAAATTTATCGAATGTTACTGCAACGCGTATCATACGAATTGAATTGTAGATTTCATAAGTCATTTGGATATACCTGTATATGTGTCGTTTCTGCAACCGGCCATAAGACAACATCCATTTCGGAGGCGGAATTCGAAGCTGCGTCATTTGAGTTACCCGGCCAGCGTATTATTCCTTTGGTCTAAGCATATTTCAAGCATATCGACGCAATTTTTTTCTAAATAATACAATAGAAGTCGTTGATTAAAATTGATATTTTTTCTATTAATTATATAGTTTAATCGCTGAAGATATTCTCTAAATTTAGGCCCTGAACAGCCACTATAAATGTGCAATGTTGGTCAGTTGTTAAAACATTTTTGTGAAAAGGTTCATTTGATTATATTTGATTATGTTCATTCAAGGGAGGTACGATATTACCCAAGATTAATCAGGGAGGCTATAGAAATTGCGAAGAGACCGGAGAACGTCAATTGAGAAGACGGTTACACGTTAAGTAGAAAGCTCAAACGAATTTTTCAAATTTAAATTCCGGCAACAATGGGAGTCCTCACTTATATATAAAGACGAGCGAGAGTAAAGAATCAGTTCAGTTAACCTGATGAAGCTGGCAGGAGGACCAGCGAAATATTGTTTATTGCAATTTTGAACATCGCGGAATGAATCCCGAAAGATTAAATAGTCAAAACTATATCCGCGGAAGCCTACGAGCTAACAAACATTTTCTTTCCACGTTTCTTTAGTGATTGTAACAAAAACAGCGTGTCACTTAACATAAGGTACGTCGTTAGCATACAATTCACCTCTGTCCTCTCCCCCTCCTTTTCCCTAATCCCCCCTTTTTCTTGGCTGGTGTCCTAACACCCCCTGCCACACGCACCTGCGGCTTGCAGAGTACTATGTAGATGTAGATTGGCGACGGACTGTGTTGCAGCTTGGAGAATTTAGCGGTCGGCTATATGCCTGTAAGTTTTTGGGTCCTATTCCGGAACAGGCTTCGTATTATACCATCCTCCTAGGTCAAGACGGTAAAATTTCCTGGGCACAGTGTCTTCCGGATGAAATTTTTCTGCTTTCGAGATGCCTAACCTCTCTCATCCGAAAGCCAGCCTAGTTTTCACTTTGACTTGGACCCCGTTGTAGCACGGAAGGGGTACCGGCGACTGACTGACTTCCGAGATAAAAAAGGCTCCACCCCCCCTTACCAAACGCCAAATGCTTGCTCGGAAGAAGGATGAGATGGTAGGGGAGGATCAAGAAACTTTATTTCCCTAGGCACAGGCAAATGTTCCGTAAGCTTGAGCATTCAGAAAATTTTCCGTAAGCTTCGGAATAAGGATAAGAGACCCCCTATGTCATTAAAGACTCAGTTATCACAAAAATTGTCACATGTAGGAGGTTGAAATAAAAATAAACCCTGCTGATCAGGTACTGCGAAACTCCTGATCTGCAAGAAGTCGCTGTGATTCTGAGGTATTCATCTTGCGAAATCCCCCTACCGAGAAGCAAAGGATTCATACGAAGGAGAAAAAAAAGGGATTTGGAACATGAGTACACTATTACAAGTAGGAATAATAGAAAGTAAAACTTCAAGTGTAAATTTTATTCATTATAATTTTAGGGCTGTGTGAGATAATATGGGTATGGTAATGGGACTTTTATAGCGCCGTATTGGAGTAATTCACGGTTAACTAATGAATAACGTAGGAATGTGGTCGTATTTATGACAATTTATTATTGGACGAGACTCTTATCCAATCCACTCTTAGTAAAAGAAGGAATTATAATGGTATAAACTCAGCCGCTCGTCTTCGAACCTGTTAATTTAAATTCGGGCGCCGATAGGGCATATCTACATCTACATATTACCCCGCAAGCCGCCTCAATAGGCGTGTGGCGGGGGGTGTTAGGACACCAGCCGTTTACATATAAAATGGACACGCTCTAATGAAATTACGCCTAGCATTTATTATAGTCCCTTATTGTTCGGGGGAAAAACGAATTCCCATACCTATCCGTTCGGCAAAATATCTCTCTTGATTTATCATTTCTGTCGGACCTGGAAATATAGTGGGGTTCTAATAGGATGTTCTCCGTGTCGCTCTGAAAGATATCTATCCTCAATTGTTCAAGTAATCTAAGCCTAGCGCGCAGCCTCCGAGTCTCTAGCGGCTCCCAGCCTAATTCGTTTAACATCTGTGTAACGCTGTCTGTACGCCCGTAGCTGTTTTTGACGAATCGCGCAGCTTTCCTTTGTATTTTATTAAGTTCCCGGACTAAGTCTTTCTGCACCGGATCCCATATGCTCGCTGCATATTCAAGATGTGGCCGGACGAGTGCGAAATAGCATCTCTCTTTTACTTTTTCATCCGAAAATCTTCCCACGATACGCTTGACGAATCCTAGCTTCTTCAGAGCTCTGCCACAAATATTTCTTATATGTGCTCCCCACGATAGGTCCGAAGTTATCGTAACTCCTAGATACTTCACTTCATCTGTCGCCTTTATGTGAACACTATCCACAGCATATACATGGGAATAGTTGGACGACCTCCGCAGGAAATGTACCGCCGTGTATTTGCTCAGATTAAGTTCGAGTCCCCACTCTTGGCTCCACACATGAACGTTGTTTAAATCCGATGATAGAGTTTCAAAGAGTCAGAGTGATCGCTAATTTCACGATAGATGACAGCGTCGTCGGCAAATAGACGTATTTTACTGCTAATTCGAGAGCATAGATCATTTATGTATATAATGAACAAAAGGGGTCCGATCACGCTTCCTTGCGGGACACCTGATGTCACTTTAACTACATCAGAGCTAATTCCGTCAAGAACTACCTTATGCTTACGATCACTCAGAAAGTCGCGTATCCAGTTTACTACTGTTTCGTTTAGGCCGAATGACTGTAATTTGTATAAAAGTTTATTATGAGGTACCGTGTCGAAAGCTTTCTTAAAATCTAGAAATAATGCGTCAACTTGTCTTTTCGATTCACCAGATTTGAGAACGTCATGAAGAAAGAGCGCGAGTTGTGTTTCACATGATCTACCTTTCCGGAAGCCGTGCTGAGAGCCATGGAGGACGTTACGACTGTCCAGGAACGTCATGATATTGCTGACGACGATATGTTCGAGTATCTTGCCTATAATCGACGTTAATGAAATTGGTCGATAGTTCCCTGGGTCGTGTCTGTTTCCCTTTTTGAATATCGGTGTAACGTTTGCAATTTTCCAGTCTAATGGTATCTTTCCTTCAGACAATGATTTCTTGAATATTATGTCTAAGAACGGTGCGATCTGTGGCGCTAACTCCTTGAGGACACGCGCGGGTATTCCCTCCGGACCCGGAGATTTACTATTTTTTATCGACTGTAGCTGTTTAGTTATCCCATCGCGTTGAATAGTGATTTCTTTCATCGGTTCCTCAGTGAATTGTATTTCAAAGTTACATGCAGTATCGTCTGTGGTGAATACACTTTTGAAGTGGCAATTTAACGTGTTAGCTTTGTCAATATTTTCGGTGACAAGTTTGCCATCTTTATCAAATAACGAATCTACGGTTGAAGATTTACCATGAAGCTCTCTCGCATATGACCAAAAATATTTCGGATTTTCTTCGAGTAATTCACCAAGTACTTTTTTCTTGAAATTTCGCAATGCAGAACGCATTGATTTCTTAGTTTTTGAGCGTTGCGCAGCGTAACTTTCTTTTGCTTCAAGTTCCTTCGATTTGTCACCTACCGTAGTGGACTTTTTGACCAAGTTGTACAATTTTCTCTGTCTCTTAAGGTCCCTCCTAACATCGTTGTTATACCAGCGAGGTTCTTTACTGTCGCATTTCAATTTTTGCGGAATATATTCGTTGATTCCCTGTCGTAGAATTTTTAAGAAATATTTCCATGATTCATCATTGCTTTTATCCTCTGTTTTAGCTACGAAGTCCGTGTACGAATCATTAAGCATCTCGCCAAATTTTATGAAGTTGCATTTATCAAATAAATAAATATTGCGTTTCGGTTTTACAGCTGACTCTACTTAAATTTTTAAGGTTGCAAAAATTACTCTGTGATCACTTATGCCGTCAATAATATCGAGTTGTTCTATCAACTTCGGATGGCTTACTGCAAAAAGGTCTGATATTTTATTTCCTCTCGTAGGCTTGTCAACTACTTGGGAAAGTGAGTGATTAGCAAGTGTGTTGAGTAACATCTCGCTGATTTCCCTATTCCTAGAATTCGGTTTTACAGTGTAAGAATCCAAATTTATAGATGGCAGATTAAAATCTCCCCCAGTAATTATTACACTTTTACTGTCTCTCACAGTAAATGCGGATATTTGATTTTCTAATTGGTAAATAACATCAATTTTGGAGTTTGGAGGTCTATAGAAAGAGCAAACATGTATACTCCTTTTGTTTCGTTGTTTAATTGTACACCACACGCTTTCTATTTCATTGTTAGTTATTTCGTGGGCGGTGCTGTGTAAATGTGATTTAACTGCTAGAAAAACTCCGCCACCTGTTCTATCGCTTCGATCGCATCTGTAGATTTTATATCCTGGAGGAAAAACTTCGCTGTCGCTTACATCTTCAGTAAGCCAGCTCTCCGTTCCTATGACCACGTCTGCGTCCTGAAATATATGCTCGATTTCAGCGCGCTTGTTTTTAACGCTACGGCAATTAACTACTATAAAGTTAATGTCATATTTTGTAGATTGAGTGTCGGTTGGTTCTTTTCCACGCTTATGGGTATTAGGTGGGCAAATTCACTGGAAGTGCTTATTACATTTGATATAATTTCTTTCACTGGAGTACGCGTTTTGGGAAAATTGTCACTATTTACCGGCTTTAGCGCTCCTAAGTTTACTTGGATGTGAAAATTTTCGCAATGCGGATTTCCTCGGAGGCTACGTTTGGTTAAATCTTTACAAATCCCACTAGATGACCTATCCTCTAGTCTAAAAAATATCTACAGTGCTCAAAAATCCTACGAGCCACCCGTTCAGACGCCTCTTTGGAATAATGCACCCCAGACGAGTTGAGGGGAGCCCGGCATGATCTAAGCACCGGCCGAAGATCCACGAATTCTGCCCCAATGCTCGCACAGAATTTCCACAGCCTCTTGTTGATCCAGGCAATCCTGTCCCAAACTCGAGGGCCGCAGTCAGTCCGTGGAACAATGCTGCAGATGGATAGTCGCAGATCGACACCAGTGCCCCTCCGAACGCTATATTGCACTCCGTGATATAACTAACTCTTCGTGTTAACCTTGGTCATGGGTATTGAAATTACACTGGTGGATTATAATGCGGTGAATGTAAGGCACACAAATTATGAAGTGGTGGGGAACTGAGGTTGTGAAAATATAAATGTAAGAAACGATATATTAGTAGAGTGTTATGAACAACAAGGTACGGCTATTTGAATGCGTTTATGGTAATACCTCTGAGGCAAAAGTATACTTAAGGAGCACTTGGAAGACAAAAAAATGCCGAATTGACTGCGTTTGTTGCTAAAAGGTGATCACTTATTTCTAGATGCAGAGTTAAGTTGGATCTAGTCGTAGCTATCCAGGCCCTGATCGAGATGGTAAATACACTATCGCCATGACAAAATGTAAGTTAAGCTTATCAAAATAGAGGATTTTTCGTATGAATAAACCGTTTTTGTGGAAAAGCAGCTGTTTCAATAAGAGCTGAACGAGAATTACAGACGGCTTAAATTATTAATATGAAGGAAAGGAAATTAAACCTGAGGTTTTTTGGTGACAGAAGAAGTGGTATGCTGTGGGGAATTATAACCTGGTAAATTATGGATTACAGAGGGTATTTTAAACATTAAAGTAATTAAATGGGGTCAGAAAAGACAATTGATTTCTGCTAAAAAGAAAAAAAACATATGGATAATAGATTGATGTACGGTGGAATAAGAGAAGTGGATATTGCTAATTAAATGGACCTGGAAGACCCGTAAGGACGCTACTGTGCAGGTTGTGGTACCCCGCTGGGCAAAAGTTCGAATCAATCCCGTTCACTGTCTATCTTCTTAAATATCCCACCATTACATCCTCAAAATAAGAGCTCAAATATTTTTAATCAGCGGTTAGAACCATGCCCTGTACAAGGGCGATAGCATGATTTCGTCTATTCTGGATTCTCGAGTCGCCACATCTTGCGATAATTATTTTTTGGAAAATGTTAAGTGGTTGTGTTGCATGCGATACTTCATACGAAATCATACGGCAGTTTGCCAATCCGCGTGCGACAATTATCACGGAATTACGAGAATCGAACGTTTTTATTCTACTTCTGCATGATATCCTGAAAGCCACCTCAAGGGCACGTGACAGGGGGCGAGTTTTCGCCATCGTGCACTATACATTTTCTATATTTTTTCTATATATTTCTAAATGTTCTACTAAAGTTAATGAAATGGCAGTTATGCCGTAGGTAAAACTGCCTGTCTAAGTTGTGAAATTTCACCAGCGTGCTCTACTTTATAGGTATGCTAAGAATGTCATAGAAAGTATGGGTGTTAGAGTTTTTGGCCTCTTCATAAATGCACAGAGGTACAAGAGTTATGCAGGAAATATGTGATACTTGCCGTTAGTACCACGTAGCAGGTTATGAAACAAGCATTAGGGAGAGAATCAAATAATTAGCTTAATTTGCTCCCCAATGCTTACATAATATACACTACCTATGGAAAAATCTAATTATAATCTAATCTAGTGGCGGCTATTATGGTCTCATATCGTTCGCGGTAAAAATGGCATTCTAAACCTGTCCATTCTGCATTCTTATTTCCCTAATTTTATTCTCTTAACCTTATCTACCTTAGTATGTCGGGATTCGTAAAATGCTTTTGACGTCGTCATAAAATAGGCAATAGCACTCTTTAAATCGATTTATTTAAGAACTTTTACGAACCACAGAATATTCTGTGGTTTGTAAAAGTTCTTAAATAAATCGGTTTACAGAATGGAATTCCACAAAGTTAAAAGTGAACTCATTTTATTTATTTAATTACACTCTTACTTGCTCATAAGCAGAAGAACCAAGAAAAAATTATATTTGCTTAGGCATCAGGGAATATATAAACGGCACTCTCATAGTCTGATCACAGATATGTTTTTTTGCAATGTGGATATTACCGTACTCCTGGGGTTGGAATACGGCTTTTGTCTTTCGCATTGTCGCAATCTTTATCCAAAATGCAAACCACTCTCGAAGAGCGATGTTACAGTTGCTATCCTATGGACGCAATCCATCAATTAAATCTAGCGATTTAAAGCATCTGAAAACATTGGAAGAATGACGATCACGTTTTCTCTCTCTTGAGCGCAATTGAAAAATAAGGATAACGCGAGCGAACGCGTTATGGAGAACCGTGATCGCCCTCCTGGACTCTGAGGAAAGAGGATGAGAATGGGTTGCTGGCGTTTGGGATGTGGGTGTGGAGGAGAATTGGGATTCTAATAATAATGTAACTCGAGTGGTGGAGAAAATAGCGGGGACACTCAGAACGGGGTGTGCCACCCGCGGTTTGCTTTGATTTACCGTACTCGAGGAAGTGAAATGAAACACGGTGAAAACAGGCTAAAAATCTTTATTAATCTCCGTCACACGCGTTCCAGTGGTGTTCGCGGGACTCCCCAGCCCCCCGAAATTCGGACACGGTCGACGAAATTATTGGTTTAAATTGAAGGATGGAGACCTCACTTTCCCCCGCGGTCGCTCAGAGCCGCGACCGGGGCTCCCTCACCGTCTCCTCGGCCTGCCCCCCTCGCCTCCGCTTGCCCCTCGCCGCCCAGAACACGTCCTCCTCTCCACCCCCGGTGTCCTCCGACTCGGTCCCGCCGCTCCCGGCGATGATCTTGGCCACGAGCGCTTTGACCCGGTCCTTGCCGTATCCTCTCTTGAGGTCCGTGACCCCCTTGACCTGGCCGCAGCACCGTCGGCCCCTGGAATCCCAGGCGTACGGCCCCTCCTCCTCGTCCGCCGTCGCCCTCTGCGGCAGCGTCCACCGGGGTCCGTAGGGCCGGAGGATAATGGGGTCGGTGGGGCCCTGCTGGCCTTCAAGCACTTCCTCCGGGTCGCCGAATCGAAGGTGGTGGCCTTTCGTGACCCACATGGCCTCTTCCTCGTCGTCCGCCGGTGGGATTAGGTTGCCGTGGGCCCTCTTGGCCCGCCTCTGCTGGGATGCGTCCGAGGTGTCCTCTGCTCTCATATCCTTGGAGGAAGCAAAGATTACATTTTAATAATTTGGCTAGTTATTTGGAAAGGCAACCGACAAATATCAACAGAGCCAGTGCCGGCCCAAGGCGTGGTCAGCGTGGGCAAAAGTCACAGTCGGCCGAAGCGCCTCGCCGTTCGGATCGTAGCGCCGAAAAATTGGAACCAATTCGGAACTTAAATCGAATTCAATGCTTCGTAGCCCACAGAGTTGACAAGTTTCTAGGCCCACTAAGATGATATGCGCTACTTGACGGTGTCTTTCTTAAAATATCGCGTTCATTTTTTTGTCTGCCACGTCTAATGAGTGAATGAAGCGGCTAATGTGAATCTTCCTCTCCTTTGTCTAGGATTGGTTTGTGCTAGTGTACGCGCTCGTCGAGACGCTGGTGTTGGGACGACCCCTCGACCAAGAAGCTCTCAACAACTTCACGGTGACACAACGGACACTGGTAAGTACTACAAGGACGAGTCCTGGGGCCAGTCGATGTATGGAAATATTGAATCTAATTCTTGTTATTTAGTCATTCAGTCCTAAAGGCTGATTTACATGACATTTTAGGCCAGTACTGAAATTAGTCCTGATCAGAGCCGAAAACTTTGGTTGTCTCTGGTTGTTAAAGAAATATGCTATTGTTCATTTCAGATAAAAATGTGAGATTTTTCAGCTAAAAACATGATATTCAGACTAATACGAAACGTAAAAGAAAATCGATTGAATGAATTAAAAATTACATTTATTCAGCCATCCGATAAAAAAATCCCAATCCTCTATATTGAGCGTAAGTAATTTTAAAAAGCAAAAACCTAAACCACTGCACAAATCCCCAATGCGTAGCATACCTAAGGGATCTTTGGGACCTTTTGGGGCCCTGAAATCGTTTTAAAATAGCCTATAATATTCCTCTTGTCTTGAAATATTAGTCTGCAAAATTTTAGCGCGATCAGAGTAAAACTGTAGATATGTATAAAAACCAAACAGAAAAACGACAGCCAAACATTCTTCTTTATAGATAGATATATATGTTTAGGCTACTCTAATTCCATGAAATAATAACGATATGGTCCTCATGCCGTAGTTCCCGTAGATGTTATTCATTCAATTATTGTTTCTGTGAATAATGCCCCCTTAAGCGCTTTTCGCTAATGGTATAATTATGTTTGATAATGGACGATTAGCTCAACTGGTAATGAGGGCGGTGAAGAACCCGAGAAATAACTCGAGGAAAAGAAACCTATAACTCTAACGAGGATCTCGGGCTTTTTTGGGAAAAATAATATGGTGTATGGTGGCAGCGTAACATGGTGGAAGTCACCTGCGCGAAGCATGACGTTAAGGAGAGGAAAGCTCGTGTGGATGGGGTCGGCCAAGGGTCAGAGGGTACATGTTAATCACAATTTTCAATCGGAAATAACTTGATGATGACGATAAATCGTTGAAACTCGGGTCGTGTTAGATTTGTTTGTTAAGTTGTCTTTGTAAAAGTTATTTCCGATTAAAAATTGTGAAAATATGGAGTGCCACCAAGTAACTGAAGAGAGAGTTTTATTTATTGGTACATGATAATGACAGGCAATGCTGCCAACATAACTGCATTTAGCTTAAGAGGGCGGGAAAGTGTCAGCCGTTCGTTTCACAATAATGTTTATGATCGAAACAGAGCTGCACCAAAATACGCTGATTTCGTTCCCAACCCAATGGAGAAGACCATCTATAATTTAATTAAGGGGTCATAGGGAGCTAGAAAGAGGTTGTGAATATTTCATCATTCCACAAATTCGTGGTTCATAAATTATCTTTTACGGTACTGTTCTATTTCCCTCTCTCATCAAGTCTGTTGAAACCGGCGCCTTGTAGCGTGAGTGATCAGAGTTGCCATGTTATTGATTGTCAAAACCAGTATTGGAGAGCATAAGAGTGCAGTTAGACTGGGACATCCAGAATGCTCCGCCGTCGCTGAACATAACGTCGAAGGACGCACAATGGACCCCGAGATCTTGGCGAAAAGAAAGCTATTTAAAAATCGGCTTATGAGAGAGGCCATCGAAATACGTAAGCACCCGAATAACTTCAAACGGATCCGAAGGAAGAACCCCAGTAAAACATGGAATCCCGTAAATTCTTTAAGACCCAATCCAACCCATCTACTCCAATCCTCCCTCTCCTCCCATGCCCGTCGTCCGAAAAAATATATAGAAACCCTTCTTTACACCCTTGAAGAAGCCTCCGGCATTGGAGGGGAAACGAATTATTTTAATTAATCCTTGGCGCGGAAAGTATCCCTGAAGTGCTAATTTAATTAGTGACATTTTCCAAAAAAGTTCTAACCAGTTATTATCAACTTATAATTATAAAGTTTAGGTTTCCAACTATCTTCTTGGAAATTTCTTTCTCCTATCAACTTGGAAATTGGCTCATAGCTGTGAAAAATGCCCTGAAATTAGACGGATGAAGGAATAATGTTGAATTATTTTGATCGGTTTTTAAGTTCTGCTTCTAATACCTCTTGGCTTACCAAGGAAGACAAAAATTCAACGTTTAGTGATTATGCACTTCAGTGTGTATTAGTCTTCCTGGAGCTACCTTCAGTGACTCACCTTATTCTCATCACTTTTTTAAATTCACAATTTATTCATTGATATTATTCCAATATAATTTTCAGAAAGATTATGCCTCATGTTAATTAACAAATCAACCAAACTTTGATTTTTCTGTAAAATGTTTACTTTTAAAGTCCTAAATTCTGGGTTAAACCCGGCCTGGAAAAGTGCAGCGATATATCGTAGATAGCTCTCCGAGCATAGGTTGCGAAGGACGATATATTACTGCGTGAATAAGTATGCGAAGACTGAGTAAATTCTCGTGATCCCGTTCATTTGACATTTTTGACCCACCTGTGCGAGCGCGGTCGACTCCCCTTTCAGTTCGCTGTCGGAATCTTTTGGTGTTGTGGCCGCCGCTCCGGCTATGATGAGCACCACGAGGGCCAGAGTCAAGCCGCTGATGAGGACCATTTCGAGGTATATTTGTCCTGGAAAGAGAAGGTAAAGCCTGCTGAGATCGCGGAAAGGACTAGCGAATATTATATTACGATAATATATGATATGAAACAGTGAGACATGGTGTATTCAAAAGTTAAAATAAGTGAGAGACAATGCCGAACTGATAGGTACAACAATTCATTTCCACGCACCATTAGTGACTACAACAAAACAGCGTATCGCTTGCATAAGACATCTTTCCTATACAATGCCACTCTTGTCCTCTCCCCCTCTTTTTCCCTATTCCCTCCCCTTCCTTGGCTTGTGTTCCATCACCCCCTACCACACGTCACTGTGGAGGCTCGCATAGTAGTTTTTAGATGTAGACGTATATTCATAATGGATTATTCACTGACACTCTGGCGGAAACACCGGAATACCTGGGAACACCTGGCGAATACAACGGAAATGTAGTTACTGCAAAAAGAATGAAAGAGTTCTTGGTGTTTTCCACTTTTCCATTTTTTTCTCTTTTTTGACTTTCCGTACGATTCCCTCAATAGAAGCCTCCCCCACTTAGCCTTTCTCTTTTCCCTCCATCCCTTCTCCTCACCCTGAATACTTCCAACCGTCCTTTTTCCCCTCCTACCAACCATTTCTCAAAATGTATATAATATGTAAATATTCGTTGTTTATATCTAGAACCGGTACTTGGCAATGATGTAAATGCATTGAAACCGGTCGCATTAAAAGCTGATTTTTTATATTGAAAAACTGCAAGAATTCTTTCATTCACGATGAACAAGTTCCACCACATCTGCATTCCTGCACATCATCATTTACTGTAAAATTAGGTAAAAAATTGGCAGCGTTTTTTTAACTGGCCAAATGTGTCAATAGTATGGGTACGCCATAATTAGACCGAACCCTTTTACTTGTAGTAGGACCATGCTCGAGGCGGGGTTCGAACTCACGATATTTAGGTTGTTAAGCAGGCACGTTAACAGTCTGCCTGAGCCTGCAGAAACGATTTACTTTGAATAATGCTGTTTCAGCACTGATGTGGTGGAAAATGTTTTGTCACGGAAGAAGATCTCTTCACAGTTTTTCTCTGTGACAAATATTTAATAACCAGGGTTAGATGTTTAACATCCAAATATTATGCTTGATAATGATGTAAAACATCGAAACCGGTCACATTTAATATTTACGGCTGTGGTAAACTGCAAAGAGTTCTTCTTCCGTGATTTACTCTAACTTTATGAGCTCGAGGTAATAGTCCTTACGCCCAAAATGTTATTTAATATGCAGCTACTTACGAGGTTACCTCATTCGCTTGAATGATTTTCGATTTGACTTTCTGGTATTTTGTGGGCATGTCTGAATGAATAAACTTTGTACATTTCATATTGTTTTATTATATGCAACCCCAACCGGTTTCAACGATTTCGCGGCATTTTGAATGGGGATTACATGAGATAACGTACGCAAAAAAAATTAAAAGTTTCTCAGAATTACCATTCAGAATGGCCGGTTTCGACGAATAGCCGACAAAACCAGATGCATCGCGCAGGACGTCAGATCTTATATATATTTCCCTCTTCTGTGAAGTTGCGTTGTTTACCGTTAAGTTTCCCTAAGTGGAGCCTGAAACTATTGGATTCGGGGAGTTCGTCCTTCATCGAGTTGATTTCATACTAATGTCCTCTCAATTGTACAGCATTTGAAAGAGGGAGAGGGGGTTTAGGAAAGTGGTGGTTGCGGCGAAGGACGAAAGAGATGAAGATAAAGGGAGGATAGTTTTAGAGTAAGATGATGAACAACGGACCAAAGGCCAAATCAATGAACAGTGTTTTGTGTGGGAGAGGGGACAGGTACTTGATAAAAGGGTGAAATAGTCGTTGGTATTACGTATCATTTAACAGTATCGTTCCAAAAACCTAGGAATAAGGCATAATTTTAAAAAAAATCCAGAAAATCCAGCTTTGCACCTTTATCAGTGACTTGTATAGCTTTAAAGTTAAAATCAAACGTGTGGTATTCTGCCAAAATAATGCAACAATTTTGTTACAAAAGGTTCGTTAGCCAATTTGGTTTGGACGGCAATGAATGGAGAAAGGTCTTTGGACGACTTAGTGGCCTGTTTTTGCAGTTTCTGAGTGAATAGTTCTAATACTGAATTTTAGCAGCCATTTATGATACCAATGAGATTAAGTGCTCCTCATTTTCCTTCAAATTTCACATACTTACTTACTTCCTCAACACTACAGCCCGGTATGGGCTTTTGCCTCCCTCAAGACGCCTGTCCATTCTCTTCTGTTCTGCGCTTTCTCCCACCATCTTACGATCCTCATAGCCTTTATGTCTTCTTCCAAATCCTGCATCCATCTTTGCTTTGGTCTTCCTCTTTTTCTCTTTCCATCCATATTTACATGTAGCAGCTTCTTAGGCATCCTTTCTTCACTCATTCTTTCTACATGACCTAGCCAAGCTAACCGTTGGGTCTTCACAAATCTCACTATATCTTCACCTCTGATAATATTTTCTATTTCCCTGTTTGTTCTTATCCTCCATGTTACCCCATCTGTCGCGGGGCCATATGTCCTTCGCAAAACCTTACGTTCAAATATCCGCAGAGCTTGCTCATTTCCAGCAGAGATGGTCCACGTTGCTGCTCCGTATGTCACGACCGGTCTGATAAGTGTCTTATAGATCTTGACTTTCATCTCCTTAGATAGCAGAGTTGACTTCAGGAGCTTAATATTAGCAAAGTAAGCCCTATTTCCAGCCATTATCATCTTGTTGATCTCTTCTGTCATCGAGTTCTTACAGATTAAATTAGTACCGAGGTAACTGAAATATTTTACATTTTCAAATTTGTACTGCCCAAATGCAATGTTTTGAGTCCATCTTCTGTCTTCCATGGCCGACATTTTCATGTATTTTGTTTTTCTCTAATTTATTCTAAGCCCTATATTCTTACTCTTCTGTTCTAAAATTTTGAATATTTCTTTCAGAGAATACATACTCCGTGCCATGGTATTATTATTAATTAATAATCCATACAATCATGTAAAGGATTGCGGGCATTGGCCGATTCTTAAGTAAATTAGTGCGAGAAACTCAGAATATTTGGATAGTACAGAGGAGGAAAATGGTAGTGAAGAATTATAATGAGAATAGTGTCACCAAAGGAAATATTCACTAATTGTAGAGAATTAATAACGGAGACCTAGTGTTGGAATATGAATAAAAAACTCGTGAAGAGTCTAAAATGGAGTTTAGCGGTGTATGGTGTAGTAACCTGGTCTCGGAGAAAAAGAGGACGAGAATAAGATCTAAGTATTTGAGATAGGTGGAGGAGAATGGAGAAGTGTGATGGATGGAAAGAAAGACGAATGAAGAAGTGCCATGAAATGGTGGGGGAGGAGATGAAACTGCTAGAAGAGTTTGGGAAGAGACTGAGTAGGTGGTTGGGATAGGTAATTAGGGGAGAAGTGATGCTGAAGACGGTAACATGGGGAGGATGTTGGGTAAGCGGGAAAGGAGATGAAAAAGAACATGATTTGAGGATGGGATGTAGAGACTAAGACTTAAGCCAAGCTGAAGAATGAAATATTGTAAAGAGTCGATGGCCTGCGTCTGTAAAAGATCGTTTTACGTGGTCCTAGTTTTCATCTTAGCTTACCGTTACTGATTATCACCTCTAATAATGTGAAATTTTTTTTCTCACAATTCTGATAGCATAAGGAGCAGTGAATGTAACCTATCTTCGGAGTTGGGAAAGTTACCAAAAAATTAACTGATTGAAATTAAAGTTAATCTCTGTAAAAAGTAACTAGTTAAAGTTAAAAGTTACTTTTCTGAAAAGTAACTGATTAAAGTTAAAGTTAAAACAAGTAACTTTTACGTTAAAAGCTACTTATTCAGTTACTTTTAAGAACTTTTTAAAGTTATTTTTCGCAATTGGGACAAAATAAATGCAAACTTCAAATTCAAGATAAATGTACTTTTTTCTTAGATTTTCGGAGTTCATTTTAATTTTGGTAAGTTTCCCATACTGATCGATACCTCAATGCACGTTCCCACCACCACCCACAGCAAGAGGCATCAGTTATCAAGACCCTATTTGATCGCGCGCGCAGAGTTTCGGATGCTGATTCTATCTCTGAAGAAATAAAACATTTAAGGGAGACACTGAAGGATAATGGTTATAGCTATAAATTAATTGAAAGTGTTATAAATCAGAAGCCTAAGGAGAAAGAGACATCTAAGCCTTTGGGATATGTTATGCTACCTTACATCGCGGGAACAACAGATCGCATAGGTAAAATCATGAAGAACCATAACATCATTACAAGATTTAACACCACCTCCAAAGTTTATGATCATCTTAGAGGAGCTAAAGATCCATTATCTACCACAATGTTTGAAGGCATATACGAAATTTTCTGTAGTTGCGGAAAATTATATGTTGGACAGACAAAAAGAGCCATAGGATGCAGACTGAAGGAACACGAACGGGCTATTCGGAAGAAAGATTGGTATCACTCTGCCGTGGCTGAGCACACACTTTTAGAAGGTCACAGTATTGACATCAAAAGGGCGAAAGTTTTATGTAAAGAAATTAGCTACTATCCACGGATCATCAGGGAAGCTATTGAAATAGAAAAAGACCTAACAACCTAAATAGAGAAGATGGCTACAAACTTCCTTATACGTGGAAAAGACTTTTGAAAAACTAAATTTTTAATTAATCATGCTGTACATAATAACCGCTTAAGTTTGTTTATTTATTTTTCATTGTTGATAGAATGCCTTACAAAGCCGGCAGAATAGCACGGCGAAACTGTTGCTAAAAAGTTTAGTTAAATCGCAGAAAACTAAAATAAACTTACCATAATCAAGATAAATGACTTAACTTTTGCTTAAAAAGTTATTAAAATTATATAGCATCATTTCCAAATTTGTGTCGGATATCCGTGCTCTCCTGTCTGAAAAAAGAAGAATATAAAATTCGAACAGGTCGGCACTCCCCAAAAATTTACGAAAAAAATTAACTGAAGTTAGTTTTGTATCAGTTATTAATGTATAATTTAAACGATTGAAAGTTCAAAGTTAACTCTTCTAAAAAGTAACGGTTAAGTTAAATAGCTACATTGTTAATGATTAGTTTTAATCGTTAATTTTTAAAATTGTTGATCCCAACTATGACTTTATTCAGTAAAATATTTTCTTTGATTACGTTTCTAATGGTTGTTTGCGCGATTGCGCCGCACCGTGGGAACTGACGTTTAGAGAAAAGTTACATGGGCGACTGGGATCGGTCGTTCAGAAGACGAGCCATTGCATGGGTACTTGTCTCACCTGGCATGGCCTTTATCATTGGACGTGCATGCGAATTATAGCAACGCGGCACCCTTGCGTCTTTTATCTCGGTCATTTGTTCAGCTGCGCAGGGGTTCTACTTTGCACCGTAGTTATGAATTCCACGCTAGGACAGTTTGTAAGATTTAAAAATTACGTTAATTAAAAATTATTAAAATTAATTAAAAAAAAACTTGTGGGCATCATCCGTGGATTTCTTTCTGTAAAAACTAAGGTTGGTTGTAAGTATGAATTTTTTAGTTCGTAGCGGCTGCTCTTTTAGCGTCGCATATTACAGATTTGCAAGGTAGATTTACAAAGCTAGTCGCTGATTTTGAATTCAAGAAGAATATAGTTATTGCTTCGATGGTTTCAATAATGGTAATTTTAGATTGAGTTGAAGACCTTTAACTGCAGTTTTAGTCGTTGTGCAGTGGAAAATTTTTTTCCTTACGCTAATTCAAAAATTTAAGCAATTCACGTCTGAATGTAAACATAATGAACGAAAAAATAGAGAAAGATAATTCAATCTTGATTGCTCTTATAGGATCTACGAATAATTTTTATCATCCTTCTAATATAATATTTAAAAAATACTTTCCGATTCTTAATCGAATCAAATGTCTTGTTTGTGATTGCGTAGAAGAATCGAATAATAGAAATCACAGCCTCTTCGTATTTTTCTCTCGTTGTGCTTTTACGGAGCCACAGGTCGTGGGTGGCTACAAATAAGTGCGTCACTTAAGCTGACTCCCGAAAAAACACGAATCGCGACCAAAGTTTGTTTTTTTTCCATGCAAATCCCTGTGTAGATATAAAAAAAATACTGCGACTCTCAAACTTCCGAGGATTTTGGGTTGGAGCTGTCGTAATTCGAATCGCATCGAAATACCAGCAACTCGAAAAATTCAAGTATTCAAGTTTACGAAATTGCGGAAGAAATCGGTAAATAAAGCTAGTATCATAGATTTACCGCTAGCCATATGCATAAGGCTTTCTTGAACGTCTGTGATGAAAGGGAACGTCGTGATAGATGTGTATGTGAACTTAGGACCATCTGGCTAATGATATGCGTTAGGCTAGCTATGCAAGGAGTCCATCACGAATAGCAGTATCCGACGATACCTTAACCCGCCCTATAAGACGCAAGGGCAAGGCTATTTTTGGCAACGCATTTGGAGAATTTGGGTAGTGCCTGACATTGACTATACGAGACGCAGAATTTATTTCGGTGAACTTCTTGGAGAAATATCTGGTGTATTTCGGTACCATAAAGGGTAGTGCTGTACGTTAGCGGAAGTTGTACCCTGGAAAGATTGGATGAGGAGAAATGTGAGGCAATCGAGGTGTGGTTGTGGTGGTTGGAGAAATTACGTTTAAGAAAGTCATAAGATGGAATCCTTCATCCTATTTTGGAAGAGTGAATGCTGGTAAAGAGGGAGAAGAAGAAAAGGCATCTTGGATGTAATGAAGAGAGAGACAGAAAATTTGCTGGACTGAAGAGAGATTTCATCTACATGTACATCTACAAAATACCCTACAAGCCACATATGAGTGTGTGGCAGGGGGTGAATAATCACCAACATGCATTACACCATACCCAAAGTTAGTGTAACTACGACTAATTAGGCATTTGCATAAATCGCTAAGGCTTGTCACGAGGCGAAGCCTCGCAAGCATGCACTACACTACAGATATGCTCACAATGGAGAGGGAGCATTAGTATACATGTACTTTGCAACAACACAAATGGACAGAGACTCAAGAGTTATGTTGAAACATGCACGGCGTGCTGTTTGTACTAGGTAATAGATAAGGATTCAAGTATTAGGGAGTACTACTACTACTAAGAGCTACTCTACCTATCGACAAATCTGTCGATATGTCGAAAATGGAAATGTCGTTCGCGGGAAAAATGACATTTTAAATCTGTCCGTTCTACAGTCTAGTTCCCTTATTTTATTCTCATGATCTTGTCCACCGTAGTATGTCGGATTTCGTAAAATATTATCAACCTCATCAGAAAATAGATCGGTTTGGAATTTACATAAGAGATTGGATATAAATTTTAATCGACGGTCTGAAAGCGTTTCCCATCCCAGTTGCTGCAAAAGATCAGTAACACTAACGGGATTATCACGACGGCCTATAACGTAACTTGCCGATCTTCGCTGCACGCGTTCTAACTCAGTTTTCAAGCCTACCTCATGAGGATCCCAAATACTGGCAGCATATTCCAAGTGGGGCCTAACGAGGGAGAAGTTGCTGATTTCCCTAACTTTATCGTCGCACAAAAAAAATCCTCGGAGTGCGAGGTGGCTCAGGGAAAGGAACTGGCCCCCCTACCCTGAATGAGTGAAATTCACACGCCTGTGGCTTAGTCCGGGGTGAGCTCTACCCTCAACTATCCAAACCAACCTTCGGGTTGAATCACTGAGTAAGAGTATCGTCGCACTGGCCAAGTACTCTTTTAACAAATCCCAATTTACGATCAGCTTGACTGGTAATTTCTCGAATATATTTACTCCACGAGAGATCATTATTCAGTTTAACTCCGAGGTATTTAACCGATTCTGCAGTCTCTAATTTGCTGTTGTTTATGCAATAGCTGTTTCAAGGAGAGTTTTTCAGTTTCCAAAAATTCATAACAACGCGTTTTTTCAGGTTTAATTCTAGCTGCCACGCATCGCACCACTCCTGTATTGCCTCGGGGTCCTTAGTTAGCGCTTGCTTATCATTAAGGCTACGGATTTCTCTATACACCTCTGCGTCGTCTGCAAATAATCTAAGCTTACTGTCAACTGTTTCACCGATATCGTTAATGCACGAAAGGAACAGAAGTGGACCTATGACACTTCCCTGTGGTACACCCGATGTGACTTTTACTTCATTAGAGATAGCGCCGTCTAATACAACCGTTTGCACGCGATTGCTTAAGAATTCTCTTGTCCAGGAAATTACGTCATCGCCTAGCCCGTAGGATTTTAATTTCATGAGTAGCTTTCTGTGGGAAACTTTATCAAATGTCTTTTTGAAGTCAAGAAAAATTGCATCAACTGGAACGTTATGTTTACACGAGACTAAAATATCGTGGGCAAAAAGTGCTAATTGAGTTGCGCAAGATCTTCCTTGTCTGAATCCGTGTTGCGTTTTTGTTAACAAGTTCTGCATATCGAGGTGTCTCATAACTGAACTTACAATTATAATTTCAAGGACTTTGCAAGAGATAGATGTGAGAGATATCGGTCTGTAGTTCGATGGCTGTTCCTTATCACCGCTTTTGAATATGGGAGTGACATTTGCAATTTTCCAGTCCATGGGTACTTTGTGTTCGTTGATGGATTTAATAAATATATTCAGCAAGTAGGGTGCTATTTCACAAGCCAATTCTCTATACACGCGGACAGGATTTTTTTCAGGACCTGGGGATTTATTTGGACTTAAGAATTTTAGCAACTTTTCTATTCCGTGAGTGCAAATATCGATTGGCGGCATCTTTTTCTATAAGTGATCATTTGCATTTACGGATGTAATCTGTGATGATTTGGTGAACACACTTTGAAAGTAGGAGTTTAATAAATTGGCTTTGTCCGAACTGCTTGTTAATAATTCGCCCTTTTCGTTTCGTAGTGGAATAACTGTTGATCTATTGCCTTGAACTTCACTTGCGTATTACTTTATAGCTCACTGGAATCCCCATCATTATTTCAGTGCTATGTGGAGAAAGTAGTGCTATCCTATAAAGGGTAACTGGAGAGTAACAATGATCCATCAAAACCTATCCTGACGGATAAAACCCTAAGTAATAATTGTAAAATGTTAGGGAAAATGTGGAGCAGTCAAGTCTCTTCCTATGTAAATGAGGACTCTTGGCTCGACAAATGAAGATTTTAAGACCTTTCCCTATCTTACCACGACGTGCCCTTAAATGCCTTATTTTTTATGGTTTATTGTTAACATTAAGGAACAGTAAATAAAACTAGATATGCTTAAGATTAAATAAATGAATTACAGATAGAGCATTTTGAATTTGGTAACGAATGTTTGAGACCTTTTGAACCCAGGTAGTCAAATGCGGAGAGTAGGTACGTTACTCCCGCGTGTGGAGCCACTTCGTAGACAATGACGTCTTCCACTTAAAAGGGCATTCTTTGAAACAGCCACGATGTTTCGCTACCACTATCTAGTGCCTACCTCTGCCGCCCCACTCACCTTGTAGCTCTGGTATACGGTCCACTTGTTGCTTCCTCCTTCGGCTGGAACGTGGAGGTATGCCCGCAAAAGTCGGACCTCTGGTGAAATGTCCCTCGGACCTCTTCGAAGACCAAGAGCGAGGGGGTAACCTCTGCCTCTCGATGCCTTGCTTCTTCCACGGATAGGCCTCCTAACGCTGCGAGAGACTCCTGCTTCCAAGACGGAGCTCTACAACCTATGTGGCTCCACTGGGATGGGGAGGCCTAATATAAGGAGTCGTGTCCTGCTCTCCCCCACCCCCCACCTGCTTCGTACCCCCGGGGTCACACTTGGGAGGAAAGATGTCCTGTGGGGTTTCTGGAAAAAGGAGGGGTGTGTGGGAATAAGATTGGAGGCAGGGGTACACGTGGAGGGTAGAAGGACGTCCTACGCGAAATTGTGCCTACCTTGGTGTAGATAGAGTGGTCACCTGTCCATCTTGGGTCAGTCAGTTCCGGGGAGCAGGAAGGTTGGCCTGGGGAAGGGAAGGAAGGGCGGCGGGGGTTTCGTAGGTGGAATCCAATTACATGGACCGCGTTGTCCCCATGGGTTACTTGTTATCGTTTTCTCCTTTTCCATTCTCTCACTCTCTCTGCCTTCCCCTTAAGTCTTTTCTATCACACCCCGTCCTCTTCTTGGAGTCGTGTTCGGAGCTGCATTTGTTTGTGATATTCTATTGCTGCGTTTGCGGAGATGCACTTGCGGGTGACTCCGTAAAGGTAAATACCGTGGCTAGTCCCGGTATCCTCAAAATTGGCTGCATTTGTCTAGTTGGCTACTTTTTTCCCTCCTTCATTCTCCTCTCCCGTCGCTTGTTTACTCTATAGGAAGGGTTATGCTCCGTAGTATTCGCTTTTTCTTTGGTTTTCGTAGTCTTACTATCTGTCGCTCAAGCTCGTCAACCAGGTCGGTAATGAGTTTTTCATTACTGAAATAAGTTACTCAAAATTGAAGGTTAAATGTGAGTAATTGAATAAGATAATTTGCGTCTTACGATTTCCACATTCCTATTTGAGAAAAGATAGCTTATTACTCGTAGTCGGGTGTATAGTGCTAGGACTCAATCGCCTGTATTGCTCTGAAGATGAGAATCATATTTATGTTTTGTGATATTTGATTTTTCATTGGTTTGTTTGGTTCAAATGTTATTCCCATCTTTCTCTGAAGCTAATCATTAAATTATCAAACCGGTCATTGACTGGCTTGTCATTGCCGAAAGGGTGGACTAAAATGGAGTGTATTATGTGGATAAATCTAATATAGGCGTGTGAAGTCTCGCTACTCCTTTATCAATTCAGGAAAGGAGAATCGTTTTTCATTACCAGAAGTTAAGCACTGGGACTGCATCGCCAATACTCTGGCGTGAAATATTCCTGTAATTCATATCACTTTATGGGTTAGACTTAAACAGGAGTCATATTGAATTTCTCCTTTTTCTCATTTCTCCCTTCCATAAATCTGCTCCTCTGTCGCTTGTTTACTCTGGAAATGGTTCTTCTTCGTGATCTTTGTTTGTCGTGTCGAGTCCTCACACCCTCACTATCCTTCGCCCAAGTTCGTCTCCTTATCTCCAGTCCGGCAATAGGATTGTCGTAGTTGAAAAGGGTTGATAAAAATTGAAGGTAAAGTATTCGTTATTCAAATTAATCATTGAAGTATCGCAACTCCTCTGCTCATTTGGGAATGGAAAAAAAATCCTCATTGCCAGTAGTGACACACCGGAACTGTATCACCCGTTCCTGGGGTTTCGTGAAATAAGTCATTATAAATATCAATCAGTAGTTGAGAATGTAGAATTAAAATTATTATTGATATGAATAACACAGGATGTGTTGCTGATTTTTCTGTTGAGATATTTTGGCTTTCCATCGTGTTTATTCCAGTTTCACTCAATGTGAGGTTTTTCTATTGGGAAAAGTGGAGTTGGTGAATTAAAGACTATGCCTCTGATGAAAAACGACCATTAAAAGCATCCAAGCATTTATATCTGTAATTAGTGGGACTGTCGCGCAGAATTTTTTATTTTTTTGGACTTCGTTTTAAGTACACTGAAATATACTCTTGTAAATATCATTTGTAATTTGAATGAATAAGTTGTAATAAACAATTAATATCTCTAACGTTGCGTCGTTACAGTTGTTGCAATTTCACACCATTTAATTGCACTATTTTACGAAATCGAAATACTTTTTAGTACCGAGAGAAAGCCATAATGTTATTATTACGTAATATTACATGGGTAATTGATGTAATTGACTCGTATAGTTGGTTGGGATTTGAATAAAAGCTAGATTTTGTTTTCGATTTATCCATAAAATTTCATGTGCTGTGTCCAATTGTTTTCTAGTCTTGATCTGCGAGTTTAAACGTGGAAGGAAATTCTGATATCATTCATTCTTATCTTTGACTAGGCCGCGCAAAACATTTACCTCCTTATGCACGGTCTGCCGTTTAACGTTTCCAAGGGCGGAATGCTTATCTTAAGCTAGCATTAACTACATGAAATAAATTTTTAATTATTTGAAAGTATCCTAAAGGCCTCGCTACCCACTTGACGGGAATGCATTGCATGATCATTTTAAAGTCACGGAATGGGTTTATTTTTTTCATTTTCGCAGGTGTGTTGAAACCCATTTTCGTTTCGAAATTTTACAATTTTTGCTCACAATCAATTTTCTAGGGAGAGAAAAGCCTTCATTTTTCTGTTTGCTTGTAATTCTTATTCGTATCATTTATCGTATCATGTTTTATCCTGATAGTTTTAGTTGTGAGTCATTCCCACACCTGTTACTGTCGTCTAATGGCAAATCTGTATCTGATAGATAAGAAATGAGCTGGTAATTAAAACATTATTTTTCAAATTTTTTGCGTGCAACTATTCTATGATTTTCACACCGACAACAGAATGACCGAACGATTTACATTATTTTATCCGCCGTTAAAATGAAAAATGAAACTATATTTTTACTTAAAATAGTAGATACGATTTTGATATCATAGCTCCCAAAATACTGTTCATGGAACAAAATAAAACCAATATTAAGTTTTTTGTTATATTTAGCTGAGTATTGTCTTCTCTAGCCGAGGATCCTCTGAACTATGAGATTTACTAAGTCTTAGTATCTTATCACCGATCCTCCGAGGTAATTGTTAACAGCAGAAACTATCGAACCCGTAAGCATTGACTCAGCTTTTGAATTACAGTGAACACTTTTTTAATACTTTTTGAAGTTACTCCATGAATATTTCTATTACCTATTCATTTGCACTCGTACTATTTAGTACATGTTTATTTTTGAAAGATGCGTTTTTTTCATGCGACTGGAGCGTTTGGTAACAACTTTGCTGCTGATACGCATATACAGGGTAATTACAAAAGAATGATTCGGTTTCAAAGATCTGTATTTTTTTAAATGGTACGACCTACAGAGCTGCGCGACCTCTTAAAATGACCGATACATTCTCTAGTTTTGTTTTAAAAAATGACATTACAAATGTTCAATATGTCCTCCTTGAGTAACCCGAACAATATAAAGTCGATATTCAAATTCCTCCCATACTCTGTGAAGCATGTCAGCAGTTACTGTCTTCACAGCCAAAGTTATGCGTGCTTTCAATTCCTCGCTGTTAGTAGGCATTGAATAAAAGTGGCTTTTTCCTCTACTGGAAGCAGATTCAAATGATTTTGTGTTTCAGCAAGACCTCTCAGTTCGTGCTCATCTTATGAGACCTAGCCACAAAGATGGATTGGTCGATTTGCAAGGCAAGACCTCGCCCTTCATCTGTGGCCTCCGAGGTCACCTGATCTCACACCATGTGATTTTTTGTGGGGATATGTCAAGGGTCAAGTCTTTGTGTCGTCATTGCCTACTTAACAGCGAGGAATTGAAAGCACGCATTACTTTGGCTGTGAAGACAGTAACTGCTGACGTGCTTCAATGAGTGTGGGAGTAATTTGAATATCGACTTGATATTGTTCGGGTTACTCAAGGAGGACATATTGAACATTAGTATTGTTATTTTATTCAACAAAACTAGAGACTGTATCGGTCATTTTAAGAGGTCGCGCAGCTGTAGGTCGTACCATTTGAAAAATACAGATCTTTGAAACCGACGCATTCTTTTGTAATCACCCTGTATAATGAAGTTGAATGAAATCAATTGTAGGCGTGGATTTTGCAACTTGGGTGACCTTTTTCAATGTTTAACTCATCTGTAACTTATATATATTTTTTTAATCACCTTCAAACAAGTTTTGAAGTCTATTAGCGTCTTTTTATAACATTACTCAAAGCAAAGCGATATGCTTGCGACGGAAAAACTTAAATATGTATTATCCAGTTTTGCATTTTTATTTGCGAATTACAGGATTTATTATTGTCATATTTCATCTTTCTTGGATTCAGAAAAATGTTTCAGAAGTGGAAAATATTTATAAGATTTCCGGGATAATTTTCGTATTTGTGGACCAGCTCATCACCTCTTTTGTCTAAAAAAATTAAAATTATTCATGGATGATTTGTTTGAAAAGTGATTATTGTCATTCTTCCTAAAATATAACCCTCGCAGCGCTGTTTTAATCTCCTCCAAACGAGGCGTGTTTTATATATATATATATATATATATATATATATATAAACGAGTTCGTGGAAAATCACACACGCGATAATATAAATAAACTATGCCCCAGGTGGGGCGGAATTAAATATAAACACATAAAAAAGAACACTCACACTATACGTTGATATTTCGGTTGCTCTAGAACCTTTCTCAAAGATAGATGGATACAAAATGGATACATTTTGGATAGATGGATACATTTTGTATCCATCTATCTTTGAGAAAGGTTCTAGAGCAACCGAAATATCAACGTATAGTGTGAGTGTTCTTTTTTGTGTTTATATTTAATTCCGCCCCACCTGTGGCATAGTTTATTTATATGTATATATATATTAGGAATTTTTAACACTACTGAAGGAAAATCTATATGCTTCCGACATCAACCGTAACTATGTATTTTCCAGTCTCCGTATTTCTGTTCGGAAATTCCAGGAGCCATTCGGGAATCAATCTTCGTATTTGACCATTCTCGGATGTAGAAAAATGCTTCAGGATTGTCCAAAGTATTGTATTAATTTGCGGAAGAGGAGATTCGAAGTTGCGAACCAGCTTATCACGTACGATGTTTAGGTTTTGAAGGAGGCAAGGATGCTGCCAACGCGTCAAAGCTGAATTAATTAGACCGATTTCGGAACGTTTGCTCTTTGGCTTCCTTGACCTTCTCTTTTTTTTCCAAAAAATAAAATAATTCTTTGATGATTTGTTTGAAAAGTGATTTTTGTCATTCTCTCTAAAATAAAATACTCCCGCCGCGCCATTATGACTGCCGTGGAGAGGTGTAATTGAAATGAACGGCTAAACCACGCATATATATCCTTCTTTGCGCTCCCTATTGCGGGTCGTGAGTCATCTCCCAAGGGCCGCATCCGTCACGGCCCTTCCGATTAAGGGCACACACACTCACCGCTGCTTTCCCTTGTTCCCCTCGGCTAATTGACAGGCACGCGTGTAGTAAAACTCAGACACGTCCCTGCCAGCGTAATGACCGCGGAATGCTGCGGGAGCGTGCTTGCGCGACGGTAGGGGTAATTACTCCTCCCCTCCCCCCGTTGTTGTTTTGAAACTTCTCTTTCCTCCTCGTTCCTCCCCCACCCCCCGCCCCCTCTGAATGACCTTCTCATTTGACGCGATGCTGCCTTATTTTTTCCATTTTTATAATATTTTTACTTAACGCGCTGTTATTAGTTACACATATGCCCCAGCTCGTTGTCACACTATCTTTTTGAGCTACAAGAAAAAGTTTTCAGGGTGTCCTATGAAGTATTTATTCCCGTTCCAAGTTAGATTTTTGGTCCTTTCAAAGTTTAGCAGTAGTTTCATACAAGTCGACTCAGTGTTCTCTAAAGTTACTTTGTCGTACTCCATAGCTTACTAAAATAAAACGTTGTATAGTCCACGGAAAATTTATTGAATTTGCCAACCAAGGTTTTGACTTACACAGTCATAATCATGACCTTGATAATGACTGAGAAAGTCGAAACCTTGGTCGGAAAATTCAATAAACCTTTCGTGGATTATACAACGCTTTCTTTTACTGTTTCATCGAAGTTTTTTTGTTGTGAAATCCATTGGTTCATCCGTTGCACATAACGATTGGCGCGTGAGGAATCACCATAGATTGAAGAAGAGATGGAGCCATGTGGCTCGATAGCACAGGGGAATATTGAAGCCATTAAAATGCGCAATTGGCCATATTTAATGGATAAGTTTTACTGTTAATATGCCGAAAACATATGTATTAGTAGCGGAATTAGTAGTGTGATCATTAATCCGTTCAAATGCAAAATGGAAATAATTTCCAAAAAGTCACTATAATTTTTAAAGTTTATGGACATATTGCGCGAGATGACCATGTTAGGTGGATCATTTTTCGCTATATAACAGGCTTCACTTTCAAGACGCCAGCTACTCTCTTTTTTAATCTATGAGAATCACGAATGAATTAGGTACAATTTATGAGTGGTTAGATACACTGACAGCTCTAAAAATACGAAAATTTGTGGATTCTCAACGTGCGATAGCTTATGGCGAAATCAGTATTATATTTCTTCTAACGAATGTATTTAATTCATCATTTAAAATCAATCCTAAATGGGAAAGTATTTGTTATTGCTTTTCCGTTTATAAATTACTAGGTCCTCTTCAATCATTTATTTATTTAACGCATTATTGTGCTCTTCAGGGATATATTTTATTGCATCGATATATCTAATTTAAGTTTTTTTATAATCTTGATTCAGTAATTTCTGGTCCGTTCCGATTGAATTACATGAGATTTTCCCTTTTGTTGCGACGATTTCCTCAGTTAGTAGTGACATAGGCATAGGCTCTTCCGTCTATATAGTAATAGGTCCTCTTCCATTATTAATGTAGTCAAGGTATTACTATGATCTTCACGAGTATATTTTATAACGTCGAAAGATAAAATAAAATATTCTTTATTATAATTTTGATATCTAGGAGTTTCCGGTTCATTCCGGTGGAATTTCCTGACGTTTTAACTTTTGTAGTGACAATTTCCTCAGCTACCGAGAAAAAAGGCATTCCATGTTTTCCTATAATGACGTCAGTGATAAATAAAAACCTCTCACGGTGTAGCTTGCTGTGCCTTGTTCATCATTTCACAGATCCAAAAAGAATGTCTTGTTAATGGCAAAAACGTTTAGATTACTTTTATACATATCCAAGTTGTTCTATTTGCCATGCTCGTAAAGGTGCTGGGGCTCTTAATAGATTTGTTTTTCTACATTAATTCTGTAAGTTATGTTCTCTTCTGTTAATACATCCAGGAGGGTGTCTGATTTTCCTTCATCTGAGAGCTGCTTGGCGTAGGAGACCTAAGAATTTTTTCATAAAATAAATACTTGAATAGCTGGCTGACGAATGATGGTATTTATTGCTGGCTATTTTATGATAGGTAAATCAGAAGAGTTGAATTAAAATATACATAATGCAGCATTCCGAGTGCCTCGTATGTAATTTCGTGATTAACTTCGTTGTTATTGAAAATCTGGTTTTTGTGTTTATTTGTCCTCATAAATAATACGACTTCAAATTTCTTGGATCTGTTTGTGCCACGACATCTCTATAGTTATGGTAGCAATAAGTAGTCATTCATCATGATCTGATAAGTTTTAATGGTATTAATACATTACATTACCTGGGTAATTACAGATAATTGTTTTAGGAAACAGTGCGAAGTCGCTGCAAATACACCTTTGATTTCCCTTACTTCGCCCTTTTTTCTCAGGAATCTGTTTCGCCATTCAATTACGACTGCCGATATTTGCCTTGAATTAAAACGTAAGTAGTTTGGAAGTGCTTCGACCTTTTGCCGGTAAATTCAATTGTATCCTTTCCTAAAGCCATCTAGTTTGCCAATTAGTCTTTCTCGAAGCAATCAGTCAGTTGAAATGTCCTCATCCCTCAGTGTTAATCAAGGGATTAACTTTTGTCTCACATTTATTACCTTCCTATCTATCTACTTTATTAACTTGTGTTAATATCTTAATTTTTTTCTGTAATCGCAAAGTTTCGTAATAAAACTAAAAAGTAGTCATCTGTAGCTAGCAAAAATATTTAGATTTGTCAAGATTTTTAATGGAACATTTTTATAAAATTGAATTAAAATATACTGTTTCAGTATAAATATCAGTTTGGTAGTGTATGTCTCTTATTTTTTTCGCTTTTATCACTTGTATAGTGATAAAGCGCGGGGTCAAAATAATATCCTCCCGTGTCATACTGAAAATTTTAGTTGAAAAGGTTTGGATATTCTATTGACTGTTATGAAGTTGTTGTTAAACCAACATATGTCATCCCAGAAAAACTGTGGGTTACTTGCGATGAAAGCGTTGCGTTCTCCTCTCCTAGTTCCGTGGTAATTTCTCGCTGTTTCGTCTCTGCTCTTCCGGGAGCGTTTCGTGCGATGGGATTCGAGATTGATGTCCCCGCGATAGCGCGCTAATGTCGCCGCTCTTACCTCAGCGTCCCGAGCTCGCTGGCGACGCTCTTCGCCCTGCACTTTAGCGTAATTCCTGGCTGCGGGAGGGATACCTCTCGTGGATGGTGGACAGAGAGAGAGAGAGGCGCTTCGATTTTCTTTTTGGTGAGGGAAACACCGGAAAAAAGGTGGTAAAGAGCTCAGCTGCCAGCTGAGCCTGACGTGATTCATTCAAATGTGTCCATTTTTGTCCCGCTGAGTCTAAACGATGTGCTGTGTGGAAAGCAGAGCCTGCCACTTGTGTCTTCTCTAGAATGGGGAACGGAAGTGCTAACCCCACTCTCATGCTTTCAAGAGCCTCTTCTTGTTGCTAAAATGACGAATGGATTAAGGTGGTGGAATTATGAATATTGAGGATGATAGCGATAGGGATACATTGCAGAAAACCATACTTTTGTTGGTTGGTTGGTTATATGGGGAGGTGACCTACAACGGAGGTCTTTTTCGCCGTTAAGGACCGGTTGATTTGTTGGTAAGGTAAGGTTTATTTGGTGAATGGAGGAAGGGTGGAGAGAAACCTGGCATCGTCGTTAACCTGCTCTTGATGAAAGGTGCCAAGGGGACCACGGTTTAACGTCCCATCCGACGGACGGAATACCTACTACTGTATCAGAAGTGCTCTCCACATGGCAGCCAAGCAGGGATCGGGATTCCTCTGAAAATATACTACATCTGCCGGGATTTGAACATAGGAGGCCAGTAATCTAGCATTCTGTGGGTGAACAACAAGTCATGGCGTTTTTTTTTTAAGTGGATCAATTCGTTCCAAAATAAGTATTTAAGGTAGTTTGAGCGAGATATTTCCCCGACTAGTCATAATGGAGACCATATTCGAATTCTATTTTTTATTATAATTAAATTATATTAATAATTTATGCATGAAGTAAATATTGTAACATTAATGGCGCAAAAATATACTTATATGCGACAAAGATTCTCCGTTATTAAATAAATTTATCAACTCCAGTTTTACTCATTTTTTTGCGCCGTACGGCTAAAAATCCTTCAAAACAGCAGTTTTTGCGACTATGTAAAAACTACTGTGGTGAGTAATAGATTAATTTTTATAAATAGTTGATAAAACACACAAACTTCACACAGCTAGTTTTTTTGTCGAAATCTAGGTGTTATAAATTCCTAATTTTTCAATATTCTCCCTCTGGAGCGCTCAACCGTTATCTATCCCATGTAAAACAGCTTATGTTTTTAGTCAAATCGCTCGAAGAGTAGTTCGGCAAGGGGTTACTATTTTGATATCATTGGAAAGATGGGAGTTTTTTTTCTTTAAAATGAGGTCAAATTCTAGGTGAATTGATTTTTCGCTCTAACTACCTTAAAAACTTAATTTTATATCACAGAGTAACTAAAAATTTTAAAATATGCATGTTTGACGCCTTTACTGAAAATCAAAAAACTTCAAAACTATCACGGATTCCATTATTGACGTTATTTTGTTGTTTAGGGTACATCAACTTTGCTCTTGTTCTGCTACCTGGTGCGCAGGATTTGTAACGAACAGAAGGCAAGTGCGCTGTTGTGTTGGGAAGTGATTAGCGCACTAGAGCGAATGGAAAGCTCCCTACCTGGTACGATTTTAATCACACTGAATGCATCTCGATTTACGGCTCTGAAGTAGGTAAGTATCGTGTAAATGGGCATTTTTAGATAGTGGTTGTAAACATTATTAATAGGCTGGTATTAATATGCTGGTCCCGCTTTGTTGTGGACTTAAACAAATCTAAATCCGGTGTCCCATTGTTAATTTGTTCTTAAATTTATTCATGAATAATTCATGAAAACTCTCACAATCGGACTTCGCATTCGCGTGTAAATATTCTGTTAATTTCTGTAAATTAGGCAACTCTGTTTATTCTTGACGAAACACGACCAATGATTGGTTTTTCTGCGACCAGGCGCTTCGGCCATACCCTTGCTAGAGACTTATTCGACAACTTGAGAAGATAACGTCATTGAAGAATGCCATCATTACCACTAGTTAAAATATAAAGAGTCTAGTATTATGCACATCGTATATTTGAGCGAATGATTGATATTATTTCATTGTATGGAAGAAGTAGAGTTATTTTGTGCAAACCTCTGCTCTTAAATCACCTGTTATAATTTGATCAATAAATCACGAATTATTATTAGGGAACAGCTACGTTGGTATTTTTAGGTGCATTATCGTGAGTTAGTGTGTTTTTTCATGCAATTCATTCAGTTGATACTTCAGGCTATAATAATTTCATGACAATTACTTTACTTAGCTTCGCAGACTCTGTGTAAAACTTTTCGCCTTTTATTTTCGTACCAATTATGCACTATCGATGCCTTCGTTGCAAAATATTCTCGTTCAGGCCGTCAGCGCCAAATTCATGATTTTTTCCTGCTCGTGTGACATCGAGGTGTGAGCGTTCATGAAACTTGTTTCATGAATATGGAAAAAAACTAGGTTTGAAAAGGTGCCCGTGGCACTCACTTATTCAAGGAAGATATTGAAATGAAATTACACTTGATATCATGAGTTTGCTCCCGACACTAAAAAAATTACATTCTTTCCGTTTATTTGCGAGAGAGAGAGAGAGCAACGTGCGTAAGAATATTGCTGTTTGGAGTTGAAGTCCAACGTGGTCAAACGACTGACCCTGCGGCTTTTTGATTGTAATCGCACATGCCGGAATCACTGTAAATTGTCGTCGTCGCAAGATGAAAGGGAGCGTTGTCTCAGTCGGAGCCGAATCAGGAATTGTTCTCGCTTTTATGAAATTTCTTGCAAGCAGTTGAATAACGGCATTTTAAAATGTAAGTGACTGTGGCTCCATCTAATAACGGAATTGTAAAATTTAAGTGACTGTGGCTCCATCTAATAACGGAATTGTAAAATTTTAGTGACTGTGGCTTCATCTAATAACGGAATTGTAAAATTTTAGTGACTATGGCTCCATCTTACAGCGTTCCTGAGTCAGTGAGTGAGTTGCAAGGGCTTTTCTTATACATAGATGAGTAAAGTTACGAAAAAATTCCCGTGAACAAGCGCTTAATGCATTGGTGAAAGTATTCCCCAAAGGTCACCGACAGATTTTTTTGTCACCGACGAAGACGCAAAAATAACTTCCTTTTATGCCAATAAGATTTTTCCGGAAATCGTTGAGATTTTCAGGTGGATCCACATCTGTTTGAATATCTTTAACTCCTGTTGGAACCACCTGCGGAATCACCACGAATTGAAGATTCCTATCCTTCTCACTTATCCTGCCTAATGAATAGGTATTGGAAGTGTATCACCCGGAAAATGGTAATTTTTAGAATCCAGTGATAGATGTATGAATCCACACAATAGGAGGAGGGCATGTATTGAAACATGCAGGAGAAATGGCCATTTTGGAGATATTTTAGTTGAAATAGGAAGGATATTGTGAGTTGAGTTGGGAGGAATGATTCCTTGCGCGATCGAAGTGAATCCTCTGTGATTTGCGATATGCCGGGGATATCGCATTGCGATGAAATTGGTCGGGGTTATTAAAGTGTGGAGCATACGACAAAGTTTATTTACTTAAGAATGTCTGCAATATAAAAAAAAAAGAATTCAAGTTTCCCACTCTTATTTTTACCAATTTGTCAAGCTCAAAGATAAAACATTTCCATGATTTCGTTAATTTGGAAGCCCACAGCACGAATTTGGCACTTTCATCAGGTCGACGCCGTCTGTGCTGCATACACCCGCCTAACCCTATCCGGTTGGTACTATGAAGGATTAAGAAACGGCGTGAAGATTGTTTTTGCAAGTAAAACATCCCTCCGGCAGCGTGGGCACAATGTTCTCCTCATAGCTTCGTTTGCGCAGCAGGACGAAAATATGATCGCGTCATTTTCATTTGGGACGACGTGTGCCGAAGCGGGGGTCGGGTGCATTAGGGAGCGAGTAAGTAGAAATATTACGGCGGTCGGTATGTGCAAGTTGTTATTTTTTTCCAACGGGTGGGCGGGAGAATTCAGGGGTCAGGTCAGGTGGAGGGGAAGGCAAGGATCGCCCATGGCAACGGGAAAGGGGGGATGAAGAAGAGGAGGAAGAAGAGGGCGTCGTCCATTTGCGTGAGCCCTGGGGGGTGTGCCGAACTCCAACGGGCGGGCGGCGATGCTCACATTTTTTTCCTGGCCACCCGATTCCAACTCCCTCTGGATTTGGGAACATTTTTTTCCTGGAGCCCTTCCCCCCGTGGGGAAGGAGGAAGAGGTGGTGGTAGTAGGGTAGATGTTGGGAGCGGGAGGTGGTTCTCACGAGCTCGGGGGTAAAAGGGCATCTGGACCACGACGGCCCCGGAGGAATCAGGTGAGAAAACTCCGGGTTCCGGAAGCGTAAATTACCGAGCGAGAGGGCGCACCAAAAAAACTGATTTACCTTTGCTGAATAAACGATCGTAAATCAATCGTTCCGGTCGAAATAAGCTTGATTGTCGAGTCGATAATGGCTGGTTCTTGTGCGATGAAACCATTTTATTGCGCCTACCCAAACGACCGTATTGAGGTCCTGCATTTTGTTGACTTTTCGGAAAATTTAAGGAAGAAAGCTTAAAGAGTTATCGTCACCATGTTGGGGTGAAATAAAATTCCACCAAAACCCGGCGTCACTGGTATATTGGATTTAAAAGGCGTGATCGCACTTTCCAGTTCTGCTCCTGAAATTTCGGTGTATGTCGAAGACAGTTTTAGAATAATTTTAGAATTAATTATGATTACTACACAGACTAGGGAATTACGTTACATCGTCAATAAATTGCTTCTGATCAAGGTGGATAGACGTAGTGGCGTAGTTGTCGAGAAAGTGAACTCTAAATGAGGAGGCAGAATGCTCCAATTGAAGATGAAGATGATTGAGTTTTTTCATTGGAAGTGCCAAGAGAAAAAGTTGAAAGAAGAATGTTGAGCGAGTCGAAGAGATTATTTTAAGTAATGAATTATCCTTGTGGTAGTTGGAGCGAGATTGTAGATTGAGAGAGCCTAGTCATAATAGCGACCATATTAAAATTTAGTATTTAAATTTAAGCAACTATAAGAATCAGGAAGTAAATATTGTAACGTCAATGAGGCCAAAACTTTGTTTTAAATTCCTGAAATTCTCTGTAATTAACTTTATATACATTTATTAGGTTTTAACGTGACTCATTTTTTTCATACCGTACGCTGAAAACGCCTTCATAACCGAAGTTTTGTTTGCGATTCTGTAAAATTTAATGCGGTGAGTAGTTGAGTAATTTTTAAAAATATTTCAGAATGCATCCAAACTGCACTCTGTTAACTTTCTGACGAGTTATGCTCTATAAATTCCTCATTTTTAAAAATAGGAATGTATATTTGTGGTGTGGTGTATACCCATGCTGTTAACCCATGCTGTTAACCCATGGTGTATACCCATGCACTCTGTTAACTTTCTGACGAGTTATGCTCTATAAATTCCTCATTTTTAAAAATAGGAATGTATATTTGTGGTGTGGTGTATACCCATGCTATTTTCAATGGAAAATGGCTTGTGTTTTTAGGAAAATATCTCGAAAAGTATAATGGTAAGTGTCTGATATTTTCTGTCATTGGAAAGATGAGATCTTTTTATTTATAATGAAACCAAGTTCGTCGGATTGTAATTGAAGTGATATCTCGCTCAAGCTACCTCAAGGAATATAATATGAGAGAATGTCTTATCTATGTTCACTGTAACGATAATGGTATGGATAATATTTTCGCAAACGATATAAGAAGCATTATTCTTATTTTTCAAATGAACTCACACATTGCTGTTTCTGATTGATCCAAGAATTTTAAATACGCACATCTGCCCATGTCTTGGTGTGACGTCTGACTTACTCATTGAGAGGCAGATGAATGTGAACTCCCTTTTGCGTAGGGGTAGGCTGCTCCTCTGACGTCATATCCTCTTCGACTCTCCCATACCAAGGTGTGACGCCGCTGTGATGAGTCAAGCCTTCGGATGACGTCTGATGTGCACCAAGTGGGTGTTATTCTTTCATTGCTTACGTCTTCGTTCTCCATTTACGCTACAGTTTACCCGGATCACGGTTCGGCGAGTATTTGGCTGTATCTTCCGTTTCGTTTTTCTTTCCTGCATTGACTATAATACAATGAAGTGAGACCATCTCGTAAAATAAATGGCTCGCTGTAAAGGCTGTTTTCCACGGCGAATAATCCTGCGAACGGTAATTCGAATGATTATACGCTTGAAGTACATTCCGCGTGTAAAACTGAAGATTCCACGCATGAAAAATCGTTTTCATGTTCATTCAAGCAAACTTGGAACATGCTCTTTTGTGATCGCAAGATACAAGTGCACGACGTCCATCTAGTTTGTTTGAGTAATGAAACCACTGGAAATCCACGAGAGTACGCCAGTGTTTGGAATCCACAGTTTTGAGTGCCTTTTTGACGGACGGAGGACAGTTCTTGCTGTGTTCTCCATTTGACACCCTAATGCTGTCCATATAAAAAGTCGAGATACCCTGGTTTGAGACTTTATACCTCGGTAACCAATATTCCTATTGCAAAGAGGTTAACCACATAGTAATGTCTATTTATTTTAACGTTCCAAGATAGGTGTAGGAATTATTAAAATAATAGTTTAATATTTTTATTTGGTTTCGATTGAGAAATAAGTTTTGCCGCAGAAAAACTGGTAGCACCCCTGTTGATGTTCATAACTTGATGACCGCGTAGCGTTCATGCATGCGCTTCAAACAAGTTAGGACGCATCTTTTCCAAATACATGCATGGAAGATGAATTTTGTTGCTGTAAAATTTATGTAAGTTTTCAAATTTTTTTAAAAATCTGCTGTTTTTGTTATTTGCGTGTTTACGAGAAATTATAAAAGTTTTGAGGGCACCGGATAAAAGCGTACATAGCGATTTAGTAAACAAAAACATAGGGATGGCAGAGATAGGAATCATCTTAATAAAATCTCCGCCACTGCCAGGATTTGAACCCGGGCTTTCGAGGTGGGAAGCCAGTTCTCTCGCCATCACTTCGGCTCGTTCCCGACATTTCGATAAATTGGATCTTCCCTACCATAGAAATAATCTGTGATCATCATCAGTTGTCATAAATCCAAAGATTGGTTTGTAGAAGCTCTCCACGTAACTGTCCTCTACGCCAACCGCTTTATTCCTACCTAATTATTTACTTTGACATCCTAAATGCATGGCTTGATGTATTCCATTCTTGGTCTTTATCTGTAATTCTTCCCATTTATTTCTCATTCCAATATCGTTTTCATTGGGCTGTTGTGTCACAAACTGTGTTCAATAAGTTTTTCTCTTCTTTTACGCAGAGTTTGCCTTATGCTTCTTTTCTCTCCAGCTCCTCGTAGGATTTCTTTGTTAGTGATTCTCTCCGTCCATTTGTTCTTCATCATTCTTCGGTAACACCACATTTCCATTGCTTCCGACCTCCTTTGCTTTGCTACTGTTATTGTCCAGGATTCACTGCCATCCATATAAGGGCGTTTTCCAAATATATGTTTTAATGAATTGCTTCGTTACTTTCAGGCTTGTGTTACCAGCTGTCGTCAGACTCCTCTTCTGGTAGAATGCCGTCATTCATTGGGCTATTCTGCTCACAATATCTCTCTTGCTTCTTCCATAGCAGGTGATCCTGCTTCCCATATTACAAAATTCTTCCACTTGCGAAAGTTTTTGCAGCCCAAGTTTGACCGTTATTCCGTCTTCTCGAATTTTTCCACAAACCATAACCTTTGTTTTCTTAACATTAATCTTCAAGTTGTATTTCTTCAGGGTTTAGATTCACAGATAGATGCGTCTGGGGGATGCGAGAAGTACCATTTACTATTGCAGAGTGTCGACGCAACTGGTTGGCGGTGGGCAAACTGTTGGGTATGGGGAGGACGGAGAACGGGGGTTTTTGGAAAAGAAAGTGTGGATGACGCCCCTTCTCCTTACTCACACTTCGCGCTCACTTCTTTCCAGCGACGACGTTTGTGGGATTTCATCATCTCGACGAGATATTCCTTCCTCTCACTCCGCTGTCGTCTCCTCCTCAGCGTCTGCCTTTCTCGCTTTCCCGCTTGACATATTTAATTTCACGGACTCTACCCCGCGGTGTTGATGATGCCGTTGCCCTATCCCCTCCCTCCCTCCCTGACCCTTCACGGACCTGAAAACGGGTGGAAGGTTACCGTCAAGTGTCATTTTTCTCGCCTCTCTTTTATTTCATTCCGTTTTCCTTTACGGTCGCCGATCTAAGGCCGAGAACACGAATAGAACTATCTGCCTGCTTATCGGTTACCTGTTTCGTGCGGAGCTGATAGCCCGGGCTGTTATAGTGGTAGCAGAACATGGTGGCAGTTGCTCATTAGTAGGGATGTAAGTAATCGAATACATTAATCGATTATTCAACCAAAATTAATCGGTTATTTTAATTGATTATAGAAGGTCCGATTATAATTGGTAGTCGATTAGTTGGTAGGTACCGATTATTACAACATTTTCGCGGTAGCCATATCTTAAGAAATTAGAAAACTATTTCACATGTGATTGAGTTCCTGATCATTAGGAGTTAATTATTAAATAAAAATCATAATACTATTTCACTAATATTTTAAAGAATTCTATTTAATAACCTATATAAAGTATGTAAGATTTGAGGCTTTCCCGGCGACTGTAGAGCTCTCGGGTTTCCAACCGAGTGATGTTGGTAAGTCTCACCGACGTTTCCAAGGCGTAGTCTGCGATCGTCCTCGGGGTGAAATCATTCCGTCCTCAACATCACACGGTTAGAAACCCGAGAGCTCTAAATTCTATATAAACTATATCTTGTCTTGTTCACATCACTATCTTGTGACGTGTGTTTTTGTTCCGATCGTTATAAACGCAAGTACCTAGTTGCTAAACACTGTATTATTTTCCTATGTTGACTGAATTGCGCCCGCGCCCTGATTGATAAATCCCGTGATATTTTTTTCTCATTATTCCCTCCGATGGCTAAGGCAGAATTTTATTTAAAACCATTCTTTGAATTAAACCCGATTTCGATAAAACTCACGTTATCCTTTGTCTGCAAAGCGATTTTTCCAGTTGGCTCCTGAAGCCTTGAGATGTATTTTTTATACTCGAAGCAGATACTATTTATATTTATTCATGCTGAATGATTGAGCCAAACTAGTCCACAATTCAGGGGCGCAATTCCTTCCCTTTAATTATCCCAGTTGGAAAAATAATTAGAAAATGTAACCGACTAACATTTGAGGGCCTGACATCTCCCTGTTATGTGGCTTTATCTACTTTTTTTGTTGCGGAGATATTTTTCTTGTTAAAATCTCTTTTCTTCTGTTTGCTATGGGTAATTTTTATGCAATGTATCTCGCAGTGATGTTGTGGCGTCTGTTTTACGAAATAATTGCAAACATTTGCTGTGTTGTGCATGCGGCTGTAAAAACCTCTTGAGTCAGTGAGGTTGAATCATCGTGAGTAGAGTGAGATTGGAGGAAATTACAAGGAGGTTTGGGCACTCCCCATTCCTTTAAGACTAAGAATCCAAGTGCTCCATTTCTCATGACATGTGCATGCAAGGTCGCGTTCCTATTTGAGTGAACACTCCGTAATGCGTTCGTCAGTGTAGAACTGAACCCTAACATTAAGTCAGTGGAGCTGGAATGCCGGTAAAGGAACTCTTTGATGGGTTGTCAGAGCAGCATTTGCAGAAATGGGTGGTTCCACTGGAGTTAATTACGGTGCGTTGGCGTTAGGGCTTGATCAGCAAAGATGGATTGATTCCCAGTCCTCTAATTACAGCCCATCTTTTTCTTGTCCTACTGCCCTTGAATTGTTGGGAAATAAATCAAAGTTAATTGTTGCCAATTAGTAGGCGGCATCTTATCTTATATATAAAGCAGAAGGTTTTTCTACTTGTCAGTTTGTTTTTTAACGTTTTTACCATTTACATATGTAGATTTTAAGCACTATTTTACAAGCTAAGACTTAAAACATTTCTCAAGAATGCAGGTCGCGAACCAATGTCCCCATAAAAACAGCGGAAAATAATTATTTTATGGGTATTTACTTCATTGTGTTTAGATTTTAGTTTCATAATAAAAAAATTGAATTCGTTGCAGACATTTCTTACTTTGCCTTTTAAAATTTCTTGCGCTCAAATATTGGATGGAAATTTTCATTCATAGGCGGATTAAAATAATTATTTTATACTTATTTCATTCGATTGTCTTATACGCTTAGTGTGTGCCTGAAAATTGCATTTTCAGCTCCAAAATGATATATTTTTCTCTCACTTCAACAATATTAATTGTCTTGGCCAACTGAGAATTGGCTTTATATAGGTATACATACCTGTGATATTTAAAGTTCAGGTTGCATGATCAGTTTGAGACTTGCAGTTAAAATTTCAATCTGACAAACAGTTGTTTAAGTAAGGTTTTTAGCTAAGACTTAACATTAGCAATGCTGGGTCGTCGACCATGTCATTCGCTAAAAACGACCGGAAGGTTGATCAAGCATGAGAAATTGATTTCCACCTGATAGATACCGAAGTGTGGGATGAAGAATTTTAAATACGTTGTTTCAACTATATATTTAAATTTTACTCAAAGGTAATAAATTGATTCGGGCCGGAGGTGCCTTCAATGCTTAGAACCGTATCATTGAGGCTGATGGGAAAATGTGCTATTTTTCTTCGGGATGATTTTAGTCCCAGTCCTGTAGTATGCAGTTAGAACTGGTGTGGTTAAATTTAAGGGGACCTCATTTGCTAACGTGTCCCCGGAGAGAAACCAAGTTAAATATTTCAGCAATCCGATTGGAATGTTATGGTTGTCAGTGAACTGAGGTGGAGCGGTGCCGGCAATTTTATGGCATAATATGTGTGTTAGGATATTGAAAAGAATTGTTTAAATTTCCCAAAAATGAGCACTCAAAAATTTACCGCCTTCTACATTGCCATAAATTAAATAATCGTTCCGAGTTTTCTGAGTTTCTAGATATCTGCTAAATATGCTTTGAACAACAAGTTGTGAGTACTTTTTGTATCGTATATGTCGTATTCAATGCTTTTTTTCTACGAACGGGAGGCCTCTGCTTGTAATCTATATAATCGTCTCCCAAACATCGTCGGCATCACCGAGGAAACCTACTTACAAGAACTGGGGGAGCCCATGATAAAATAAAGCTGATAACAAATCAGCATCTACTTTCTAAGAGATCATGAATATACAGTGCTTGACTTGACGAAGAAAGTTGCAATTATATAGATACGCTACAGCTATACAATATGTATTTACCATCTTTCAATAATTTTTCGAACTAAGAATCAATTATTACGCGTTGATCAATAAGATGTAACAGGAGTTATTTATAACTTAATTGCTGACACGGGGTGGGATCATGCTCCTTTCTTTTGCGATTTCATTATCGTTATCCGAAATGCAAACGGCTTTAGAAGGGTAATACTGTTACTGTCCTAAGAACGCACTTCACCAATTATAACTACTGATTTTAAGCACCTGGAAAAATTTGAAGAATGACGATCACGTTTTCGGTCTCATGAGCGCAATTGAAAAATAACGTTAACGTGAGGGCTCGCGTTATGGAGAACCGTGATGAGAACCCTACGGTGTCTAGTCTGGAATCGCCATGATAATTATCGCATGCGAAAATACTTATTCCATCTCGTGGCTTCGTCGATTCAGCATTCTCAAGTCGTCACATCTTGCCGAATGCGATAATTATTATTTGGAAAGTATCGTGTGGTTGTGTAACATGCGATACTTCTACGATATCATACGGTGGTTTGATTTCGTAGAATCTCGAGAATCGGCCTCAGTGCCTACCAAGACGAAAGAGGTCGCCTTTTTCCTATTTTTTTTACAAATTCCTTGAGTGTATCATATGGACTTGGCTTCGTCGCTCATTCCCTCCAAATTATGTTAAAGCTTGCAAATATGAGTTCATCATACATGAATATTATGAATGGTAATACAGTTTTTTTTACGAAAGAGACCGCATTTGTGTTCTTCATTCTCTCACAGTTTTTTTTCGAGTTTTTTGTACGAATTTTTGTTTTATTCTCTATATTCGTTTAACCTTTGTAAATATTTTCATTCTTGATGCCTCTTAAAATCAATGCATGAGAGGGCTCATAATGAAATCTTCTCCTAATTTGTATGTGAAAAACATCCTCTTGCATGGATATTTTATTCAGCTTCGCCTTTGCGGGTTTGTTTCACATATATGGAACACTATAGACATGTGTGGAACACTCAAGCAAATATAGTTTTTTGCGACAATATGAAATATTCTATATGTTTGGAGTAATGTTACTAAACTACCAGCCTAAAAACCATAGGAAACATTCCACCTTTTACTAATTTAACCTTTTTCTACAGAAAATCTATATTAATGGCGTTGAAATAACCATCGATGAGAAATAGTGTTGCTAGATCAAAATTGATAGAATTTTCATTTATCTTTCTAGGTCTTTTAAATTGGCACTTGTTGTTCTTTATAAGTTAATTTCAGGTAAAATACTTATGAATTATGTTTTGTAACCTTCAGAACAAAATATGCTGCCCTAAAGCGAATGTTATAGTGCTGAGAAAACGGCGAAGTGCCCTAGGGATTCCGTGATTCTATATATGCTTCCTTCATTCCTGTCCTGTTTTCACGAATGCGTTTCATTTCGTGCGTTTACACGAACGCACGTTTCATTTCGAAATATTGGTTGTTGGTGTTGTGGCTAAATTTTCATACCGAGGAAGTGGGTTAAATTCCCGGCGGTGGGTGTGTGGAATCCCTAATACTACGTGTGTTGCCTGAGGAGAGATCTTATAGTGCAGTACCCTAGCCCTTACCCTTTTTTACCCTTTACTTTTACCCTTACCCCTTTTACCCTTTAAGTTACCCTCTCTCGATAAGTTAACTTTAAGTTACCCTCGAGATATTTGCAAAAAATATAGGCGGCTTTCTATGGGATTTGGTGTGGCTGTGATCTCCACGGAGACATAAGAAATGAGGAGTTTGAGTTACAGATCACGTAGTAAATGTAACAGTGTGTAGTTTGTTTATTCGCAATTATTGTCAAAACTACTCCACGGGATACTATTTTTAAAATAGTTTTTAAAAATCGGTATTGAAATTATTTTCAGAGTAAGGTGTGAAACAAATAACTCAAGTTTAAGCATCAAATGCGTAAATGTTGTTAACTATTGAGAGGTTCAGTCATAAAAATAGTTTTTTGACATTAATATTATGATATTTACTAGATGCATATTAAAAAAGCTTTAATTTTTTAATAAAATTTTAATTTGAATGAAAGTTAAAGAAAAAAAATAATTATAACCAATGTTCCGCAACTTACGTCTCCCGACGACATATGTTAATTGTCCCAGCTGGGTCATTCCACGTCAAGTGGTCTAGTTTTAGAACATTTTCCCGCTCGACCATCTCGGATTTTAATGAAATTTTGTGTGGATAGTTGTACATACCTTTAATGAAAATGTGTTAAATTTTAGGTCCGTTAGTGAAATACTTTTGGAGATATAGCCGTTTGTGTGACCCCATGTCACGACCACCTGACACATGGATGTGAAATTTTCGCAACTTTGAGACATGATATCTCTGTAGCCTTTTTGCGTAAACAAATGATACGTACCTATAATTGTACAACTTTTAGTGCTCTGTTAAATGAAAATTATTATAGCATTTTCTCAAAGCGTACTGAGTATATAAAATGCAGCAAAGTCGGCCTCAGAAATTAATTCTCCAAAATAATTTCAAACTTTAGCGTGCTCTGTCTCTTTCAAGAATTGTTCAATGGATATCAAATTCCTTTTGCAATATTTCCATGTAGGTGAGCTTTCGAAAGCGTAGTTTCAAACACCTGGAGTTTTTAGTTAGTTTATAAATCACGTCTAAAGTTCACGACTTTTGTAATAAGGTCAAAAATAGGGTGTTTTCATCCCGTTTTTGCAAAAAACTACCTTCTTCAAATTGTGGGTGACAAAGGATAGCGACGAAATTTATGTAGTCATTTTACACTTTACTGACTGGAATTGAGAGTAAATTGCACGGAATAAATTGGTGATATAGTGAAGTTTCAGAAATTGTTCTGCATTTCTTTCTATCTTAGTTCTTGGAACTTTTAACTGTCTTCAATTAGTTCTTTTGAAACGTATATAGGTATATTTTATTCCACGTAAGTTTTGGTCGAAAAAGTTGAAACTCACCTCACTCAAACCCAACCTGTCACCTACTACTACTCACCCTACTAAGTGTCTTTGAAATTACGTAAAATATTCCCTGGTTGCTATGTTTCCTGCGTATACGAGAGTGAATGGTGGATCGGCATTGTTGTTGAAGTAACGAGTGATCAAAATGACGCATTGATAACATTTATGCATTATCGAGGTCCTGCTGAATCATTTTATTGGCACGAAAGAAGATGGTACACTTGCTGGGTTCCAGATCAACACCTCGTTAGCTCCTTCCGAGACGACATTCGGAAGAAAATTTGAATTTGCTGAGACTGTTATGTCTAAAATGATAAGTAAATATAATAAGATGTAGACAGTTGATCAAACTTTAATCGTGACTTTGATAGCCATTTCCAGCGAAATTAGATAAATATCTTTAAATTCGGACGTACCACCGCAAAGAGCTTTGAAACCTCAACGAACACACAAAATTACTGGCTTGGGAACCAGGACAAGAGACCCACCCGTGGCTGGTATTGCACGGCTATCGGGCCCTATGGTGGTGGGGTTGACAGCTCAAGTACATAATTGGATTGGTAGTGGCAATGTCACCATGAACTAACGCAATATAATATCGGTGTGTCAATATAAGCCTGTTAAATATCAGGCACGAACTCCGAAGTGGCAGAACTGCCTGTTGATATTTAAGCCGTTTCCAGTGGCGACGACTTCCAAATTGCATTGTTTCGGCGTCATTGCGAAAACATGCGTTCGTAGGATAGCTACCATCTCACCCCACGCGTGTAGTTACAGGAGTTCGTCGTTGCGTGGCGCTGATGAAGGTTGATTGTATCTCACCCACGGATCTCCTTGCCACGCCATTATGTGTCCGCGTTAGCTCATTAAATTCACTTTTTAGGGGCTTAAAGAAATACTCTAACTAATGAGATAGATTTAACGGAATTTGAAGAAGGTAGTTTTTTGCAAAAACGGGTTGAAAACACCCTATTTTTGACCTTTTTACAAAAGTATTGAACTTTAGACGTGATTTATAAACTAACTAAAAACTCCAGGTGTTTGAAACTACGCTTTCGAAAGCTCACCTACATGGAAATATTGCAAAAGGAATTTGATATCCATTGAACAATTCTTGAAAGAGACAGAGCACGCTAAAGTTTGAAATTATTTTGGAGAATTAATTTCTGAGGCCGACTTTGCTGCATTTTATATACTCAGTACGCTTTGAGAAAATGCTATAATAATTTTCATTTAACAGAGCACTAAAAGTTGTACAATTATAGGTACGTATCATTTGTTTACGCAAAAAGGCTACAGAGATATCATGTCTCAAAGTTGCGAAAATTTCACATCCATGTGTCAGGTGGTCGTGACATGGGGTCACACAAACGGCTATATCTCCAAAAGTATTTCACTAACGGACCTAAAATTTAACACATTTTCATTAAAGGTATGTACAACTATCTAAACAAAATTTCATTAAAATCCGAGATGGTCGAGCGGGGAGCCCTAGACCACTTGACATGGAATGACCCCCCCTGCGCCTTTTTCATATACGTTAATTGTGGCCTTTTTCGACATAGGCGAGTCTACAAATCTCATCTTTCTTGACAGTCGACAATATCGGTGATTAATAAATGGACTTGGCTCGCTTACTTCGTGTACATTCGCTTAGTAGCCCAATGTTATATGAGCGGACTAAAATAAATCGCTTAGCTTGGGTGAACTCTACCAAACTATTCAATGATGGCTTTAATTTTTTTTTTTCAAAATTACAGATGCGAATGACACTGAGAATGGCATGCCAAATACTCGTCGCAAGTTCTGTGACGCCTAATAGTGCTCATAAAATTATATAAATTTTAATTCTGTTAATTTTTATTTTTTAAGATAAGAGACTTCAAACCAATTTTAACTGACTTGACTGACTGACACTGACTGACACTGACTGACACTGCATTTTGTTTTACAATAATTCAAAATAATTTCTATGTTGTGAATTTTTATTTGTTTTATCATTAGCACTGGAACTGGACTTCATTTACCACTGTATTTGTAGACGATCGGGCACTTCTCGCAACTTGTAGGCGGGCAGGATCGGGGTGCTGCTGCAAGCTTTGGTGCTCAGAAAGGTTATACTTGGGTCAAGAACCGAAACAAATTCTAGTAATGCCGTTTCGTAGCTTAGTAGTCCGGCAAACATCGGTTAAAAGGCAAATTTAGTACATGATGTGGCACTTCATGACCTAATAGTGGACCAGGATCAGAACGGGAGCCTCGGGAGGCTGCCGGACACCTTTCACAATTGTAGAGCACTAAACACAGGTGTGCTGAAAAAAAGAATGCCTCTCTAGCTCTTCTAGTTACCGAACTGTACGAATTCCAGGAAGAGTCTAGTATTTCCAGGTTTTTTCCAAGATATTTTCGTTATCCCACCTAGGAGCGCTTGGGACTTTTGATATGTCCATCTCAAAGGGGTACTGAATACATCTAAAAAGGTCCGGCTTTGTTATTAATTATTTCCGGGTTCGGGTCAAATTTTGTCTAATTTTCCTGGACGAGTCGTAGGAGTGAATTATTGACGGATTCTTTGTGTATGAGGGTTAAGAAATACTGTCGAAGAGTGCAATATGGAGTTAAGCGTCGTATTTTGCAGAAAAAATGGACACCGTATAAACAGGATGAAAATTTGTCGAAGGTGTTTAATGGAAGAAGTGCGGTGGACGGAAATGAAGACGAACGAGGAAGTGCGCTGAATGGTAAGGGGAGGAGAAAGGAGTGGGAGAAGAGCGGAACACTTGCACCGGAACTGTGTTAACGATAATGTAAACCATTTTCCCAAACCTTTCCTTCCTTGGAACCCTTCATAAATCCTGAAATTTTAAACGGAACACCTTATTTGTTCGTAGCGTGGATCGTGTAGCCCTTGTGGCATATTCCTCTAACGATTCCAGGTTTTCGCGGAAAACCTACTAACTTTCCGCTAGACACCGGTGTTCGCCGGGACATAGTTTGGGAAACCCTGATGTAAACAATGACGCACGCCACTTCATGGTGAGTGAGGAGAGGAAAATGCTTGAGGGAATTATGAGATGGCAGAGGTGGTTAGAACAGGTAGTGAGAGGCGAGGGAGGGGATGCTGAAGGATGTGTTATAGGTGCGGATGTTGGTAAGCGGGGTAAGGGAAAGAAAGATCTACATCTGCGGAAAATACCTGCATCTAGGAAGTACCGTGCAATCCACCTTTAGGGTATGTGGCATGGGGTGATTCCACACCAGGCATGTAGAACTCGCTCCAGTTCAAATTAGAACCTCGCACGTTCCTCCGGCAGCTTGGCGCTGACTAAAAAGCAGGTAGGAGACAATGCGCGGTCAAACCAGAAGCTAGGAGAGTGCTATGTAGGTGAACATTCTTACATGCAGTACACTGGTTAAGATAAAACTACTGACTAGAATTACTTATACTATTAATTTATGAATACTACGAGAATTCATTCAGAAAACAAAATCATGCCGGACATTTCAAGTGGGGTGAGGTGTTAGTAATGACGATATGTTATTTAACATAATTACAAAGTCTATTCTACCTAGTGAGGGTGGGAGTTTTATAGAACTGGTCTATCGCAATTATTATGGACCCGTATTGTAGGTGGAAAAAAATTACATTGAAAAAATATCGGTTCTGGAATCTATTTTCTTTGTCGTATGCCTAAGATCGTTACTACCGTAATATGTTTATGGTTGGGATGAAGTGAGGTAGAAGGTGTGCCGATCTGGAGAATGAAATTATGTATGGAGACAAGGATCTTTAGCCGTAAAATATTGGAAGAGGGTATTCCTACTTATATCTAAACCTACCATTACCAGTAGATCAACTGTATCAGTAATACTTAATAACATCAATATGTTATTCATTTCCCTCTCTTGTCCCTCAGGTCATAGTTTTTATCCTTTATAGTTATGTATCCCGCATGCCTTCAAAGTGATGCGCTATTGTCGCGATCAAGGCGATATGTTGTTTTTAGATGTTCTCGCTTGGCGTGACTGGCTGTGGGAAGCAGGGACGGATCCAGGGAGCAATCTTTTAATGGCATAGATACATGGGACTCCTGTAGACTAGTGCAGCCTAGACCCTGTTGTCATGGATATTAGTCTTCTTATGAAACGGTTCTGGATATCTTATAATTAGAGGTTGTGAATGTGATTTCATCGCCTCCAAAGAAAGCGGAGCTGTGCTGAAAATATTTTTAAACTAAGGACACCGTGGTCAATAACCGTTTTGTGCTCCAAGATATGAATCAAGGCTTTCATTGGAATGACAGCTCAGCCACTATATAACCATGTGCAGGTGATTGGTACAGTCGCCGCATAAAGTTTGGCGACATCGGCAACTTAATCCCGTTACTTCACTTGCCCCCAAGACGAGGTTCCTATTCACGAATACTCTGGAAACTTTCTCACCTCCCTCCCTCCCCCCTCCTCTGTATCTCCCCTCCCCACCCCTCACTTTTGAATAAGTGGAGCCACAAAAAATTCTAGTTTCGCTTATTCGGCGCATTTTTCGATGTCGCCGGACTTTATTCGGCGACTTTACATACGTCTGGGGGAATGACGTTGAATCGCTAATTTCTCATGCTATGTCTCATGGTCTCTCCCTCCAAAAATACTCCTATTGGAAAGAAACCTTGTGCGCCTTTATGGCCATGTCTATATACATAGTTATATCTATATAATCTATAAAATAATACTTTACTGCTAGCTAAATCAGTGAATACCATATCGTTAGCACAGAAATTAGGTCAATGGATGCTACACTGCCGCATTCATAGAAGCAAATTATTATGGAAGAATTATTCAGCTCCTCAAAAGGACTTTAGTCAAACCTCTTTGGAATCCCGATTTAACGAGGGAGCTGAACAAATGGAAGCAAACAGACCGAGTACCATGGTAAATATTAATGTGTTCAAAGATATTTTCAGTGTAAAAATAGAAGCTTATTAATGACGAGGTTACGAGTGGTTCAACATCCAAATCGCGAGAGCAAATTTTGTGATTCGTCGACATGGAGACATCGCTGCAACAGTATTTTTGCGATTTGGTATCCCATAATTCTTTGTTGTTAGCTCAACATCAGCCCACAGAATTGATATGTGAGTGGTGTTTTTTCTCGCCGATATAAATCCACCGTCCCTCAAGCCTAGGATGCCTCGAAACTTAAAAGCGAACATGCGAAAAAATATAAATTAATTTTTCCCTTAAGATAAAAGTTACCATTACAGAACTTGAAGGATGGATAGCTAAGATATTTAGCTACCAAAGATAAAAAATTAGTAAGGTCTAAAGGGTACATGTTTGAAGAAAAACGTGTTTTAAGTTTTCAAAATAAAAACTGATGCTCTAAATTTCAAATATTTTAACTAATGGCATCATAATATTATGCACCATTGCTTTTTCTTCCAAAAGAGCATTTGTGCTGTGACATAAGTATCATACGTCTGGAGATATCAAGGACAACTTAACATTCTCAAACAACTCAACTTAATTTACGAGCTCAATTTTTCATACTCCCGTTTCTAAGACAACGGATGCATATTTTGCAAACTATTGGGCATGACCAACAATGTGGTAAAACGAAATAGGCCGAAATCGAAGAGGTCTAGGGTAATATTGGTATTTTTATTTGTTGTTTTGACATGTAATTGCCCAAAAGGAAAATTTTAGAAATAACCGAGAAAGAATTTCCTACGCACCGTCGGAAAAAACCGACGTACTTGCCGTGAATACGAAACGTAATCAAATTTACGAAGTTCAAAAATATGTCGAACACATTAACTCTAGTCTATTTTTAATTAAATTAATTTTATAGCAATAAAAATCAGGTTTTGAGAGAAAGAGACAACCTGTTTTCGAATGGACGAAATTCTTTTCAAAATTTCAACCAATAAATAATTTTATTGACTCTGGTTGATATTTCGACAACATGCATATTCCAAGAGAAATTACATGATAAAGTTAAGCCGAGGATCAGAACTGAATTTTTGTATGTGGATAACTTGGGTGTCAAAAATTTTAAGGAGAATGTTAAAATAAACATAAATCGATATATTTTTACTAACAGAAAAATGAATTGTGTCTTAGTGGGATTTAGTAAGCAGTAGTTTTTCTAATGATAGCGAGTGATACAAATTCTAGGAACATTAGATAGCTTATGAATTCCTTTCATGAGAGCCTCTACGGTGATAACCGAGAATGAAAGAGGTACACATGCTTGGGATATTAGAAGGAGTAAAAATAACAGAAAGGAGATATTATATATTGTTATGATGTAGTTATGTACTGAGTCATATTTAAAATAAGTAACTCTAACTATTTAAAATAAAGTATACTCTTACAATACTTCATACACGCACTGAAATACTGTCAAATAAGTCACTGGTATGCGCGTAAATATGAAGGATGCAACAGCTTTGAGAAGTATGAAATACAGCATGATCAATCACTATTCCCAGGCACCTGATTAATTGGAAGAGTTAATCTGGTTAACTCCAGAAAAACAAAACTCCACTCTGTCGACGAAGCGAAAACAAAACAAAGTGACACAGTCAAGGAACTTGATTGCATCTATGCGCGGCAAATAGCGAATGAGACCGCGTTAGTGCCCAAACGCTCACAGTCAGTCTGCAACCAACAAACTTAATACATGCCGTATGTTAACTCGCGCCATCTACTAGGGAAATAAGCCCTTACTTTTAAGGGGTCTGGAGAGGCTGAACTTCTTTTATTCAGGTTTCTCCCGGGTAGATTCATTTTATGGACAACAGTTAACTTTCACAATTGCATGATCATCGCCTGAGAAAATAAATATTTCCATCGGCTGATAAGAGAGGCGATTGAAATAGCAAAGAACGCCGAGAATTTCAACAGGGAAGACGGCTATCCTCTCTCCTTAACGTTCAAACGTCATTTACAATAAATAAATTCAAAGGTCCATCCGGCCAATCCGCGCCTGACTAGCTCAAGCGTTAGGTATATCTAACGGAGAAAGAATATCTGCAGCTCAGACCTGACGACGCTAGCTGTAATGCAAGTGAAACTGTTGTCCATAAAATGAATCAACGTGGGAGAAACCCGAATAAAAAAAGTTCATCAGATCACCGCGGAAGCTTCCGTGCCAGTCAGGAGAGGCGCTTTGAAACTAAGAGATCCCTTACTTTTTATACGATGGGGGAAGCAGCTTTGCAAGAGGCGTAGGTAAGACAAAGGTCGGATAGACGAAGCCTCAACGGTCACTCATCTCCTCTCCGCCAGATTCTGGTCTTGCTGCCCAACTCAAAATGCCCGAAACAACTCGTTACCGGAAATGACATGAACAGTCCATGATCGTTGGAGAGAAAGAGAGATATGTTTTTTCTAGCATATCAATGCTATTAAGCTGTTGCTACAGTGAAGTTTGCTATCAAATCCTCTGCTTTTTCTTTTGCTCGTCTGACCTCTTTGGGAGGGGGGGAATTCCCCCCATTTCCCCCCCCCTGTGGATCCACCACTGGTGGGATGAACACATTACTTCTCTTTGCGCTGAAGTTTCCATACGGTTTCTCGTTGTTATTATGGTAAGGACAGCCCTTCAATATTTTTTCTTCCTTTTTCACGGCAGCCCACGAAAGTTGGCGTGGTGAAGATTCTTTATTGGCCCTCCTAATCCTGATATAAATGGACCTACTGCTAAGATAAGGATCCTCAAATGACGTCTGTTAATTAATTTTCTCCGACTATGTCGTATAGGGAGAGAACACTACGCTGACGAACAACGCATGTACAACAGCATTGTGTGATGCATTGAACTTCTGACGAAACGAATTTTCTTGGTTGCAGTTCTTTTACTGTTACCAAATTAAATAATTTATCAGAGTGGGGGCCATTCAAAAAGGCCGATTGTTGCTTAATGCCGATATTGTACCATATAAAACGCCATGTAAAAATGAAAAGAATAGGGCGTCGCACATTAAAAACACAAATAAGGTGGATTTCATGGGTGTTTTTACGTTTGGTGGTTTTGCAGAAGACAATACGTCCATGGTTTATTGATTTCATCCAGTGACTGAAAGCGCAAATTTGAATGTAGTACAACTAACAATAAGTATGACAAAATGTTTATATCTTATTTTTTATCAATTAACTAGTTGGCTATTCATCATGTGCTTAACAACAAATTAATTTGAAAAAGAATATTTTTGGCGCTTTAAACTTAATAACACACATTCTTAGGATTAAATTCTCAAAGTTATTGCAGAATGATAATTGTGGATTCAAAATTAATCAGAGAAAAGGGCCATTTGGTGCAGGACGTGAGGGATAAGAACGAGTTCCATTGTTACAAATTTGAGAAATTTGTTCCAAACATATATAGGGAAATTATGGGATAAGCGATCCATGATTTGTGTACACTTCCAATGGAGAAGAAAAGAATTCTCGATGGGGGATATTTGGGAATTTTTTATGCACGTTGAATTGAATTATGTTTCATTATTTTGAATTAAGATCGAATCTCAGAAATATTTTCCATTTAATAATCATGTATAAACGTTTTATATTAGTTTACACACGATTCTCTATCAGTGAAACAGAAAAAAAACATAGTGGGTGCACGGCAGTCGCTGACCGTTAAAAAACAAGAGAATCGCTCACTTAAGTTCGATTTCTACGTGGTTCCGTGTTTGTCACTGGAGTTTCTGCTATTCGAAATCTTCGAACCGTCTCGATTTGATTTGAATCTAGGGTTATTAGATTCGATAAAGTAGATTTGCCGTCAACACATGCTTATTCCACACTGTAGTGGAACTCGCGGTGGAGCATGTAATAAATATTTTTAATTATATATGTAGGAAACTTCCATTTGGTCTAGCTAGGAGCTATATTTATTGGTACATTTGCCAAAAAAGAAGGAAGGAGAATGAAGGAATGAGTTGTTTAAGCCTTAAGGGAGAGAGATTAAATAGGTATGAACTTATGACTGCTGTTAACCACCCTTAGGATTTAATCACAGATGATGAAGATGCTAGTCTTGGCGTATTGATTTTGAAATGAACTTTTCATTCGCTGAAGTAAAACCCCCGCTTCGGGCACAAGGGCACATTCATAACCTACCTCTAACCGGTAGATTAATGAATGAATGATATAAAATACTGTGCACTCCCCACTGCCAGCCATATCGATATACCTACTCAGTGTTCCACTTATAGAAAGTAATCGTTGTAGTACGTTCACTTTATTTAAAAAATTACACTACACGTGTTTCGGCTTTTCACTAAGCCATCTTCAGGTATGATTACATTCCAGTTTTTGCGGTTTGTATATATATACACATCCAGTTATACAGAAGTGGGGGAAGGGGGGGTTAGGGAGGGGGGGTTCAAGGAAGGAAGGCCGGAGGAGAGGGAGGGGGGGAGGAGGGGAGGTTTGGGGGTTAAGTTTGGGTTGGTTTGGAGGGGGGAGGAGTGGAGTCATGTTTTGGGTTCTCGGTAGGAGGGGTTTAGGATGGGGGAGTGGCATTCAAATTCAATATAATTTAACAATTTGATTTTCTTTTTCTTCCTTTTAATTATCTCCCACTGTTCCAAGGCATCCAGGCGACGTCCTTTGTTCTCGAAACTTAAAATCTTCACTTTAAAATCTGTATGGTGGGATTCTTCAATAAGGTGTTTAGCCAAATGGGATCTAATATGTCCATTAGCCAGGCACTTTTTGTGTTCACTCACACGAGTTCTGAAATTTCTCCCTGTTTGACCCACGTATACCGCCCCACATGTGTCACACTTTATTTCATATACACCGGACTTGTTCATGGGGTCCAGTGGGTCTTTGGTGCTGGTAAAAATTTTTTTTCCCAGGGTCAACGGCGTGTAAAAACGCACTCTATATTTGTTTTTAGGGATTGATTTCGCTACCTGGTAGGACTCTTTTCCTAAGAAAGGAAGTGTCACCCATTTTAGCTTTCTTTCATCCTGCCCTTGAAAGTGGGTAATATGGCAAGGCTATATTTTTCTCTTTCCCCCCCTTCCCCCCCACTTCTGTATAACTGGATGTGTATGTATATACAAACCGCAAAAACTGGAATGTAATCATACCTGAAGATGGCTTAGTGAAAAGCCGAAACACGTGTAGTGTAATTTTTTAAATAAAGTGGACGTACTACATCGATTACTTTCTATATTACGATGTTCCACCACATCTCGCCTGACACCGTTGATTTTGTTCCACTTATGTCGGCCGTACCGCGACGGCCACATCTTTTTTTCGTTTAAGAATTGAACGAATGCCATGTAACTATTATGTACATTAGTTCTGTAGGAGTAATGCTCCGAGAACAATAAGTCTGTTGTAATTCCAAATCCTCCGCTATTGCCCAGACGAGGGAGCACTGTCACCGCCGCTTGCTATGGGGACGGCGCCCCCCCCCCCCTTTGCCCCGTTATGGCCCGTTTCAATCTATCGACATGAGGAGGACGAATGAGAGGACGAGCGGCCAATTTATCCAATTACGCATCCTCCACTCTCCTCGAGGACAGCTCAGTGTTTCCTCTTTCGTGCTTCGCATCATTTTGATTGCAAGTCAATGGCGATAACAGTTGAAGGATTTGACGTGCGCGCGTGGGACTCGATTCGCGTCCCTTCTTTCCCCACACTTACACACTCCCCAGTCTCACTTGTTTCCCCTCCTCGTTCCATCTCCTCCATCTTGTCTTCTTATTGGATGGACCCCCTTCTCCTTTCCTTCTTCGCCACTTCCCCCCTCTATGCGGGACTTGCGTGGGTGTCTTTCATAGCCACCCATGCTACTTTTATACAGAGGCCCGTATGCTACTTCCATGCGACTCCTATATGTGTGCCTGTGTGGGGTTGAAGGAATGGTTGGAGGAGGGTCATACCTTCCGATCCGTTTGCTTTTTACGGTGTCGTCCCGGAGAGACCTGACCGTCGCATTTCATCCTTTGCTCTCCCCACGCTCCCCCCTTCTTCCCCCTCTCCCACTCCCGTCGAAACGGTTCATTAGGGATTTAAATCGTCAGTCGGAGCGCTGCGATTGGTCAGTCTTACGTAGGTGCTGAAAACATGAATTAATTGAACCTGTTTCGCTTCTAAGTGGCTTGCCCCGGTATCATCAAAATTCGATATTTTGCTTCTCCCTGCGAGAACATGTATGCAGAGTTGCGGGAGACCAGGAGAGTGTATTCCGGGGTATTTGAAGGAAATTTGATGCTGTAAAACTAGGGTAGATCTCGAATAAATCCCAGTTTAACTTTGGTAGAGTTGTAAAAAAACACTTAAGTTCATATAATTTTATAGATCTGTGCGTAAGTCCAGGGTTTGCAAATATCGAAGTAGATAGACAGACAGATAGTCATGAATTATGTGAAGGAGAAAAGATGCGTAAATGATGAAGAGAGGACTTGTTTGAACTAGGTAATTCTTGGGTATCTAAGAGGAACCAGTAGTTGGAAAACTTGGGTGAATCTCGGGTAGATCTCAGATAAATCCTAGATAAATTTCGGTAGAGTTGTAAAAAAAAACATTTAAAAACATGTTATTCCATATCTTCAGATCAAGGTTTGAGCATCAACTTGATCTGAAGATGTGGCCTGTATTGGCTACGAAACGTCATCGTAAATATACACCGACGCAGCTTTGCCCGAAAAACATGGAGACACCAGCACAACAGCGCTGCGAAAGCCTCAAACAGAAATGTTATTCCATAGATATACGCTGTGGTTATTGATGTCGAAGTAGATGGTCATTTTCATAGCCGTGAGTGACGCACAGGAGAAAAAATGCTGTCTCACAATTACTAAGTATATTATAATTTATCAGTCGAAAACCGCGTGAAATAAACATTTCATTGAACATTTTGTCTTTTTCTTTCGTTGTTACAAGGTCACGACTCGTGAAAATATTGGTATAGATCGTGAATGAATAATGTGGATAGAATCATACGGAGAAGAAATGGGAAAGGCCAGTATTGCAATGGCTAAGGATGTTAAAATTAACTCTTCGAAATGGCTCATTGAACAGACATTTCATCGAGACCCTTCAGCTATTTTGAGGATCCCGTTGCAGTACATTCTCTCCGCTGAAACGGAAGGACGATGACTATAATTCCAGTTTACGGCCGTCCGTAAATCAATTAGACGTAAATGCCATGTGCGTGTTAATAGCAATAGGGTTTTATCGATGTCGCTCGGACTCTTAGGGCGTCGGTTCGCTTATATGCGCCCTGTATCCAATTTTTGTTTGATGGAATGAATACAATGCTTTTTCAAATCGTTGCACGTGAGGCTTGTGTTCGTTTTTTGTTCCATTTTGCGTCAGAAGGAAATGAGTTTCTGTTTTTGTCATCTGATCAGTGATTAAATTCTACTGAGAGTCAAATCTCTCTTCACGTCTTCAATTTCGGCTAAAAATTTTCAGTGAGTACGAATTTCTGGCTCAAGTGTGATACGGTGTCAAGGTATATTTCGTGGAACTACATTGCTAAACTGAAGAAAAATATACCTTATATTTCGTAAGCGATTTTTATTATATTATCAAATTTAATATTCAAAATTATTTAATTGGATTAAATAATAAAATAAAGTAAAATTACGAAATTAAACTCGCATCGATGTTTATAATCATCATATTCAGGTACTACATACATAGTGTTCTTGACGATGATATGTTACAGGCCGAAATGTGTGGCAGGAAATAAATCGTTCTGTGGGACATCATGGACTTTATTTCAAATGTGTTTGTGAAATATTAATATATTATATTATATATTTTGTAAATTTGAAAATATTCATTTTATTTTCTACAAGTAGTGGGTGCTCGTTAAAGTCAACGGGGAAAAGAAAAAATTTAACTTGTCCCTTATGATTAAAGAAATACGTCTTCTGTGACGTGCAAAATGCGACTACTATATAGCAATCATTAACCAACCAAATAGAGGTTGAGGTGAAAAATACCGCGGCTAAAATATTGATTCTAATCTCATATTGATCAATTGACTCAGCCATAAAGGATAGCCACATGCATGCGTTCCCAACTAAAGCTTATTCCTTGGTTGCCGATAAAATTAAAGTTGCTATTGCTGAAATTAAAAAAAGGACAATTGGTAAGGTGAAAACGCAGCGTTCGTGTAGGAAAACCAAATTCAAGAATAAAAAAATTTGTCTTTCATCCATCATTTGATATTGAAAATTTCAACCTTTTATCATGAGTGCAAGTAATTTAAAAGGGCAAAAGAAGGACACTCGTGAACCGAATTTAACGATTTTATTATGGGAATAAAAGTAAGCAAATATGGGGTTAAAAATTCTAGTTCTAATCGTGGTTGGCTGTTTTCACTGTTTTTCCTGTCGTTATTGGGTCACGACTCGTATTTCTGCCAAATGTTGATTGTTTGGAAGTCCGTTAAACAGGCATTATAGTTAATTAGTAATATATTTAGATAATTTTATTTGTTTTTGTTTTATAATTTCAGCCTAACTTACCATGGTTTATTGTAGCCATCTGTAAGCGCACGAAAGTAAACTTTTTGTTGCATTTCTCCTCGTGTGTCATATGGTATCGAATTTTTTCCGAAAAAAACTCTGCTGTGACCAAAATGTGTGTCGAAACTTAAAGAGGTGGAATGCTTCTGATACACTGGGTCCTTGGCTGAATTTTTCTCATGTCAGTAACCAGTGAGAATGGGAACTCGTATGCCTACGCTTACATTCGTGTTATTTTTGGCTTTGAGTATTTTTCTCTTCTTGACGTATCGTAAGCTTGCGCCCGGAACCGAATGGCAAAGAGGGAAAAATCTTCCTCGTCGACTGTGGCGCCTCTTCCTTGGATCTAAATCTTTACATCCGCTTCGATTCAGTTCCACGTTCATTCCACGTTCCCCCGCATTCTACCGGAATTTCCATGCGCCTGGGGGCCAGGTTGCGTGAAACATTAACTCGAGCCGTTAACACAAGCTCGTCAGCTCCCAATAGCTTGAAAAAGTAACATCGATTATGCAGGCCTTTGAAAAAAACTCTTGCTTCCCCGTTTTTTTCGTGTATTTCCTCCATTTTGGAAAAAGTATACGTTGTTGCACACACTACCTATTTATACCTGAATGGGCTCCATGTAATACATATTTAGGCCCGGTTTTGTAACGGCTGGTTAGCGCTAACCGGAGGATGACGCATCCTGCTCGTTAAATCGCTGTTAATTGAGAGCTCGGGTTACGTATATTGACTGTCAGTTACTTGACGTGGACGTTATCTATGGGAAAAAATAGAACTTTTGTTCCCATTACGAGAAAATATTTAACCAGAGTTTTTAAAACCGGGCATGGAGTAATTTGGACTTCTGTGGCTTCTTAATATTACCAAACTGTTATTGCATCATTATTCATTATGTATGTACTATAATGTGGCTCTATTCACCATTTTAATCATGTGCTCTTCTTTTTCAGGCTCTTATTACGAACAAATACGTATGCCAAGGCTGTCCGCGTAGATTAAACTTCATCTGGAACCATAGGACGTCTTACCCAACAAAATGGTGAGTGAAACAACTGACTGTGTCTTTTTTAAAACACATTTTTTGTGGATTCCTGAGTACCTATTGACTCTCATTAATTGATTTTAATGTTGATCAATAAATTTTCAAATCGAGGGTTATGTCGTGTTTTACCGACTTCCCTCTCAATTTGTTCAATAACTTTGTAGTGCGTTTTATGCCTTATTAACTAGGCGTATAACATCACCGGTATCTGAATACTTGGTTATCGTTGTTATTTTATTTTTCAACTCTTGAACGCACGTATCTCACGTCTTACCTCATTAATGTAAAATTATGACTACTTGTTCTTTATTATACCAAAATATTATTATTATGTATTAATAATATGTAGTATAACTCTACATTTTAAATATTTTTTTCTAGTTGAAAAGTGTCTAGATGCAATGTACAATCCTACTTTAGATTTATGGACAAACAATACAAATGACAAGAGTTTATTCGTTTTTTGCCTCTACCAAAAACAAAAAAAATTTTTTGTAATTAATCCCTAGAAATAATTGATGCAGCAAAGTCGTATTAAAATACGTATTTGGCCTTCTCCGTTTAGTTTTGGGAATCAAAAAAGTTTATGCAATTCTTCCTGAGCCTATTGCTCGTCAGTAGATGCTTTTTATAAATATACATTTTGTGTGTTTTCATCAGTATCTTCATACCTAGCTTTTACATTCATATCTATGCATGTGCAAAATATATACAATATACATACCTGCTCCTTAAAACATATGTACACCTTTCTAATTAATGTATATGTAGAGACGTCTTCGTAAAAACTTTATCATCAGGGTACATAAATTAGGGTCTGTGGAAGTAGGGGCATTTTCTCAGTGAACCCTGATCACTGTCATCTATGTGATTCATAGCTGATCATGTGTTGTTCTCTTTTGTCATAAATAGTCGTGTTTCAGTGTCAATAATAGAAATTCTTGCATGTTCAAATAATGGAATACTAAGTTTTAAGCATATTATGGCTAGCTAGAAAGGTTTCGAGCTCGTCATAGTATTGTGTGAATCAGTTTTGGCAGAGAGTGCGAATAATGTGGATGTGGCCGTAGTTTCCAGCTGAAAATTGAAAAATGAAAACTTGATTAAAAACATTATATGAAGAGTATATTTAACGGTGATGAAACTGGGCTATTTTTCCGTGCCACCCCAACAAATACTTTTATCTCTTGAAGGGGAAAAATTATTGTTTATACTCCAAAGAGTTACTTACAGTTTTATTTGGGGAAAAATAGAGGGAAATTTGGAATAGCCAATTGTAATTGGCAAAGTTGCACGGCCTAGATGTTTAAACAAATTACACATTGGAGAGCTTCCTGTGATCTAGCGACACAACTCTAAAGCTTGGAACACGGCTAAAATAATGGATACTGGTTGCTTTCTTTTAATATGAAAATGAAATCAGCAGGATAAGAGGTAATTCTTTTGTTGGACAGTGCCACGTGTAATCATCATCCAGCTGTAACAAATGTGAGACTTGCGTGGTTCCCAGCGAGTAACACAGGCAGCGCTCAGCCCATGGATCAGGGGGTCATTTTAGCGTGAAGGTTCATGGCAGAAAGTTTTTGATGGAGGGTGATTCAATGCCAAACGATCCAATAATGGTTGCATGACCATTTATAAAAAAATATTTTTTGTACGGCCATAGCTGCATGTTCTGACAGTTGAATGTAACAATTAAAAAAAAATTCATCCCCACTCATTTTCTTGCGGCAGTCATTTTTCCTACATTGCGCACTTGATTTTTTGAGAAATTTGATGTTTACTGCATCCTTCATATATCTAGAACTAATCTTGAAAGTGTGATAAAACTTTAACCATGCGATAATAGACTCAGACCCGTTGTCGGTGCGGAATGCCTTAATTTTATCTCGATTCATTTTCAAATTGTCGAAGAATACTTTTATCAATGTATGCACTTCAAACTTATTCTTCATAAAATAAACAGTGTTGTATCTTGAGGTATGGTCTTAGAGCCGAAGAAAGTATCGTATTCCTCCAACCGACACCTCCTCCATAATCCCATGAACAAGTTCTGTCAAGTTCTGGTGGTTCGGCCCCTGAGAAACCTGATGACAAGCCAATGGCTTATCGGGATCTCAGGGGCATACGGACCACCAGAATCGTCCGAGAGCAAGAAAACCCTAAAATTTCGAGTTAAAAACTGTTGCTGAAGGTGATATACGCTGATTTATGACGCCCTCTCATATACTGCTTTAATCTTGGCCCAAATTTCTCCAGCTGTGTTGCACCTCAATAGATGCGTCATTGGACCTTCTTCAAGACGCGCAACCAATATTTCATGGGCCCTAATGTCGTCTCCTTCCCACTTTCCGTTATCCTTTTCGTCTGCTGGGAAGGCTACATTTTCGTTCTCATGCTAAAAAGTCCCTTAAACTTAAGAGTAAAATGGTCACCTGGAATTTCCATAACTCCCAATTTTCTTCGCCTTTACGTTTTATATCGATGGCCACGTGGATGAAAATGTGTATTAATCTTTACTTTAAATTTACTTGTCAATTATTCTCTTCTTGAATTGCCATTATTGGTGTGGTGGCGGTAATGATTGCTACTTATTTCTAATGTTCACGATTTAATATTCGTTCTTCTCGTTCACATCTGCCTTCGTGAATCCGCGCCGCCAACAGCGCTTCCGGTTCTGCGGAGACCTCGACTGCCCCGACTGGGTACTCGCCGAGATGAACTCACTCTCTCGCCTGGTTAGTGTTGTCTATGTTAGATTTTACATTTTCTTTCTGCTGTATTGTTGATAATATGTGTGAATCGACGTCTATAGATTTTATTTTGAGTAGTCATTTATATGGAGAGTTGACATTGGCCTGCTATTATTTGTCTTTCTGAAGATGAATTCATTAACTCTCTATTTACAAACGGTGTCTCCCGCTTGTTCCATTTTTCGTGATATAGCATACCTTGTTGTATCGTTTTCGTATATTTATCTCGAGTCTATTATGCTCTGATTTGGTGGAAATGCATTTATCTATACGGAAGAACAGTAAAAATGACCATTGTGAATTGCTTGGAATATAATTCCTTGAGCCTTTGAAATATTTGTCTTTCTTGTTCTGGCTAAGGTACTTTATTTATGGGAAGTTGAGTCTACCCATGACCATTTATTGTAAGCTCTGATTTCAATGCTAATTATAAAGTGAATAGGGTTGAGGCACTTGGTGGAGTTTGAATATTGCAATGATTCCCGTCATTAGGTGGCAGTTAAATCATTTAATGAGTATTGTCACGATGAATTAAACGAATCACGGGTTATAAATTTCCCATTACCTCTAATTTTATCAGTATTAAAAAAATGCTTTTGCTCTGTGATTAAAAGTATGCTTTGTTTTCCCCCATAATTTCTATGTTATTTTATTAATTATTAGGTGGGTTGTTGGGACTAATAGTGGTGAAGTTTGGTTGTTCTGTATGTCTTGTAGTTGAATTTAATCATTCGGTTTGTTTAGAGCACGCTTACTTTCGGCATTTTCTTAATCTATTTCAGACTTCAGTGAAGATGAAGCTTCTTTGTCAGGAGGTAGTCAAGTCACTTGCGGGAGCAACCTTGGATGTAAGTAAAAATCCGAAATGCATGCCATAACTTGGTATATAAGAATTTTAGCACCTAAGAATAGCAATTTAGTCATATTAATTGAGGGTTTCCAAATAGTTCAATGTATTCTTAATGACCACGGATGTAGAATGAATGTAGAACATTTAAATGAAACATTAGGCATCTGGATTTTCTGTGTAATTTCAGCTCAATAATTTGCCGTGGAACTGATGTGAAATGTAATTTTCACATCAGTTCCAGTCATCATTCATTCATTAGAGTAATCTACCGGTTATAGGTAGGTTATGATGAAAGTCAGAGAATATCCAACGAACTCTTACACGTGCCGTGCCCTTTCTACTTCTAATATTTCTTTCTTAATCTCAGCATAAGTCCTACCTTTCTTCATCTCGTCCATAACCTATTCTCTTCCTTCCCCATCCCCGCTTACCCAACATCCTACCCTCTATCACGGCCTTCAGCAAACCATCGCCCCTCATTACCGCTTCCAGCCACCGACCCTGTCTTCCCCTAATCTCATCTATAAGTTTACTCTCCTCGCCCACTATGTCAAGCACTTCCTCATTTGTCTTCCTTTCCGTCCAACGCACCTTCTCCATCCTCCTCCACACCCACATCTCGAAAGCCTTCAGCCTATTTTCGTCTTCCTTTCTCAAGGTCCACGTGTCTGCCCCATACAACGATAAACACCATATCAAGCTCTTCACCAGCCTCTTTTTTACATCCTTACGTGGGGCTCCCGTCATCAGCTCCCTTCTATTATTGAACGCTTCCTTCGCTAGCACTATTCTCCTCCTTGTCTTTGCTACTATGTCCTGTTTCTTCTAGCGTACTACCCAAGTAATTAAATTGTTCTATTAGCTCCAGTTTGTGACTTCCTACTCTTATCATCAACCTCGCTTTCTTTGTCCTAGAGATTCTCATTACTTTTTATTGTTATTATTAATCTTCATCCTGTATTTCTCGCACTGCTTTTCCAATGCAATTACTAAAGTTTGCAATCCTTTCGATGACCGACTGACCAACGCCTGGTCGTCTGCGAATCTAACCTAATTTATCCGCTGGCCTCCTACTTACATTCCCACATATAGCTCATCCCATGCCCCTCTTACATTTTCCTCAGCATAGATGTTAAAAAGCAAAGGCGACAACGGACACCCTTGCCACACCCCGCGACCTATAACTGCCCACCCTGATTCACCCTCAGCTACCCTCACCTGAGCCCTCTGACCCATGTATAAGTTACGGATGAGTCTCCTATCACGCCAATGTATTCCTATTTTCCCCAATATCTGCATTAGTTTCTCCCAGTTTACTCTGTCAAACGCCTTTTCGAAATCCACAAAGCAAGCGAAAACATCCTGATTATACTCTTATGTTTCTTTCTAGAAGTGTCCTCACTACCGCAATCGCGTCACTGGTGGCCCTCCCCTTCCTGAACCCATGTTGGTCATCGCCTAAATAGTAGTTTGCTCTGCTCTCCAACCTTCTATTTATAATTCTCAGTACAACTTTTGCCGCGTGCGAAATTAAACTGATTGATCTATACTCCTCGCAACTTGACGCTTTCTTCTTCTTCGGGATAGGTATTAACACTGTTTTCACGACATCCTCTGTCCATACTCCTTCCTCGTAGATCCTGTGAGTAAGTTCGAAAAACGATTTTCTCCCCTTACTACCTAGATTCTTCAGTAGCTCCGAAGGTAGGTTATCGGTTCCCACGGATTTTCTACTCTTTATCTCTCTTAGTGCTCTCTCTATTTCGCTGTCAAATAACTCTGGTCCGAGGTTATCCTTATCTATTGATCCTTCATCCTCTAGATCTAGGCTAAAGGGTCTATTCTCGCTGTCATATAGCTCCTCTACGTATTCTCTCCATCTTTCTTGGATATCTTCCTGTTCGATTAATATCTTCCCTGTTATTTCCTTAACCTTTGGTATTGTTTGACCTCTCTTACCACCCGATAACATTTTCACCTTGGCGTACTAAGCGCCCACTTCCGCGTCCTCCTGTAGCTTTTCCATTTCCTCGCATTGTCCCTTCCACCAGTTTTGTTTTGCCCGATTGGTCACTCGCCGGAGTTTATTATTCATTTACTTGTACTTCCTCTTGCCTACGTCGGTGTTGACGTTTTTCCTTATCCTTCTCTCCTCCGTTTTCTTTATCATTTCTTTCGTAACCCACTACTTCTTAACCCTCTTCTTTTCCACCGTTCCCATTGTTTTCTCTGCCGCTCCTGCGATGCCTGTTTTTACAATCTCCCATCTTATCTCTATTATTCCCATCCGCTTTACTTCGCCTATGTTCTTTTCTACCTGCTCTTGGTATTCCCTCCTTTTCAACCCTTTCAATGCTTCAAGGTTCCACCTTCTTATCTTCCTACCTTTAAAAAGCCTTTTGAATCTAACTTCACACTTCATCATCACCAAGTTGTGATCTAAGTCCGCATCCGCCCCTGGATAGCTACGCGAGTTTTTTACACTGTTTCTAAATCTCTGCCTTACCATTATATAATCAATTCGGTATTTCCCAGTATTACCCGGCATTTTCCACGTGTACCTACGCCTGGGGTGATGTTTAAGCCAAGTGTTTGTCACTACTAATTTATTTCTTCTACAAAATTCAATTGCCTTTTCACCGCGATCATTTCTTCTTCCTAGCTCAAACCCTCCCACTTCTAATCCGTCCCTCCCTTCCCCCACCACTGCATTCCAGTCACCCATCACTATCAGGTTTTTCTTTCCCGGCACTTCTCTAATTATTTCTTCTACTTGTTCGTAAACCTCTTCCACCCTATGGTTGCTCGTAGCCATGTATTCCTGGATCAGTACGAATTTCGTCGTGCGTGCTTTTATTTCTACCACTAGTATCCTGTCGCTCACATGTTCAATGTTTAATACTCTCGGCCCCAATTTTGTCTTCAGTACCATGCCTACCCCACGTTGACTCTCATCTCCCCCACTATAGATTACCCTGTAGCTATCACTCCAATAGTCCCCGCTATACTTCCATCTCAACTCGCACAATCCCAAAACATCTATTTTTCCTTTTTCCATTTCCCGCATAAAATTTTCAAGCTTCCCGGCCCTCAACATGGTCTTATCATAATGAAAAGTAAAGAAAACTTTGTAATTCCACATAAATATTTAATGTACGACTTAGGTTTCGACGTGGCACGTCATCATCTGGCATGTCATCACCAGATGATGACGTGCCAGAGACAACAAAGTCATCATGGTCCTTACGTTCCAAGTTCCTATTTTTACCGCTGTTTTCCTCCTCTTCCTCTTTTTTCTTCTTTTTCTCCCTCCTATCCCTTGTTTCCGCCGATGATGATGCTGTGCAAGGATTTCGTGTGATGACGACCGCGGAGGCCTTGCCTCCCCCGCTGCCGGGCATGACACCCGCCCTAGTGGGCGGCGTCCCGTCGATGCTAGGAATCAATTTTCTAGTTTCAGTACAAATTATTGAAAATATCATTGAGAAATTTGATTTAAAATTCTATTTTCAGTGCTTAAAATTGCTTTTCGAAGCTGATATATTATATCCTGATCGTTGTCGTTTTCATTTAATCAAATGCCTAATAGTAAGGTACTTGTATTTGCGAGAGAATGAGTCAATATTGTAAAATAGAAGCAGTTGGAGAATGGGCAACACATAGAGGAGAACGGAATAGATATAGACTGAATGTATGATAATAGAATAGTAGAAATATGCAAGATAGTATTCCAGTCGGAAAAAGAAGAGTAGGAATACCGGAGAAATAATGAAAAATCAGCGTGAGCGGGAAAAGAACGAGTTAAAAGCCTAAGATGGAGAATGAAGATTCCTGTTGATAATTGTCTGATCAAACGTGTTCACTTTAATATCTTTCCATGCGTATCAGTATCACTCCGAGCAGTAAACTACAGAATTGGGCGTCTGATAACTTAAGAATTCTTCAATCCAGTGCTTCTAAACCGTTATTGTACATATGAAAGAGTATGTGGAAACGATAGATATCCTTCAAAACAGAGAACCCATGGTAAAATTTCCAGGGACCGTGATGATGGCATAACGTGCCGAAACGTTGGTCGGTGGTCAGTAGAAGTGAGGAAATTTTACCAGTATTTCATTGTTTTGAAGCTGGATTTCTGTTATAGGACACGAATGACTTGCTGATGCCGATAACATCACGATACTAGATTATGCCTTTGATATATTAGTTAAATCTAGTCCTGTTAAATTTTGCGTGTATTGAATTATTCGATGACGAGAAAAGTGGTTGAGATCCGTTCAATAGATGAAGTATTTCATCGAGATAACTAACCCATAATGTAGCTTTTGTTATAGTATAATGTGGTTTCTTCCTTATGCAGTGAAAGTGATGAAAAATTATAATTTTTTAACTCCTTTATGTATTATTTCTTAATATCTCTCAGACCTTCCATTGTATTCGTGAGGCTACTTGATTATTACATCTTTATCTTCATGGCTGCCCGAATGCTATGTTGTCCATACGGTTATCCAGTGAAGTAATTGAGGTTTGAGTTCATTGACTGTGAATTGAAAATCTTTTAACGAGGATTGATGCCAGAACTGACAGATGACATGCAAACCGTCTCGCCATCTTGATTTATTTGAGATGAGACTAGTGCTTACGTGGTATTAAACTCTTAGAAGTGTTTCCAGACTCTGCAGCTCAGGCCCCTTTGATGCTTTCATTTTTCTGCGAATTAGTTACTCGCGAAATCAAATTGCTTGCGTTTAGCTAGGTTTCAAGAGATTTCACCGTAGTTGAAACCCCGGGGACGCAGACGGCGTTAAAGCTTCTGGGCCACCTTGGAATCGGCAGCATGGATGTTGAATAGGATTCGTCTTGAGCCCCCCATATTTTCATAATTTTCAAGTTTACAGTCGTGTATCTTGACCACCTGGAGAGATAAAGTGTATTAATTTAATTTTTAACTCTAACGTCTTGCCCTGGAAAAAAATCTGGAGGGGCAAATGCGATCGATGAACTTGGAGCGGTAATCGTGGGTCATTGAGTGCACATTTTAATAATCTTTTCAAGTTAGTCGAAGAACAGTCTTGGACCACATTCCACTTGAGTGCATCTGCTTATGTATTGGAACTCACCATATAGGCAGTAATGGAAATTATACAAGAATTATAATGACAAATTGTCTTCATTAAATGGTACTTTCCAATCATGCTGTGCTAATAAGCGCATATTGTAGCAGATGGGAACAGAAGAGCGCACATTCAAGTCAACGATTGGAACGATCTGCGCTGAAGTGTTTACAGTATGGCGGAGCGACCGGTGGTATAATTTGAGTGTTCAAAAGGACTTCTACTTTTGCTGACAATAAAGGAAAAGACATGCCTTCGGAATAAGTGATTTTACTTTGCATTCTAACGATAACCTCACGAATTATCTGCTGTGAAAATAGCAGTGATTACTTTTTCTATTTCCGTTACATGAGGAAAATCATTTTCTGTAAATTCTATTCATGCATTGGCTTGTTCGTGAGGAAATGCTGCAGCCAGTCAATGCAATATCCTAATTTGCGTATTTATCGCCCCTGCTATCTTTAAGCGATCCTTAAAAAAATCTATGAATTTAGTGATAATAGACATTCCTATAGTGATTATAGATCTAAAGTTTTCCCGGTGAATCTGATGGATAAACGTTTCTCGGGTGTTTCACCGGGTAATAGGCTCCATATTTGGCAAGCAATAGGCTAAGGCAGATATGGAGCTTATGAACATCCGAGAAACTCTTCTGCGACAATAATACAGTTGTGTTAGCGGCTACATATATCATTATTGATGTGTTGTTGTAATTGTGTCGGTGACTATACATAGTGCGTATAGTTACTTAAAGCGCACATTTACCGTAAGAAATTCAAGAATGTTACATATATTTGGGAAGGACTAATAACTTTACTTCATTTCGGCTGTATCGAGCTCTAGAATCCATTTGCTAATCATTATAGTTTAAGCCTCTTTTTATGTGGAACTATCAAGCCTTTCACAAGTCGTTTTATTTAACAGTATAATACAAAGACTTCTCAAAATATGTTGAATCATCTCTTTAAAGATTAAACATCAAATTTAACATTTGTTTTTAAAAATTATCTTCAACTTAGCCATTTTGGTATTCTCGTTTATGCTGCTAATATCCGTGGCTGCTCCATACATTTCCCCGCCATCATATGTTTTAGCTGCTAGCGCACAAGAGCGCAGATGAACAACAGTGAAGGTGTGTTTCAATCTGCTTAGCGCAGATGACGTCACAAACGTGATTGGAACGCGCTCTCCGACTCTCACCATTGTTTCTTTATTTCTTGAATGAAATGTCGGAAAAGTAGTTCGTAGTAGGATAATTTTGTAGAGGTGAATGGACGAAGGGATCTTTGTTTCGCGAATCCTTCTAAGGTGAAAAATAGAGGTCTCATTTATTATTCAGCAGTCCAGTCTTGTCGAACAGTGAGCACAATAGCACCCGTTGTGAACCAAAAATATGCTTGCGAAATACAGGAAACAAAGGTTGTGTCCGAGCTTGGTCGGCGATGTGTTTTCAGCAGCTTTCTGTGTTACGCATCATTTGCGGGGCACCTAGTTGTTTTTCCCGGCTGTCCGCTACGTTTCACTACGCAGTTCCGCGGTGCAGGAAAGTATATTTTAGTGAATGCGGAAGGCGAGTGCCCATCGGCCCACTTCCAACTTCAGGTGAATGTTGTTTTCGCTGTCCCATCGCTGCCTTTTCCCTCATTGGCGAAGTCTTCTGCGAGGTGCTTCGCATACGACGATGTCCTCTCTTTTGTGTGCATCGCTAATGGACCAGTGTCTTCGCTTTCCTCTCCATCTCCTCTGCATCCCAAGAGGGCAACCGTAGTGTCCCCTTCGAATTCTTATCCATTGCTTGAATGAAATATTTTGCAAAAAATGGGTCCGATTTTATTAAGTTCAGGATCGTATGTTGAACATTGATGCGTGTCGAGTCCAGGGTTGTGAACAAATGCAAGAAAAGGATTCCCGATAGCAGTTACCAGCATGGTGAATAATATGGATGGCATGCACTGATAAATAATTGAGAAGCGTTGAGGTTAAAAAGTGCACTCAAGCCTGCTGTACTCCCTGTAATAATTATTTTGCTACGTTGGCGTTCATCGCTGAATTATTTTTTACTGATTGAAAGTCTATTTATAAGTGGAAGTGTGACGTGTGGTGTTAAACACTTATTTTTTAGCTCTGAATTATGTTGCAGGACATATTAATTTTTTTAACTAAAAGATTCTGTCGCGGAAGTCGGTCTTTTTACTCGTTTTTTTTGTAACATCTTTCAACATCACGTCATCTTTGGGAAAAGGACAAACTTAATAGAGAACCTCTTCAAAACGATTAGAAACTGATAGACTTGAACGATCTAGGTGTACAATCACGACATAGTCGAATAATTTATTACAGAGCGAATTTATTACGGAGTCTTTACGCCCTGCATGACCGTTGATTTCATATCAATCGCTTATAGCCATCTAAAGAATGAATTCAGTGGCGGCTTACCATTTTGTTGATCGTATGAAGAACACTGGTTTTTGGCGAATCATTGGGAAAATTATATTGCCAAAATCTTCTAGTAGCTTGAAAAAATGTTGGTGGAATGATTTCATTGGCAAAGCTAGGAAATTAATCCAAAAAGACTGGATTCGTAATTGATTAGAACGTAAATCATTTAAAGAGGAACGGTTTATGTATATGTTGTTCGAATTAAGTCGTCGATAGCGTATCAATCTGATTTATTTTTACCGGAATGCTTTTTCTTTAACATCTAATTTTATTCTTATGTACGAGTTCATAGAAATTTCAGGATGTCAAGTGAAAATTAGAAGTAATGCCTTTCGATAACCCATCCATTACGGTCTCAAACAGATTTTTTTACGTGGTTTTGTTACGACGATTGGTTAGGAACAATGGACGTTTATGCTACTTGGGAATGTTGTGAACACATCAAATCCTGCGCCTTCTTGATGAAAACGTGGGAATCGTCTTAAAATTTGAATCCCGAAATGGAGCTTCATTCATGGAGAACGAATTTTTCCAATCGTTCATTCTCCGTCCCCTTTTGTTTTGGGTTTACCTTGTCGATGTGATGCTGTTTCCCCCCCCCCCTCAGGGCTTCATACGTTTCATTATCTTTGCGTCATCAGGAATCTCTCAAAGCGAGATGCCCCTCATTTGGCGCCGTCTCGTCCCTTTCGCCGCACGCTCTTTCCTCCGAGCGCATTCCTCCCTCCCTTCTCCTCTTGCGCGAATCCTCGGGGTCGAATTCACATCCTTGAAGATGTCCCTCTTTACCTAATGCCTTTCGCCTTTTCATTTCGCTCCCTGGGCCCCCCCCCCCCCCTCGAAGTTTCCCTTGAACATTCATCCCTGACCCAGTGGCGATCACGAGCGAAGTGGAAGGAGGGGAGGAGTTCCCCCGTGCTTCTTGATGAATGGTCTTCAAGAAGGAGCCGCACTGGGGTCGCTTCGTGACGTGGGCGTTTTTCATCTGAGGAAAGAGTCCTCATCAACAGGCCCAGGATGTGCTCGAAAAAGCTTCAGGAATTATGCACCTGAATGAACCCTAATCGGCTAACATAAGTTCTAAGTATGCAAAAGAAAATATTTTGGTCGCTCTCAAAAGAAATGAAAAGTGAAATGAAATAACTCGAGAAAAATACCTCTCTTTAGGTTTATTACCCTTCATAACAGTTATAAGACGTAATATACTTCTCATAATGTTGTCATTAAGTTCAGAAATGTGCGACTGAATGAAATCTAATCAGATAAAATAGGTTTTATCATGGAAACTTAATGTGCGTGCTCGTAAAAGTGATGGAAAATTAAGTAAAAGCAAATTCAATGCGAATAAAACACTTCTTAATCTTCCACAGATTTATTTAGATGGCCCAACGTGTTTCACCACAGTGTGGTGAAACGCGTCGTGCCATGTAAATAAATCTGTGGAAGGTTTAGAAGTGCTTTATTCATCATTAATATCTATAGTTTCCATCAGGTCCCGCCTGAACCAGTTATATTTATGAGTAAAAGCTAATTTATTCGAGATGAAAAACACTCCTAGGTTTATTACTGTAAATGCTAGCGCTGTCATAAAACTCTTAAAATCTGTATTCATTTAATGTTACACAATGGTGCGTAGTCCAATTTATTGGCTCCATCCGAATTACGATGAGGATTTAAGTACTTTTATAGTGGTCAAGCTGCATCCTTTGGCGGTAAAGACAACACAGCTGTCGTCAAAGTGAGAGATAAATATTAAAAACAGCTTTGAATCATAAAATTGCTATGATAACTTAATAGCAATCAATTTTTCTGTTGCATTTTGGAGGTTGAAAACAAATGGTGAGGTTGTACGGGCTTGGAGTGCCAATCGGAAATGAATTCTACAGATTAATATTTTACGTCTTCATCCGGATTTAAACTCACGATCTAAACTCTTAGTAGTGAATCGGTCATTAACTCACTAACTAAGGTTGCAGTTTTGTGAAAAAATATTTAAAAAGCATTCATATATACTCCCATTCGTGATATTTTCCCAAAGATTCGACCAAGTATTCGATTTATCGAGGCATCACCAAGGGCGGTTTTGTTTTTATTTGGGCACGATCGTCCACCAAGCGCTCAAGATTTCAATCCGTGCTTCAATCCACTTTAAGATGTACTGGCCGTGCGTAAGTTTTCTAAAAAAAAACTGGAAGTATCGTCACATTCTAAGCCATTGGACCAACTTCACGACCGTGAAAGGACTGGTACGGGCGGGAATGACTTAATAAGGCCCTCTTCCACATTTGCTGATTTTTAGGAAATTATTGGAATTATCGTGGACCACAACATTTCGGTGAGCACATTCAGGCAATTAAATCGAAAGCCATGTCTCTTTAGGTCTTCTCTACCGCTTCACGGGTATCACTTGTACACAAGTACTGCAGCCATACTTCACATCCATTGTTCTTCCGGTACTCACTCATTGCTCCCCTATATGGTCAATGTCAGCTGCCACAAATCTTGCCACTCTTAAAAGTTTTACGACTTTCTTCGCAAAAATTGTGAAATATAGAAACCCAAATCTCCGAAATGCGTCCACGGACGCTATATTATCTTCACTATCAATCAGCAGTCTCTCCCATCATAGAGTTCAATCAGACAGTAAACTCATTTACAACGCCATTAATTCCTACGTAGAAGGTCCCGATGTTATTTCTTTCATCAATATCAGAGAGTACCTTCTCGTCCTACCCGGACTAACTCACTACTCCACATGCCCACACCCAGATAATCATTAATTAAACGTTCTATTTTCTTCCGTCTCTCCACCCTAATAAATTCTCTCTCTACTGACATGGACCCCTTTTCTCTATCCCCTTAAAATTTCACTGACTTGGCCTCAACTCATATTTTCGGAAACAACTATAAAATATAGTCAATAATCAGCATATTGCTTTTGTCTTGTTTTGTTGTTATTGTTATTGTTTCATTTTTTGTTGTTAACGTGTGTCTCTTTGTGATAAGTGCACTTTAAATTGGCAACATTGCTGTGTGTGTACCATTTTCTTTAAAATAAAATAAAGTAAATTCAGTCGAAATGATTGCCAAATGCCAAAATTCAAAATAATCCCGCCTTTTGAGGACGTTTGGCAACCATACGCTTGACGCAATCGTGAGCTAGGCTCTTCTTGAGTTTCTCGAGGAGAAACTGCAGGAGTGACGCAGGAGATGGAGGAGCCTTACTTAAAGAAGGGTGATGAGACGACTAAAGAATTGGAAGGAGCTTTCGGGGGAGTGGAATGTCGGAGTATATAGAGGGGATGGTTGGGAAGAGAGGCAGGGGCACGCTGTCAGGGGACGAAATGGTTTCTGCCAGTCAGAGAGAGTGGGAGGGAGGTTGAGGAAGAAAGGTGGAAGGGGTAAAATGGGGTGGGAGTGGTCACTCTAGGGTCTCCGCGGCGCCCCTGGATGTGTGGGAAGAAGGGTTGAGCGGGGGTGGGGGGAGGAGCGGCAGTTCACGAAGGGTCTTCTACTCACCCCGCGGTCAAAAAGTCGACGATTGACTTGGCGTGACTAGGCGCGGCTGGAGATTTTACCGTTCGCGCTCTTCCATCCAGCTTCGCGGCAATCTTCCCTCGCCCACGCCTTTGGGGGGGTCTGAAGGCGAGGTTCGCGTTGGGAAAAGCATTGACGTCGGCGGGAAGTGGTGAAACCATTTAGAACGACCACTATTCATCGGGAAATGATATTGAAGTCCAGCAGCTCACGTCCTATCTGACGTAAAACCAGAACTGCTCCCAAAACTACAGCGTAATTTTAAAGGATAACCATAACTTCTGCAATGACAATTAAGTTTAAATTAATGTTTATCCAGGCTCACCCAAGTTATCCCACAATTTCCTAGTTCACGGATCTTGCCCCCAGGAGGGGCAGTTTCCCCTAAAATAATAATTTTTAGTAGTCCCATAAAAATTATTAATTAAAAAATTATGAAACACGACAACCAATAAATAAAATCGGATTAAAAGACTTAAATGTCTGAATAGATTTGTTGTGTACCACTAACAGCCCCGACTGCATGAAAGTTTTAATGGAAGGGAAAAATTTTCTCAGCGATATAAGAAATACCAGGTGACAGGTGAATTTTCAGATAACCTCCAACGCCTGTCAGTACTACAATACTGGTAATATCTTTAAAAAATGAAAAGATGTCTAAAAGTAAACTTTCACTCCGCAATGTATTTAATTAAATATTCGATAACGATGCTTATACCTTCACTTTAATACCTTGTTTTTATCTTTTTAGTCTGTTTTTATTATTTTTGCATTCATGTGTTTAATGTTTTATTTATTATTTTTTATTTAATTCTTTGTAGTGAATATAAAATAATATATATGGCAATGTAAATATTTAGATAAATAGGAGAAATGATAAAATAAAATATTATAATTTTTGGCGTTGTCTTATAAAAAGTTACAGTAAGCGGAAGTAATTGTTTTATATCACTTTAATTTAAAAAACGCACCAATCTGAATTTACAAAATTCTGAGTCTATTAAGTTTCTCAACGAGGGATCGTGCATCAAAATCGGTGGAGCCTTTGAGCTTCTACGGTGGAATAAACATGCAAACATACCACTTCCGGTCAGAAGTCGAGGAAAATTTAGCAGCCATTTACAGTAGATGATTTCAGTGTTTGCTATTTTTCGTAGGTGTCGATATAATTTATTGCAACATTATATTCCTAGTATTGTGGCCATCCACTGATTTTAGTAATTTGCTGGATGCCTCTTTCAGCTTATGTCAGTTTTGGGTATGTAGAGAATCACTTCCAATTTTACGTTTTTACAAATTGGTTATTGCATTACCTGGAATACCATCAATTCTGGCAATCAATTTTGCACCGAGCGTAATTCCCTCTGCCGCAGATAATGGCTTACCACTCTTAATTAAATCTTAAGAACTTTTCGATGGGTGTTCCATTGCTCCAGAGGCGTATAAAATAGCTCACGATACTTTGGAAGAAGGCAAAATAAATGCTGCGAGGATAATTCAGGGGAATGCTACATTATAGGGCACTAATGAGATATCTAGTTCTAGATAGAAAGCCACATGTATTGCTCATATCAGAATTTCAGGAAATTTTGGGCCAGTGTGATCGCCCAATAGATTTTAAATTTTTTTTCAATTCTAAAATTGCGGATGCATCGATATTTAGCGCCTAGGTACTCATTTCTAATTCGTGCCAACTTGGAGACCTAAGTACCAGATGACGGTCCCATCATTTGAAATAAAATTATCTCAAAACTAATTTCTTACCGAATATTAATTGTCCTATATTTCAAAGTAATATTCCCAGTAGTAGCCGATAACACGGCTGTTTTTAGACTCGAGAGTCCAGGGCAATGCCTTGCAACCCGCCGCACACAAAATTCACAACCTTATGGAAAACGAATTACTTGTCGACTAACGAGTAAGTTAATGAATATCACTTCCTAATTATTTAAATAGTATAGAAATGTCTTTCAGTAACAGGGATGCAGAATAAAATACGTTAAAAAAGCCATCAAAAATGTTGAAAATATTAACCTTTTGTAAAATGTAGGAAATTTAACCAATTTCTTTTACGACGAACCCCTTTGCGGCACCTGTTCTCGTATTCTGTTTAGCCTAAAATTTGATAGTAACGATTCTGACGTAAAAATCGTGTAATAAAACTAGCAATGACCACGTAAAGATATAAATATTTTACAATCGTTTTAGCCAATCTAATATGGGGCAATAATAGGGGAGATCTGATATTTAGGACTTCATTAAAGGAGATAGAAAACATGATTGCCGTGATAAAGAAGTCTACTTCATGCATAAGTAACTCCCACTGCACTGGTAGTTAAGACAAGTGACGGATACACGGGGGGGAAAGGGGAAAATCCCCCGCAAGAGGTCAGGCGAGCAAAAGAAAAATCATAGGATTTGATAGTTAACTTCATTGTACCAAAAGCTTAATAGCATTGATATGATATAAAAAAACATATATCTCTTTCCAACGAGCATAAACTGTGTTTCTTGGTAAAAAGTTGTTTCGGAGATTTCAAGTTGGGCAGCGGAAGATCAGAATCCGGCGGTGAGAAGATGAGTCACAGTTGAGGCTTAGTCTAACCCACATTTGTCTTGCCTACACCTCTTGCAAAGCTGCTTCACCCATCGACTAAAATGTAAGGGATCTCTGGCGTGTATCGGTCACTTTGTTTCAAACAGTCTCCCCTGACCCATTTAAATTTTTAAGCATACAGTTTAAAATAATTTGTTAGCCATTTATAGGGCATGGTCTTTTAAGGCAGATGTCCCGAATATTTGGTTACCAAGGTATTCTTTTCCAAATAAACTCGGAAGTACCGTATTTCTCCGAATATAAGCCGCACTCGAATATAAGCCGCACCTCGTTTTTGGGGTCTCAAACAGGGAAAAAAGTTAATACGCGAATTTAAGACACACCCTTTTTAGTGCATCCCGTACTTCCTACAGTATTAGGCATTAGAATTATATATCTGTTTTTTATATTACCCATGTAAGTGTGACTCAATGTTACCTATATTATCCTTAAATATATGAATAAATTGTGCACCAATTCACCTTATTCAGCGTTATTTCTTACTTTCCCCTTGGCTTAGGCGAGTTTAGCTGGCGTCCGCGTGAATCCGAATGACTGGTTTGCTCAAATCGGTCGATTTACGATTTTTTATGTAAGTTCTCGATTTGAAGCCGCACCTCGAATATAAGCCGCACCCCGATTTTTAGGCCCCTAAATGTGGGGAGGGGAGCGTGGTGGCCTAGTGGGTAGAGTGCTAGGCTACTGATCGAAGGGTCCCTGGTTCAAATCCGGGTGAAGCCTTTGGACGCCCCCGAACAAAAAATCCTCGGAGTGCTCAGGGAAAGGAACTGGCCCCCCTACCCTGAATATGTGGAATTCACACGCCTGTGGCTTAGTCCGGGATGAGCTCTACCCTCAACTATCCAAACCAACCTTCGGGTTGAATCACTGAGTGAGTGAAATATGGGGAAAAAAGTGCGGCTTATATTCGGAGAAATACGGTAAAAGCTAAATATACAGGTAAATATTGTTTGGAAAGGAATTTATCGTCACGCCTTTTCCAGGCCATTGTTTGGAAAGTAATAAGACGTCACAACTTTACCAATCGATTATGTTGTGCACCTACATAATGCTACCTATCGGCAGGATACCGAACGTTTCATCAGCGCATATCGTTCCATCCATCGTAGTTGGTGAGTACTGAGGTGCGCTAATTTGTTCCAATCTGGACCAACTTCAACAGCTTGAATATAAGGCTCCCATAAATAGGCTAAGAAGGAATAAATAAAATGAAAAATCTGTTAAGAGCGCGGGAAAACGGATGTGCGGGAAAATCTTTTTTCCAAGCAAAGACTACCCCGAGACCTCCATTTGGTAGTCTTATGATGGTGAGCATAACGAGAGAAGATTCAGAAGAGAAAAGATCTTCCTGATAGACGTGGCCAAAGGTCCTCCCAGTAACATAAGAATGTGATGATTCTCATAATGTAAGTCACAAGTTACAAAAACAATGACTACCGCTGATTGATGGTGAATTGAATCTTAATCCATAAAATTGTTCACGACTAATAATTGTAAGTCCAACAGTCTTATCATAGAAACATATTCAGGCTACATTCTCAGCGATAAATACAAAACCTAGTAATGCTCACTATGACGTTTAGAGCCTTGAAATTTAGCTTGGCAGTAGTACTGATCGCTGTGGTGACCTTCAAAACACGGTCCGTTGTAAAAGACCAAATTTCCTCGGAAGCAATAGAAACTCCCATAAGAGGAATGTATTTTTTAACCCTTTTAAAAAACGACCTGATCTCACCACTGGCGAATGAAATCTTTCCCCATTTCGCGTCCACAAATCAGACGGAGGAGTTTAGGCGATACGACCTGCGCTCGCTCATTGCTGGTGAAAACGAAAGAACGATAAGGTTTTATGGTCGCTGAATGGGAAAAACGTTTCCTGGAAAGAATTAACCGTTTATTGAGACCCTTTTCTGAAAGTTTTTTTTTTAATCCGACTACTAATCGCTTCCTCGAGGATGATATAAATTAAGCTACGAAGCTCAGCTTTGATCAAGGGTTTGAAATTCGTAAATTGGGCATAATGTGTTAAAGGGCGTATTAAAACGTGAAGCGAGCGGGAAGGGGTGTCTAGCAACACCGATGTATTTTTAACGAAAGGAATACTTTTAGGTAGTCATGTCGTATGTGGACTAAAGTCGAAATCAAGATGCCGTATGTGGTCTACTGGATATTCTTTTTTTTAAAGATTGTATTGTATTATGGCATTGTTGATAAAAATGTCGCGCTGTTTACAGGAATGGGTCTGTGTTGTTGCATTGTCTTAAGAAAAAAAAAACAAAAATATAACTGACCCGGCCTATACTGATTGACATGCTTGCGAAGGAATTCTACGAAATTATGCGAACCTAAGAAACTAGTCGCGTAATGAGAGTACTACTAAGAAACTAGTAATGAGAGGCAGACGGTTTCACTACGTGTAATACATCTGAGTATTAAACGATAATAAACAACGCCGTGTTTGTTGTAGCAACAGAGGCATTATTGCCATTGATATTCGATGCACGTAAATATTCTTGCACATTTAATTAAGTGTGTATCCTATTAATTCCTTTATGTGTAACGTTTACTACATAAGTGCTCTCTCATATACATGCAGGTCTCCTATGAGAGCCACTTTGAGAACAGACGTTGAAGAGTATACTTGTTGTAAATACGTATTGAATCGTATCGATTACCTCCCGAATCAATCTATCATGGGGTCCTTGGGACTCTGGGCCCTCTTTATTCAGATTTGCTTTCTACATGCTATCATGGGCCTGTAGGAAAACGTGATATTTAATAGTTAAGAGGCGTGTATATCCTTTGAAAATCAAATCTATGGTTGTCAAGGAAATATGTTATTGTTGATTTCAGATAAAAATGTGATATTTTTCAACTGAAAACATGAATAGCAGACAAATACAAAGTAGACAAAACAAAGTAGAAGAAAATCGATTGATAAAATTAGAAATTATATTTATTCAGCCATCCGATAAAAAAAATTCCAGCCCTATATCTTGAGTGAAAGTAGTTTTAAAAATTAAAACATTAAACCACTGCACCGAACCCAATGCTTGCCATTGACCACCAGGGGGGACCTTCAGGGGGCCTTTGGGGGCCCTGAGGGCTTTTTGATATAGTATATGTTACAACCAGATATGTCTTCAATCTGTATGCCAAATTTTAGCTCAATCGGTCCAGTAGTTTTTGCGTGATGGAGCAACAGACAGACAGGGACCATTACATTTTTATACATATTAGTAAGGATCACACCCTTAACCCTGAAAAAATAGGGATTCGGTTAATTGAACCCTACAGTGTTTGTTGTCTATCAGTGACAGACTCGTGTTCCAAATTTCATCAAAATCGGTCCTGTGGTTTAGGAGGAGATGTGGAACATACATACATACATACATACATTGACTTATATATATATAAAGATAAAGGATTTAAGGTTTTCCCGGTGAATTATATAAGCGAACGTTTCTCTGGTTTCACTTATAACGAAAACGAAACTAATATCGAAAGAAGCGGTATTGATACAGATGGAGCAAAATAACATCAACAGAGACAACGGCTTCAACTTAAGTAGGACTTGGCGCCCAGTAATTGACGAAATTCAAAGAACGCGTAACGGCTCCCACAACAATGGGGCATCTGTGGCTATATTGTTTCAGGAGGAAAGAGCAATATTTCTGGAGGAGTTTGGGGACGTAATTTTAAGCATTTTTTGTCCTATGAACATGGGGTCGCAACTCCTTATTTACCGAGCTATGGCAACGCAAACATTTTGTCACCAGCATTCTGCAGTCACCATGAAAACGCCGAATATCGATGACTTATACTGGTTGAGGAGATATGAAACTTGTCACAGTGGTGTATAAGAGACGTATAGTTCTTTTACTGCTATCATCAATGCTAATATTTTCTTATTTTCAAGATGGCTCTCAAATATTCGTAGTAGTTTCATACTTCAAAAGCAAATACTTTACGATAGCAATTTTATTTTCGGAGATACGATAAAATTTGCTACTAGCAAACTTATAGTAAGTTTTGTTGCCTATTCATTGCCGCAAAAATATATTTTCTATCTTTGTTCATACGGAAGATATGGTAACTTAAGTGATGCCATTACCACGAGACAACAAATGTCCTTGGGGGAAGAACTTTAATTTTCTTTAATTACCTAGGTGATTAGCGACAACAATTAAAACTTGCCTTAGAGAAAAAGAAAGGAGGAGAATATGAAGCCAAGGTCATGGTCAAGTAACTGAAGCCGAATTGCCCCTGGAATGATCGTGGCGGCACTCAGTTGGTTGGGAAACTTTATTCTCCCACAGTTAATTATATATATATATATATAGCGAGTTTTTGCATCTTAATGCCGTTTCTCGCATCCCAAATGCCACTTTTCTTTATCATCCCAATCTTCATGTTTTAATCCTTTTCTTCTCATTTCCAAGTCGATATTAACTTTCCATTTTTTCCTAGGTCTTCCTCTTTTATTTATTTCCTCTGGAGTCCATTTCCAAACCATTGATGATATTCTTTCCTCCTTCATGCGTCTTAGATGTCCGTACCATTTCAGTTGTTTTTAAAAAATTGTTTCTAAAATTGTTTCTTTTTTGTGGACATTTTTTCCCCAATATAATTATTTTTTACATGATTTAGCAGGGTTAAGTTACAGAATCTCCTCCAGCATGACATTTCAGCCGACATTAATGTCTGAGACATATCTTCATCTAATACCCAGACATCTGGCCCTCATAACTGGTTCTATGATTGTTTTAAAAATATTTTTTTTTGTTTCATGCGTAATGTTCTTGTGTCACAAAATTGGATGCAACATTTTAAATTCTTTTTCCTTTGCCTACTTTCTTCAATATGTCGCTGTTGAAATTTAATTATTTTAAAATGTAGTAAACGCTGTAGAAAAGTTAATTATGCCCCTGAAATAAACTTCCTGGTCCTATTCTTTACACTCATGCCGAGTAAGATGGAATACTTGTGTCCCCTCTGATTTTCCACAGGTAATTCGTGGCACTCGTCGTGGCCGAGACCTGAGTATAACGTGCCATCAATAAGGGTGGTGACTTTCCCCCGAAATAGTGATAGTGGCGGCAATTCGTTTATTGGAGAACTTGATTCCCTCACGGTACATGCGTTAGTGTGTTGTGTGCTCTTATTCGTTCGCCATCTTTGAATACTGTACAAGCTCACCAAAGAACAGATTTTTTCACCTTAAATATTGACAGTTTTGGCCTGGAAAACTGGAAAAGTCCCTGAATGTTTAGCAACCCTGGTCTCTGGTCTTTAGCAACCCTGAATAATACTTAAAATGAAATACCGCATAAGACCACCAAATAAAACAGATATATGTTTCAAACCACATGAACTCAACTTAAAAAAAAGGATGCGGTTGTTGGCTTGATTTTGTGGTAGTTATCCATTACGGAAGAATTAAAATAACTTAGTTAACTCCACTATACCGACCCGGGTTTCAACGCTTGGTGTCATAAAACTTGGAGGGAGTAAGTACAACATGGAAATAAGTGCAAAATCCACTAACAATGGGGACGGATTTCCCCCACACAATTGTAGCTATGGAGGCCATTTTTCCGGAAGAGACCAAGAGGATGGAGTCAGGACGGAGGAGATTGAAAGAGGGGGAATGGGAAGAGGTTGGATCTGGAGAGATGCTGGAGGGGTGAAGGTGAAGCAGGCAGCGAAGAGTGAGCGGGGAGGAGCGGGAGCAAGATGCGAAGCAAAGAAATCTTGTAGCATCCCCGCCACACGTAGGCAAAGGTCAACGTGTTCCCGGAATTTGAATGCAACACGCAATACTGGATTGGTGTGCTTTGAAAAGAGCACATTCCAAACTCTCGACGGAGTCATCTCAACGTCCCCTTTGACGTTTTATTCCCTCGCCAGTATTCAGCGCATACTTTACGCGGTGACTTTGGTCTGGAAAACGAATCGAATCTGAAATACCAACAAGTGATAAATAACGAAAATAAATTAATAACACAGGTTTACAAAGAGACGAGTGCGACGGAGATACTGTTCAGCCATACTTTGGCAACCAAGGAGGTGGAATACTCAAGCAATTTGGGTAGTATGTCAACGAAAATGAGAACTGTACGTACCCGGGAAACATAAGACCCACGTCCAATCGACGATTGGCCTCCAACTTCGATCTACAATCCACGTTTCGGTGTCCAAGACAAGTCTGTAAAGGAATTCCCAAATACCCTGTACTAGCCGAACTTAAGGTGATTGGAACGAACTTTAAGTACAGATTTGCGTGAAACTTTACATATGTGCTTAATAGTGATAGAGATAATTTAAAAAATTGAATTTTACCGATTTGTATTTTTTTGTAATTCAATGCTATTTTATTACGTAGCCTTATGGCACATGAATGTATTTCCTAATAACTCGATTACATAGGTTTAGAATTTCTTTTAAACGCGAGACAATACATTTGATATTATTATAATGGCTGCTAACAAATATCAACTATAAGATATCACGCCGTCATGGTGTCACGCCGAGTCAAATATTTGAAAAAAAAACATTTAAATATGATTTTAGCTTAAATTTCTAATACCCAACCGAAAAAAATCAATGGCTAAGGTTATGACATGCTTTAATTTAGGAAAAATCTTTTGTATAATTATTGTATTGTTTCCTTTACTGCATGTATTGAGTTCCACCGCATTAAAAGATGTACTTAAAGAAATGTGGTCTCAGATTTTTTTTCGACTTACTTGAAAAATTATTAACATGTGCACTAAATGACCCACGATTACCGTTTATCCTCCTTAATTTTCCTCAAATCCAGGAAGTAGAGTCACCATCTCAGCCTTAGGACCAACTCCAAGAACGCGAAAGGTCTGGCACGGGCTGGTTTGAGACAACGCTTACCTACTGGTCGTACTTATTCATGATGGCGTCGTAAAACAGAATGTATGTTCGATAATTCTATCTTTTTTAAGAATGAAAACTGCTATAATGTTTCTACGTTTCCTAATATATAATTACTCTCTCTCTCTACATGATACAATTTCTGTTCTGCCCGCGCTTTCGCCAGAGATTCTAAAGAGACAGCTGCCGTCACTGATTTGATTGACATATCTGTTGAATAAAATTAAGTACTCATATAGAAGCTAGTTGTTCGTTCTGATAGGAAAATAGTGAAATGAAAATCTAGCGCGTGTTCTCGTGAATCTGCCATGTTCTGGCGCGTCGAATAAACTCCCAGTAATTGATGAACACATAAGCATACAAGGCCAATTCCATCAAGTGCTCTCTCTCTCACTTCTGGGGTGAAAATTCCATGAGCGTATTAATAACCAACGAAGATTAGGTGGCTAAGAATCCTGAGATGCCCTATCGAATTTATATCATGGCAATTTGTGATTATTCCCCTTTGGATAGATTTCAACTTTTCTGAATGCTTATTTCCCTAAAATCCGGTAGATGTGAGAGATAGATAGATAGATAGATAGGGAGATGTGACGAAGGTCTGCAGTTCGATGGCTGTACCTTATCACCGCTTTTGAATATGGGAGTGACATTTGCAATTTTCCAGTCCATGGGTACTTTGTGTTCGTTGATGGATTTACTAAATATATTCTGCAAGTAGGTCGCTATTTCACAAGCTAATTCTCTATACACGCGGGCAGCAATTTCTTCAGGACCTGGGGATTTATTTGAACTTATAGATTTTAGCAAGTTTGCTATTCCGTGAGTGCAAATATCGATAGGCGGCTTCTTTTGCTGGAAGTGATCATTTAACTTTACGGATGTAATCTGCGATGACTTGGTGAACACACTTTGAAAGTAAGAATTTAATAAGTTGGCTTTGTCCGAGCTGCTTGTTAATAATTCGCCATTTTCGTTTCGTAGTGGAATGACTGTTGATCTATTGCCTTGAACTTCCCTTACGTATGACCAAAATGCCTTTGGGTTGTCCTGTAACTGTTCTACTAATGTTTTTCTTTTAAAATCCATGAATGCATTCCGAAAGGCTTCCTTTGTAGTGGCTCTAGACAATTTGTATACTAAAAACGCATGTACAAAATAAAAATTAGAAGGCAAAAAACGGATGCTTTTAAATATTAATTTTACCTGAAGAAGTTTTGAGCTCTTTACTCTTAGTTCCAAATCATTTATTACAAATTTCATGTAGTTCTTAACGTACTAGGACAGATCACCGAAGTTAAGCAACGTTGGGCCCGGACTGCGGTTGGATGGGTAACCTTCCTCCATACCTCTACCATGGTGCTCTTGTCCCCTGTTTGCAAGTGGCAGGCAGGTTAAATATGGGACGACACAATGGACCCAAAGTGGTCTGAGTGCCAGTAGGGCTCCAGAGGGCCCTCGCCCACCCATACAATTTATTTATTAACGTACTAGGATGTTTTCGTGGAGACTTGGTAATGAATAAATTATGTCATATTAGTACTCTTGCCAAAGTTTCGAAAATGGTTTCATCATCAGGGCTGGAAGTGGAATACTTTTATTTGTGGATTTATAATTCAGACAGTTTTTATGCACATTGACATTTGTTATTTGCTGTGACCAGGTCTCCAAAAAACATCCTAGTATAGTTAAGTGGTCAACAACCAACTCTCATCAAGTCCTTAACGTAGTTAATCAACTATTATGATAAATAGTAGTAAATTTCACGTTACTATTTTTATAATAAATTTTTGTGTGATTTTTAAAATTGTGAATTATAATACCGTTGTTTTATTGTAAATTGTCCGCGTCCTCCGCGGTTTCCGGGGTTTCAAGCCAAGCACAGGGTTGCCACGTTGTCTCACATGGTGGTACAGTCCAGATCTGACACCGCCGGACTTCTTCCTCATTCCTCGGCTCAGGGAGTGTAAATTTATAGTATCCCTGCATCGGCTCAAGCGGGACCTCAAGGGAAACCGATACAGCTCCGTAGACGTCGTCCAAGGCAACGCCACCTAAGTAGATACTATCTAGGTGGCGTTGTCTAAGGGGCCGTGACGTCATCTCTGAAGGGGATCCCGGAAAGCGAGTTCCAGAAGGCATACGAGCACTGGGAATCGCGTTATACGCGTTGTGTCGAAGCACAAGGGTGCTATTTCGATGACTACTAAGGGTTTGTACCGATTAGTTCAATAAAAAAATTTTAATTCATTCATTTCTACTACTTTTTGATCCTACCCTGTAGATATAAATACAATATACAGTATAAAATAAATCAGTATTACGATTCACAATTTTAGAAATCATCCACAGCGGCAGTAGTAGGAGGGAAAGGGTTAGGAATGACTGGGTCATGAAAAATGTGGGTTGGATGTTCCAGTAGTGGACATATGTGAAATGAGTGTGCTTCGTTGGTTTGGACATGTCGATATGGGAGAGAGTCGAAAAACAAAACAGGTATACGATAGTGGAGTGAATAGTGTGAGAGGAAGGAGAGTCCGAGAAAGTCATGAATGAGGGTGGTGGAAGATACTCTTTATAGAAGGGATATTAGGCGTGTTAAGAATAGGAGAGCGTGTGTGAAGAAATGCACGAGGGTGACTGAAGCAAAAGAGCTCTACAAGGATTAGGCATTGTTTAGGAAATTAATGAAATAGAGTCAGCTTTACAGGCCTTTCACCGAGAATTGAACTTTATGACTGTCAACCCCGAAAGGGAAGGGCGTGATGGGTATGCATTAATGTATGTATGTAAATTGCATTTAAATCTGTTAATTGTATTACGATTTATTGAGTACTTGGGGAATCGTTATTCTAATTTTTTTCTTTTCGCATTATTACCTCGGTGTAAGATTAGCTAAATTATTACTTGAATTACAGAAAATAATAATTTAGCGCATGAGCAGGGATTGTATTTGAAAAAAATACAATGTTTGGTGTACAATTACGCTAAGTGTTACGGCAGAAAGAGAATGTAAAAAGGTTAATTTTAAATTAATTTCTTTTGTGTCCCACTAAGTCATCATTGACTTGTCTTATCAGTGGGTGTCATTATTTAGCAGAGTTATATCATTGGGTAGATGTCATTTTTATTACAATATACTCATTTGCTGCTAAATTATTTTTAGGTCATTTTAATTATAAGAACAATAATTATTCATATCATATTACATAAATTTATAAGGATGGGAAAATATATAAATAAATATGTTTTGATTTTTAACGATATTATGTACAAATTATAATAGCAAAAATACTTTGCCATAAACGTGATGTAACACATATATTATGATATAGATGTTTTGCAATATCCATATTCTTGCCAGGCATATCATAAAATGAAAAGGGGTGCCTATATCACCCCACCTGCAACGTAATCCTAAACTATGCTCATCCACGTAAGAATAAAGTTACATTTAATCATTACATTAGCTAAATAAACTGTAAGTTTGATAATAATAATAATAATGTATACACTTGTCTAATGTAATCTCTCTCCCATACAATCACTCCTACCCCTTTCCGTCACGTACTACGTGGACCATCCATTCGAACGCTCACCTTCTCCGTCCTCCATCCTACTTCCTTCCTTTTGTCCTTTCTTTCTTTCAATCCTACGGATCACACGCTTTATTCCTTCCCTTGCTCCTCCTCCCGACTTCCCATCTCTCTCCTTCTCTCTATTCGCAGTACGAAGCAGTTAAGAAGCTTACCGCGGACGCCAAATACGGTGAGTCGAAGTCGAGCACGCACACGACTCCCGCATTCAGAACCCGCCAACAGAACCTGCCCTCCCCACTAGTGCGCACATCTTATTCATTCGCGAGCAGTCCAATTCGTAATACGAACTCCCATTCTCATCCCTCTCTTTAATACACACGTTGAGTCAAATCCTCCGCCTTAGGCGTGGCGCGGTGCGTGGTCTACTTCTTCGGCGAGGACGGGGTTGCCGAACAAAGGCGTTTACCCATTCAAAAAACGTGCTGGAGCTGGGTTTCCTGGTCGGAGCGGGAGATTGCATCCGTGGAAAATGATGGCTGCGGCAAAGGTCACGTCATTGCATTACAGCCGCATTTGCGTTGCGTCGAGTATCGCACCTCGCTTTTTCATTTTAGCGCGAATGGTAGCTGAGGAAAGTCATGAAAGTATTGTGTTTCGTTTGGAATCGAAAATTTGATAGCCATGTTAGATGTATTTCCATTGCTTGTTTGCAATTATAAACGCGAAATATAGGTAAATCACATCGGTGCATTTCCGCCACATTTGATTTGCTTTATAATGTGCACCTCACTTTTTACATTTTGACGCGAATGCGGTAAAGAGAGTCATGAAGGATCGTGCTTCAAATGTAATCGAAATTCTGAAAGTTATTATAGTTATTTTTCATTGCTCAATTGCAGCGATAATCATGCAGCAAAAGTTAATGACAAGATATGAGCTTTTGGTAATTATGAAGGAATTTATGGGTACAAGCTATGTTCACTTCATGAGTGGCATATCGATCAGGTTAAAAATTAACTCCGAAGTATACAAATCAGAACTCGCTAGTATTAAATATAAACTAGTTTTCCTAATACAAGAAAATAAACTCCATGCTATACATATTTTGAAAAACATTGTATGTAACTTGCGATTTAAAACGCTCGGTAAGTAGTAAGATGATTGTGCAAGCACTCAGCTGGCATTTCTCCTGTTTCTTTTTTTCTTCTACATATATTCTGTATCATTTAGCGAATCCAAGATAAATGCCTGTATGAAGAAATGAACAACGCGGATACGTAACGGGGTTTTAAATCCTAATCCTATTTTGACGAGTCATGGATATTTTTTCCAATGCGTATTTGGCATTTAAACCTTGGAACGTAATGTAGGAAAAAGTTCATGCGATGCTCCTTATTGCTTCATTAATTAGCACGTGGATGGTATCATGATATAATGGCTTTTTAAAAATTTTAATTAATATATCTTTGGTAAGCATTACATATTATTACGGAAATGCACAAAACTAGCTTTTTTGACAAAAATCTCGTGCGAGTGATGCATCACCGTGGGGTTTACTCACGTGGCTGAAATTACCACATCTGTAATTTCAAATAACTGAAAAAGACGTATTTAAAATCTTGAGGCTGATTACTATCGTAGGGCTGACACTTTGGAGCTGAGTAAAACGGGAATGTATGGACATCTATTAACCTTCGCCAGCGTTTCCCAACCTATGGGATACACGAACGTCAAAGGTATTAGCTTCGTGGTCCAGGGTACACGAAAAAGATGAAAGAATGGCAAATTTATGAAATAATGCTTAAAAAACTGTGAAAATATAAACTACTCACCCCTTTCCCCTATGATTTCCCATTCGCATTACCAGAGTTTTACCATTGTACAAAACGTTTATAAGTTCACCCCGTATTCGCACCTGTCTTCAATCACCTTGGTGCAACTGGTATTTATATAGTATTTACTGCAGTTAACGTGCACCATATTTGTTTTCCATCACCAACCGGTCATTTGAAGATGTTGACGATTAGTCACTTGACCACTGTAACTATCGTGCATTCGGATGGCAGAAAACAACTATTGTAGATGAATAAACATGCTATAAATGGAACTGGGCGTTATAGGCTGTTTGAGCGAGATTTTTCGAATTCTATTTTTGCATTTACCAGTCTTTGGAAGCATAAAGTAAATGTAGTACCTAATATTAATGACGCACAAATTTCGTTTTAACGTTAATCTTTAAAAACTCTTTAACGTTACCCACTTGTTCTACACCGTACGCTGGAAACACATTCGCCTTGATTTATTGTGACTTTGTGAAAAGTAAGATCACTGGTAATATGTTGCGTAATAATTGTATTTTCAAAAATAGTTGAGAAAGAATATGAACTACACACAATCTGTGGGTCAGAACTTCCTCATTTTTTAAAATAAAGTCTCAGGAGTGTATACCCGTACCGTATCCCATGGAAAACGGCTTCCTTTTTTTGGAAAATATCGCCAAAATTAGTGCGGTAAGTGACTGAAATTTTGGTATATTTGTAAAGGTGTGATATTTTTCATTTTAATGAGGCAAAATTCATTGAATTTTATGTCAAGTGATATATTTTGCTCAAACTACCTTAAAATAAGATATACTAGCCGAAAAACGTTGAGGACCGCCTACTCACTCCTCCTCCCCTCGTCCCTTCAAGTTATTTGTCGAACCAAGGCCCGTTTTTATAATCTCTAGTTAGGTAAATATTATATCGGTGTTAGAACCGAAGTTAATATGCTCTCTCATGGATTACACTCACGTCCACAAATCGGCAGTATGATGTAATATTCAAAGCTAGAGCTCTCAGCTAACATCGAGTTAAAGAAAAGGCTATGTCACCTTGGTGTTAATTAATGTTAATGAGACTATAAAACCTTATCGCACCTGTGTAATCTCGCGGGGGCGTGGTTCCGCCGCGTTGTCACATAGCCATCAACTTGAGACTTAGAAATTTTTTGGCTTCGAGGTGGTAAGATTTTTTTGAACAGACTGTACGTACAATGCAGACGTACGTGATCCGTCCAATTGAATGTGAGCGCGCGTTGCAGACGAGAGCGACCGGGAGGGCGCGGTGGCGGCGCTGTCGTTCGTGATCCGCGGCTCGGTGCGACATGGTGTTCTGGCGGGCGGTGAGCGAGGCGAGGGCGAGGAGGCTATGGTGCTGGAGCTGACTCAGCTGGGGTTGCCGAGGGAACTCGCCAAGGCCATCGCCAAAGCGGCCGCCGGCGGGGCCAACCAGCTCCGCAAGCACTTCCGGGACAGCAGCCTGCGGCGTGAGTCTACCCCCCTCCTCCCACTACCATTGAAATAAGATCTGATGTATTCTCGGCATTAGTGAAGACCCGGATTAAAGACCCTTGCAATTAGATCTTTCGCAAAAGTTCCTTGCTCAGACCTGCACGGAAAGGAGGGGAAGTAGAAGTCAAGGAGAGCCAAAATACTTCACGAAATGTACGAGTTTCACACACGCGAGTCTCTTAGGCAAGTGGTTAAAATCACCCATCGCTGACTTTACCAGGGACCATATCTTGCGGTCTCATTGTGTAATGCGTCGAAACGGGATGTCAGGTAGTGGTGATAGTCATTCCACCTATCGAAGCGCCTGTGTTGGCAGCAATTAGAATCGTTTTCTGACAGACCCTCCACCCTAAACAACCTTCATCCCCCGTTACGCGGGATTTGAGAGTTCCGTAGCTCATGTCCCAAAATCGTCTAGTGCACAACATGAGGAACTTTTGCGAGAGGTCTAACAGTCTTTTTGGTAATTTTGCTAAAAAACTGCTTTTTATTTTATTTATTATTTTTTTTATTTTTTTTTGTTTTATTTCCACAACATTCTTAGGATACAGAAAATAGACAAGTAGATTAAGAAATGAAACAGACAAGTACCAACTATTCCTTTTTTTGGAAAAAATCATATTATGTTCCGCATCCTGTGTCCTCCATATGCACTATTTCATCCACTATCCAGGTCCCTTTGAGATTGGGGCCCTAAGCAGCTGCCTAGTTTGCCTTGGCAGAAGCTCACACCTGGTTAATAACATTTGATTTATATTAAATGAAAGGAAAACTTTGTTATATTCCACCAATGTATTCTCTGGTACTACTAGTTTCGACGCAGCGGCATGACGCCGACGAAGAAGGTAGTGGAAGTCCTCCCCCACCCCAACGCCTACCCTGGATGATATATAAAGATCACATGTTGCTTTCCACTTTGTACCTGAAGATGACGCCGCTGCGTCGAAACTAGTAGTACCAGAGAATAAATTGGTGGAATATAACAAAGTTTTCCTTTCATTTAATATATAATGAACTTCCACAAAGTTGAGCCTGAGACGATGGAGATGAACATTTGATTTCTTTGGATTCGGGGCAGGGACACTATTTCCTCAGACGTTATAATGGCCATCTTGTTCATCATCCTCAGGGCTCCGTAGGGAAAGCTCTCTGATATGAATACATATTTGTCCTTCTTACAACAGTTCTTACCACAAACACCAATTGGTGCTGGCTTTTCTGACCCTTGAAGGAATTATGGTTAAGTTGGTTGGTTGGTTCAGTTGAATTGAAATGAGAAAAATCAATGTATTCTTCTTCAGCTCCTGAGCAAAATAAAAGCCTTTGCTAATGTATTAAAAGGGAAAAAAGTCTTAGTAGCAAATAGCATAATAAAGACCATGCATACATTCAAATAAAGTTTGGGTTGGCCTAAAACTATAACAGACATTGAAATCATGATGAAAATTTAACTTGAACACATGAAAGGGTTGATTAATTTTTTACGCTCATTCTTAGTTTGGTTTTTCGAGATGCATTTCTAATTAGGTGTGCATTATTTTCATTATTCATATAATTTCTGTAGCCGTACTTTAGTGTGTTTTTATGACTAATACATTTTAGTGAAGGGTTATTAAAATCTCAATAAGTCATTTTAATATAAAGCATTACATAAATTGCAAATGTTGCCTTTGAAGTATTCCAAAAATACAATATTCTGAGCAAAACAACCTTTCAAATATTTTATTTTACTTTTCTGTGTTTGATAATTTTTCTGCTCATGGCACTATAATTGCGAACTCTGTTTTTCTCATGTTGGCACAACTGTGCCAAACTCGTACCAAAGGTTACTTTACTCTCCAATTTTATTGTAGATAAAAACTTCTAGCAAGTACATTTCATGATGAATGCAATGGCCATTCATGGAAAATTTGTATAGAATTAGAAGTTAATATGTATTTGTAGTATGTCTTAATCATCTTGCTATTTTTTCTTGTCTCAATAGTTAATCACCTGGAGTCAGCTGAATGGGGCCCAACAGAACGACCTGGTGACATGAGCTCCGATGTGAGTGGACATAGGCTCAAACTAAAAGTCAAAGGACCAATCACTTGGGATGGACCGACAGACGTTGCCACAAGCCATGAAATTATACTAACACCCATCATTGTTCCTACTCTAATACAAGGTATGATTGGAAATATGCTGGCTTCACTTTTGTCCCTCAAAGGATGGTTAAATATTTTCTCAGCCTGATAACAGATATGGATATGCTCTTCAATTGATAAAGTTCACATCAGCTATCTGTGAGTCTAGTGTAATTAACGAATCCCAAACTTGCAGTTGACATTGCCTTCAACAGGTACATGATCTAATGGTTAAAGTTAACTGTATCAGTGTATCTCATATTGATTGGAAGCATTATGAAATAAGTGTATCATGTTGGAAGGTACACTTAATGCCATTTATGCATGCTGGTTGGGTTCCAAGAAAAAGAGTGATTTGCAGTATCGATCATCTTTCTTAATTATCTGTTGATCATTATCATGTGATTACAGATTACTTACTTTAGTAATTTTAATAATGTAGGATGATATTCTTCCTGGTTTTGTTATTTGGGGAGACTACCAACATCTGAGGTCATTTGTGCCATGAAGGACAGGAATTTTGGTTTCTGAGGAAAGGGTTATTGGGGAATGGAGGAAGGTTATAGAAAAACCTGGCATCAACATTAACCTGCCCTTAATGAAAAGTTAGAAGGGATCCCATCCAACGGATGGAGTGCTGTGCTTAAAGTGCTCTCCTCATAGCACTAAAGCAAGGATTGGATTTCCACTGAAAGATCTCCTCCACCAGGGATTTGAACCCAGGCCCTCGGGATGGGAAATCAGTCCTGTAGCCACCACACCAACCTGATCCCCATATTCTTCCTCAAAAGTTCAATAACCATTTATTCTGTGAAACTACTCTTTTATGTTTTTGGATGTCTAAATTTCACATGGTCAAAGAATATTTTTGTCTTCACTGTCTCTTTGCTGAAGCCGCTCTTTGCTTGGTCTCTTTGTTTGCTTTTGGTCTCTTTGCTTGGTTTTGGTTGTTCCTATATAGTATACTCCTGCTTAGCAAAAATAATCCATGATCTCAAACTTTCAACCAACTAACTCTAACTATGCTCTTTATTATTTCCGGGATCCATCAGGTTTGGTTGATTTTCCACAATGTTTCCTCAGCATACTTCTGACAAAGCCCTTTTTCTGGAGGCATTGTCAGGTAAAGTATTTTTGTTGAAATTTTGGCTGCTGTATACCTATATAGGAGCTGGTAGCTAAGGCACATTGTCAGCGGCTGCCATCAATGTTGTATTGGCCAAATGTGAATTGCAATGAAATGCAGAGCCAAGGAACACCAGGGGTCATGGGGAAGAAAAATTTGTCTTTCTGCATTTGCAGAACATGCCTGGTCAGAGTGAGGGCACAAAATTGACTTTGAAAACATTGAGGTGCTGGCAAGAGAGAAATGTTATTTTCCAAGAGTTATAAGAGAAGCCTTGGAGATGATGATGAACCTGGAGAACTTCAACCAGTGATAGATTATAGATAGTTACACCCTCACAGTGGCGTGGAAGAGAGTAATTACTCAGACCAATCAGGGCACTCAGTTTCAAATTCAAAATGCAGCAGCCATTGAAAATACACCCTAGTAACCTGTTACTATATTCACAGTGGCCAAGATTTCAATGAAAATACTTTACCTGACGACGGCTCCAGGAAAAAGGCAAAATTTTGTGGAAAAGCAACCAAATGCGATGGTTTCCAGAAATAGTGAGAAGCTAATCAGGTATTTAACCTTCCGACGGGTGTGCGTTTTTCAGTCACACGAGCGGGTGCGTCACGTACGCAGTACACCAAGATTCTAATTAAGAATAAATTAGGTGTTTTGTTTAATAATGGTATATTTGTCATTGGTTAGCTATATTATTTATTTATTTATATAATTGTTCACAGTTCGTCTATTTTTGTATTATTAGATCTTATAATAGCTGTCTAGCTTGACGAAGGAACTTATTCCTCGGCGTCTTGTAGGCACGGAAGGCAAGTGACAAAGGCTCGTTAATGATTTTGCTAACATATTTACTACATGCAATTTCACAGTAGATGTGTTATTTAAGCATAGTTTACATCTCCCTCTTTTCACAAAATTCATGGGAGAAGTAGTTTTTACTTGAGAGTGGTAGTGCTTCAGGTATGATTCCAATCGGACGGCAGAGTCAAAACCGTCGATTTTGACACTAAATGCCCCTTTTGAGACCCACGGCTAGATCGTTTCTGAATATTCTTCTTTGATTCTGTTCTTTATCATACCATGTTTATTGAATAGACAGAATCTGAGTTTATGCCAGCTATGTATATTCAAGGAAACAAAAAATCATCCAAGTGGTTGGCCACGGGCTGCACACATTTTATCAACTGTGTTTACTGCACCTTTAGTTTCATTGTCATGTCCTATAATTTTTAGTCTGTTAGTAGCTGCATTGATGTCATGTGAGTCATGCGTTGTAGCCATTCGAATGACGGCTTTGATTCTTGGTACGTATGACACTTGGGTCTCATTACTTTAGAATCCAAGCAATGAAATATCTACTTATCTCGCTTCGTTCGGCAGAAATTATTGCAGGATTTCTTGCTTGTTTTTCAGCACCTCCTGATCAATGAAATATTTATCATGAGAAGATATTGAGCTAATGTATAGTGTACCAATTGCAAGTGGGAAGAGTTCGGTTTTCATTGTCTAATGGCTGCGCGAGTCCTTTGACTATAACTGATGGTGAATTTCATACTTATTATCTTCTGTCCATTTGCTGCCCGCATTTGAGGTCTTTATTGCCTGAGTAATACGATTTTCCATCACATTGTTCCACACACGCTGGCCATACTAGGTTGCTGGGAATGTACTGCACAAAGCTACATCGACATCTGAATGGATGCAACATTTCTTCGATTGGAATGTAATCGTTCATCTTGAAAATTTTTATGCAGCCACTCAAAATCAATCTAAAATAGACCGTGTTTGACGAGTTTGTCTACATGTCTTCTAGCCTTCTTGATTGTAGAATCTTCCAAATTGGAGACATTATAACAGGAATCCCCTATACCTCACGACAGTTCGAGATGCCACGATTCCACTTCCGTCTGGATTACATAGTTCTAGAATATTAGTTAGAAGAAGCCTTGAGTTGATAGTTCCTCAGCTTCAATTTGGAACACTAATCATTTCAAAATTAGTTTCACTGATGTAAATTGCATTGATGTATAATTATATCATTTTTATGCAATAAAAGGTGACTCATTCTATGATATAAATGTAAGGAACACAGGTAAATGTTCTTTCGAAGATATTGTTTTCATGATCACAGCAGGTCTCCACAACACACACAATCTTTTGCTTCAGGCGAAAATTACTCCCAAATAAAAATATGAATAGATAATCATTAACTTGCGATATTTGTCGCCTACTATAGTTTACAATAAAAAAGTCAATATCTTATATAATAACAAAAAATATATGAACAGACCTTCATTGTTCATTGATTCAACGGGCCTCGCAGCGCACAACTTACGGACTTCACGACGTGTTTCGCTTTCTTATTCCCCAAAAACTGCTTCTAAGAAAATAATTTCTGTACACCAGGAAGGCTATTTGTACAATGAGGAGCAGGAAAGGGTCCCAAGTTGGTCCCACTATGGTAAAATGGATTGAAATGCCGAAAACCGACCGCCGTGTACTCAGTACACTTATGCGCCCGCCAGAAGGTTAAAATTGCAGAAACTTGAAGGATAATGATCTCTATCTAAGTTTCAACTTACTTCAACTGTTGAAGGCTCTACTTTGTGAAACAACGACATAATGGGAGAAATAATGTACTTTGTAATATTCCACTTATTGTTAGATTTATTTACCCGACCGGTTTCAATGCTTGTGCATCATATCATTTCAATGCTTGTGCGTGCGTTGACTTTCATAGTCTTCTATGATTTAGCCCCCCCCCCCCTCCCGGGGGAATTTTGGTACATATATATGTGGCGCGCACTCCCAGAAAACTGATAATGACGCACAAGCGTTGAAACCGGTCGGGTAAATAAATCTAAGTGGAATATTACAAAGTACATTATTTCTCCCATTAAGTTTCAACTATTGAGAAAGAAATATGCATTGTTATTAATATTAAACCTCTTTTCACTCCTTCCAAAAAGCCCATTCTCTTCCTGCCCCTTCCCTGCATACCCAACATCCTCCCCTATAAAGAATCCCTTTGCTTTTCATTACCTGTTCCAACCACCTTCCCTGCCTCCTAATCTCCCCCAGGAAAAGTTTCCTCTCCTCACCCACCATACCAAGTTCTTCCTCAAAATAAATGATATTTACATACTATTCTGTAGCTAATCATTGGATGAAAATTATGCTTAAACAAATCACTGCATAAGATTTTTTGTAGGTAGGGTAGTTTAGCCTCAACAGAGCCCCTTGGATCCATGTATGAATGCTCTCAAGTGAAGTTCCTTGACTTTCTTTTTAAATTAAATGTTAATAGTGAATCAAATGACATGTATTTAACTGAACATTGTTAAAAGTTGTTATGACCTAGCACTTTAATTACATAGGAATGTTATATTACTTTGTAATGTACATCCTCATACACTTTTGCTACCTTTGAGCTCAAAATCTTAAATTCTTAAAAATGCTCAATAATAATACATTGCGTGTAGTTATCTTTAGGATTTCTTTGAAGCCTATGTCATGATTTATTTCCATAACTGTTAAATATACTTTCTTTCCTCTCAGATCTGAAGCGTGCTCTGAGCAGAATGGAAGAAATGTGACTTCAGACTGTTTTGTGCTACATTGAACATATAATTTTAAGGTAAAGTAAGGCTGAAGGGAACCTTTGATATGAAATATCATTAACATATTGCATTCCACATCATTATGTTGTATATATATGAATTGTGAATCATTAAACATTAAATTAATCTGTCAGGTGTTTTTCATTAAATCTGTCAGCTCATCCATCCTTCATTAGCCAAGTGGTGGTGTTATTGCATTATGTATTTTTCCATTATTGGGAAATATATGTAGATTAAGGGTCAATAGGCCAGTAAGCATCTGGTACAGTATTGCAATATGATTTGATAGTAGTAATTATATGCTAATGGTTTTATGAATTAGAGATGAAATTCCATCGTGTGTCATTTCACCACGAAAATCTCACGTTGCTTTCATTTGAGCCTAGATCTCTGGATTTCCCATCCGGTGGGCCACCCATTTAAACTGACAAGCCATCTTAGTAATTGGTGAGTTTTCAAGGAGATTTATGGTGTTTGTATGGTATGGTATGGTGTATGTTTGTACATCAGTGGACAAATCACACATGGCTGTTTCTGTCCTCACCAGTTTTGCTCATGGTCATATCTGATCTCATGTTGGTGCCTTCCTGTAATCAGGTGCTTCACTCACTCACTCAGTGATTCAACCCGAAGGTTGGTTTGGATAGTTGAGGGTAGAGCTCAACCCGGACTAAGCCACAGGCGTGTGAATTTCACACATTCAGGGTAGGGGGACCAGTTCCTTTCCCTGGGCCACCTCGCACTCCGAGGATTTTTGTTTTTGTTCGGGGGCATTCAAAGGCTTCACTTAGATTTGAACCCGGGACCCTTCGATCAGTAGCCAAGCGAATCAGGTGCTTACTAGCTATTATAAACTGCATGTCCACATTGAGGTTTATGTGAAGCTCAGTAAATCTGCAACCAAGACTCGGGGAGCAACAGAGCCTTTCATGTTTTCCTCTCCCCCTCACCACACTACACACAAGTGGGTATCACTAAGTTCTGAGGTCAATATATATAATACATAGCAGTGGATAATATTAGTAAAAAATGCATTATGAATTTGCTAACTGATGCTGGCAAAAACAAAAAAACCAGACACAGGAACATATTATAAAACTCACAGAAAAAAATGATGGAGACTACATGTGTATGTCATTTTTAGTTTTATCGATTTCGTAATGCATAATTAAGTATGTCCAAACAAAAGTAGTGTGCATCTACGAGGGGGTACGCAAAAGAAACCGAACTGATGTTGTGGTGGGCATAGTTTTTGAAGTACCCTGTTCTGGCGCTAGGGGCGTATAGAGCTACCATTTCTGAGTCAGTAAGGAAGCGTCATTGCTAAGGAAGGTTTTGTTTTGTTTATAAGAATTTGTTAGTAACAATTGATTTGTGTGCTTGTCGTTTTTACAATGGCCGATTATCGTGAGCATCGGGCAGCCATAAATTTTTGCTTATTGCTCGGAAAAACTGGCACAGAAACACTTGAAATGTTAAACACGGCCTACAAGGATGATGCAATCAGGAATACTCAAGTGTTTGAGTGGTTTTTCCATTTCAAAAGAGGTGAAATGTCAATTGATGACAAATCTCACTCGGGTTGGTCCTTCCACGGCCCGAAACAATGAAAATTTATAAAAAATTTGCAAAATCGTCCTGGAAGAACGACTATGGACAATTGAAGAAATTGTGGCACTGTCTGGAGTGAGTTGGAGTTCAGTACAGCGAATTTTAACGGAAGATTTGAAGATGAAAAGGGTGGCTGCCAAATTCGTGCCTCGACTGCTGACTGCTGAACAAAAACAAGGTCGTGTGGAAGCATGCTGTGCTTTGAAAGAAGAATTTTGAAATGATCCAAACTTTTTTTCAAGGTCATCACAGGTGATGAATCATGGTGCGACTGTTACGATTCTTAAACAAAACAGCAATCAAGCCAGTGGAAGTCTTCAACTTCGCCTCACCCCAAAAAAGCTCGTCAAGTGAAATCAAATGTCAAAAGAATGCTGATTTGTTTTCTTGATGTGAGAGGAGTCGTCCATTCAGAGTTTGTTCCACAGGGTCAGACAGTTAACTAGGCTTTCTACCTGGAAGTTTTGAAAGGATTGCGAAACAGTTTGCCGTGGAAGAGGCCTGATTTATGGCAGTCGGACGACTGGTTTTTCCAGCACGATAACGACCCTGCTCACACAGCCCTGTCTGTGTACCAATTTTTGAGTAAAAATGGCATGACCCCTGTGCCCCACCCCCCCTATTCACCCGACCTTGCCCCCTGTGACTTTTTTTATTTCCCCGAATGAAAAGAGATATGAAAGGAAAGCGTTTTGCCGATGTTGCTGAGGTGAAGAAAAAAATGACGGAGGCGCTGTCGGGCATCCCAGAAGATGAATTTTAAAAATGTTTTGAACAATGGAATAAAAGATTGGACAAGTGTATTAGTGCCAGTGGAGAGTACTTTGAAGGGGGTTGAAGGTATTTTGTTTAAAAAATTAAATTAAAAATTAAAAAAAAAATTCAGTTTCTTTTGGGTACCCCCTCATATTTAGCTCCAGTTAAATCAAAAATGGTGTGCATATTTACTAATTAAAATATCCAATTATGTCAAGTATACTAATTTATTCATTAGCTGATAATCAAAAAAGAAAGTAATGGGTCAGTAAGGGCAAGGGCCTAGCCATGTTGAAACACCGGTTCCCATCAGAACACTGAAGTAAAGCAACGTTGGGCCCGGACGGTGGTTGGATGGGTGACCCTCCTCTATGCCTCGGCCAGGCATGGATGGAGAGATGATACTCCCTCCATACCTATACCAGGAGGCCGGAGGGAGACCCAGACCGGGCCGGTTGGAGGGAGGACATCCTCTATACCTGGTACTGGGGTGAGGCAGGGGGAGGTTAATCCTCCATACCTCTACCGAGGTGCTCTTGTCCCCTGTCTGCAAGTGGCAGACGGGCATGGGGTTGGCACAATGGACCAAGAAAGGTCTAAGTGCCCGGGCTCCTGACGAAGGCCCCCCCAACAACAATATAATCTAATCTATGGGTCAGTAATGATCAATTATTGATTCTGGGAAGATAATAGTTTCCGTGGATCCAATGTCCTGCGGTCCTGCTGTCCTGAAGTGCAGTTATGCACAACCTCTGGTAGAGCATAACTGCACAAAGTAAGCATTTTTGGGTTATTTCTTCTAAATTAGACAATAAAGGGTATTCTCTGAGATTAGTATTTAGCCATATTTTTACTACATGTGTTTATTTATTGAAAAAATGTTTTCCAATGTAAAAATATTGTATTTTGGGAAGACATTATTTTATAAATGTTTCATATTTTAATTATTGTACAGTTTCATAAAAATTTATGGACTCCTACGGTATTTAATGATTGCTAAAGGCAAAAAATCTATTGAGACTCAAATCATCATTTTTAGCTCTTTGCAGCCAATTCTGCTTCTCAGTGACATAATGAATAGCAAATAATGCCACTTCAAAGTCTATATTTATATGTATGTCCATGGGATGTCTTTCATGTGGTTACAATTCTGTCCTTTGAGATTTATTCTTATGTACATAAGGTCATTTAAAAAAATAGTTTGTTTGCTTGTGCACTTAAGTATTAGTCAGCACTTCTCACTCATCACTCAGCATTGAAGAGTTTGGATCACTGCTAAGTTTAGTCTTTGCACTTCACAACATATTATCCTGTCTCTGTTGGCACATTCCTATTTAAGTTCACAAAGAATGTAGCAACTGTTACTTCATAAGTCAACACATCATTGTCTCTAGCTTTTATACATGACACTTGTCACTGTTTTTAATGTTTTTTCACTGTTTAAGTCACTTTTAAAACACATTTCTTTTCAGGTTCCATTAGTTTTTGACTAAATTTACTTCGATGCTTTGGTTTAACTCTTGAAGTCTCACAATCAATCCCACTCCAATTTCTGATCTTGAACTCTACAGCACAACCAGGAAGTATTTATGCTGTTGTCAGTGATGGAATTTAATGAAGTAAGTCTCCTGTAATTTCTTTGGAGTTACTGAAGTTATTGTACTTCTAGAAGTAAAGTGTGAGCTCCCGTGACATTTGTTGATCACCCTGGAAGAAAAGGAATTTTTCTGAATGAGATATTTTTATGATAAAACATAATACCTATAATTACATACTTGTACTCCTGTGGTAAAGTTTAATCCAGAAGAAGTTCATGTTTTAAAATCCAAATATATGTATATGGTTCAAGAATTAAAGCTAAAAGAAAGAAATGGCAAGACAAACATGATATCAGAGGTAAAATGAAATATCCTTTATGTCTGCAATTCCCAAAAATTATTTTACATGCAGCTGATTTCCTTACAGGTCTGTTACAAGTATCAGCTGAGCCCAGCAGTGTAAGCCAATTTGCTTACCATACCTTTGCTGTAATTAAACTGTTTTACATGCACGTTAGTGCACTGGTTCATAGTACTCTTGTGCATATTAGTGAACCAAAGAGGTTATTTTTAAAGGCATATATTTGGGGTGTATCTTACTCAGGAAAAAAAATTGTTCTGGTTATGATAATTTTTTGTTAAAAAATGAATAAATTATTTTTTATTTTTAGGAGAATTTTTTTAAAGTCTTGGTTAATTAAGAATTCATGGAGGTTAAATACTCATTTGCCAGAATTTTGCAAATTTATTTTGCTTCATCAAGGCTATGATTAATTCACTGTATTTACAAGGAAATATTAATTTATATTTGATATAATATTTCATTAAAAAATATAATCTGAAGACATTCACCTGAGAGTATTTTTTGAAAGTGAGTGTGCTTATTTTTTTGTGCTTTTCCTCTTATATTATGTATGCGATGAGCTGAAATATCGGCTCTTGCATCTCGGGCAAAAAGTGTGGTGGACCAATATATCGGCTCGCAAATAAAATATCATTCAACTTTATTACACTGAAATAATTACATTTATTTTTCACACGATGGAAAAGAATATGTAGTATCAATATTAATTAATTCAATTTATGTCAAATTTAAAAAAACTGCCCATGGATATTTGAAACAATAACTTCATATCTTTTTTTTCCCTAACGTGATACATTTTGTTAAATTACCCTTAGCATTTATTGCAAGTACCACTAGCAGCACTAAAAGAGTTAAGTATATATTCATGGGCGTACCAAGGATTTGAAATAGGGGGGGGCAGAGGCGAAATAAAAAGAGAAAAACTTTTTATTAGCATTATAAATACCTTAACTTCCGTACTTCCATCTATTTATTATTCCTATCCACCCAGATTTTTAGTTTTAGGCTAAAAATTATTTTCTTGGACTTGATGAAAATTTTTCTATTACTTTCTTCTTGACCATTTCACGATTTTCTTTGATAAAATATTTTGATGCAGGCTCATCAGGCATTATCCAGACATTCTTTCCTCTCCCACAGTGCTCCTAAGCCAGGTCTTCACTCTTCGTAGAGTACTAAAGAACCGTTGTACAGTCACCGTAGTGGGTGGGATCGCCATTAAAATTGAGAGTGCTGGCCTCAGGGAGGGGAAATAACATTGTTATCGTGTAAAAGGTCAATGACTTCATAATCCTTTAACTTGTCCTCGATTAAAATTTTCTTTTTCCACAATTTTTAACATTGGTCCAGCTCTCCATATCTATCTATCATATCTTCTAATTTATAAAAGCCTTTAAAGATTTCTGTGTTGTTTTGAGAGTCCCTGACACTCATTTTGAGCATATACGAAGGATGTACTTTTGTCATGGCAAAAGCTGGGGTATTTTCTTGAGAAAATTGATTTTTTAATGATGATGCAAGAAAATCAAGATATGGTATAAATAGTGAACGCCTCCAGTGGTCATTACCACAGTCAAAGTCCGATTCCATTGCAATATGTCTTGTGCTTTTTGAAGTAATTTATCAGAGACTGTTTGCGTCTTCACAGTAGCATAGCCAGGGTGGGAGCAGGGGGGGCAAATATCCCCCCACCCCCTGTGTTCTGGTGCCCCTAAGCCTGTGAATGTTTCCATTCTAAAGTCCCAAATACGTATGTGAATCAATGTCATAACTTAATTATCAACAATAAATTCTACAAGTTTGGATCATAGTTTATTACGAACAAAATAATTGAGTAAAAGTATATAAGAGAATGTTAAGTGAAGTATAGTGGTGAATTTATAAGGCGGTGCTCCATTAATTGTTAATGTAAAAAGGTGTAAATTATATTTCATTCTTCTCAAATATAACCCAAAAAACATATTATGCACCGGTGCTATAGGAAATACTGTAATTATAAGTGTAATATACGGTGAGGGAAAAATAAGTTTTCAAAACGTTGGTAAATGAGTTAATAGCATCTATTATTTCTTAAGGAAGACCTATTTTCTCCAGAATAAAAGGTAAATGATTTAATAATAAAAGTATGTCTAGAAAATATAACATCTGGATAAAAAATAAATGATGATAACATGCTCCACACGCAACTGCTTGTCCTGCATAGTGGTGGTTAAACTCACCCCAGTCGAGGCAAGATCGTCTTCCCAGCTGAGCTTCTTGACCCTCCTCGGTATGGAGCCCCTAGGCCACCCGATTGGCCTAGATCCATCGATGGATCCAGAAGAAACTGTCGTAGACCTTGGACCTAGGAGTGGGGGATGCCCATGAGGCGATGGTGGTGGTGGTGCTGGAGCTACCCTCTTGACAGAGGGTGCATGATTGCCCTGCTCGTGGTTCTGTCGGTTGCCATTTACTGCAAAGGTGATTCATGACTCTTGTTACATTATGATCCACATATCCAATATGGTGAACTTGTTATATGAACTCTAATTGTGGATGTTATCTAATTAGAGAGAACATATGAAAGAGTATTGGCACTAACTTTGTGAAATCAATAGATATCCATCTTCTGGACAAAAAATGCAGGTTACTTATTAGTTTCCACATTTTTATTGACCACCAACCAAGGTTTTGGCATGGTATGCCGTCATCATGGTTGCATTGCATGCTGAAAACTTGGACCAGTGGTCAACAAAAGTGTGGAAATTGTACGTTTCTCTGTCTGGAAGATGGATAGAGAGATGATTAATAAAATATTTAGGCCAGAGGCAATGGAACTGGGCAATTCATTTAAGGCAATAAATCCTAGGTACCTATGTACATAGTTAGAAGTAAATTTGTTACCTATTGAAAAATCACAGTTGTGATTACTTTGAAAATTGATGAAAGAAATTAGACCACTTGCTGTGGGTGTACTACAACTCAACCTTACTTCAACCATTTTTTAGCATAACCTTTTTAACGTGAGATCATCAAATTGAATGATAGACAAGCCGATATAAAACCCTGCGGGTTCAAATTAGAAAGATATGGCAAGTATGAAATATAAGACTTCTCTAAATATGAATTATCTTTCATTAGCAACTTTCGATAACTTTTTTTATGTTGGAAGCCAATTTAGAGATAAGGTTTTCTTCGATTCCATTGATTTATATTCATCATCAGGAAATATGCATCGTATGCAGTTTTGAATATGGAAACGGTTGTCAAATAATCAGTCACCTGTGGTGCCAACATCTAAGTGCTCGTCAATATAGTACACCTAATAAAGTGGTGAATCAACTAAATTATTTTTAACTTGAACAGCGAATGGCATTGTAAATGTATTGATTATTTTTCATTTTTCTTCTCTGGTAGGTTGAGTAATTTCAAAGTTTGAAGATATGTATTAAGATTTCTGTTTAACTGTAACCATGGTGCATTGAGTAAAGTTAAAATTTTTGTCAGATAATAGGAGTTCTTTTTTACTGTAGTCATCATTATATAGATTTAAAAGTTACAAATAATCAAGCTCAGGATTTATTGAAGGTTCAATGTGTTTCTTGTGTTCTGAGCACTGAAAGCTAAGGTTTAAGTTAAGTTTTCCCCTAAGCTCATGCAAAATTAGTGTTCAATATGTATTTTTCCATGGGCTACTATGAGATCTTTTTTTCATAGGATAGGTCTATTTAATGTTAAATTATTTGATGAAATAAATGTTATTATTTGGTAATGTATTGAATTTTCAGTTAATTATGGGTGGATACTACACCTGGTAATTTTTTTTACTTTTGATTTTTGTCTTAGTAAAAATTTAGTGGACATCCATGTGCAGTTAACCCTAAGTGAAAAACTAAAATACTTTATTGCAAAAATTAATTTTGAAAGGTATGAATTCATGTACTTGTTACTTGCCAAAATGCTCACCTAATCCTTTCATATTTGAAAAGTGTTTCCACTTTTATTTGTCTTTGAAATATACTTATTCCCTGAAACTGAGTTCCAATACTTAAAATTTGGTTTATTAGGTTTTCTTAATCCCTCTCCTTTAGGAGTGAATTTCTCAAAATGACATAACCGTGAATTTCGAAAGTACATATATATGTAGCAATTGTTGTGAGGTAATGATACTAATCTTAAAATCTCCACATTTCACTCACCTTTCTTTTTCTCTGTGTCTTTCCCACGATCTATCTCATTCCGCCTTTCACCTGTTACTTTCTCTGCATCCTTTCCATGATGTCGGGAAAGGACTGTTCCCTTTTTCCATTTTCTGTAAAACAAAATGCATAATTTAATTATTGCTAGTTAGGAATGGAAACCAAGCAGGGATATTAGAAATGACACTACAGCATCTGTATTAATGTGTATTATCTGTGGTAGGTAGGTTAACAAGAATTCATAGGAAGGGTTATGTTGATGAATTCCTTCAGAAGCTTTACAAAGGTTTGTATTTTGAAATGATAAATATACATACTGCAACAAAGCCTAATTTTTTCAATGCAGTAATAGTTCCATCCCCAACTTAATTATTTTTGAAGTAAAGTGGTCTATTTCAGAACAATTACTTTTTTCTATTTTTTTACGAGAAAACAATTTCATTTGATACCTCTCCATATTTATTGCCCATCATATTTTTTTAACTCTTAAAGTAAATTGTATTCAGATTTATGTTAGTGTATCGTTATTTCATTCAGCAAAATTTCCTCTAGTTAGTGTAGCTGCGGCGACTAATGAATGATTAGAATTTTTTGCTACATTGTATGCTTTTCTCCACCAAGATCATTACATAATGGAAAATAAATGCAGAGAGATATTTTTTCTTAGCTTATGTTTGACTATAATATGTAGTCATAAATCACCAGCTATGATTTCATTACCAAAGCTCTGCTAATTTCACTGTGCTACTGGTTATCCCACTATGCTTTAATATTTGCTCATTGCTATCTATATAAACTGTAAAATTTATAGGCTTGTTTTGTATTTGTACTTTTATCTTTATTCATATGTAGTACTTGGAAATTTATGCTTTAATTACAGTAGATTATGTGTTGCAAGCATCAGGAATTTAACGCTTTAAAGTTATACTCAGTTTGTCCTTCATAATATTTAGTGTTGTTTATTGATCCCAAAGAAAGTAGAAATCTTTATTTTAGAGCAATTGCTGGAAAATTTGAATTTGATGAGAAGTACATAAATGCTGATTAGTTAAAACTTTCTGGTTCAAACTCGACTGAGAACTAGTAGCAATGGAATGCTAATTTCAGTGATAACTTCATACATATTGCCTTAACCCTAAGCTCTGTTAGACTGAGTTAACAGATTTATTTGAAAAAAATTGTATCATTTTGATTGTGATGTGTTTGCGCGTATGTGTGTACTAGCCCATGGATTGTGTTTATCATTGTCCTTCAATATATTTACCCGCCATACACCAGCAAGAGGAGCAACAGAAGGGCCAGCAAGGCAAACAAAGAGCCCAAAACTAGGGCCAATAGGAACGCAGCACTTCCTGGAGACCACTGACCCCCGATAGCTCCACCCCTCTGAACCTCTGGAGGAGAACTCTCTGGGAAATGGATAGTGACTGGTACAGATGCCTGAAATGAGTTCAATGTCATGTATCAGTTGTTCGCCCCAATTTATGAAAAGATAATAGTGATAATAAGAATTCTTAAATACATGAGATCATGCAGACATTATATGCATCAAATAAATACTACACAAGCATAAAATTAACACTCTAGATATTCAGAGATGCTGCAAAATACATGGTCTAGAAGAAATATCTTCAACTGCATTTTTAACTTCTCTGCAGAAATGCCTATCAGTTTTGGAGGTTGATGGTTGTAAATTCTAGCAAATGTAAAATGTGGGCCATTTTTATACGAATGGAATTAAACCTTCTGAAGTGCACATCGTGATTATTCAACATGACATGGAAGTGGGAAGAACTATTTGGTGGGAATATATTTGAATTTTCTTTTACCAAAGAGGAGCGTTGCAGAATATAAATTCAGGGTACTGTTAAAATTTTAAAGAATCTGAAAAAAAAGGTTGCCCTGTTCTCTAATGGAAACTCCAGCAATTGCTTTAACATCCTGTTTCTCTAAAGAGAAAACTTTCTCATAGTGGGATGATTTGCCTCAGAAGATAATTCGATTAGAAAGAACGGGATGAACTTAGGTGAAGTATAGAAACTTTATAAGCACTCCAGAACAGGCGTATCCAGGGGGGGGGATTGTAACCCCCATTGATAAAAAAACGTAAACATGATGTGTTTAACACATGCTCATGGTACACCTATAGATCATCTTCCATAACATAATAGAACACCTTCAAAATGTCATTTTAAGATGTATATTTTTCAAAATTCCCAGGCCCCCGATTTACATGTGGGGTATTCCACTCCCCGCCCCCTTCAGAAGGGGGGGGTGGTGACCTCCCCCCCTTTCTGACGCTTCTCGATACGCCTATGCTCCAGAAAGATCACTGAAGTGACAAGCAGTGGCGGATACAGAAAAAACTCAAGGGGGGGGCGCAAGTTATCGCGACGATTGTAGCTTTCAAACTGACCGCCTGGCAGCGACTCTGCTTCCCTTATATATGTAGCTCGAATGTTTCGAGAACATTCGGTGCCAGAATATTCGCTTCCAGACTTTTAAGGAGTGTGAACAAATACAAACAGTAGAATATTCCCGACTTTTCTCGAACAAATGCCAGACAGAATAACGTATCGAGATCATTAGAATGGCTGCGACTTTTCTCGTAGGTTAGCTATCTGTGTGCCAGACAGAAACATATGAAATACAATGGCGCGGACGCGCGTGCGTGCTACATAAGAAAGTACAACTACTCTATAACTCGACTCAGAGTTGACTGACGAAAGACACGAACGAATAGTGTGCGGGCTGACTGGCGGGGGCAGCGCAGGCGGCAATGCGGGTGGCAATGTGGGTGGCAATGCGGGCAGCCCCGCAAGGGGGGGGGCGTGCGCCCCCCATATGTATCCGCCACTGGTTATAAGTGATATTTGCATTGGTGAACAAATTTATTTTGTATCTCATCCTATGTAAATTTTACCAATGTAAATTTTTCTTAGCAAATAAAAGACATGTTCAGATACTTACCAATCTTGGAGGGACACCACTGTCTCTTGCTACCACAACAAGATGAGCCATTGATGATTCCATGGCTGACATGTTACGAAGTCTGAGTTCACCATCGTCAGTGATGGAAAACATCCTGAAAGATAAATTTTATAGCAATTAGTGAACTGTCAGTGTTCTTTCACCCATAAACCTCCTGCCTATGAAGTGCTTTTTCAAGGGTACAAGTTTGATTGGACGTAGATAACTTCTGAATTTCTGTAATTAATTCTTGTATTGTCATATTATTTCTGTCCAAATTTGAAAATATGCTATTTCTATGGATCAAAGTCTTAAGTCATTCTACATAAAATATTAAAAACCTGCATTACTTTTTTGAATTTATATTTTTATGGGTGAATATACAATGTTGAACTGGATAAATTTACGTCATTGTGTTAAAAATGTTGGTATTCCCAGTAAACACACATGGCTGCAGCAGCGCTTCACAGGGATGTCAGCGCTGCAGGTGCAGCACATGTCAACTGAAGCGCGTCAGCAGCGTCTCAGCAGCGCTCTCATAGAGCGAATTATCGAGAAACGCATCTAATGCGCATTCGCTGCTCGTGTTTGAAGTGCAGCAGCCGCAAGTTGCGGGCGCACTGCCACAGCGCTGCAGGTAGTCTTTTGAATCAGGGGAGATGTTGAAAGTCTCAATCGAAAGAGGAAGATATGAATACTCATTCTTTAAACATTTACTATGTGTATCCTTTGTTTTTTTATTTAATGAAATATATCCTTGATATATAGTAACATGTTTAGCCTGTGGTTCATTCTTAGACCGAAAATTTGGCATAAATGGGAAAGCTTTGACACAAATCGGAGAGACTTGGGTTCTGCCAGTAACAACACTTCATTGATAGCTTTGTGTAATTAATTTCCGTTGTACGCTAAATTATTGTTATGCTTTTATTGGTACATTTATCAGTTTTCTCATTTCCACATTCGTAACATTGAGTTTGGGTCAATCCATATTAAGTGGTCCAGAAAAAGTTAAATTTGTTTCTTGGTGATTTTTAATATTTTTACCATACAATTGTATGGTATTCATTATTTAGTAAACATTTGGTATATAGTTATGGAATGACCAATTTTAATATATGGGTAAGTTTCTTTGAATTCCCAAATATTCTTTGTATTGTAAGGCCTGCATTTACATTTTAGCTTAAGTTTACTATACCAAATGTTTACTTTATAATGAATAACTTGTAAAATGAGGTGAAAAACTGATTAATGAGTTATGATAATGATTTTAAAGGCATCAAGCATTACTTTCGAGCAGGGGCGGATTAAGGTCGTTGTTTTGGGGGGGGGCGGCGGTTCACTACTTCCCGCAGCGCCTGGGGGGTATGCAATACATCTCAACAAAATAGAGGTCCGGTTGGACTTCCCTCGGAAAATTAAAAGAAATGTAGCCCTTGGAACGTAGTTTTGGTGTGGCTATATTATATACAAGAGATGAGATAAATTATCGAGTAAATCTATCTGATCAAATTTGAAAAACGTAGAAAAACGATGTAAAGAATGCCATTCTTGTGAAGAAGTGAAGTGTCTTCCAGGTTTTACACCTTGTTTCCTCGGACGACAGTTTCGGCGGCGTTTCAGTCGGCTTCTTCAAGTCGGTGGAGTGAAGGTGCAGCCATTTGTCGTATTATATATCTCACCCGTTGGAGTCAGGTCTAACGCTTGAGATATATAAGACGACAAATAGCTGCACCTTCATTTCACTGACCAGAAGAAGCCGACTACAACGCCGATGAAACTGTTGTCCAAGGAAACATAGACCAAGCGGTGCTAAAGACGGAAGACCTTCATCTTCCTTTACATCAACCCGCGGCAGCCTACACAAGGATTTCGAACTCCTTGAAATAAATCTTCTATAATGCCGTACAAAATGAAAATTAGTTGGAATGAAATAAAAATATAAGTACATATTCAGAAAATAGAAATTTTCTTTTATATTTTTATAATTTTTTATAATACCTAGCAACGAAAATGCAGTAATGCTCGGAAGTTACCGCCATTCGTCAAGGGCTCTTCCAATGATAATGCACCGTCGCGTCTTCCCGATGACCTCTGAATGGTATGTTCTGACGGCCAAGAAAAATCACATTTTTAAGTATCAGCTTCAGATTTTCTCCATTTTCCTTGATTTTCTCCCCTCTGTAGCCGTTCAGTTGGCTTGTGTTTTGATTTTCAGGTTTATTGTATTTTCCAGAAAATTCAGGGCCAACTGGGCACTGCACCTTTGTGATAGACTGTGTGTTGGTGGTTTTCCAGATCATCTAGTTTCCCTAGCTGTTTTGAAAACTTGAACGGCTCTGTATCGAGGGATTTTAACTGAAAATTTGTACCGAAAGCTGCCGTTGATTGGGAAAAAAGGGCAATACCTACAAAAAAGTCCATTCATTGAGGGAGAAACCACAAGCCAAGGGTACTTTTCATGATGTTCTATCCTCACGTAACGACGCTCTTCCGCGGTTCCCTTCCTATGAGTTGAAAAGGGATACTTGTAGTCGCTTGTGGATGTCCAAGGGCCTTCCAAAAGTTCTGCTTTTTTCCTATCATCAGGTCTTTCCTTTCCTGGTACAATGAAGAGACCTATGTCACAGTTGAAATTTTTTTAGCCAAAAGAAGTGAATAAAGTGAAGCTTCAGTCGATTTTTCGTGGCTACGTGGATGGGATTGTAAAAGGACCATTGACTCAGCTTGAGTCTTATTGTCAGTTGTGCAGCATGAAGGCATGATGTTAACAAATTATGCATTTCCTCCTGCTGCTTCTGGCGTCTTTTGTTTTTGGACGCGAGAGAAAAAGCTTCGAAGGTCCGCAGAGGCACTATTAGTTTTCCGCTTTGTACGAGGCCTACTAGAAGAAGACGCCTGTAAACAAAAGTAAACCTTAACTATTCCTTCTGCGACGAGTTGCAAAAAACATTGTAAGCATCTTTTTCTCACCCTGTAGCGTAATGCTTGAAAATTATTTTGCTGAGAGAGTCCTCAATTTTACTGCTATCAAAAGGAGAGGGGACAAAACTACGGTGGGTGAACCTCTGACAGCATTTCTATGATAACACAATGAAGATGAAATTCCAATAGGTGGGTGTTCAATTCCTTGATCAAAAAGCAGATAAATAGCAATGGAGGCTAATGTGGGCCCGAGCTTGAAGCTGGACGTCCGACCCTAATGGCGAGCGCGAGAAAGCGCAAATAAGTTATGTCTTTGTAATTAACCGACTGAAATTACCATATCTGGCTGAAAGGTTGATCTGCACGTCAGGTATATCACAGAATAAAGGGAAAAGGACGCAGGGTCCTAAATATGTGAAGAACTCTTGAACTTGTCACTCACTACAACTGGAACAATACACTCGCTAGAGCCGGGCAACTGACATGTCGCGACGAGTACGAGAGCAGAGGGTGTCGCATAGTAGGCAATGCTAATGCTGAAGGAGGGCGTGGAGACTGTATTCCCCTCTCGCAGACGCACTACGGCTCAACTGCCCAAACTCGCGGCACTGTTCTCTGCATACATATTAAAAAGGTGTATATAGGTCTGCATACATAGTATAATAGCTTATAACTATTCCGTTACGGCACCAAAGCTTTCACAACACTGTTCATCAAAAGGCCTACTAAAGTACAATTGCGAACAACGAGGATACTGTGTCTGTTCAGACAAGTGGCTTTTAGATATTTTCCAATTATCTTTAAACATTGTGTATTGAGCTGGTGAGATAAAAACTTGCATCGGAGAACCACCTTGATGATTACCATTTTTCTATTTTCCCGGGGATTACGGGGGGAGGGTACGACAAAACATTTAGTACCCTCTTAAGCAGGGGCGGTAGCCCCCCCCCCCGCCCCCCCCCCCCCTTAATGTCGTGTTGATGTCGACTTCGTCGATATTTTGGTACTTTTCAATGTTTAATATCTTTATAAATAGTTGAGTCCACTAAACAAAATTTTTACCGGTAATTCCTCATCTAAAGGACTGTAAATGGGCCAAATTTCAAATTTTTATTTTTATGCCCAACAAAGATAATGGGCATTAAACTTTGGAAAATTTGAAAAATCAAGAAATTAAAAAAAAATTTAAGAAAAAAAACCACAGCTTAAAATTCTGCAAACTTAAAGCATGGCTTTATTCCTTTCAAATAAAAAAAATTACAAACATTAAGTATCCTGCCTTCCTGTGTACAAAATTGTAAAAATTGATTTTTTTGTTAAGTGATGAAAACTTTGAAGCAATATTTGGACCCTAGATTTAATTTTAGGTCGATACATCACCCGACCTTTATTTAAGTTCATTATTTACTGAATCAATTGGTTTTTGTTTGATTGTTCTAGGATACACAGAATTGGAGATATTTGCTTTAACTGCAGAACACTGAAATCGCCTAAAATCGGTGTTTCGTTAGCATAAAAATGGCCACTATCAGGAAAAAAATAAAATAATGACATATTTGTATTCACAATAAATGGTAATTTGTATGGTAAAAATATAAAAAAATATTAAAAATCATCAAGCAACCACCTCTAGACCACTATATATGGATTGACCCGTATACATGCATATTCACGTTCGTAACATTTGCGCGAGTAAGTTACGTCTTCATTGAAATGTAAACAAACGTGTGCATTCGGAAAACATCTTGTTTATTATTATTAATATTGGCTTTATTTTCATTTAATTAGGCAACTTAGGTTTCAGTTAATTAATGCCTGAAAACTGATATCGTGATTGGATGGTAAGTTTCCATGAACTATCACGGCATTGATATTTAAAAGTTAGTTCTCGCAAACACATTAACGCACGGGAATGGCCGTATATATACAACTTTCAAGAAACAGATCTAGCAATAGGATATGGCGTAGGTAATTGCGTGATAGGCTTAACGTAGATAGATGTGAGGTTGACCGTAGGTAGATGCGAATATGAAGTTGAGTCTATGCAGCCCGGAGATCCCATCTACTTTCGGTCCTTGAGTAAACTATCTTTTGCAGGTTGAAGCGATCGTGAGACGCTTGTGCAGCGCTTATGCAGCGCTCCTGCGACGCGCTTGTGCAGCGCTCCTGACATCCGTTAGCAGCGCATTCGACATTCAAAAAAGGGAAGTTTAGGAGTGCTAGGCGCGCTGCAGAAGCGCCTTCGTGATAGCTGCAGCGCTACCTTGCAGCGCATCAGATGCGCATCCGCAGCATTTTGTGTTTACTGGGTTCTGAACTAATAATGTGGATTGTTGGTCTGAGGAACATTGACAGTCGATTAGAATAAGAAGAAGGATCCATTGTGTTTTATGGATGCTGCTGCAAAAAAATGCTGACGAATTCAAGTACTGTAGAGTATGAATTCATGTGGGAAAATTTGAGAAAAGGGTGGCATTCAGCAAGAAAAAGAGATGACAAGTCACATGGAAATCCTGAAACAAGTTTAGTTATTGCACTAGTATCATTTATTATCTTTACTTAATATTCATTTGATTTTTTTTACTTGATCAGCAATGTGCATTATTCATGTACTTGGTGATCTTAAACGTGAAAAATATGGTACATACGTAGTTATGTAATACACACATTCATACAGATACCAGATAGAGGAGATAGCATATGCTATTCTATGGTATAAGTGAATGTCAAAAGTCTTCATAATCATATGAAACCTAGTTTTGGGCATCATCAGTATCAGATTTATGGTATTTGATGAGCATTTCCACGCAGCAGAGTAACATTCATTTAACAGCCATGCAATATTTCCTTTGAATATTATGAATATCTTTACAACGTTAAAATATTCAAGGATAACGTTCACTGAACGTTATATAGATGTTTCAATGTGACCAACTTGAGCCATTATGTAATTAGTTTTAACATTCAAAGACAACATTCCTTGAACGTTAAATGAATAGCCTATGGATATTTAACAAGTGTATATTTATAAATAATACACTATGCTAATAAAAGCCATATGAAAATGCTGAAACCTACAGAATGTGCCTACCTCATTAACTTTACTTGGGTCGGAACTAGAATCCACAAATATCCATGGATGACTGCATCTCTCCCCACACGTAGGAGCAAACCAAAGCATTTAAGTCAAACATGGAGTTCCCATAGCGCACGCTGGATATTTATCATTTTTGTAGACTAAAATATGTCCACTCAGGCCAATATCGCTTTTTTATAGATAACCAGATGTTATTTTAAATAATTATTTCTATTAAACGTATTCAGGATAATTTGCGGCATTTACCTAATATTTTCTAATTTATCAATTGGAATGGATCTTGCGTTAGAATGAAGAATATACAGAATTAACACAAATGGGCAAATACACAGTGAAAAAGCAACAGAGACATACATGCGAATTTCAGACGGTTCCATTACAAATATCTATTGAACGTTCATTAGACGTTCAAAAACTAACTACAACCACATCTGAACATTCTGAACCTTTTCTGAATATTCAGACAATATTATATGCTGTGTGAGTTGTTACAATATCAGGAATTTTAATATTGATTTCTCTTGGAATATTTCATATGCACCTGGTTGTTGACCCTGAATGTCCAATATCTAATTTACTTACAGTATGGCCATGACAAAAGCAATGTATTCAGGAAAAAACTAATAAGATGTAATATCTTCTTTATCTTTGGACAACTTTTATGGCTTACTTTAATACAATAAAATCTGTGGCCTATGAGTACTGTTCACTGTAAACCAACTTATTTAAGAGCATGATACATTTTAGATACTGCAAGATCGGTGCTTACTTGGCTGATGGACCTTGGAGTTCAAGGAAAACAGTATCCCCTGCATCACCATCGGCAGCTTCAACGACTCCAACCACGATTCCGTCTGCGCCCCACGTCCCATCTGTAGGCGAAACTGTGAACTCATATTGTGGGAATCTGAATCTAGGGTCCCAGTCATTTACGTTCAGGATTGAGATGTTCACTCTTGCAGAGTCATTCTGATCATGTAATGAAATAGGGAAGGTAATTAACACATTAGTCAACAGTACTTATTTGCTATGAATAGGATGAAATCACCCATCCATTAAGTTTCATCGTCGTTTGATTGAGTGGCCCGCATTGAGCAGTGTTTCAACAATATAAGATCTTGAGAATCATAATTTAAACATCATTAACATGTTCGCGACGGTGGGATCCAAGGTGGACCCCGGCTGTTTACCCTCATGATGGGTCCTGGCTTTTCACACTCATGGGTGGAGGGCCTCACTTGTGGGTCCCTTTCTGCTGTCTTGACTATGTATTGATGGCTGTGAAGAAGGACATACATATTTCTAGCTGACACTCCTCAGATTCGATTTTAGAACATTTTTTTCAAGAAAAAACATCAAATTTCCTTTCTTTATGCATTTTTTTTGTTGACATGATAGAAGGCATGTGGACTCTTAAAATAATTTTTTCATTATATAAAGGGACTAAATATTGTATAAGTAAAATTATTTTATAAATACATATAATATTTACAACATAATAAAAATAAGAATTCTAAAAGCATGAATGCACACACAAATTTCATTGCAAAATGAAATTGAGTTTTGTTGTCAGAGATCTTCTTGGCTCAGCATATACTAAGTGATGGGCTGCATATCTATTCATTTCTAGTACTATCAGTTTTAGCACTTCTTCATTTAGGAAACAACAGATTTCCTTGCCTGCATACTAGTGATTTCTTTACAATTACATGCAAGAGTATATAGGAAGCAAAGCCTTAAAAATTGGCCAATGAGATGCATTAATATATTTTAGGCAGTGGCGTACCGACCAGGGGGGGGGGGGTTAGCGTTTAAACCCCCCCCAAAAACATGTTTACCTGAATTTGTTTTCGTTCATTCACCTGAATTAGCATTTAGAATTTTGCTTATTGGCCTGAAAAATATAGTTGAATTGTCTTAACGAAAAGAGAATGCTAATTTAATTATTGTTTTATTGAAGAATTAAATATTAATGAAACTCCCCCCCCCCCCTCCCGCAGAAGTCAAAACCCCCCCAGAAGTCAATCCTGGATACAGCACTGATTTTAGGGTGCTGCTTCGGGGTGTAGATCACCACACAGAGAAAACAACACCTCTCATATAAAACAAAGAGCCTCAAGCACGTTGTTGATAAAAGTAATAAAATAAGTAGAAAGGATAAATAAACACAGGATTTCCATGAGAATTAGCACAATTTGTGTGCAGAATTTTGGAGAATAGCAGCTAAAAGAGATGAGGAGTGGGAAAGAGTTTTCCAAAGAGTGTCTTATTCTTAGCTGGGAACTTAAAAGGGCACTTTCTCCATTATCTTTCCTCATCTCCTTCCAATAAACTTCCACACTAATTTCTTAAGTTTTAGGGCCAACGGGGTCAACTCAGGTTCGGGTTTGAATGTCAAAGTCACGCCTCGGTACCACATAGGGTTTTTTCGCTTTCCTATGAAGATTATTGGAAGTTCAATGTTCCCTCAAGTTTGAGTTTTTCCGCTCCATCTTCTTCATGGGTTTTCCACCCAGAGCAGTGTCCTCATATGCCTCATCCTCCCTACCCACACTCCCTACCCTTTGCCAGAGTGTTACAGCTGCAGCCAACTGCATGTGCGACTGAACTGCATATCCCAGTCCATACTCCTCTCACTGGGAGTTTCCCTGGCTACCATGTCCCCCCTCCCACAATGTACGACTTGGGATCTCTGGACCCTCACTCATAAAGTATCCTTTGCTACCTCGCTGCCTGTCCCGATGCCTTCATGGCCAGAATCCTCAGCACGGCAGGGGTGATGTCCGAAGGTCTCCATTGTTCCTAGGTGGTTGCCAACCCCGAGACCTGGGTCGTCTTCAACTTGGTCTGGAGACCCGACCAGAAGGAAGTTCAACTATTGTTTCCCCAAAATATTAGTGTTGCTGTTACAGCATCACGGATGCCATGTATTGCCGGCATGCTCAACAAACACTTGGCTCGGAAATCAGAAGGTGAAAACACTCAACAATCCTGAGAGCCTTTAAACACATATGAGATCAAGAAATGATCTATCATTTCATAGGATAAGCTCAAGAAAGAGACGACTTTTGTTAATCAGATTCAAAGTGTGGCATTTGAAATTGTACAGGGCGTGGTTGCATATACCACAGGATGAAATAGTGATAAATTCGTCTAAAGTTTATTTTACTGTTTTTTTTATATAACTTATATAAAGATGATTCGAGGCCTACCAAAAATATTTGATTATTACATGCATACATCGCTGGTCTTGTAAATCATCTAAAACAAAAATTATTCTCACAAAAGTTGTTGTAAAATTTGATGTATGGTTACATACCTACTAGGCGAATTATTTAAATAATTAGGTATCATTTAATCATTTACAAATGCTTTCCTATCTCCGAAAGTATAAAAATAATAATGCTCTAGTACAGGGAAACTTCGATTTAAAAAAAAAACTGAAAAATTAATTTTAATTTTGCCGTTATAAGCCATTGAGTGAGATTAATTTGTGATAGATCATATTGCAATCCTAATATTTCAATTTTTGGCCAGTTTCATCACTGAAATATAACACTTTCCCTTTTTTTGAAAACCTCTCTAAAGTTTTGTCTGGTTAAACAAATGTAACCTTAAGGAATGGAAAGCATTGGTGGAGAAAATATTTTCGTTGAGAAATATGTGGTTTATTAACACAAAAGACCTAAAATTTATTATCCAACCTACCCCAGTGGCTGGGTATTTTTTCTGGCAGCTATTATTTTGCATTCAACTATAACATATTTATGAGTTAACATCTCATCAACTTTCTGTAATAGTGAAAGAAATAGAGTTTAATTCATTGATTACTGATGTAAACACCTAAATAGATGAATTATTTACGGATCACAGCAGGTGGCATCTGAGGATGGCATGTAGAAAACACTAGTTATCTCATGATCAATCCATAACAGATGGCATGTAAAACAAGAGTAAGCTCTGTGTCATCCTATGAAAATTTCACAATGGTTTGCCTAAGGAAAATATTTCTGCTGCCCCTTTAAGAGAATTTATAATCCAAACTTTCTGAATTATACCTTATCTGGTTCTTAATGCAGGGGCGGATTAAGGGAATTAACGTAATTCCCGGGAAAATAGAAAAGATGGTAATCGTTAAGGTGGTTCTCCAATGGAAGTTTTTATTTCACCAGCTCAGTATACAATGTTTAAATATAATTGGAATGTGGTGTAAAACCCGGGAGACCTGCATCTTCACAAGAATGGCATTCTTTACATCGTCTGTAAACGTTTTTCAAATGTGATTAGAGAGCTTTACTCAATAATTTATCATTTCTACTATGTAATATAGCCACACCAAAACTACGTTCCAAACGCTCCATTTCTTTTAACTTTCCGAGGGAGGTCCGCCCAGACCCCCGTTTCGTTGAGAGGTATTGCATACCCCCCAGGCGCCGCGGAAAGTAGTGAACCGCCCCCCCCCCCCAAAACATCGACCTTAATCCGCCCCTGTCTTAACGCAGGTCTGTGTCTCAAGAAATGTTCATAACCAAAATCCACCTTGGTGATAATGAAATCATATTGCCACTTTTATTGTTCATTTATTCCTAAAATTTCTCATATAAATATGCACCAGATGACGCACAAAAATTACATGACTGAACCTTAATTTTCATTTTGTTTTCATTGATAGTTTTCTAGTATGTATGTACATAAATTTATTGTTTCCAAGCTTCTATAGGTAAATACATATGTAAAATATTACTTAGTGGCATTAGAAATATATATTCTGCACTTACTGAAATGCCATCCGATGCATGTGCCAAGAAAGAGTATCCTTGGTGTTCTCCCTCGTAATCAAGTGCTTTCAGAAGCACAATATCTCCATATGGTGATATGCCAAACACAGGACTTTTATCTTCCTTATCAAGTGGGTCTCCCTCCAACCAGAACCTGACCATCTAGAAAGGAACAGGAACAAATTTGAATTAATAATCATCATTTCAACTTGGATGGTTTCTTATTCTTGCTTCAAATACCCTGAAGCTCATATCAGAAGTAACCCAAATTGTCTTCATCATTGCTTTGGTGAGACAAGGATCATCATTCTCAAGAGCTTGGAAGAGCATTAATGCTTGAAGTGAAGCTTAAGAAGTAGATATGTTTATACTTTAGAGCACCAGAAAGTACTCTAATTCTTTGTTTGCAACGTATTACATGTTTCACAGTTTGTAAGGTCACAATTTCAGCATTACATGGTCCAAAGTAAGTTGCCTAATGGCTGTAAAATATTTAGCAAATGCATAGTTCCCAAGGGTAAATGTTCTATTCAAACTTTAGATATGTTCTAGATGCAAACATTTTGGTTCAGAGTAATCATGTGCATTGAATATACTGGCCTCTATTTGTCACAAGTATCCACTCTGCTTATGTCAAAAAATAAGCATTTAAAAGTTTATTATCATATGATCCACTTAGCTTGAATTACATTGGAATATCATCTTTATTATCATTCCTGACATTAGATAATGCACAAATTTTTATCATGATTTTAAAAAATAGTAACTTTTCAGAATTAGTAGAGAAATAAGTAAACATAGAGTTGCAATGCATTACTCCACAAATGTGAAAAATATGCATGCCATCCAAATATTTCACGTGCTCAGAAGGTTGGCATCTTTGATGTACATACTTTACTCAGATTAAAACAAATTAATAAACAAACATCTGTTCAATGTGCATGCATGTAGAACTTATGATTTTGCCAATGAAATACACAGATAATAAACTTCATTCTTGTTAATATTGATAGCAAAACCTTGATAGGCCAGTTATTGAATTCATAAGCAAATTATGTATAGCAAGTGAGAACGACTGGTAGACTGCTCACCTTGTCTGGTGGCTTGTTGGTAAGCAGAGTCACGAGAACACTATGCAAGGGTGCATTCTCCAGGGCAGCAACTGCAAACACCCTCTGCAGAAATTGCAGTGCAACCTGTCCCCCTCCTCCAATGCCTCCTCCTAGACCAATACCTCCACCCCTCCGACCAACAGTCAAAGTGCTTAAGGCATAGCGGTCAGGGTTGTCAAACTGTGTTGCCTAAGAGTGAAAAGAGATTAATGTAGTAAATAAAACAGGATGACCATGTAGCTAATATACTCTGAAGATGCCACTACTCATAATGTGAAATATTAGTTGATATTTGTATAAGGAAGAAAAATAGCAATGTGCAAAAACCCATATTCCTCCCATACATTAAAGAAGAGAATAAATGGAAAAATATACATATGTATGTGTTCTGGGGAATATTGAAGCTATTCAAAAGCACAATTGACCATATTAAAGGAATCAGCTGTGCAGTTAAGATGCCCAAAACATTTATTAGTCAATTGTCATGATACTGTAATTATTTATCAATAAAAATGAATTCAAAATAATTTACAAAATAGTGTACTTAATTCATAAAATTTAGCATGGTGAGCAATTTGGTACCCATGCAGCTGAGGTGATAACAGTAGAAAGACATGGGGCAGAACAACTGGATAAAGGAGAGAGAAAAATCCTGTGGCAGATTCTGAAACCAAAGAGAGGAGGTGAAAAATGGTAGTGGAGATCAAGGAAAAAATAGTATTAGAATATGGGGTCAATCTTGGAAGAAATTAGAATCAAAAGGACAATATTTGCTGAACATATGATAAGGATGGTCATGGACAATTGACCAGTAGGATATGGGAGACAACAGGTGGGACAAGAGGAAAGATGGGAACCAAGTAGGTTGTTGAAGATGGGAACCAAGTAGGTACCTATGTGCTAAATGAAGTGGGTATCTAGGTTGACAGAAAGGAAAGCTGGGCAAACAATTACACTCCAACTCATATGCCGGAAGTTAATGCCAAAGAAGGATACAGGAGCAGTTTAGAGAAACGCCAGTGGGCGAACAAGAGAAGTGGATGCTAAAAATCTCAAAGGAAGAATGGGAGAGGAGGTGGGTAAGGATGAAGAGGTTCTGGGAGGAGAAGAGGAAAACCAAGCCACGGTGGTTCTACATGTGGTTCTATAGAGGCCATAATGGAAGAAGAATAAATATTTTTTTGGACAAATTGAGAGCAATAACCTCATTAAATGAATCATTTTTCTGGAAAACAGACTTTCTTCTTTAACCCCGTTGTTCCCTTGACATATTTTTTCACTCAGAAAACTCACTGCTAATTTTGAAAATTTCCTCTACATATTTATACAAATATTTTTCATGAATCTACTATGCAACCTAGTAACTATGTCAATTTTTCTAGATGCTTATAATAACATGCTATTTAAATATTTAAAAATAGCATGAGGTTAAGCGGTTATAGTTCTTTTTTAAAATGAAGTTAAAACAATAGAACTTTTTATTCAAGCCCTTATATCAGTACCTTAAGCATCAAAGGATTAATCTATGACTCCTTCCCAAATTGTTTTATTGAAGCAAAACTTATGTATTGTCATATAATCATGCATGTTGGCTTAATTTGGAGATTTTGATTTGTTAGTGTTAAAAAATTGGTGAGAAAATATGAGGAATCAGTGAGAAAATAAAGGAATTGAATGCTGTAGTACATAGTAGACTAGTTTAGGGGCCATAGCCAAATCTATGAATCACCAAACATATTTAAGGGAGGATGGAAAATCATTCAGGAGGAAGGAGTAGATTGGAAAAGTTGTGCACGAATTTGGTTGTGACGATTGAGAAATGACTGGATTTTGTGTGTTGTAGTACAATTCTTGAAAGAATACATTAACCCTTTCACTGCTGTGAACATAGGAGCTACATTCGCTTGGTGGACTGCCGTGAATGTAGCTTCTACGTTCCATTGACCAGGTCAATCCTACCCACCGTTCACTTTTTTGCCGCGCAGGGGCTGGGAATCACCGCAGGTTGACCGCAGTGAAAGGGTTAAAATGACTGGGGCAGAAAATTTATTCCAGGAAAGAGCAGTAAGGAAGGAAGTTATAAAATAGATCCTGTTTCCCCATCAATTCCCAAAACCATTTAGAGTTATTTATTTTTCAAGTCTTGAGACGGGGCTGTTGTAAGGGTATGATTTTATTCTTGGCTCTTTGTGTGCTGCTTCTCTTCCCAATAACTACAACCTTGTTGTGGTGGAAGGGCTTAGCATAAGGGAAGAATAACAGTTGATGCTATCATTCATTTCAGGATCAACAGAAGTCATCAAAGATTATTAACACTCACACGAATGACCAGCGTGACCGGCTGTAGCAGTTGTCCTCTGGTGATTCTCTCCTTAGCAATGACTCTTCCATTGGACCTCCCAATTTCAAAAGGGCCGTACTCAGATGACCCTGTAAGTAACATGCATTTAGGATTTAAAAATCATATTAGTTTATATCTTTTACAGATAATTAGCATATATGTAACTAAGGGTTGAACAATTTGAGTGTCTACAAGATTTCAAACAGGAATGACCAACACAATGTGGCCAGTTACAATGAAAATGAAATGGAAAAAATCACTGTTATTGGTATTCATTTTGATTAAAATATTTGAAAAAATAATGTGATTAGATTTGCATTTGACCCAATCAGGAAAAACAGCATAGTATGTCAGTTTGATAAGTAATTTCATTCTCTATCGTGATATTACCCAACTATAAGACTGGCTGAGAGTAGCTATTTTTCTAAATGAAATTTGTCTTGGAAAAAAAATCTCTTTGAATTCTAGAGTATTAAATCTATTTTCATAGGAATGGAACTAGTTGGTCTCTATTACATTGTCTTTGGTCAAAAAATTGAATAAGTAGTTACGTACCAGAGTCAAAGCTGTAGAGGATTGGTGCATTGATTCCAACATCTTGATCGAATGCCATTATTTCCTGAGGTAGGACTTCAAGTCTCGTTCCCTGCAATAGAAAAATTAGAATAAGTATTGTTGAATGGAACAGTTTTTGGTCATGGTAAAGAGCTAAAATTAATCCCAAAATCAACTACCTATGTATGTATGTAGTTGCTTTCACATTACATTGAGGTTGAGGTTCATAGCAGAAAGCTGAAGGTTTAACTTTCAATGGGAAAAAAGCAGTGTTTGATACCTCATAAGTGAATATTTAAATCTCCATTACACTCAGATAAAAAGGGTAAAAAATAATAAAAATGAATCATCTAAGGAGACATACCATTTTTCTTCAATTCTGCTTATTATTATTCGTCAGACAGATCCAATAAATTCATGAAGGATCTTCATGGAGAGTAGATTCAAGGGGCATATGATAGACAATTTCAAACATAGTTATAAGGAAACTTACCTCTTCCACATCCTCTCCATCGGGAAGAGTGGCCAGGTACCTTTCGTCCATGAATCGAGGATTTTGGTCATCAGCATCAATAACGTGTACTGTGAGCGTTGAATCAGAATGCCGAGGAGGAACCCCTTGGTCCTATAAAAAGGAATTACACTCTCATCAGTGATTCAAAGAGCAAAATATCTCATATTCATGTTGCTAACACAATGATAAATTGTTGCTCGGTACCTTTGCTCAGAGTACCGATGACAATGTGTATATCATTGTGGTTTCCAAGACTGGTATGCATTTAAGAAAGATTTAATATTTTAGAAATTAAAATTTTGCAGAACTATCAAAATTTTACTATTTTTTATTCAACTGAAAGCATATTCTTGTCAGAAAAAATTGGAATAATTACAATAAATTCACAAAATGTGATATTAAAATAGGGTAATCTGCCCAGTAATGGACACCCTTAAGGATATTTTAACTTTAAAAATTTTTTGCAGGTCCCCATTTATCATTAGAAAAAAATTGATAATTGATTTTGATAACTACTGGCTTCTCTCATTAAATCTGCATATCTTATTTTTCCTGTAGGTTCATAGTTTTACTGAATTTGCATATCTGTAAAATCAGCTCAGAATTGCTAGTAATGGACACAGCGAAGCCAGTGGTGGACACCCCAATTTTGGACACTGGTTAGGAACATGTGAGAGGATTTTAATAAAAGAAAGAGTAGCTTTATTAACTTTCAACTCCACTGATATGACACAAGGAAAAAGAAACTTCATCAACCTTGAAGTCCTCTGAGTTTAAGTACATAAAGTTAACTTTAAAGTTACATTTTATTGACACTGAATTCATCCGAAGTAGTGCCACCCTCTGACAATCTGATATGGTTGCATAATTTGTAAAATTTGACTAAAGCTTCTTCATTGAACATCTTCAACGTTTGGAAAAATGTAAACATTGTCAACTTTGGTGGACTTTCTCAAACATTTTGCTGTCACTAGACCTTCTTTTACATCCATCACCTCTCCAATGAAGACTTTCTTGATTTCTCTTTTTGTTTTTTCATTGTACACAAATTCAGCAACGATGAAATTGCCTTTCTCTACCACTCCATTGAAGGGTTTGGAAAATGCCACTTCATCTTCTTCTCCACTAGTCCAAAGCTTGGAAGTATCGGATTCGTCATGTACTGAAAAAGATTCCTCTTCATCACTCTCTTCAATTTTGAGAGAGCAGTGAAGTCAGTGGACGGATAATACGACATTCTGGCTCGTGAACGTTTTCGTCCGCTAGGTTTCCGGATCTGGAACGCATTCCATACGCTAGGATTCCGGCTCGTGAACGATTTCGTCCGCTAGGTTTCCTGCTTGGGAACGCTTCCATACGCTAGGATTCCGGCTCGTGGACGCTTCGTTTGTACACTTCCTTGTCTCATTTTACGTTTCATTTCGCTTCGGAGACGGTTTAGTTACGGTTCGTTCACATTCCGATTCGCTTCGTGTACGCTTAAATCTCCGCTTCGTCGACGGTTCGTATCCGCTTCCCTCTACAATATTTTCGCCAGGGCTCATGTGAGAAGGTGCATCCCGCGAGCTTGTGACCCTGACCGAAAGTCAAGAATGACTGAGGAAATAAGCCATTAATACAGCTATTAGTTCGACCGTCAGTCTTAATCCTGGCATAAAATATAATTGAAGAAAGTGGGATCCCATCCCTCTCCACGTTGGCGATTATTATTGGCTGGAGTTCCCCAAGGAAACGTTTTGGGTCCGTTATTGTTTTTAATTTACATAAATGACATACATGTAGAAGTTGACTCCAAAATTCGTCTTTTTGCAGATGACTATATTATATATAGAAAGATAAATAACAAGGAGGAACAGTGTACCCTTCAAAATGATCTAGACAAATTTTCCTCATGGATAACAGTAAATAAAATATGGAAGTAAACATGAATAAATGCAAACAAATAACATTCACGAGAAGGAAAAATAAAGAAAATAGGTCATATATTCTGCTCGGAGAAAATATTGCCAATTGTAACGATCGTAAATACCCAGGGCGTTAGTTTTACGTCAAAACTCGATTGGGGAATACACATCGATAAGGTTGTAAGAAAAGCTTTTAAATCTCTACATCTACATACTACCCCGCAAGCCGCCTCAATAGGCGTGTGGCGGGGGGTGTTAGGACACCAGCCGTTTACATATAAAAAGGAAACGCTCTATGAAATTACGCCTTGCATTTATTAAAGTCCCTTATTGTTCGGGGGAAAAATGAATTCCCATACCTATCCGTTCGGCAAAATATCTCTCTTAATTTATCGTTTCTGTCGGACCTGGAAATATAGTGGGGTTCTAATATGATGTTCTCCGTGTCGCTCTGAAAGATATCTATTCTCAATTGCTCAAGTAATCTAAGCCTAGCGCGCAGCCTCCGAGTCTCTAGCGGCTCCCAGCCTAATTCGTTTAACATCTGCGTAACGCTGTCTGTACGCCCGTAGCAGTTTTTGACGAATCGCGCAGCTTTCCTTTGTATTTTATTAAGTTCCCGAATTAATTCTTTCTGCACCGGATCCCATATGCTTGCTGCATATTCAAGGTGTGGCCGGACGAGTGCGAAATAGCACCTCTCTTTTACTTTTTCATCTGAGAATCTTCCCACAATACGCTTGACGAATCCTAGCTTCTTCAGAGCTCTGCCACAAATATTTCTTATATGTGTTCCCCACGATAGGTTTGAGGTTATCGTAACTCCCAGATACTTAACTTCATCTGTCGCCTTTATCTTAACGCCATCCACAGCATATACACGGGGATAGTTGGACGACCTCCGCAAGAAATGTACCGCCGTACATTTGCTCAGATTAAGTTCGAGTCCCCACTCTTGGCTCCACACATGAACGTTGTTTAAATCCGATGATAGAATTTCAAAGTCCGAGTGATAATTAATTTCGCGATAGATGGCAGCGTCGTCAGCAAATAAACGTATTTTACTGCTAATTCGAGAGCATAGATCATTTATGTATATAATGAACAAAAGGGGGCCGATTACGCTTCCTTGTGGGACACCTGATGTCACTTTAACGACATCAGAGCTAATTCCGTCAAGAACTATCTTTTGCTTACGATCACTCAGAAAGTCGCGTATCCAGTTTACTACTGTTTCGTTTAGGCCGCATGACTGTAATTTGTATAAAAGTTTGTTGTGAGGTACCGTGTCGAAAGCTTTCTTAAAATCTAGGAATAATGCGTCCACTGCATTGGGTGATGAGAAATATTAAGGAGAGCAATAAAGAAACCAAAGAAATAGCCTACAGGACTATGGTTCGTCCGGTATTAGAATATATATGCAACTGTAGTGCGGGATCCTCATACAAAAACAGATATTTTCAAGCTGGAGAAAGTACAAAGGAAGGCAGCGAGGTATGTTTTAGGCAGGCACAAAAGGTGTGACAGTGTTACAGCCATGCTGGGGTATCTGGGTTGAAAACCTTTGAAATTAAGGAGAACCATAAACAGGTTATGCGGGATATACAAAGTAATTACAAAAGAACGGGCTTGGGAGGAAATAAATCAAAGGCTATAGACTCACCCTGCTACATAGGAAGAAATTACCACAAGTACAAAATCAAATGTTGAAAGCAGAAAACGGATATCTTGAAGCAATATTTCTTAAATAGAGGTATAAAGGAGTGGAATGAGTCACCTGAAGTAATTTTGGAGATCTTTTCCGCTAACGTTAAATTTTTTAAAAATAAGTGTTCCTCGATTCTATAATGGTTTATTTGGAAGTGTTTTGAATATTTCATGTGTATTTTCTTATGTTAATGTAAATGTTACCACCAGGCGATTGCCTACTTTTAACGTTTTGTAATTAAATTAAAATTAAATTAACGCAGGGATCAACCAGGCGAAGTCATTAATTCTTTCCTCTCCTTATGTGACCTCAACCTGATGACGCGGACTCTGTTAACGTTAATTAAAATTCTTGATATTTGAATCCCAAGCGTGCGATTTCAATTGAAAATGACAGCAATGTAATGAGGCCAAGGAGTTCATTCAGCCACCAAATAATTAAAAGAGTTTTATCCTCCCCTTGAGTTTGCTTCTTTATATATTTTTTCTTTTTCAATTTTAATCCGTGAGGGAGGAGCTGAGGAAAGCGGTGTGAAGGTCAATCCAGTCAATAGCGTACGCCGCGTAACTTAATGGAGAATTGTTTGGCTTCGGCGAGCGCTCGTGGTTTATGGCACACAATGGATCCGTTTCTAAAGGCTCAAAACTACCGTTTTGATTCGGATTATATTTTTGAATGCCCTTCATTTAGAATTTCATTGTGGTCCGTCCACATGGGTCAAAGGACCCGTATGGCAGCGGTAGAGGTACGGCGTCGCTGTGACTATGGCGTGGCGGAACTAATTAAAAACTTCCGCAGGCGTTCTTACACGTAATTGCTTTCATTCGACCAATTTCGCATCCCGAAAAGGAACGCGTTTCCTCAAGGTGTTTGGTTACGCACTTTTTGAGTTTTGGAATAGCTTGATGATAGGTTTCGGTGCCCGTGCGTCTGTATCTTGCGGGGAACAGTTCTCTGACCGTCGACGTAATTCCCCAGCCCTTTGAATTAATAAGTCTAGGAGTATAGAGAACTATGTGCATGTATCTAACTCCAAGTATGAGTAACTAATAACAAAGATGGAAGGAACCTCTCGGAATATGACGAATGTGCTCTACGGGCACTTGTGCTACGACGCACACCTTTACCACGAAGTACGTATGCATACAAAGAGGCCAAAGCGACAATAGCTGTCATAATTATCATTATACAATCAACCATGTTCTTAGCCAGTTCCCTTCCGGGCTGTTCATAGTTAAGTATAGTGGCGAACAGTGAGAGAAAATGGCTTTTTAAAGAGAAAAGATTTAGAGGTTACTCGAAAGCATACTTTCGAGCAATCTTATTATTTAATCTTAATTATAATGTCCAACGTGAGCATCATGTCTCATTTTGATATTATTTAGTATAATAAAAAAAATTATGGACTCAAACACAAGTTCAACGAAGGAGAAATATTACGATAGCGATACGCTTGGTTTTTTATGAGGCGATTTGGTATGACCTGATGAAGAAGAAGTGCAATATTTCCGTCATATTTCCCCTCACATGGAAAAGGCATAATCGATAAAATTTTTCTCCATCTTAAAAAATGTTTGAGTTTTCAGATTTTCTGGTATTCTTTTTAAATCGGAAATGCCAAATTAGAATGATTTTCCTTTTGCAACGCTTCCAAACGTACTATTCGTAAAAAATAACTGCCCAAGGAACTGGCTAGGAATATGGTGGATGGGCGCAATAATCATTTAATAAAATAGCATACGGATCAATGAGTCCTCTCTCTGTATTGTCTTTTTTCTTTCCTTTGTTCTTTAAGGTGGTTGGAGCCATTTTCGCTTTTGAACAGATTTGCGAGAAACTTTGCTAACGTTTTCTCCTTAGTGATATCTATGGATAAAAGTGAAAAACATTACATGTTACTGATTTGGGTTTTTAGCCATTCAATACTATTTTAACACGTAGCCTTATGGCACATGACATAAATATCGCAATAACTTGAATATATGCAAAGATTTCCTTCTAAAAGCGAAATAATACATTTCTTATCATTATTACTGCTGCTAACAGATATCTAGGTGTCGTGCCGAGTCCAATATTAGAAAAAAAACAAATTTAAATATAATTTTGTCTAAATTTCGAATACCGCGCTGAAAACTCGTCATAACATTTATTATTTAAGAAAATAATTTAAAATATAATTCTGACGCATCATTTCCATTACTGCCTGTATGGTGAGTACAGCGTATAAACAGATGAACCTAAATGAAATGTCTTATTATTTTTTTACTTTAAAAAATATTAAAATGTGTACTCAATGACCCAGAATTACCGCTACAACCAGCTTAAAACCTCCATGAAATTCACTACAGAAGGGTGTGGTTTGACAGCCGACAGAGTATTCGTCGCGGATTCAGAGGATAAGGATCCCATTCGGGAAAGATTCTATTTGAGGGGATCATATTGGCGTGGTGCCTTATGCTTCCCAATCCTAGGGACCAGGTTTGAATCTCGCAGAAATCCCCGCAGTGGCGGAAAATTTTAATTCTTGTGTGGAGAGCACAAGAATTACTTAGTCCGTCGAATGGGCCGTCAAACATGAATTATCTTTTGTTTAGAGTAGGACGGTAATTTTTTAAACCCTTTCAACTCTCCCAAAAATACATTTATCTTTAGCTACATAACCACCCACTTATCCTAAATGCGGAGATTGCCTTTGGAGATTTAGTTGCTCTAACTACTTAAGTTATATCGAGCATAAGTTAAGTTAATATCGCCTTTGTCCACAGTTAAAGTCGACATTCATACTCAAGGCGGGACTCGGACTCTCGGCCTGGGTGATACCTCAACGACATTCTTCAAAGAAATACAGAACAAGTATCTTCCACACAAACTGGCGATTCAGATCGGGGAGGAAATGCATTAGACTAATGGTCGCTTGCAGAAACGACAGGCATGTCTCCAAAAGAGTTTTTAAACCTATAAGTCAAAGCATGCGTTCAACATGCGTTCTTAGAAATAATATTCAAGAAGTCATTGTCTGAAGGAAAGATACCAATAGACTAGAAAATTGCAAACGTTACACCGATATTCAAAAAGGGAAACAGACATGACCCAGGGAACTATCGACCAATTTCATTAACGTCGATTATAGGCAAGATACTCGAACATATCGTCGTTAGCAATATCATGACGTTCTTGGACAGTCGTAACTTCCTTCATGGCTGTCAGCACGGCTTTCGGAAAGGTAGATCATGTGAAACACAGCTCGCGCTCTTTCTTCATGACGTTCTCAAATCTGGTGAATCGAAAAGACAAGTGGACGCATTATTCCTAGATTTTAAGAAAGCTTTCGACACGGTACCTCACAACAAACTTTTATACAAATTACAGTCATGCGGGCTGAACGAAACAGTAGTAAACTGGATAAGCGACTTTCTGAGTGATCGTAAGCAAAAAGTAGTTCTTGACGGAATTAGCTCTGATGTAGTTAAAGTGACATCAGGTGTCCCACAAGGAAGCGTAATCTTTGCCCCCTTTTGTTCATTATATACATAAATGACTTATGCTCTCGAATTAGCAGTAAAATACGTTTATTTGCTGACGACGCTGTCATCCATCGCAAAATTAGTGATCACTCTGACTTAGAATTTCTATCATCGGATTTAAACAACGTTCATGTGTGGAGCCAAGAGTGGGGACTCGAACTTAATCTGAGCAAATGCACGGCGGTACATTTCTTGCGGAGGTCGTCCAACTATCCCCGTGTATATGCAGTGGATGGCGTTAAGATAAAGGCGACAGATGAAGTTAAGTATCTGGGAGTTACGATTACCTCGAACCTATCGTGGGGAACACACATAAGAAATATTTGTGGGAGAGCTCTGAAGAAGCTAGGATTCGTCAAGCGTATCGTGGGAAGATTTTCAGATGAAAAAGTAAAAGAGAGGTCCTATTTCGCACTCGTCCGGCCACACCTTGAATACGCAGCAAGCATATGGGATCCGGTGCAGAAAGACTTAATTCGGGAACTTAATAAAATACAAAGGAAAGCTGCGCGATTCGTCAAAAACTGCTACGGGCGTACTGGCAGCGTTACGCAGATGTTAAACGAATTAGGCTGGGAGCCGCTAGAGACTCGGAGGCTGCGCGCTAGGCTTAGATTACTTGAGCAATTGAGAATAGATATCTTTCAGAGCGACACGGAGAACATCATATTAGAACCCCACTATATTTCCAGGTCCGACAGAAACGATAAATTAAGAGAGATATTTTGCCGAACGGATAGGTATGGGAATTCGTTTTTCCCCCGAACAATAAGGGACTATAATAAATGTAAGGCGTAATTTCATTAGAGCGTTTCCTTTTTGTATGTAAACGGCTGGTGTCCTAACGCCTATTGAGGCGGCTTGCGGGGTAGTATGTAGATGTAGATGAACATGCGTTGCAAGAAACGTTCAATAAATTTGATAAATGGTCTTATAACTCATTCGGTCTGATGGAATGGAGTTTAATACTTGTGAGTTCTATAAGAAACCAAGATTTAGAGTTTGTAATGAACCACTTGGAGGATTAATTACGTGAAAAAAGAGTTAATGTTTGACGAATGACGAGCTTGTTTACCCATTTTGGCAGTTAACAATGTGCATAAGTAATTTATATACGTAAGATTAGCATACATACATTTATCCAGCGGAAGGAGAGTAGACCAAACATTCAAAGCCATTGGTATTGGAATCTATAACTTTATGGATTTCATAACTATAGATCCAATAGCTAAATGTGTGTGCAATCAGCCGTAAGTGTGGAAAGGGGAAGAGAAAGCCAGACCCCGCGGCGCCTTTGTGTTGGTATAAATATCTCCGTCGATGTATTCTGATAACATTTAAGTATTTGCGCACTATATTGGCAAGTTTGCTTATACATGGACAAATTTATCATCAAATCTCTTCTATGGAATGTGTGCTTCTCTATAATATGCTCAAAATTTTCATACAGGAGTATCTGTCAAGTGCTTCAAGAGCTAAAGCAATTTCAGTCTTCGCGAAAAACTGGCAGTTGTGTTTTTTTACTATTTTTCTCTTCTTTAAAGACGTTTACAGATCTAAGAAAAGTACCCAGAGTCAATCTTTTTAAAGTTTGTACATTGCATAATGACAATGTGTCATTGTCACATTTCATAAAAAGTAAAAAAATCACTTTTGGCCAATTTTTTTCGATTGTGGTGACTGTTCGCCGGCATTAGCTTGCTATATTTACAAAAGAAGCCTAGAAAAATCCGGCTTAGCGTGTCATCCGACAGATGGAGCATTGCATTTGAAATGCTCTAGTCAAAGCTCTCTATTAGAGATTGGATTATCGGTGAATAACTTAAAGAGACTATACCCATCAGCATGGAGAACCATTGCTTTTGGCTAAGCGCCAATCCGACCCCTTGTTACTAACCTGCGCACCATGGTTATCGAGCATTTCGGTAGGTTATATCGTCGGAAAACTTCTAATTTATCAATATTGTCCGATAAGTTTCAATTTATTGGTCTTAAAATTAGTTTTCCGGGAGCAGTCCCGTCAATACCTTTTTTTTTAATCTACAATCTGTCAACAACCCCCATTTTTCATGTCTTAAAGGGCGTTTTCCATTCGCTCTAGTGCACTGCACACCTCACAACACAACAGCGTACTTGCTTTCCGTTCGTTTCAGACCCTGTGCAGTTGGCAGCGCACTTCAAAATATATCGGGAGCAGAGTTGATGCGCTAAACAATGATAAAACTTCGATAATCTTATTCGCGGTTGTTGTTTTTGTTTTGATTTACAGTAAAGGCGTCAAAAATGTATAATGTAGAGTTTTTAATCGCTCTGAGGTAAAAAATAGTATATTGAGGTAAAAAATTTGTAAATACATTTTCGAACGAACTATACAGGAACTACAAAAAATTCGGTCGTGACTACAAAGCTAATTGTAAGTTTTCATGCGGCCTTTGTTACGTCGTTTGCCGCTGCGTTGTATGTCACTCACGTGCACCTTTTTCATGGCAGCGCAAGGAGGTTGGAATATACTTATAAAACATTATAGAAGATAGTATATTCCAACCTCCTTGTGGCAGCGGCAGCATTGGATGAAAAAAATGAGACGGTGGAAAACCGTGTCGCGTTCAGTATTTCTAATTATTCTCGTTCGTTGTGGAGATATGATCTTTGCTGTGGAGTTTAAGAAGGAAAATGAATGTTGACGAGGAGTATTGACGATGGACTGCTCCAAATAAGTTCAGCTTCGGTCAAAAATCTGAAGATGACCCACAAAATCATCGGGAAAGAACCACGTGACCAAAAAATGACAGGCTGAAAGCGTCGGTCCTCACTTCCTGCCGCAGCTCCGGCGACGCAGGCTGTGTCTGAAGTTGAAAGATGGGCAACTCCGACGGTAACGCAGCCTGAGTTGAAGATCTCGCTTTTGATTGGCTACGCAGTGTCCGGCAACGCAAAAATGGATGCATGAAAACGTAGCTTTACGAATCGAAAGGAAAGTCACCGAACGTTTCGCCCTCTATCACATCGTTCCGTTCATCGTCGTTCGTGTGCGCTTATGTGTTGCCATCAGCGCTAACTTCAACACCTTGTATGGACATCTCTCAACAACCCCCTCAGAACCAATAATCAAAGCTTTAAACAAAATCGAATATAAATGCAAACACGAATTTAGTTATCAAATATACTAGAGTAAAAGTTACAAGAATTCATTTAAAAATATAAGAATGAAAGTTTCTAGATCGATCACACGTTACAAGGTAATACTTAACCTAATAAAACCCCTTTAGGCCCGGCCTAGAGGCACGTGTAAATTTCAAAGTTTTTTTATAGGCTCAACTCATTTTGCTCACCACTTGCAGTAAGGGTTTTTCGCATCAAGTATTGCTTCAGGCAAAAGTTTTAGATAATAATTGTAAGACCTACAATAACTTTGAACAAATTTGATATTGTGGTTACCTATAAAGTTATGGTTTTTTTTGTCCCAAAACCCGTATTTTTCCACCCCTTGAGGTAATGGTTAGTATCGTTAGTATTATAAAAAATCTGTCAAACCTAAGTTTATGGTAGTAGTCTTAGGAAGTATAATAAATTTTAAAGAATGCAATATATCGTATTTCATATTCATGGAGTTAAAGTGATTGTTCAGTTTTGCTAGTAGAGGAATTTTGTTGAAGTCTCACCATGATAACGGCTACAGTAGGTAGTCTTACTTCGAACTCTACCTAACAAGTAATACTAGAGATTGGAAGAAAACATCATACATTTTTACATGCTTTTTTACTTCCCAATTCGCTTATGGCTGGAGACTGAGCTAATTTAATTTACTTGCCCTCGTGAGTTTCTTGTCAGGGGCGGAGTATATGAACCAAACACTTCTACAGTTTCGTCAAGGGAGAAAAAGAACCGTAATATAAAGGGATTACATGGGTCCTGAACACGCGGACATGCTTCAAGCACTGCACTCAATTCCGATGCGGATCCTCCCTGTACCGTTAAGGGCAAAGGATTCGGTTGTGTGGCTACACGTCACAAGACCTTGGCGAGGGAAAGATGATCTAATTCCTCACAGTTGGGTTAGGGCTCCTGGCTAATCCGTGCTAAGTCGGAGAACATTAGGCAGTCTGTCAAGATGCCACGAGCGCTCAATTAACGTCGGAGTTAAAATCTTAGTTGTGTTTTGGCGTGGACTTAGTGAAAGAGAACTCCCCGGGTATCGATTGTGAAAATGTACGAAGGGATTAAAAAAAACAGAAATGGAAACTTTGCGTGATAGAAACGCAAATACGGAAAAATAAAAAGGCCAAATGAACGAGTTGATTTGAAGCAAAGGGGGGGCGTGGTGGAAGCAAGAAAAAGAGGCGAAGAAAGAACGAAATCATTGACTGGGTTTTTAGTCCCATAGTAAAAACTCTTTTGTAATTTTCGAGGAACATAGTTCTTGAAAGGAACGCTAGAAAGATATGTTCATAATTGAACGCTTTTACGTATTTAAATTCCATTTATTCTTCTTTTTTGACCACCATATTCTTACCATATTCATACCATATTCATACCATATTCTTCTTAATTCTTCTTATTCTTCTTCTTAATTCATGGGATGCATCGCATACAGTATATCTTTTAATCAATGATATTCCTAATGCTACGACAAGTATTTAAACCCCGAAAATCATAACTATCGCATAACTATATTCTCACCATTGTACAAAACGCTAGTAATTTTCACCTGTGCTTGCACATGTCTTCTACCTTCGCGGTACAACTGGTATTTGTGCACCATTTTTGTTTCTCATCACCAACCGGTCACTTGAAGATGATAACGATTCATTACATATTTATATGTTGGGTGAACATTAAAAACAATAAATAAATAAATCACTTGACTATTGTAGCTAGAGTGCATTCGGATAGTAGAAAACAATTACTGTAGATAGATAGCTATGGTAAGTTTACCCTGGTAGAAAAAGTTACCATGGTCGGTGTCAACTGGGCGTGCATATTACTAATTCTTATCCTTGTAATGGATTACGATGGTAAAAAGGTAGTGATGCAGTACGAGGCATTAATTACCACTCGTGATTGTGAAGTATACTAATTCATTGGGTGCGTCACTGTCAGTAGATTTTTAATCAATGATGCTTGGCAATGACAATATTTATAATTTTTCACAGCTGTAACGAAACTGTTTGAATCAATACAGTCTTGGAGTATTGGTCTTTAACATTAAAACATCTCAAACAATCATTGCAGACGTATAGTTGTATCTTTGTTAAATTGTTTGCGTCTTTTATAAAATAATCTGTTTAAATAATTGTTTATAAATAGAAGATGTGTTTAATTTATATTCTTATAATGTAGAAGGTAATAAAGTTAAAATATTCTAGGTTTATTACTCAAATGGACGAACATAAATATTTAGTAACTATTTATGTTTTTATAATATGTTGTATTTTTGGTTGTTTTGTAAAGACCGATACTCCATAACTATATTCATTATAATATTGTGGCAAAAAGAAGAGGTTCTTGTGGAACTGCAGGGATTATTGTTTGCGTTTGAGCCTACCTAAAAAAACGTCAAGAGAGATATTGAGCTTTTACCTATCCAAACGAAATGTCAATATTGCGCTGAGACATTGGTTTTATCGCCATTAGTTTTCCATCCCAATATTGCCAACTGCATCTCTCCATTCAGTTTCATTACATTTTCAATCCGTTACTCATATCTCTCAAGTCATAGAGTGCGGGATGTTTCAGTGATCACTCGTGTAACTACCAACGACATCCGCTGTTTCGCGTAAAATAGCCTCGTGATCCTTTTTGTCAAATTTTCGTTTTAATGTGCGTGACCTCAATCACGGATCTCATTTCTCTGACATTAGGAGCGTTGGGAGATGTAAAAGTGGGAAGATGGATTAACATTTTCAACAATTCCGAGACAAAGTTTCCTAAGCTCTCGACACCATGATACCACAGTGAATTTCGAATTATAATATTTCCACTTAAGTCCTAAAACATTGAAGTTTTTCGTTAAGTGTTCTTTTTTCTAGGACAAATACAGTTTAAAAAACAGAGAGGGCAAGGTAATTTTTTTTAAATGATGGAACTCTAGTAATGAACCTTCACTACTGCCGTATGCGTCGGTTCAACTGTTTGACCTCTTTTCCCCAGGACCTCAAGGTCAGGAGTCAGAATTCGATTGCTAACAATTGAAGCAGGAGTCACCCGTCGGTGATTTCACCGGAATTTGCCGGAGTTATCAGATGGTCACCCCGTTTTCGGCCTTGGACAGTTATGGGACTGCGGGTGCAGTACTTCGCCCTGTCTACTCTGTGCTTGAAGCTAGCAGCCAGGGAATGGATGTTGTGGGACCTATCGTAATTCGGAGTTCTTCCATTTCATAGACATATAACTACCCATCACATAATTCCCTTTAGAGGTAGGTACAGTGAAAGGGCTTAGTTATTGATGTTAGGCCTAGGAAACTGGCTCTTTTGATAATTCACTCCATAATGCCCTATCATAGCACCCCTATTTCGCTTCTATTGGATTGATGAATGCTACGAGCGAATGCCCGTAGTTGCCAAGATTCAATTATCTCTGATTGACTTCATTTTTCTGGGAAATTAATAGTTTGGGAGAAGGGATTCTAATCGCCTTTCCCAACAGTATTTTAAAAGTGAGACCATCACGTGGACTACCTTTCGTCAGGATCATACAAGGAACAATAGTAATTGCTGCCACCAGGACAGTTCCAGGGGTCATTGGAACGCCAAGCCCTTTCACCACGTTATGGTTGTAGTCAAAGGGAAGAGGGCGAATACATAAACGATGCAAATTGGGATATGAGACAGAAGAGATACAAGGACATAAAGGAGTTAAGGAACAGGCTAAGATGGAGGGATTAAGTCAACGAATCTTAGGATTGAGTGACTATAATTACGGTGATTAAATGAAGCGCTTGAAGGTTCATCATAAAAGATTTTTATGTGGAATTTCCAAGTGTTTCATTTAATCAAAAATCGCTTTCAAAAAGTTACGCCGAAAATTATTTTGTATAATGATGATGAATTATATTTAATATTTTCATGCGCCGACCGGTCCCAGGATGGGTCCTTGTGGTACTTACCTGCGCCCGTAGTGTCAGCGTGAAGTTGTTGAGAGCTTCGTAGTCGAGGGGTCGTCTCAACACCAGCGTTCCCTCTAGCGCGTTCACAAACACGAAGAAATCCTAGATGAGGGAAAGGAAGAGTAATATTAGCCACTTTATTTACTTAACAATGTTTACGTGACGTGGCAGACTGAATATTTGGATTGATATTTTAAGAAAAATACTGTCACGTCACGCACATCACCTTGTTGGCTCACCTTGCTGGCTCTAAAAAAATATTGTTTCTGTTCAAAGAAACATCTGAAAACAAAGTGAGCCATTGCGTAATTGATATGCTTTCATAAGGACATAAAATTCTCTTGTAGTCATAATTTAGGGATAGAATGGCTATAACAATGATCTTGATTCCTTGGAATATAATGACCAGTGGAGTATTTCTTTGCTGCAATTATATCAATGGAAACTTAGCGCAGCATGAATTGGAAAAGATCGAGTTCCGTTTTAAGGCCCGAGTTTACGTTTCAATGTGATTGCTCGAGAGAAGAAAGGCGACTTTTAAAATTGAAAACACTACACTCATTTTATGCGGATTCATCACAATATTGTAATTATAAACAATGTAATGGGCGGATAAACGTTTTAAAGTGTGGTGAATATAAATATATGTTTCAATCGTGCGCGATGATTCGTGATTGTGAATCTATTATGAGCATCAAAGGTGAGAGAACAAGGAAGGCATTTGCACTCCCATTGGCTAAGTGAGGCTAAGCTATGGAATTTAAAATCTGAAGTTCAAATTCACGCGATTGCATGCATATTCGATGTGTCCAGGGAGCCAAGCCAGCCAGGGGGACTCGTGAGATAGTCATAGCCTTCTAATCTCAAATCTATTCTATGCAAAGCAAGGGGAGGGGATGCATAGCGTGTCAATTCTTACCTCGAGGGGCAATCTTCGGCGCCCGAGATCCGTGAAAACTGCCTGAGCGGCGTGCAAAGTAAGGAAATTCGACATATGCAATGAAGATGAGTCAAATTCTCTTGATGGAATTCCACTTTCAATCGATCGATTGATCGATTTAAGATATATATATATTTTCGTAACAAATACTTTGGATAAATGGCCACGTGACTTTAATGTTCAAATTATTAATTCGAAAACGAATTATTACGTTCAGAGATTGAGTAGCATGGATAATTTCACCCAATCAAGCTTAGTAGATTTCTTTGAATAGTCAAAGGTCAACAGAATACGAAATTGCTTTTCATTTGCCAGAATAGTATTGCATGTTTCAAACCGCATTTTAGTCCGCAAACCGTCTTAGTTCTCATAACTAACATAGCTTAGTACTAGTAACTTCTACAAAATAAAGCCTTTACCAGTCAAGTATATGTCTTAGTTACTTTAGAATGGGAACGGGTGTAGTTTTCCAGAAATAGCGTAAATGGTATACTACATCAAAGAATCGTATATATTGGCTCAGAACGTTGGCTTTAAAAAAATCGATAGGTTTTTGTTTTCTGAATCAGTCCGTTTGTATCTTTGTCATGGTTCATTAGTTTGAGCTTTTATTGAATATTTTTTTATTTGACGAGCGCGTGATTTTAATACGAGCGAAGTTTAAATGACACCAAAGTGATTAAATATGTGGTGGAAACCGGGATATCCCAATGGGGTGTTTGCATAAAATTTTTTTCTCGAAAAAAATCTTACCATTGCGAGGAGAATTGAATGGGGGTTATGAAATATATAAGTTTCTGTGGAGTAAAATGCATAGTAATGTCGTAGAATTATAATGAAAATCGCTAAAATACCGAAGATACCACTGGAGCGAGATACGCCTTGTGTCGTCATTTACTCGTATCCATGGCGTCAGGCCCCACGGCCATGTAACGCGAATTCATCTTTTACGGAGAGGAATATCTAGGGATGCAAAAAATGACGTCACGAACCGTTTGAGGACGGCCATATTAAAAGCTATCTTTAAGCAGCTATAAATTACGCAAATTTATGGAGGGAAGGATTTTGGCCAAGCGGGTAAGGGGAAGAAAGAGAATAGGTTTTATGGACGGGATGAAGGGTAGGACGTACGCTGAGATCAAGAAAGAAATACTAGAGGTAGTTAGGGCCCTGCACGTATAAAAATATGGAGGATTTTCTCTTGCTCTCATTAAAACCTACCTTTAACCGGTAGATTACTCTAATGAATGAATGAACCAAGACATTGGAATCAAGATTAAGCTTTTGTGCTCATTCACTAAGTTTCCTTAAATATGTTGCCCTGAAGATGTCTGAAAGTACATACGGAGCTTCGGTTCAAAAGTTTTATTTATGAAGAAAATTTCGATAACTGAAGGAAAAGATTCAATGAAAGAGCCATGTATTTATATACACTCCGTAGCATAAGCCAGAAAAAAACGTTCGTAGGTACTCACCGAATTGGGGCCGTGCAGCACCGAGTAATGAACCGTTGAGTAAGGCCCCGGCTGGTCGGCATCGATCGCTCTTACTCCTTGCAAAACACGGGTTCCCACCACCGTCACCTGTAGAAAGAGTATTCATTCATCAGTAATTCGTTAAATATACGCTCTAAGATTGGGGGAGAATAGAGGTCTTCACATAAATATTCACAGTTCGTTAGCTGGCATTATTAATCTTTGCGACCGTAATGGAAAAAATGGGAAAACGCGATCATTTCACTTCCTCAATTCTGCCTGCTCCTGTTCCAAATCACTGTTCTATTATCTTAGAACAAGGCGCAAGAACTGTGGCTGCGAGCAGTGCGCTAAAATTAAAGTTATCTTCATGGAAAGCAATGGCGACAAAGTACTGTAAAATTCTATAACCGCACCTCAAATTGAGTCATATCCTTAATGCCAACATAATTTTTGATAAAGTTGAGATATTTTTGGTTTTTGTGGTGTATAATAATTTATTAACTATTCCTTATCTTGAGCATTCGGCGAAGTTTGCACACCAGAAGATAAACTCTAAGATGGCATCATAAAGAATTCAAGTGGTGTAAATCAAATCCTTGTTAGTAATGTCATTGTATCATGATTTTTGAAATCCTATCAGATTTGTAGGAAATTAATTGTAATTCTTTCTCTCTGTTTATCTTAAGAAATCTGCGGCAAATAATTATGAAAAAAATCAGGTAGCTTTAAGACAACAAAAGTAATATTTCCAGCGAGTTTCATCGAATTCTATCGAGTTGAGCCGAACCTCCTTTTAACGCTTCACGTCAAAAATGCGAGGAATTTGGATTCCGGATTATTTTTGGAATAAACTGGGCACCAACTTTTCTCCCTTGAGGGAATCGATTCCCGTCTCACGTGCACCTTTTCGATTGTGGAGGGTTGTGGGGGCGAGAATCATCCTCGTCGGTTACATATTTGGGTCATTCCCTCCTCGAATTATCTTCCTCTCGAGTGAGTTGAGTGATTGACGAGACGCCGAGGGTCCGGAACGGAACTCCCCAACGCCCTGACGGGGCCGGGAAGAGAGGGTGGGAGACGAGGAGGAGAATAGGCCCGAGAAAACAATTCGGTGGAAGAAACCCCGAACATTTCAACGGCATCGTTCGGAGTCATCAAATGCCTCAGTCTTCATTAGGAATGAATGCATTCATGAGAATATCTGATGAGAAATTCTTCAAGAAAAATATAATTGTCCAATCTGGAGCTCCTTTACCTGAGCCAGATCGAACGCATCGCTATACCTAGAAGGCTCATTATACCCAGATCAAGCTCATCATCAATTTTCCCATACGATGCTTCTTTGTCGAGGGCGATCATGCTTTCGGAGATGTTTTATTTCCGATGTGTCACGCGAATTACGTGTCGTGGATACGATAGATTTTTTTTTCAATATTCCACTACAGGGCGGTCACTCAACGTGAAGCCGTGACAATCGCAAATAAGGCGTCACTATAAGTGACCTTGGAAAATCCGTAAATAGCCGTGAATTTCGTGAGTAGACCTTTAATTTGAGAATTGGTGGGCCCTTGATTGTTCCATCAGATTTTGAGATGGTACAGAAGTAAGTTTTATTTCGTTCTGGCGGTCTTCTATGATTTTTATACTGTATGCGGTTTCCAACCGTTTGATTCAGCTGCTTACAACTTTTCTTCGTATTTCCTTGTCTGATTCTTGAAATTCTTCTCAGCATTTGGATTTTTTTTGAGAATGTCGAATAGGTAAAAGACGCATCTCGACAAGTTTCAAGCGAGTGTCGTATGAATTAAATTCATTTAATCACTTTTAGATTTTTCGTAAGATTGATAATAAAAATCTAGTTTAAAAACGTCAAATATAGCTTTTTAATTAAATAGACTTTGGAGACGTGAAAGTTTTATATAGCACGTATTTCCATTGTATTATGAATTATGATGCTTTAAAAAGATTTTAGTTGGAATAATTCTGCATTCGACTCCAACAAGACTGTGAAAATTTGCGTTTTTCGACCTTAAAACATGAATAACTGCGAACTTGATTTCAATGAGCGAGTGGCCACCCTGCACTAAGTTCCTTCACTGAAGAGTAGTTAGCTTCAGGTTCTCAAAATATGGAACACAATGTTGTTAATCTTCATCAGTTATAAAAGTTTCTAACTTATTGGAATGAATTTTGGGCCGTCTCTACGCTAACTTCCCCATTTATGGGTCATCTGTTCACTTTCTATCACATTACTCGCCGCCAGGTCTCTCTTCATATCCTCTTTCTCTCTGTCTGTTCTTATTTCGTCCAAAAGTCATGTCTTCTTCCTTCTTCTCCCGCGATTTCCAAGTTCTCGCGAGTTCTCTTTTTCGCCATGCCCTCACCTCTCAAGACGTCCTCCATCCTCCTTTTCTGCTTTCTCCGGACCTTAACCACTAACCTATCCTTTCCTATCACACCATATCCAGCATTTCCTCGTTCATCTTCCTCACTACCCAGCTCACTATTATCATTCTTCTCCTAATCCAAATCTCGAATGCCTCCAGTCAATCCAAATCCTATTTCCCCGATGGCCAAGTTTCCGATCCATGCAGCCTCGCGCTCCATTCACCAATCTTTTCCTTGCACCTGTCCTCAGAGGACCCCTATCAATTATCTTCTCTTTGAAAGTGACTCCTAGATGAAAGAAATTCTGCTTCTGATTTCCTCACCACTCATACAATTTTAAGTATCCCGGACGAGTAAGATTTACAATATTTCCTCGACCATTCAAGCTATACTCTTCATCACAATATGACCTTATAACAATGCGATAGACAAGTATAACCAGTGTCTTTCCATCCATCACCAAGTTTCCGACCCAAACAGCTCCTTCATTCACCAATATTTTCCTTGCACCAGCACATACCATCAATCTTCATATTTCTGACGGTCTCAGTGGCTGTGGGGTTAATTCCTCGCTTACTCCTCGCATATCTTTGTTTTCAACCATCTTTCCTTTCCGTTCCGTCTCTCCTCAGAGCCACCCTCATGAATTTTATTTGGAAATGCGTATTCGACTAGAACAATTCTATACATCTGGTGTCCCGACCACATAAATTATTTTCCTACAAAACCTACTATACTGTTCTTATTCCTGTCACCCAAATGGTCACAAAGGTCAAACTGATATTCCAATTAGTTTGTTTCGAAGTTAGCAGAGATTTACTACTCTGCCCATAGTTCGTGAAAATTCGTGTAAACTATTTTTGCATTCAAATATAATAATCTTTGTTAGGTCACATATCCGAATTTTAAATCAATATAATCAAAATTAACTGAGTGACAATCATTGGAAGTTGGGCCATCGATTTTTAAGCCTCAAAAATGGGGAATTTTTCCGGTCAAAGTAAAGTAAAAGTGGAGCTACGGTGGTAAAAAAATTTAAACGCATATGAAAGAACGCAAATGCAAACTTTCTATTCGATAAATTTTGTTTTATTAAAACAGATTGACTCAACTTGAAGATATAGCTTCTTAAACACGATGAGCTGGACTTTTCTTTACAGACAGTAGGTATGCAAACTGTTCCACCTGCTCTGTTTTATGCCCTCCTATCCTTATATTTAGTCTCGACTTCTTACTTCTGATAGATAACCGTGGAAATAAACGGATACTAGTAAATGGATACGTCTGATGATGTACTTGGAACTATTCAGGCCTTATCTTGATCTCATCCGACCCTATTGACCGACTGGCTTCCCCCTATCAATTCGCAAATCACTTCTAATCAAAATCAGGCCTTTTATTTATAAAGATATTGACTGGGATTACCTTGAGCTTAACTGCATTATCTCAGCGTAATTAATGAGCGCAATGAAATCCAATATACGAGAGAAGCTAAGGAGCAGGAAAATAACTTTTATACTTTAACGGTAACTTCACCCACTTATTTTTATTCCACGTGTAATGATCTTGAGAAGTCATGAGAAATACCCATGGAGCTGTCTATTGAAAAATGGTAGCCATTACAAGCTACTATGGAAAAGATTTGGGACTTATAAACTGGATTTGAGTAACGGAAAAAATTCGGTTAATCCGTTGGCTATAATCAATCTATTAATCTAATTTTGTGCACGTCGTGTAATGGAATCAATCGGAGTCCGATAATTTGGGGCTGAAGTAATTAACTGAGGCTTAGGAGTGATTCAGGTTAAAAAAAAATAATGTTGAGAAATTTGTTTCCCTAACTAATTACCCACCCAGGCTTGAAATTGTCGGAGTGATGCATTATTTATTGAACAGTTTTGACTCAATCGGGCTGCTGTACGTGCGAATGTTTTCTATATGATGGACGATGAAGCTTAAATTGGCCGATCTCCTTACGCCAATGTTGGATACACACTCTCTTCATTAGTCTTGACTTGAGCATGATGACCTAGAAATAACTTCCTTCGACGACTCATTTGGAATACATTTTTTTTCATTGACTTGCTGTAATGAAACAATTAAAACGGGGATATGTCATTAATTAACGTAATCTACCGGTTAAAGGTAGGTTTTAATGGAAGCCGGAGGAAAAAAATCCTCCAGATTTTTAAATGTTCATAGCCCTGTCTACCTCTTGTATTTCTTTCTTCATCTCAGCGCGTCCTACCCTTCTTTATCCCGTCCATAAAACCTATTCTCTTTCTTCTCCTTCTCCACTTGCCCAACATTCTTCCCTCTATTACGGCCTTAAGCAATCCATCACCCCTCATCATCTCTTCCAGCCACCTACCCTGCCTCCCCCTTATCCCATCCAGAAGTTTCCTCTCCTCACCAACCATGTCAACTACTCCCTCACTTATCTTACTTTCCGTCCACAGCAACTTTTTCATTCTCATCCACACCCACATGTCGAACGCCTGCTGCCTATTTTCGTCTTCCTTTTTCAGAGTCCACGTTTCTGCCCCATACAACGCTACACGTCAAAGTAATAGGTTGGTTACTCGGGGAGGGTACCGACTACTGGTGTCATTCGCGCTGTAAAGGATTCGTAAGTTGGTTGGTTAGGGAAGGTGTATGATGGAATGAAATAAGGCTGGAGAGAAACCCGGCGTCGGAAATAGCCTACTTAAAACAATATGTGCCAAGAGTATAGCAGTTTATCGTCCCACCCGACATACGAAAAACTACACTGAAAGTGTTTTCCACATTGAACCAAAACGGTTGGGACTCGCTGAAAATCTCCCCCACAGCCGGGAATCGAACCTACGCACACGGAACGGGAAAACAGTTCACCAACGCACTCCCAGAAAGATTAATAAGTACGCGACAAAGTACTTAAGTATATTCCTCGCCGCCTCAATCATGTATCAGATATTATCAATGCTGTTGGTGATTAAATAGAACGAACCGAATTTGCAAGTACGTACTCGATTTTCCTTAAATCATCAACCCAAGATTATTTGCAGCGCTGCATTAAAGAAAGGAGGATTTATCAAGCGAATAGTAGGAAGGTCTTCGGATGGGAAAGGTAAAGAGAGGTGTTGTTTCGCTCCGGTTAGGCCACATTTCGAGTTCTCCACGAGTATTAGGGACCCTGCACAGATACATTTTATTCGTGAAATAGATAACATACAGCGTAAAGCTGTACGATTCGCTAAAGCTGCTACGAACGAACAGATAGTGTAACATAAATGATGAACAAAAAGGGAGGAATCAGTCGAGATGTTGTGGAATATGAACATAATAAGAACTAAGACGATGCAATTTTCCACAGATAAAATTTTTAATCGACCCGGATTTCGATGCACTTCATTTCCTGATGATGATGCAGTGCATCGAAACCCGGGTCGATTAAAAATTTTATCTGTGGAAAATTGCATCGTCATAGTTCTTATTATAAATGATGAAAGGACTAGGTTGGGAGCCGCTAGAGATACTCAGAGACTACCCGCTAGACTTATATTAGTTCAAAAATTTTGATCAGCCTCGCTTCTGTATGACTCGGAGGGCATTATTTTAACCCTAGAACTGCTAGAAGTAAAAAATGGAAGAGATAATTTTCCAAACATTGCAAAATGCATAAATTATGTGGTACGCAGTCACGCGCACGGATGCAAAGATATACAAGGAAGGGGATGAATTTAGTCATGAAGAAATCATTTGACTTGCTCGGGACAACTGACCCTGCCCTAGCACTCCATGCCACACGACCTTTTAACGGCTCGCAGGTAAGTATGTTCATGTAGAGTGAGATGGAGATGCCCCAACCGCGTCCAAGTCATCCTAATTTTATTTGTGACGATGTTCACTAACGTGGCACGATTCAAGGTTCTTCACTATATCTCCTCCTTAATGTATGCGCATAAATGTCCTCGAAGCATGAAACCTCAATGCATCTCAACCGCTTCAATGTATTTTTTATTCCAGCTTCCATCGTGACTGCTCTAATATCCCTACGCGGCTCTGGCGCCATTTCCGTCAAGATGATTTCTCGCACCATCTTCGGTTTTTTTTCAACCCTCGCAACCACTTCCCGACGCTTTCGGCCGTGTTAAAAAAAGCAGTTCGGGTTGTCTTTTCTAGAATCCAATCTCCCGTAACCTTACCGGCAGGGTTCACGATTACGATTCTGTGTGGGGGCAGCAGACGATAACGCCTCTGGCAACGGTGCGCGATTCCAGACGCGAATCTAATTATATTGGAAGACGGATTATGTGGGGAAAAACAATCGACGCAAATTGAGGGGTCAGGGAGTTGATTAGAATGGGGGGGGGGGTGAAAGGAAGGTGGTGTTTGGGGATGTTTGCTTCGAGTGCGTGGGAGCGGAAGTCGCGTGATGGGGGCGTGCCAAAGGGAGTCGGATTGTGAGGGTATTTATTCTCACGCGAAAGGGGGGGAAGAGGGTGGATTCCCGAGGGGTTTGTTTGAGGGGCGGAAGGGATATTTCGGTTGGATGGGCATTGGAGGAGGGAACCGGTGACTGAAGTCATTTTCACCGTTTAGAATAGGTGGCTATGGGGAGCAGTGTTTGGCAAATGGAGGAAGAGTTGAAAGAAACCCGGCGTCGTAATCAGCCAGTTCTTAGCAGAATGTGACAACAAGATCTCATTTTAACGTCCCTTCGGATAGACGGAGCAATGCAGTGGAAATTCTCACAACAAGGCACCCAAGCAACGAGCTAGAGTAAACATAGAGCGGCAAACCATCCGCCATAATTGAATTCATTTAGCCTGGACGACGCCTGTAGAGAAAAAGACAAAACAGCCGTGGTTTTTGAACTTATTTACATGTTTACTCGATTGTCTTACATCCAAACAAAATAAACACGTATTTTTCTGTAATTGGGGCAATTTATTTATACATTCCTCGTAATATATTTGATATAATATCTGCGGAGGCCCTTTATAATAGATATAGTTCCAAGTCGCCAATGTATTCACTAAATGTCAGAAGCGTTTCAACTCACTAGCCGATTCCCTGCGTTGCACAGCCGCCGCGCCATCGGAAATTCGATTCCGTTTCCGGTGACGCAAACGGACGCAGAAATTCTCTTCGGATTCACATTTTGAAAGCAATGAAGAAAATCGTGCATCTCGGTGTACGTCGGTGTATGAGTAAAATATTTTACTGCTTAAATAAAAGAAATAGATTGAAAAATGTCCACCTTTTTGTTTTATGGAAAATCAACTAAAACGCAAATGACAGGCAAATTACTCTCATTTAAAAGCATTAATTTGTTCAATAAAATAAAACAGATTTTTATTCCACATGTTAATTCACACCGGACTACATAGACACAACTCAACTACTAAGCGACTCAACTACTAAGCGACTTCTCAACTACGTTGTGGTTGAGTAGTCGCTATGTGGAGGACTCTGATTCGTACAGTTCCCCCCTCGATTTTACTGAATATGATACCTACTTGAAGTACTATCCTCATATGGGACGCAAAGTAGGTCGCTTATGCCGCTGATGGATCTACACCGATTCCCGGATTCTAACCAAGGGCATCGGGATGAGGAGCCAGTGTTCTCGTCACCAATAGTTCTAATGGGGTTGGACTCAGTGTATTCTCATGCCAAGTGAAAGGGCGATGAGGGTTGATTCCTAGGGTTTGTTCGAGGGGCCAGAAGGGAGATGCGCAACAGTGAACAGGGAGTGAGAGGGGGACGGGAGAGTTATAAGGAAGATCTTTTGGAGAGGGGGGGGGGACATAGAATCCCGGTAGGAACAATTCCGCTACTAATACATACCTTATATTTTCGGCATGTCAATAATACAACTGATTCAATCAACATAACCGATTGCGCACTTTAATGACTTCAATATTTCCTCGGGCTATTTTACCGCATGGTTTCATCTATGCTCTTTTTAATGTATCCTTCGACCTGAAGTCTGTCGGAATGCGAATGAAACTTTTGTCTACAGACAAGGAACACGGCGAACACGCATGGATAGACGCAATTACGTAGTTCAAGCTTACGACTGAACATTCCTATACTCTCTACAACCTACTGTTATCTTTTCATACTTCAGGGTTGCCAACTGAGTCATTTTGGCCCGGAGACTCCAGATGGAGCAATGTTTCTCCGGGCTCGGGGTTTCAGATCAATTTCTCCGCGTCAGTGTCAAGAGCGAGACAACAAACTAAATATTTCACTTACGCAGGTACTCCATCGGTTTTACAGAATTCTTTTATAAAATGTTTGTTTGAACAAATGATTGCATTTCTTTGTGACTTTGTGAAATTTGTACTTCCATAGAGGTATCAGAGGAATGAAGTCACTTTCAGTATGAAAAGTATTGTTTGCATTTAATATTTAAACATTAAATATACATTTTTGAGTCATATCCTCCATATTCTCTTTCCGAGACCTCCACGTTTCCGAACCGTTGGCACTATTCTCTAAAAGAGTTTTGAAATAAACTTTTATTTATTTATTCTCTTAAATTCCCTCTAATCAATTCTCTCCACTTACAACTGAAAAACAATTTAGACACCTTCGGAATTCGAAGCGTGAAGTGTGAGTGAGTATTTAAGCTACCGCGAAAGTCCGATTTGTGTGTGTTTTTTTCTCTTAATTGGTGGCATGGGATTCCCTTCCCTTCATACCTTCCACGAAGACTACCCGAGGCTTTTCTTCGCACTTGAAGCGAGTCGTAAGAAGTAATTCGGATTCCCTCGATTGAGCTTTCGTGCCCATTCCGATTCCGGCGTCACGATTTACTCCTCGGATCGAATTTCAATATCGTCTCTTGCGGTTTCGTTACGATCGTGGGTACCGTAGAGTTCGCGAAGATAACCAATTCGACTTCACACCTTGATGCACCGAGGAGAATGCAATAAGCGAGTCATTTCGTCTAGAAGGACATTCTCCCAACCGTTCAAGAACAAATTGAATCCGGGCATGGTCGAAAACACACGACCCATATAGCGAACTGAACTTGCTGAAAGTTAGCAAAATAGTCTGGAAAATTTTCAGCAGGTTTGCGAATCAGACTTCCTAGTCTCCACTGCGCGTGCTTGCTGGGAGTTTGCTTCGTAAGCCTGCAACAAGTGTGATGTGCAAGCTTACGCTTGCTCCAGGTTTACTAAGAAAAGCTGCAAGTTTTCTATCTGGGACAGCTTCGTGCTCGAGACTCAGATTGTCTACTGCAAGCTGGAAGCGGACCTGAAAAGCAATGCAGGTGGTAATCAATTGTAGTGCAAACTTGCACCATGTTTGCGTGCAATCTGGGGATCGATATCCATTTTTGAGCATACGTCGAACTAGCCGCAATGTTACTATCATCATAGAGTAAGTATATATGGAGGACTCACCGCACGGGCAAAAATCGTATATATTTTTGATGTAGTTCCGGAAGGATAACGTAGATGACGAGGAGGAAATTTTGACAAATTTTTGAATTTGCTCGTTCTACAAGCCTGAAAATATATCCTGAAGCAGAAAGGGTCGCTACGTTTAGTGGTAACAGTAGTTAGTCGATTTTGTTCATAACAATAGTTATAAAAAATATTTCCTTGAATTTCGGCTAGTAACTTGGCTCTTCCGAGTTTATATTCCTAATCTAGTTGCTGGCAGACTGTTCTCAGTATTAAGTTGAAACTTACAGGAAAAGTTTATTGCACATTTCTTTCATACTGGTGAACTTTAATTCGTGCTCAACTCAGTTTCAATGTTTTTATGCTTGTTTATATATCTTTTGGACGAAAAATCTGGAATTTTGCAAGGTACAAAGCGATCGCCTGATAACTTTCGTATCTTACTATATCGGTCCGTATACTTACTCTATGATATCATGTAATCACCCGCTAGTGCGAAAATTCCAGAGAGAAATATCCGTCTTGATCAAGACTCGAACCCGGATCCATCTATATCGCGCCGAGTGTTTTAGCCAGTGAAGCTACTAATGCGTCCTCCTCCCCTGTAGATTTTCTTGGTCTTTAAGGAGTTAGATGTTCACGACTGCCTGACACTCAATACGACGAAGTGCTCGAAGTGCTTGCGCATGGCGCCACCTTTCATGAGGATTAAGCCAATCTTTGAACACTGATGCCTCGTTCGCTTTGCTGGCTTATTAACATGGTTTTCTATTATTAGGGAAAGAGTTGATGATGCGAAACCACGGTTGGAACCGACCGAGGTGACTTTTTCTGCCCGGGTAAACGTTTCTATCAGAGTAAACTATCTATCCCATTAGTTTTTTAACGTTTTTCCTAACTAGTTTTCTGCCATCCGAATGCACGTTGTTAATTATGGTCATGTGATCAATCGCCATAATTTACTAATCCTTATAATCATAGTATTTTAAAGTGACCGGTAGGTGATGAGATACAAATATGCTGCACGTTAAATGTATGAAATACTATGCAAATGCCAGTTGTAACTTGATGATTGAAAACAGGTGCAAGTACTGGTAGAACTTTCCAACATTTTGTACAATGCTAAGAAGCTAGTAAAGCGAACCGGGCATGAGGTTTTCACTTTAGATAAATGTTGAGAATATCGAACTAGCTGCGGCATTACCGTTACGGCGTCACCCGCAAGTACGCATATGTGCAAATATTTCAAAGAGGAAAAAATCATCCTTATTGTTTTTGTCATTTGATATCATCATTCGGTAACTGAATAAAGCACTCGGCGGGATTCAAGGCCGAGTCCCGGTCAATGCGGATAACTTTTTTCTATGTAATATCCGCGCATTGGTGAGCTTAAGAGCGCATACCATTTGCCAAAGAATTATTCATTGCGCCTCAAGAAGTGATATATGTAACGTCGGACAACTGCTTATACATAATTAATGCCCAATAAGTTTCAATTTATTGGTCTTATAATTCAGCTTTCGAGGAAAAGTGCCGTCAACACCTTTTTTACAAACACCTCAGCAGTTTCCCTTTTTCCTCTTTCAACAGCCCCTTCATAACGAATCAAGAAAGATATGAACGCTAAGTAAACAAAATCAAATGAAAATACAAACACAAATTAAGTTTTCAAATAAAATAAACGTAACAAGAACCTTTTCAATTGTATCAGGTTAAAATGTTTGCAGCGATCATTCGTTGCAGTGCGCTTAAGTGGTTTCAACGGCAGTAATAGTAATTGTACGAGGAGGTGACTTGCATGATGAATGATTAGAATGTTATGATCTTTTCTTTATCTTGTTCTTCTTGGCGTCATATGATAGTAATTTCACACCCAATATGTACCAATTCGAGTTATAATATACCGGTGGGATTTATAGATAGCCAGAAAATTTCTGATCACATGCACCATGTTCGTTGTTGGTTTTGGTGTTGCGTGAAGAAGACCTTTCATTGGAGATCCTCGCTTATCCAATTGTTTCTGGGAATATAGTAATGTATATAATCTTGACAGACTTAAGTTTGTTCAATAATAATCGTTTGTTCAATTTTAATATCCCCTTCAAATTTGAGTTCTTAACTCAATACTGAATGAGCTATTAAAACTTAAAAGTAAGATAACAATTCGCATTATATCAGTAAAAGAGACGCTAATATTTTCTTTATTGGCCAAAATATGACATTCATTCAAAAATTTAAAATAGATTAAAAATTACTATACTTATCATTTGAGTGTACGGTTACCTCTAACTTAATTCCAGTTACAGTGTAAAAGATACATACCAATCATCTACTTGGACAATCTTAAACGATGATAAATCAAAAGAATTTGCAAACTTTTTTTTAACTCTTAACGTAAAATCTTTTCAAATGTATATAATATATATATAAATATATCATTGGTGAAGAATTAAGAGTTAAAGAACATGGTCATCTCTGGAACCTGCAAATAGATTTATAAGGCATTGTAGTTGTTAACTGCACACCCTTATTAAGGTAAAAATGTCTAGTAAATTCCCCTCTTGTCCGCATTCCGCGGCTATGCGGTCTAAAATGTGAATAGGCGTGCATAGATAAATGTGATACACATACATAGAGACATAAATGTGCAGAGATCACACAGTGTTTATCATAAAAAATAGATCAAATTGAATATATCTTCATAAATTACGTACAAATGAAAAACTTGAAGAAGTTCACGGGTAGCATTGAGAATTGAATACCTTTGATAGGATATTGCGTAACTTGTATTTGCGCAAATGCATCCTTTAGCCAAATATGAGACCATCCATAACTTTCACCACTTTTTCAGGTACCTATTTATCTTTCCTGGCTGCTATTCGGAAATAGTTCATGTTAACCAAGAAGAGTGCTTGAAGTTATCGACCATAATTATTCTAAGTCTCTCAGCGCCCATTTCTCAATACTGCAGCGAAGTTTAAATTAAATATCTTTTAAAAAGAAGCATAAATGAAAATTAAATATTTTAAATATGATAGAAAATATTAATATAATATGAATGAATAGAATGAAAAAGTTATGCTTAAAAAATAAACAAGATAGATGTTGGAACACATCTATAATGATAATCATTACTGTGGAGTGCGTGGGTGGCAACAAACTAAAAGGACTTTTTAATTTAAATTTGCAGCATTAGGAAGCGGATTCCGGAGGTATTTATCATATTTTTCCCACCTGCACTCCGGCAGATGAAGCGATACAAATGTGTTTCTTTTTTTCAAGTTTAAAGCGTATCGCCATCGATTTTAAACTTCAAGACGGGTAAATTTCCGTCGGCGGAAAATTCTCCACTCTTGGAAAAAATCTTCACAGTTGATACTCCTTTTTGAATATGGAAGGAAAATGTGTTTTATACACACCTCTGAGATGTTGAGCACGTAGGGAGCGTTCACGAAGACCGGGGCATTGTCGTTGGCGTCAGTCACACGGATGTTCACCGGAATCACGAAACCCTGCGTGATACAAGAAATGATTAGTCGGCGAGGAGGGAACGAATTGAAAGGAAGCCCGTAAAAAAATAAAGAAGACAGAGTTTGGAGGGGAGGTAGGGGGGGTAGTTGGGGGAGGGAAGAGAGTGGGTAGGGAGAGGCGGGGGATGGGTGGTTATCGATGCATTTCATGAGGGAGGAGGGGGCGTCGATGAGGTCTTTCATGTCCGTCTCCAAAGCAAAATCATCCGGAAAGAGGTTGAGAGGAAGAGAGAGAGAGAGAGAGGGGATATTATTTTAGCGTAGGAAAGGCAGCACAAACAGGGGTGAATTTACCGAGATTTATGTAAAACTTCATGCAAACAATGTAATTTGCTCTAAATTCTAAACAGTCCCAGGTACCCTTTCAACAAAATCAAGCACAATTGTTACAGCCTAAACCATGCAAAATATGATTGACAAAATATAAAAACAAAGAGCGTAGGAATAGCAAAAAATAAAACAAACACAATGAAAAAGAACCTTGCCTTACTTACGTGAATAAACCTTTTTTTCTATGTATGTACCTATCCAGTTAGATGAAAAAAATAGTTTTTTTTATGGCTAAGTATTGGCCATCTCAAATATTAGACCGATAGGTTATTATGTAAGTAATTTAATCTTTGGTTTTGCTCACTAATTACTTGGTAAGATTGGATATGTTAGCAGGAAAATTAAAGCTCTTAATTCAAAAATAAGTTGCTATTGCTTAGCAACTGCTAAAAAATTACATCGACTTTGTCACGCCTAAGTTTTTCTGGTGATAGTTTTAGATCCATTTTCATTTGGTCAAAGGGAATAATTCTGAATGAACTGTATTCCTGAGGCTGTGAGTCATGTGATTATTATCAGGGGCATTCATATTAAATCACGCCCTCCATATCACATCGGCAAGTCTAATTTAAGCGTCAGAATAAGAGAACTGTAACTGTTTGACATATTGGTCAGAGACAGTCACAAATGTGAGAAATGCAGAGATAGGAGAACTCCACTTATGTGTGAGTTATTAACGCGGATAGTTCAGTAAAACTTTGAAATTTTTCTAGGATTTGTTTTCCCCACTCATTATTCACGGACCAAACCAAAACAGAATGTGAAACTAGTATTTTTGATCGTTTTTTATCAATTTTCCCCTCAGATTCACTCTTTTCTCTCCTGTTTTAGATGGCTGGTGACCCACTATTCCCTCCCAGACGTCCTTTCGGTTACCTTAAAGGTATTACACGCATATAATCAGATGAACATGTGGATGGCCAGCTTTTCGTAACCAAATCCGGGGTCAGCCATTCCTTACCCGCTCGCCCGATCATTTTCACCTTTAAATCGGGTGTGAAGATGGCAATGCGCACGAAACATTGTCTACACAAGAGAAACTACATCATTTGGGTAGCACTTTAAATAACAACTCATAAAATTACCAAGTTTTTACCCTTATACCTCTGAGAAGAGGGCAAGGGAAAGTGAGTTTTTTGTATTCATGTCGGGGATCGACTCCGTGAGTTCGACGGAGGACAATGTATTGAATATACACGATCACGCTCGGGCTATTCTCTCAATTGAGCCGAACAGAGGTCGTGTCTTTCTGAGTGAGTCCATATCAATGGCATTGTGGTGTTTGACGGGATCACTGGAAAACTATTATTTGAGGGGTTTCTTGATTTTATTTATAGTGAGAAAGAAGATGAAGAAAAACTGACAATACCATGACTGAAACCACCGTAAATGACACAACACTCCCTAAAGATGTACCTATATAATATTCTTTACTCACTTTATAAAATACATTCAACTTTCAAATGGCGTGATATTTTTGAAAGTAGTCCATGTAAACATTTCTGTACCACTTGTACAGAAAACATAAAAAAAACTTATTTTCCAAAATGCATGAAGTAGCAGTAAATCAAAATCTGGTGTTGGCATGAATTAATTTTATCTCCCAATAAAATAACATTATCAGTGTTTTAATCAGAGGATAATTTAATCGAAGCCATTTAATCTTTTCCAGACACGTCTGACTCAATAGCATCCTTTTGATTATTTTAACCCATCCCTCTCCGTTCGACCTATTGACTCATTTATCACTTGGCCACACTCTCTGTATCTTTTTGTATAAATTTTCATATTTCCAATAAAACATAGATAAGAAGATGTTTTCATAAAATTCCATTTCCTGCTGTAGGTACATATAGTTCGGGTAACATTCAACTACATCTCCATGAAAAATTATCAAAACATTTTTTGAAGTGCTGGTCTTGTCACATAATGCTCTCTCGTAAAACTTTAAATTGCGACGAAAGTAGAGAGTAAATTGGAGTTAATATCTTTCATTCAACTGTCGGAAATATTGTTCCAAGTCTAAAATTTTCATTCTATATTTATCAGCATTGCATTAAGCTCGGCTTTGTTCACTTCTCATGTATTTTAGTGGAAATCATTAAAGTTTATGAAGAGTATAGCTAAGCCTAATTGTTAAGAGTAAGAGATGGCTTCATTTTGTTGGCTTTATGATTATTTACCTTTGACTTAATTATATGTTGGTATAGAATTCGGGAAACAACTTGAGCCCACATGGTATTTCTATCGCGAAGTATTTAGTAAAATGAAGAATGTTATACATCCTGTGCTTAAAATTTTTGTCACACATTATTTAATTCATCCTTTTTTAACTTTAATATACTGGCCCGCTATCCTTTTTATTTGTTTTATTTTAAAATTATAAGAATGACATTTGAAAAAAACGCATGAAGTTATTCATTGGCCAAATCAAAATTATCCCAAGCAATTAACTCATATTATTATCTCGATCGGAACACTCACATTAACCGTTCGGTTCTTAAAATTTTAACGCATGAAGCTGAATGTATGTATGACGCATACGTACGAGTTTATTCTCTTGTCTATACTTAAAATAGTACTCATATTCACCTCCTTACGGTATGTAAGCTACCATGTGGTGGTAAATTTTTATTCTGGCATAAACCAAATGCTTTGTTGACGCACTTGTTATATTAATATCGATCAAAATCTAAGAAATATATTAATAATTATTTTCGTTAGCACCAGTCTTCATTGCATAAATCTGCTGACAAACTGGCGATGAAAATATAGGGTTATGGATTCTCTGTGGCAAATTATTATTAATTCACGTTTTAGTAGTTTCACGTGCATTTTAAGTGCCTGGAGTTCTTCACAACTAGGATAAAATTCAATTCTCTTATGCGTTATTCAAATTTAGACCTCCGGGTTACTACACGACCAAGCCTCCCTTTTATGCTATTTCTCCCTGTGGATGTAGTGCATTGTGCCATAGCAATCAGCTAAGTTGGCCTCAGCTAAGTTGGATTCTATAAAATTTCATTTGGAGAGGGAAGCCTCAAAACTTGCAGTATTACTCAGCCTCGGTGACGGTGCAAGTTTCACTGGGTGGTTTTCTAACAGTCGAGAAGAACTTCTATCTCTGAGCGTCTTCTCCTCGGGAGAATACATTCATTTAATTACGACTGCTCACAGCCTAAAATTGACAGTGGCAGGCTTTACTTCGTAGAAGTTATTTATGTTTGTATTAATGATTAAGTAAAATGCTTAGTACTTTTCGACAAAATCTTATTTTTAAGACGCGTTTCACCGATTTACTTGACTATGCCGTAAATCAGTGACACGCGTCGTACAAATAAAATTTTGTAGAAAAGTACTAAGTATTTTACTTAATCATGAATACTCACAACCTCTCCTATAGGAAAATTGCTCATATCATATCGATCGAATTACGTACTCTTTGCCTTGAGACGACACTTTCTTATCTATAAATACACGATTGAAGTGAACATGATACGCACATGCACTAGGAAAAACAAAAGTATGCTGGTCATCATGGTAAATGATTTTCATTGTTCATGAGACGTATTTTTGTTGATGAGAAATATTTAGATGCAGCTCATGTTTCTCCTAAAATTCCTACTCAAGTTGCATGGACTAATGGAATGGAGTTTCCGATTTGTTTTGATCCATTGGAATTAATATGGAAGAGGGATAGAGTAACGACAGGCATTCTTACTCGTGCAGGGGAAAAGAAAGGAATGGATTTTCCTGTCTTTACCGTACATAGATTTGGATACGTATTAGTTATAATTATTGTCTAAGTTAGCCAACTTTCTGCCCTTTTTGTGGAGAAAATCTATAATTTATTCTAAATTTATTTGCAACGGGCGCCAATATCTACGTCTTAGACTCCTCTAATGTCCTTCTGACGATTAATTATGTATCACTGTCGAATATTTTTTCTTAGACAAACTCTCGAGACTCAATTAAAATTTTAGCGACCAACGCCAATATCTTCCTCTTTGGCTCCTCTCTTGCGCATGTGATGAAAATTAAAACAACGATTTCGTTGTCTCCGTTTGTCCCTTAATATTTTTCTTTTCAGCTGCTCCATAGCGTGTTTCACGTGCGCATGAATAACATGCCAGTGCACGTAAAAGGTCATCATAAACTGGATCCTTAAGCAATAATTTGATTTCTATGAAAAATTATCGTCGTATATTTTCAATTTTATTGTGTTTTTGAGCTGTTGAGATATGAGAAAAGATGAAGTTTATATTTATAAAATAATTGGAGTTCTTTTATTAATTTACTTTGTCACGGCGTTATCCGCGTGTTGACTCGGAATCATTTCCTCCACTCGAGTAATACTCGCGAAAGTAACTATGCCGCGGCTCTTTACAGGTTTCCGCATTCTTGCAGGGAACCTCTCGGTCAAGAGCTTTTGAAATATAATATACACAGTGTTGATTGGCAACACATTGAAAATTCAAAGCAAAATATGAAATTATTGAGAACCAATATGATTTCATATTTATATATTTTCCACGGAGTTAAATTCATAATATGATATTTATGTTTTTTTGAACGGATTATACCTTTCGTGGTGTCTCTGTCCCCTAATATTAAATTATGACGATACAGTTAAGTTTTTTATTACCGTATTTAGTTCTATCGCCGTAGTAAATGACTTTCGTCATCAATTGATACTTCTAATTCCTCTGATGGCCACCTAAAGTAATAAATTTAAGTTATGATTAGGGCATATGCAGTGAATTAGTTGTGTATATGATTTGTGTATGTACTGCACCGGATATTCAATCTCCTTTTCATTGCAGTGGTTAATCGAAGAGTTTAGGCTTATGGCACTAAATTAAATTGATATACTATGAAGAAAGGGATAAGTTTTGTCCTGAAACGCTGGTCATTTTATAATCTTCACAGAGCCTGTCTATTTTGCCGTTTTTGTGGAACTACTGCTGATGGCATCACTTCCAGTCGATTATTCTCAACTTATTGAGTTCAAATGTACCTCACCGAGCAGAATCTAATGGCCTCTCCGAATTCAGTTCCTGTCCGTAAGTACTGCGTTTCATGCTCAAGATTTCAATTTGATTGCTTTTAAGTTTTCTTTTCTTTTCCCAGTTGATTTCATTCTTATTTTTCCGACGGTGCAGTGCGTCTCAAAATGAGAAAATACCTACTAAGAGTGATCAAAATTCATCGAAAATACGTGTAAATTTAACGTAGGGTTCGAAGATTGAAGAAATGACAGTATAAAGTTCGACTCTGGCGTTAATAAAATGAAAGATTTAGTAGCTTCCAATTGTGGTATAAACGCCTGGGTTCCTTTAACCCCGCGGGCAAGTTTATCAAATTAATGGTGTACAATTTGGATCTTTTAAATACGTAATTAAAATGAAGATGTCGTATCAAAGTTTTGCTACAGCCAACCGTTATGACTCCTTGCGTGGCACGACGTTAATATGGAGGAGAGGTCCTAAAATCAAGACTGCCACTTGTAATTTCTTTTGTACTTGGAAATCCAACTGGAGGAACTTCGGAGGAAATGAAAGAGACTGTGCCACTCGGTTTTTGATTGATTGGCAGAAGCTTTCAGATAACTCAGTGTCATTTTCAGATAACCAATAAAATCTAACACGAATATGCATGATCATACTAATGAATTGCATAATTTAAATCGATGCGTGATATACGTTTTCTAAAATTCATTTTTAAAAATAAATGTTTATACCTCGATATTGCCTTGAGAATTAATTACCTATCAGATAAAATTAGAAAATAAGAAGTAAAAAAACCAGTAGAAGAGGAAAAAAGGTCTGCAAAAAATAATAGAGGGGAAGGTTCTACAAGGGAGGCAAAAGGAAAAGTGTAAAATCAATAAAACGAGGGTTATTTGTATAAACAGGATTGTACACTTGACAATGCGAGTCAGCTCTCAAAATCATGGTCAGTTATTGAACACCAGTATGGAAAAGTAGATTCATTAATCCAGTGTTTCCAAAGAGTTAATTCCGACATTACTCCCTATAGAAGAGGAAATCAGGGGCCAAAACACGGTTCTCCGTAACGCGTGTGCTCGCGTTATCGTTATTTTTCAGTTGCTCTCTTGAGAGTGAACACGTGATCGTCATACTTCAAATGTTGTCAGATGGTATCACTAGTTAGTGTAAATTGACAAGAGTGCTTTCTTAGGACAATAACTGTGATAACTGCCCTTATAGAGCGGTTTGCGTTTTGGATAACGATAACGACAAAGCGAAAGAAGGAACCGTGATTCCACCCCTGGATTACTATATTTTCAAAGTTTAATTTATGGAATATCATACATGATTGTCCAATGGCTCGGAGGACACAACAATTAGTCCAAAAAATCCATCTAGCCTTGTTTTATTTTTGTTAATCGCTATAGGCAAGCATTTCTCCAGCAGAACATTTCGTTTTTCTTCGGATATTTTATGTCTCTTCCGCACGAGTTGGTGTATCAGGCAGGGGAAAGATATTTGGATAAGAACGAAAGGTTGGGTGCGAGGGAGAAGAGATGCTTGGCGCCGGCGCTAGCCTGTTTTTAAAAAGATAGGTGGCAAGAGGACGTCGATTAAAAGAACTATTAGACGGACGAAGTACAGTACTTGAAGCGCTCTACTCATAGTACCCACTTAAGGATAAGATTACCCCTGAAAATATCCACCTCCAGGGATTTGAGCTTGCATTCTCTGTATGGGAAGCCAATCACTTCCGAGCCTTTTTAAAAACTAGAACTAGGATTCCATCTCATGGTCACGCAGTCTGCTGTGAATTTGCCAAGTTTACCGTGTTATTTCTCGGATAACGTTTGAAAATCTACCTCAAGTGTAATTCTTATCTCATTTATGGGGAAAATATCTCGATAAATCTGTTAATTTTCTCAGAAAAAAGGTTAAGATACCGCGATTTCCTTAGCATCAGTTTTTAGTGAATACCTGTTGCGAATGGGAATAATAATAATCCACGATTGAGTCTTGCGAATGGAAGCCCACGTCTAGACTCCATATTGGCATAGTCTCAAATGTATAAAGAACTACATCGATTACTTTTTTCGGCAATACGTATGGAATCACACGTACAACCATGCTCATCACGTCGTTTCCTATTGGGGGTTTGTCACAGTAAAAAAATCGAATTCTCGGTGATAGGCCTGTAAAGCTGACTGTGCTGTTATAATGTTCTCCATACTCTTCTATCCTTGAAAACCTCATTTTATTCATTTAAACTCATAATTTGGTTCATTCACTCCTTTCTGTTCTTAAGGAGGTTCCACCCTGACTGTGTTGGTCAAAGAAAACATTAAATTCCACTTTTTTGCTCGTCTCATTTTAAAAAAATCTGCTTTAACTGATGACATGCCGTAGCTGTTGAAAACCAAACCAATTGTAAGTAAAAAAAATAGCAGATTATTCAACGCAAATATTTTTAACAAACATTTTTTTCCAGCTAATCGAGCCTACTGCAGCACCATTCCTATTGAATTACCGCATTTTGACTTCAATCATTGCATTAATATGCCAATAATTCAAAAAATAAGATGATAAGGTGCCTTTATTTTAGTTTATACAACTTACCGGAAGTTTTAGATACTTTTAAACAGTTTTTCGAAAACATAGCATTTACATTAAATGGAAAAATACTATTTTCCCCATGCTAATCGCGCTCACGAATTTAAAGCCATGTAATTTTAAGTTCAATTTGCGATAAAAATAGCATGGAAAGGTAAAATATTTTGTTTGTTTTGTTCATAGAGGACGCATTTTTCTATAAGTAGATAGGATATGAATAAAATTAAATTTAAGTCATTTTACGGTGGAACGACCTTAATACTCCTGATATTCCTTTTCTTAAGGGTGGCTTCCACCACATTCTTGCATGACATTTTCGTTCAACCCCTTTCTCTCTCACAATTTAATTCTATTTCATAAATCTGTGGAGTTATTAGACTTATCTAATATCTATATCATGGCCATGCCGCTGAAACAGTCTCCCTTTATATACGTCCATTACCGGAGCCTATATTCCACATTTTATCACCCAATAATTCCTTGCCGTATGCCTTCTGCTTTTTCCTCAAACATTGCTCAGATACCCACTGAATTTTGCTTATTCTTGTTTTATCATGGCATACCCAAGTCTCGCTACCGTACAGTAAATTGGGGAGGAGTACGCGTTTGTACGCCGCAATTTTTGCTTCCTTAGACATTCATGCCTTCATATGCCTCACAACAAAGAGAAAAAACTGCATGTTTCAGGACATTATGTTCACTTTCTTGTATCAAACCGGCCACCTTAAAGACGGTGGAGAGAGGACTTGGGGGAAGGGTTAGAAGGCGGAGAATGTGACAGCTGGAGGAGATCTGCCACATTCGGAATAATTTCAAGGTTCGTGTTTCACCAGTGAGGATGAAGTTTCGTAGGTTTTCTAATTAAATGTCCCCGAAAGTGATTTCGACCGGAAATACAAAATTTCGTTTTTATTCCGTAGGGTGACTCGTGAAGGTCACTGGCAAGACGAAATTCGTGCACGCCAGGTAACGAACGATTGAAAATTCGTTCCTCCGCTGGGAAGGAAATTAATTTTTTGCGTTTCCGAAATTTTGAAACCCTCTAGAATAAGGAAAATACCAAAAGAAAACCAAATGTCCTGAAATACTTTAAGACGTATAAGACTAAGCTCGGCATTGAACTATGGAAGTACTACTAATCAGGGCAGCTTTATAAATCAGGTGCTCGGGATTTATTGCTGATGCAATTGGTGACGATTAACTAATGAGAAAAATTGCGCTCGTTGATAGAGGTTTTATGAAAAATCGGGACCCTAGTAGTTGTAACATGATATGGAAATTTGTATAAAAACTTAACCACAACTGGCTGAAATACATCGCCAAATACTTCGGAAACTTAGTCCCCTGATAAGAGAGAATAAACGCAAATTAGAGGATTAGGATGGAAATAAAAGGTGAATATCGTGGTGGAAAGCCGACGAGAATACCTAAAGTGATTGGATGTAATACTGAAGAATTCTAAGTCGCTGCAGAGTGTCATGGTAGTAAAATATTGATTTAAGGTCTGCAAGTATCGTAAAAAAGCTCGATTTAACTGCTAGTTCTCCAGTGAGACATTAACAAGATTATTACCTTGCTAATTACTTAAATATTATACATCGTAGCAGCCTCTTTACGACGCATTAAACTTCTAACTCAAATTAATCTCGACCGAAATATTTAAAAGGTACAACGATATAATCACAAGAAGAGATTTATTTACTATAAAAAATAATATAAAACAAATTTTTTTTAAAAATACTTCTTGCGTAGGATACGATATACTTCTCTGTATCATTTTATTCGCCGCCATTGTTCATGACTGAAAACTGAAGGCTGTTCGTGACTGGATGCTCTCAGAGCGAATAAATTGCATGGGAAAAGATGTCGCTCCTGGGCTCATTTGATACAATTCTTCCGTCGCTTGGACCTCATCTTCAACATCGCTAACATTGAAGGAAGTTCAAGATTATGCCTCAAGCCCAACGCTTATCCTCCCTCACACCTATTCTATCTCCATTACGAGTTTCGTCTCTCTGCCACAGTGTCTTCGGAGGACTGTACCTCAAATGGCACAAGAAACTCACAACACCATATCATATTGGCGCTTAATATGCAGAATTTAAGAGGAAATCATGGCATGATGGACCCAGTGATTGTAGGATACTAGGTAATTTGGCTCCCATCTTAAGGACGCGGGTTCGAATCCCGGTGAATGCGGATATTTTTCACTGTAATTCCGATCCCTCCTTGGGTGTTATGTGGAGAGTTCTCCAAATGAGCTTCATTCATCCGATGGGATGTTAAACTGTGGATTCCTCGTCTCCCAACCCGAGCAAGCTAGCACCAACGCCGGGTTTTTCGCCATCAGCAGGAGGATTAATAAGAGTACTTCAATTATTATTTGTCTCTCAATTAATAATTACTCATCAGATATATTTACAGGTAGCTCAGAAAAGTCTTTGTTGAATGGGTGCATTCTAATGAACAAGAAAAATGGGTAAACTTCCTCATTGATGTTATTTAACTATTGTTTCGATTCTTAGTACCAATGTCAAAATAAGGTTGCCAATTTTGGCTAGGTAGGATAACAAGGATGGGTTTTTTTACCCTAGCTTTCAATGGTGCCAATGGAAGTATTCTGACCTGATAGCGTAAGAAGGAGGAAATAACTCGTCGGCATGGTTTAAATTTAGTGTTTTTATGTTAGTGAGTGAAGCTGTAATTGTCACTGTCAGAGTTTTTGTGCCACGAGGAAATTTCTGGCGAGATGTATTCGTTATAAATTCCTCATTTCTTAAATAAAGTCTCTCTGGAGTGCATACCTATACCATTTCCCATGGAAAATGGCTGCTATATTTTGGAAAATGTGTCGAAAAGTATAATGGTAGTGGCTGATATTTTGTTATCATTGGAAAGATGAGGAGGTCAAATTCATCAAATTTTATATGAAGTGATATTTCGCTCAAACTACCTTAATTATTCTAAAAATGTTCATAGAGAAAAGAAATAAAATTTTGTCTATGCGCTCATGCCTAATAGTTGGCCTTTTGAAACATTAGGTTTTTTGTAATACTAACTTAAGTTTCAATGATAAATGTCCACTATAAATTCAAGGCATACAGAAGTGTTAAATCACTCTGGGAGATCCATGCTGTGCATATTTGTTAATGCTTGCTCCTTAAGTTACTCCTTAGCTTGCTATCTTCATTCAGCTCTAGAGTAACTTCTTCGCTCTTACTCTTGAAATAACAGGTGTTGTTTCCCCAAAATGAGAATTGCGATAAAATATCAATTTGCTATTTATATCCCGTTTTACTTCCTCTCGATTTTTCACAAGGTGATTGCAGAATATAATTGTTGCTATTAACCTTTTATCTGTTACAAATGACCGGCATTTGTTGTTTTTATTAGCACTGCGGACGAGATTGAGAAATATAGTATTTTATTCTTCGCTATTTAGCGTAAAGACGTTTTCAGTGTTACTGGGTGAGGTTCTATTCATCGAAACCTATTGGATGAGACAGGAGAAAATAACAATCGAATAAAAGGGCACAAGCTCAGACCAACCGTGACGCAATATCTTTCCTGTCGATCACGGTTTGAGGTCCATTGGATGGATTGACGTTTTCAAAATCCGATTTCATGAATCTAGGTCACCTCTGCAGGGTGCAATATTGACAAAAATAATAAAAATAACGAAGAAATCATTTAAGGCCTGTCAATCACCTGCCATCTGCTGGAATCTAAGCCAATACTCAAGGTATTTTCTCCCGCTGCATGCCAACTGAGACTCAGCTCTGAAGTGCTTTGGAGAATTTTCACCTGGTTAAACTTATCTGGCGTAGAATATCATGTTTATCGTTACATAATTTCGGACAGTTGCATTGTAGTTTTCATCCAGGTTTCAACGGCCACTTATTTAATTTTTTCTTTGACCGAAAAAGAGCCTTTATCGATCAAAATTGGTATTATTTCGATTACCTTTTAAGAAGCATTGATAACTAGTCACTAAATGCAGAATTTACTCATGCATTCCAATTGCATTCAACTATTTAGTCTCAAATATCATTTATTTCGGTTAGGTATCGAGTTATAGGCTCTCCATGAGAAAAATATTGGGAAATCAAGGACAGCATTAAGTTAGGCGGAACACCGTAACTGTCATCATCGCAAATGATACGGAATAACGGTTCTCAAGGAAAAAGCAGGGTGGTAATAGCTTGAATAATTTGAAGAACTAATGTCCATAATCAATTAAATTTCAAATTTTAGTTAAAGAACTGGTCATTATCGCAACAAACCCACAATGGGGAATTCGTCATAAAATTGGTTGACGTCTTTAAGAATGCCACATGAATAAGAGATACTTATTCAAACTAATTGATTTTTGATAGAATCAAAAACAAACTTTGTAAATTTTACAATCAATTTTATTCACTACGACCGGTTTCGACGCATAGGCGACATCTTCAGGTAAATTTCATATCAAGCACAGAGTAGATATACATGAACTGGGGAGGTATGGGGGGGGAAGGGAAGGGAAGGAAGATATTGACAGGAGGGGAGGGGAAGGAAAGACAGTGGGAGAGGGTTTTGGTAGGAGGAAAGGTGGAGTATGTTTTGGAGGATGGCGGGGGGGGGCGGTTAAGGGAAGGGTTAGGGGGGGGAGGAAGAAGAAGGAGCTGCATGGATGGACTTTGGGTAAGCAGTGTGCCTCACTGCAGGTGGGGGGGGGAGGAGGTGGGAAGGGTTGGGAATATGGAGAGGTAGCAATTAAGGAAGTGTTTTGAAGGTATGACCTGAATGAAGGAAGGAAGGAAGGAATGAAGGAAGTGTTTGGAAGGTATGGGAGGGGTTGTTTTAAGGGTCTAGGTAAGGAAAGTGTGACATCTAAGAGGGGTGAATAATTTTCAAAAATATTCTCGTTTAGGAGGTGCTCTTCTTTCAGGAGTTTTCTTATTTCCATCTGCTCCAGTGAGTCCATCCTGCGTCCTTTTCTTTCCAGATGAAGAATCTCGGGCACGAAGTCACTTTTGTGGTCACATTCCCACAGGTGTTTTGCGAAATGTGATCTTTCGATCTGTCCATTCCGCCAATGTCTCTTATGTTCCTCCGTTCTCACTCTGAATGATCTCCCTGTCTGCCCCACATACACTGCCTTGCATTCACTGCACCTCAGTCTGTAAATTCCACTTTTTTCTTTAATGTCTATTTTGTCTTTGGTTTTATTTAATAATGTCCTTAGGTTGACTCGGTTGTAGTATGCAATATTGAATATTTCCTTGGGAAAGAGGTTAGCAACACTTTGGGTTAAATTCCCGTGATACAAAAGTTTACACCAACGTTTCTTTTCTTTTTTGCAAAAAGACCCGTATAACATTTTTTGAGCTCTGATGGAGCGTTTTTTCTCAAGCATTTTTCGAATCATAGCTTCATTATATCCAAAGTCCATCCATGCAGCTCCTTCTTCTTCCTCCCCCCACCCCTAACCCTTCCCTTAACCGCCCCCCCCCCCCGCCATCCTCCAAAACATACTCCACCTTTCCTCCTACCAAAACCCTCTCCCACTGTCTTTCCTTCCCCTCCCCTCCTGTCAATATCTTCCTTCCCTTCCCTTCCCCCCCCATACCTCCCCAGTTCATGTATATCTACTCTGTGCTTGATATGAAATTTACCTGAAGATGTCGCCTATGCGTCGAAACCGGTCGTAGTGAATAAAATTGATTGTAAAATTTACAAAGTTTGTTTTTGATTCTATCAAAATGGAATTTTACAAAGTAACGCCTGAGAGTATCGAGTTCATAATTGATTTTTGCTTCCCTGACTCTGTTTCCCTATGTTTTCGTGATGGTGATTCTTCTGATGCTTATCTGTGGTTTTAACATGGTCTTCTACAGACTCCTATTAGGCTGTGTGGCTCAAGACCTCGATAACATTTGCTGCCATGCGTCAAGTAACAAATAGCAACACATCAAGCAATGCAAATTAGCGAGAAAGGATTCAAACGCGAGACTCTCTAGTTAAATTACCCGCGTTAGGGGCGTTACCTACGTGAATAAATTCGCCGGAAATTTTCTATTCTTTATATGAGAATATCGAAATAAGAAATACATGTTAGTGAACAAATCATACTAAAGATAATATAAGACAAGTTGAAGTGGTGATACCTCTGCTCATTTTAAGTTGATTTTTGACGGAGATAAAGTAGACGAGTGAATTTTCCTAAAAATTGAATTTTTTTGTCACTCAATATCGCAGGTAAAAAATGTAGGCAGGCGTCTTAAAGGTTAAGGCACGGTTGAAAAGTAATCGGTTTATCTTTTCACCAACAATGCCAGAATCAATCGTTGATTAAACCACTAAATGAAGAAAATACTTTTTTAACATCAGGAATGCCATTTGGATGCATTAAATTTTATTTTTAGATCTCTGATGACTATGATTAACTAAACTACAAAATCGTCTTTCTTTTCTTATTCTCCACTTGGGGAGGCACGGCATTCTGAAGTGGAATATAGTCGCGAGGGACCGAGGAGGCTGTCGGTAGGAATTCGTGAAAGGCAGAAAAATCCGAGAAAGGCTCTATATTGTGGCACAAGTGTTTAGAAAGGAGAATGTTAGGTAGGCGGAAAGGAAGTACAGGATGAATAGGCTTTTTTGAACGGCACGAAGGAGGACAAGAATCATTATGAGCTGAAGACGGATAAAGAAAATTCTATGCTTTGGCGCTTTTAAAGCCCAAGGCGAGGTAATGATTTTCAGGGACTGTCCATGTCCAAGACTCCGCGGCAAACAGCATAAAATAGTAATATTATTTTAATGTATGAAACTGAAGGGAAGCCCTATTTTCTTATGAATATTTAGCCACGAAAGTCTTTTAACTTTTACGTTCATACTTTATGAAAAAATAATGAAAGAGAGGCGGAAAAGGCCATATAAATTTACTACGATATAGGTACTTCGATTAAGTAATTTTGAAGTGGTTCGTCGAAACTTTTCTAGGGATAAGATTTTCCGGGCATGAAATTAAATCTAGGACTTTTGGCTTTCCAGCCAATACCCAGACTACTATCCCACAAATTATGCCTGATTCGTGAGGCAGTTGTCGGAGAATTTATGGGAGCTATCACTTTCGATTGCCGGTCCATGAAACCTTGTTTCTCCGGAAAATGCCAATACGTTATTTGCGGAGCCTTTGCCGATCAAATGGTGAAAAAACCTCGCACTAAAATTATATGTTCCTTAAGTAGCTTGCCGGACTTCTTTCGTATTCAAACACTTACTGCTGCCAGCATCTGTTTGCGTATCCTTCTTATTTGCTTTTCAATTTTCTTTTTCCTGGTTGGTAAGCAAGGAGTCTTTGAGATGACCCCATATCTTCATTCCATTCCATTAATTCTAGCCTCTTTTACTTAGAATCGTTGGATATAATTTCACTCTGTGATTGCACTTTCGCTGTGGTTTACACGGATCGACGACTCCCTCAATTCAACCGAAGAGGGATGGATGAGAGTAAATGCTTTCTTTCCTTATCCATTGTCCTCGGGTAATATCCTCAGACCCTTCCCTTTCTTCTTCGTTAAAGCCTTCGCTTTGAGACAACAAAACCTGCTTCAGTGACATCTTTCGCCGGAAAGCCGATAATATCGTTCCAGTCATGGGAATCTGTTTTATTGCTTCATTGCAGTCAATTGAAGATAACTACTAGTAGAAAAAAGCTCTTCGAGTCTTCTAATTACGAATTTACAAGCAGAACCGAGTACCTTCCCTCCGAAGTTTTTCAGTGCAAAAAATGATTCTTCTTCTTTTGAAAAATGACTTCTTTTGACTAGTGGTAGTCGTAGTTACTAGGGGAAGCGACCATCTAGGCCGAGTGGGTAGGATTGTTTTGGGAATGGAGGAGGGGTGGAGAGAAGTCTAACGTCGGAGTCAGGCTACTCCAAACGGAAGGCGACTAGGGGTCCAAAGCTCAATGCTCCACCCGACGGAGGGCGTTCTATGCTTGAAATACTTTTCTCGCAACTCTCAAGTAGGGATCCGGATTCCAGTAAAAAATATCTGCCTCTGCTAGGTTTCAAACGCCGCTATAGCTCTTCCAACTCGATCCCAGAAGCAAAGAGTCCAGTAATTAGTGAATATTCGATCCCCATCTTTAGCAAAAATAGATAGGGGCATGGCTTTCAAACCACCGAGGTCCGAGGCTCTTGCGGTTAATTTTTAAAATTTCTCCTTCAAAGTGAGTAAGATCATCTTACCAATATTAGAGACAGACTTTCCAATGCTAATACGCGAAAAGCGTATATATGTTTGAAAATCTGTCAATTATCATACCATTCATATTGAAAATTAGCTAAGAAGGTTAATATTGATTCGCTCCATAACAGTGACGATGCGACCTCATAAGTGTATGACGAAGTACGTATAACCATGTTAGTGAACGTTGCTCAAAATTTCATTTGATTTGACGTATTTTTATTGATGTCACTTGGAAGTGATGCTTTGCTTGTCAATAGGAGATAAATATGAAAGCGTTGTCATTGAATCCGTTGATGTTTCGTGTCGGATGAAGTTTTTTAACGAGACGTAAAAAAGAGTCTGACGAAAGATCAGAACTCTCAAACTGATTTCGTTTCGATTTGGTTCGAATGCCTTCGTTATTTTTTTCGGAAAAGTCTTTCTTTAAAGGGAAGAATAAGGGCAAAAAGCAATCTCCGTGTTCACTCACCGGATCAGAAGTTCTTCTCCTCTCGCAGATGACATTCACGAAGACTGAAGAGGGTCCATCGATGCCCTGCGAAGGAAGACAATAGAAAGTTACATCAACTCTTTTTTTAACTCAAGTGGTGAATCTGATAAATTATGAATCGTACAATTTTGTTAAACGTTGATTTTTATCCAATTGTATAAATGTTACATTTGACTAAGTTTCGTGAAAAAAAAAACAATTTAAAACACTTAGGAAACATTATTGTTATCCTGAGGTTCAATGAGTATTGGCCTCGCGGATCACACATGTGTTTCTTGCAAGTCATTGTTGTTTATTTAAAAGAAAGTAATTTACGAATTAACCTTTTTAATGCTTAAAAAATTGAAAAACTGAGCCAATGTGATCATGTAATGAATTAAATTTATATTTATGTATTGGTACGGTGTTTCTGTTAAGAAAATTGGCTTCAGGATCAAAGTATATTTTTAGACTGGAAAAAGACAGTTTCAGATAAGATTACTTTCTAATAACAAGGATATTTGCTTTCAATTAAATATTACTTTTCATATGTTGACACATATGAGTAGAGAACGAATGCTAATAATGCATCCTGGAAAGAGTCCATTCATCGGAATTCACGCCTTTCAGAAGAGATCTTAACTCGAGTAGAATTGTGAAAGCGGCCATGGTGTACTACTAAACTTTGGTTTCTCATGTGGTATACTGGTGAAAATGTGCCAAAATCACCGGTAGATCGTCGTAACCGCTAGTAGGAAAAGCTTTAAGATGCACGGGTGCTGCAAAGGCTCACAACCTTTCGTACTACGGTAAAAATTTAACTGCGAAATATCTAAAAACATAAAATATATCCTATATCATATCGTACAAAATGAAGCTACCGGTCTGACAAAACGAAGAATGCTTAACATGAAGCAGTATAATAGCCAGCACAAGCTCATACGCATAACAAGGTCAATCATGTTAGCTCAACGACATTCTTTCATATTTTAACACAAAGTTGTGCATACAACCTTTCATTATTGTTCTTTCAGTTAAAGACAAATCGTATCCTTTTCGCAAACGTCCCTTTTTTCGGTCAACTCATTTACACCAATCCATTTAGTGATTTTAAAATTGTCGACTGATTAGTTAATCGTTATTAGTAAAAAAAACATTTAATAAGTAATTGGAGCGAAGGCTTCCGCAGTGGCTTTCGAGTGTGCTGGAGCTCATCCTTCCGGAGCAGTTGCGTGTGCCAATGCACATTTGACGACAGTTCCTCCTCCGTTACAAGAGGCATCTTCAGGTCGACCTTTACTTTAATTAGTAAATTTCATCGTAAGTGTTCATCACGGATTCATTACATCACACAGATGGAGTGGTGCTAGAAGAATCTTTTTAATTTAAAAAACTTAAATTTATTGATAACATTTGAAGTTATGTACTTATTTTCTTTACTGTTTTAAGAATACATAGTATGCTAATTTCTCTAGTCGTCACATAATATGCATATTTAGTGCCTTGAGTTTACTTTTCGATAAATTACCTGAGCGCGCTTTTGTTGAAAGCGGTACATTTTGGGCAGCTTCTATGAAGAAATGCTATTTTTTGTCTACCCGTGCGGTCACGACAGAGCCGAATCCCATGGCCGAGACTCCTCGCTTAGCCAGTGTCCCCTGACTTCCAGAATGTCATGGTGTGCCACATGGAATGCCTAAGTATATCATGACGGGCTCCCTTTCCCTCTCGGCACCATTCATTATTTCCCTATGAGGTCATAGCACCGATGATAATCAGGAGTTGCGGCAGGTTCGGCATGAGACCTCACGAAAGGTGTTTTCTTCTCTCACCAAAGTCGCTTGGCCAGTTCTCAGCAATGGCACGCAAATCGACATTTCCGGTCTGCTTCTTCACGCAATTTGTTACGACACTAGCCGAAAGTGGTACATTTCCCGTAATTCGGGTTATCTGAAAGTTTTTGGGATACGGTAAACGTTGTGCGACAAAATTATTTTCTGGTCTCTTGCCTAATGCCAAAAGAATACTGCCCTGCTAGGCTAATTTAGCCTGACCCAGGATGGGGAAAAATTATGGTACCAGGGCAATGCTTGTAAATACCCCTCAAGCCGTGATCCAATAAGGGCATGCCACCTCAGTATAAACCATACTCTACAGTTAGTTTGAGTCTGGGCCGTATTAGCGAAGTGGAATGTACAACGAGCGATTATATATACACATGGTCGAAGAAGACGTCAAATAAATTAGTGATGACAATCTTCACCTCATAATATCTAGAGAGAACGCCAAGAATATACATTTTATGAGCGAAAGAGAAGATTATCAGGCAAATTACAGCAGTATAATAGTTTTCAAACATAAAAATGGTAGAATAATGACCATATACATTCAAAATTTGCCCACACAATCACTCAACGACGTTCACGACCCTCGCCATATGAGACTCCATCATGAATTAGTGTGACAGGCGCGGCAAATTACTTAGTTGCTTTGCACGGACTAGCTTTATGCTAGTCCGTGCGAGCCCTTTATTGATCGTGAAGTTGGTCCAAATACTGAACTAGTTTGATGTAGCACCATCGTTTGAGAACACTACAACCACCTAATTTGCGAAATAAATTCGCACTACTATTCAGCAGGGAGGTACTCATCATCAACGAAAGTCAGCCATAGGCCACCAAGAACTATTATTTGAGTTAAGAAGGGCATCATCGTGTGACAACACCAAAATCTTCTGACTTGCGAAACAATTTAGCCCTCAACAGATAGCGGAGAGTAGTTACAAATCATCAACTCCATTCCAAAACCAAACTTTCCTCCGCGAATGGAAACTAGGTTGTATGCATTCCCGTCCAGCTCTAACCTTCGAGACCTAAGCACATTTATCCCCAGACAAATTGGCACTTGGCGTAGAGTAGTGACCGGCTGTCGCTCCGGTGGTTCGTAATTGCATGACACTACTCAGGTAGTTGGGCACGTTCTCCGCGCATCCCTTGAAATTAGCTGAGTGTTTTTTTGAGGCTTCCCTCCATACACACAAGGATAGACACACATACCTCCTTGTCCAGCCGCCTCGTGAGCGTGAGGTTCTTCGTGCCGGGATGGATGTGAACGGGCCCATCCCTCTCCTTCAAGTGCAGCGAAATCCCACCCGCGGCACCAGCATCGCCGTGGATTCGCAACACGCCTGTGAAAAGAGAAGGCACGAATAAATATTTGTCGGGACTCTGAAGGAACTCGAGAGAGAGAAAATTGAAAAAACAAAGCAATTACAGAAGTTAACACACATGGACAGTTGGATCACACTTAAAATATAGGTACGTGTTCTGATGGTCTGCATTTGGGAGAAAACGGAGAAAGCATATCCATGGCCATACACTCATGTCCATGGCTGTGAGTTAAAATTAATGTACCTAATTCAACTTTCGATGCGCTCAAGACCTCCAATCACCATGCATTATCCCTCGTGGCTTCTTTTCACGAATATATCTCTAATGCATTACATTCAATCATTATTCCCCCTTCCTAAGCACCGTAGATTATCCGTTGGGTAAGATCGTGATGAATGACAATGTAGGATTCATATTTGCGACAGCCTCTGACAGACTAGGATAACTATTTGCTTCAAAGTGTAATTATCGGCATTTTAAAGTCGGGTCCGAGCATTCTAATTTGGCCTTGAAAGTTAACCTTCTGCTAATGATGCCTCGTACTGTGGGTCGTTTTATGAATAATATTTATATACAGTGGTACTTTGGCTAACCCTGCAACGGTCACACGTCATCTGTGATATGACTTTTACCTACAATGCCATGCCATTTTACTAACGCATGAGCTGGGGGAGAGCGACTCATGCTATCTTTCAGCCCTTTCCTCCTCTAACCGACAATATATTCAATTAGGTATGTATTGTGTATAAACACTGTGCTCTAATTTCGAACTTCGAATCTCTTAGATGTCACTCGACTAACGGCATTATTCTTTGTGATCATCTTCCAGATGATTAGCGACCTCTGGTGTTTTCAAGTTTAGTACTTCTTGAAACCTGTTAGAGCAACGTTGATCATACCGAAGTTTTGAAATTTGTTCTTCACATACTGTGCCGTCTTCTTCAGTGCCCAAATCACCTAATATATATTTCACGTGGACTCTGAATGTGATCTACAAAGCATTTGCTACTATCCAATGAAGTTGTGAGTGATGAGCCTATTCAAGAAGATACATAGTTACACGGACGCTGAGGAGAGAGTGCCAGAAGTCAGAGAGGGAGATTCGGACACAGAACAAAGTGATGAAGACCTCCGTGATGTGGACATTCACAGTGATCCTCAGTTTTATCTCGATCGTGAGCAAAATTGTGATATAGCAAAGTGGAGTCGCGCGTCAATCCTATATTTAAGCAGAAACAAACCGTATTGAATCACAGAAATGGCAATTTTCCACTAGATAAGGTTTATCACGATCATGATTTCGATGCACTGCATCATCATCAGGTGATGATGATGCAGTGCATCGAAACCACGGTCGTAATAAACCTTAGCTAGTGTAAAATTGCCATTTCTTATCTGATGGAAAATTGCCATTTCTGTTATTCATTATGCTGAACTTCCACCATATCACGCTGATACTTCTCTTTTTGTAGAAAAAACCCAAGGCCAAAATGTAATTACTTGACTGCCTGGTTTCATTGTTAAACCAAGAAATGTCACAACACCACTTGCGGCTTGAGAACGTTTTATTATGGAAGAAATGGTCGAAAAAACAGTGGTTTATACAAATAAAAACATGAAGTCAATCCATGCAAAATTCTCCAGAGATCTTGACGCACGCAACACAGATACATATCTACTACTGAAGTAAGGGCTTTGTTTACTGATATATGTAGCAGGTGTATACCACGCTATACCATGGAGAAATTTCATCTTGTAATGAAAAAGAGAAGATTCCTCTTTCTACTGCGATACCTGAGATATTACGTCAAGGAAAGTCGTTTCCAGCGAAAAGAAACAGAAAAATTGGCAGTAATCACAGAATTTTGGTGAAGTTTCGTGAATAAATGCAGGAAGCTTTATTCCTTGGGGTATAATGCCACCGTAGATGAGATGCTGGCTGCGTTTTGAGGACGATACAGTTTCCGCCAATTTATTCCATCAAAGCCAGAAAAATATTGTGTGAAAATTTTTGTGCTAGCGGATAGCAAATTATTTTACTGCTACAACTTAGAAGTATGCGTAGGGGAATCAAACCAGAGGGTCCGTTTTGGGTGAGTAACAAGGTTTGCGATGCTATAAAGAGATTAGCTAAACCCATGGACAAATCTGGGAGAAACATAACCGGGGGCAACTGGTTTAGTGATATTCAGCTGGTGTCAGACCTGAAAAAGGAAAAGCTCTCATATGAGGGTACTTTGCGAAAACAGAAAACTGCAATTCCAAAAGATGTACCCAGTACCAAAGATGCAAATATTTGGTACCAGGCTCTCAATTTCTGTTTGAAGTCACAAGTTTCACTTCACTCAAAATCATTAGGTTGTATAAATTCCTCTCCAATAAAAAAGACGAATATGAAAATTATTGTCTCCTGAGCATATTTTGAAATTATAAATAAAAGTTCACCAAATCAAACAATTTCCACGCACTTACTCTGAAATAAAACTTGCAAGAGACACGTTCGACCTGCTCACATTCGATCTGGTCGTAGACTGCAATTTCTATAGGCAGGATGGCATCTCGTCCGGCTCAATATCGATAATATATAACAAATCGTTAAATTTTGAAGCTGATGACTGTGTGTGAGTAATGCAATCAGAGCACGAATGGCTACAAAGACATACATACTGTATACTAAGCCATAGACAAAGAACATTTTTAGGCATGAAATGAATGATGATAGATGATAATGATAATGCAGTAAACTTTAAATAAAGAGATTCCAGCGTTCCCTCTTCAAAAGGGTATAGAAAAACAGGTGCTTACCAAATTTTTTATGAGGAAAAACTTTGGTGTTGGCCAAATTCATTTTGCTGCTGATCTGTTAAACCCTGCCGCACCTGGTTGCAAATTGAGGCCTGAAGAACTGTTGATGCAATGACTTTAATTTGTGAAGTTGGTAACCACATGGGTTCGAGTGCTGTTGATCTTCGCAAAAATATAGCAGATTACAGAGATAAAGAGGGCTCTTTGGCGACGATCTTTCATTTGGGAAGGTTTATCAGAGTCAAAGAATGATATAAGCCCAATATTATGGAAGAGGGGATTGAGAGGAACTTGTCAGTTGCCTGATGTGGCTGTAAGAATTTTAGGGGCCCCTGTCACGTCAGTTGCCACGTAAAGGACATTCAGTATGTACAGCTGGATCCATAATAAGAGAATAAATAGATTGAATACACAAAAACCTGCCAAAATTTTTTATTTAGCGCACAACTGGAGACTACTTGACAGTATCGAAATCGAAAAGAAAAGGAGAAACAGGCAACTCCATCGAAACAATTGGAAGGCAATGAAGTGGACAGTCCGACAGAAGAACAGGAAGAGGATGAGTTGGAAACATTGTAAAACTCTTCTTCTACAACTTGCAACAGCAGTAATGAGGACGATAAGATAGATATTTCAGAGTGATCAGGGTACTCAAGAAATTGACTCAAAATAAGATTGCTAAACTTAATAGTTCACTCCTGAAATTACGAAAAAATTAATAAAAATTTAATGTTGCCACATTTGGCTAAGTTTTTGTCCTTTTTAAATACTTTTTATAGATTATAATAGGTAAAAACTACCAAAATAAATGTCTGATGAGGTGTTATTCAAACATGGGTTATGATTATGGTGCAAATCATAAATACCCGGGTATTTATGAATTTTGGGTATTTACCCGGGTAAATACCCTGATAATTTACCCCGATTTATAAATACCCGGGTATTTTACATCACTATGCAGACCAAGTTTCTTATTTCGTGAAATGTATTTGTTTCTTATGACTGATAAAATTTAGAGGACACTACCCGTTTTTATGGAGAAAAAGAGTTATAAAAAAACGACTAAGCTATCAGATAAGATCTAGTGCGCTTCATCCTAAGCGGAAGCATTCCATGCTGCCTGCCATTACTAGTTGAATGATAGGTCTTCATTTGAATCCAGGCAACCACACACTTGAAGAAAGAACATCTTTTTATTGGAAAAAACCAAGCTTGTCAATTATTATTTTCATATTTTGTTTTTTAGGGAAATCCCAGGACTTTTAGAATGTTACCTATTACGAATTAAGATACGAATAAGAGTTTGGCTGGATTTGACCTGAGTATCTAGTGTATCCGCTTGAGAGCCATTTCTCATCCTCCGGATGAGATTATCTTCCAACCACAAACAGTGTTGAGTGATTTTTACCCGTCGTGTGTTCAATGACTTTCAGGTTGGCTATTCAGAGAATAATTACGGCAACGATAAACCGATATTTATTCGCATATTTTTAGGGAACGTCTATTTTGCAGGTAACATTAAGGAAACATTTTCAGGGTGAAACGAATGGGTAAATGTGTAGGATTATCTTCAGCAATCGCATCCAAATAGTCCCAGAACTTATTGTCTGGGGCCATCGTCACGGGAAAATGTAGAGAAAAAATCCCACAGGCCACTTACCGGAGATGCTAGAACTTATTAAATATTCTTGGAACTGAGCAGAGGGTGTTTATCTGTCCGGAAAGGACAACGTCCTTTCGAAAGCTAAGGATGTTCCCGCGGTTCAAGATCGTGCGTGTCTGATCAATTAATTCGATTGTTTAATCGTGGGAGTTTCTTTGCCTGAACTTGGTGAAACATAAGAAAGCGCGTGTTTTTTTAAACCAAAAATACGTTCGCTTCTCTCTGAAAGGGGACACGGAAAAGGACCATCCTTGGATTAGGCACGGAGAGGCCTTAATCTTGTTCACACTGCTCGGGGACACTTCACTAAAAATGTCACCCGGCATTTTAATGTCATCTAAGTACCTTTTCTACTATCTAAGCCTTATCAGCAATTACATAAGAAATAACCACCGATGCATCTTATTGATCGACACGTTATCATTGATTCTTAGTGCGAAAAATTAGTTAACGATGGGAAATACGTACCGTATGACTCTGACATCGAAACGTTCTGCGAAATCAAGCACTCTTATGTATATGATCTTTTGGAAAGCAGATGTTGATTTGTTATTAGTTATATTTAATCATTATCCGCAGTTCTTGGATGGTCAGCCACGCTTAAAAATCAGTTATGTGCACATTAAAATCGTGACTAAGCCCCAAACTAACGTCTTTAATATCACGATTCTTTCTTTGCAAAGTTCTATTTTCAATGAGAACAGAAATGGGAAACCCGAACAAAGGGAATAAGAAGAAGCCGATAATTGTTAGGCAAATAAATATAATGCATAAATGTCTGCATTTTATGAAAATAATGTAAAGATAAATCCTAAATAAATATTTTAAGTGAGATAGTTCGATATAGACTTAGCAGTTTCAGAACTTGAAAACGAACTTTTCCCTATTCACTGCCAAACTCACTAATGATATGGTATGCGGTCACACGCACGGGTGCAAAAATACACACCAAAGGGATGAAATTCGCCGTGAAGAAAATCATTTGACTAAGCTATAGCCTAGTGATACTTCCGATACCATACCATACAATCGCTTATCAAGAACCACAATGTCTCCTGTGCTGCAGTGTGGTCTGGAGACGAGCACATCTCGGTCGTCTTAACACCCGCTGAAATTGGCCTCGAACTAAGATGGCTTAGTTGTGTGACTGGTGTACCTGAGCGGCAATCGGGAAATCCGGTTCAAATCCTGGTCAAGTCAAATGATTTTATCATGGCGAATTTCATTCCTTTGGTGTAATACTAGCAGTTTTTTTTTCGATTTAAGGTGGCCGGAGCGGCAATCGTAGGTCATTGAGTGAACATCTTCATAATGTTTTGAGGACGTCGAAGAAAAATTCTTGGATCACCTTTCTTTTGAGTGCACCTATCTGTTTATCTGTTGGAACTCGCCATACAGGCAGTAATGACAATGATAAAAGAATTATATTTTAAATTGTTTTCCTCAATTAAAGCATGTTATAAAGAGTTTTCAGCACGGTAATCGAAATTTAGGCGAAGTTATAATAAAAAATGTTTTTTTTTCGAATATTAGGCTCGGATTTACACCTTGATATTTGTTAGCAACAATTATAATAATGATAAATATATTATTTGCAATTTAGAAGAAAATCTGTACTCATAAAATCGAATTATTACGAAATACAATATATATGTCGTTTGCCAAAAGGCTACGTGTTAAAATAACATTGAATTGCTAAAAAACAAAACTGGAATGATGCAATTATACACTTTTATCAATAGATAGATATCACTAATGAGAACACGTTTGCAAAGATTCACGCAAATCTGTACGTAGACAAAAATCACCTCAACTACCTTACCCACTGCAACTGAAGTTTTTATCCGTGAGCGAAATGGGATAGAATCAACTTGTAAATCCCAAATTCTCGCTCAATCCAAACGGAGAGGCTCTCCTTCGAGTGACTCATGCTACGGAAAGTAAAGGCAACAGTTGGTGTGGATCCGTATACTTGGGCGTCTCCTTCCTGTTCGACCGAACCGATGTCGCGGCGGAAGCGGTTGATCCCGGGCGGCGAAATGACTTTTCTCTCCCGCGATGATGCAACCAATGAGCGGGCGGCAAGGACAATTCAAGACGTCACCTTTGAAAGGAGGGGAAAGTTTCCTTGGCGATGTAGACCTATTGGTTTGGGAGAGGCGGATCAGTTTCCCGAAAAGATAAAAAGCCATTTGGCGGGAACACCGGAAGTGATACGGAATTGCCAACGCCTGAGGTTTTTGGTGAGCTGATCGAACAGTTGGAGTTGAATGGGTTCCCCCTCCACTGTTACCTCTTTTTCCCATACCTTTCCCCTCGGAACGAATCGGCTGCGTAATGCCTTGTGACGGGCGGGTTGAAAATAAAGAACATTTTATAAACGCTTGTTCCTTCTTCAATCGAGAATCACGAAAAAAAAATTTTCTCTGAAAGAATGAGTTTAAAAATTTTAATTTGAGAGAATAATATCGAATTATGACAAAAAATTGACTATGGCAGGTAATTGTTTTATAAATATTTCACATATTTACTTCTTTAAACCATTGTAATTACCGAGATAATTTGTTATGAAATGTGGAAAAGTTAGATTCTGTTGATGCAACTAGATAGAGAACTCTACTTTTAAAAACATATTAACTTATTTCTGTGATGAAGCCTCCATATTTTTTTCCATTTTAGGATAAGAAAAAATTAAAAACGTTTTCTTGAAAAAATGTGGGAAAAATGTTATTTTCAAATGCTGGCCAAAATATCATGACTTTCAAAACCCAACGTACTGGAGCCTGGCCAACGTCCTTGACCCTGCCCATAGTGTCGATGCCACTGAAAACTACCCATAGCGCCATAGCACTGAAAATGCTCAAACGAAGGTGCAAGAAAGTTATAGGAACGGACTTTCTTTTCATAAAAGTTGCCGGTGGTGTAAATTAGCGGTCTAGAAACTCGTAGGCGGAAACTACTTCGCAATTAATTGTTTGCATATTAATAGGTATAGTTTTATATTTTGCTTGAAAATTTCTTCCCGTTGCCACAAAAACCCAAATTATAATCTCGAGTTACAAAAAAGTCTACGTCTAATTTTTATAAAATAAAACTAATTGTAAAAGCGTTTGATGGTTAAATAAGAAAAACTTTGTTCCAAAAAATAAATATTTATATGCGATCGGTTGATATACAGCTAATCATGTACTAGCAGATATTTACAATATCGTCCTGAGTTATTCTAACTAAGTGTCAACAGGAGAGGAGGGTTGGATAGTGAGGAGGTTCAGGAGGATTGTTTGGGGGTTTATTATTATTATTATATGTTATCTACTTTCTTTATGGGAAGAATATGATTTATACCTTACATTAGAACTCGTGCTGTTATTTCTCCTTTTATTAATATTGGTACTACCTTAGTAAAGTAACCAACCTAACAACCAGAAAATCCCGCCAAATATATGTGAAAAAGTTTTAAAGGCTAAAAACATTATTCTTCAGGTTTCCATGATTTTTAATAATTTGCTTTTTATTATTTCCGAGCTCCATTGCGTTCGGCTGATTTTGCACAATGTTTTGCCTCTCTTCCGGGATACGTCAGGTAAGGTATTTTCGTTAAAATTCGACCTCTATATGTAAATGTAGTAGCTGGTTGCAGAGACGCATTGTCAACGGCTGCTGCATTTTACGTTTGAATTTGGAATTTGAATTTGCCAGCACGCAAGGGACAACTGTGATTTTCCTAGAGCCATAAGAGATCTCGAGGAATTAATGAAGAACCCGGAATACTTCTACCGGGAAGACGGTTACATCCTCTTGTCGACATGGAAGAGAGTATTACTCCGGCCAATCAGGGCGCTCAATTCCAAATTCAAAATGCTGCAGTCGTTTGCAATGCGCCTCAGCAATCAAAAACTACACATATTGCGACCGAATTAAAACAAAAATACTTTACCCGACGGCACCACCAGGGAGAGAGGCGAAACGTTACGCAAATATAACCAAGCGTGATGAATCCCGGAAAAAATAAAAAGCAAACGGCAAGAAAGTAATACGGCTAATTATCGAAACAAATAATACTTCAAATGAAAGGAATTTTAAAATCAACGTTTTTGGGCGTTACTCGGTGGAACTATTGTATTATTAAAGAACAATACGCAGTATAATTTGTAGGTCCCACAAAAAACTATTAAAATCATTTCAATTAATTGTTTTTGAACCTATTTTTTTATTTATATCATCATCATTGGTCGTCCTAAGATTGGTTGACTGCAGCTCAAGGCTTAATCTTCTATGGAGACTGATGTGGTGGTTTCCCGTTGCCTTCCACATCGCAGTACTCCGGCCGATTCCGTAAATTTCACTCTCGCCCGAAGCTGTTGCAGTGAGATACCGGTCCGATCTTCTTGTCCTGCGCCATCAAGGCCTTCTGCTGAGACTAGGCCTGGGCGGTTAAACCAAACTCAATATCAATACTCAATACTCAAAAGTATTGAGATTGACCTCAATGTCAATATTGGTAATTGAGTCGTCAAATATTGATGTTGATGTTGAGATATTGAGCAATCAATACTTCAATATCTCAATATAAATATTGAGGTCGGTATCTCAATATCAATATTGAGTTATTGAGGTCAATAACTCAATTACAATGACATTGAAAAAGCGAAAAAAACACATAGCATTTGTGAATGTCGAGATGTCGCGATTTAAATGTACATATCACTAAAATACAAATGAAAAATTGGGTGAATTCAATAACAAAAATAGTTGTGCCGATATAGCACAATATCTGAGCTGTATTTACATTGGGATAGGGACGTGCTCAATGTTTTTGGAGATAAAAATTAGCATTTCGGCGTTGTGTCCAGTTAATGAAGTTCTTGTATCTGAAATAATGTTTCCCCCGGTGCTGAACAATCTTTCTGAGGGAACACTAGATGCAGAAATCACTAGGTACATACTTTCGGGCGAACGGTGACAGCTTCGGAAGCGATCCACTGTGCAGATGCCACCACTTTAAAGGATCTTCTGTGAGGTCGGTATCTGGGAGTCCTTCGTAGAATGATTATTGAGCTCAAACCTCAATAAAGAATATTGAGCTCAAACCTCAAAAAAGAATATTGAGTTACAAAACCTCAATATTTAATATTGAGATATTGAGGAACAGAATATTGACCCACATCAATATCATATTTATTGAGACTCAATATAAAAAAAATATTGAGTTATACTCAATATATTGAAATTGTGCCCAGCCCTAGCTGAGACTGCTACCTCTCAACGATGGAGACGGGTTATTTGCGTGTAGGATGTGTATATAAATCATACATTTGTTAATCTTTTGAGGTAGATTTTGAAGAAAGACTACATAGTGTAGTCGTAACCATGGTGCGACTTCCGGAAAATTTCTACAGGGTTTTCCGTTTCATGGAAGTTCGTTAATGGGTAAAATCGGAAATGGGGAAGGTTTTTTGAAAAACTGAAAAATCAGTACAACTCCCTAAATATGAAATGTATTGCATTCGTTTAAATTTATTATAAAATCCTATGACTACTACCAAAAACTTTTGTTTTAATGATTTTTTAAGAACACAAACCATTAGCGCAAGGTGTGAGAAAAATAGGGTTTTTCAGATAAAAAAATGATAACTTCATTAGTAGGTACAATATCAGATTCGTTCAAAGTTATTGTAGATCTTAGAAATGTTATCTAAAACCTTTGTCTGGAACAATCTTTGATACGAATAACCCTTACTGTAAGGGGTGAGCATAATGAGCTTAGTCTATATAAAAAATTTCGAAATTTACCTGTGCCACTAGGCCGGGCCTATAGGGGTTTATTATTTATATGTGATTATAAATATTAGAAATTTTTATTTTTGGCCATCACTAGTTACACCGCGAACGGGACTATTAACTAGGTAGTGCTGGATGAAAAAAAATGCCTTTCATGGTCGGTGGATTAGGCGATTATCCACTACCTCGCCCATCTCCAACAACAATCCCCTTCTCAAGCTGTCGACGCCCCGCCGAGAACTTGCGGGCCGCAACGACGGCACAATGGGTCTCTTTCGGGAGATTATGATACGGCGAATGCCTCTGCGTGATCAGCGGGGGGGAAGGTTTTCTGTGTCAAGGATGAGGCGGCCACCGGATAGATTCTCGCGCGTGCCCGTGATGCCTTTCGGGAGGCAAAGAAAGCACGGAAGGCGTGCCTCACCGTGGTTGACATCGTTTGACTTCCCCTGAGGGCATTTCGACACGGGCTTCGAGTTAGATGACAACCGATAGGCGTAATTCCCAATTGACAATCGAAATAGGTTCTCGGAGTATCTTAAATCTCTGCTGTGTCCCGCACCCGCCACAAGGGTTTTTGGCTGTGGGTGTGAATCCACTAGTTATTTTATCGCGTTTTTGCGAATAAACTTCAGTGTTATGCAATATTATTTTAACGAATGTTTTGGGGATTTGCCGAATCACTTATCACGAATTCGTGGATAATATTAAGTCTCGATTTGTGATATAAATCTTATCACAAGCAGTCATCAACCTCAATATTGGTTTGCTACAGCGCTCCTCTAGGATTTTCCTGTCAGCTAAACGTTTCAATTCATTGCAATGACAACACTTTGTATTATCCCACTCTTTATTAATATCTACGACCGGATTCATCCTGGTAAATAATCATCTGGAAGATTCTAATACTTCGACCATCCTATATATACAGACGGAAATTGGTTCCAAAGTGGGGGTGGTTTGATGTGCGGGGAAAGGGAGCAGAGGTTTAAGGGTATGGTAGCTCCCCCACCTCAAACCACCCTCACTTTTGAACAAATTTCTTACAAATAGAATGGTTGAAGCTTTGAAATCTGCCAGAAGATTACATATCAAGTTGAAACTGGTCACAGATATTAATAAAGTGTAGAAAAGTATTATGTCTTGTTATTACAAAGGGTACAGCCAATTCCACGAAGTCACGCGTGAAGCCATTATATTTAAACGTTTCGATCCTACATGAGTCGTCTCTTTGACGTGTTTCACAATTTTATTCATGCATCACTCATCAGATCCTCCTCGATAGTTCTAATATCAATTTATCCTTTCATTTTTGTATTCAAAAGGCTCTTGTTTTGCCATCTCCTGTCTCCTCCCCGCCAACCGCTTCATTCTTACATTATTCTTCACTTAGACGTCGTTCATAATTTTCCTGATGTATTCCATTTTTTGTCTTCCTCTGTAATTATTCCCATTTATTTATCCTCCTAATATTGTTTGTAATGGGCTGTTGTGTCGGAAAATTTGTCAAATAAGTTTGTCTCTTCTTCTTCTCCTCAGAGTTTTCATCATGCATCTTTGTTCTGCAACTCTTGTCAAGGCTTCTTGATTGGTGATTCAATCCGTTCATCTGATTGCCATCATTATTCGATAGTACCATATTTCCATAGATTCCAAAATTCTCTACTCTGATATTGTTGTTTTCCAGGCTTCAAGGTGATAAACGCGAGTCTTCTAAACCTCTCTATAAGTAAATTTTATCAGACTGCACTTCGCAGAAGTTCTTAATAACTATGATTGAAATAAAAACACGCACTTTTTACATTTTTTCTTATTTTTACATACAGCGCGTTTCACCGACATATACGTCATCATCAGGCACAAACAAATTCAGAGAATGTTTTGTCCATGTTGGGTTGTTTTTTGTAATTATTAAGGGGGGAATTAGAGAGAGTGGCTAGAAATGTGGCTGAGGCTTAAAAATGGACGCTATCGAGCAACCCTATATTAACAGGCACTCAGCGGACCTATGCAGTGAGCAACTATTCCCGCACCCCTTCCAAATTCTTTCCGACTAAATAACCCTGGAAAAGCAATAATCTTTCAATATCCCCAGTCCTTGATCCATGGTTCTATTGACCCCTGAGTTCCTCAACCTTCCCCCAGCCTCTCTAATTTCCCCTTACAATGATAACAAAGAAAAAAAATAACATTCTCTGAATATTTTCGAGCCTGATGACGCCGTAAGTTGGCTGAACGCATTGTGCATATATAAGTAAAATGTATGGAAAAGTGAGAGCGTATTGATTTCAATTATTGATACCCTTGATTATAAGTCTTAGTCATGTAAGATTTACTCGTGTTTGGAGGAATTACCATCCTGTTTCATCTGATTTCAATAATTAATTCTCTCTCTTGTATGTTTTAGTCATGTTAGCTCGTGTTTGGAGGGATTGCCGTCCTATTTCATCCAAATACGCAGTTGCGCTTAGATTTTTCTCTTAACTATCTTTATACATTTTTGGAAAATCTTTCATGAAATGATTTTACGTGAAATTTATCATAATTCTATATTAGCAGATAGAGTTACTGAGACAGGCGGCGATGCGACAAAATTGCTTACATCTAACATTTCTTCATAACTCGGAAAGTATCAGAGGTATCCTGACTGGATATGTGTCACTCTAAAGAGCGAAATTTTTATATACACCGCCGTCTTGGAATTTATGACGTCATTATACGAAATAGGATGGCTGCCAGGTATGTGTATTAATTCACGTACCGCCCATTGGATAAAATTAGTGTATCTCCGGTGCCGTTAGTCCGCGAGGTGGCTGATTTGAAATTTTTATAGCATTCTTACTGACACATCCGCAAAAAGATGATTTGAAAATTAAATATATTAGAGATTTTTAAGAAATGAAATATTGAAAAAATGGGTGAATTTAAAGGTAAATATCTTAATATCTCCAAAATAAAAAGATGCTATGTACGGAAATTTCCAGTAAAATTTTGAAATCTTTTCCTACTAGGATTCTTTTTATTCACGAAGTCCCAAATGTCACATATTCTGATTCCGTCCTCAATACTATAAAGAATATACCTCGAATAGGAGAGAAAAACATGAATTTTGGCTGGACACTCTAATATCTATTAGTATATGATAATGAAATAGAACGGAAATGCTGTAGCCTAGAGTTTTAATAGTCGTAGGGAAAGCTTTGTTTATACCAATAGTATAACATATTACCTACATGTTTTCCTAAGCCATTTAGATACTTTATCGCTTACCTCCGAGGTTATCACCGTAAAAATCTGAGACTAGTGGAAACGAGTGACTTCTTTATTGAGGCAAATTGACCTCTTCCCATAACTTACGGAAAAGCGAGGCTCGATTGCTTGGGTGAAAGAAAATTATTGTTAATTAAATGAAATTCTATTGTTGGAAAAGGCTGAAGGTTTCACTCAGCGTCATACTTAAGTCGATTGTTGTCTGAAGACATGTTTCCCCATCTCCTGATATTACTGATCTTCAATTGCTGGATCTTAATGCTCCATCGAGGGAATACCTCCGCCTTTTGTGAAGTATATGTTATTGGGAAATATAAATGTCATAGCTCATGAAATTCCCCACGCTTTTCCTGCATAATGCTGATTCATCCATGAATTATGATTTCCTCCTGTACCTACTGATCTTTTAGCTTAGCAAACACAGGAAAAGTTATCAGCTGATATGCCGAATGACTCAGTTATGGTGTCCAACGGATGAAGGAATTAATAATTTCGCTGGGTATAATTTCGACTAACAGTTTCTAACTCATTTCTTCTTTCTTCTTGCACTAAATTCACATTTCCATGTAAATTAGTTAGAGAGATAGTTGAATCACTTGCCATCCAAGGTCTCATTTTTGTGGTGTAAACTGTTGTGCACCCGTTACTCAAAAATGAATGTGCCTCAGCATTTTATTTTTTAATTACATGCCTTATGAAGTCGTTTAATTACTCTTTGTAATGGCCAGGTGCCAACGAGTGCTCAACAGCTATTTCCAAATCTCTTCTATTAAATTGGTGAATAAGTCGGAAATCATTATATTTATTTCATTAAAATAGTTTTATCAATCCACATGTTTTCCTTGCTCGGAATAAAGTATTAGGAAAATATGCTCGAGGAAATATTTCATTGAACATCCTCATTGCGCCGAAGTCCGTTTCATGGAGTACTATTGGCCCTTTTCTCGAATATTATTCCCTGAATCGTCATCGCGCCGGGAACTTATCCCATATTATTTAGAAATCTACATTTTCATTCCTCTAGAGAAGCGAGTTACGTTATTCGTCGTTGTTTGTATTGCAGCTTCAATCAAATTATTATGATGTATGTATTAATCAAATCTATAAAGATTTCATTCAAATGAATATTTTGGATATTAGTACGCCTAACTTCAAAAATTATATCCATCTTTACCGATCTATTATTAAATTATCAGGACATGATATTTATAAATGCTGTTTTCATAAATTTAATTCCCTGCTAATATAATTTCAGGAAAGTATCACATTAAAAGACGACAAATTTTAGTGAGATGTTAGTAGTTCATACTTAAACTTCCTAGCATTGGGCCGCAAGTGTATTTGTGCTGACAAACCGTTGAAGTTACTTTTTCTTAGGGCTTGCTTCATCTTTTGGTGACTAGTCATAATTTGACGACATATCTTATGAACAATTTTGGGTAACAATGGGCAAGATGAATTTAATATTCGAGATAAGCTTGAGCGCGAGGCACTTCCCTGTGTCGGCCGCAGAACTAAGTTCGGAATTCTCGCAAAACGTCTTGGTTGCAACAATTTTCAATTGCTCGTAACTGGCTCGGCTCAGAACCGACGCGACGGGCTGAATTAAATTCTTCGTGCGTCTCTATCGGCCGTTACATATATGGACATGTAAAACCATTTACGACCTTGAGGATAGTCGGAGCACCGTTCGGATCATTAGGGGGGAAAACAGAACGCGGATTTACGACATTTAAGAGGAAGTGTGTCAGAACTTAAAATCACTTTGGAAAAAAAATACTATTCCTTCCGTGAAGCGTGAAATTCTCCTGCGATAATAATGGAAGACTTTTTTTTCAGTTTTGGTGCCTTTTAAGGATGAACTGCTACTCGTGAGCTTACAATTCCAGCAGCTTTCAAGGACCTTTTTAGGGATATACGCCTCCGGTTTTCTCGAAATTAGTCTTGAAATTAAAGCACCGTTTGCCACATTTGCTACTTCATCCTTGGATGTTGTATTTCCCTGCAAGCAGAAGTTTAATTTTTCTAGAGAAGCAGGGAGCGTAATTTTAAAATGCTGGTCTGAATGATTCTTAAAACGCTTGATTCGCTGACATATAATTTTCTATACTTTTTTAGTCCATATTCCAAGCTTAGCTTAACCCATTTTTTAAAATTGCTAAAGAGAAGATAAGTGGCGTTCGACTCTCTTCTCGTAATTACAATGTTCGAAAATATTTATTGATAGTCGTTGACCAACATCAGACGGGGCCGTCCGCTGGATACAGTTTAAAAGGTCCGTGTTTACGTTTCTCAGTTCTTACGGAGGAAGGAAAATCAATCCTTTTAAACACTTACTCACTCTCCAAACCAACGGCAATTACACTAAGTGTACGAGGTCTGCCTCAAGGAACCTGGAGCACCGCGTGATCAGAAAAAAATATATACTGAATCTCGGAATAAGTTCCATGCAAGCTTCGAAGACAGCGAACATAGCCATATCGGGAATTGGTCGATAGCCCCATCGTGTATTTCGTTTCTTACATTTATTGTATTAAATATTCTTTCATAGACTTATTTAGAGTTCTTCGTCGCACTTATCAGAGAGTTGGCTATAGTTAATTTTCTCAACTAATTCCGTTGCTATAGTTAATTTTCTCAAAGACGGCTATAGTTAATTTTCTCAACTAATTCCGTTGCTTATACTCAAAATTGTGTCGGGTTTTCTTTGAGAATCTCAGAAAAAAAGTCGTTGATTGAAAGCTTTGATTTGAAAAGAGAAAAAGCCTTGTTACAGGTTTGTTCACGAGCGCTGGAAGAAATAGCCTTTTTACTTAGGCATCAAAGGATCGTTCAAGCGATTAATAGAGGTGCGTCACTCATTCCTCTGTCACGACGAGCATTGAAGTTTCTAGAGTACGAAAAATGCTCGGTAGATACTGTGAGCACGGACGTATTTACTGGGAGAGGGGGACGAACAGGACTAGACCCCCCCATCAGAAACAACTTTGTTAAGGGTACCAACATTAATGTTTTTAACAAATGACTAAGTAAATATCTTTAAATACTTCAAAAAAGGGCTAGAAAATGCAGTTTTGCTGTTATAATTTTCATAAATTTCCCGGAATCTCATTAGACTGGGCCCAGAGCACATAAAAAATATTCTGGACCCCCACCCCTTCCCCCCATTCCCCCCTTCCGAGCAAAATTCGAGATGTACCATTGACTGTGAGCCGTTCTTTTTCCTCGAATTTAGTCCAAATTGTGACCCAATATGCATTGTATTTGTCATTTCAAGTAATCTTGTTTTCAAATAAGCTAATACATTGTAATTTCCGCTTAAATATAGTTATTGCGACTTAGGCTTCGATGTGTTGTATTATGCACCGTTAGAACTTAACAACGTCTTGTATAATGGGAAATATCTAGTACAGGTAGAGGGAACTACAGGGTCATTTACGCCTGCAAAGCGTGTTTATTTGGCTCAACAAGAGCTGGCTCAAGCCACTTGGCATAAAAATTAACAACTCGAATTTTAAATGATTCCCTGGGTGGTTGCTATTTTAAACACATACTATAAATAGCTTTTTGGTATTACCCAATCATAAAAAATATAAGTATCGTATTCTACCCGAAATATGACTTGAAATATCTTTTTTTATTCTCCGTTTTGAACCGTTTGAAAAAGACAAGGATTTGGTTTTCTAGCGGTAATTTCATAGCAAAATTGGTGACCATATGTTACACTCACCGATAATTGAGCCGACCGAAACATCTTCTGAGACAAAGAAACTCTCAGTGGATCCTCCGCCTTCGAGATAGCATCTTGAATCTCCAACTGAAAGAAAAAAGAGTAAAAAAATATAAATTCCGAGTAGAACAGATGAATTTCTTAAATTTATCAATTGGTTGGCAGCATTCACCGCCTGAGTTACTCATCTAGCCATCCATTTGAATCACAGAAATGCTTTTTGTAAACAACTTTAACTCTTTCATGCCATAGGGATAATTATATAGTGGTGTTACCACACAATTGCTTATTTCAGTCCATTTAATCCACCCAACCAACGTCTATGATCCATAGACCCACCGTCTATGAGGTTGCTATTTAGTCACTATGTAGTTACATATTTACCTCCCTGATTTAGGACCTATATTTATATTTTCTAGAGTTAAAGAACTACATAAAAATGATTCCCCAAATGCGCTGCATATTTATCTCTTAACTAAATTAGTGCTGGCGCATGAGAGTGACATTAACCAACACCCTATATTTTAAGACAGGTCTGCAATTCATACGCGTTTGGTAGTCAACTCTTTCTCCTGTATATTTTGTACTTTGATCGTCTTCGAACTTTGTATGGCATTTCTCATACGCTTCGATGCGGTAATTTCTTACTACAGCGGTTCTGCTGACACAAAAAAACGTCTGAATATTATTTTCTGGTGCAAATTTCATGAGTATAGGTCAAATGATTTTTTATTTTTAAACTTTTGCCGACGTTTCGGATGTTTATTCATCCATCTTCTGGGCTATAAACAATGATGTATGATGATAAATGATTGACAGTTCTGTTTTGGTTACATAATTGTAAATTTACAGACATTAAATATAAAAAATACATAGACATTCAAGATTTTTGCAATTTGAAATTTGAAAAAAATTATTCTCATGAAATTTTCACCATTAAATACAGAGGTCGAGAAAAAATACCATTTGAATATTATTTTCTCTAATTTCGAATTTTTCCATGAATTCCCCCGTACATATTGTCCCAGATTATGTTACTATCTAGTGAGACCCTTATAAAGTGGGCTCAGAAATAGATCGGGTACAGCGGAGACCAGCTGGATTCGTACAAAAGTTTTTTACGATAAGCATAAATGTGTGAGCGATTGTTAAATGCATCAGGGTGGGAATCTCTATCTGATAGAGGGAAAGAGTATAGGTTGAATCTTTTACTTAAGCCCGAAGTAGAATATTTTTCGGCAGACGTTCAACATATTTTGCTATAGCCAACGTATTACGATCACAACCATGTATGCACAAAAATGAAAATAGATTTCAGAACGGATAGATTAAGAATGTTAATCTTTTCGCGGACTCTAAGGGATTAGGGGATCAATCCTCGAAATATCGTGGTAAATATCGCATACGAAAATGACAGATTATCGTACGGTTTTATGGAAGCATCGCATACCACACTTCCACTTGATATTTTTCATTCAATATTTATCACGTGCGGAGAGGATGTGACTACTCAACAATACTGAATCGACGAAATCATGCGGTAACATTGTTATTTTCTCAAACGATAACTATCATTGCGTTCGAGAATTGAACCCCATAAAATTGGCGATAGATATTTTCTATGAGATCACCACTCTCGCTAGATTGTTCGTAGATTACTTGCTACTTGTTTTTAATGACTTATCTTATAACTATTTTAATGACCGCGTGAAATGTCCCACATGATTTGATTTTATGAATGTCATGTTATCCATGAATCCAGGGGATGTAATTCGCCATGAAAAAAATAATTTTTTCGACCGGGATTCGAACCCGGATATCCGAATTGCCGGTCAGGTGTGTTGGCCAGTTACAACACCAATCTATCTTAGTCAAAGTCAAATTTCAGCGGGTATTTATACGAAGTAGATGTTCTCGTCTCAAGTAGTTCAATGGTAGTGGTATCTTAACCCGTGTTCAGTATTATTATATTCAGTATTATTATTCATTTTAGAATGTTTGTCAACATGGAACGCTCCTAGGTTCTGGTTTAGCCGTGTCCTCCTGAGTACTTTCTTGTGTGCGCCCATTAATCATAATAGCGCTCAGGGGATTTTGCGGGGTTCGATCTTGAACTGGGAAGCGTATTGAATACGCGGATGGAAATCACCCCGTGCCATACACCCTGGAGGTGGCTCCATCTGCATCTACATAATACCTTGAAAGCCACCTCAAAGCTGTGTGGCAGGGGGTGAGGTATCACCAACATGCACTTCACTCTATTCTAATAAAGTCAATAAAACTACGACTATTAATCCATTAGTAAAAATCTGCAAATACCTGTCAGAAGGTGAAATTTTACCAGAATGCCCCACCCAATAAACATGGTACGAATGTTGCATAAATTATGCGTACCATTGTATTTTGCAACTACGTAAAAGCGCAGGGATATAAGAGTTATACACGAAACATGCAGGGTGGGCTGTTAGTATATTCTACCTAGCACGTTAAGAAACAAACATTAGGAAGAAAATAAACTAAATTCATCCATATCTGGCGTTACGTGCTGGAACAGCATTTCAGGAATTAAATTAAACTGAAGGAGTTGTACTGTTCACTTATATTTAATGTATAATAATACACAGCACGGGTTTCAACACTTAGGGCGTCTTCGCAGATGCAGTGTATACCTGATTATGACGCCCTGAGCGTTGAAAGCGTAGAGCGTAGTGCATACAGTACGCCGTTCATGTTTTCAGCATAACTCTTGAATCTCCATCCATTTATGTAGTTGCAAAATACATAAATACTAACGGTCCTTCAGCCATTTGTAGCATATCTGTAGTGTAGTGCATGCTTGTGAGGCTTCGCCTCGTGACAAGCATTAGCGATTTATGCTAATGCATGATTAGTCGAAGTAACACTAACTTTAGGGTATAGTGTAATGCATGTTGGTGACTACTCACCCCCTGCCACACACCCTTGAGGTGGTTTGCAGTGTATTTTGTAGATGTAGATGAAACACGTGTTGTGTATTATTATATGTACATTAAATATAAGTGAAGAGTACAACTCCTGCAGTTTAATTTAATTCCAAAAAATCGACTAATTATCAACTTTACCTATCAACAAAGCTAATTAAGAGTCTCAATCGCAACTCTTATGGTATCTTATCGCTCGCGTTAACAATTACAGTTTAAAACATTAAAATGGCTTGTACAGTACTTCGCAGATGCCGTAGATGAACAGTCCTCAGCTGAGAGCGATGACAAAGTCATCAGTTAAGCCAAATTAGTGAATGTCATCTCGCCGGGTCCTTTCCCCTTTGTGTAGTAAATCAAGTTTCCGATTTGAACGCCGCCCTTGCCCGTCTGCTCCTTGTCTTCACGGGGTCGCCACCCCGCGATTCATTCCTCTCGACAGCGGGTATGCATCTTCATCTTCCATCCTCGTTCATTTTTCAACTTTCTCCACTCGCTTTCGCTCCCCTTGCCACTGCCATTGTGTCTCGGTCACAACTCTTTGCTCTCCTTGCATTCCTATTATTCCGAGAGTTTGGCCATTGTCTGCGGCCAAGGAGCACTTTCTTCCAGAACAAACGGAGCATCAAGGGAGGCTTTCAGCATTCTCCCGCAGTCTGCAAAACTTCGTTATTCGTGCAGTTTTCGTTTTAGAGTTAAATCTCCTCATTTCGAGAGATTTTCGCTCGATTTTGGAAGCTGGCCGATTAAGAACGAAGGACTGAAGAAAACGTATGCACTATTGCACACACGGAGGGCTAGTCAATTTTTTAATTTTTTAACACAGAGTTGAAATTTTTAATGACAGATGATGATTTCATTCGTTTATTGTTAGTGCAGCTACATGCTTGTATTCGTGCTTAGTCGCGGGGTACTTGGCTTCTTTTTCATGAGAACTCAGAAGGCACTGACAATATTTTGTCGCGTAACGCGTCAGAACGCTTAATAATTGTGGCATCATCGATTTAAAAAATCAAAACTATTTTCTGTAAAAATCTAACTCATTTTGGAAAAAATCTATTGTTGTGTGAAACACTCTACTGGGGTACTAAAAATTTATTGGTCATTTAAAAATCTAATATTTGTGTGCTGCTTTGCATTGAATTTAATGTCATGTAGAACCTAGGTAATCTGAATCTAAGGTATATCATAGGGAACCGCATTGAAAATATTATTGCCTATCTTCATTGCTTATTTTTCTCCCATTTTTAAATAATTTGATTCGTTTTTGCATTCCCTTTACTTTTTATCTTCTGTCATAAGTATGCGAGGAAATTAATGAATTTGAAAATAGTCAATATACCTACAACAGTAAAAAAAAATATCTTTTGATCAGCTACAGATTTGAAATGGGTCCATTATAATGTATTATTTTATTACTTATATTAAAAAACATAAAATTAACCTCGGTATTTCACTGTGCTCCCTTTGTCTTTAATTCGTGGCAGTAACGGGAGTGAGTGAAAAAGATTTGACGATAGTATCACGTCGACCAATTGATCCTGGAACTCTGTGAAAATTTTGAGTTAAACAATGAAGCATTTGACCGACTAATACGTGCTAGCCTTGTGTAATGATAAAGATTATGGAGAAGGAAAACTTTTTCGATTCTCTTTCGGTTATATCCATTGAAAATTTCTTTCTTGCTTTAAAGTCGAGGAAGGAGATAACAAAAATACAGAATATCTACCCTCCTGAGGTCACAGCTCGAACTTGAAGATCGTAAAATAATCAGCAAAGATCGAATCGATTTTTTTCGATTTTAATCGAATTCACTGACTGATTCTAAATTAAGATATAATTATTAACTCCATTTTATCATGCAATTGAAGTTTAAGTTCCCTCTTTATTTTGCAGCCTACCGAGTAAATTCTTGGGTAGGTTTATCCGCTATCATAAGATCAGTTTCCATCGAGATTACCTCTCATCGATTATCGTTTTGATTTTTCTTTATAATTCATTCCTCTCATCAAATCGCTATGCGTGCCTATCACGACTGATCAATACAACTTCCTAGGGCCAACAATGGGCGAAGTCGACAGATCAGATACCGGAGGGAGCCATTCAAAGACCCTTTATTCGTTTGCGTCCATGACTGGCACTGGCAAATCATCCAATGTCATCTGGTGTGTACTAAATTGACCGCAGTTGCGTTACATTGATTTCTCAACATTTTTTGTGATCGGCTTTTAAGCATCACGTGGAAATATGCGTAGACACAATGGAATGGCCTTTGTGAAGTAAAACATCGTCCATAATAGTAAATTGGGTAGATTCAGATGTTAATCGGTGGCTCTCTTTACTAATCTGCGATCTACTATTGGGAAGAGGTTTCAAGTTTTAAAGGTTAACTTTTTAACCTAGGAAGCTGAACTTATCGTGAGTTTTGCTAATGTGGAAATAATTAGGTGTAACTCATTGGTTCTCAAAAATAAACTCCAACCATAACGCTGGACAAAGGTTTTCAGGTTTTAAAGCTATTTTATAGCCTTAGCACATATTTTACGCTTGTACAATTAATGAGCGAGCTTTGTAAATCACTCGTGCAAGGTGAGAACTTGAACCTTTGGAAATTCATTTAGCACGTAATGGTTCTGTAAATGTAAAAAATAACCACAGTAAAAAAGTTTCCGCCCTTCGGATTTTGGTAAATATTTTAAATGGCCATAACTATGCAATGTTGTGGCATGCTACATTGTATGGCATTCATACGGGAGGTGAATTCAATACTTCTGGTTCCTCCCATTTATGTAAAGAATGGATATTTGTGTCCATAGATAGTCTTCTGTATGTTTTTCCCACTGGATAAAAAAATCGCTGAGAATGGCATAAACAAGTAGGTTTTTACCGCTTGTAAGTTCTACCGTGACTCTTCGACTCCTACTTAATTCAAAGGAGAAAAAGTCGCAAACGGTTAGAAATTTTAAACATTATTGTGGGATTTACTTTTTAGCGTTATTTATTTATTTATTTCTAAATTTTTTTTCCTTGCAATCAGTGAAATTTTTCCAGAAATTTAGAGGGCCATATAACATATCGTTATATGGCCCTCTAATTCTCCCGCACCCCAAGTTTCTCGGGGCGGGCATTTTTACATCGCATATACCTATTTTACATGTTTTTATTTTGTGAAGAGAGTGTGGGCACGACCAGTAAAACTTTACCAGATTCCCTGTACCATGTTTATTGAACAAAAAAAAACGTATCTCGATTGTCATATTCCTTCGCGATCGCGAGTTTTTACTCGAGAGGGGTGAAGAGGTTTTCTCAATCATCATCGGATGACCGTCAATGTTTTTCGTTTCCGCGCTGGAGCTCTAGGAAGCGAGCCATTCTGAGAAGTTTCAGTCGTTACAGTAATTCTTTTTTTGCATTGATGCTGCCGATGCTAGAGCCTAGAGAGAGAGAGAGAAGAGGAAATCGCTTTTGTGCCTAAAGATGTCCTGTTCTGATGCGGATGCGGTGGTGAATTTTTACACGTTTTCCGAGATTCTAGACCGTCCCTTTCTCTCTACCCGTCTTCATGAATATGCATGCATGGGAATCGAGGAGATAGAAAGTGGTTCGCATCGAAGTTGGAGAGCCTAAAAGATAATTGTCCTCGGAGGATGTGGAACCGAAACTATGGAACTTATTAATACAATCACTAACAGATCATATATGCCTAAACAATATACGGATTAACAATTAATTTTTTTGCTGTATTCATTTATTATCAACTGCTATTTTAATATGTCCTCGAAACAAATATAAATTTAAGGTTACTGGGGGGGGGGGTAAAAAAGGGTGTATTTCCTTTTGAGAACACATGAAACAACGTGAGGGATTCATTGCCCCTAAAAATAGGGTTATCGAGGTTCATGCTGCCACTGATTTCTCAGTAATGCTACTTCGCAGTTCATGTAATTATCATGCCATCATTCCTTTAAGTTTAGATTCATATGTTTGCTGTTTAATGCGAAAAATGCATTGGTTGACTTATGGAATATTTAATTCGACATTATACTTTAGATATTGTGCAAAACGTTTATTTAAACCTTGAGAATTTTTATATTTTGTTGACCCTCCTTATCACTGTAAATATGTGAGCGGATGTGGAACAAATGGTAGCCAAGAGCTTATAACTGATTTATGTTACCCGAATACAAATTAATGTTTAAGTTTTTACCAAGTTTTATAACTCCATTTTTACCAAGGTCGTTCGATGTCCCCTTTGTCTTCCGCCTTCGAGAGTTATCTATACGGCAACATGTGTAATATCTAACGACCCTGAATTTTAATAGAAAAAAAATAGTTCTTAATTTTGTAAAACGGGAAGAGGCAGTTGATTTGGAGGTCTAATTTTAATCGGGGGTAATGTTCTAAAAGAAATTTTATTATAATATTGATTTTTGATATTCTCCAATCTTTAACTTAATAATCTTCATTTCGAATATTCTACAGGCTACGAAAGAGTATTTAAGGTTTATCCTATCAATGAATCTGCAAAAAGGTGATCTTTTATATGGTTGTTCGATGGTTTATCACATTTTTCCGCTAAAATATGCGATAACAAAAGCATTGAGCCCAGACTTAGCCCTTTAGCTACGCTATCTGCGCTACCGAAGTAGCTCGATATTAGTTTTATGGGCAATGAAGGTAACCAACGTCCTCAACGTAAAACAATTTAGAACTTCATTCAACGGTAACAATGTGGAATTAGCAGCTAATTGTTAAAATGCCATCCCAACGGGGTGGAATTCAGTTTTTTTGGTCGTTACTTTCTCCGGAATCACGGGGAGATGGATAATTATTTCATTGATATTCCTCAAGCGACCACCTTCTGCCAATTAAAATCATCGATTAAGTTCTAGTCTTGAATTTTCTTCGAACATGGCGTAGGAGCCTTGAGCTCAAAGGCCGATTTGATAGGTGGAGATCGCCAAGCTTTTTAAGCCCAATTTAATTCACTCAGCAGCGCATGAAGACTACTATGGTGCTAACTTCAGCGAATTGATGATATCGATTCACTGTCGAAATTTGGAGTGGAAGATAACAATTTTAGTTTCATTGCACTATGATGCATAGTTGCAGAGAAAAATTAGGTTTATGAACTGAACCGCATACCAATAAGTACTATTGATTAAAACTTGAAACCCTCAAGATGTAATAAAAATGCTACGAGTCACATCTTGTTAAAATTTCGTCTTTGTCGAACTCTCTGCTTTACAGTTATTAGACGTCAAAGCTACGCATCGCGCGTAGCGCTAAATAAATAGACTTTTTTTACTCTAACGCCAAAATTTGGTCCACCATTTGTTTTTTTATATATTCTACACATAAATTGAGTAGAAAAAATATCTAAATGACGATGTACATAGCGTGAAAATCCAATGAACCGTCTAGGAGTTATTAAGGTTTAAAAATTTTGGCGCGGACAGTAGTTGCTCTTCCCTAAGCCGCCATTGAAATAGGAAACATGAGGTTTAAGGGTGGGTTTACGCTGGCAGTGTACTTCCGCAAGTTTCCTCTGCAAGAACTTGCCTATTATGGCTCTTAAAGCAAAACGTGTCATTTGTTTGGTACCAACAATTAAATCATACATTTCCACACTATATTCTTCACAAATTAAACTCGAAGTTACATGGTGCTAAATACGAGAGTGGGTGAAACATGGGTAAAAAATAATATTCCTATAGCTAACATAAATATTATTTTCGTCAAAAACTGTTATTTATTACTGATTTATCATCAAATAACTACAGAAACTGAAGTCAAAATGCAATAGTTTAATAAATGCGCTTCAGTCGGCTCATGTGGCCGTAAAAAGTGCTCGTAAAAATATAATCGTCGGTTAATCTGCATATTTAGTATCTCATTCTTGTTACCTAAAGGCCTGGATACACGGTACATTAGAATGTACAAGAAAATGTAAACATGTCTGAATGTCAGAATGAACGCGAAAATGCACCGTGTAACCACGCGAAAATGTACGATTGTATGAATGTCTGAACATAAAATAGAACCGGTTCTAATTCCATTCAGACAATCGTACAAGTTGACCTCATTACAGAGACACCTGGTGGTAGACGACGCAAATGACATTCACATTTTCACAAGCCAATTGACAAGTAAATGTGTCGTATCCATGGCAAAAAATTGGTTTTAATAACGCACCTACGGTTTAAAATTAGGAAAAACAAACGAAAACGCATAATGCGCATCAGAAAATGTACGAAAATCTGTCCGAAAAAATGTACCGTGTATCCACCTATTCCTTGATCTTGTACATGAGAATGTACAAGAATTTGTACATGAAACCATTCAGAAAAATGTACAGAAACTTGTACATTCTCATGTACCGTGTAACCAGGCCTTAATAGCTAAGGACTGTCACCAGTAAAAGAAATATTTATACATCATAAGGGAAAAGGAATTCAGTATTTGTTTTGACTAACTCAGTCGCGGCTGAATGGGCTGAATCTCCTTATGCCATGAGTTTTCTGGGAACAAATTCCCGTTTAAAGTCTATGATGCGCTTGCCAAGTAAATAAAAACTTACATTGTTGAAATACTGCAAAAAATTACGATTTTGGAAACAAAATCTTAAATTTTAAGCAAACTCTTTCAGTCATCCAATACTAAAAATTCCAAGCCTATGAAAGGGTGGATTTACCTTGGCAAGTTACCTACGGAAGTTTCTTCTGGAAGAGCTTGCGGCGGATTTCACTCCGATTAAAAAATTTAAACGAGTTAGTGTATAGCCAGATTGGCTGCTCTTTTACTCTGGCACATAAAATACCTTTGCAAGCGTTTTTCCGAAACTTTTAAAAGTATTGTAAGTGGACTTGCAGAGCCGTTAGCACCTGCTATTCACATCAAAAGTCGCCAGCTTCAAGTAGCTTGCGCAATAAACTTACCAGTGTAAACCAACTTTAATGAGTATAATTTAAAAACAAAAAATATCCTTCTGCACAGAATCCAATGTTTTTCGTATGGTAGTAATCTATAACCACCGAAGGGTCATTTATGGGTTCCTAAGGACCCTAGGACCTTTCTAATATAGCATATTAATTCTTCTGGGCTGTAAAGAATATTTGTGCATTTTTTTCCAAATCCGTTAAGGGTTTGAAAGTCTACAGCGTTCAAACAAACAGAATTTCAGTTTTATAGCTATATAAAGATTTTTCCCAATAAGTATTGGTGGGTTGGGGGTACGATAGTAAGGGTAAGATCACTTGGGGAAGTGGAGGAAGGGCTAACGACCAGCCACGATCGGTTATAGCGTCGGTTACCGCTCACCGATCATCCAAGTAAAGCATCATTGGGCAGGGTTTGACTTTGGATGTGTCGTCCTATTGTTGGAGAGTCCTTCAGCCGCCACCCAAAATCGGCCGACCCTCGATCATTTTTACTTACTTAGTCACTTCGAACTATCCGGTCATCACTCAGAGCGCTTGAGATTTATGAAGGCACGAGATACATTGACAAAATTCTTTTATAAATGAAAATATCGTGAAAACCTTTGGCGTCAGTGTACGGCGTCCGACTGGAAGATGAACGAGGAAGTGCTTGGAATGGTGGTTGAGAAGAGGAAACTGCTGGAGGATATAAAGAGGAGGCAAAGTAGGTGGTTGGAACTGTTAATGAGGGGTTAGAGGATCCTGAAGGCCGTGTTAGAGGGGAGGATGTTGAGTAAGAGGGGAAGGGGTAAGAGAAGAATAGGTTTTATGTACGGTGTGAAGAGAGGAAGGACATATGCTGATATGAAGAAAGAAATTGTGTAAGTCAATGGTGGTCTGTGCCAGTAAAAATCAAGAGGATCATTTTCCTCTCTTCTATTTAAGCCTACCCTTTCGTTTAATTAACCTAATAATAATTGGAAAATGACTGCATCAACTGAAGGAAAATTAAGGACATTAATACGAACCGCGTTTACCAGATTGCATTAGAGATATTATCGGGACCTATTCTACCTTCATTCAGCAGCGAAACGAGGTTCCATGGTCGTAGGAAGCAATATGATGATATTAAAAGTATATGTTAGAGCATCGATTCTTTTACAAAAATTTTTATCGCAATTTAAGGGTTATACTCCTTTTTGTATATATAGTGAGAATATTTTGCGGTACTATTTTCCAACACTCTATGCATAAACGCAGCGCTACCGACTTTTTTTTCCCTCCAGAACTGCTTACCACGATGAACCGTCGATATCACGTCGAGACCCATTTCTTTTACCCTTACCTAATGTGATTTATGACGGAAAGTTTTTCTCTCATTCGACCCCAGTAAAATCGAAACAAAAGAACTTCTTCATTTCCGATTGCCTCCATTTCCGATTCCAACGAGGACAAAAGAAGGGGACGAGCGCGGATACATTTTTTTCCCCTGGAGGCGATCGCAATTGGTCGGCGATTTGAGTGCCTCGTGGGAAGTTCCCACCAGTCCCGGCCAGTGGGGGTGTAACAGTCCGACACCCAGCAGCTCCCTGGGCTCCAGGGGTCGCGAAGGGGTGGGTGGTGGTGGGATTGAATGGCGGTCACGTGATTCGGAAAGGACGGGGAAAGAATGAGATCCTCAAGCGATGGCCGTCGGAGGAATCTCAAAAAGATTAGATTGGATCCGTTCGCGCGCAGGAATTGTGAGAACAAAACACCTCACTCCCAGCAGCTTCTTCCCGCGAAGGTCATTAGGTATATCGGATCTTTGCCCTTCTCCATCAATTTTCCAAGTACTTTGCGTTCATTAAAGTGGTTCCACCTTATAATGACTTCAATGTCATTTAATTCATAACTTGGCTCCCTATAGAAAACTGTATCCATTGTTGGATATGAACAGCATACTCATATTTTACCATACTATATTTTTCGCAATTTGAAGTTTAAATTTCATCGTGTTAAATCTATATTTTTATAAAGAAGGATGTTTGTCTGTCGCTTGTCTGTCTGTTTGGTTTTTATACAAATCTACAGTTTTACTTTGATCGTGCTGAAATTTTGCAGACTTATAGTTCAAGACATGAGGAAAATTGTAGGCTATTTTAAAAAGATCTCAGGGTCCAAAGAGATCTCAGGGCCCGAAAAGGTCCTAAAAAGGTGCCGGCCCTTTAGTACGCTACGTATTGGGTTTTGTGCAGTGGTATAATTGTTTGCTTTTTAAAATTACTTCCGCTCAAGATAGAGGGTTGAAATTTTTTTAATCGGATGGCTGAATAAATGAAGTTTCTTATTCTTCAATTCGATTTTCTTTTGCGCTTCATATTTGTCTGAATATCATGTTTTAACTGAAAAATCTCACTTTTTTTCTGAAATCAACAATAGCAAATTTCCTTGACATCCAGAGATTTGATTTTCAAAGGATATTCACGCCTCTAGCATTTAAATATCACGTTTACCTGCAGGCCCATGATAGCACGTAGAAAGGAAATTGTATAAGAAGGGACCAGAGTCCCAAAGGCCCTATTATAGATTGCTTTGTGGGGTAATTGATGAATTCAATGCAAATTCACAACCAGTACACTCTTCGATGTCTATTCTCATAGTAGCTCTCATAGAGGCACTGCATGTATATGAGAGAACACTTACGTAGTAAACGATACACATAAAGGAATTAAATATACTGCACACTTAATTAAATAATACTTAAGTGCAGCGAATAGTAATGGTAATAATGCCTATGTTGCTACAACAAACACATCGCTGTTTATTATCGTTTAATACTCAGATGTATTACACGCACAGATATACTAGATTGGCAGTGCCCACTCTGGCCGCAGGGATGCGTTGAAGCCTACTCCTTGCGCACGCGGCCATCTTACATAATTAAACGAATCGTAAACAAAGCGCAGTACTGATTTGTGAATCTCATTGTAGACCTTTCTTTTGAAGGAATTGGGCCTGAATCGACAATTAATAACTGTAAGTCTGAGCACAGATCAAAATACAACAGATTGGCTATTTTCAAAAATCTTTAGTTGCCACTCATTGTAAATTCTTAAGGATGACATTATACATGTTGTTATCGAATTTACGATGGTGTCGGAAATTTTGTTGGTTTCGTGGTGAAATAAATAGTTGCTTTGAAAAGTTTTCTTGTCGTCTTCATTCTTCCTTTTCTACAACTTGGGTTAAAGATGGAATAAAATTCCATGTAAAAAATACCCCCTAGCCATTCCAGTATTAAAATAAAAATTATATGGTTGGAGAGCCTAGTGACGTAGAATTGTATACACGGAACTTTGTTTCACTGAACTACTTTAAAAATGATTTTCATGAATTCTTGACCGTAGCCGTCAGTGCAAATGATATACACAAATTGCTGAGGTAAGATGGCGGCGACGACGGCTTCACTTTAGCTCCACCCACTTCCAGGCCTTGATTACACGTAGTTTATTTGAATGGTTATTGACCACTTTAATAATACATTGGTTAATTTATGGAGGTTTGGTCATGTTCTTTTTAAGAAACTCAGCTTCCTTTTTCCGCCAACGTTTCGCCTTTTTATTAATGAGGCTTCTTAGGGGGCTCAAAGGATTAACTTTCTTACTGCGACAATGAAGTTGAGTTTCTTAAAAAAGACATGACCAGACCTCCATAAATTAACCAATGTATTACACGTAGTGGAACCGTCTACCTCTCATTACGATTGCGAATTGTTTTTTAGACCAATTTCCACATCATTAACGTTGCGAGTTATTTATATATGTTTAATGGTGTTGAAGTGCAGTTAACTTACATTCACTCATTTTTGGGTTTCCCGTGCATGAAAGAGGACCGTGCGTCCGAGGATCTCTCCGTGCACCTGGAAAACGGTCAGCATGTCTACTACATCGAACACGACGTACAAGATAGGATACAAACTCCTCAAATGACCACGCCAACAGTATTCTCCAAGCTTTGTGATTTTCTTATAAAATAAGTTCAATGTTTTTCACACCCGTTGAATTTCAACGGGCACCTTCCGCTAGTGTCATATAAATATGATGAATTTAGTTCAGCGATTCTCAACAGGGAGGGTATCCTCTTATAAGAAGCGATATGGTTTTCATTGTTGTGAGCAATCTATGCGATTGGCGTGCATCACAGGCAATGATTATCTGGGAGATCAAATTTTACTTTGCTTAAAATCAGTCGTGAACGTTATTATTCATCAGAGGTTATCTACCGGTGAAGGTATTCTTAGATAGAAGTGAAAATATCTATACTAATTTTTTAACTTCTTTAACTGAAGGTTCTCGTCTCCATAGAAAACTATTTCATTCTTCAGTTCGGCATGCGTCCTACCTCACTTCATCTAATTAATAAAGCCTATTTTCTTTCCTCCTCTTCCCCGTTTACCCAACTTCCTTCCGTCACGGCCTTCGGAATCCATTCACCCTTCCCGTTTTCGAGTTTTCTGCCGCGTCCTTCCATCTTGCGGACTATATTTCGCCGGCTATCCTGCATGCTTCTTAAGGTCAAGTTGACTGCAACATACATCCTACCCTACATCACAACTCCCTTCACCCGTCATTATCCGTTCCAACCGCCTACTCTGCCTCCTCCTGTCCATGTTTCTAAGCCGTACAAAGCTACACTCCATGTTATGCTACAAAATTAATTCGGAGGTTTGAATAAATCACGGAATATTGAAGTGAATATTCTTTACCGACGTTCAGCCCCTGGCCTTTTGCATAGCTGCCATTTCGAACAACCGATCTAATCAGTCTTACCGATAACTATAATTTTTTTGTTCGCGGAAGGAACGACATTTTTATTATATCTATTGGGAGGTCTAAATCCGTAATCCTATGCTTATGTTGCAAATTGCCCTATTATATATGGTTTTCTTCGCGAAACTTTATCAACATCGTCGGAAATAAATGCCTTCAGAGTTACATAAAATATGTTGTGCTGGATTCATAACCGATGCTTTAAGCTAAGGTGATCTTAACCTGGACTAAAGCGATAGGAAGAGCCGGTTTAGCCTAAAATACCGTCTGGTAATTTAACCCTTAGGCCCAGATTTATAATATCTGGTTAACGTCAACCGCAAGATGAAGTAGCATATTGGGTAACTTGCAATGCTGACTGAGAGTTCGTGCTTTGTATATTACATCAGACTGTCCTTTAGTTATAAATATTTAATTCACGAAGTAAATAAAATAGAAAGGAAAGCCGCACGCTTCGTAAAAAACTGCTACGAGCGTACAGAAAGTGTCACAGAGTTGATGGAAGGATTAAGATGGGAACCGTTTGAGACTTGGAGGCTACACGCTAGGGTTAGATTACTTGAAAAAATCTGATCACGTGAGTTTCAGTACGACAGGAGATGATTTTATCCCCTCGCTTTATTCCCTCAGTAGAACTGATAGGAGTGACAAAATAAGAGAGATACACTGCCAAATTGGCAGTTACAAAAATTCCTTCGTTCTTCGAACCATTAGGGGTTATAACAAAAACAGCTTGACACAAAGACATATCGTTAGCACACAATTCACCTCTGTCCTCTCCCCCTCCTTTTCCCTACTCTACCCCTTTCCATGGCTGGCGTCCTAACACCCCCTGCCACACGTCTATGCGGCGGCTTACAGAATAGAATGTAGATATAGTTGACGTGAGCATTATTTTCGGATTCCCTCCGCGTTGCGTTGTTCTTTGATGGCCACAGTTTTTCCAGCCAACCTGCGGGCGTTTTTAGGCCAACTTGAGCGTTATCGATGTGAGAATGTTTTAGCGCCGGTTTTCATAATGAGAATTCGTTTAACTAGACATTTATAAATCCGGGCCTTAGTCTATAACACAAGCAACGATATGATAGTCAGTGGCAGATTTAACGGTAGGTAAACTGGGCGGCCGCCAGGGGCCCATGAACCCGGAGGGGCTCACAAAACCCAAATGCAAGGTATTAAAGAATTATCCTATATTTCATTTGTATAATATTGTTCATATAAAACAAATCTTAATTTATATTGGGTCACTCGCAGCCATTATGCGTAAAGAATCGTTATGTCCTCCGATTTTTGATAAAGGATTTTTTTTAATGCCTTTTTTAAATTTAATTTTGAAAATTAGCACTTAAAATGTGGTTGTTATGCATGCGCATTGTTAAAAGTCATAAGATGGATTTACATTGTCAAGTTTATTCCGCAAGTTACTTGCTGCAAAGGACATTTGACGTAAATTCTACGTGTAATCGGATCTACAAATCCGCATGCAGAACTTTTAAATGTTTCTGCAAGTCGCTTGGAGACGCATATTGTTGCCAATGTAAACAGCAACCAATCTGTGTCTGGACCAAGGAGGTTAGAAAAGAAGTCTCATTTAAACCTCCTTGGTCTGGACTAAGTTGTGAAAACTTTTTCGTTAGAGTAAAATTCCTCGCAAGCTCTTGCAGAAGAAACTTGAGGGAGTAACTTGCCAGTGTAAACCCACCCTTATAAATTGCTTGGTTAAATTTATCAATAAAATATAATGGGCATCCCCAAAGCAGAACATCAAGCGACGGTGCGACATTGTCGCAGAACGAAAATGAAGGCTGCATAAGGATATGAAAGACATATTACTAAAACGCCCGCAATCGCAGTAAGTTTTTCGTCTTAGCATCAACGTTTCGTTTTTAATGATGTGAATGCGAATGAGCATCTTATGGTTCGTTGTCGGTGTCATGTAAGGTTTTGCCGCGACCAATATTTGTGTACTTTAGAGGGCCTCGTGTGTACAAATTATAAATATTACAGATATCTAAAACTATGACTGGATAACCAGTTTTGTCGACTACCGGAAATGGTGTGTCGCGAGAGGAGGGGGGGTTGCGAGGTGACGTCACAGCGCTGCGCGTAGGGGTCTAAATTTGGGCTTGTGTGGGCACGGCGCGCGCTCAGTTCAGTTGTATCTCCGGAACGAGTCGGTCGATTTTAGTGATAAAGGTGTCTACGGAAAGCTGAAAACGTGAATTAGACGTTAATAACACAAAAAATATAAAATTAAAATTGGAAAGCAGAAAATATTAGTGGCGATCGACCAATTATTCATAGGTTAGCCATTTGTACTAATGATTTCGATGAATAAATGTTATGTATGGCGTAATTTTCTTTCTTTCTGACAAACAAAACAAAATAATCTCCCAATAACAAGAGTGACGTATGAAATTTCGCATTCACGAATTAAAGATCCGACGGAAGTATCAAGAATACTCCCTGTATTTTTTTTCAATCCGTGGTCTACGCACGGCAAGCAACCCTCGGCAATCCCGCTCACCGTAAGAAAGCCGCCCCCGCGTCGTCCCGCCAAGACAGGGAGGTCCGGCCACTTCCTCAAGCGGCGGGGGCAGGTGGGAGGAGGGAGGGACCGGCTCTACGCTCTCTGCTTCCGTTTCACCTCCTCTCCTCCCTCAGCTTCCCCCCCCCCCCACGTCCCTCCTCCTTCAGAGCAACATGCATGCGGCAGCGGTGTGGAAGACGAGGGAAAGCACTAGAGCGACTCAGAGCACTACGGCGAACACACATACACACCTGCCTTTCTCTCTCTCTCTCCGTCCCTTCCCACTCGGTGAATCGTATCTATTTATCTCTCCTACTTCCTCTAAAAGCAGTCCCACCGTAACATATCTTATTAGCTGTTTATTGCGGTAATCTATCTGTTAAGTTTCGGTGTAAAGTAGTTTGAGCGAGATATTTCCCTATTCACGCTGGAGACCGTATTTGAATTTTATTTTTCTAATCTTTGCGTCTGTAAGAAGTATTAGGTAAAAATTGTAATATTAATGGCGCAAAAAAATAGTTATATATGACGAAAATTCTCAGTAATTAAATAAATATATCTACATAAGTATCTAACTTGACTCATTTTTTCACGCCGTACGGTGAAAACGCCTTCACAACAGATGGTTCTTTTGCGATTCTGTATAAATTACTGCGGTCAGTAATTTATTATTTTTTATAAATAGTTCTTCGAATACACAATCTTCTAATAAATAGCACACTTCTAGACCGCGTAGATAACCATTTTCTGCAGCACGATAGGTATAAGTAAGCTATTTTATGGAATTATATTAGCATGTTTGTAGACACCTAGATGCGCAGTTAGTATACGGCATGGTACAATCTTTATTAGTCTGCTACAATTGGCAATATGACACCTCCGGCCTAATGGGTCATTCAAGTATTACGTAAGACGTTTTGGGGGGTAGGAGGCTCAGCTTTTCTCACGCTGTCTTACGTAGGGGAGTGAGGGGGCCATATACAACCTTACGTAAGATTTTAGTCACTTCTGAGATCGTATTTTGATAACTTGTTAGAATTACTGTCTCACGAATAATCTTACTTTTTAGGATTACCGCTGCGGCGGTAATCGGCGCGTATCGTCGGTACGCCTGAAGTTATGCCAAATCTTAGGAAAACGTATGAGCAATCCTTTGCGTTCATTAGAGCGGAGATATCGCAGTTTTAAATATCATGTGCTTTGCAAATCGCACATACTGTAAATCGCGAAACTTCTGAAACCGTTGTCGATATAAGGGCTAAATATTGATATATCTACTTGCTTTTCTATGGCATTTCCCTACGATTATGCAAAACATTAAAAAACCGGAGGGGGATGGTCAATGTTTGCCCACTCGGAAATGGAATCGCCCTTATATTTTTATCCATGTGAATGGTTCCAAAGATGTATGACAGCTTACGTGAGATAGGAAGGGGAGGCCCTCATAAGCCCCCTCCCCTGGGGAGGGGGCTTAATAAATCTTACGTTATCCAACAAGGGTTTGGGTTAAAAAGTGGCAAAATCGCCTTTCGTAATGCTTGAATGGCCCTTTATGGGAATTTGTCAACTAACATGGAACTCCCTGCAGTATTGTGAACGGGATGTAAGGTAGTTTGAGCGAAAAATCACTTCACCTAGAATTTGATGAATTTGGCCTCATTTTAAAGAAAAAAATTCTTTCCAATGATATCAAAATATCAACCCCTTGCCAAACTCTTTTCGAGCAATTTGCCTAAAAATACAAGCTGTTTTACATGGGATAGATTATGGCTGTGCGCTCCAGAGGGAGAATATTAAACAAATTAGGAACTTCTAGCTCCTAGATTTCGTCAAAAAAACTAACGGTGTGTAGATCGCATGTTTTCTCAACTATTTATAAAAAATAATCTATTACTCACCACAGTAATTTTTACAGAATCGCAAAAAAACTGCTGTTTTGAAGGTTTTTCAGCCGTACAGCGGGAAAAAATGAGTCAACTTAGAGACTTATGTAGCTTTATTTATTTAATTACTGAGAATTTTGGTCATATATAACTATATATTTGCGCCATTAATATTACAATATTTATGTCATACTTCTTACGGACGCTGAAATAAAAAAATAAATGTTGATTATGGTCCCCATTATGACCAGGGAACTATCTCGCTCAAACCACCTTAAGCGACCATCGTCATACTTATCTCTCCTCCACTCCCCCGTTCCAATGACGGCCATGCCCCCTCTCGCTGAGTCGTTGGTGCGCTGGCCGAAGGGGTTATGAGTGCGGTCGCGATTAGCGGAAGTTTTCGAAGGAAAGTCGCGCAGCGTGTTTGAGACGGCGAGTTCAGTCCTCCTCTCTGACTCATCCCATTACCCCCTCTCCTTCCTCCTCCTCTCCAAGGTCTCTCCAACGTTTTCTTTTGTCTTCCCTGTTGCTTTCCGCCCTTGTTATCCCCAAAGATAGATACAAGCCGGCCAGGTGTAATGTCGGAAGCGGATTATGAATCATGGTGTATATTTTTAACTCGCTATCAGTAAGTATTATTATGCCTTGAATTGATGGCATAAATTACGGATTTAAATATGCCGACTACTTCAAAATAATGTAACTGACGGTTATTAAGAGCAGTTTTTTCCGATATGCTCAAGTGTAAAAGTTGTTGTTTCAGGCTTGATTTTGTGGAATAACATCATGAAAGAAAAGGACTGGCAATTTTCCGCAAGAATATAGTTTTAATCGACCGGTTTCAGTGTACAACACCATCATCAGCTCCTGATGATGGTGTTGTACACTGAAACCGGTCGATTAAAACTATATTCTTGTGGAAAATTGCCAGTCTTTTTCTTTCATGCCCAAGTGTTTTGAAATATGCATGATTTTTCCACCTTATTTGGCAAACGGCTCGAGGTCATATTAAAAAGTGATTCGTTAGTGAAAAAAGTATGATATTTTAGCAAATAATGCATCGCAGTTCATGGTTAAATTACCATTATGAAATATCTGGTAGCAAAACAGTTCGAAACAATATATACATATTTTTTAAATTGCGTTTTTTTAATACGACCATTTTTCAGCTCTTTTTGGCACTTGATGTCATTTCCACTGACTCAAAACACGTTAAAATAAATCATGGCCTTTTACTTGGGTGAAAATTTTGCTTGTTTTTGCATTTATGTGTGAAGGTGAACACATTTGTTCGATCGCTCGAGGACAATTGGGCTAATCAGTTGTGATGTACGGAAAAATGATCTGATGACTCTCCAGCATCACGAGTACTTCTAATTACTTGAAATAACCCTTTGACTTTCTCTTTGTGGTATGAGTCATCTCACATTTGCTAAATTAAATAATGGCATTAGCATTCAGTGATATTCACATTCATTGTTATGTTCTCATTGTTATTTTCTCGGTTTAATTATTTGCCATTTTTAGATGCTAACACTTGATTTGTTTTTTATTGCTTTGATCTCATGAGAGGTTTTTTCCGCCAGGGATTTATGGAAATGAATGACGTCATCTTGAGATGGTATCTTTTTTTTTCGGGCAAACCTATAAATCAGTTTGGCTCCTTTTTTTCCAGCTTTCGATGAATTTCTTCGTCGTCCCCTTATTCTTAAATGACCGTTTAAATTCCAGGGTTTTTATGGTCTCCATTGTTCCTTAAACTGCCGTTTGAGGTGGAATCCAGGAGCAAATTGAGTTAAGAAGAAAACGGTCAAACTGGTTATCGTGGCTCGGAGCCTTCTTGAGATGAGTTTTTTTCCAGATCTGTACGTGCCAGAGTTTGCAATATATACCGAGCGAAATTGTAGGAAAAACTAAATACTCTCTCTTTGTACCGTATTGCAAGTGTTTTCTTGTTTCCTCCCTCCGTTAGCGTCATTTTTATTCATTCGACAGAATAGCGCCAACAGAATAATTACATTCGTCTTCTCGAGAAATATATGTTATTTCGTTCCCAGCTCTTGCTACCAAATGGCTGTTATCTCGATGAAAGTAACGGAGTACTCATGGTGACTATAAGTTTTGCTTTAATAATCAGGACTACATTATTTTCTCTATGCTTTAGTCTAATTGGTAATTAATCAATTGCTGAGTCACACAGTCATCAATGATTGGAGATGTCACTTGAGTTTCCATACCTACTTTAAGGAATGTCAAGCGGTAGGTTCTGGGAACTTTCCCTAAGTTTGCATTTGAAATTTTCTCACCAATCCGTGAGCCTGCGGCTAAATAAGCAGCCTTTTTCGTGCGAATGTTATTCCATCAAGTAAAAAGCTAAATTGCGTCATTTATGACTCCGTAACTAGTAATGAGTGGCGATCTAGTCATGAAAAACACAAAAAAAGTAGCTTATTCAAAGCCCTTAGTGAAACTTTCGTCGGAGCGCTCCAAACACTCTTATCTTGAATCACTTAACCTGCCACAAATATCCGAAATACGGAATTGTTAAATGATCATACCTTACAATGATCAAAGAGAAAACGACTCATTGTAGCAAAGGTAGCGAAAAATAAAGAAATGTCCGCGGAAATAGCCTATGTGATTTCCAAGTAACTGGACTTAATTAACTCAAGGTTCATTAATTTCTGTTCTTCCAACTTGCCGCGTAGCTTAGAGGCTCGAGGTTTTAGGAGTCCAGGGCATTCAGGTTCCGTTTTTCCTAAAACCCACCCTTAGATTGAATATTATTGTTTTATTTAAAATGAACTTTTGGCATTGCCCGAACACTCGGAATTAGAACGTCGGACAACATACACATGTTTACGAGATTTTAACTCTCCCAATCGATGGTAACGTGGATGACCGTAATGCATGCATAGGAGTCAAAATACCTATTGGTGTCGTTGACAATTTGCATTAATCTTTAGTTTAAATTGGAAAATTACATGTGCTATGAGAGAACCGAGAGTTTGTCCCGGTTTATGGTATCAAAAGTCTTGTCACCTGTTTGTATGAAGAGTCCTCTGGTTTATAACCGAGAATCAACATCCAATCTTTAATCATCTGGTCACCTGACCTATCACCTCCAGATTCTACGCATATTCCTCCTGAAGCACACTATGCATAACTAATTTTACTTCTTCGAATACTATTTTTTCCTGGTGTCAGTGTCCGCCATGCTCTATCGCTCGTCCCTCCTCTTCCGCAAGCTATTAACCGTTCACCGCGTCGAATTATTTTTTTCTCCACGGCCCCGACTCAAATCTCGTCTCCGCAGTCAACCACGAGAGAAATGGTGCACATAATGCTCGAGGGCGAGTTGCGTCGTACACATCTCCTGCTGCCTCCCTCTCTTATCGCTTCGGGGAATAGTGTGAAAAAAGAAGTTCGAGTCGGGATATTCATCGGTGGCCCGTCGATGGATTGGATTCTCCCTCACATTTTTTTGCCACATTTCTTCATCCAACTGCCGCGTCTTCAATCCTTTTCCCCCGATACCCGTCCAGACTTTCCATCATGCCCACCGTCAGCATCTGCATGATACCCTGGAGGGCTTATGGCAAGAGCGACGACACCAGTATGTGCAGTGTGACGTCACCAGCCATGAAAAAGAACATGGTGACAATCGAACGCAATTGGGGAAAGGAATTAAAAGTGGAAAAAGAAGAAAAGAGATGCGTGTTCTAATGCATTAACCTGAATCACGCTCGTGACACATTGCCTTTTCTGGCCTCATACTCGGTCGGAGCAACCTGATGACGGGGACCTTGAGTAAGGATATAAAAAAAGGGGCTGGTGAAGACTGGGAGAAGAAAAGGGTGGACCATGAGAAAAGGAGACGAAAATAGGATGCAGTCTTTCGAGATGTAGGTGTGGAGGAGGATGGAGAAGATGCGGTGGACGGAAAGGAAAACAGATTAGGAAGTGCTTGGTATGGCTGGTGAGGAAGGGTAACTTTTGGATTAGATTAAGGGGATGAAAGGTATATGGCTGGAAGAGGTAATGAGGGGCGACGAAGGATAGGATAGGGGGAGGGATGTTGGGCAAGCGGGGAAGGAGAAGAAGGAGAATAGGTTTTATGAATGGGATGCAGAGAGGTATGAATTATGCTGAGATGAAGAAAGACATTGTGTAGGTAGATATGGCCCTGCGCATGTAAAAATGTAGAGGATCTTTAGCATGTGCAATGCCATTCTATTCCAACCGACCTCGACCGGTATATCACCTTAATAATAAATAATAATCTGTTAGACAGTGTATCTATTTTACATCTTCCATTTTGCCTGTCCTACATATGTAGTGCGAGGATCATGTATCTCTCCAGTCAACCTGAAAATCGTCCGGCCTGAAATTTTCTAGTAACCTTAATCTAATAATTTGATTCCGTTGGTACATCGGTAGCTGTGTACTGGTTTTCCACTCAAATAGTCGAAGCGAAAGCTGGATCGTCGTGCTCGAGACGCTGTGATATTCGCTGGGGAGGACTCGAAGCAGTGACCCTTTTCATCTGGACCCGGAGCACGCCAAGCGAGGATCACTCACGACGTGCCGTGAAGTTAAATGATGGTTGAAGCGTTGAGCGCCGGAATTATTGGCTCTCAACTCGAAAGAAGATGCTGTCGGGAAACCCACGCGATGAGTACACCCCGCTCCAGTGCAGTCCAGTGAGAACATGAGTGACATATTTGCCGCTATGTTCCCATTAGGCCTGTCATTTTAGTAATTACATGTCGTCTGGTTTTACATTAACACTAAAATAGCATAGTCTTTGCGTCAACTTCATATTAACTGATAGTTGGGGTTACGTACGTTACATCATACTCTGTTTAACGTAACGTGCGCATTACCGATGGGAGAACGAATCAGAATCGGTTTCCATAGCGAGAAAATATTTGATCATTAATTATAATAACGGGCCGTATTACAATGCATCCACATCATTGAGTTAACCTCAATATCATTCACAAAACCGACTTGTATGGTTAAAACCAAGCATTCTGATTCGTATCAAACTGATTATCAATGCTTTGTATTTACTCATCTTCTTGGTTCGTCGTTTAGGAAGGTGGAGGGTTAAAGCCTTGATGCTGGTCAAAATATGTCGTTTTTAAAATTAATGGCAATCCGTATTCAGCCATGATAATGTGGCAAAGAGTTACGAAGAATGTTAATTCTGACTGTTAACTCATTTTTATGCTCAATGAAAGTTTATTTGAACAATGTGTAACTTTATGATGGTTTTTCTACCATTCCCCTTTGCAAGTGCACGGAGAAAAAGTGAGAAAAAAAGTGTGCAGGAAAATTAAAAGGAAGAAATTTTCCCCATTATGATTTTACATCATGATATTCCAATTTTCATGTGACCTGCGATAATAGGATCACTTGTTATTAACTCTAATTCACTTTTAAAAATCACTAACTCAACCTTTAGAAAATAAATTAAAATAATTGATAACTTATAGCGCATAAAAACTTGTGTATGCTTTGCATTTCTAATAAACAGGCATATGTTCATTGTTATTGAGTGATAATATACAAAAATGTATAATTTTCACAAATATTTTATTTGGCAATATCAGATGGAACGCATAGGTGTCATATTCAGGTACCTTCAGGTACGGTGTGGTGCTAGGGTACCTGAGGATGACGCACATACGTTTAAACCATCTATGAAAATTAAACATTGCTGTATATTATCATTCAATATGAATTTTTACGTAGTTGAATTCGATTTCATCAATTTATTCATTGTTCTTCTTAATCTCTGACACACAGTTACTCCTTTTCATGATTTTAATCCCTGAAGAAGCAAATGAAAGCGTGTTAAGAGTAAGGAAGGCACTTATCAATCAAAAAAGTTCGGAAGCCCCTGGCAAAGGGATCAATGGCGAGTCCTGTTCCTTTGAAAGAACTTTAGCTCGAAAAATTTTCCTCGGCCGGTAGGTACCTCCCGGTACGAAATAAATGCTCCTAAAAAGTAAAAATAAATTGTCTTATCAAACAAACAAAGAAACTTATCGTGTGGATGAAAATGAAAGGCTTTTGGGACCAAAACGGGAAGACGTCAAGTACGCGAAAGTATTTCTTGATGAAGGTGAATGTTTCGGGAGAATCACGCATTACGTTCGACGAGCCAATCCCCTACAAAAGCACGCGATTCACTCGAATGAAATCATATGCGGGCATGGGCTTACTTACGGGGGCGACAAACGGGGCCGGACCTTCCCAAGAAGCATTTTTTCTTCGGGCACCAGAATTAATATGTTTAAATATTAACAAACTAAATATCTTTAAATACTTCGAAAAGGGTAAAAATACGTTTTTGTTGTTATAATTTTCAAATATTTTCCGGGGGAAGGTCCCCATTAGGCTGGGCCGGACGGGGCCCAATCCCCCGGTACTTCACCTATCAAAAATATATTGAGCCCCCGCCCCCAGAGTCATTGACTAGATACGCCACTGTAGGAGGAATAGGCCAAATACTTATCGAGGGGGAAACAAATTACAAACAATATCCGGAGGCAGATAATTGATCGGGTTGTAATTTCTTTGGACGAATTAATGAAGAAATCACTTTGGCTGAACGAAATAATTTTTGAAACACCATTAAATATCACGTTGCCGCAAGTCAACCAATCGCTTTTTACTCAGGTACACGCTTTCTACGGACCTTAATTTAATTGCCTGCGGTCGAATATTAAAATTAGAGTGTTTTATCTTGATTATCGTAATTTTTCGACCCGTGATTCCAATTTGAAGGCTAAAACAATTAAATTCAATATTTCAGCTAAACATGAATGAAAGAATTCTTGCAGATTTCCACTTTGTTTTAAATCAGTTTTTTAATGCGACCGGTTTCAATTCATTTACATAATTTTCAATTCATTTTTTTAAGTAGAAAACTGCGAGAACTCTTTCATTCACGATGAAAAAGTTGCACTACATCTGCCCTGAGACAACACTATTCTTTCCAGATAAATTTACTCCAAGTCTGATTGTATTAAGTGAATAAGTGAATTTTATCACATTTTAGTGGCGCAAAATTAAAAATAATCAGACTTTTAAAATTCTCATTGATTCCCATTATTTTTTTATTTGGCCAGGAAATATTTTTGGGCTCAAACTGTCCCTTAACGAATTTTCCTGAAGGTTATACCGAGGTCAATGACTTTATCGCACGTAAGACCCTCAAACTATGTTGTCCCCTCAAAATCGCGCCGTTTTTGAGATAAATATTGCGTTAACACGATTATTATAATAAAAGAATATGGGATTTTTACCGCCGCACCGCATAAAAGAGAATATGCTTTTCAAGCAAATTGCTGTTAGAGTCTCGGAAAAAAGTGAGAAGTGTTACTTCACGCCCGTCAGGCCAGATAGCGAGGCAGAAGATATAATTTCAGCCCCACACTACGTCGGAAAGAAATAAAACAAGAGGATGCAAAAGGCCCCATCTCGAGGAGACAGCAAGAATTTGAGACCCAGAGCAGGGGCGCGATCACGGTTCTCCATAACGCGTGTGCTCGCGTTATCGTTATTTTGCAATTGCGCTGATGAGAGTGAAAGCGTGGTCGTCATTCTTCAAATTTTGCCAGGTACTTTAGTTTGAATTGATGGAGTGCGTTCTTAGGACAATAACTGTGAGAAATGCCCTTCTAGAGCAGTTTGCATTTTGGATAACGATAAAGACGCAAAATAATGTACCGCTTTTTGATCAAAAGCTGGAGTCAATCGATTGAATCAAGCATGATTGACCGTCTAGGAACCCGTTTGACGCTTGAGCCAAGCGTTGACGGAGATTGATAGAAAGTTTGAATGGCTCAAGCGGTTGACGAGGGTACTGGACCGTGTAGGCCACTTTTGATCAATCATTGCAAGATCAAGCAAAAACAAAACTCTCTTGGTCCATTCTAATTAAATTTATGTAGTCTACTGGTTCCGTATCGGGCAGAACGCTGAGTAAATGTTCATGAGTGAAGCGGTTTCTCATTTTATACCATTCCTTGGACCAACGTCGTTTCCTCTCAACTTGTTTTTCCGCTTGAGTGCAACCAATGTCAAGGCAAGAAAGGCCAAATCTGTATTCGAAGCCATTTTCAGAGACACTTCACGACACATACTTCACTTTCCGAGTCGGAAACTCAATTGAGAATGAGTTTTGATCGAAAGATTGAAGGGTTGATTGAAGGTTGGTTGAAGCGCTCGTCAATCGATTGACTGAAGTCTAGGGCCTACTTTATAGCTAAACTCTTCTTTTCATAGAGCTATTCTCCTCCTAACGTTTCTGCCACAACGCCCACGTACTACACAAGTAATTAAATTGCTCTACTTGCTCCAGTTTGTGCCCTCCTATTTTTATAACTATCCTCGCTTTCCTCGTCCTAGAAAATCACATTACTTTTGCTTTCCTAAAATTGATCTACATTCCGTATTTCCCGCACCGATTTTGTAACGATTCTACCAAATTTTGCTATCCCATTGGATGATCGGATAGCCTGGTCGTCCGCAATTCTAACTGACTTTATCAGCTGGCTTCCTACTATTATTTTCACTAACTCTTCTTATGGCTCTCTTATCGTTTCCTCGGCATTAATGTTAGTAAGTTGAGGCGATTCGCGTGTTCGAGTCCCGCCTGGGTTGGTTTTTTACTTGCCCAGGGTATGGGTGTTTGTCAAGTTCTGGTGGTTCGGCCCCTGAAAAACCTGAAGACAAGCCAATGGCTTATCGGGATTTCAGGGGCATAAGGACCACCAGAATCGTCCGAGAGCAAAATAAATTAATGGCAGCCTTTTCCTTACCCCGCGACCAATAACCCCCCAACCTAATTCTCCGTTTGCCACCCTCACCTGTGCCCTCTGGTCCATATATAAGTTTCGGATTAGTCTCCTATCTCGCCGACATATTCCTATTTTCATGAGTATCAGCATTAGTTTTTCCCAATTAACTCTGTCGAACGCCTTTTCTAAATCCACAAAGGTGTAAAAATGTATTCTTCCCAAATCGTTCAATTCGACAAAAAACAGAGTAGGCCACTAATGCACCAAAACAAATCTCAATTTTCACCCCTTCACTTCTCTCCCAAATATTTTTTCTTGATATCTTCCTGTTTCTCGGCCGCGAAGTGGTCAGAAAGACCCAATTTACCGTTAAAAATTAACTTTGTCGGTCATCTTTAATTATTAACCACGCTTTATGTTTTTCCTTCGGCGCCATACATTAAATGTAATATTTGGCTGCAAATCTCAGGCGCACGTACATACTTTATTTCTAAATCGTTATCCGAGAATTAAGGAAGGATTTATATTTTAATGGAAGATACCACGAAGATGGTTCAAGAAAATACATTTATATAAATGGTAAAAACTGATGAAGCTTTGTTTAATACCTTATAGAGAGTGAGATTAAAAGTCTAAAATCCAGTAAACAGTAGGTACTTTGCAAGGAAACAAATTTGAATACTATGCATTTGTGGTGAAAACAATTTTACTTTTAAATAAAAAAAATCTCATTTCGCTTATATCAAATGCATGTTAAAAAATTTAACTAATATTAATGGTTATTTAAAAAGGTTTTCTCAATTACAGAAGAAATTGTTGGCAAAAATACGATTTAGCAAGAATATTACATACAATTAATGAAGTTAGAAATTGGAGACAAGAAATCACAGCAAAATACTTCGGTAATGATAGTGGAAAAATCATAAAGTTTCGTAACATTATCTATTCCAGTAAAACGTTTGCTAATTTTCACCTGAACTTAAGTTTTAGAGGAATTTATATAATACACTTAAGTTTTCACTTTTCTCTCCTATGTCTGAAGAAAGTCCGCATTATTGCGCCCAAAACTGTCTAGGTACCTACTTTTATTACGGTAATGAGTGGCGAATAACCAATAGTGGTATCCCAATCCTCTGCTAAATTCTCTCGAGGCTGCTCACATGGAAGTACTCATATGCATAATCGTAACAACGCAATGACTCATAATGCCTAAATTAGGAAGTACTTGACATTTTCAAATCTAATTAATGCTGTTGATGTGAACAAACAACTCAATAAATACTCAACAAATCTCAACTTTTCAGGTAGAATTAGGTGAGAGCGTATTATGTGACTCACGTTCAAAAATACTGATGGTAAAAAAATTAAAGTGGCATCAAAAGTCTAGTATATCTTCTCTTAACCCGTTAAAACTATACGTAAGAAGCTCTTTCTATTGATAAGTAATTGATGCATTTAATCGCCGAATATTATAATTTAAACTCTATTTTCACCATTCTTATGACTAATTTTTCATTGTCTGGAAACAAAAAATACAGCGAATAACGGCGCTGAAAGAGGCTTATGTTTCTCATGGCTTCTTCACGCCTAAATACGCACCAATATGAAGTTTTTTAATAGATATATTCAATTTCTTGCTTTTCAATATTTATTTTAATAGTTGAAAAGTGGTCTGACTCTTGGAAACCTTATTCAAAATTTACTAATGGTATGGAATACGAATTCGGGTATACTTTTGTTTTTCTGCATTCCTCTAAAACCTCTTAGTTTTTTTTATGTGCATCTGCTAGATTCCTTCGACATGTTGTTGCAGCTATTTTGTTTTCTTGTTGAATTAACTTGTTTGTTGTTGTTCGCCAGGACTATTGATGTTATTTAATATTATTATTTATCTACTGTCTCTCTTGGGTGAGACAGTGGATAATTAAACGAAAGAAAAAAGATGAAGGCAACGTTGCCGTGTTTCTCCTTCGCATCATATCAATTCATTGAACTGTAGGCTTCCGCGGAGTCGTTGATATGGTAGTGAAGGCTTTGCGGGCTCTCTTCCGCGTACTTCCATTGTCGTTGACGACAGTTTCGATAGCATTGCAGCTATCTTCTTCAGGATAGCTGCAATGCTATCGAAACTGTCGTCAACGACAATGGAAGTACGCGGAAGAAAGCCCGCAAAGCCTTCAGTGCCATATCAATTCATTGTTGCATGGTGTTAATTTTTCGCTTATAATAATTTAATTTGTCAAATGTATTTTTTTAATACTTCAGAAATATTTGTAAAGGTTTAATTGCATCTTTTGTTTGTTATTTCTTCGAATTGTTCGGATAATATTCGTGAATAGTAAAAAAATGCCTGCCTGTTTATCTCATCTCCCATACGCAATTTAATAATACTTGAAATTTGAATGCCCGAATTTCTGTTAAGCGATCTTGGAAAAAATCACTGCGATGGTGTCATAGGGTAATTTGGAACTCTAAATTAATTTTTGTTGACTTATAGTGGCTGATGTTGGAATTGAAAATGTTGGCCAAACGCTATTAGTGCTTTAAACGGCATAAATTAAAATATTATAGGTTGCGACGTCATTAATTCGTCATTATCGAGGCTAAATAAATCCGAGGTCTTCCCGAATAAGACACCATGACTCGACTTCAACAATATCGTGGGCGCGACTCAAAGCCTCGACAAATATTAACTTTTTTTAACGGTATTATTTGATGTTTACGAGGTTGTTACGTCAAATTTTTGTGGTAAAAATTTAGAGGATCGGCGACAATTCCGAGTCTTTACCAAATGAGACCTCTGATTTCGAAAGGGATCGTGTCTTTTCGAGAATATTAGTGCTCCGATCCACTCCACTTGGCTTATGACACGGGATAGTTGGGAAGAGTGTAAGGAACTCCATTAAACTCGTCTTCTTCTGCGCTCTATAAAGTCGAGAGCCCGTTAACCACCTTCCACTCCCTCTACTGATGACTCGCCTCCATCCTCAAGTGATTTTTATGTCGTCTTTCCCTCCCTCCCCCCTCGGCATCATGCCGGTGATCTCCTGCCGGACCGAGACGAGAAAGAGTCGATGGTTGCGGCATCGTTTTAACGACCATTACACTTTGACACAGTCGGGCTTTATAATCCCCCAACATATTTGGGGCAAATTCTCGAAGAGTTAGCGGCTCTTGCGGCTTTGTTCTCACGTTGTTGTTTTCCATCACTGATTATCGTTTCCGCTTTTTTTCGCGTTGTTTTCACGTTCGTCCAGGAATTCGTCGTTCCGAGTTGACGATGGCTGATCAGCCTTTGAGACAATTTAACAATGAGGATTTCCATCTTTTATTGCGTGGAACTTCAACGATACCTTTGCAGGTCACAAAATATTCTATTCAAATGAGAAGAGTGAAATAATTGACTTACGTAAATAAATTTGGCGGCCTAAATCATTTATTTATTTATTTCAAACATGCAATTTAGTTTAAAACCAGATGGCGAGAAAAAATTATTATATATACATATTTAAATATTTCTTGATATAAAAATTCACTAAATATTAGAATTGAAACTATGCATTAGCAGAAGTTGTATAAATTATGTCCTCATATTGTTATCTGATTTTTAACTTTGGTAATTTTCTTTTTAAACAACCTTGTGTGGGGAGGAAATAGATTTAGGAATTCTCCATATCCTGCGTTCTATTTCTATATATTCCTATTACTAAAATACTACTTGGTTACTTGGTAAAATTCTACTAGCTAGCTTTTTGTTGCCTGCTCTTTTTTGTGAGCGTGGTCATTTTTTCTTAACAAAAGCGCGGTTCTCCAGTGTGTTACATCATATTCTCTATTAATATAATCTATCAATATTAACTTGTCAATAAAATGTGTTAATGTACACATTTTGCGCCTCCTTCATAATTCCGAAGGATGTACAATGTTTATTAAGTGTGTTAATCCATTTGTGATCCATATTGCGACTCTTTTACGAATTAAAAGGATTATCAGGTATAGTAATGCTTCTGAAATGACCTCGTCGGTTCATTTCAGAGCCAGATTAGCTGGTGGTCATATAATATCTACAGTTTTTGTGCTTGCTGAGAATAATAAAATCGCATTTGTACCCCTAACCTTTACCGTGCAGTAGTTCCAGCTGAGGACGCTCTCGGCCGGATTAAATTTTGGACATTCACTAAAAAGTTTATTGGTTTTAATAGCATCTCATCGCGGACTTTTCTATCCACGCAGTTGGCGGACCCCAAATCTCAGTGTATATTAACATTGACGCTAGTCCTTTAAAAGTTAGTGATATAACGGAAAGAATGCTTACCAATCCTTGCACGGGGCAAAGGGAAATGTCTTCGCAGAAAAATTCGGGGATATTATGTACTTCAGTCACAGCATTTTTCAAAATTATTTTATCTATATCGACTTTCTGAAACTAATTTTCATATTATTGGAAAAATCAATCGATGCTTTACTTCCCAATGTTTTTTGATTTTCTCAAACATTTTTTTACCGTAGCACCCGCAATGTAAATGCGGCACAGGAAAATGACTAATAAATGGGGAATAAGAAGTACAATAGAGAAAACATGTTCTTAAATATTGTGTCCAACATACTCTCCCTGTTCGTGTTGCTGTCGTGCGTGGGACGTGGGAGAAATGGATATGTGTATGAGAAGGGCTCAGTATTAAGGTGGGCGAAGTCCATCGATGTGATTTGTGAGGAAAACTTATTTAAAGTTCCGTATACTTCGGAAATAGGCGGTACTGTGTGCTACTGCTGCCATGCAGAGGCAAATATTTGAACTTGGACTTCCTTTTCTCTTTCCCCAAGAAAATATACTGTAGTCATCCTATACTGTAGCTATTTCTAGCTAGCTATATAATGTAGCTAGCTCAGAAATGTAAAAAATGAACTTGGCCCAATTAAACACAGCCTTTCATAAATCTTTTCGACATTGCACCTCTCCAATTTTCCCATCTTTGTCTGACCTGCAGGTGTTGTGACGGTAGAATATTAACGCCATCAGCATCTAAATATTGAGATTTGAAATAATGTACAGTAATTTCGACCTGGCTTGTAACCTTCGAGTCTCAAGTGTCTTCCTTTCAGGTCCCTCCAAATGCCGCTGGTTCAATCTTTAATCCTTGCTGTATTTCATTCGATTAATTAATGACATCTCCATTTATTGGTTCTCAAACCTTGCGGCGTACTTGAGATAAGGCTTAACTTCAACTAATAGAGTCGATGGTCGGTGAATTTATTTTGAGGAAGTTTATCAGTTTCAGTTCAACTTCGACAGCGAAATAGCATCTCCCTTTCAATTTTCCGTCGGAGAACCTTCCCACGGTAAAAACCAGTGATCTCTCTGACCACATAAGAGCCAACTACCTGAAATGAGAGCTTGAATTGGTGGTTGCGGCCTTACTTTCCGCACATTCTATAACCTCTTGCAGAGAGCCAGGTGCTTGCTTATCCTCCGTGCAAGAAGCGAGAGCGTGAGCAATGAGGTAAGGATGCTGTTTCCCCGTTCTTTTTCTTCAAACCCCCGGTAGGGAGGTAAGTCATCGCATAACAGTATACGTGTTCTGGTAAGAGAGTATCGTACTCTTGCGGGCGGCTCATGGCAGTTGTTCCCCTCGGCCACGAGCCCCCCCCCCCTCCCCCCCCCGCCGTCTCCTCCACTCCAACCCCTACGCTTGTCCTGCTGGAATCTCCTTTCCCTTCTCTCCGTTTATTACCGCACGACTCTTCCATACCATCTCATTGCTCGCTTCCGTATTCCCGTTTCCTTTCCTCTCTCAAGATGCCCGTTTCGTCCGTGACGGGATGCACTGAATGCGCTCCAGAAGTCGACGAACTATATAGGATGCGTGCCGAGCGACATTCTAATCAAATTGCGGACACACTTGGAATTTTTATTAAAATTGTCGGCGCGGGAGAGTTGCCGAACATTACGGCTCCATCATAACTTTTTCAGGGTGTCTACTCGTTTGAGTTCTTATAATCACAAATCGCATATTACATATGAAATAAACCAGTGGGTACCGCAAACTACATCTGCGTACTAACCTGCGAAATCCGAAAGACTTCGAATAATCTTCGGATAATTGTCATAAAACTGAGAATTCACATTTCTTTCTTTCCCGACATTTTATCATCTACTGACGTTTGAATATTCCTAACATGGTATAATTAGATCAATAGATGTACAAAAGAGACTCCGACTTGTCCAATGTCAAGTACCATTATATTAGGCAGTGGTGAAGTGATAAGGCTTTCTCCAAATCAGATTGCCTTCCTTTCTCTATCTTTCTCAGTATATACTGATCTGACCTGACTCTAACCCATGCCCTAAGCCTTCTGTCGTGAAGTTTTCTTTGCGTTATTTTTTATTTCATCGTTACTTCGGCTTTTCCCCTATCACTTGGTCGTATTGTGTTCCGAGCTCACCTTTACCGTGGTGGGTTTGGTGTCGCGGAAACTATAAAAGTAATCGGAACACCGCCTTTTTTATTGGATGATGTTACCGAAAAGTGGGTGGTTCACTAAAATTGATTAGTAACGTCGTTCAAAGCATTCAGTAATGGTGGGTTTAACCTGGCAAGTTACTCCCGCAAGTTTCTTATGCAAGAGCGTGCGGAGGATTTTACTCTGACGAAATTTTTTAACGAGTCAGTGCAGAGCCGGATTGTTTGCTGTTTGCATTGGCCATTCTGCAAGCGACTTGCCGTACCTTTTAAAAGTTCTAAACGTTTACTCGTGGAATTAACGTCGACAGTCGCTTCATGCAAGTAACTTGCGAAATAAACTTTCCAATGTAAACTCAACTTGAAGAACTATTCTCCTCTGCAAGTACTCTTAAAGCATCGAGCATAATTCATTTTGGGAAAAACATTCTATGTAGCAAGACGCGATATCTAGAATATCACTTTTTGGAAAATGAGGCTTAAAGTAAAATAAGGAAGGAAGAATAAGTGCTGTTTTCTGGTGGATAAGCTCTGAAGCTAGACTCACATCACTCATGCGCAAAACAGAATTCAGGCAGAGGAATGCTATTACGCATCTAGCTAAAATATGGCAAATAAACTGTCTTGCACTATTTTTGCTCTGAGCGGCTAATTTGTACGAAACAAAATCCTCTCACCTCCCGCCTTATTAACCGAAAAGCTACTCCATCTAGCGATTAAAGTTAACCATACATTTTAAAAGCTTATATAAATGTTATTAGGATTATCATGGGTTTTTTATTACAGTCAGTCAAAATTGAACCTATAAAATTACGTAAATGGTGTAAAACGATCTTGCGCACGTACATGCTAATTTATTCCATATCTTACGCTAAGTGAAACTCATTTCAGCTGCCCATTATCATTATCAATTTGTACGAAAAAATATTTTCGTCACTCATAGCCAGATTTACCAGCTACCGTTCAGTGAATTCTTAGGAGCTCCATAAAAATAAAGGAACAATAAGGGAGACACCCTGATTAAACATGGCATTTTTATCAAACTAAATGCTTGATGAAGCCTCCGCTATCGCATCAATATTACATTTGCACTTATGGAAACGTTTATTGTGAGTGAGGGACACGTATACGTAATACATGGCGTTGATAATAACGATTTTTACCCCTTTTTGGTGATTAATTTTCGATTTTACTTTTGCTCAGTGTGAGTTGTTGATTTGGCTGGATTTGGCCTTGAGTCAAACTTGACGCTGTGGCCGGTGGAATGATGAGTAGTACGTGAGTCTCACCAAGTCTATGAATGCTCCCTGAAAAAAACAGCAAATTATAATCTTTCCGGTAGTCACTTTCCACACTCATCTCAAAGGTTACCGACCCCTGTAATGGAGTTCAGGACATATGAAGAATAGGCTTTTACTTTCAATGCACCATTGTTGTCAGGCTGTGATCACGACTTCAGATGTGGCCATACAAAAGAAGTCGTTTTTCACCATAAGAAAAAGGAAGCCATCAAAGAAAAATCTTACCTCTGATAACGGTACTAGCTTATACTCCGGAGAATAATCGATTGCTAACATGTGGATTTCCGAAAGTTCGTCAATTTATGATTTTTCGAACATTTTATAATCTTCATTTTAAATCCATTTTGATTCTCCCTCTCTCTTCTTGGTGATCAATCCGAAGATCGGTTGGTAACAGTTTGGTTTATAGACGTTCTCTGTTCTTCACGTTTCTCCGACTTAATTTTTATTTCTTCATAATTTCTACATCCCACATTTTTCATGATCTGCTCAACAGATTGCATTCCTGGTCTTCCCCTGGATCTTTTTACATTCATATGTCCCATTAATACTGTTTTTAAGGTGGGTTTACTCTGCCAATTTATTTTCCCAAGATACTTCTGCAAGAGCTTGCGGGAGAGTTTACCCTGAAGAAATATTTTTGACAAGTTAGTACAGAGACGGATTGGTTGCTGTTTACACTGGCAACAGTACGCTTCTGCAAGCGTATTGCCGAAACTTTTGAAATAACTCCAAGCGGACTTGCAGGGCCGTTTACGCGTGGAATTTACATCAATAGTTGCAGCAAGTAACTTGCACAATAAACTTGCCCGTATACACTCACCTTTTGGAGTCCCTGTTGTCTCAATAAATGATCTTCAAGCTCGACTCTTCTGTCTGCGTAACATTTCCACCGTTCTTTCTTTTCTTGTTCATTATTCTAAACACTTTCTCATCAGAAATCTCATTGGTCCATTTGATTTTCAACACACGTCTATAGATAGCACCATATCTCAAAGTTCAGTTTCTCAGAGTTCAGTTTCCTCTTACATTTGTTCCCTAGAGTCCAAGTTTCACATCCATACTAGGCTACACCCCATTCGTATGCTTTAAAAATCCTTTTTCTTAATTCTAAGCTGTTATGTTAGGAGGCTAAGATTTTATTTTTTTGCTGAGAGCACCTTTTGCCTGGTCGATTCTACTTGATTCGCTGTATCACCTCTTTAAGCCTCACGCAAATTTTTTCTAGCTTACTCTCGATTTTTGGCGTTCTCACTCGGTAAATTTATGTAATTATTGGGCGAGGAAATAATCTTAATCTTTGGTTAAAGTAATATATAATCCCGTGCCTCCCAGAAACATCTGTTATCTGAAATTTCCGTGGAATCTTAACCTATTTTTATTAACCTGCAGCCTCTGAGTCCCAAGCACCTCCGTACCTAATCCTTCCATCAACTACGTTACACTCTCCGTTCTAACATACATTTTACCCTCTACATATTACCCTCCGAGGCACCGTAGGGGCGTATGGCAGGGAATATTTGGATAACAGCTATGATATGGGGAGGGAAAACGAAAAATAAATTGCATGTTGCATGAAAACGAAAGTGAAATGCATGTTGACGGACTGTATCTTAAGCGGCTCGTTAATATTTAGTTCTATTTCAATAATAGAGGGCAAAAATAAGGAATTCTTGTAGGTATCAGTTCGGCAGTGTATCTTATCTTATTTTTTCTCTCATCTCTATAGATAGTGTGTGGGGTCAAAATAAGATCCTGCATGTCATAATGAAACTCTCCTGATCTGAATTTTTCAAGTGATTTCAAGGCCAAGGTGTAGCCTAAGTCTCTAGCGGCCCCCATGCTAATCCTTCCATCAGCTGCATTTTTATGCTATCTTCTCTCTCGTTTGCAGTTTTTAATGAAGTGTGCGTCTCACGGTTGTGTTTTGTTTCGTTGGCAAATTCAGTCATTCTAAGAGGTGTCCCAAATGCTTATTGCGTGCTCGAGATGAGACCTAGTTCATCTTCTTCATTTTTTTTCCTTTTTTCCGTTCTCCAGTCGCTTTGTGGGTCTGAAATAATATCCTCCTAGTAAACCTGAAATTCTTATGATCTAATTTTTTATAATAAGTTAGTTTTCTCGGTTTTCTCTCTTAGTGTTGCATGTAGCCTGTGAGTGATTTTAGGACCTCTCCACTCGTTCCTTCCGACAGGTGTGCTACGAGCTCTGCTCAATGATGATGAACGAAAACCGCAGCCTACCTTGAATCCTTTAAAAAAAAAATTATCTCTTGGCTTCCTAACACGATTGATCAAAAACTCGAGTGATTTCGAGAAATCACGCGCTGCGGAAGGAAATTTGCACGATTGGGCATCCGGGCTACGGGTCTTCTTTTAGAACAGAGGGGAGAAATGTGCGCGGACGGATCTAATACAGTAAAAAGGGAAAGGTGGTAGGCGGAACAGGGGAAATAACACCACAATGGCGAACGATCGAATGCCCGAAACCCGACCCAGTCATGTGCGCCGCTCCGAAACATCGTGACCGTTTTCGCCTCGTGGTGCCGCGCGCGAGTTCCCCAGAACCACCTCCTCACGCCTCGGGGTGCCCGATCCACCAGAAAATGGCGTGAAATCTAACTTCATTTATTCATCACCTGCCGCGCTGTGATCGTCAACGAACCGTGTCCTCTGCTCCATTAAGTGGATTGCGTTGAGATCCGCGTGGTGGCAGCATTATTATTATCATCAGCTGGCAGCGCACCGTTGTTTTCTTTTTTTATTTAATGGTGGACCTTAGAGCATCCGCGGACTATAGTGAAGCCAGGCACGGTAATGCGGCCAAAAGAGCTCTTGTCCCTCGATATGTGTCCTGTCCATCTATAACTTGTCTTCCTGATAGTGCTACATATGATTTCTCCGCTCCTATGCTTCTGTGCACTTCGTTTCTGATCCTATAGGTCCGTCAATTGGGTCTTCAACATCCGTCTCCAACACCAATTTTCGAAAACCTCTCTTTTCTTCTGTTTCAAATTTCTAGTGGTCCATATATCGGAGCCTCATAGCGCTAAACTCCACGCTTTATATTAACTTTTATCGTTTGTTAATGGTGTTCAACGCCTCGCCTCAGCTGTTTTCGCTACTGTCTAAGAGGTCATTTTTACTACCTCAATCGCTTACTTCTTTCTCTCCTCCGCTATCATGTATCTCCTCGGTAACACTCATGGGGGAAGGTTTGCGGCATTTGTTGCTGTGTGGGCGTTGTCTGCTAGTGAAAAATATCATCGCATTACCCGTGGGTTTTTAACTAAGATTTGAAGAAAATCAAACGCGACCCTCGGAAACGTAATCTAAGATCGAGGCCTAAACTGTGCCCACACTATAGCCGGTATCCCACGGTAAGTTTTTGCATAAATGTTTTCACGAATAATTCTAGCAAACACTCAGAATCAGAATGTGCACGCGCGTGGCAATATTCAGTGATTGTTTTGTAAATTAGGTAACTCTGTATATTCTTGACGTAACGCGACCACTGATTCGTTTTTCAACTCACTTGCGCTTCGACCATATCCTTGCCATTGGCTACTTGAGAAGAAAACGTGATTGAAGTCAGGTATCTTTACCACTTGTTGCAATTAGATAAGGAGATAAGTATAAAATACACTGAAAATTTGAGCAAACTATTGATATAATTTCATGGTAGGGCAGAAGCAGAAATATTTTGTGAAAACTGCGGTGGTAAATCAGCCATTCTAATTTTTTCAATAAATCACTCTATATTACTAAGGAACTGCTATTTTGGAATATCTGTTTGAATTATCGTGAACCAGTATGTTTGTTCATTCATTCCATTATGTTATAGACGCTAGCCCATCAGCGACAAATTCATGAATTTTTTCTACCCGTGTGACATCGCGACATAAACTCTGATGAGACAAGTTTCATGAATATGGATTTCATGATTAAATTTACGAAATTATGTACCGTGGGACAAGGGCTAGGTGATAGACGCGATTTTTTATACAAAAATTTGCGTGAAAATTTGCATGCATGTTTTCATTAGTGATATCTATAGATGAAAGCGAAAAAAATTGCATCATACCGATTGGCAATTCAATGATATTTTAACACGTAGCCTTATGACACATTACATATATTTCGTGATAATTCGATTACAAATGCACAGATTTTCTTCTAAACTTGAAATAATCTATTTTATATTTTTATAATGTTAACTAACTAATATCACGGTATCACGCCGAATCCAATGTTTGAAAAACACATATTTCAATATAATTTCGTCTAAATTTTTAATACCGTGCCCTTAAGTAATGACGTGCTTCAGTTAAGGAAAAACTTTAAAATATAATTCATGAATCATTTCCATTACTGGTTGTATGGTGAGTTTCAACGGGTAAACAGATTCACTTAAATGAAATGTGGTCACAGTATTTATTTCGACACAATTTATAAATTATTAAAATGCGCACTCAAATGACCCACGATAACCGCTCAGGCCACCTTAATGGGGAAATCGGCTTCTTGAATCAAAGCGGAATGTCACCTCCATCGGTTCCTCCTTGGTTCTATCGGATCCGGGCATAGTGAGAAATATAAAGCTCGCCAATGAAGCAGGGAGAATGAGAGCGTGCCATTCTGCTTTAGCCGATACTAGCCGAAGTGAATGTCTGTTAGGATTTGGGGAGAAGTGGGTTATCGCCGTGAGAAAGCAATGCTGGCTTGTGGAGCGGAGGCGTGTGTGTTTGGGAATTTCAGCGGCGCAGCACTCGAGTTGGAAGGGGGGGGGGGGGGGACTGCGGCTGATGTATAATGTGGGAATGTGAACTGAAACGTGGGGAATTCCGAGAGGCGGGTGGATGCGTGGATTGGGCTGGGTGGAATCGAAATTCCGAGCAATGGCAGGCACCAGTTGTTGTCTGAACGGGGAGAGAAAAGTGTGAGACTTCTCTGGAACAGGTTGACTTCCGAATGATGCTTGGTTGTCGTTATTAATAGTCCGGGTATTATAGAGATTGAGTAGGTTTTGGATGGGAGTTTAATAAAAAATATATCTTTCTGAACGCTCTAGTTCGTCCGGTGACTCCCATTTCCCCACTTCATTTCATTCTACGAATCAGCATAATCCCTATCTCTCCCTCTCTCTCCCTCTCCATCCCGTCAAAAATTCCAATACTTTTCCATCTCTTTCCTATGTTTTCGTAAATTGTTCACTTATTTCACGGGGAGACTGAAGAGGTATTAGTGGAGGTAAGGAGGTTGGTGGGGGAAATACGAAGAAAAAAGCAGAAGTTGATGAGGGCAATAGGATATGTGGAGGCCTCGGTGTTTAGGTGGGCCAATGGGGGATTATCATTCGAATGCTTTTTTCGATATTACCGTTGAAATCAAATTTGCAAAGGTTTTCATGTTATAGATTTACGGAGTTGCTTAGAAACGTTAAGGTATAATAACCAAATAACTGATCGTAGAAAGCCGCATTTTTTTGTTTCCGTAAAACGACCTCTGACGTCATTCAATCCTTCGATCAAAGGCCCGTGGTTCGATTCCCGGTGAAGACGGATATTTTTTCAAAGTATTTTCTAAATATTTATACTGTTGTATTTCTGTCAAAAGTGGACATCTTCACAAAAGCTATTTTAATTCATCTTTTAGAATGGATCGGGAAGAAGAGGGAAGAAGCGATGGATAAAATGACGTCACGGCCGTTATGGGAAGGTTGCCCGTCCATTCAACTTTAGACTCCTATACATATATCTGCCAATATTTGGAATCTTTAAGAGAATATTTGCAAATGATCATATGTTATGGTCCCCTGCACGATATAGTAAAAAGCAAAAAGCGTGATAAACCCCCATTCCATTTTCCTTTTCCTAACTAACAATCGTAAACGAAGGCTAGAGTCGTATACATATTTTTAGTGCATGAAAGAACCAGTTCGAATATTTTCGTCTACTTGGCAGCAGTTCTCGTGAGTACTGAGTGCAGCTGATTTAAGGGAGGAATATACGAAATTTTAAACGCGTTTTCCTAAAAACTCACTTCGATGGACTTGTATAACTTAAACAATGAGCCCTCCATAAGTATGCCTTGCAACGCAACGACAAGTATTAATTTTGGACGAATAACTTTAAAAATGGAGAATACGTAAACAATGAAAATTCATTTAGTATGGACAGCAGTAAATGAATCTATAAGTCGACGTGTGAATGCAAGCATGGATCAGGCGGAGACACGGGTTACTCAGGAAGAAAATATTCGAGTATCTATTGTAGCCATGAATTTCTCCAACAGGTAGTTGAAGCAAAAACACATGGAAGATCAGAGTATCGTAAATTCTGGATAGTCTATGGAAACATAAATACTTAGGTCTATTGGCGAGTTTAATTATATCATTGCGTCTGCGATATAATATATGCTGATGTGGAATAGCTTCACGACAATGCTCTCTGTGTGTGACGAAACTTTGTACGTCGAGAATACTTGATAGCATAATTGCCTGGAAAACCACATGTGGCGCTGTAAAATAACCTGCCATTTCAAAGCCTTGATATGAAAATTTCACTCCCAGTATTACTTGATGCCTGGAGGTATCCACCTTTAAGAAAAAAATAACCGCGAAAGTGTTTGAGTAAACGCGTTTCCTTGGTTTCTAAGGAGTTATATTAAAAGTATGTTTTGAGAAATTATTCACTTCTCTATGACTAGGTCCATACCTGATAAATAAAGAAATTTGTTGAGATAATCTCTCCTTAAAATGAAAATTCTTATTTCTAGTTTCTTCCTTCTTAATTAGTCCATTTTTTATGTAAAATTAGCTAGTTTGTAAAAATTACAGTAAAAAGTTAACTTTTTAAGAAGTCTTATATAGAACTCCATGGACCATATTTTATTTGGAGACTAAATTTGGTCATGCATTCGTTTATTAGTGCTAATTAAATTGACCTCCCTGCCGATAGCACACCATATAGTGAATATTCTCCGACGTAGCAATTCGATATTGATAATATTTTCTGTTATCTACAATCACGTTAAGTTGTATGGCATAAAACTTTTTTCCGTCCGTTCTGAAAATGTATAGCCTTTAAAGTGGAACTTGAAAACTTTATAGTGGCATTTTCGTTCCCGATAACACCTTTTGGGGAACCATAGCGGGAGTTAGACCTCCTATCTAAGAATTTCAATGAAGAAACTTTGTGATTTCCACTGTTTATTAGAAAGAAACCACCGGTTTCGGCTGTCAAGCCATCTTCAGGTACATTTACAGCCTCGATGGTTTCAGATGGCTTGTCAGCAGAAACCGGTCGTTCTTTTTCTAACAAGCAGTGGAAGTCACAAAGTGTCTTCATCGCAATTATGGAGTCCTTCCACCTCGTCATAGCTTCTAATTTCGATTTAACTCCTATCTAAGGTTCCGTTTAGTATCTTTTCATGATATTTTTTTCGTGTACTATTATTTTCCGTCATTAGGACAACTGTCTGGTTCTTATTTTTTTTACTAGTTAACTTACATCCTCATTGCTACATTTTCATCCATGCTATTATCTATGCTAGTAACGAACACTCAAGAGTGCCAACTCTTTGCGCAGATAACTTAATTATAGATAATTTTCGATAACGTAGATAACTTAAGGTAACTTAATCATACTCTAATCGGCAATATGTCCTTCTAAAAAGCTTTATTATGCGCGATCGTTACCGTCTTAATTTTTGAGTGAACATTTGAAAAACTAATGGCTGAAGTCATCGCCAATAGCTGCAAAACTATTGGTCGGTTTCTACCATATTTTGTTACTCTTCACTCACCACAATGACATGCATTAGTCGCTAAAACTGCGATGGAATTACAAGAAATAAATTAATTCTTCGACTTGGTCATATTTCGCCGTTATACCTAGTGCGAACATATTCATGCAAATACCATACAACTAGTCTTCAGAATGTTTTAGAGCTTTCTCATCATTTAAAAAATCTAACCATCTGAAGTGGGTCGATGAGGGAAAGTAGTCACAGCATCCTCTCTTTCTGAGGTCGTTCTGCATTGAAAGGAACCTAAAGTCCACTTTTTTAGAAAAAAATATTCATCACATGAAAATAAGACGATTTCGGACGAAATCAAGGTCCAATTATGCTTTAAGTGTGGAGGAACCTAAGATCTTTCGTCCATCCTTGAACAATGAAGGACGCCAATGAATGAGCATTTTCGAGCAATAACAAAGGACCTATTTTTTCAGAGGGAAGTAATGAGACGTAGGGTGGACTTCTTGGTGTCGTTTCATCGGAATAAAATTATTAAAAAGTAGTGGAGTTTAAAAATAAGATTGAAGAAAGTGGAGTATGGAAGAATTCCCATGGTAACGACTGCTACGGTTCCAAATCACGGCCTTATTATGCTAAAAACATTATTCGTCGCAGACAATATGTCATTAAACTGCGAGAACTCAATATTTCCCGCTATTTCTCATGTGGATAGCCACTCCTGAATAGCTACAAATAACTGTTCTACTCCATGTGGTGCGTTTGTGTTTGAGCTAGTGTTTTTTCAGTTCCTTATGATTTATTTTAAATTTGATATTGCTTTAATAGATTTTCCTTATGTCCGGTACAAAATCTTAGCATAACATGAGGTTAAATAGAATGGCGAAATTAATACTCCTAAGCAAGCACAAGTGAGAATTTTTTTATGGTTTTGAGCACCTTATATATATTCAGGCTATCAATTTCAAAATTGATTGCTTTGTAGAAAATTGAATGCCTACTAGTCCACAGAGTATTGCTATCGAGCAAAGACTCGGAAATTCATACATAGATCAGAATTATAACATTTTTAGCATTGCAGTTTGAAAACGGATTTAAAAACGTTAAAAAAATATCCATTAGAGATATGCTGCCATTATAATGGTCAAGGTCCAGCATAAGTGCTTTTCTAACAGGCGTTGTTTGCCTTTCAGTTTTTTTTTCGAAACTAAGCGCGTCGTAAGAAACCGGAAATCACATAAAATTTCGAAATTAATTTGAGAGCCACGTCGCGGGAAGCATCTCTTGCTAAGAAACGAATGCGCGAGTTAATTAACCCACTACAAAAAATAAAATTTCGTCATGAACGAAACCTGTCGCGTATATTCTGCGTTGTGAAAATATACAGTGCGATAGAGTTACGAGATAAGGCCAATTCATCTTCCATGCGGTCTCCTGAAATAATTAAATTTTGCGAGTGGAACGCTCTGTTACGTAACTTCTTAAAATTTTCACTTTTAATTGTTCTTCCATATATAAATACTGTTCACGATTCGCCGAAGTGGCGTGTGGAATGGGGTGTTAGGACACCAACCATGAAAAATGGGGACGAAATAGGGAAAATAAATAGCAAGATGGAGAGGACAGTGCCATGATCTATTTTTGTCATTGTCATTAACAGTACTTGGAAAGATTGATTTTTTTTACCCATCAGTGCTGTTCTCTTGTTTTGTCGCATCTATCAGTTATAGAAATATGGTGCGTTACCAAAATAATATCCTCCGTGGCATACTTAAACTCGTCTGATCGGATTTTTTCATGAAATTTTAGCCTAGCGTGTAGCCTCCGAGTCTATAGTGGTTCCCTACCCAATTCTTAAAATCAGTTTTGTCACACTTTCTGTTCACTTGTAGCAGTTTTTAATGAAGCGCGCGGCTTTCCTTTGTATTTTATTTATTTCGCAAATACAATCTTTCTGCGGAGGGTCCCAAAGTCTCGCGGCGTATTCGAGATGTTGCCTAACCAGACCAAAGTAGATCTCTCTTTCATTTTTCCATCGGAGATCCTTCCTAATATTTTCTTGATAAATCCTACTATCCGTAATACTGCGCCGCAAATGTTTTGTATGTGTTTCCCGAAATTAGGTTTGAAGTTAGGGTGGTTTCCCAGGTATTTGACTCCTTAATATTCACCCCCGCAGAGAACTGAAAAAATTCCTGCGAAGTTTCTGCGCCGCAGTTCTTAAGGCCCTGTTGCAATATCAACCATATCCATGCACTTCTAAGGATTTTGCATGTTTTTTTTACTCTTAATTTTTCAGTTTGCTGTTTTGGTTACTCGAATGTGTGCCGAACCGCATTCCATAGTGGTTTTGCAAATTTATCGTTAGTCACATGCCTCCAATTAACGTGGTAAGTGTTTAAATGTTTAATTTTTAAAGCAAATGAGAAGAATTTTCTTCAATACCGTTTGTATCCAAAAGTGTCTAATATTTTAGTGTCATAATAAATATGAGATATTTTCTTCATAACGCGGCTAAAATTGTTGAATTTTATGGTAAGTAGTGTATAGCTCAAACTACTTTTAAGAGGACTTGGAGCTCTCTCCTTGCACATTGGAGCTCTCTCCTTGGATAGATGTAGAAAGTCAATATTGTACGTTAATATAAATGGGGAACAAAGGAATCAGCCATTCAATAACTCCAGGTGCCACAAAGTGATGAGGCAGAACCAAAACACCCTCCGCAAAGTCTCTTAAGGTAATTAAATTTCGCGAGCGGAACCCTCCCTCTTGCTTAACTTCTCTAACTTTTCACTTTTAGTGTAACACCGCCGCCGGTGCAAAGGATTACCTGCTAAGTTTTTGCCTCTTGATTCCCACGTTCGTTGGACAAAAAAGTCTTCCGTGGTGATGGATGCCCACTTGGTCGAAAATCGTCGCATCATTTTATGCTCATTCCATTGAGGGCGCTTTTTTGTTCTTCCCAAAATTTTTCTGTCATCGAATCAGTCGCGCAAAAGAAATGTGGGAAAAAAACAAATCTTTTGTTCTTTAGGACCGCCCTGGAAAAGATGAGTGGGCGTGCCCGTTATCGATGCTCAACCCTTTATGCCCTCCGGGAGTGGATGTCCGCTCGCTCGAATCGGTGTCCCGCCAAAGCCATAACAACCCGCCAGCGTACGTACGTCACTTGTTTTTTTTCCTCTGGGCGGGAAGTTACGGCGTTAAGACCAGATCTCTATGAACACAGGGAAATAACTTCAGAACGTAACTTAACCCTCTCAATAATGATATTTTTTGCTTACATGCTTGAAATAACAGAAGTATATTTTCTGTGAATTTCCGATCTTTTCGCATCGCATTTTCGACAGTCACTTGCTTTTTTTCCTTCTTTTGGGAAGTTATGATATAAAGGCCGGTTCTCACAGAACATAAGGAAATAAGTTCAGAACGTTGCTTAACCCTTTAAAAACTGATTTTTTTTGTATTTTTGAAATTACATAAGTATATATTCTGTGAATTTTCGTGCCTACTGTTTGCATTGATCATTTACAACAGAAGCATTCGTTGGGACATTCTTTCCCCGTTAGTACTTGGGTATAAGGGTTAAGGCGATTGAACTTTTATGAGCGTATAATTCATATAAATAAGATTATCTTAAGGTAGCTCGGGCGTGATACAATTGCTCATAATATAAATTAATTTGGTCTTATAATAAAGGAAAATATCTCACCATTCCATTATAACCATCCATCATCCACTTACCGCACTGCTTTTCGATACATTAGCCAAAAAATAGATCCGTTTTCCATGGAAATAAGTACAGCTGAGCCCTTCGGAAACACATTATTGAAACAAAAGGGAACTTAGACGCACTGATGCCTATGCCGTGCCCAACGACGCTTATGGTGGCTGGAGAGGTAATCGTGGGTCATTGAGTGCGTATTTTAATAATTTTTTAAGTCGAAAAAAAAATTCTTGGACCACATTTCATTTTAGTGCATCTGTTTATGTGTTGGAACTCACATTGCAGGCAATAATTTAAATGATACAAGAATTCTATTTTACATTTTTCCTTAATTAAAGGATGATATGACTCGAGTTTTCGGCGCGGCACTCGAAATGTAGACGAAGTTATATTGAATTGTGTTTTTTTTCGAATATTAGACTCGGCGTGACACCTTGATGTTATTTAGCAATCATTATAATAATACGAAATTTTATTTCGCGTTTAAAAGAAAATGTGTGCATATTTGATCTAAATATCACTAAATATATCTAATTATTGAAATAACATTACATTACAAAACTAAAAAAATCGGTTAAGTGCCATTGTTTTCACTTGCATCTACATATAGTAGATATCACTGAAAAGAACACGCACGCAAAGTTTCTTACAAATCTCTTCATAAACAAAAATAGCTCCAACCACCTTAATTTACGTTATGTTTCTAAGTTATGTTTAATTTGAACGGTACTTGTAGGTAGGTTGGCAGACAGGCGTGTCTTATGGCTCTCCTCGTGGCTCTTTTCGTGGGAAGGGGGACAATGGGTCACCGGCGTGGAACGCTTAAGAAGAAGATGAGCGGTCGGTGGGGAAACGCAGGAGGAAGTCGCCATTTTGCGGGGCGACGCTCAATTGTTCTTGGGTTCCCGCCCAGCCCACGCCCGACCCTCTCATCCCCAGCACGGTTTCGGCGAGTCTCCCCCTCTCTCTCTCTCTTACTGGTAAACAGTCCTCCAGTCGACCACGAAAGAAACAAAGATACACACACACCCTCTGATGTTAACCCAGTACGTATGCATGCATACTTTTCATCGTGACGAAAACAGGGAAGATACCGATCTTACGCGTAGATAGGTGTTCTGAATTGCGAAACGTTCGTAGTTTCTTTCCAAAACTCTTGACACGGCCGCTGATCACAGCCCTGAATGGAAATTAATTCGCGCAAAAATGACCGTTGTCTTGTGAAAACCGCGTGGGGCACGCAATATCTTATAGAAACATCGCAAATTAAAGTGTTTTATTATAAACATTCCCTGCATTATCGCACGGCAGCAACGAGCTTAAATCATTGAAATCAGGTATATTCGTTTTCCGGGCATAAATTATAAAAGGATGGCAGCATTGTGAGTGTTTGGATGTGCCCATCGGAAGTAATAATAACAGACACTTGTTTCGACAGAGATGTTGGCTCGTATGCTATGAAGCATGGTAGAGAGTGTATAAGAGAGTTGATTGGGAGAGTTGGTAAATTTACTAACGTATGCACATAGAATCGCTGAATTGTTTCATCTGTTGATGCAAAAAAAGGCTGTTTCATCTGCCAGTTTATTCTATTTCCTGGAGCGCACTATGTGCAAAATGAGATAAGAGTGACCACAGGGAGATGCCATCTTAAAGCAACTCCCCTTGGATCAGGAGAGTATTCTGTAACTTCTGTCGTCCGTCAACCAATTGTCTCCTCTGCGGAATTTATTATAGTTGGCGAGTCTATGAACCTCATTATTCCCTACAGTAAACAGTTTTTATGATGTCGACTCTTAAATAAGCGACTGTGGAAGCTTATTTTACGCACAACTGCTTGCCGAGATCAGAAGTTTAGTTGTCCATGTCACCTAAATTGTCGACCGTCGGTAAAACAATAGGTTTATGGACTCGCCGATGCCGATTTCGGCCGTGTGGGTTACCAGTGACGTTTGTCGACGGGCGAGAACAGTTAACAGACTTTCCCCCTAGGTCGCGAAAATATACTCAGGATGTGGCCTTCGTGCTCCTTACCTAGAGCAAATCCCATTATAATTGACCCAATTTAGAGCCAGCACCTCGGAATAATTAGCCGACGAAGAAAGAACTGACCCTTCTCCACTAATCCGTAAGGAATGTGAAATTAGCAAATGCATGGCATAATTGGGGATTTGTTTTTTTCCCTGCATCCGTCTTTGGTTTCCTTGAAAGTTAATCAATAACGCAATTATAAGAAAGTTAATAAGTAACACAGCCGGGATTAAAAGTTTGTGTATCAAGAGAAATCATTGACAGAAAATTCGGTCGGTACCACGAACTTAGGTCGGTACCAATACACATAGACTTTATTTACGCATTCTTGAGAACTTAGTAGCGCAAATTGTACGTGCAATCATCCCATTTGCTGATACCGTGAGTGAGATGCACTCCAATGGCTAGTTATTAAGGATTCGGCCGACAGCTACGGTCGTTTGCGCCAGGAAGGGGGGATATGTTGCTAGGAAAAGGACTTTTATGGGGAACAGAGGAAGGGTGGAGAGAAACCCGGCGTCAGCATTAGTGTACTCTCAACGAAAGGGGTCCAACAGGTCACAAAGTTGAAACTTTCCATCCGACAGACGAATTACTACATTTTAAGTGCTCTCGACAACGCACCAATGTAGGGATCGGATTTCTACCGAAGAAGGTCCGCCCCAGCCGAGATTCGAACCCAGGCCCTACGTACAGGAACCCAGTATGCTAGTACCACACCACAGGGATCGCCGATGTCCACCAATTAGCAATTGAACTCTTCAGAAGTTACTTGCAATCCGAGTGTTTTTTTGTGTGAATGAGTATATTCTTTGTGCCAGCTTGAGCGAGATTTTTCCCTAGTCATAATGGAGACCATATTCTAATTATTTATTTGTTAATTTCAGCAGCTGTAAAGGCATGAGATAAATATTTTAATATTCATGGTGCAAAAAATATAGTTGTATGTTGCTCAAATTCTCAGTAATTAAGTAAATATATCTGTATAAGTCTGTAACAGTACTCATTTTTTCACGACGTATGGTGAAAACGCCTTCATAACAAAAGGTTTTTTTTGCGATTTAGTCAAAATTACTGCGGTGAGTAATTTATTTATTTTTTGAATAGTTGATAAAAATCACAAACTAAACACTGGTAAATTTCTGACGAGATCTAGGCGTTATCAATACCTTATTTTTTTAATTTAAGTTTCTCTGGAGAGCAAACTATGCTCGTACCATTTCCCATTGAAAACGGCTTCTATTTTTTTGAAAATATCTCGAAATATCGTGCGGTAAGTGACTAATATTTTGGCATCTTCGGAGATTTGAGATATTTTTCTTTAAAATCAACCCAAATTCATTGAATTCTATGTGAAATGATGTCTCACTCAAACTACCTCAATTTGAACTGTCAATTTTAAAAATCTAAGAACACTCGGAAGGAGCTTGCTTCGTATTTAGAGCGCAAGTTGAAGCTACCGTGGATAATTTACATATTCCATTCCCACAAACAGAACCATTGTCGGTTTCCATTATGCGAGAGGATTAATGAGTGACATATCCGGCCGTGCGTACTCGCATGCCGTGCCGGGAGCTCATGAATGAATGAAGTATGCTGACACAGGAGAGAGGTGCTGGACACCTGGATGGCCCTGGATGTTATTCTTTTTACATCCCTGGCGATACCTGGAAACCCTATCTAAACCTCCGGCGTAGTAATGCCCACCACGACTAATATCTGTAGCACTGGTTTTTACAGCATTTATCCTCATACTGAGTGTTGTGAATTTCCGGAAAGGAGGGAATCAGCATCAAAAAGAGCGACAGAATACTTGGGTGAGGCAAATAACACATCATCAATGTCTATTCATGCTGCATGATCCGAAATCGCTGTCGAGCTTGGACGAGAATTTTGATAGTTTAATTTTTTTTTTTAAGTTTAGTAAACTGCCTTTGAGTCATATACATACTAGGTCCTTACAAGCCACATGGCTTGTCAGAAGGTTCCTTATTTACTTTTAGTTTCAATTTTTATAAAAATATATCTTGCTCCTTTGTATCGCAATTGCATTTTAATTGTATTACTCGCTTCCCCTTACGCACTTGTTTGTAGTGCCGGGAATACATGAATGAAGCTCGCTGACTGAAGAGAGAGGGGCTGGACACCATTTGGCCCGCGAGATAATTCTTTGACGGCCCTGACGATGATGAACTGGTCTGACTCCCTAACCTATTGGTATCCAACGAGATTCATATCTGTTACCTTAACTTTTATAGCATTTATTCTCATACTAAGCGTCGTAACTTCCCGGAAAGGATATATTTAGCGTCGAGCAGGGAGAAAGAACACTTAGGTGAGGTGAAAACACTTCATCAATACCTAATCATGCAGCATACTCTAAAATGGCATTAACGCTCGACCGAAAACTTAAATTATGTAATATTGAAGTTTCAATTTGTCTGTAAATGTATCCTGATCCTTTGTATTGTAATTGAATTTTAATTTCGTTAGTTTTTGTTTTGCGTAAGAGTTATGGATTGCCTCTTTCTTATTATTTTGTTTTTTCTTAAAATAGGCTTCAGCACGTAGAACATCAAACCATTCGATTCGGATTCATCTCGAACCCCTATGTGTATCGTATTTGTTTCTGTAAAAGTTTGTCCGTGACCCTCTCGTTCATTTTTGATTCTATGTCAAAATCGTTGAATGTATTCAAGCTTATTTGAACCAAAAAGATATAATATTTTATTGAGCATTATTTTGCTAGGCGCAGAGTAAAGAGGTGTGAGCATTTTGTGAACAAAACATGTATGCTCACGTGAGTTGGATTTTTACCCAATGTCAACAATTAATTTTATCGCGATATAAAATGAAGATGGTCCTTTTTACTGCATTAGCTAAAAATTGCATTATTTAAATGGATAGATAGATGTAGTTCTTGAAAAAATCAATGGAATGCGATCGAAAGATAACTTCCAGGCCGATCACGAATTCCGCCATTTCTTCGTTTCATGAAAGGAACATGAAATGCATCAATAAACTCTTCAAAAGATAAAAACTGGGGCAATGACTACTAAAAAATTTCGGACGCGTGAATGAAAGCTCGTAATTATATCAGGCCCAAGGCGACTTAATTTCTTGAGAGAGTCATCAAGGCGGTGGCTGAGATTGTGTGAACTTTATTCCACCAGCTCATTAAAGAGTCGACTCTGAACTCTTTCAGTTTTTTTTTGCCCCCTTCTGGAGTTCTCAACGGAAGACCGTAGTGATGCATGCAAGGGACCACCTTCGGAGCCATCAACGAAGTGAAGTGTCCACAAGTTTGTTTTCCAGAGCGGAGTATAATTCAAAATTAACTCTGCAAAAGTGTAAACTTCTTGCTTATTAAAAAGGAGGAGACTCGGGTTTTAATCTGGAATCGATAATTATTTCTCGTCGATTTCTCCTCTACACGGTCGAGTGCCCATCGGGAGAAAGTTCCGCCGGCCTCTGGTATGGTTATGGTGTAATGGCCACGCTGCGTTGAAGCATCTCATTCAGTGAGAGAGAGGGGGCATGCATTCATAATCGAGTTTTTTCATTGAAATGGTTTGGTGCGGGGGAATATTTTCATCCACTCCCTAGGAGTCACGCGGTGGATTTCACGCTTCAAAAAAAAGGTGCACCCTCGTGCACGGTAGAAGAGATTAATTCATCTGTGAAGAGAATATCACTGATTATCTCCGATATCGGATTGTAATAATTTCTTTGCCGACTTTGACTTTCTGACCTTTTTTTCAAGTGTATCTCTTCGGAACTGGTTTGGTTCATTCACCTCAGGGAATCTAACCTACAATCGAAATCGCCTCAAGCGAATAACGATTGAGGGTGCTAACCGATGGTTCTCACGCTGAATGATGTACATAATAGGTGGTAAACAACGCCTCTTGTGCTTCTTTTTTTCTAGGAATAGATTGGCAAGATAGAAGACTCATCTAAAATTTTTACATGGCTCACAGGCCGCAGGTGAGGGCGGCTGATGGAGAATCAGGGAGTCTGATGGATATCAGGGTCGGCAGTTATAGGTCACGGGGTAAGGCAAGGCTGCCCGTTTTCGCCTTTGCTTTTTAGCATTTATGCCGAGGAAATTGTAAGATAGGCATGGGAAGAGCTACTAAAAATAAACTACTTTCTGTATTATCAAAAGCACAGCAATATCACACAGACAACGCCAAGACAAAGACGACAGTGCGACGCGCGCGTTTCTCGGATCTTTCGTTGCTGAGAAAATTTTACGTCACATAGCTAACAACAACTCATGTTAAAACAAAGTTATAGAATTAACACGACGGAATCGAATTTATAAAAGTACGATCTAGCCGTGGTTAAAATATAACGTTGATATATTTATTGGTTTTGGTTTTAGAAGCCCGTCGAATCAGGGATTGCGCGGAGAGTGCCGAAAAACGGGTACTTTTTCTCTTCTCACCTCAAGAACATGCCTTTAAAAATTGAATAAAAAATATTTATTACATATGCTCAACGCAGATTAAAATAAGCTACATTTTGATGTAAACTACATTGTAATCGGACGAGTCGTTATGTAACTACGCTACTTCAAACACGGGTATATATACTTTTGAAACGGACAGTAGATGTGGGAATCAAAGTAGGAGGCCAGCTGATAAAGTCGGTTAGATTTGCGGACGACCAGGCATTGGTTAGTCGATCATTGAAGGGATTGCTAGCTTTTGTGGACGGGAAATACAGTGCGGGAAATACGAGAATAAGATAAATCATAATAAATCAAAATAAAAGAGATTCTCGGGGACACAAAAGCGACAATGGTCATAAAATTGAGTGTCAACAATCTGAAGAAAGTTGAGCAATTTAATTTCTTGGATAGTACGTTAGAATAAAATCGACGTAGTACCAAATACATTGGGTGAATAATAGCGTTAGCAATGGAAGCGTTAAGTAATAGAAGGTAACTGACTATAGGTAGACTGATATAAAGCAGATAAAGAGAGTTGAAGAAGAGCTTGATATGGAGTGTAGCGTATGGGGTGGAAACGTGGACTCTGAGGAAGGAGGATGAAAATAGGCTGCTGGCGTGCGAGGTGGGTGTGGAGGAGAATGGAGAAGGTGCGGTGGACGGAAAGGAAGACATACAAGGAAGTGCTAGGTAGGTAAATGAGGAGAGGAAACTTCTAGGTGAGATTAGGAAGAGGTAAAGTAGGTGGTTGGAGGAGGTAATGAGGGGCGAAGGGTTGATTATGACAGTGATTGAAGGTAGGATGTTGGGTAAGCGGGGAAGGGGAAGAAAAAGAATAAGTTGTATGGACGGGATGAAGAAGGGCAGGACGTATGCTGAGATGAAGAATGCAATTTTGCCGGTAGATAGGGCTCTACACTTGCAAAAGCCTAGGGGATTTTTACTCACTTCCATTTACACCCACCTAAACCGGTAGATTATCTAAAAAATCATTAAAACTCCTTGATTCCAAATTCGAGATCTTTTGAGATTGTATCAGAGGCATGAAATGTGGGAAATAGTTTTTTGAGAGTTTCAGATGATCGAGTCATTGCTATCTACAGCCCTGGAATCTACAGCCCTGATGACGATGCGAGAGTTGAGCATCGAAACGTCGGCCACAATGGAGATTTTAACCCGGTTGGAAACCCGAGAAGAATTCATTCATAAGTGCTACGAAATTTGTAAATTGGTCACTAAGGGTAACGTGAATCAAAAGAGGCTAGGAACCGCTGGTAAATATGAAGAGGAATCGCGATCCAATATTTAAATTTCGGTTTAGTAAAATAACTATTTGATCCAATCCATATAATTTTTACCGTCAGCATGAAGTGAAAATATTTTTCTCAAATTACCTCTTTAACCTGATTTAATGGTGGAGATAAAGAGGAATGGCCGTTTTCTTTCGTATTTTTCGTAGTTAACCTTTTGTTATTGCAAAGATATTTCCCGTAAAAATTGTTTGATTATTAAATAATACACGTAAAATACCATCACACCGTTCCCTTCCAGAGTAGTCACAACCAAAATAGTTTAATTCTCGGTGATAGGCTTGTAAAACTGATTCTGCTTTAATAATTTCCTCCATATTTCCCGATCCTTGCATACCTCTTTTGCTTCACCTACCCTCATTGCGTTGCTTCAAACACGCCCTCCTGTTCTTAAGATTCCTAATATTCATTCTTTTAATAGTCTCTCTACCACCACCTTCGCCCATGACTTTCACGGTGTACCCCTTCCTCTCGCACCATTCACTCCTCTATCATTAATCTGCTTCGTTGTTCGATTCTCATCCATTCTCTCGACATGGCCGAACCAACGAAGCACGTTCCTTTAGTAAGTAAGTAAATTTATTGCTTTCAACAAGCAAGCAAATTATTAAATTAATTTAATTACAAAAAGAAGCAAGAAAGCTGGGCTGCCTCAAAGGGAAAACCAGTGTTGAGGCTACCTTCATCAATTTATGTGCCTTGCTAACGCTTCAATGTTTTTCATACAAAAGTGAAAGAAATTAACAATAAACAATAATGCAATCAACATCTGAAATATTACTAATATGAATATAAATTACAGAATAACGAGTCATTTTTCTACAAAGAAAAAAATCTAATAACATGAAAAGAATCTGTCACCATTTTCCAAAGCCAGTATCCATGACTTGGCTAAATTTAGAAATTGTTTAAAATTTTTAATATTTTTTAATTTCTCAGGCAACATATTATAAATCTTTGGGTCCATGTAAAAAAAGGATCATTGCATACATACCCTTTAGCGGAACATCCATTCTACAGTCTTTCATCACGTACCCATTGCCAACCCTATCCCTCTTGATTTTACCCTAAACCCGAATCAAATTTAGTAATGATTGCCGAAAAAATTTTAATCAATATCACGATCTTAGCATACAGGTACGGTCACTCGGCCACAGAGACGGTCTCCTTAGTGAGGCTGAAGTTTCTCGGCTGCTCGTTAATGACGCTGGTAGTACTTTAGTCTTAATTATTCAGATAACTGCCGTAATTTTGTACAAATTACTTCCAGACTGATACATAAAATATGAAAGTGGAAAATCTCGTTCAAGTTTGTTAATGGGCAAAATTGGACCAAGGAAATCTGGAAATGGGGAATTTTTTTGAAAAACTGGAAAATCACTATAACTACCTAAATATGAAATATATTGCATTTATTTAAATGTATTATACTTTCTAATACTACTGCCAAAAACTTTTGTTTGACAGATTTTTATAACACCAACCATTAGCTGGAAAAAATATGGTTTTTCGGACAAAAAAATCATAACTTCATTAGTAGACACAATATCAGATTCGTTCAGTCAGAGTCATTCAGACAATCAGAGTTATTGTAGATCTTCTAAATATTATCTAAAACTTTTGTCTGGAACAATTTTGGATTCGACTATCCTTTACTGCAAAGGGCGAGCAAAATGAGCAGAGTTAATAAGAGAAAGTGAGAGATAAAAAAACCCTCAAAATCTACCTATGCCTCTACGCCAGACCTAGAGGGATTTTTTTCTCGAATAAGATGCCTCCGAGGACAGGGAATTTGATTTAAATGCAAATTCAGAGGCTTTTAAAACTGAAGAATAGTCGCATTAACGTCATTACATATTACTGAGACGCCCGATGTGCCATTTTAACCGCCTTCAATGTTTTCGATAAGCATTGGGAGGTTTTTTTCGCTTTAAGAACTTGCGCATTAATGACTTTTCATTATTTTTAAGGAAGATTATATTCTAAAATGCTCTCTATGATCCTTTAGTCAAGGATGAAAGAAATGCCTTTCCTGTTGCTCCTAATCAAACTGATGTAATTATGTAAATGAAGAGGAGTGGCGTCATATCTTCATATTTTGCGTGGTGAAATTGCTCCGTATGACTTTGTCAGAAACTTCGGCTTCTACCCGCGAGTTATAAATGGTGTCACTGAACGATGCAACTCACAGACAATGGAAAACCCACAAGTGGACCTTCAAGGCGAGTGCGTTTCTCACGCCACCTATCTTGGCTCGCATCTCGCGAAACCGCACGAAACAAAACACGCGAGCCGCGCGCTACCTTCCCGACGAATCTCGTCGCCCTGTTCGGGGATGTGGGCGCGGCGACGCCTTCGTGCAGCTGACCGCCCAACCTCGATACTCATGCCTCGCGCACACATGCGACCAATCGAACCTTCTCCCGCATGTTATTTGGAGGCCGATATTTTGAAAAATGTGTTTCTCAGTGCCCTACAAACTGAGGTGTCCGCAAATGAAAGGTAACCGGACTTCTGATCCGTATAACCAAGACAAACTGTCGGTTATACAACGAATATAGGGATGAAATATTCCAATCATGCATATCTGATCCTATAAAAGCATTGGAAAAAATTGTCAATCCGAGTCCGGGCCAACTCATCTCATCTTTACCTAACTTGGTGCAGCTTCCTTAAGAGTTCAGGATATTACATATTATTGTTATTTTGTAATCTACCGTTAAGGTTGGTTTAAATGGAAGAGAGTAAAAACCCTCAAGATGTTACATGTGCAGGGTTCTATCTACCAATAATTTGCGTCTTCGTCTCAGCATACGTCCTACTCTTCTTCATCCCGCATATAAAACCTCTCTCTTCCTTTCCCTTCCCCGCTTACCCAACATCCTCCCCCTCTATCACGGCCTTCAGCAAGCCTTCGCCCCTTAATATAGAATACCTTTGCATTAATGATTTATCAATTCAATGGAAGGGATATGATTTGTGTTTGATTTGAACGTAAATTATGAAGTACTATTTAGACTTGTAAATATAGTATCATGATGTATCTCTTTGCAAACCTACTTTGAGAATTTATGTAGATATGATAGATAGATATAATGTCGCTACGCATCAATATTTCATTCCGTCATTCTTTGGTAAATTACAGTGGTAAATTTCCTTTGATTGCTCATATCTATGGATAGTGCTGTCAAAACTTTGGTAGCAGAATATTGTATCTCGGTACAAATTAATTATTTCGCGTGGTCTTTCGGAACACCGGGACAAACTCTAAAACCGGTACTTATATTCACCTTACTTACTTGGGTGAGGACAGAAGCACCCTTTGTGCACTGGTAATAAAAACACTAAGTTATTGCCGATTATTATTATTATTTGATTGCCTACGTGTTTAGCTACTTTTTAATCACTATTTCTGGGGTAGCGTTACTTTTTCACACGATCTCTGATTTTAGTTCAGCGTACTTAGAGGCTATTTCCTATAATGTTCATTATTTAATCTACAAACTAAAAATTTGCATGATAAATAAATCTTCATAAATGCAATGTGTCGAACTATTATTAAACACTCATAAGTGCACGCGTTTACCATCGTTCTGTTTTGGGATGTGTCGTAAAAAAGAACCGAATTGGCAGTTTTGAATTTGGAAGGCCCTGTATTCTTTTCTTATTTTCTCCGTTTTTCAATGTCTTTTACATTTCCTATTTGCCACGTTGTCAGAAAAAAAACACTCGCAGTTTTCCACTAATAAAGATTTTATACGACTAGTTTCGATGTTACTACACCATCGTCAACTGAAGGCGATGAAGTAACATTGAAACTAGTCGCATTGAATATTTTGTAAATGGAAAACTGCGAGTGTTTTGTTTCTGTCATTTCGGAACTGTTCCACTAAATCACACCTCAATCTGTATTTTATATTTCCCATATCTCTGTTTCATTTATTCTCTGTCAAACGCAGATTCCTCTGTATCTAATTCACATAATATTTACCCTCTTGAGAGTCTTCAACCGAATTCGCTCATGATCCACCTGTCACGCTCATCCTTTCAACTTCATATTTTTGTGCTGGGTGGTACAGCTCTCATCCTCTCCCTCAAAATGACCAAGCCATCAAGGAACATTACCTAAATACAATTTTCATACGTTCAACTGGAATAGTACCTGCACTTAATCAGAGTATAATTTTAACCATTGAGATCATTGGTGGATGAGGATTAATTAAAATACCTCAAATACATTTAGTTAACTGTTATTATATAAATTAATTGAAATATTTATTGGGAAATACGTATTAGTCGGTCGTTCTTACACGAAGTATGGACATTCTCCAAGAGAAACCGAATGCGATAAGTGAAAGTGGTGGAAATACTTTAATAATGGGAAATTGTGAAATGGAGATGACATTGATTAATGGACATTGACAATTCAATTCCGTAAAGTCTACGGAAGACAATGATTGTAGGACGTTAACTTAGTGGCCTATTGGAATAAAATTATTTACTGGAGAGCATACATTAAGGAATCGTGTAAATCGAGAAAGTCAGAGGAAGGCCAAATAAATGAAAATACGCAGGTTATGCGATTAAAAAGATTAGCCGTGCATGGGGACTTACAAAAAAGATGGGGATAAACAAATTAGGCACCTTCTAAGGCAAAGATTAAAATTTTTTAGATTGCAACGGATGGAAATACTAAAGAGTGTGAATGCCTATAGGCGGATATTTAGGATGAATTAGTGCAAAAGAGGAAGACAGGACCTACTGTTAAGATGCCAGAGAATGATACCATGAAATAATGAAGATCGAGAAGTCAACGAAAGTTGAATATCGGGAATAGGAAGGAACCACCGAGAAAGTCAAGAAAATCTCGTAGAAACTTTTGAAAACTAATTTCAAATCATGAAATGGCTACCACCAATGTAAGTTAAGGTGGGTTTTTGGCCTAGTGGTCATCAACTTGTAGTAATCTGCAAATAAAAATGGATAATCATCTATGATCTTTAGAGACCATATGATCAGATATTTCTGTGAAAACTGAATATTGTGAAAATTATTGGATTCGCTAATATTTCGTTCTTCCACCAATCGACAGGTTTCGTGGCGCACAAAAGTTTATTCCACCCCTCCTAATTGCATGTAGTTGGGTGTGGCACCTTGGATATATCAGTGTAACCATGAATACAGTATAAACGTTTTCACTGATTTCAATGAGAGGAAAAGAGTTAGGAATGAATGAGTATTGAAATCACGGGAGCAGAATGCTCTAGTTACAGACAAAAATGAAAGGAGTCTGTTCCGTTGTTTTCTTAGGGTTTAAAGAGAATGGATGGGAGTCTACAAGGAGATTTATGGTTGGAGAGTGAATGTTGCGAGTTGATTTACGAATGCCGTTGGCTTGAGTCTTAAAAGTCGTAAAATTGATCAAGTGTGAAGCAATTCATGAATGTGAAAGGGTGAAAGATACAAATGGAGGGCAAAGTTGAAGGGATCGGTCAACCAGTTCTCTCCCAAGGTCTACAAACAGTCATTATTTTTTTTTCAATCCGCCCACCTCGGAATGGATGGTGAGAGGGATAACCACGCACGCTTAATCCTCATTTTACTTCCCACTACGAAACTGATTGCCTGGGGGTCAAAAGAATTTGAGGGCCTACGGACACCACTCTGATGATCAGCAAACTTGTGGTAGTGGTGGTGCATGGCGTAATAAGGCTAATTGCCTCAATTACGAGGCGCATATGTTCAACAACGGCCTATGAGACCCACTTGCTTGAAAATGAGGTTAGGGAGTGAGTGTGATGTGGGTGGACTCATTCGACAAACGAAGACGCGAGACAGCCTCCCCGCGGTCGTCTGTTTTGTGGCTTCACCGACCTCGTTATCCTCTCCAACACCCTCGACTAATCGTGTCACTTTGGTGCTGTGTTGTGGAAAAATTATGACACATTATCATAGATATTCCGCCAAATAAATAGCAGGTCGATGGACAGACCTGCCAGTATTCTTCCCGAACACTGGAATTTATCTGTTCATTCATTTGGGTATTTTACCAGCTGATTGATGGGTTTTTGATATTCCTTATCCTAAAATCCCAACTTCTGGGACGTCTCACTTTCACTTCTATTGATAGCTCGCCATCAGGTCTCTCTTAAATTCCTCATATCCTCTACCTCTCCTTATGTCGTCCAAAATTCCTGTCATCTTCCTTCCTCTTCCACGCTTCCCCAGCGTTCTCCCCTCTATCGCGATCTTCAACATACTCTTGCCACTGTAAACGTCCTCCATACACCTTTTTTGCCTTATACGAATCTCCACCACCAAATTCTTTTCCCCTCCCACCATTTTCAATACCTCCTCGTTCGTGTACCTCGCCACCCAACTTACAATCTTCATTTTTTTCCAAACCCACATCTCAAATGCCTCCAGTCTACGCACATCAAAACGTTTGTGTAATGATAATATACACATAATAATATTATATTAATCCACAAATATGAATGAAAAATACACTACGAAATAAGAACTATTTTTTTCTTCTAAATTTTCTGCTGAGAAATTAATTTGTACATTTCTCGGTAGAAACATTTTCGTCGTGCGTAACTTTCCACTAAATCAGTCCTGAGACAACATTATTAAAAATATAAATTACTTATAATTTGGAGCTTTAGGCAGTATCAAAGGTCTCAATTATTTTGGGAAGCCGCCACGTACATTTGAAACGTTCTATTTCTCCTCTCTAGTTCTCGCCGTACGGGAATTATTAGTACCTAAGCACCAAATAGCAGCTCCACTGCCTCGCTCAGACATAGTATCAAAAACACTATCTCTACACAACAACATACAATGCCTAAAATATTACTACTCCCAATCTGAAAACAATCAGGTTGTGACTTGGAAAAGCATAGTTCCAGGGAAATTTCTCAATTCCCATGACTTAAACAGGTTTTTCAGGCTCAATTTCAATTTCCATGACTTTTCCAGGTTTTCTAGGTCTGTGGCAACCCATTATTTGTTAAAAACGTTAGTCGTACTTAAGCGAAAATGTTGGGTTTATCCTCCGCAGCAGTAGCTAATCAAGCACGCAAACGTCGCCTTTGCTACAACATGTCCTGGAGAAAAGAACATCTATGTAGTTCGTTTATAATTCCCCGCTGAAATTCGCCTTCAACTAAGATCAGCACCTAGGGTACCAGAATTGCCTTGAAAAAGTTTTTGACGCTACGGACTATTGCTGATGTAAACAAAATTGCTGAGAAGTCCAAGGGGAAGAAAGTAGTGATCCTGAGAACATCATTTATTGGAATGGAGGTTGCCAGTTATTTGTGTGATAAGGCTTCCTCTGTGAATGCCGTTGGGAGAGGAGCAGTACCATTTGCTGCATCACTTGGTCCACAAATAGGGGAGAGGTTAAAGAGACTATTGGAGGGTAAAGGGGTTCACTTCGTCATGAATCAGAGCATTCAGTGCTTCATTGGTGGTGAAGGAAGTGAATTCATTGGTCGTGAAGGAAGTGAAGATAAGTTACTTAAAGAGATCATACTTCAAAATAGAGAAAAGGTTCCTGCTGATGTGTGTATATTAGGATTAGGAGCAGTACCGAACACAAGCTTCTTAGAAGGAACTGGAATCACGTTGGAGTCTGAAATTTAGTATAACTGGCCGATGCACCTGACCGGCTATTGGCCAGCAAAATAATTTTTTTCGAGGCGATTTTTCATCACTTTAGTGTAAATCTCACTGCTTTGCCGTAGGTACTCACCTTGTGTGGTTGCGGGGCGCGGCAAGGCGAGGGCCGCGACAAGCAGGAGCATCAACCTGTGGTCCAGGGGTCGCCCGAGCCTCGAGATGGTCGTCACTATGGCCGCCATGTGCGCGTGGAGGGAGACCGTTCGATGCGGCTCCCGCGGACATCGCAAGCCTCTCATCCGATCTGCGGAATTGAAAAGAGGGGGTAGATGTCAGAATGGGGGAGAGCCGTTGCATCCGCCGTCTCTTTTCTTCTGACGGATCCCAAAAAAAATCGATCACCATCTCCTACATGCGGGGAAAGGACGGTTTTTATTGGACGGGATCTGTCCGCCAGGATCAGACAAAAAATATCTCGATGCTCTCGGTAAGTTATTATTTCTCCAGTCGATTTGTGTGCATCATTGGAGAAATTCTCCGTTCCACTTACAATAAGCCTATACTCTCTTTCACCTCTATAATTATTTTCTCTCATCATTTCGCGGCGTCTTTAATGTCCGTTCAATTATAGGAACAGAAATCTGTTATACAGCCTACTTCTACGAGACTATCATGTGCGGGTGACTTTGTACGTCGGTAGTTTCTCGTTTCTCACGCGTAATCAGGCATTTGATGTTGATACATTTACGTTTTTTAATCATCCTAGTTAAGGATTATCAGCATCTCCTAAACTCACTAAGAGCAAGAATTGATGATGACCTTTGACATCATAGAACCGCATGAGTGTATGATAGAAGTATTTGCGACTGAAAATTGCCTTGAGTCCTGTACTCTTCAGTCATTTATTTCATCTCCAGTTAAATATGCCATTGCATACTGTGTTGATTTCATTTGAATCCAAATAGTATCAAAACTTTCTATAATGATCACATCTTTCGGCAATTTCGATCGATAAAGTAATTGCATATACGAACACTAACAGGCCCTGAATGATTCAAATTTTATAATTTCTTTGAGTTAATGTCCAGGTCGGTAGCATTGAATGGAGTATCTCATTATTTATATATTAATCACATGTTCTGCATTTGGCAGAAGAGGTTATTTTCTGGCTCTTAAGTAAAATTGAATGATCGGGTAGGTTTTCTAACATCCTTTTTTTCATTCTAAATCTAGAACAATTCACTGTACATAGAGTCGCTCTCTATCTTTATCTTTTTCTGTTTTTTTAAATACTAGAATAATATAAATGTAATAAAAAATACAATCACAAGTATAAATACGTTAAATTCATTACATATGGATTGGCTGGGGAAGATAGTCTTGGTATGTACTTTGGTATGTTCGTTATCACCAAATTAATTACCTGCATCATTTTCATTTAAGGAGTGAGGGCAATAGTTCGGGAGTGTTTTGCTGAGCTTTATGGGTACTTCGGGTAAATTCTCAAACTTAGAGTTATACGCAGCGTCTAACCGAAAACTTCAATCCTAACACGAACAGGACATCCATGCCCGAGGAGCATGACCTTTGCGTTTTCAGTGCGGCGCATGACCAACCTGGCTCTTGCGGGATTCAAATGCTACTTGATATGTAGTCACCACCATCTCGATCCGGCGATGATGACGTGACGTAAGACGCCGAATTACGTCCAATTTCATTGGGATTATGCCTCGGAATATCTGCTGATGTTATCTTCCCCCGTTAACTCCAACCCTTGCCCCAACCTCGAAATATCACCACATCTGCCTCCTTCCACAATTCCCTCACTTTCTCTACCCCTCTTTATGGTCATCAAACAACCTTCCCTGCCCACCCCCGCTAGTGCTTCAGATAAGGTGGCTGTCACATCCCCTGTCCATCTAAATATAATGCTATGCATCGAAATACAGTTTGTAAATAATATTTTACAGCCTGTTTAAAATAGTATATGGTTAGCTATTCATTTTGAGAGAGTTTTTTCATCCACTCTCCATAAGAAGAACTGTGAGTTCGATTCTTGCTTCCGGTACGAGTTTTGTGTTGACATTTTTCAAGTGAATTTCTCTTCGAACTTCCCAAGTTTTCTCTTTTCTCATATATCTCCTACAATAAGACGAAACTGTGATAGCGCATGCGATAAACTGGGCCGGCTGAAAAGAAATATGCTTTCTTTTTACTAACATTTCTATGTATGAGCACTCGTAATAAGAACATATCCTTTTCCTGTCCGTTGCATTACTATATTCGCACAAATTATGTTCCCATTCTTCTCTTTTTCACAGCTTCCTGTTCTTTAATGAAATTTCTTGTCATTGAGTTTTTTTGCTTTCGCCCATTTGAGGTGCAATTCAAGACGGATTTGGATTCAGTCACTTTAAAACGATGTAATTTGTTTGCTTTTCTTGTTGAAATTACTTGGGGGATAAATTTATCTTTGTTTTGCGGTTGTGATCATTACCTTGAGATTTCTCGGCAAAGCATCGCTCATGAAACTTAGATAATATAGGCAGCATCAGTACTATCCCTTATAATCAAATTAGTATTTGAAAGCTCAAAACAAAATTACTTCTTCTTCACATATTTCAAGCAATGAAACATTTCGTGGGAGAATTTTATTTTCCTCCTCGTTTAATTACTAGAGGAACCGGAAGCATTTTAATGCATCACCATTTTTTGTGCTTTTTTCCACCAATAAAATCACTTCCTCTTGATTTAACATTAGTTAATGTCATTATAATTTACATTAGAGCCTCAACAATTGCCCAGTGTATTTCCCGGCATCGGTGGCCACGGTGGCGGCAGGTTAAAGACCTTGCCTCCTAATCATGGGATCGTGGGTTCAAGTCCCTCCTGAATGGGCTCCTCATTAATCTTACGGTGTTAATTCTATTTATATATGTAAAAAAAAAGAATGTTTGTCGTTTGTCGGTTTGGTTTTTATACAAATCTACAGTATTACTTTGATCGTGATGGAATAAACGTAAACGGATGGACGGATGACGACGTTGATAATATTTTACGAAATCCGACATACTACGGTAGATCAGATCATGAGAGTAAAATTAGGGAACTAGACTGCAGAACGGATAGATTTAAGATGTCATTTTTCCCACGAACGATAAGGGACCATAATAGCTGCCATGAGACTTTTATCTAGGTTTGTCGTTAGGTAGTGTAGGTCTTAGTAGTGGTAGTACTCCTAATACTTGAATCCTTATCTGTTACCTAGTACATACTAACAGCACGCCTAGCATGTTTTCTACATGGGTATTGAGTCCCTGTCCATCTGTGTAGTTGTAGAATGCATGTATATTGAGGTCACTCTCCATTTTGATAACATCTGTAGTGTAGTGTTGCATGCTTGTGAGGCTTCGCCTCATGACAAGCATTAGCGATTTATGCTAATGCATAATTAGTCGTAGTTACACTAACTTTAGGGTATAGTGTAATGCATGTTGGTGATTACTCACCCCCTGCCACACACCCCTGAGGTGGCTTGCAGGGTATTTTGTAGATGTAGATGTAGATGAATGTTGCAGACTAATAGCACAGAGTATGGATAGTTCAAGACAGGAGGAAAATTATAGGATATTTTTTTAAAAGATCTCAGGGCCCCAAAAGGGCCCAAAAAGGGGCCCTTTGGTATGCTACGTAATGGGTTTTGTGCAATTGATTCATCTTTTTCTTTTTAAAATTACTTTCGCTCAAAAAAGAGGGTTGGAATTTTTTAATCAAATGGCTGAAAGAATGAAGTTCATAATTCTTTCAATCAATTATCTTTTCCAATACGTATTTCTCTGAAAATCGCGCATTTTTCTCTGAAATCAACAACAGCATATTTCCTTACCAAACCTAGATTTTGGTCTTTGGCGCATTTAAAATTCATTTTGTTTGGTTAAGCTTATTAGGAAGGCTAAGCATTGGTTTATGTGCAGTGGTTTATTTTTTTATTTTTAAAACTAATTTCACTAAAGATAGAGAGTTAAAGTTTATTTTATCAGATTCCCAAAAGAATGAATTTTCTCATTTTTTCAATCGATTCTCCTCTTATATATGATGAGTTATGAAGGAAGTGTGATCCCGAACAACGCCGAGTAATTTAGCCAGTTGAAATATAACTAGAAGGAATGGCTGTAATGTACTCAATCCGCTTTTTAATAAGTCATCATCTTGTAATGTGTGATGAGTCTGTTTTGAGAAATCGTTAAAATGGAAGGGCTCTTGTAGGGATTGGAAATTTAAATCCCGAATCGATTTTCGATTAATCGACTTTCGATTTTAGTTTTTAAAATCGATTTTCTAAAAATTAGATTTTTTGCCCAAAATAATCGAAAATCGAAATCGATATTTATCATAGTAAAGTAATTTTCTGCTGAAATACGGATGTGCTGTTGTAACAAAATGCAAAATATGAATTAATGGAAGCACTAGGGATAAGAACCGAATACAGTTAAATTTATTAATACAATATATTATTTTAAAGGTATTAATAAGGTATGCAGGAAAGTAATAATCCATAACAGATACTTATAAAAACATAGGTAATATAACAAGCAAATTACATGTAGTTTAGCAGCAATAAGAATTGTATATTGAAAAGTGGGCATACCACAAAATGAAAAACAGAATTTTATTTATTTCTTGTTTGCAAAGCCATGGAGCCAGTGTTTCTCAGGGATGGACCTTAAGAAAACTAACATATTTAAATGTTCTCCGAATAATCGATTTTTCACCTGAGTTGCAATTAACCCTGCGTGAGAAAATAGTCGCTCACACGGCACAGAAGAGGCAACTATAGATAAAATCCTGCTGGCTGGTTTGTATACGTAGGGATATTCTCCCTCAATCTCCTTCCAAGCTTGTAGTGGATTATAGTTGGACTTCCGGTCGACTGGAGGGCGGTTTACGAACTGGCGCAGCTCGATTGGCAAAATTCAAACGCTAGCTTTAGCTAGCAAGCTAAAAATCGAAAATCGATCGGCTAGAATCGATTTTGATCTGTTTTTCAAAACAAAAAGTTGACTTCGATTAAATCGAAAATCGGAGTGTGATAATCGATTTTCGAATAAAATCGAAATCGATTTTCCAATCCCTAGGCTCTTGGCCAACTCAATGAGATAGCGGAGGTATTTCTGTGTCTTTTCAGTTGAACGCGTCAGTTGTTTTAATTATTTATTAAGAAGTTCACTTCCGTAAACAATTTTTTTTCTCTGGTTGCAACAGTGATGCATGCACTATGTATTGAGGTACATGGAATCAAGCGAGGTAGAATGCTGGCTGAACGTTCGGGAGTAGGCCTTTGAGTCTCGCGTTCAAATCCGGATGGAGTCCCTTTATAAACCCCTGCGTAAGTGTTATCTAGGAGAAATTATCTGGAAAAGACTCAATTGAATGTGGCCTAGGGAAAATACTGCCTATCCTGAGAAAACTTCCCCTCGACTTCGCTGTTAGTACGAAGTGAGATCCCTTATTCGTCCTAAAACCCTTATTCACTCAGAAAAATATCTTTAGGATGCCTACTGACTTGTTACTCTTATGATTAGTGGTTATTCACCGATTAAGGTAGATTAAGATGGAGACTAGAATATATCAAGTGAACGTTTTGGAAGGATCTCGGATGAAATAGTAAAAGAGAAATGTTACAGAGCTCTAGTTAGGTCACATCTCGAGTACACCACGACCGTGAATTGTCTGACTGTTGACTTGGTTCATATCGCCATTTTGGCTTTGATTTGACGTCACTAGACAGTAAACACTGCCCTATCACTTAAAATATATAAGTTCAATGAATTATAATGCGCCATAGACTATAAAAACTACTTATTACTGACGAGTTTGACTGCACTTCACTAATTCCAGTAACGTTCAATCTTTCGCATTGTTTTAGGGACTCCATAATCATGTTTCAAAATTTGGAATATTACTAGAATTGGCCTTTTTACAATAAATGTTCTCATTAATTCCATTGCTTACTAGTCTTGTGAAATCATTTGTCTTGTGCGTGCGTGCAATTCCCGGCAGCTTCGTTGCTAAGAAATTATGTAAACAAACATAGACGCGATACAGCCCAGTGACGTCACCAAATGTAGCAACCCGTTTTTGCAGACGTGGACTTTATTGAAGCCTCTGCTATTTTTTTCTGGCATGCGAAATGTTTTACGCATTTAACATTACGCATTACTGGTTATTTAAACGCCAAATTTAAATCTACAGACTTAATTTACAGCATATCAATAACTGTCTACAGGATAATAGGAAAATTTTCAGTCAAAACGTCGCGTCGCGTCGGCCATCACGAATACATAAACGGAGAAAGTGGGAAGCCAGAGAAAATTTCAATAGAGAAATTCACCGGATAAGCTTTAATTCTGTAATCAAATTAATAACTGATTCACGATCCTACAGGGACTTTTGCAGCGAAAAGATAAGCTAAGCAAGAAACATTCTACTCTTCATGGTAAGCCGAACGCGGTAAATATTGAATAGGTTAATTGGCGCACTTTTATTTTGTCACACTATAATAAACTCGTGGACTCAATCACTTTTAATCGAGGCAGTTTTTTTATTTTTTTGTATATTGGTATCATTTTGTGGATGAATTCTCCTTTGGTTTCTCCGTCGGCAGCGATTGGCCGTCGATTTTCACGGTGACGCGTCGTTCCGTGTGAAGTAGATATAAATTGTCGGCCTCGCAGCTCATCCGTTGAAGTCGCCCGTCCGACCGGCAATGCGTTGAACTGTGTCCGATTCCCGATGGGGTCCAATGATTTTTTGCTCCGTTCCCCGCTTTAATTTCCTCTACCATCTCCCTCCTCGTTCCTTTCGAGGGTATTTTCTTACGAATTTCCCACCTCACTTGTCGTGAGAAGAAAAGAGAGATACGCGTCTTCAAAGCAATGTTTACCTGAAATAAAAATGTCGCATACGGTGTGCGATATTGAAGCGTCTTATTTTTCTATCGCAGGAGCGTTGGGTTCGACCAAAATTTGAACATAAGGTTATCCAATAGTGAAATTCAGTCCGTATGTTAATGAAAAGAGCTTATGAAACTGTACTGTGCAATAGAACAAATAATGAAGGGTCTCAAAATCCTACTCGTGTGTGAGCAATAATTGTACGCATGCATCTTATATTTATCTCGAAAACAGCTCTAAAGATTTCGATGAGACTTCATATATTGAGGGTTTTAGGATTTATTTTGACATCAGTGACTGTAGTTAAATGGCTGACAACTCAAAAACTTTGTCTTATGTGTGATTGTTTGTTGCCTTAATTTAATCACCATTCATTGTCTTGAGGAAATTCGCTTATTTAGTACAGTTTTTCGTAAAAATAGCATTTATTGTTGTAGAAAAATACATTTTCTCCATGTTCTATCCGTGATCCCATTTAACACAATGTAATTTCGTATTCAATTTATGAAAAATGTGTTACGCGGAAAATCTGATTTTGTTTTTCGCATTTAACAGAGAAGTGGTTGTTCTCTAAGTTGAAATATTATTAATTAAACGACATTTAATTAAGCCACTTTACCATGGAAATATCTTAAGATGTAATGGAGAATGGGGAAAATGCATCATTTTCAGAAACCATTTGTATCTATACTTTCATTACGTATTCTTTAATTAACAGGACATGAATTTCATCAGAATACAATGTTTAATCATTGAAATATTCCTTCTAAAAATAACGCGCGCTTAGCGCCGTCGAAACTACGTCATCGGAAACCCGTGGGATGACGTCGCGGAATGGTTTCTCTAACAGTAATACGACGTTTTTCCTTGTGAAGTTCGGGTTGTTATTCGTAATTTGACGAAAATATCGTTTAAATTTCCTTTACGGAAGACTATTAACTAGTATGATTTGATCTTTCACGTTGAAATACATCCAGGTAAGAGAAGCAATAACGTGCGGTGACATCAAGCCACCGAGATGCCGTTTTTGATCACTTGAATTTTTAAATTGTTAGGCCCTTTTGAAATATTACTGTCTGCGGCTGACAAATACACTTATATATTATGTATTTGAGTTCTCGAGGAAATTGTATGTCAAGTACATTACTTAAATACGAGAAATAAATTGTAGGAATGTTCGCAATTGAGGTGGTTACCTGACGAGAGATTACAGTGGAGAGCTTCAGAAAACCTATCTACGGATTAGTGACTGCTGACGATGATAATGATACCATTCTCAGAACGAATCAAATTGGCACCGCGGTGTTGAGAATCGATCACCGGAGAATTCTCTTTTTCGTGAGCAGGCGGTCCGTGACCCGTCACCGTGGATCGAGGCAGCAGCTGCTCCTAATCGCCCCTTAATCCCCCGACCCACACGATCTCCGACTTGAGCGGATCGTGACGGACGACAGAAGGTTGTCGGCAGAGCCAGAGGAGCGAAAAATGACATTACTTGATGGAACGGACGGAAGTAAGGGACGAAGGAATAAGATGAGGATGCAAAGGAGGGCGAGACTGCTAGGCTCACGGGGAGGAAAAGAGGGAATTATGGGCCTCGCGTCTTTTTCGCTATTCGTAAATTTTATTTGTTGTTTTATGACTCTCAAAGGGGGGGCTTTGCCATGTCGTCACACTCGGTGGGATTCGATCTGAATTGCATTGTTCGGAATTGTGGTGGCCATTATCGTCGCCGGCTCTGACGACTCAGTATCCTTTTTCCCGACTGCCGTGATCTGGCATGGTTGGCATCTGCCGCGGTGAGAGGCGGTGGGAAGATTTATCGAACCGGGATCGTGAACTTCAAAGCAGTGACTCATCCACTTACTTTAGTTAACCTTCGAGCCAGTGACTTAGTCAGGGGGAGATATCCATTGGGTCTGGACCCCCCTCCTCTGCCCGCCCCAACCTCCCCCCGGAAATTTTGAACTATTTTATTTTTTCAAAAGGGCCCTAATGGAGAAATTTATATTTTTTTTTAAACTGAGAATGTTGAATTCATTTATTTTTTTCAGCAACTTTTTCAATTTACAATGTTGTAATTGTCAAACAAAAACCGCGGGTATTACATTCTTTCAGAAATTTGCTCAGCAATAATTTTTAAGAATGATATTACACTTTTATCGCAACTGCCTTCTTGATTGCCTAAGCACACAATCTTTCCCCTGATTTTAAAAGATTTTCCACCCCCCCTGCTTACACTCAGCATAGAAACCACCCCCCTAAAAAAATCCTGGCTACGTCGATGCTTCTAGCCGCCTCAAGGGTGTGTGCTGTGGGAGGATGATCAAAACCCGGTTTCCTGATCAGTGCGATTCCCTTATGTGAGATCTCATTACGTAGTATTTCTATTCAACGTGCTTCGACAGCTGTCATTTTGCACTTACTGTCTGCCAGGTGCAGACAGGGGCAACAGCAATCGGACCAATCGGAGAATCACCCCTCCAAACTCGAGCCGAGCCCAACGATGCTTGAGTTTCGGTAGCTGATCGGGAACCGGAGTTTCCATCATGGCAGGCCGTTGTCCGATGTCATTAAGGGCTACAAGTTTATCCGTGATATTATTATATTTGCTGGTAAGTAGTCATAAAAGTTCATTGACAGTCGCGGCCGTAAAACAGCGTGGAAATTTACTATCAACTAGAGGACACGGTTTCTATATGAAGCCAGTGTATAAATAAAGTTATATTAAGTCATTTTACGGTGGTACCACCCATATCGTTGCTATTGTCATTTTGTTGTTATTGTGTGATTGTTTCTAGTATGTGTACTCTTCACGAAGTCCGCGGTCTATATTAACTAACTCGATATCCACTTCGTAAAGTCTTGTGTCATTGTAGTAGGTTCGTCCCTGGCGTAATATGAACTTTCCCGTAAGACACATCTGATTGTGACCTGTTGGTGGTACTCCCTGACGAGTTGGCAATTACTCTCGTCAGAAAAGCAGTAACAGATAACGTGAGTGTTCACAGTTTATGATTTCGAGTGCTTTGCTTTTGTTTTCATTTCGCGTTAAACTGATCCTTAGCGCGGGTTGTTCCCCCGGTAAATCACCCCGTAAACCTATCCTTCCCCTTTCAACCTCCAACGTTACGACATATATAAACCTTTACGGCTTTTTTGAGACATTATTTTCATTCATTCATTATAGTTACACCCGAATGTACACGCGACTATTTATTGTGCTATATTTGGCCTTCAATCCTACGCCCAGTCATGTCAGAGGGAATGTCGACAAGCGATAGCGAGCAACATTTCACCTCTGTGTAGACGCGATGCCGTTGGCAATTAACAAGTCGTGAAAACAATTAAGCGCGGCTTACTGCTTTGCGTATGACATGAATGGCGTGTAGATTTTATTGGCGATAATGTGCGATGATGGTTACAGTCTGAATATACTATTTGACTAGAGTAAATAGGTCATTGTTGATTACATTCTTCGTAACGGGAAACATACTCATCGATCATGCATCTGTGCATAATTATTCAGAAGAATGAATAACAGCACTCGTGAAAAATAAAAATTATTTTAAATCTCATAGATTATTTGGACCAATATTCAACATTTCCATTCCTAAATTATCCTCTTCATACAGTTTTATTTCTTGAAATGAAAGTAGAAATGCGCACAACTTTGCTGCTAGACCCTTAGAAAAATTGAACGTGTTCTAATGCTTAACAGAGTAATGCAGTCGTAAGCGATTCTATTGAATTCCAGCAGATGGCATGCGATTTGATGGTTCACACGAAGGAGCATACCGCTTACGACTTCCCGCGCCGGCTCTGGCGACAGGAATGCTGACGTTTGTACAGGGCTTAAACACTACCCTTGCTGTTTATGAAATGCCTCAATCAGACTTCCTGGACGTAACTACTCCCAAAATGAGATATCGTTTCCGTTTTCTTAGCGAGGAAAACAATGCATTTAATGAGTTTGGAAACTAAGAGGAGGGAATATCCGTTGAGAATGAATCTCGGAGTTTCCCCGTGTGATCTATGTCTTTCAAATGAACTCAGCGATGCACTACTGAGGATGTTCGTACCACGTCTTGCTCCATTTAAAGTTGGCTGTGATCCTGCAGGTTAATTGCCATCACGTGGTTACGTATTGGCTCGTTAAGAAACTGTTTCGGGTGGTACTCTGGTGCCTTTATCTACTCATCAAGTTCATTAATAAAGCAGCGTGACCTATTGGGAAGTAAAGAATACACGCCGCCCATGCCACTTAACAGTGGCTTGCAGGGATTTATATAAATATCTTCTCTTTGTTTATTTGTTGCTGAGATGAAGTGTTATAAATAGGCAACTGAAAGTACTACATCAAATGAGGGAAGTGTCCTTTTGTTCATGCTCGTGTTATGTATAGAAAAACATGTTAACTATCAGTTGGCGTTAGCAAAATCCTGCCTTTCAATACTACTTTTTTCACTATATGAACTTGAAAGTATCTGGGCTTAAAGCCTAAATTGAATAAAACATTTGAAATATATATTTTTCTGTCTTAATAAAACGTCATTTGTGCGAAAAATTAATGCCAGAAGCGAATTAGTTTATGGAATTTAAATGTAATAATATGAAGGCACTAATCCACCTTAGTTTTTCAGTTTTTATTAAGGCTGCATTATTTTTGTCAAAATGCGTTCGTTCAATAGAAACGGAGCTGGAGTCGGCCCTCATGGCAGGAAAAAGTATTTAAAAAAAGTGTATTAGTCAATAAATTATATATTCCATTATCTTACTTTTTCATCAAAAATGATTAATTTTTAAAACACAAGCGACATTCGCTATTTTTGGCTTACACTATCGCGAGAGATTCTCATTAAGGATCCTTGTTGAAAATACAAATTTTGCCTCTGTTAATATTATTGTGTTGTTTTCGCTCAATTAAACCTAAGCCTTTTCATATTAAATAGTAAGGCCAGAGTCACTACTCAATAACCGCTGTCAATATATACATTAGCATGTTCCTTAAACTGTTGCTAAAAGGACCTACTAATCTCTGGAGGAAATTCTATCGATCTTCTATAAATGGAAATAATTATTTTTTACCGGTGTATTTATATGATATAATTAATGAATTTTTTTGTACTTTGACCAGTTTTTTTTCATTTATCATGGCCAAACGAAACCAATAAATGAGTAGGTATATTATTATTGTATTACTTTGTCCAATGAAAATTATAGGTACTTAATTTTCTAATCAATACCAATGTTTCTTGAAACATCTCCTACTGCTAATTCGAGCTCTGTCGCAAAAAACCTTGCGGTAGAAATCTAAATTCAGTTTTGCGGTCACGTTTCCTGTTTATTTCCGCGTGTGAATATAGTCGAACCATGTTTTTTCACTGCATTGCTGCTGTCACGCGTCGCTTTGTGTCTCCAATCAGCGGGTCTTCGGCGTAAAAATCGGCTCAACTAGTCGTGCGGACAATTTATTGGGGGGGGGGGGGGGAAGTGTTTCTCTTTACCACCTTACAAGATTCCCTCGTCACTCAACGAGATGTGACCCGTGTGTATCAATCTCTCTGCCCTTGTCTCTCCTCGTGGCATTTGAGAAAGTATACTGCCGAGCCTTGTTGACACGAAATCAGAGATTCCGGAAAACATTAACTCGATGCCAGGAAACTCGGTTGAGGCTTCGAAATAACTGCTTCTCGTGTATATTGAGGACTTATAGAAATACTCGATGCTTATGATGATAGATGTGAAGAGGTAATCTGTGCCTTGTTTCTTACAAGTTTGGCATCTACGCTTGATCAGAAAAGCAGGATAAGTTAAATATTTTGTTAAGCTCGATGGATGTTAAAAACTGACGCGATGTGGCATTCATATTTATTTATTTATTGACATTAGCAACATAAGTTTCACCTCCATTTCTATGTCTAGAATATTAAAATCACTCCATGGGGTGATTTCATTACTATCTTAATGCTTCTCCTTGTTTCCACGAAGAATGTTTCACACTAACTTCGCTGTCATTTTTGTTTTGCTTACTTATCATAATAATATTGATAGCAAAGGTTTAGCAGGAAAACTGCAATTATTGTGGTTTATTGCAGTGCAAAATTACCTTTTCACCTTAAGAATGATCAACGTATAAATTGAAACAAAACTTTTATTAGTCATGGGTTTTTTTACGATAAATGTTTTAATTTTCCTACAGATAACAAGTATTGTCTCGTGAATTCAAATTTGATGCAATTGATGAACTAAGCTTCACCTGCGGGAAAATTTATTTCGAATGACAATATACACTGATATTGAATCTCGAATGACAATATACTCTCATAACTCCTAATATACTTTTGACAATTTTATTTTGCTAAAATTCTATGATACCTATTCTACCTATTCATTGGTGAATATTTTCATCTGTTCAAATTTTATTTTGTTTGCGACTTGAATATTGAACGGTACTATTTTGATTGAATATTGTAATGCAGGGAAAAAAGCGAAAGGCGCTGCACTGCCTGTGCTGAATCTTATCCATAAACTTAAGTTCCAGCTAGCACGAAGTTGAATTCAAATCTGCCGCTTCCGAAAGATGATTTGGGGTTCCTAAATGCGGGAAGGTAACATTGTAGTGTGTCGAAAAATGTTCTTTCTTTTTATCAACTACAATTCTACAAAGATGATCCTCCTGCGTATGGCCGTTCACCGAAATGAACAAATAATACTTGGTCGCTCCAGTGTAATATTCTCTACTTATGTGTAATCATATGTTTTACAAAGCAACGAAATCATGTTTTTCATTAATAGTCTAACCTGATGATGTTTCTTTGCAACGGAAGCATGTTCGTCCAGAAGAAAATGTAAATGGCAGTTGTTTAAGTTCACTTTTCGTTCCAAGGGTGAAAGGTTAGCACCTTGTGACGTATCAAATGAGTTCTCTCTCTATCTCCGATCAATTGGTAGAACACTAATTAAGAGCATTTGTTATAATCTGTCGTGCAATTTGTATAACTTATAAAAACATTGTTCAAATTTCACGAGGGAAAAGATGGGATTTAAGCATGTCGTAGAGCATGGCACATATAAAATAGCTGAAGTTTCCTTGCTCGAAACTTTTTCGTGTAATCCGATTGCGAACCTGATAAAGGAAAACTTCACGAATTTCAAAGGAATCCATTCAAGATTTGAAGGACTAGTCTATAATCTGAGATAACAAGGTAAGTTGTCCGTCAACTGGAAGCTGTTTTTCGACCGTTGTTCCATCAGATCAACTCTTGAGATTTGTAACTTGATGTTTATCAAAATGAGTGGTTGCCGGAGGATATCATCTACTCGCAAGAATTTAAGGATGCCGAATTCGGATCCATAAGTCCAAAAATTATTGTATTTATTTTTAAAAGAGAAAATCAAAAATAGTAAGTTATTTTTACTCATAATTGCTTCTGAAATTACCACGGCTTTTTCCGCCTGGTGACCATAATAATCGCCCTTTTCCGCTGCAAATATATCCGCCTCTTTAAATCCGTGTTATTGTCCCAGGGCGATTTAAAAAGAATGAATGTCAGCGCCCGACACTGAGGAAAGAAGATGGACATCAAGATAGGAATGCTATGATGGTTTGTGTCTTTCTCTTCGTAGCGATAATCTGGGCTCGTAAACGTCAAAATGAAACATGATGCGCACATTGGGCATAACTTCCGAGCAGTCATTTCACTTTAAAAAGCCATTTTCTCTCACTGTTCGTCACTACTTAAATATCGAATGGTCGGGATGGAACTTGCTAAGAACATTACGTAACACTAACAATATGGTGGATTGCACACAAAATCATCACCACCATTGTCGGTTTAGATCTCTCTGTATGCACTCTTGTATCTTAAAGACCTCTCTCCTTAGTACCCACATGGGAATCGCAATTCCGCTGAAAATTTCTGCCTCTGTCGGGATTCAAACCTTTGTCCTTTATGTGGATAGCAAGTGCTCTAGCTACTACTTCATCCCAACCCCATTTCAACTTTCAATTCATACTGATTTGACTAAATATTGGATGCTTTAAATGTATCATGTGGACGATTCAGTGCCACAAATGACCCAGCGCCGTTTACCGAGATTTCAGTGATCCTAGCACTGATGAGCCGCAAAGGGCCTTCGTCATCAATGGCACTCAGCCATCCATTTCCAATGTTCAATTTCTAAGTCATTGTAGTTCCAAATAAAACTTCTTATACTATATTCTCCTGCTAACACACTAAATAATTTATAAATATAATTTAATTTATAAAATTCACTAGCCAATTGAACACAAATTAGAGCCAGTTTCCCAGGCCTAACAGTACTAGATAAGCTCTTTGAGTGTGCCTACCCCGATAGGGAATGGCCAGGTAGGTATGTATGTATGAAAAACGCTAAATCCAAAGGTTAATACAAATTTTGTGCGTAAACTATAATTAGGCCTTTAAAATTAATATTCAGGGCGAATAAATCTTTAAGTAGACTCGTACTGTTTTAAACTAAATTGCAACCCCAATAAATTCACTTACTGTTGACATAAATTCCTTTTATCTTAAGTGTCCGCTAAAAACTATTTCGAATTTGCAATATCACATATATTTGTGTAAATAAATAGAAAACTAATAATTAGCATATCTTTTCTTCTTCCTTGTGTTCTTTTATTTCTTTTTAATGTTTTATGTGGTACGTCACATACTTATGTTTGTTACAAGTGCACTACTAATTGGCAGGGTTGCTGTACCTGGATTACTTTCCTTTAAAAAAAAGAAATATATATTTATAAATACATTTATAGTTTTTGGCGAGATTTCTAGGAAAAGATTCGCCAGTGATAAATAAAAGAAAACTTTTTTGTACTATCTACGGTTTATTTGAAACATAAAGACTCACACAACGCGTTTCAACAATTACGTCATTTTCAAGAGTTGAACATTATGTAACACAAAATTAAACACACTTAAAAATTATATAAATCGTTGAAGCGCGTTGTGTGAGTCTTTATAATTCAAATAAACGGTGGTTAGTACAAAAATATTTTCTTTCACTCAAACAATTATTTTTAGACGACGATATGTGCACTACCACAGTGATCGCGTCTATATTAGTGACCCCCTAAACTACTGTGGCTGAGTCGACCAGAAATGATAGGCAGGAATGCACACTTGCTAACGGTTGCGTTTGTTTGCGCTGCCACCATTTCGCAAGACCATTATATGTGTACACATGCCATTATGCATGCAGTTAAGTAATGGGCGTTTTTTCCGACCGACCTTGACGCTCTTTCTTTTTTTCACTCTGCATTTGGGCCGTTGCCTAACAAGAGTGCTCAGGTGGCGTGCATTTGCCGGTGGGAGGCAACGACCGGACCGTGTACTCAGCAATAGACGAGGCGGGGCCACGCAATGTGAGAGTCGGGCAAGCCGTGTGTCGAAGTTATAGCCAGCACGTCACGTTCGTTTCGTAGTGATGCCTCAAGCATTCACGGAATGGACTCGATATATTTCCCAAGCGATCTTCGGAGCGCGTAATAAGCGGTTGCCTTCTTTAGAGTTTCGAGAGAGTCCCAACGGACGACTGGTGAGTTTCGGGAACCTAAGTTCTTCTTCGGTGGAATTGGCATAGTATGCAATCAGCAAATATTTCAAAACTAGGTGAGAGTGTGCCCGTTGAATTTGAACGGAAAGAAGAAAAAAATTGAAACTATTTCATAGGATCCCGATGATATGACGTGGGAAATGCATAAACCATTTGGGAAACCGTATACCATTCGTTGACCACCCATGGAGGGGATGGAGTGGAAAAATGCCCCCACTAAAATCATTCTGTAAGTCTCATATTGATTGCATTATCTGAGTCATAAAGGCCGCTGGCATGGGTTCCCAATTAAAGCCCATACTGCGAGTGCCAAGGAGAATATAAAATTTATATTTCTCAAAGAGTGAAGAAATCGACTATTTTGGATCCAAAAAACACAATTAAGCGACAGCGACAAGGTAAATGGGTTAAAACAACTCATTTACCTTGTCGCTTGGGTTTTTTTACTGTTATTTTCCGGTCTGTTTTTAGGTCATGACCGGTATTCTTGTCCAATTTCAACTTCCTATGTCAGCTGGAAATCCTTCAAACTGACTGACAGACTTCAGTAAATTAGTAATCTCTAAATAGAAGGATCTCTCCTACAAAAATATGTTGCTCCCATGTGTGGTTAAGGCGGCTTGACGCATGAAAGTTGTTAAAGAAGAGAGCAATTGACAAGTAAATTAAATTAAGTTCCGCTACCTCATCCGGCTGATGGTCACATAAAAAGTTACTTCTATGACAGTGGTCTTAGAAGACGACTGCAAGTGGTACTTTGATGTGTAAGCACGTACTTTTATGACAGTAGGGGTGGATAGCAGTAGTAATCGATTGCGTGTTTCACTTTCAAGGAAACTAGACCGGTCTCTATTTTGCCTACAAGTATAATTTCTATCAGTGATAAAATTACATCGTATCCGGCAAAATCCTGATCTCATGACTGAGAGCGGGTACAAAAAAAGTTAAAGGAATTAATTTAGCGGAGGACTTATTTTAAAAAAATGTATATATTTAGTTGTGCCAAGAAGTTTTTAAATGTTAAAGAGAACAGAAAGGTAAAGCTTATGAATATTCTAATATTGAATAATAAGAATCATGACAATTTTCATGTTTGTTACGCTCTTTTTTATGAACGTATATGTTTGATGTGATGTATACAAATTTATTAAAACCGCGAATGCCTGTGAAACTCGAAGACCGCGATTTATAAACGCAATGATTGCCGCATTTAGGTGATTTTCGAAATTACCATATTCATTGTTTACTTCCGTCATTCATTTGTTTGGGAAAAACGGAAATAAATGTGTGAGCAGAACGATACCCTGCAAGGAGTGTTACAAATGAAGACATCGCTACATTCGGAAGTCAACTTCCATGGGTAAAGCCGCCTTTAGGTAGTACATACGTGCAATATTGCGATGCATCGACTGTGGTATGCCGGAGGTAACGCATTGCGATGTTGAACATGTTGAAGGTACAGGCAACACACAAGAAGCGAATTCACCTAACGCAATTTCTTCTTCGGCTTAAGGGCAAAGAAATCGGTATTTATTTCACAATATTTGCATCTCATTCGTCGTTCAATCCTAAGATTGGTTGATTGCATCCCTCCATCCTTCCCTTTCAAATGATAGTTCCCCCGACTCCGTGGTAGTTCTTCTTATGTATGTACTTTCCTCTTAAATTGGTGTATGTATTAATCCATTGGCCTTCCTCTGGGGAATTTTCCCTCTATTTGTCCTTCAATTACATTCTTCACAAACGGATTGTGCCTCAGGGTGTCCCCAATCCATCAGTTCTTCTTTGCTGTATACAGTTCCATATGATGCTTACTCCTTCTGCTCTCATTTACACTTCATCATTTCTTATTTTATTCGTCCATTTGGTTCTCAGCATCCTCCTCCAACACCAGGTTTCGAATGCTTCCAATCTTTTCTGGTCTGCTTTTCCAATGGTCCCTGTTTCCGATCCACGGTCCATACGCATGTTTGCACATACTGTTTCCTCGTTCGTAGTCCTATCTTATTTGAACAGAGTAGTGGCCTCGCCTTCATGAACGCTTTCTTAGCTCGGGCTACTTTATTCTTGATGTCCGTTGTACTACTTCGATCCCACGTGATGGTACTTCCAAGGTAGGTGAAGGAATCCACTTGCCTTAATTTCTCTCCCCATAGTTTGACTCATGTATTCAGCTCCTCTCTTCCGCATACTTGAATTTTGGTCTTCTTCTTATTTATTTTCTTGTTATATTCTTGAAGAACTTGGTCGATTGTGTTTAGTTATCTTTGAAGATAATGACGATTTTCTGTTATGACTGCAATGTCATTACGTACCTTCCGTGGCATAGAAATCACATAAGCCAGGATGTACGTTATTTTCAGCCAAAGCATGAAAGAAAGAAGCTGTTGTTGGCGACATAACTTTGTGGAATCGACATATTACTCATCGTGTGGAGGATGAAGAAGTACTTCTTAATTTTTCACACTTTTTATTAATCTGACCGGAGCAATTTCGATTGTTTCACATCATTATCAAAGGTAGGTACAAAACAGGGTTTATATACTCATTTATACCAATGAAAGGTGGGACGAAAGGAATGAGAAGGAGGATATGGGAGTGTAATCTACCACGTGCCCAAGGCTGTGGGGGTGGGGGGGGGGGAGAGAACAAAGGTCAACTTTCGAGGTTTGTTTGTGGAGATCCCACTACCTATTGCTTCCCCCTTTAATTGGTGCAAATGAGTTTATGATCCGGCTATAGTCCATCTATTTACCTACCTTTGATGATGATGTGAAACCATCGAAACTGCTCAGGTCAGATCGATAAAAAGTGTGGGGAATTACGAAGTATTTCCATATCCTCGTGATAATTATCATGAAATAAACCCATTTTAAAGTCACGATATTCCCGGGATCGTCATTGCCAACTGATTTCTTCATCGTTTGCTCTCAAGTGTTTAATTCTTATTATAGCGCCCAGCTAGCGATGTCTAACTAGGAATATATGACGCGTATATGAGCAAGTGGTATTACAGAACGTCTTCCAAACGGGATGTATGTCGCTTAGTAATTGACATCAATAATTGTACAGCGGAAGTATATGCCTGGTATGAACGTTAATGTTACAAAAATTCAATTCCGCAAGCGTAAAATTGTAGCATTTGCTAAAAATATTGAAAAGGAAGCAATTAATTTGTAGTTTAACATAAAATTAATTGAACATTCTACCTAGGAATCGACGAAGGATGTCATGATTTTTTCAGAAAACACGATAATATACATTTCATAAACATAGTTATCAACAGGAAAGTAGGGGAAAGGTGGTAATTCACCTGCAGGCGCGGAAGCTGTAACTATTGGGTGGAGATGGGATGGGCGGGCACTCCACGTAAAACAATTTAAAAGAGTTCCGTAGGGTTGTTTTATGTGTAAGAATTAAGGTTCCGTCGTGACTGCTTAAGTTAAAACAAATATTAAATTCCACCTTTTTGTTAGTCCTGCTAAAAAAGAGACTCCTTTAACTTATTACATGCCTCGGCAGTTAAAAGGTTAAATTAAACTTAGAATTACTAAAACTTTTGTCATTTCTTGGAGGATCTTTGGGAGCTAGCTGTCATGTGTCACTTAAGTCCTCCCAAGATGGCACTCGCATGGCATGTGGGTGCTTCAAGAAAACCTATTTCCCGGAAAATATATCCTATAAACTGCCACAACAGGCAAAAAAGCTTTCCAATATAATGGAATGAGTTAGAATAAGGTATCGCCTAATTCAAAATAAAAATCCATCCCACCCGCCTCACCGATATCGCAATCAATACTGCCAATTAATTTTAATTTGATAATTAATCAATCTTACTTTAATATTGTAAACAAGTAAATTAAGAATTGTGTTTCACAATTTTGAAATTGATGGGGAAGGATGCTCCAGTAATGGACATATATGAAAAGAGAGTGCTTCGTTGATTGTGCCATGTTGAGAGAATGGGTGAGATTTGAATAACGAAACAGATTAATGATAGAGGAGTGAATGGTGTGAGAGGAAGGGGTGGAACAAAAAGTCATGGGTGAACGTGGTGGAAGAGACTCTTGAAAGTAGGAATATTAAGAGTCCTAAGAAAGGGAGGGCTTGTATGAAGCAATGATTGATGGTAAATGAAGCATCAGAGGAATGCAAGGGTAGGGCATATTGGAGGAAGTTATGAACAGAGAGCCAGTTAATAATTTGCTCAATAGCTAAGTTTATTGACTCTGCCTACGTCGAAAGTGAATGGCTTGATAGGTATGTGTGTGATTCACAAGAGATTAATAAAGAGGGGTTAACCTTTGTAGGAACCCTCAAATAAACTTAGAAACGCCCTTTTTTAGGACGTAGGCGATGCATGAGGGCAAGGTCTGTAGAGTACTCTACAGACCTTGGCCTGAGGGTACCAGCACATGGAAGCATTCTCTCTCTCCTCACCCTACCTTCCTTCCCACTTCCGACCCACACCCTTCAACTCTTCAACCCGTGCTCGTCGTGACGGCCGTGCTTAGGAGCAAGGGAGGGGTAGGTATAGGCATAGAGTGCATACAGAGAGGCCGAAAGCGACAATCGGTTCTATAATTCTTTGCGCAATCCGCCATGTTCTTTCGCCATGTCATCCGCCATGTTCTGGAGCCAATTGCGTTTCGGCCAGCAAATAGTTATGTAGTGGCGAAGAGTGAGAAATATGAGTTTCGGAAGAAAAAATGCAGCTCGGAAGTAATGTCCAGCGTTAGCATCATGGCTCATTTTTAATTTTTTAAGTGTAAAAATTTATGGACTCAAAACCCAAGTCCAACGAAGGAAAATACACGGAATATGCTTGGTGTTTTGAATTGAAGTGTTTTGATGTGGACTGATGGAAGTGTTTTGCAATATTTCCCTGCAGTGAACAAGACATAAACATGGGAATTATGCGTTGTCTCTAAAAATTGTCGGACTTGCAGATTTTCTAGTACTGTCTTCAAATCCGGATTGCCTCATTTTCTTGCCCAAATATAAGTCAGGTGTGAATGAACAGTTTACACAGAGTTCCTTTTGAAACACTTTCAAACATGCAGTTTGTAAAAAAATCGCTGAGCATATATAAATGATTGTCACCATTATTATTATTCACAATTAATTTTTTTATAATTAATAGCCTATATTAAAAAGGCCTATGGGCCTCAATGACCCCGATGTGGCTCCTTTTTTAACCAACTTATTTCCATGGTAATAGGATTGGGTGCGGTGCAGAGGTTTCTTTTCTTTTTTAAATTTCTTTCACTCATGATATAGGCTTGAAATTTTTAATATCGGATGACTGAAAGAAAAGATTTTTAAAATATTGTATTCGACTTTCGCATTTGCTTTTTTTGCCTAAAATTGAAATATTTGGCTCCAAAAACATCAATTATTCGCACGATTTCAACCATAGAAATTTGTATATACTTGGCAACCGCTGCATAGATCGTAAATGGAAACTTATGCCCGAGACATTTATGCCTTAGATTGAAAGAACAATTAACAATTACAGCGAGATTTATGATCAACGGCTGATACATAGTACCTTTATGCATGCTGCGTGTCGTTTTTGGAGAATTCATTTAATCCTATGCAACAATTTTATTTTTCTTCTCTTCCCTTTGAAATTCAACTGACACCATGATCTAGTTAAGCTATACAACAGAATTAACGCGATATTTTAGTTATGGTGTATCTCATCCCAACCTCAACGTATGTGAATGACTACCACATTGTTGATGCAATTTTAATGCCGCATTGGGACGATCCTTTGAATAATACTATGCACCAATTTGATATTTTTCTTCTTCTCATTGAAATTCAATGGGCACCATCTTGTAGTAATTTAGGTATACCGGAATTGGAAATTAAGCACCTGAATGAAGTGATGTTAAATTGAAGACTTTTCTTGAAATAATTCTACTGTAGTTAGTAATTGAAAGGTTTTGAAGTTGTATTAGTAAATTTGAACTTGGATTTATTACATTTTTATGTCCTCAGAGTAAATATTATGAGTTTACACTAGCCCAATAAAATAATTCTGACGCGGCACTAGCTTTATTTCATTTTGCATCCTTTTGGTTTTCAATTTTCTAGTTTTTTAAAAAACCTTTGTAGCACCATTACATTAAGTGACTATCAAAGGTGTTCAATGATGAGGACACGAGCATCATTCAACCAGAGGAAATATTCAAAATCCTACCGTCACCAGTCCTTGACAAAAGAAGCAAAATAGATTTTTCCATTTTTTTATTCATGCAATGTCGGATAATATAAACACTACTAATCTTTTCTTGTTTGCTTCCTTTTCTTTTGTTTCTCCTTTCGTTAAAGAGCTATTTCCGCTCACCTATAGTGCATATACATGTTCTTAAATGGGAAATGACGCCATAGTTCCCACTTGCCCCATTCTCAGGGGTAAGTGAAAATATTTCATGGGTCATATTTTGTTATCTTGGTTGAGAACATTAAATTTTGTATTCTTCTACCGTACCCAGTGTAGTTGTGTGATAAAATGTGTACTTAAACAATAAAAAATAAAATTATTAGTTGTACTTCATATACCTATATAGTTACCCTCATCACTGACTGGACCTGTAGCGCTGTGAGATATAAAGCTACAAAACTGACTGACTGACTGACTCACTCATTGATACGAATTCCTGGGCATTTCTAATCGAGCCACAAGGTTGACATTTTCAGGGTAGGGTTAAAATTTTGTGTCAAGTCAAGAAAAATCAAAAATCCTAATATTTTCCATTCATTTCGAGCCAAAATAGGATTTTGTTTTTAATGGGATTTAGCGGGAAAACGAATAATTTCCGTGTAGAGTAATTTTCTTTCATTCATTAAAATGTGCAATAATTAAGCTAGAAGTTTCATTCTTTCATCAAAATGAGGCAAAAGCATCTAAGCAATTAATTGTTGTAGCCGATTTTTCTTTGTCAGTTGATAAACTGAATTATTTGAAGTTTAAACGCAAATTAAGTGCAAATTTAGATATTTTTTCATTTTCGTTGCCAGGCAACTTTTTTCATTATTTCCGAGGCTTGTAGTACCTTATACTGGCAATAAAGGCTGCATTTAAAGGAATTTAACCTTCTCGGTGCGTATCTCAATAGCTTTTAACAATATTATACCTTCGACCTACACCATTTACAATTTTTTATGATGATCTATATAAACCGTACCGTAGCTTTGATTATTTCCTCCATTTGCTCATGCCTACAGCATCCGTTGGGATCGCACCAGATTGCTCCATTTTACTTCTGAAACAATCCCTCCACCTTATCCTGGGTTTCCCTCTCTCTATTTTTCCGGGTAACTTTAATCCTTGCACCTCCTTTCTGATATTATCGATATAGATATTTCTCGTAGAGATTTGATTGAGACAATTATTGGCGATTTACAGCAAATGTCAATGCAAGAACTTTGATTGTTATATTCATCATCATTCAACGGGCGCTTTGCAACTATCTAATTATAACAAATCGTACATTGAGAGGACTAACTAGGTGAAATTTCTCCATTATGGAAAGGAACAAACTTTGCTAATTTCACTGTAATTTTTTTATTTGTTCACGACACGGGTTTTAACAGTTTATGTCATCTTCAGGTCTGAAGATGATGTAAACTGTTGAACCCCAGGTCGTGAATAAAACAACTTTCAGTGAAATTTGCAAAGTTTTTCCCTTTCGATAACTAGTTATAATTCATGATCAAATCTGGTTGTAATGACTCACTAAAATTGAGGAATTGGAAATATTGGTCCCACTTCAAAACTTTACATCATTTACCCGGACAACTTAGTGACTTCAAAAAAGTTAAGTATAGATGCAATTCCACTTACTCACTAAAGATACTCTTACCCCAAGAATGGCCCAACTCCGACAAAACTACACATCTCCCAATGTATTTAATGACATTTGCTTAAATAACAAAGCACCTCGTGTGTGCCTCGTAAAATAGCACATGGTACAACCAATTTAGCATCTCTTCTATGTACGATATACTCCGTGGCATAGGTGGGTATGGGTGAGTGAGAGAGGGGGAGGAGAGTGGAGTAGGAGCGCACGCAGAATAAGGAAGTGGTGGAGATTGATCCTGTCGGTTCGACGAGCGTGACGCTGCGATTTCTAGAGCGTGCCCAGAGGGGAGCATCCGAAAATGTAGGTGATGTCTCACAAGGGGAGCTGCTTAGAGAAGGAGTTAGGGGAGGAGGATGCTTGGTTAAGTGAGCGACGCAGAGGATGGGAGAGGAAGAGGGAAGGGGAGAGAAACTTTTAAAGGGGGAGTGTATTTTTTCCGCGAAGTTAGAAGTCGTCTCCGACACGCAGTCCGCGTCCGACGCTCATCAAGAACCGTATGTCGTCCGCGGGAGGGAGGAGGTTGGGAGGGAGGGAGGGACGGGGAGGTCGGCACGAGCGACGAGCGTTAATACCCCTGGTGAGTTCGAGGACCGCGCCTCTTGGGGAAGAAGAAAGCGCGGCTTTGACGCGGTCGGATTCGTTTTAGACTGTGCTGTGCGGCCAAAAGGGAAGAATAGCGCCGTCACCGAATGGAGAGTGCGCTTGCGTGGAGAAAACCATTACTATACATTATTATTAGATTATGAAAAATCGGTGCGGAAATCGTCGTGAAAAGTGAAAGTCCCAATTGAACTCGTGATGTTTTGTTCCGATAAATCATTGCGTTATACGTTAAGTGACTATTATGTTTGGCGATAATTTATTTTCATAATGTTACCGGCCAATTGCTAGCTTCAATTATTTGTTCATCAAATGAAAGAGCGTTCGATGACTAACGCTCACTTGAATTATTATCTGCTCACTTTATCTTGCACTTGTGATGATAAAACTATATTTAAAATTATTAGAATAATGGAAAATAGCTGTGAGATCCGTTGTGAAAAGTGAAAGTCGTCACTCGAAACTCGTTATGACGTTGTATTTTGATTATTTATTACGAACTATGGTGAGTGGAAATTCGTTTTCCAAGAATTTATTTTCACAATTATGCTCAATATGAATTCTTTGAGCATATAAGATTACAACTTAGTAAACTTTACTTCAATTAATTGACCAGATCAAAATATTTATATTTATAAAACCTATAGCAACTCTAATGCGCAAGGATATACTAGAAAAAATCTTTGTACGACAAATACATTTTTATTGTCCACATCGTGGTGGTTTTTACAAATATGTTGAATAAAATAAATTCCAATAAGTGCAACAAGAATATGCTATATTCAACCGCACGTACACAAAAATATCTTTACCTCGTAGGTACACAGTTTACCTTCCAAGTAGGTTGGTTCGATTAAGTGCATAACTAAATTCACTTTAGGGTTTTGATACACATTCTAATAGTTATAATAATAACCAATCTTGTGAAGAAAGGCACCTAAGGTGTTCCACCGGGTTAGGGGCTCCATATCTGCCGAAGTTTCGAAGAACGACTCGCTCTTTATCATCAGGGATTCTGAATCCCTTGCGATGATTATGTCTTTTGATACGTCGGCAGATATGGAGCCTATAACCTGGCGTTCCACCCGAGAAACCTTTTTTCCCAAGAATTTCCGAAAAACTCCAGGTCATTCAAAACCAATCTTGGTTTTACATGCAAAATTAAGTGTATAAAAATGGATTTGTTATGACTCCGTATATAGCAATAATTATAATCATTAAATGTATCATTTTCAAAGGTATTATGAATATATTAGCAAATAATGGGGTGTGGTGGTGTAATTCACATCATTAATTAAAATGACTAACTAATTCAATGGTGTAAAAAATGTTTGAAGTCAGACGGTCGGCTATCGACCGGGTGTGACCCAGAGCAACGCAGCATCCGAAGTTCAAATTGCGGACACACATCTTGAAGTGAGGCATCTCCTGTTGGCCACGACCACAGTAATTGTTTTGCAACTTCATTACAGTTTTTAATTATTATTTCTCCATAAAAAACCTTAAGTGCCTCCTCTTTTCAGTGAGTGCACTGTAATTGTGGTCATTTTTTACGTTTCCTGTGTTTCTTCCGCCCACACTACCTCTTCGATAAGAAGTGCATGTATATCCATCCCCAAGAGTGATACATGTATACAAAGCCTGACTGACGTTAGCTTCTTCAATAGAGTTCTCTCATGGAAACAATTTCAGAGTGATTGTTTTACACGTGATGCATCAGGGTCTTTCGGACTTAACCCTGCTCGGTCCCGTTGCACTGTGAAGATTTTCGAAAAAACTGAAGATTTTTGACGGGTTCAGAAGCGCTTTAATATACGTGGATGGTAAGGAACGTGCATGGTAGGAAGTGCCGATACGCTCTCTTATGTAAGGAACTCAATCTGAAATAAATTTTCTCAGGCTTAAATTTGTGGAAGTTTTTCATTTTCGCAAGAAAAGAAAAATAGAAATAGTATTTATCCAGACTTTTTCATTGCCATTTCAACAGGTAGCAGTAATTTTCAAGGGCCTTGGAAATGTGGTCCTTTCAAGCTGACCTTGAAATCATGTCTACTCGTTGAAAAATGGGTCAGATTAATAACAAAAGTGTAGATAAATACTATTTCTATTTTTATTTTCTTTTTTAAACTCAATCTACTCTATGTCAGCTGTTGTGAAGCCGCAATCGACAGATATTCCAACTACACTTTAAATATTATACGTCTTCATATTGTTTATGCGCTTAGCCTAGGGGCGAACCCAGGAATTTATTTCGGTAATTGTTTCGAAAAGCCCAACATTTTCGGGGTGGATGTATCCCCCCTGGGTTCGCCCCTGGCTTAGCCTATATTAACTATTTATTATTTACGAGTTTTCCTTCACTCCTCAATTTCGGCAAAGTTCATTCTTTCGCCTCGTGTTTTTAGGACCTCTGATACCTTGTATCTAATTCTTCAATATCTTGAGAGTTGATCTTTTCCCAACCACAGCTCACTTTTCTTGAAATCATTAGCTAAAAGCGCGTGTGTTGAAGTCCTGGTAACTCCGTTGATAATAATGTGGACAAACACATAGACCCGATACTGTTCGGTGACGTCAACAAACGTAAATACCCGGAGTTTTTACGTGAAAATTTTGGAAATGTTTACTGACTTTTTTTGACTTACGAAATATTCCATGCATTTAATCTACATTTAAATCTATATTTACATCTACATATTACCCTGCGAGCCGCCGCAGAAGAGTGTGGCAGAGGGTGTTAGGACACCAGTCATGGAAAGGGGGGAGAATAGGGAAAAGGAGAGGACAGAGGTGAATTTTATGTTTACGATGTGTCTTATGTTAGAGTAATGCTGTTTTTTTTATAATCACTAATGGTGCGAGTAAATGAGGAATTTTTGTACCTTTCAGTACGGCAGTGTATCCCTCTTATTTTGTTATTCCTATCAGTTCTAGAGCTATAGCGCGGGGATAAAAAAATATTCTCCGCGTCGTAAAAATTTGAAACTGAATATAAATTAAATATCAACTTTCGGTCTCAATATTCTGAATATTAGTAACAGGTTCACAACTCTGCCACCGAAAGCCGTGTTATTGGGGAGGATATTTGGTAAGCGAGGGAAGGAGATGAAAAATAATAGGCTTTATGGGCGGGAGGAAGAAGTGTAAAACGTATGCTGCGATGAGAAAAAGAAATTTTATAGGTCTGTAGAGGTCTGCGCCCGTAAAAATCTATAGGAGTTTCACTTTCTTTTATTTAAACCTACATTAGCCGCTAGAACACCCTAATAAATATCAACATGAAATGCTATTTTCTAATCTTGTTGTTGAAAAAGTTGAAAATCTTACCATTTTCAACTCAAAATTTGTCTTGTCTCCGGCAAACCTATGCCCGCTTCGCCCGTGTAGATGCATCACTGGGATATCTAAAATAAGTTCTCTTCCCTCTCTTTCCTCGCATTGCTGTTAAACCAGTATCACATATACGATGCAATCCGTACCTAGCTAGCGCTTGACGTAATCCGAACTACGTTCCCAAGCGTTCGACCCAAACGATGGCCAACGACCTACCTTGTATTGGTAGTACCGTGATTATGAGCACTGATCCTCGAGAGTGGTTTGCGTTTTGGATAACGATAACGACCACGCGAGGGAAGGAACCGTGATCCCATCCTAGGTTCGAATTTCCCGCGCGCTGACATCGATGGTGGTGGGCGATTTGATTCCACCCGCCGTCGATCGTTTACCGCATCGCCGCCTCTGCAGATTACACCTTTTGCCTCACTCTTGGCCCGCCTCTCCGTTCGAAACGATTCCTCATCGAGTCCATTCCTCGCACTTGTGGTAATTCATTATTTCGCCATTCTACTTTCCTACTTCCAGCGATGTATACCTATGTTTTTTCCCATGCCTGTCCCGCATATGCGAGGCGTCCGTCCTTTCACTCCGTCTCGACATCTGCCTGCGGCGGGCGGGGGAGTAAGACATATGTATCGTAACTTTTCCAGGTCACCATCTATGCGGGGCTACTGCCGTAATAAATTTCTGAATTGCACTTTAACACGCGCAATTTCTTGCGAGATTGGCAAAAACTTGGGATTAAATGAAATGGGCAGTCAGTCCATTTACAATCTTTTCAAATTGCCTCCGGTGGCAGGTTGTTTTAAGTGATTACCTAGCTATTGCCATGTTATAATATTTATGTTTTTTTTTAAATCCTAAATTCTACGGTTCGTGTTTTCTACTGGTTGATGCGCGATATTTTCGTCGCCAGGTTAAACTTAAATCAGAAAATCGCGGAATCCATTGAGTACCATTTGTATTTAAAATCCATGAACATATTAAATGCTTTTCTTGTGCACAAATCAAAATGTTTTATGCATCCATCGGAGAAAGAACCAGTATTTCTTTCACTGCGAAAGTATTTGATAAAAATTTAGTTTCAGTTGCTTGGAAGAAGTTAATTGGCTGTAGAATTTTGTATGGCATGCAAACTGAATTCTGTGCCAGATTTGAGTTAGAGTAACTCATAGATGTGGCTCTTGCAGATACATAATTATTGAACATGCGCATAATTTAGCATTAAATTCTCTTTTAACCCTGAGCATAAATATCTATTGTATAAATACTGATTGAACATAAATACCTATTACTGCAGTACTTGAAGAGAATATGTTTTTTTAGCCGAGGGTGCCCGTTGAAATTCAACGGGAAGAAATTAAAACTGTTTCATAAGGTAAAAAGAGTCCCCATAATATGACATCCTCATTGCAAATGCCATAAAGGATACCATGTACTATTCATTAACCACCCAGGGAGAGGACGAGGTGAAACATATCCCTACTAAAATCCTACTGCAGTTCTCATATTGATCACATAAACTACATCATGAAGGCCGCAGGCATAAGTACCCATGAAAAGCCCATGCTGCAATTGCCAAGGAATTAGAAAATCGATACTGTTACAAAGTGAAGTATATAGGAAAATTGAATGCATTGCTTAAAATTTACATTTTTTTATCCATCCGTCAGTGAAAATTTATAGCTTGTGTCTCGAGTGCAAGTAATTTAAAAAAAAAACGAAAAAAAGAAGCCCCTGCACTAACAATAAGTTCTATGGTTATCCCATAGGGCTAAAAGTTAACTTATTTGGGGTTAAAACAACCCCTTTCAATTTTGTTAGAGGTTTTCACTATTTTACGGCTGTTTTTAGATCCAACCCAGTATTTCTGCCAAATTTTGACTTCGTAGGTTATGTGGAATTTCTTCAAACAGGCGTGATTGACAGCTCAATTACGTTACAGACAGAAATACTAGTAACCAGACTAAGTAATTATATAGATAGATATTAAGATTCTCTATTTTCGCAAGCCTTTTAAATGTCTTGAACTTCTCGTTTCTTTCAGTGTATTTAAATGACTTCAAAGCTTATTATTCAAGTGCATACATTAAACCAGTCTCAGTAAAAAGAAAGATCTCAAGTGAAACTTTCTGGGAAACCAACGGTCTTGACTATTCTCCTTCCAATCTTGTAAACGCTGTTAAAACCTTTTCTTCCACGCATGAGCTAAAATTTATTTACCTTCATTAGCCATTTCTTCCTCATTTTCCGTTTCTTTCTACGGAACGCCAATGCGGAAGTACTTATTCCGGTCGCTAAATGGTTCTACCCAGAGTGAATTCGATTTAAAATTAACCGGCACTCAATTTACTTTTCAACCAATTTACTTTTACGAACTATAAAATAAATTTAAATGACTAACTCGCCTTAAAAATGAAGAGTATTCAAAAATATTTAACATATATTTTGCTATAGGGGCTAAATAATTAGCTAGTATTTTCGCCATCACTGAATATTGTTTCTATCCTCTTTCTCAACTTTCAGGTATATGTCTTTGAAAAATTCGACGTTAAAATCACGGGGATAGAAATAATATTTCAATTATAATTCCCCTAAATTCAATGGTGCACGATTCTGAATAGTTGAACTTTCACGCGTTTTGGTTCCCATTACATTAATCAACATCAAGATAATCAAGTAAATCCATGATTAATTAAGGGGAACTGCATTTTTTCCAGTTGTGGGGCAGCAAAATTCAGTGCGTTAATATTCGCAAAGGAAATATCAAAACTTCGTTTATTGTACGCATGTGTGGCTATAGGGACGTATTTTCTTGCGGTGTACTTTTTTGTTCTCATTTTATTATTTTTGGAAAAAATCATTGGATAAAAACCATTTGGCTATAGCAGCTGCATTATGCCTTTTTTGCGTTTCCTTTTGCACAAGGACATAGAATACCAACAATTTTTTAAATAAAATATTTGGGAATTATTTTTTGCTTTTGAAAATGAAATTAACGCTTGGAAAGTTATTTGCGCAAACGCATTTGATATTTACTGTATTTTCCAGTTATTATTCAGACGTTGAAGTCTCTGAAGATTTCTCTCTGGTTGTGATTGTACGTTACTGTTGAGGTAGACGAATGATACTCAATTTGCTATTGGAATATTCAATCTCTATCACTTCTAAGTTCTAATAGAATGATAGCCCTCAACTGTAAATGCACGTAAACATCGTGTATTTCACTCCAAAATTTAGATAAAATATTCACCGGGGTGTGTGAAGAGTGATTAATTATACTAGTTTCTTTGTACCTAAGCGAGAAATTTCTAGACAGTTGTATTCCTAATGTACCCAATTGTGTAAGAGACTGTCCCGATACGCCCCGTAGGGCATGACATTTCTCAAACTTGTGATTCGGCGATATTACGCAGCATATTGATGAACCCACTCTAAGGGCCTGAAGCTACCCATATCGAATTCCGTGAAATTAGAGAGAGCGTTCATGAATTCCACGTCCATTTCCTTAATTTAAAGTTCATTGTCCTGAAAGGAATCCGTCAATCATTATATCCATTCCTAAGTACTAAGTGTCTTCACCAGTCATTAAATAACAACGACGGTGATTTAATTCGACTAATCAAATTAGCGTTTATTTTGTTTCAAGAACTGCTACCATTTCCTTCCAAAAACTTTTATTATATTTGGTTGTATTTTGGTGGTTTCGGAACTCAGGTTGGCATAGTGTGATGGAATTTAAAGAAAAAACTCATTATTTCTCTAATTAACATTTTATATTTACTCCCGAAGAGATAAGAAGCAATACCCTCCATTTAGGTAAATGATTTAGGGACTGTCTCAATTATTCCACAAATTAAGCTATGTAAATAGATGTATGTGAATGAAAATTACTTAATAAAAAACTTGGATGAATTGGTAAGCTACTTCGTGCCTATTTGTGAACTTTTCGGACTTAGATAACAGAAGTTCCAAGCAAATTATAGCCAGACACAAAGAACCAATCATTTTATTTGGCATTAAATGTGTGGTTCAAAGAAAAGCGACTGTACAATGCTTCGACCACTGTTAAAAATTACTTTTAAAACTCAGGTATTCAAGAAGTATGTCTAAAAATATATTTTTATGCATCATCAGAAGTCATCAATCCGAAGATTGGTTTATAGCAGCTCTGCGCCCTACTCTCCGTTAACAGCTAGCCGTTTTATTCCTTCATATTTACATATACGTACCCATCACGCTGTTCCTTTTCGGAAAAAGGTAGTAAAAATAGTTTAATTCTCAGGGAAAGGGCTGTAAAGCTGACTCTGCTTTAATAATTTCCTCCATATTGCCTGCCTCTTTTGCTTCAGTTACACACATACATTTGCTTCATATATGCCCTCCAATTCCTAAGATTCCTAATATTCCATACGTTAAGAGTATCTTCCACCACAATTAGTCATGACTTTCTTGGTCTACCCCTTCCTCTCAGAACATTGACTCCCCTATCATATATCAGGTTCTTTATTCGATCCTCATAAATTCTGTAGACATGGCAAAACCAACGATGCACGCTGCTTTCTTACATGTATGTTACCGGAGCATCTATTCCTTATTCCTTCATCCATCGCCAACTCATTCCAAACCCTAACCTTTCTGCATTTCCCACAAACACTTCTTCCACTTTATTTAGCCTATTCTTATGCTTATTATTCCATTGTAAACCTTCACATTTCCTGCATTGCTCCCTTATTAAAGCTGTATTATATCCTCCTGTGCATAAAATTGCTGCATAAGATTTCCCATAAAGTTTCAAACTGATCGAGCTGCTGTATTTTAATTTGAGAGTCTCGAAAACAGTGGGATTTTTAATCTCTGTAACATTTAATATTCTTCGGAACGGGGTACAGTTGGCAACCAGCCTTAGTTATGGTGGTGGTTGACTGTTCACTTCCCTTGTTAAAATTCACTCCGTGCTACTCATAAGGCAGGCAAGCGGGAAATAACGCTAACGAGCGGTTGTGTTGCTTCTAAACCGGCTGAGCAGCGGTGACAATGACGATACGGTGAAAATAAGTGGCAGTCAGTCAGCTCGAAGAAAGAACACAAACATGCCGCATATAAATATTACAGCATGTGCAACGGCATAAGCACAGAGCAAAACAGTGCAGTCAGGCCAAATTGTTTACTTAGTGTGCTGTTCTCAAATGATTGTTGCGCGCGTTCACCATGATGTTAGCCAGTTTCGTAGGCTCAAAGTGAATACAGAATTCTCTATTCTTCATGGCGGGAAGCTTGAAATTATTTCCATGAACAGTGACTTTGAAGAATTGAACGCTTTTATGATTTTGACGACACTATTTGGCTACATTTTGCCTGTTTATTACACATTCACCGTGGACAGAGACGAGTTGCAGATGCGTTTAAGCAGCAGTCTCTCCTTTTGCGTACGAAAAATGAGAGATATCCGGAAGGTAGAGATACTTAAAACATATTTTTTCTAAGGCACTTTACTATCGATTTTACTTATAAATTGATAACTTTATAACGCATACATATATTAATGATTTTATAAATCGGAAAAATATTCTCGGATAATATTTTATTTAAGTGCATCTGTTTATGCGTTGGAAATTACCATACAGTTAGTAATAGAAATGATAAAAGATTTATTTTTCTCTTAATTGCATGTTATGGCTAAAGTTTTCGGGGTAGTATTCAAAATAGATGAAATTATATGGAAATTTTTTTTTTTAAATATTGAACTCGGTGTGACACCTTGGTATTTGTTATCAACAATTATAATTTTAATAGATTTATTATTACGCGTTTAGAATAAAATATGTGCATATGTAATCGAATTATAACGAAATATATGCCCTGTGCCATAAAGCTACGAAATAGCATATAATAGTTAAAATAGCATTGAATTGCCAAAAAAAACAACAGATAGATATGATGCCATTTTTTCACTTTTATCTATTGACTCACTAATGAAAACGCCTATTCAAAGTTTCACGCAAATTAGTACATTTAAAAAATTAGATCCAACCTACTTAATCTCGCTCCGCAGAAGTCTCCTGCCTGTTCTCTCAGCTGACGGTGGACGTCGTCAACGCCTTTTGAACCTCGACGTCGTCTATAAATCTTTTCCTACTCAGATGATCCTTCAACTTGGGAAACTAAAATTAGTCGCTTGGTGCAATATCTGGACTGTATGTAGGATGGATGCGCCTTAACTTCCCACTTGAAAGACTGAAACAACTCCTTTGTGCCTTGAGCAGTGTACGGACGGGCGTTATCGCTCTTCCTGCGTCAGAATTCCTGTTTTGCTTTGAATAGCCCGAAGCAGTTTTTGCCGTCCCTCGTAGTTTGTTTAAAAGTGGTACAAAAGAAAAATCCCATTGTAACTTGTCCATTGAAACCTAACTTAAGGTGGATTTACTCTGACAAATTACTTTCTCATGTTACTTCTGACAGAGCTTGCGAGAGAGTCTAATTTGACGAAATATTTTTCTCAAGTTTGTGCAGAGCCAGATTGGTTGCCTTTTACACTGTCAACAATACGCTTCTGCAAGCGACTTCCTGAAACTTAAGCTAACTTATTAACATAAATTTTCTGCCAGTGAACTTGCAGAGCAGTTTACACCTGCAATTTTCGTGAAAAAGTCGCTTGCTGCCAGTAACTTGCGCAATGACCTTGCCAGCATAAACCAACCTTTTAAACAATAATTTGTTGGTAAGAAAATGATGAAATTCTGATTTCAAATAGAATACTTGTAAATCTGTCAACCCGACAATTTCTGAATGTACTGTATGTGCTCTGTGGTACAATGATGGAAAAGAACCTTATTTTCCATCGAATAATTCTGCGTACGACGTATTAAATGAGAGAATCCCAATGAAGATAATTATATATGGTGCAAATACGGCGATTAAAAACGTTGACATTGCCACGAGGAAAAATCCGATCCCGATCCAATGAATTCCCGATCCCGATCCAAAAAATTCCTATCCCGGACCGATCCAATTCCCGGTTCAGGCCGATTTTTTACCGTGGCATTTCCTACGAAAGAATTCATTTAAGTATTCTACCAGTTGATTGGTCTTTACGTCTCTCCTCAGACCCCCCCTCCTCAATTCCCTTCCCTTCGAAACTGCTTCTTTTGCCACGGTAATTCTGCATCTGATGTCCCTACCACTAAACCCATTCTCCTCCAAATAACTACCCAGATATGTAAACTACTCGACCTACTCTATCTTCTGTCCTCCCGCCCTTACACTCAGCCCCGCGTTCTTACTTCTAGAAAATCTCATCACTTTCGTTTTCTTGTGGTTTATCTTCATCCCATACCTTTCGCACTGCACCTCTAACGCATTCATCAATGACTGTAACCCCTTGGCCGACTGACTAGCCATTAAATTTAGAGAATTTTGTAGTGTTTCTTTTGCAGAAAAGTTTAGTGGAAATTGTAAGAAAGTGTATTTCAGCTGTTTTCGTGAAAATGTAATCCTGATGTGTATCGCGTATTTTTTTAAATCGAAGCAATTCTTGGTTTGATATTTTTCATCATTATTACGCAACTCGTCACCCTGTAAAGACTTGGTTTGGAATGATATGTAAAAGTAGGGTAGACTGGGTCACGTTTAAACACGGGGTCATGTTTACACACCGACCACAGCTCAAATTTAGTGTGTCAGACTATCGATCTTAGTACCTATACTTAGTACTCCTTAGATTTTAGAATATAAAGATCATGGTTTGATCGCACCATTAGTCACTATACCAATATAATGATGCCTCTTAGCGGAGATAATGCAAAACTTGGAGCGCCTTTAGAAGAAATGTCTACATTTCAGGAGGATTATTGTACTTTTTATCTACGCAAGACAATTTTGTGACTTGTATCGACCGTAGGACTTGACTGCTACAACATCTATTCAACGGCTGCTCAAAAAAGCCCGAGAACACAATTTGAAGCCAGTGTGATCGTCTTCGCTCTAGGAAGAGTATGACACATGAAGAAGAAGAATCGACCGTAGGAAAATTATCTCTAAAGTTCAAAGAACTGGAGAACTGGCCGCGCAGTATTTTTTACGGATTCACCCGCTGATGGTTTCACAATTTTGTGAGATTCACAGTGAAAAAATCATTTGCCTGGATTGGGATTCGGACCTCTCGATTTCGCGCCGAGTGCTCTTAAGGTAGTCTGAGCGAGATATTTCCCAAGTCATATTCGACTTTTATATTTAAATTTCAGCATGTGTAAGAAGTATGCAATAATAATTGTAGTATTAATGGCGCAAAGATATATTTATACATGACCAAAATTCTCAGTAATTAAATAAATACATCTACATAAATCTCTAACTTGACTCATTTTTTCACGCCGTACGGCTAAAAAGCCTTCAAAACAGAAGTTTTTTTTTGCGTTTCTCTAAATATTACTGCGGTTAGTAATAGATCAATTTTTATAAATAGTTGACAAAACATACAAACTACACACCGTTAGTTTTTGACGATATCTAAGTGGAATGAAGTCCTCATTTTTTTCAATATTCTCCCTCTGCTGCGCACAGCCGTATTGTATGCCATGTAAAACAGCTTATATTTTCATGAAAATTGCTTGAAAAGTAGTTCGGATAGGGGTTAATATTTTGACATCATTGTAAATATGAGAGTTTTTTATCTTTAAAATGGGGTCAAATTCATCAAATTCTAGGTGAAGTGATATTTCGCCCAAAGTACCTTAAGCTATCCAGGTGTCATGTGCGCGGCCAGTTCCGCAGTTCTTTGAAGTGGTCTACGTGTAGCGATTGCTACGCTGAATAATACAACTGCGAAGTTTCTGGAGAGGAGCGTTTATTTCCACTTCGTAGTACAGACTGAGACTGGCAGCCGAGATGGCCTGCTTATATATTGGCGGCGAACTCTCTCGAACCCGGCGCCGGAACTACCTCGAACATTCTAGAATCCTTCTGGAGAGAGGCAGCAAAAATATCGTCCAGCGCCGGGAATCGAACGCGGGCCGTCCGATTGTCAAACCAACACCCATCCACCGGTCCAACTCCGTGTTGTGGCGAACAATGCGCCACATAAGTAAACACCTTTGTGTTTAAAGTTGGGCTTAACCGCGTGTACAGTAGCGCTTAGCGCACACACATGGGCACCCCATGGCATTGTATGCACGGCACCTATGAGTACAACTCTCTCCTTAAAGCCTCTATGTGATTATTAAAATATGTAGTAGGAAGTGATATATTTTTAATAAATGTTTATTTCCCTTTAAACCGTTATATTTGTTTTGATTTAATGCTTCATAAACGCCATGTTAACTCGAGTCAAAATGAAACATAGGTAGTGACGGGGCATGTGCGTGGTGCATGATTTATGTGAATTTGAAAATCTCATGCTGAAGGAAGTCGCTACCAGGTAAGAAACGCTATTTTAATTTATAGTTCAGAAAAATAACTTATTGAGTTTACCTTTATTTTTTTCGTTAAATTTAATCGCAATACATCACTTTTATTGAAATTGTTTTTTTTAATCGCCCATATCTTTTTGGTTGTGTAAACCTAACCTGCATATAGGGGGTTTACGCACCATAATTGTACAATTTTTTTGTCCCGCCATTAGGAATAAAATTTGATAGGATTTAAAATTTTCAATTAGCATCAATGAGGCGAACGACTTAATGTCATTGCATATTTTTTTAGCAGTTTTGAGCTAGAAAAAAAATACACTTTCCAATAACCTAAATTCATGTAAACATGTCCTGGGGCGCGATCATGGTTCTTCAAAACGCGTGCACTTGCGTTATCGTTATTTTTCAATAGCCTCATGAGAGCCAAAACGTGATCGTAATTCTTCAAGCTATGTCAGTTGCTGTAAATCACTAGTTTTACTTGATGGAGTGTGTTCTTAGGATAATAAATGTTAGCATTTCACTTCTAGAGAGGTTTGCGTTTTGGTGAACGATAACGGCAACGCGAAGGAAAGAACTATGATCCCCTCCCTGGTCTGCGCTACTCAGGTCTTAAGGAGTTATTTTTCATGTATGCCTTTGGATACGTTCGCATAATGTTCATTTAATGATTTTGATTGTGAAGAATGTCTTTTTGGCTCCTCTAATGAGTAATAATGTGTTAAATAATTGCATTAGGCAAATATGAAATCTGGTCGGTGCAGTGGTAGAAGATCATGAAACGATAACCGGATCTCTTAAGTCGCGTCCATCACCTCGTGCGAGGCCTTTCATATGACTCGAAACACCCTCCAACGGATAGATGGTCTAAACATTGCAATAAATGAAATGCTTGACAATTTATTCGTCCAATACTCATTCACCAGTGATGACAATTATCACTGTTACAAACAATATTACAGGAAGATACGTTAGGTTTTTTTTGCTCTATTTCTCCATTATTTACAGGTAACACAAATCCCGATTGTCGTAACACGCTAAATGCTGTAGCGCGCACGGGGTGGTGTGTTCATTATTATTTGTGAAATCAAGTGCTTAATTAAATTCTGAGCTACATAAATTAATAGTCCTATTCATATTGTACACTCCATAATAATCTCGTTAGTGTTACAAGCCTTCTGCATCAACTGGGATGGGAATCGCTTTCAGACAGTTGATTAAAATTTAGACTCAATCTTTCATGTAAGTTCCAAACCAATTTATTTTCTGACGACGTTAATAGCATTTTACGAAACCCGATATACTACGGTAGATAAGATTCTGTGAATAAAATTAGGGAATTAGACTGCAAAACGGACAGGTTTCAAATTTCATTTTTCTCGCGAACAATAAGGGACCATAACAGTCGCCATTGAGACTTTTAAAGTTTGTCGATAGGTAGTGTAGCTTATTAGTTAATTTTCTCTGTAATGCTTGTGTCCTTATCTGCTACCTTGTACGAACATCACGTCCCGCATGTTTTCGGTATAACTCTTGAATCTCTGTCATTAATGTAGTTGCAAAATACTTTAATACAAATAGCTTCTCTAACATTGGTGGCATGCGTATAATGTATTGTATATTGCTGTGAAATTTCATCTTCTTACAAGTATTTGCAGGCAAGTGGTCGTATTTTCATTCACCTTAGTAGGGTACATGTGGTGCATGTTGGTGATAACTTGGCCCCTGCCGCACACCCTGGAGGTGGCTCGCAATGTAGGTGCAGATATTTACTTGGCGCAGTTTTTTGTAGTCACATTTGTGCAGAGTAGTTTTGATGGTGATTTAACTTGAAAAAAAATTGCGCTCATTTGAGATGTGGTTGTAATTTAGGTGCTCGTTATCTGATGAATCACTCAATTTCGTGTCCGCTTGAGCAAAAAGTGTTGATTTTTCCACTATAATTTTCTTATTTTATTTTATTATAATAATATTATTTGCCATATTTTGGAGAATATATTTTTAATGAACTATTTTGTGAAGCTCGTGACTAAAGCGTTCATCTGGTTTTTTTTATTGCCTCTGTTATGAGCTCTATTGTTTAGAGCTCACCTTTGTGTAAATCAATGGTCACTGAATAAAAATTGCCAATTATATTTTCAAGTGATTTCGCCTATGTGGCGAAACCGGTCGTGCGTTAAATTAGATTTGCGAAAATGTACTTAGTCGTTTTTATGCAACGCATCTTTTCCTTTTTAAACCGGACATAGTTCCTGAAAAATTAATGGTAGAGGGGCCTTGAGCTCCAAGTATTCTCGGAAGATTCACCGCCCGCTCATTCCCATGAAACACTTTGCCATAAAAGCCCTCATGAGGAGGATGAGCAAATTCCTTGGTCCGGTCTCAGCACTCCCACCCTCAACACTAGACCCCGCCCAGCGAGGGAATCTGAGACGGGAATTTTCTCGCGGTCTCATCTCAATTAGGAGGGCGGTCGTTAGCGCATTCTTATCTTCATAAATAACATAATTCGCAAATACGATGAGAATGAACAAGTTCCCGTGACGGAGAACACTAAAAAAAATTAAAACGTGAGTGGATTAGCCATGTAATTTCCGCGCAGGTGTTCGCATCGGTAGGCGTTCGTTGAAGAATACATTGAGACGTGCTGACCCCACTTACCTGAGTAAAAAAACGAATAATATTCCTGTCTTAACTTATGCTCTTTTTACTCCTACAATTAATTTTGACTCGTTTTTCTGGCAATACTCATTAGTTTTTTCTTATCATGGTTTCTGCGACAGCCAATTACTCAACCGTGGTATTATAGAAGTCGTTGTTTGGGTTTTAGTGCAGTACCTCCTACTACTAGCCATACATCGCTCCTTTTAGCTTAACACCATAGTCCAAAGATGACCGCAAGTCTAAGTAGCCAGGTTGGTAGTATGCACGCCTGGCTTGTTGCTATTGATTACATCGATATACTCAAGTCATGTGAAAAAAGGAATAACTCAGTACTTTCCTCAACGTTTTATTCTTAAAAGATCCGACTGAGGTTTTTACGGATAACTGCCATTTTCAAAGGATGAAAAAAGTATTTTATCAATATAAATGTGGGGAAAGAATAAAGTGATACCATTAATCTAGAGCGTTTACTTTAAGTGAAGCCTTAGTACAATTTATCAAGCTACCTGAATTTTATTCTACTCGCTATCGGTAGTTTCTCACTACTGTCAAATTAAATCAAACATTGATATGACGCTTGTCGCGGCTTAGAACCTCGCCTTTTGCATGAATGTTCTGATTGTCTTAAGATTAAAATCGCAAGTCAGCCCGTGCGATATAAACTTAGTCGTATTTTCAAGCCCAATTTTCAAGCACATAACTACTTTTTAAATGTAGGTATAGAAAAAATAGGGTAAGAAATGTGCACAGGGAGAAAGAAAAATGAATTTGTTTTGCATACTTGGAATAAAGAGTAAGCTTTTCTTGAACATTCAGGAGCTGTAGAAAAAGTGGATTGTTTACGAACCAAGGAGATAAATTAAGTAAAAGAGCTGTGAAACAAGCGGCCTTTTATCGGAATGGAGGAGGAAAAGAATTTGTCTTTTCATAGAGCGTGAAGTTAGTGTGCCGAATCGCATAATTTTGGTTAATATAATATTTGATGCAACGCGACTTTTTGAAATAGCTTTCAAGATTCATCCACATCATACACACAAAGGAAAACTTTGAAGTTGATAATAATTCATTATTCAATAGAAAACATTGGGTAAGTTGCATATCCCAACCGCTGCAAATTTTTAAGACATCACTACGTCACTCACTCAGTGATTCAACCCGAAGATTGGTTTTGATAGGTGATAGTAGAGCTCACCCCGTACTAAGCCATTGACGTGTTAAATGTACACATTCAGGTTAGCGGGGCTAGTCCCTTTCCCTGGGCCACCTGCGATTCTCCACGAAATTCTGACATCACAATGTATTCACCAGAATAAACTTTATATATAAATATATATTTATTTATTTATTTATTTTGTAGCGTGTCAGTCAGTCAGTCATTCTGTATCCATTTTGTTCATATCTCTCTCAAGTTTTGAGCTAGAGAAATGAGGTTTGGTGCATTAAATGCGGATTCTCTGTATGAATGATTTAGTAGTAAATTTGGTTTGGTAGGTGGCAAATTTTGGGGTTGTTTTTACCACAATATTGTTTTCATTGACACCTATAAGAAAAACATTGAATTCGGTGCGGGTGTTTCTTCATTTGCTTTTTTAAATTACTTGCACTCAAGATATTGGATGGAGACTTGCATCATAGAATGCATAAAAGAATGTAGTATTTAATTCTTTCATTCAATTTTCTTATACGATTCGTTTTTGTCCAGGTGCTGCATTTTTATCTCGAAATTCATCAATTTTTCTTCCTTTTCAACAATAGATATTTCCTTGGAAACTGGGCTTGAATACCCATTTAATAGCTATTTTATGAATGGCTATTCACTCCTGCAGCATTTAAAGGTCAGGTTCAGTGACTAATTTGATGGTTGTAGTCAAACGACTACAGTTCCCCGTTCGCCTTGCCTTCTCAATGACATCAACAAGGGTCGATCGCTTCAAGTGCGTGGACTAAATCTGGAAAATCCATGCTTTTCGCGTGGTCAATTATATATTACATGATCACGAGTGGGACTTATCATTAATGCCAAATTCAACACCAGCTGAGGAACACAACGCTTGCCTCAAAGCGTCGCATCTTTGGAGACATGTACAGAAACTCACGTTAACGACCAATATGCGCGTAAATCAGCGCAATGTGTTAACCGTATTTTCAAAACAGCTGTTGGATATCGGTAATGGAAAAGTACAAGTTGATTCCGACACAAAAATATTTCAATTCCATTGAACTTTTACATAATTATTCCATCGATCGAACAATTATTTCAGAAAGTTTTTCCACAATTTGTCACCAATTACAAAAATCATCGATGGCTTTTCGAACGCGCTAATTTTGTAGCAAAAAACACCGATGTCAATGCAATCAACTACGTCATCCACGAACGAATTTCGGCCAAGTCTGTCACCTACAAATCGATTAATAGCGTCATGAATGCGGACGAGATTTTTTTAATATCCAATTGAGTTTTCAAATTCGTTGGATCTATCTGGTGTACCACCGCACAAATTGTCACTCAAACTCGGCGCACCAATAATTCTTTTGCGCAACATTAATGCACCATGAATGTGCAATGGAACCAGGCTCACTGTCAAACTACTGAAACCAAACGTCATCGAAGTGACAATTCTGAATGGCAACTCAAAAGGAGAAGGTGTGCTTATTCCACGTATTCCCATCATTCCCACCGACATGCCATTTGATTTCAAACGACTACAGTTCCCCCGTTCGCCTTGCATTCTCAATGACAATCAACAATGCACAAGGTAAATCGCTTCAAGTGTGTGGATTAAATCTGGAAAATCCATGCTTTTCACTCGGTCAATTATATGTTGCATGCTCATGAGTGGGACAGCCGAAAAAGTAATTTGTTTTTGCAGAGGGGGGTAGGACCAAACATATTGTATATCCGAAAGCACTCGAATAAAATTTTCAGCTCTATTTTATTACACAAAATAAAATTTTCTTTCATTAATGTTGGGCATGTAAATGTGTCTGCTTTGTATATTTGTGCCTACTTAAAAAGAAAAAGAGGCATCGCAACGCATGCCGGGCCCCGCTGGCGATCGCGCCTCAAGTTCGCGCCACCTTATTTCTCTATGAAGTTTGCATGGGATGGAAAGGCTTAAAACAATGCAATTGCTGTTTTGGGGAAGAAAAATTATTCTTAATGTTTTTTTCATTTTTTTGGAAACATATACACTCATTTAGCCACATTTCCCAGTGCTCCCACTTGAGTAGTGCAAAAAAAACCAAGTTCACTTCAAGAGCACACCAGAAAGAGACTGCTTGCAATGCAGGCAGCAGGTCTGCTAGTATAATTATTAAGGATTGATTCATATTCGAGGGCCATTGACCATAGTAGCGTAAAAACTTCAAACATTCAAATATTTTCATGGGAGTAAGAAAAGGTTACATCATCATGTCAATATACAGATTTTCTCATTTTACTTTCATCTCCAGTCAAAATTCCAAATTCCACCCACAATGCGTGGCGGAAATAACTCATAGCACGCTAAGCATATATTTTGACAGGAGGAATAGAACAGAAAGCATATATGTTGCATGGATTCGGCATTTTCACCGATTCGACGCAACACACGACATAAAACAGAGGGTGAGGAAGGAAGTTAAGAATGCCTCATAAAAGAGAAACTCTCGTGGGACTATCGCTGCTTGGTGGCGCGAAGGTTATAGCTTCCGAATCGCTTATTTTTTAAATTATTTTTAATTAATACAAAACGTCACAAGTAGACGATCGCTTGGTGGTAACATTAAATATTTTTTCGTCAGAGCCCCGTGTATTCCTTGTTATGTAGCACCCCCTGGTCGGTAGCATGGAACCTTTTTACCTGCTAATGTAAGTCATAAGAATCCGATTAAAGTACACAATCCTCATCTATTTTTACGTCAACCTAAACCGTAAATAGAATCTATTTTATGCAATTATCATCTGCGTAGTAGTTGTGATTCAAACCAATAGTTCCCGGCTTAACCATGCGGGCATTCATGTCTCGTGAAATAAGAACTCTTTTTTATTGAGGGGATCGGGTTGGAGTGGTGGCTAGCGTACTGTCTTCCGATCCCGCGGGCCTGGCTTCGAACCCTCGCAGTGGCAGAGATTTGTCATTGGAATTCCGATCCCTATTTTGGTGTCTTTTGGAGGGAACTTCTAGTGTAGTACTCCGTTTCTCTATCCAACTGAAAGAGCTTACGTGATTGGTCGATGGGTACTTGATTATACTAGGAGTGTGTAGCAAACTAGCAATTCCGGAAGAGAGAAATTGGCAAGTAAATTTAAATTAAAGATTAATCTAAATTTCACACTCTTGATTTCGGTAACAGCTGAAAAGCTAAAATCATTGATAGAAATTTTCGTTAAAAGCAGAGGAATTTAGATTGTCCTATGTTCCAAATCCAAGACTTTGACTTTGAATCTCGGACAAAGCGCAAGTGTTTACCAGATTTGAACACTCCCTGTCGATGGTCACCTGGATGACCGAAATGAATGCATTGGAGTCTAAATTACTCTGCCTTTATTGACAATTTGGACTCATCTTTATTTCAAATAGCAAACTAGTATTGCATCAATCATGAAAATTAGTATCTGAGCGATCATTATTGCTACGCTTATTCAATATCACACGATACAGTGAAGCTATCGTACTAGTGAGCATCTGGGCCGAACAGATGTGGACCAGGTATCGTGTGATCCTTTTCGTTCTTCTTCACGCCCTCATCCCAAAAGCCGACGCACATCTTTACGCAACCACAAAATATCCGTACTACCATAACCAAGATTATTAAAACTGTGGTTGGAGCTTTCTCGGGTTTGCAACCGGGTGAGAGATCCCGTAGATGCCGACATTCCGAGGCCCTTCACGTTCCTCGTCATCAGGGGAGCACCACATCCTTCTTATGAAAAACTACGTTTTCCTGTTCGTTTCAGTTTATTTCCAGGAGAGTTTTAAGGCTGGAGGGGCCATTCGCAGTTAGAACTGTGTTAGGTCAGACCTCGGATTATGGGTCCATTAGGGTCATTCGTTTGATCGAGAGAAATAAAATCTCACGGAAATAAAAGCAGTGGAACTAAATTCGGTGGAAGAGTGTCGTGAAGAGCTCTCAGAAATTCGAAGCTCGAATGAGGACGTTACCGGTCATGACTCCCAAAGGGCATATTCTAGATAGCTGTCAAATCATTTTAGTTTTCCGAATCTTCATTCGCATGTGCCCTTAATCGCTGGAATCGACACGAGCCTCCACCTCAGAGGCGTTAATTGGCGCCTGGAGAAGTTATGACTTCCTAAATGAACGGAAATGAAACAGAGTTTGTGCGATTTTTTTCCAGATAAAATATTTTTGCTGTCGAAAAAGCACGTTTTATGATGATGAGCACTCATGACGGGAGATTTCAGGAAAAACACGGGGAAGGAAACGATTCTGGAAGCTTTCTTGAAGTGCCGACTAAAGAGGGAAAAATAAGTTACGAACGCACGTTTTTGAGGGACCGTGCGGTAAAAAAATCGAAAAAACATTGCAAGGGGTTTGTAATTAAGGGGTCAAAGTCGGGACCGTTCCAGTCCCCTCTGGATGAAGCAAGAGGGTATATGGAGGTGTAAAAAACTTCCCTGCCGGAAGTGGGTCATAGACCACCCAGAGTCCACCCGTTGGTTGAAACTGAGGGATCGGCTCGACTTTAACTGAGCCCGGAGGAACAGTGCAGATCATACATCTCCATTAAAAAGAAACATTTCACAAAATTTTAATTTTTTCGAGTTTTAATGTTTTTATTTTCCTGAAAAGACGTACGCTTTTGATGGACGTAACTCACTAGGGATCTCTGCTTAACGCTTCGTTGGCTTTCGTTCAGTCGTAAAAAAAATCTTTCTGTTGTAATCTTCTTTCAAGTGTTTTTCTGGAATTTCCAAGGATACCCGGAGCTACGCTTAATAGAATTGCGTTTAACACGTTTCTTTGATCGTTTTTTTTTGGCTTACCACTGGTATCCTCGCATCAAAAACGTTGTCCACCTCTATTATAGGCAATTCTACTTATATTTACCGTAGCCTGTCAAGGATAATGGAGAGCATCCCCTACTACCATAGTAAAGATTTTTTAAATCACATTTTCTCACTCAATGTTAATGGTCTCAAAATGTGTTCCAGTGGTTGGATCTCTGTTTCGGTTTATCCTAATTATCGTGAAACATTCTCGCAACTTGAAACGACAATATATAGTACCTACGTTTTTTTATTCCACAGGAGCTGAATTTCAGGGCCGCGTAAAGTGAACCTATTAGCATTACAACACAAAGCTTAACACCAATGGCCGATGCAGGATTAAAATAAGATTACTAACATTTTTTGTTTTTAACTTTTCCCTTCGACTGAGGCCAAGTTTCACCGGTAATGTAATCCAAAACTCTGCACGACCAAATACCATCAATCCTCGTAGTATGACTGGAACCAGGTGCATTTGTTACCACCACAAAAATGATGTACATTCGAGTTTGGATTCCGAATAAATATTAACTAGCAAATCTACATGAGAGCGAGTAACATCAAAGTTTAGCTTATTTTATTTTACGATAAATTATGCTTATCGATAATATTTACAGTACACCTATTTTTCATCACGATGAGAACAAAAAAGTGCCGTTTTTGGCGTTTTGTAACAGAATTCCACAAAGAAAAAGCTCTGACGTCCCATCTCGATCACATTTTCATACAGTGCAGTCAAAATGTTTCTTAATTTAATTCTTAAATTTCAGTTATTTCAAATCAGTCACAAAAAAGTTCTTATCAATTGTGTGAAACAAATTTTTCTTAGGATTTAAAGGTCCAAAAAGCACGATATTGGTCTTGTTTTAAAGCTCTTTGCAGCAGTATATCAAAACTATCACCGTTGAAGTATTCAACGGAGTATCGTGGTGTACTTAGTGCTTCAGTGAGCTAGCCGTCTTCATCCAGTCGGTTTGTGAAAGTTGGTGCGGCGTGACCCCTTGGGGGCCTGGATTGGCTAGCCAGCTCTATAACCACCTCTCCGACATGTCCAGTCCGAGACTTCTCAAACACGTGTTGGCTTGGCGAGAGAATTGTCTTGATCTCGCTTTTTGTGATACTATGCGCATAAAAATACCCGAATATTTGTTTCTACCGGTGAAAAGGCTTCAAAGCACATGTCATCACGCAGAGTACGATACGGAGAATCATGACATCACGCAGAATACATTACGGTTATGTGAAAATGCTATGCTATTAGAGAAGCTATATTATCAATTTTTCAACTTAGATTAAAATATCAGAAGAAAAATTCGTTCATCTTCTTTTCTTGTAGGACGTCATCCGGCCGCTTTGCTGCATTGCCGGCCTCGCCTGTTAACTCGAAGTTCGCGGGTTCGAGTCCCGCCTATGTGGGTTTTTCTCCCCTCAGGGCATGTGTTTGTGAGTTAAGTGTAAGAAAGGACTGTTTAAGTCCGAATTTCGCTCAAAGTAAATTGGTCATCATCTCATGAGGCAATTGTCACGATTGGGTACTGTCACCCATTTATAGTATACCTACTGATGCTCCTGATCAAAGGACGAAAAAGTAGCTTTTAGCAATGTATAATTTTGTTCGTTCCAGCTCAATTTCATGGTATTATTTCAATTTTGATCCAAATAAATACATTTTATAAATTAAAGATTACCACATTTTCCTACGACTCTAACATTTAAAAAACGCATTTCACTCCGGGATTTTAGCTCTTCTATAATGCCGTCACATTTAGGTTCTGTAATAATAATACTCCTGCTTGGGTCTCCTTTGCAATCATTTTACCTGAAACCATCCACCATCTGGGTTAAGGAATTGTATACGATCCCTTATAACTAGGTACCATCTCCCACATTCTCTCGTAGAAATTTATAAAGGCAATGCGAAGCCGCAGAAAATTCCACCTCAGTAATCGTGGTGAAGGTATAATCATACGTTTTATACGTTCCTGCTGTCCAGGACTTTACCAACACTCGGCTTTGCGTTTCAAAAACGTCATAAAGTACGAGAAAATAGTCTCAGAAGTCAGCAGTACGATTATTACGGCGTTTGAATGATCCAACAGACCTCCAATTTTGTTTATACGATAAAACAGCGTTCCTTGAAAAGCAATTTATTTTTTTTATGTGAGGAACACAGTAGCGAATACTTCGGCTTAATTCTAAAAATGAAAAAATTATGAGCAGATGGACTGTTCATTAACGAACTGTCGTTTTTACTTTTTTCCCCATAAAAATTAATTGCACAGCTTCCGTTTCTCTCTTCTTTATTGTATCTTACGAGCTTAAATGGATAATGGAATAAATATATATTATTATTAACTTCCTTAATATTTCTCTTAGCTTGGCGATCAGCATTACAACCAGAGTTCTTCTGGTACTGATATCGAGACACACTTCTAACAGCACTATAATACCATTTGACCGCTTTGTGCTATTAATAAAAGCATATAAAAATTAAAACAAATTTATATGAATAAATAAGATCTTTTACTATGATTTCTAGATTTTATTTGGAGTCCCTGTCCTAGGTTATGGTACTATCGTGAGATCGTTTAGTGGCGGGACATTATCTTCAGCAATTAAAATTGAGGGGTTTTAGAGTCCGAGGATTATGAACTTCAGTATGCTCTCGAATAATTAGTATTCTGAAAAGGAAAAATTTTAGAGAAGTTCAAGGGAAAACAGAGCTCCAAAATTATGTGTAGTTATTAAAAATAATTTTTAATCTCATCACTCTTAAAAACTTAACTTAGCATTTATCTTGAAGATAGATATATAAGAAGTGAATTGAGGCGTCACTTTGTGAACATGTTGTACATTCGTGATGAAGAATGAAAACTTGTACGATTTTCACACTCGTTTATTTACCAACCAATATTTCAACACCTTAGTGTCATCATCAAGGTTTAAACCTCAGTCGATAAATAAACAAGAGTGAAAATAGTACAAGTTTTAATTGTTCATCGTGAATTGAAGATATAGAAACTGAAACACGGGTTAAAATTTCCACACTTTTAACTATCACCTAACAAGGTTTCGGCACATTATACCATCATCAGGGTAGAGCTTTACAAATATCTCGGCCTTATATATCGTAACAATGGAGTGGGGTAAGTTGATAAAAAAGTGGGGGGTTGAGGAAAACGGGGAAAGGCTTTTTTATGTCATTGGAAGTCTGCTTTTTAGGAGAGGGCGACAACAATATCATTTCATAGTTGAGAATTACCATTAGATATTTAAAATTGTTCGCAGAAGTCCATGTTATGCCCTTTATCCATACAATGTAAGGCTACGGCGTCAAAATCACTAAAATGATTGGACGAGCACAACGGCTTGACGAAACAGGAAGTATTCTTATTATTAACGTAACAAATTCCTCCCCTTTTTTCTCAACTTACCCCAATGTAACAATAGAGTAACCTAAGAGCGAGATATTTTAAAAACCGTACCCTGATGATGGCGTAATGTTCCGAAACTTTGGTCGGTGGTAATTGAAAGTGTGGAAATTTTAACTAGTGTTTCTGTTTATCTTTCTTCAAGATGAGTATAATATGTTTCCACAAAGTCAGTGCCAATACTCATGCATACACTTTATGTTTTCGTTTCAGTCATGCTTTAGAAAATAACGAATGGTCCCGACCTTGAGTTTTCCCATGGGGTTGAAAAAAATAGGGGTTATTCCTCTGAGGTAGCCAGAAGGAACGTACAAGTCATGCTGCCAAGATAAAAGAAATTAAATCTTTAATGGCTAAAGCATACTACTCACCGCTGTACTTTAACAGAATCGCAAAAAATCTTCGGTTGTGAAGCCATTTTCAGCGTACAGCGTGAAAAACATGAGTCGTGTAAACACTATATGCACGTATTTTTAATTAATTACTGAGAATTTCAGGAATTCAATATAAAGTTTTTGCGTCATTAAAGTTACAATATTTCCTTTATGCTTCTTACTGGTGTTTTAATTCAAAAATAAAATTTTAATATGGTCTCTAATATGACTAGGGAAAATACCGCTCAAAGTACATACCTTAATCAATGACTAGAAATCAATTCATTCCCTATTACCTCCATAAGTTGAGCAGATTTCTGATTAAACACCCTTATTATTCCTAGGAGCCTAATAGTGCTGGAGGAAAGAAGCCGACCAGGAAAATGTTCGGGCTACACAGAAAACCCTTAATTATTGTATATTAAATAATTCTATACTCTATGCGTAATATTCGTATGCATGTATGTAATATTCGTCTCGAAAACGTCTCAAACGATTTTGATGAGACATCACTTATGGAGGATTTTAGGCACAAGAAATTCGTTGGGCTAAGCCTGATCTCAGGGGAAAATGCGTCAAGAGATCGAGCCAGGAAAATATTACTGGGACAAATAATGAAAAATGTGGAAATCAATGGAGACTTCACTGTGGAGTTTTTTTTTATTTTACGACTTTCATCTACATCTACCAAATACCCTGCAAGCCGGCTCAAGGGTGTGTGGCTGGGGGTGAGTACTCACCAACATTCATTACACTATACCCTAAAGTTACTGTAACTACGACTAATTATGCATTAGCATAAATCGCTGATGCTTGTCACGAAGCGAAGCCTCGCAAGCATGCACTACATTACAGATATGTACACAATGGAGAGGCACCGTTAGTACATGTGTATTTTGCAACTACACAAATGGACAGAGACTAAAGAGTTATGCTGAAAACATTCAAGGCGACTTTATAATATGATAAAATATATTCAAGACAGTGAGACTTTGACTTATTTGTGGGATATTTCAAGCGCCCTATTTTGACTTTTTGGTCTATTGATTAAGATAATTAAGATCAAGCGCACTATATTTGGCGTTTTTTTCGACCTTTTAAAGAGTAGCAACGTTTATGCATTCTGGGCTTCGTGTTTACGGTTCGTTTGTTTACAAAAGTAGATTACGCATGCCACTGCTGGAGAAATGGACTTGATTTAGAAGGTTGGTGGGCTTACGGGTACGTGATTCTCGACTACGTTCCAAAATTTAATATGCTCAGCACGTTTGGTGGCTGGAGCGGTAATCGCAGGTCATTGAGTGCACATTTGAATAATTTGGTAATTAAGTCAACAAAAATTCTTGGGTTACATTTCACTTAAGTGCATTTTTTTATGCGTTGGAACTCACCGTATAGTCAGTGATGGAAGTGAAACAAGAATTATATTTTAAAATTTTGTGCTCAATTAAAGTATTTTATGACTAGAGTTTTCGCCGCGGTATTCGAAATTTAGACGAAATTATGTTTGAATAGGTACGTTCTTTTCGAATTTTTGAATCGGCATCACACCTTAATATTTGTTAGCATCAATTACAGTATGAGAAATATATTATTTCGCGTATTGAAGAAAGCCTGTACATATTTAATCGAGTTATTGCGAAATAAATGCCATGTTCCATAAGGCTACGTGTGAAATTAACATTGAATAAACCAACCCTGTATGGTGCAGACTTTTTCACCTTTATCTATAGGCATAGGCGTATCTAGAAGCGTCTGAAGGAGGGATCACCGGAGAGGGGGGGCTCGAGGGGGGGGGATAACCCCCTTGTAAAACGGGGGGTCCAGGAATTTTGAAAAATATACATCTTAAAATGACGTTTTGAAGGTGTTCTGAGCCTTGAAATTCCGTTAGTAATTGCATTTTTTTAATCAAATTTTTTAAAAATTGTTACTAAATTAAGCCATCAATGGAGGGCGGGTTACAACCCCCAAATCCCCCTGGATACGCCTATGTCTATAGATATCACTAATGAGAACGTGGATGCCAAGTTTTACGTAAATCTGTTCATAAACAAAAAATTTTCAAACCAAGAGAAATTACAATCCGAACGAACATCGGACTCCATATATATTGTTACATTAAAATATTAATAAACCCGTCGGTGTTGGTGCTAAAGTCGGGTCCCTTTTACCTCTTTCTAGATGAGTGTTTTCTGACGCGTACGCTTCGTCACCGTCCGCTGTCAAGGGCCAAGGGAGTTCAAAATTGGCGCCGGGAAGGAGGAGGGGGTTTGGAGGAGAAAGCCACAAGGTCAACTGGAATGGAACTGGGGGGGAAGCGGACAGGTGGAACGTGTAGACCAGGGTTGTCCATCTGTCGCACAGTGGGGCCAAACCCCACTTTAGACGGACAAAAGTCCAAAAAATTTACAATCAACTCCAAAATAGGCATGTGTATGTTTTTGAGATTGTTTAAATGAAAGCTGATATCAAATTTGCAATATTTATTGTATTTTATGATTTTTTTTGCAAATTTTATTATTTTTACAATTTTTTACAGTTAAATTTTTTTCAGTAGAATAATCTGAACGAATCAAATTAAAAATGTTCACGTAAATTGAGATGGTCGTCGAAAATGAATCTGCTATAAAATTTACAAAATTATTTTTGTAATCACCTTTGCAAAATATTTTCATGCTTCATAGAAAAAAATGATGCGAATTGCACAGAAGTTTCACAGGGCTGAGATTTTTGAAATCTCAGCCCTGGTGTAACAAACATCACCACTTGTACCTAAGAGTGGACATAATACACATAGCATCCAAATTTGACTTATTACAAACTAGTAATAACTTCATAAACAGACATTATGTACGGTAATTACATTTGCTTTCCATGATTAGAAATTGTTTATATGATAGTTTACCCGTTACCATGCGGCCATAGCGGCCGAATGAATTTCCTATCCGCCTCTCGTGCATAATAACTTTTATATCGTAACAGTCCTTTTGCAACTCAATGGCAGTTATTTCTTTTACAATCTCTAGCTCATACTTAAATGAATAATATATCTCAAAATTACGATACGATTCCGTCCGATTATATAAATTTTCTCTAAATAATTAAAACTTTTCATTTTGAAAAATCAATAAATTTTCATTCGTGATAATAAATTACTCCACGCGTATTTTCTTCAGAAAAAAATAATTTTAAAATGATATTCACACTCTACTTGCTTATTTCAGTCGATTGAAAGTTTAAAAAATAAAATAGAGGACACCAGTATGCTGTACTAATAGTTTCAAATCGACCGTCCAATTCGGCGTCTGCGTCCGTGGGGCCAGTGCTCCGCTATTCTCTCACTTTGACACTCATTTCTACGCGCAGGTGCATACTTACCAACCTGTGAAATACACCGTTACGTAGTTCAAACATCAGTTTACCCAACCTACTATTTCAGAAACCCCAATTCAAACTTTCATTTTTGGACTTTTGTCCGCCTAAAGTGGGGTTTTGCCCCACTGTGTGGCGGCCCGCGGTCACAATAAATGGCCCGCGGTGACATTTATTGTGGCCCGCGAAAGGTTAATAGACGAAAATTCAGATTTTTATTTTTATACCTTACGTTGTTTCTTATTGTTACTTTAAAAAATAATAAATTATTACTAAATGACCCGCAACCATATTAAAGGTTAAGTTGTGGCCCTTGAGGCCTTGCAAGTAGACCCTGGTGTAGACCGTGCAGACGGGGGTGCGGATTCATTCGGTTGGCGTCCGAGGGCAGGAAGGGACGTCGTACGTCATGCTTTGAAGCGTCGCTACGTCCACTCAGCTCACCCCCTGTCACTAAAGGCAGTTTTACACTAGGCACTTTACTGCACAATCGGATGTAAGTATGGATGTACATTGAAAATTGCGTCACGTAAAGCGGTGTTAGAATGCGTGCGCGAATGCATAAACGAGAAATGGGAAAATAGCCCCTGATCTAATTCCGAGCCTGCATTCTCGCATTGTGAAAACGGATGCTACTTCAAGTAGTTTAATAAAATGCCACCTGTAAAACGGCCTTAAGTGTTGGATTAATTGCTATCCCCTCCAATAATGTTAGTGGTAACGATTGGTAGCGTTGTTTTCATGCTCTTTGTTTTAAGTTTTCAATTTCTCTATGTTTTTTGTGTTAAATGTTTGTGACTTTATACTAATTTTTACATGCCAGCATGACAAAAGAGGTATGGAGGCTCTCTCTCTCGGAGGATTTTTTGACAAAACTTTGCATATGTGTTTTATAACTTACCTTTGTAACTAATACCTCATCCCGCTTGAAATTTCCAGGATGATTATCAATAGCCGTAGTCACAGTAACTTAAATAGGCGTAACTTTAAAAAAATGTTGGTGACAACTCATCCCAACATTTCCCCCTGCCACACACCGTTGAAGTGGCTTACAGGGTATTTTGTGGATGTAGACCCCCTATTACACACCCTTGAGGTGGCTTACATGGTATTATGTTGATGTAGATGATTTAGTTTTCTACATGAATTAGTATCTCGAAGTACCTACCCATTAATTAATAGTAGGTATGAGTAATTCTAATCAGTATGAATATCTTAAGCCGTGTACATATTGCATGCTAGCATGCTTGTCAACGTAGCACTGTCCTAGTTTCTGGTTTGGCATTGTTCTCTTGACTGCTATTGGTCATCGCCTAGCGGCCAGTGGACCGTGCGAGGTTCGACCTTGAACTGGGACGAGTGTGCCTGTTGTGGAATCACCCCTTGCCACACACCCTAGAGTTGGCTTGCACGGTATTTCGTAGGTATGGATGAGTACATCATCACAGTAGAGACGGTTGCCCTTCCGTGTCAGGTGAAAAGTCTCTAATGCTCCGTCAGTTATATGCTTGTCCTAACTTTAAAAAGCTTGTTTCGTGATAATCCAGATGAATATTTGCCAAATACGGTGGATACGATAAATACAGAGATTAAAGAGTATACGAATGGCGGAAGTAAGGTCCGACGGTGGCTTCCGGTCAATATCGAAGAATTTAAATAATTAACGTAACGCAAATACATTTGCGTTCTTTATAGAATATTGGGCCCAGGTCCATAATTGGATATTTTCCGTGATTGAGAGTTTGTGAGGAAGGAAATTTGGCCAAGAAAATATAAGACATTTTATGTTCCAGCCGTTAATACTTGAATGCATGCATAATAATCATTTTCCTCTAAGTGGTGCTATCAGGAAGATAAAAATAAAAATGAAGAAAGCAAATAAAATAGTTCTAAGGAATAATTCTGTTTTAGATTTGACCATGTCCATGGAAGTTGTCTGAGAAGGCTAAGAAGCAATTCAATAAAAACAAAGAATTAAATACATAGATCTGTATCTTGAAATGAAACACTTAAAAATGTTATTTCCACCTTTTTTTAAATCATATTCATAAACACAAGAAAATCAAAAAATTTAAATGAGCGATTGTTATATAAAACTCCACGGATTCTTTAAGTCTGTTAAATTTTAATTATGATTACTTTCTATCAAGTAACACCTGAGACAACGAATTAGATCCATGAATTCTTTTTTAGTTTAGCTTTCTTGCGAATATATTTGTAAGAGTTTATAAATGATATTTTTTACCGATTGAAATGCATTTATGAAGAATGACGTTTAACCCATATGTTTTTGTGAGAGGATACCTAATGCGTTTGCACTCCTACGTCTTCGTGCAGTTGGCTATCCGATGTTTAAGGTAATGCATTTTTACATCACCTTGTAATCCGCCTAAAGGGTATGTGGCAGGGAACAATTCCTCACCAGGCATGCACTGACCGTTATACATATTTTCATATTATTGTTCGTCATCTCAATAAAACACTTTTGAGAAAGCTATTTGTAAGGAGATTTCACATACAATTATGTGTCTAACTAATATTTTACTCATGCGGGATGGACGATTCACTAAAAAAACCATAGAGTTCAGGAGTGAGTGGGGTACAACTACAAAATACTCTGCAAGCCACCTCAAGGGTGTGTGGCAGGGGGATTGTGAGTGTAGTTTGTCTTTCAATGGTTCCAATTATTAAGGTATTATTTGAGTCTTAATTCCATAGCTGCAACCATAATTAAATCATTCAACTTGTGCACTATATAAATTGCTAGATTACAGTAATAATGTGAAATTTTAACCTTAACAAATGCTAACCGTTTAAAATTGTGATGCATATTGAAATTGTCAAAATTGGTCTTTCCAAATGTAAATTTATGAAAGCACTGTAAACCTTCAAAAAATATGAATGAAGAGGGATAAAAAAATTTGCATATACCCTTATAAATAAAGAAACTTTCTAATAAAAAAAGATGAGTACAACCTCCATCCCGAGGCGAAGTAAGAATCTGCGTCCATTCTGGGTACTGACTTTGCTAACGCGGCCGGTCGAATTTGTTCGCCCGATCATTCATGACACACACACTAGCAGGAAATTATTTGCTGGTCGAGTTCATTCAGTAATGGAACGACCACCAAAACTCACCCTTCCACCTGGGCGGTACGAAATTTACATTCTTACTCGTTCCTTCACGTCATTCCCATGACTCCGGTCTCCCTTCTCCCCCCGCTCTATATAGTCTGCCCCCCCCCCCCCCCCCACAACACACATATCTCTCCCCCCACCTCTCAAGCAAGTGCGTCGTCTCTCTCAGAAGGAGAAGAAGACGACGCAGCGACCCATCTTCGCGCAGTCAAACGCTCTTCCCTCCCCAAGCCATGTGCACGCCACTGTCTCACAGCAAATCCCCCCCATTGTTTCCTGCCCATTGTCCTAAATCGCTCAGTGTATCCTCCCACCCCTAGTCCCATAACCCCCCTCCCCGTCCGACTCACGATCCCCTCTTTCCCCGACGCCCGGCCTCCCCTCCTTCGCCTGCTGCACTCATCGCACGCAGTCAAAGGGTCTCACGACCCACAGCACACCTGCCTCTTCGACTCCTATCAGTCTGTCAAGTCTGCACCCCCTGTATGAGGCACGCAATTGAACTTAGGGATACGGTTGTAGGTGCGGTGGCTTGAGACCTTTTAAAAATAGGTATAGTCAAGAATAGAGTAGGAAATGTGCACAGGGAGAAAGAAAAATGAAAAAATGTTTTGCATGCTTGGAAAAAGAGGAAGCTTTTCTTAAAAAAATCAGGAGTTGTAGAAAAAGTGGCTTGTGTACGAACTAAGGGGATAAGTTAAGTAAAAGAGCTGTGAAACAAGCGGCCATTTATCGGACTGGATGAGGGAAAGAATTTGCCTTTTCAGAGAGCGCAAAGGTAGTGTGCCGAATCGCATAATTTCGGTTCATATGATATTTGATGCAACGCGACTTTTTGCAATAGCTTTCAAGGTTCATCCACATCATACACTCAAAGGGAAACTTTGCAGTTGGTAATAATTTATTATTCAATAGAAAACATTGGGTAAGTTGCACATCCCAACCGCTGCAAATTTTTAAGACATCATTATGGATTTAACAAATTTAACTATAATTCTTCAGGATTGATTCATATTCAAGCGCCATTGACCATAGTAGTATAAAAAATTGTATTCCAACATCCCCTCCATCCACTATAGATTTTGTTCTGTTCATGATTATCTACGGAAATAATAAATATTCCCACGAAAAATTTAGATATACTATTGCGAGTGGCATATGACTCAACGAATGGACATAACGAAAACGGGTGATCTCGTGGTCGTGCTCGAACAGTCGCGCAAGCTGATGTGTTTAAAAGCCGTTTTACACGGTACATTTATTTGTACAATCTATCGTGCGAACGCATGTACAGTCAAGTGTGCAAGAAAATATTGTACGAACAACTGAATGTCGCTTTACACGATGAGTGAAAACGCACAATCAAGGAGCCTACATAGTGTATTATTCGTGCGCACAATTTAGCCTTAGAAATCGATCGGAATTCGCGAGTGTTTTGTTTATCATGTTTATGTTTCACTCGTGAACATATGTTTCACTCACGTATTTAACACCTTTAAAAGCTGATCACCTGAAATTCGGAACCTCGACTCGACCATCTACCTACTGATAATTCTCCCGGTTCAGAAAAAGCTCTCTTGGACTCTTCTCTCTGGCTTTATATTCGACCTTTGCATCGTTTCGTTTTTTCTCATCTGGATTTTAATGCGACAAGTCATTGACGTTTCTCGCCGGATCTCCACTCTTGTTAGACAAATTTCGTGGGTTTATTATGTGTGTGTAACTAAGAACATATTATTATCAAGTGGTATAGCGGAACACGGGACCCTTTTTTTTAGTCCCTCCAAATTTCCCTCCCTTGTATTTGTACCAATGTTTAATGTATTTTTTTACGATTTCGTTAGGTACTTGCTAACCAGCAGAAATAAAATGATTAGGTATTATTATATCACGCGGAACTCTACTTGAGGACGCGACCAGTCATAAATTTGTGGGAATAAAATAATTTTAAACCCAAAGATCGCGATTACACTGAAAAACCAGAACACCAAATAACACGACGAAATGACGATGTAAACATTTGAGCAACTTTGAGTTAACTCTTCTCGGGTTCTCGACCGGTTCAAACTATTCATAATTGCCGACGTGTAATTAATTCTTACCTTGAGAATGAGTGACGAGTCGTCTCTCGAAACGTCGACAATTATAATTAGTTTAAACCGGTGGAGAGCCCGAGAAGAGTTTACTAGTTAAAGATTGTATACACAGGATAATAGTTACTCATATTATTCGACGGTAAAGTGTTAATCCTTTTTATAAACAATTTTATTTTCAATCGTAACACAGGCACCACAGTTTTCGACATTACTGCACCATCTGTTGAATAAAACCAGATCAAAATTGTATGATTGTCTGAATGTAACTAGAACAGGTTCTATTTTCCGTTCAGTCATTCATCATTCGCACAAGCGTTCGCACAATTTTCCGCTTTACACGGTACACTTTCCTGATACATGCGTTCGCACGATAGATTGTACAAAAAAATATACCGTGTAAAACAGCCTTAAAAGACGCGCTTTTAAAGGGACGCTTGTTGGCGTATCTTCTCGCACGAGTGTAAATAGGTATTTAAAGTAGCAGAGCACGAAATATCTGCAGCTACCACATAAGAAATCAAAAAGTTCGTACGTATGTACATTAGTGAGTAATTCGCCGAGTTTTGCTGAATAATTCCTTGAATACTTAAGGGAAATCTAAATGTACTAGTGTGGTGTGTGAATTTTATTGGATGAAAATGTATTGAGCTAAAAATTTCATTATTTAGAAAAATAAGATACATACTTCACTGCGCAGAAGAGCTTTTTGACGATTAACTACACTCTACTCAGGATAAGTATAGTCAGTATCGCAAAGAGCAACCTTCACTGCCTAAAGGTGGTATGTATGTCAGTCAACGAGTTATGGGAGGATGTACATTGTACACCCTCCCATAACTCGTTGACTGACAATTTCTGCTATTCCACCCCCTCAATAATTATTTTCTTCCTCCCGACTGAATGCCTAAAATTTTTAATACAGCTTAACAGAAGAGTTTTAAGGCTTCACCCGGTGGATGACTCAATAAGATGAAACAGTAATAATTATTATCATTCGGGTGATCTACTGGTCAAGGTAGGTTAGAATTGAAGAGAGTAAAAATTAATTAAAGTCGCGATTAATTTTATCCATCTCAGTATACGTCCTACCTCTCTTACTCCGTCCATTGAGCCTATTCCCTTTCTTCGCCTCCCCCACCTACCATGCATCCTCCCCTCTATCACAGCCTTAAGCATTCTTTAGCCCTTTATTACCTGTTCCAACCACATAATCTGCCTCCTAATCTCATCCAGAGGTTTCCTCTACCCATCTACCCTACCAACCACTTCCTCGTTTGTCTTCCTTTCCGTCCACTGCACTTCCTCCATTATCCTCCACCAACATCTCCAACACCTGCAACCTATTCCTGCTATCTATTCTCCTTCCTCAGAGTCCAGGTTGTAATAATGCAGTGTTATTCCACTGTTAGGAATGTGCAATTTCATTTATCTATGCAAGTTTGTTAGAGATCTGAGCATATCATGTTAAATTTAAAGAGGACTATGAGAAAATTGAATTACTATAATTTTTTACTTCTTATAAATGTCTTTTGTACGTAACTTGGTGTAACTTTGGTGACGTTCGTGTTCGTACATTATATTCCAGACCGTTTTCGTATTGCAACCATAAAGTAATCTGGCAAGTGAATTGAGCTACTTAATACCCCAGACTCAAGGTAACATTTCCTTCTAAAGTTTCCCTCTCTCTCCACGTTTTCGAAGGGAGTTTACGACTGGTTTCATCTATCGCTACTCAACAACTCTCTGCCCCTTTACGGACAGTTAATTTTGAGAAATCAAGAGCACTAAACGACTTTTATATAGAGAACCCATGACCTTGGAACAAAACTTGTATGGAAAGACGTTTTCCTCAGAATTTTTTTAAATTATTTTTTTTATTCCAATGTTTTCGATTCGATTTAAAGCATCATTAGGATGATGTCAGTTTTGACTGAATTTGGAAATTACCGGTTTAGCAGAGTATCTAAGCGTAAAAAGTAAAACATAAAGTGGTTTCAAATGTGTATTCTTTGCCAAGAAAGTCGCGTGCCCTTTGAAGAGGAAATCTTCGTTCGTGAAATGGTATATAAGTTGAAACGTAATGGTAAAAATCCATATGTAGCTTAGCCTTTTCGATAGCACCTCATAGGCTTGAAGGATTAAATGAATTTTGCGAGCACTAGCATTGTTTGAAGTGGTGGAATCCCTCCATATCCATGCAAACCGTAAGTAAATAGTAAGTCGTAGAAATAAATTACATAAACTATTATTAGCAAGATGAGGTACTTTGGAAACTCTTCTGTTTGTATACTCATATTCTTACATAGCGAGCATCCTATGAACTTCTATGACCCTCCGCATCAGTTCTAATTTTGCATAGGCATGAAACTCATCATATAAAGTTAAAACAGAATATTTGAAAAGCTTACTATCTTCCCGGTTTTCATGAAAAATTGTGAACTTGAATCATTTTCCAGACCAATACTAATATTTTAAGAGCTTTGAGACTGAAAAAATGAATTTGAGAACTCATCGAAAAATTTACGAAGACGCTCAATAAATGTTTCTCATGTAACTTTTCAAATAAAAGTATCTGATGCCGTAAAAACATACGACAAAGTTTTTTTCAAGTTACTAATATATTCAGTTACTTCAGTTTTTTTACGGAATCGATCCAGTCATAGTGTCATGGCTTACTCTTGAAGCTTTTGCGAAAAAAATTCTAGATATCACAGTATTTATTTTCAACCATGCGAAGGGCATTCTTCTTGAATAAAAATCAGATTGAAGATAAAAATAAAAGAGAAAGTTTTCTTAGATTAAATCACGTACTTAAGTTTGAAGTTACTGCGATGTGAGAAGTTACTTCATCCTCATTTGCTTCCGGTAGGCTTGCGAAATCAAAATAGGAAAAATACTCCCAATACGTTCACTTCTAAGCAGTTTACGTTGTCTTAGCAGGAGCAAGAAAATGGAAAGCAGAAAATGCTCTAGATAAGGAATAATTAGCGACGCTAAATTTTGTTAGTGCTTGCCTGTACATGAAACTCACCAGATTAATTAGATGTAAATAATTAGGTAGGATATTAAACACGAAGATGATATCCTGGCGATTTAGCTTCCACTTCCATATCAGGATGTGAATCTCAGTTTTACTTTTGAACCTGGGAATCGTAACATAGAATAGGCTTTCGAGAATTAGAAGAAAATTATATAGGAGTGTTGAAAGCATAGGAGTTAAGAAAGAAGTATCTATATTAATTTGAAATAAAAATATATTTTTCAAAATTAAATGAAATAAGAGTTAATCTTTGATTAAGCCTCATCATCTTCAGTCGTCATCAATCCCAAGATTGGTTTGCAGAAGCTCTCCATTCCAATCTCCTCTCTAACATCCGCTTCGTTCCTACATAAATATTTATTTCGACGTCCTTCATGATTTGCTTAATGCATTCTATTCTTGGTCTTCCTCTATAATTTTTCCCATTTATTTCTCCTCTCAATATTGTTTTCATTTGGCTGTTGTGTCGCAAAATGAGTCCCATAAGTTTGTCTCGCCTTCTTCGCAAGGTTTGATGAAACCTAAATGGGAAAAAAACTATGAAAAATAGTAGAAACATTTTACAGCTTAATATAGTGAATATTTCGCGGAGAATCAAACTATATCTGAAAATAAAAAAAAAGAGTTTGACGCAGAAATTGTCCTCATTGACCAATATAAATTTGCATGCATTGCTATTGCTTTTTTTTAAAATTTTATGAAATATTTTAAGCTTACTTAATTGTATTTATTTTAATTATTAAAGAGAATCCAGCATTTGCTGTCACCTGCCGCAGCAGTGGCTTTAGGTAACTTTTGATCTCTCCTTCGGATTACTGAGAGTATTTTCAACGCTAATTACGATCATCTACCTAATTACTTAATAACAGAGATGAAGGTTAGGAAAGGGATTAAGAAACTCGACACTTTGACTTAGTATTGCGTTCATAAATATTCGTATTGCTTTGCATTATATTTAAAAATCATGCTAAACTTGAATAAAGGATTAGTTAAATCCAAGAATTCAAACTTTGTAATAAATATTTGTTTGAAAGCTAAAATTTCTAAAACTTGTAAAAACATGAGGGGGTAAACCCGTTTGAATATTGCTGAAAGAATAGAACGAGTTAATCTCTGGTAGATTTATAAAAATAATTGTATGATAGAAAGATAGGAGGTGAAATTTGGCGTGAAACTACTTGTAATTCGGTATGGATGGGGGCTACCGACCTATGGCTGGTGGCGATGCGACTAAATTGTATCACATGGAATCTGGGAACGTATCAGAGATAATATAATGGGCCATAAGCTGTTCGAAATACGAAGGTTGGAAGAGTAAATTAAATAGCCATCTCGGATAGGATGACGTCTACAAACAAAAGAAGATGACGCCAAAGTATGGGATACATAATGTAGGTATTTACATTGCAATTTTTCACTGATAGAATTTATTCTAATTTATTATAATTTAAATCTCTACATAATTCCACAACATCACGCCTGATTCCTCCCTTTTTATGGTTATAAAATCACCCCTACGGTAAAATTAGAGCAGCTTGCCTGAAATACCGACCGAAACGTTTGCGATAGGGTTTGTCTGAAGTCGTTTAGATATCCCTAAGGAAGAAAACAACAAAACGAACTGAATTCACTAAAGTAAATATATGTTTTTGAGAAATTTTAGTTAAGAATCAATACACATTTTGTGCATTTCAGGTAACATGTCCAAATGCTTCCAAAACAAGAGAGTTCATGCATACAGAAAGAGGTTAAAGGATGAAAAGCATCGAATTCAGAATCCACATCCAATCCCAGAATGACATCCAATGAGCGTTCCAGAAAACTTCTCATCCCTTACTCATTGGAAGACGTTTCACGCTCTGAACACCTACGGTGGTATCACGTACGCTATCTTTTAGTTTTTTTCACGTGAAAGAAATCATACATACATACATACATACCCATCATGCCACTCCCTTTTGGGATAGGTAGCATCAAATAGTTTAGTTATTTCCGTTATCCGTAGAAAACTGGCTCCCTTTTAACAATTTCCTACATAATGCCCCATCCTTATAAACCACCTTTGCTTCTCATACACTCACGCATTGCTTCATACACGCTCTTCTTTTCTTAAGACCCCTAATTTTCCTCCTCTTTCGAGTCCCGTCTGCCACAATCACCCATGACTTTCGCGGTCTACCTCTTCCTCTTACACTATTCACTCTACTATCGTATATCTGTTTCTTTATGCGACTCTCTCCCATTCTCTCGACAGTTCCAAACCAACGAAGCACACTCCTTTCATACATGTCAATTACTGGAGCATCTAACCCACATTCTTTCATCACCCACTCATTCCTAACCCTATCCATCCTAGTTTTCCCGCAAATACTTCTCAGATCCCCCATTCCCACTGCATTTAGCCTACTCTTATGCTTATCCTGACATAGATACCCAGGTATCGCTGGCATGTAATAACGTAGGGTGGAGAACGCTTATGTGCACTGCGATATTCGCTTTCCCAGACAAAAACACTCATTCTTAGATATTCTCCACATGGTAAATCATAATTCTCTGAAATACCCCACGTATTTATAAAAGTATTAAACCCTAGTAATAATGGATGAATCGTTAAACAAACCAAAGTGCTGCTCGGAAAACTTGTTCCCTCTAACAGTCGCTAATCAGATTTTAGTTTCTTTGAAAACTTCCTTGCACTTTAAAATGGGCACTATTTTGGTGAGGATATCCAAATGAACGGAAATACACCTTTTCTCAATAAATTAGATATGCTGACCACGAATCTGATCGTCGTTCACCTGCAAATAGCGTTGTTTCTGTGATATACGTAGTTGAAGTTAAAAGTATGAAGTTTTTAAATGTTTTAGTGCGCTATGATTTTACATGCCGATAACACCCCGTTCGCGTTACTAGCTTCTTACCATTGTACAAAACGTTGGTAATTTCTACCCACATTTGCATTTGTCTACTATCACCATGGTACAACTGGTATTTACTATCTTTAATTTTCACCAAATTTGCTTTTTATCACTCACCGTCATATTAATATGTTGACGATTGATCACTTGCCCGTTGTAACTAACGTGCATTCGAATGGAAGAAATCAACAATTGTAGACAGATAACTTTTACAAGTTTACCCGGGTAGAAAAAGTAACCATAGTCGTTGCCAAATGAGCGTTCACATTGCTAATTCTTACCCTTGTAATGGATTACCATGGTGAAAATCTAGTAATGCGAATGGGGCATTACAGTGGTAGTGTTATTCTTTATTATTATTGGTGTTTTTTCCAAGATATGCTTATTATACTTTTTTCGTAGATTTTTGCAGTTCATTTTAATTTTAGTAAGTTTTTTTGGAAAACTTGGGCATAGTGTGCATCGGAAAAAGACCCATACTGATCGATACCTCAATGCACGTTCCCACCACCACCCACAGCAAAAGGCATCAGTTATCAAGACCCTATTTGATCGCGCTCGCAGAGTTTCGGATGCTGATTCCATCTCTGAAGAAATAAAACATTTAAGGGAGACACTGAAGGATAATGGTTATAGCTATAAATTAATTGAAAGTGTTAGAAATCAGAAGCCTAAGGAGAAAGAGACATCTAAGCCTTTGGGATACGTTATGCTACCATACATCGCGGGAACAACAGATCACATTGGTAAAATCATGAAGAAGCATAACATCATTACAAGATTTAACACCACCTCCAAAGTTTATGATCATCTTAGAGGAGCTAAGGATCCATTATCTCCCACAATGTTCGAAGGCATATACGATTTTTTCTGTAGTTGCGGAAAATCATATGTTGGCCAGACAAAGAGAGCCATAGGATGCAGACTGAAGGAACACGAACGGGCTATTCGGAAGAAAGATTGGTATCACTTTGCCGTGGCTGAGCACACACTTTTAGAAGGTCACAGTATTGACATGAAAAGGGCGAAAGTTTTTTTGTAAAGAAATAAGCTACTATCCACGGATCATCAGGGAAGCTATTGAAATAGAAAAAAGACCTAACAACCTAAATAGAGAAGATGGCTACAACCTTCCTTATACGTGGAAAAGACTTTTGAAAAACTCAAGTATTAATTAATCATGCTACATAATAACCGCTTTAGTTTGTTTATGTATTTTTAATTGTTGATTTAGAAAGCCTGAAGAAGCCGGAAAAATAGCACGGCGAAACTGTTGCTAAAAAAATATAGTTTAATCGCAGAAATCCAAAAAAAAACTTACCAAAATACGCTTATTATGTTTGAATTATTCTCCACTAGGTAGTGTACGTGAAAATAGATACATTTTGAATAAATTAATGACAGCATAAACAAGAAAACAATTAATAATAGAAGGACAAATATGTGGGAAGAATTATAGAGGAAGACCAAGAATGGAATTCATCATAAAAATTATGGAGGACGTCAAAGTGAAAAATTGTGTAGGAAAGAAGCGGTTGGCTGATAGGATAGTGGGGTGGAGACCTTCAGCAAACCAATCTTCCGATTGATGACTGTTGATGAGCATAAACTATAAAGCACTGGAGAATATTGACAAATATATTTCACAAAATTATTTTCCCAGGGCTTTTACTGTTATCGGTATGTCAGTGTCACTTTTTCACACCCACGCTTTCTTAAATGCAACCCCGCCCTCACTTTCTCTCACCTCTGGACTCGAATTTTGCGTACAATTTCTCACAAAAAGACACAATGCAGTTCTCACGACCTCGGCATCCTTTGAGCGACTCCTGAGCTAACTGGAAAGAGTTGAAAGCACAGTCGGAGCGCTCAGTGACGACGATGCCGTGACATTTCTGTTGCTTGAATTCGATAAATCTCATTGACCTCGGAGACAAATGCGTAAAATTAGTGTTTATTTCGTGTGCTATTGTTCGAAATAGGCTCGAAAGCAACAATGTCTTCCGCGTTTTCGCTTAAATTGAAACTGCTTCGTGAACTGAGTAACCTCTCTGAATATGCTTTAAATAGTTTCGCACTTGATAATCTTGAAAAAATTATGAAAATAATGCCGAGCCAATTACTTACTAATAAATTGTTTTATTAAAGGCAATTTTGCTGATAAAATTTTGACATTTTAGACCTCATTTTTCAGTGGATATAAAAGGGACTACCATCCACCTAAACTACCATCACTTCATCTCTGCCCCGGTAGGAAAAAAAGAAAAAGTTCCATTATTCTATTCCATGGTGGATTCATCGCGGATATTTTTTCTCTCACACTTAAAGTACTAAAGGGCTAGCCGCGATTTCAACGGAGTCATCTTCTGATGAGATAAATAAACATCCGGTATTCTGAGTGAAAATATATACTCGCCCGGATTAGAACTTAAGCCAGATCCATGAAATTACAAAGGCCTTTAACACCTTTGTCCGTGGCAGATCTCTTTGAAATTTTAACGGCATAACCATTGATTGTTTGCTCTGCAAGGAAAATTCTCAGTAACTCTTCGATATTCAATGAATTAGAATTTATGAATAATTGATAAAAAAGTATTTAAAAAGTACTTCTGCCATTCTTTTAATTTCACTGACAATGAGCCAAATTAATATGAAGTTTAAAATGTTCGGGTAGAGATTCACACTTTTGGTTAACTTGTCGGGAAGTGGCCCTGAAGCCTTCTTATTGGGATGCGATCAATTCCCTTGTACTCTTAACGCACGGAACACCACTGCAGCTGCTGTATACGAACGGATAGAAAAATAAATACTGGTAGAAGTCAAGAACTCGGCGTGCAAGGCATCAACGAAACGATGCGAGAATACAGAAATAGATTAAAAGAACACGTATAAAGAATGAATAGAGAATTAATACCCAAAAAACGAGGAAATTTAGAGCGAGGGGTAGAAGATCTCTGGGACGTCCACGCAAGATATGGAAAGACAAAAGTTGAAGAAGATCGTAACAGGCTTAATGTCTAATACTTGTAGAAAGAAGAAAGGGAAGATCTTCTCAATATTAGACCCCTTCCGTCGATAACGACATCATCCTTGTCCACGGACTAATCGGTTCAAGGAGCGAACGCCCTCTACTTGAAAGAGCATCATGCCATCCGTATCATTCGGAAATAGTTTCTTTTCATCACTTTCACCGTTTAACGCTAGAACGGTCAAGGAGATCATTTTGATCGTCTGTCATTTTTAAATGGAGATCGAAATAGCAAACGAAGGTGGCAGTGTCATTTCCTGTTCGAAGGCTTGGATTACTTTTCCTCGAGCGGGTTGTGCAAAGGAAAAGGATCGTCACGGTCCTCCAGAGTAAAATCTTTTCAACCAATAGCCGTTGCAGAGATCAATTGAATTTACACATAATACATCGTGTAAGGCGTACAAGAAATACCATGGTCACACTCGAAATAATAAACTACGGTAATCATATGATGAATTTCACCCTGCTATATTACGGCAATGGAATACGCGAAAATTACCAAGAGAAAAAAATGGGCCTGGACCAGGAATCGAACTATAGACTTTTGGGTTGCCGGGCCAATGAGCAGACCACAACGCTCCTTAAAATTGCTGGATAGCGTATTGGTCCGCGCATTCGCCCAGCAAGCCAAAGGCCCGTGGTTCTATACCCGGCGAAGGGTATTTTTTTCGTGGCTATTTTCATGTAGGGTAACCGTGATGCAAGTAAAAAAACCTTGCTCGTTCCACAAATGACTTTATTCCAGTACTTTTCATTACAAGTTTTTTCATAAGAGTTCCATCAATTGATGCCTCAAATCAAAGTATACAAGTTGGCATATTTTTCTTCTTCTGTCATTTTTATGTATCTATGCATTTTTCACTTCTATTTAATAGTTATGCCTCATATTGATGCTTAGATTAGCCAACAAAATATATAAACTAAATGATAGCTTGCATATGATCTGATAATCCCGAGAACACCTAACATTTACATGGTAGCTTACTATCTAATATTTGCAATCTGACCTTTCCTAAAAAAATTATTTATTATTTCTCGTGCGAAGCATCTCTCTGGCGGAAATTACCATTTTTATTATATTTTTTTATCTTTTTCTTTTAGATTTCAATATCCCACGATCACATTGTTTATCAATCCGATCCGAGTCTCCGCATGTTCCCGAAAAAGAATATTGCTTTCAAATTCTCACATGGACGTAAATTTCAAACTCGCATTAAGGATTTATAAAGATTTTTTGTTTCATGACTCATCTCGCATGAGTGGAGTATGCCCGCATTAACTCTCTTCGAGTGCTAAAAAAACAAGCCAGCTCTCATGAGACCGTAAATAACCCGGCCGATAAAATACGACCTTGAGTCAGGGAAATTGATTTTTCACTTTTTGTAAATCTTTAGTTAAGAATAAAAAGAATAATTTTGGAAAAGACGGGTGAAAATTAGGTTTTACATGTTTTAAAGATTATTTAGGCAAACTATTGTTTCCAGGAAACAGGTCGAACGTTTCGTAATAATTACCTCAAAGCTCACCTTAAGTTTCCTTCTTTAGATACTATCCATAGGTAAGTCACTGACTTAATTCGTTAATTGTTGAATTGGACAATAATTATCGTCCAGTTTTAATGTCCGATTCATGATAATCCCCAAAGCTTCACAATTCAAGTTGACACATTCTATTTTCATCATTCCATCACTGTATCATTTATCCCATTAAGCAAAAAGAAAGAAAGTAAAATATTTATGGTCATTTTTTTTGCATTTTCCCATAAATTTATCTCGACTAAGGTTACTAACCACGGAAAAGGGTCAAAGATTCTCTCCAGTTTTCTAACAAGCTGAGGAACTCGGATTTGACTTTTTCAGGAGAAAGAACAAGAACTCTTTATTTTTTATTCTTTGCGGGCTATCCTCTGAGTCCATGTTTGCCAGAAACATGGATTATTTAAGTGGGAAACTAACTGAACTTGTTATAAAACGCTCATTGTTTTCTTGACGATTTAGAATTGTAATAATCATACCTAATGTCTATTTATTACTGCGTTACAGAAAGTAAAAAATGAATAAGTGGTCGTTACATGTCATTAAAATGCTAAATTATGCAGTAGTTGAACTTTTCTTAAAATGTAGCATTATATATAGAAGAAAAAGGCAGACTGCCCATGAGCAGTCAAATTGGCTGTTTCGGATGATGAAAATATGGTGAAAATTGAAAGGTTCTACTGTTGAATTTTATTTAAATGAGCATCCTTTTAAGGCAATGAAAACTGCATTTATTACTAGTTTCGATAATTCGCTCAGTCAGCCTCCCGCCTTATAGTGTAAGATGACGTGTAAGTGAAAAAAACTTATAAGATGTTTTCCCCTCTACGACAGCTGACTAATTCAGTTTGCAATTATTTTTGTTTCCTCCCCGATGGTGTTAGAATACCAATAAAAAATGGGCGAACTTCCTCTGTCGGAGAAAATTGATCCCCCACCCATTTTCCATTGTTCTCAGCCTAAGGGAATCATCATCTCTGGAATGTCCCAGAGTCATTTTCCGGTGACTCAATGGACGACTGAGATTTAAGCACTAAATCTTTTTCGCTAGGCTGCGCATATAATTCACAGGGATGAGCAGTTACGTCAGCGGACATCGTTAAACGTGGACGATGAAGTGGATGATGAACACCGAATTCATGCCGATACCCAGTTCCACCGAAAACAGATCATGTATCTATCGAATCAAAGTACCACGGTTTTAGAATTATCTCCATATCCTGGTTTTGTTACAAATATAAGGAGACAGTAAAGGTAAGCTGACGGGGGCATAATGAATTAAGCTCAAGATTGAATAATAAAACACTAAGTTTCTGAAAATCGCCCAATTTATTCGAAATGCTGATAGCTGTGACTCACCTGATTGCCTCCAGAGACGTTAAAAATATCATATACCTACGATAATTATTCCTTGAAATACGCTTGTCTGCATGAAGATATCCTAGCATTTTACTTAACCCCATGTATCTGTGGGCAATGAAAATTTATTTTTGCATTTGGAAACATTTCCGTTGATACGAATTGTTAATTTCTGATACCATTTAATATCCTCTTCAGCTGTGAGGATAGTTCTGGCTTCACGAAACGTCATCGAACCCTACAAACCTTTTCTTCTGAGTAGTCAAAGACTTCGGAATCCAAGACCTTCCTCGTACGAAAGAATTCCTTTACACTCTGTGTCCTTCAACTCGCGAATTTCACGGCAATACATCTCACGCTTCTTCTTTTCTCTCAACCGATTCCATTTCTCCGTTACCTCCCTTCTTCGAGGTCGGCATCAAAACACCCCTTGCCACACACTCTTGAAGTGGCTCGGAGGGTAATACGCACATGTAGTCAAAGTTGGTTTCGTTTTTGTTCCAATGGCGAGCATTCTTAAATCTCTGCATACAACGTCGATCCGTTGTCATGCACGTAATTACGAAGAATTTACTAAACGAATTCCAAGGTGCTGTTTTGCAATAGTTGCATATATGGAGGCTGTTTGTAAACTAATGTAGACGGGGGGGATTATTTATCTATTAAAAAGGGTGATTTATCGGTAAATGTTCGTTCAGATTGAAGTAGGAATACTTATACTAATTTTGACAGATGAAGGTCCTTGTTTATATACACGATTTCTTTCGTCATTTCAGCATACGTCCGACCTCTCTTCTTTCATCCATCCTTTCTTTTTTTCTCTTTCTTTTCCTTCCCCGCCTACCCAACATCCTTCCTTCTATTACGGCCTTCAGCATTCTTACACACCTCATTACTTGCTCCAACCACCTACTCTGCCTCCTCCAGAAGAGGTTTCCTCGCCCACCATTTAGGACTTACTCGCTCGTCTTAATTTCTACCCATCCCAATTTCTCTATTCCCCTTCTCACCTATATCTCAAATGCCTGCTGCCAAATCTCGTCCTCTTTTTATCAGAGTCCAGGTTTATGCACAATGAAATTCCGCAGCACATGTATTAAACTCTTCGCCAACCTATTCTTTACAGTCCTTATAGATAGAAGATACTCGATAGAAGACCATTATAGCTGCCATTAAGACTTTAAACCAGATTTTTCGATGGATACTGTAGCTATATATCTGATTTGCTCCCTAATGTTTGCTTCTAAATATGCTTCGAAGTACCTTCTAACAGCGCGTCTCGCGTGCGTCCTTTATAACTGTTTTATCTCTGTACGTTTATGTTGTCGCATAATTCTCATATTTCTTTTGTATTGGTAGCGTATATTCTAGAGCATGTTAGTGAACACTCACCTCCTGATATGTATTGGCAGGTTTTTTCCGACGTATCAATAGTCGTGGTTTCATTAACCTTTGTAGGATAGTGTAGTGCACGTTTGGTGAAAACTCACCCCCTTCCACACACCCTTAAGGTGGCTGTCAGGGTGCCATGTAGACGTCGATGAATCTCAGCAACAAGCTTTCGCGGAGTTCACCAATGAGACAGTTTAAAACTCGTTACTTTTTTCAAAAGTGGCGCCAGAAACATCGTCTGTTTCCTGTACGGGCGTTGAAAGTACTGGCTCGCGAAGGGCCGTTCCGAAAGGGGGAGGAAGCCGCTTCCTCGCTAATTGGAGTGGATTGGGAGGGGAGAGGGCCGTCTTCTAAGGCTTTCCCCGACCCCAACACTCTTTATACCGGATGCGTTCATGTCTCCCCACCGCGGCTGTGAATCACTCCACCTGGCTCCCCAATCTCCTTTCACTTTCGAGGAAATTTCGGCCGTAAAATCCTCACCTTGGAGGCGGCTCTCATCCTGGGTGCCCTTCGACTCACAAAAGCCCCTGTTCCGCCCCGATCTCTATTTAAAAAAAAACGTCCTTTCACTCCTTTTTTTACAAGGTCAATGAGTGGAAGAGGTTGGTTGATAAACTTTGGAAAAGGATTGGGAAAGTGGACAGAAGAGGGTACTAAAATGTATTGGGGTATTGAACGCGTACGAACAGTGATATCAAAGCCGCCGCAGAGGCTCGTGGCAGGGAGTATTAAGGTGGCTGTAGCGGTAATCGTGGGTCATTGAGTGCACATTTTAATAATGTTTAAAGTGTATCGAAAAAAATTCTTGAACCAAATTTCACTTAAGTGTATCTGTTTATCCATTGGAACTCACCATGTAGGGAGTAATGGAAATGGTACAACAATTATATATTAATTTGTTTTCCTTAATTAAAGCAAGTGACGACTAGAGTTTTCGACGCGGTACTCGAAATTTAGATAAAATTACATTGAAATATGTTGTTTCCTAATCTTTGACTCGGCATGACACCTCGATATTTGTAAGCAACAATTATAGTAATAAGACATGTATTATTTCGCGTGTATATAAAAGTCTGAACATATATAATAGAATTATTTTGAAATAAATGTGATGTGCCATAAGATCAGTTTAAGTAGCCAAACTTCCCGAATTTCCAAGAAAAAGCCTAGATATCACTAAATAAAAAACGTATGCAAAATTTCACGGAAATCTGTACAAACAAAATCGCTCCAATCTCCTTAAGACACCAGCCATGAGAGAACAGGTAAAAGGAGGGGAGAAAGGATGGAGGTGAATTTTATCCTAGCAATGTGGCTTATGCTAGTGTCACACTGTTTTTGTTATAATCACTAATGGTGCGAGGAAAGAAGAAACTTTAGCACCTATGAGTTCGGCAGTGCATCTCTCTTATTTTGTCGCTTCTATTAATTGTTCTGAGGATGTAGCCCGGGGTCAAAATAATAACCTCCGTATCTTACTGAATCTCGCCTGATATGACGAGTCTCTTAACCCTTAAGCTGCGGCAGCTAGAGCGCATTTTGTTCACCCTGTGCGGCAAATATCTATTTGGACGGCGCCTGTCATTCCTTCCCACGGGCCGAGGCCGGGCAGTTTATATGACCCATGTAATCCCCTCCCAACCCTTTTCTCGGGATCCCAGGTTGACAGGAAGGGTATAACGTACAAGAACGTTCTCTCCGCAGTTCCCGATACACACGTACATGTACGTTTCCCGCAGCCTAAGGGTTAACGGCTCCCAACATACTAGTAGATAGATAGATAGATAAACGTCTTTATTGGGGCGAGATTGAGACTTTAAAAGTCCCTTCTTCCATATAACCCCTCGTCAGTACATGAATACAGTCAATATGACAAACACTGCAATATATAAATCAGAGAAATAATACTAAAATCAATAGAGATAGAATATTAACGAGACATAATGAAGTATCCGAAATAAGTGTAAAAAGATATGTAAAATTGTGGGAAAAACATGAGGATTTTGGTTGGTATCCGTCACGAAAAAAACCCACTGCAGGAAAACACTCACACATGAAGGGGGGGGTGAAAAACCTTGCAGTAGTCCTTCCGTCAGCTGTGTGACGCTTTCTGTTCGTGCGTAGTAGTTGTTAACGAAGCGTGCGGCTTTCCTTAAGAATTTTCCTTTAAAATTAAAATTTACTTCGTGAATTGAATCTTTCTTCGAAGGGAAATGGTAACGATAAGTAGCGCATTTTTTTATATGTACTTCATTTTAATTTCTGCATGGGATGCTAATTATTGTATGCATATTATGCGTACCTATGTAATTTTGTCATCATTTTAGCATGTTAGAATGGCTGTACTTTGACAAAGGATCCCGATGGTGTATGATCAGTGCAGTTTCGTACCCGAAAGGGTAGAATGATTAGTTTATAAGTCGTAATGCATGCGAAATCTCTTTCCGAGTGCGTTAGGTGCTTAAAGACCGTTTTATATGAGGCATGAAATTGCGCAGTTTGATGCACAAAAAATACGAGAATGTGGACACGAAATAAGAGCAGTGACTATTTTCCTGTCTTTTCCTATAATTTGTATTTTCTTGTCTCTTAATTGTTCAAGGTAATGTAATAAACAGTTTATGTTAATATGCATAAAGGTGATCGTTCTAAGAGTTTGGTATATGTAAATAAATTATTGTACACCAACAAAATATTGGGAAAAGTAGCGGATTGTAACCCCAACTCAGGATTTTCAAAGGAATACCGATATTCAACAAATATATTTTGTATTTTTTAATCCTGAAGTGTTATACAAAGTATTGAGTGGAATAAAACTTTTTCTTCTCTCCCTTCTTCTCTACCTGCGCAGTATCGATGACTTTCTTGGTCAATCCATTCTCACAACATCCACTCTTCTGTCACATTTATATTATTTTGGAGACACTACTGGGCTCAAACATTAGCTGCATCTTGGATTACAGATTTTTCGGCTTATCTACGGGTCTTCGATGCCAATCCTGTTCCGAGCATGAGTTAGAGGACTAATGCCTATTAGTTGAGATATTAGCTGTCTTTGAAAATGGACGAATTGACTACTACTCTCACTTTTTAGCCCCAAATTCTCAGCCGTTTGACACAAAAAACTTATGTTTGGGTCAATGTGGAAGACTTCATCTGGTATGGTGAAAAACCGTAATCTTTACGTTCCATTTGCAGAATGACTAATGATTGACTTATGATAGAACTATGGTAGAAATCGGAATTACCAATCTTGCACTTTTAGACGAGTATTAATAGTATTCAGGTAAAATTTATCTCGAAAACGGCACAAACGATTTTTATGGGACATCACATATTGAGGGCTTTTGGTACGATAAATTAATTGGTCGAGGTCTTATATTAGGGAGATTTTGTTAGGGTCCACACTAAAAATGTTTATTGCCGACCCAGATTTCGACTGCACAGCAATCATTATCAAGGTCGCTGTGCTGTGCAGTCGAAACCTGTGTCGGCAATAAACATTTTTAGTGTGGAATATACGAAGAAATATTCTTCGTCATATCTGTGACTATGTTCCATAAAGTTAAGCCTTCAACCATTAATATTATTCTATCTTAAGGGTCCGAGTTTGCTCCCAGAAAAGATTTCCGGGGCAAACCGTGAAAAGCATGGGAATTAATGGGGGTAGGGTTTATCTATTTTATGACTTTAAAATATGTATGATAAAATTGACTTATGACAATGAGTTTCAGACTGCATTGCGCGAGAAATTTTACATTATATTTTTCTAGGGTCTAATTTTGACTTATTTAGCTATTACTTAAGATGACGAAAGTAAAGGACACTATTCCGCTCTTTTTATCGATCTCTTCGAGATTAGCACCATTTAGTGCCGTTGCTGTTGTTACGCTCAAAGTTTTGTGTCAGCATGTTTGTTTATTTACAAAAAAGGATGGCATGTCGCAACCGAAGTGAACGATTGCTAGACTCGTTACCACGTTATTTTCAACGACGATCCAAAAAGTAATTGTCTCAGCACGTGTGAGTTCTTCATGAATTCACCTGAAGACAAATTGCAATCCGATCGAACATCGGACTTCAGGGAATTAAAAAAAACTGATACACCCAACTTTTCACCTAACGCTCGTATAATTACTTCCACCTACCTTCCGTACACAGCTACACTACTGAGTGAACTACACAGTTCTTCGGTTTAAAGTTCCTGAAAACTCCGCAAAAGGTAAAACAAAAAAGGTGCCCAAATCTTGAGTGTGTGGTCAAGATGACGAAAGGACTGGAATTTATATTACAAGACGGGCGGATTTCTTAAGCCGGTGGTGTCCCTAAACCTAGCTAGATGCACTAGAGTGGAAAGATCACGTGCTAAAACTTTTTGGCACACTGAGATATGATCACGCTAATGCGTGTTTGGAAAAAACTCGGCGGTCGGCGAAGGATTACTGAGCTCTCACCGTTGTTTTTCCACAAATATAATTTACACACCCTCAACCTATGTTTTTTTCTGCGTAAAAGCGTATTATAATATGAGCTGTGAACTTGAAGCAACTTTGTTCGTTGGCTAATACCTTTCTCGCATGTTTGTTTACATCTACAACACGAAACTAGGTGCAAATATTACAGAAACTAGGAGAATACATTAGCGCTTTTACATCAATTTTTGCCAGTAAAAAAGGTCTCATAAGATTATTCGCCTATAGACACATTCTTCTTTTTTTGCTATTCCTAGAAAGTATATTGCGTTCAAAATTAATTCTCACATATGTTCTGGATGTCCTGCGTTAATTATTATTCGCTCGTTTCTTCGACTGTGAAATGACTGGTAAAGAGTCCTTTCGTGAAAAAAAATCTTGGTATAGATGTAAGCACACAATGAGCCAACAGTGAAACTGATTTTTCATTTTTATTCGATAAAATATTAATTTAACGAAACAAGTTCTCTTGGGTAAATATTAAAAATGCGTACCGCTGAGAAACGTACCGCTTCATCTTCAACGAGCTTCGCTACCCAGTTGCATCTTCAGGAATTAAAATCTTTCCAAAGATTTCCATTCCTGAAGATGTTACTCTGTGGCGAGAGTAGTTGATTTTAATTACTGATGGTTAAGTAAATCAGGTCCCTGAAGTTTAGCATAGATAATTGAAATGGAGATATTCTTAAGAGGAACGGAAATTTTTTTGCTTATTCCATCAAAATGGAACTCCGCAAATTCTTCTCCTCTCCACTATTTGTTGCAAACGAGTATTCAATTGTAGTTTACCCAAGTTGGTAAGTTTTTTGAAATTTCATCTTGAATTACTGTTTTATTAACGCACTGCTCTGATAGAATATCACTTCTGAATGATAAGTAATTAATTACTTATGAACAGCAATTGATTTTTATCTTACACTCTTAGTCTTATTAAAACGAAACTAATAGTACTGTTCCACAGTTTATGAACATTAATTTGTTTCGTTTCTATCATGGCACAATTCCTCGGAGAGAAGCACTCTACCATCAGTTATAGCAATTGATAGCTCATTGTTAATTAATAGTTTTCTGTAGAGGTGAAGTATTCCAAATCCGAACCGCCTGCTACAATCAGTAATAGCAACTGATTACTCATTGGTAATTAATAGTTTTCCGCAGAGGTGAAGCATTTCAAATCCGGAACGCAAACAGATTCTCAGCGGTGCCTATGCGAAGTGCCGTTGTTTAGTCCGAGCAAAGAAAAGGATATATCACCTGTTATTAATCTCCGCGGGCACGCAGCTTGCGTCGTCTCGGTCAGTGCGGCGGGCCGCAGTCCCTCAGGATGTCCCCATTGGCCGCTGGGGCGGTCAAGGGTCGAACTCCGCCGAGCACAGGCGATGCGAGATCGGAAGGAGGTGCCCGTGTGTACTCTGCGACGCCACAAAACAAAACAATTGTCACCGGTCACCATGGGCAGCGGATTGTAAACAGTCCGTCCTCCTAATTCCACCCTTTTCAATTTCACGAATGCGGCAAGTGAGACGAGTTGAACACGGCGCGATTGAAATATATTTTTTTAATCCAGGTTTGTCCACTTAGAAAATCCACACAGCACACAACCGTGAGAACGATGTTTTATAATCCCCTCGCTTCGGAAACACAACACACTCGGTGGAGAGTCGGGCAAGCAACTGTTTCGCTTGCATGGTCTCCGGGGGATACCAAGCGGACGAGGCCGCCAAAAAGCTTTCCGCTACCATGACCCCGCGCCGGCAGGTGGCCGTCTTCGCGATTAGCGCTCGCTCTCGCGGAGGGAGGGCGAACTATCAGAGTGGATTAATGGCGGTAAAAATGGGAAGCCGGATAAGTTTCGAACTTTTGTTACGATGGACACGCGGTTGCTCGTACTCAATAGTTGTCGGATCAGTTACTTACATATGTGCATGCCCATCACAACATTCACTTTTGAGCCAAATCCAAGCAGAGACAACGATCTTAGCTATTGTGGCCTAGGAAACTGGCTCCGTTATAATTATTTTCTCCATAATGCCCCATCCTTGCATACCTCTTTCGCTTTTGTTGATTTATGCACGCTGCCCTATTCTTAAGACTCCTAATGTTAGACGCCTAGAAAACTGGCTCCGATTCACTACTGCTCTATGCTTGCAAATCTCCTTTACTTCGGTCATATGCATGCAGTGCTTCATACAGGCTCCCATATTTTTTGTACTAATAAAATTATTTCTCTTTGGTGTCTCTTCCGCCAAATTCACCCATGACTTTCGCTGAGAGTATTTGCGTAAGTGAAGTATTTTGATGAAATTTATTATAGCGAGTAGTGTTTGGTTTCGAAATGCCACGTACGAAATACCAAGGTACAATTCCAACTAATTAATTTAATAAATAGCTTTTAATATGCATTGTTTTAGCATCGAAATTGCCTAGGTCTAAGCGCCCAACCATTGGTTCTTCGTAGTGTGACGTCATCTCCCATATTAGCAGAAGCGAAATAGCCTATCTGTGCGTTGAGAGTGAAATAGTATTTGCCTTTTCGAAGTTATTTCGATATTTGCTAATTAATAGCTAAAGTTTCGTCCGCACGCTAAGACTACACAGTCACACAATCTCCAAATCAACAAATGGTCGACTATGGGAGATGACGTCAGAGCCTACAAAACATGGCGGACCAGTGTTTCGGCGTAATAATAATTTATTAGATTTTATTAGCTAATAAAAAATTAACGAAAAGCCTCTCGAGCGTCAGAATGAAAATTTAGTGTCTGAAGTATCGATAGATTTTTTAGATGTCACTTCCCAAAAGTGAGCAAATACTCTGAGTTAAACCCTCTACTGCACTTCTTACATTTCTTTTGGGTTATTTTGTCCTGCTCGGTTAAAATGTAACGATTTTCATGTTCATGTGAACGGCCCGTGGGGATCCGTGGGGTGTGAAACATGTAAGGATTAAGCCCTCTACCACCCATAATGTTCATTAATTAAATACTTTTTTGTTTGCTTTTCTCGTCCTATTTAATGAATACAGGCATTAGTAAAATTTTCTCTCGCTTTTTAAGACAGCATAACCGGAAGAGGTAGTCTACAAAGGGTGATGTGCGCAGGCAGAATGAATTTGAGATGCGGGTTTGGATAAGTTAGGAGATGGTTATCTGGGACAAACGAAGTCGTCTCAATTGTTAGCAGTTGATGTTTTGTGATTGAAAAGAAAGTTGATGGAGGAGATTCGGAGGAGGCAAAAAAGATGCATGGATGACGTATTAAGATGGCTGGAGCGGTAATCGTGGGCCATTGAGTGCACATTTTTATAATTTTTCGAAAAATATATTAGGCCTATTATCAAGTACCTACATCTATTTATGCGGTGGACTACAACATACATGCAGTGTTGGAAATGATACAAGAATTCTATTTATCATGTTTTGCCTCATTTAAACCATGCGTTTGCGTTTGTCGAAATTTAAGCGAAAATTATTCTTTTGTCTTTTTTTATATTAGACTCGGCGAGACACCTAGATATTTGTAATCAATCATTATAATAATATGAAATTTTTATTTCGCAATCAGAAGAATATCTGTACGTACGTAATCAAATTGTTACGAAATATGTATGTGCATAAGGCTACGTGTTAAAATAGCATTGAATTGAATTGAAAAGGGAAATCGGAAAAATTCAGTTTAGTTCACTTGTATCCAGAGATATCACCAATAAGAACGGGTATGCAAAGTTACTCGCAAATCCGATCGCTACAGTCACTTTAAGGGGAGGGGACATGTTGAAGAGGGTGATAGAGGGGAGAATGCTTGGCAAGCGCAGAAACAGATATGAATTTTGGACGACTTAAGGTAATTTGAGCGAAGTATCACTTCTCATAGAATTTGACGAATTTGACCTCATTTTAAAGAAAAAACTCTAATATTTCCAATTATATCAAAATACTAACCCCTTACCAAGCCACTTTTCGAGTAATATGACTTCAAATATGAGCTGTTTTACGAGGTAGATTACGGCTATGCGCTCCAGAGGGAGAATATTGAAAAACTTATGAATTTCTAACAATAATATTTCGTCTGAAGAACTAGCGGGGTGTGTAGTTCGTATATTTTCTCAACTATTTATAAAATAAATCAATTAACCACCGCAGTTATTTTTACAAAATTGCAAAAAAACATCTGTCGTAAAGGTGTTTTCACCGTACGGTGTAAAAAAATCAGTCAAGTCAGAGACTTATGTGGATATATTTATTTAATGACAGAATTTTTTTCATTATTTATTAAATTTATTTTGCGCCATCAATATTAAAATATTTACTTCATACTTCTTACGGAAGCAGAGACTTAAAAAATAATATTAGAGTATGGTCTCCAATGTGACTAGGGAAATATCTCGCTCAAACTGCCTTATGGATAGGCAAAGGACATAATCTTAGACCGACTTCACGGTGGGTAATTGATATGCGGGAAAAAAAAATGAAAAATGGTCCCTAAAAGAAGAAGATAGGGTAGGAAATATCCAAAGGCTTCCCAATAAACTGATAGGAAACCTGCATTGGCAGGAGAGGAGGCTCATCATTCGAATAATGCGATAAGCAATCTAACTGTATATTTTAAACATGAAGTTTTCCTTCTGTAGTGATCATGTAGATTCAGCAGTGGAATTTCTAAGCACTTTAACTCATATATACGCAGCTGGTTTTCCGAAATTTTCAATATTGAATTCCGGTCACACGACCATCATTGGAAACATAATAGATTGTTCAGCTGCATGGATTAAAGAGGAAAGTAGATGACGTCTTTAAAATGTGAAACGGATTCCATTTCACATTTTCTAGATGAATCATTACGGTACCACGACAATTTCGCTACTTATTCTAGCATCTAATTCTGCATTATTAGCTTTCGCATTATTAGCTTGGTACTATGGTGGTCCATTACAATGGTAAGAATTTGTACTGCGAACTCCCGGTTGACACCTACGATGGTAACTTTTTCTACCCTAGTAAACTTACCGTAGTCATCAATCTACGATAGTTTTTTTCTGCCATCTGAATACACGTTAGTTACAATGGCCAAGTGATCAATCGTCAATATCTTCAAATGACCGGAAGGTGATGAGAAAAAAATGTGGAGCACGTTAAAAGTAGTAAATACTAGTTGAATAGCAGTTGTGCCATGTTGATTGAATACAGGTGTGAATGCGGGTAGAACATATAAACTTTTTGTGCAATAGTAATAATTAAGTAATGCGAACGAGTCATAATACCAATATTTTCGGCGTGATAACTGCAAAACTGATCCATTCAATACCCGGCCGATTGCGCATTTTATGGCTTCAATATTCCTCAGTGATATCGAACAGTATGGTTCCATCTGTTCACTTAATCTATTTCTAGCTGGTATTTCACCGTTTATCGCAATGCAGAGTTTTAAAAGAGCATTTTAAATCAATCGTAAGTAAGTACCGAAAAATAATTAAATCGGCCATCGCATTCCAAAGTTATGAAGCGCTTTCTCAATATGAATATTCCTTAAACGGGTCCAATAAAGTTATGAGGGTGGAGTTGATGACTGATGATGACCATTGTATAGATCTATGCCGTTACCTCCCTCACCTAATCCCAAACTGATCTTTACCCAAGGAATCGCTAACATTCCTTCATTCAATTCCGTCTTCTTCTTCTGCCTAGCCCTTACCCTCAGTGCTAAGGGTCGGCTCAGCTGGTGGTCAGTCATTTGCGGTCATTTGCAGCTTCTATCTAGGGCATCCGTTGGGGTCACACCACACTCCACGTCACTTGCCACTCAATCCCTCCCATCATTTCCTGTGTTTCCCTCTTCCTCTTTTTCCTGGGAGCTTCAATATACCCACATTCTTTCCAGTGTATGTCCAAACTATCTATGTCTACTCTGTTTAATTTTTTCTTGTATCGGTGACACTTTTAAACTTTCTCTTATGAACTCATTCCGAACGTTATCTAGCTGTGTTGTACCACCCATCCACCTCAACATTTTCATTTCACGTTCGCGCACTTTCCGTGTGTGGCGCTTTTTAGTGGCCCAGCACTCCACTCCATGCAGCATAACTGGCCATTAGCTAGTCATTAATTACTGTGGATATTTTTCGGGAAACCTTTTCTTGGGGTGAAATAACACTTAACTTCAAGAATCGAGGCCATTATTCAGCGTTTCCAACGCCAAGGCCTGTTGGGAGGTATTGTGTGAGCATGCGAGATTAAGACGAAGGACTTTCCGCTGAAAAGAAATACCTTTCCATTCTATTCTTAGATTAAGTTCGGAATTTCCACGTGACGCCAACGCCTTCCCCACTCTTACCGATGCAGACCAACTCCACCGAATTTATGTAACCCACTTATGGAGACAAAGGTTAGTGAAGGTGATCGACTGGACTGATTGAGCGATTAGCGGACACGTTCTGTAGATAGTGAGGAAGAATAATATAAAGATGATTGGAGAAGCCTCCGGTTTTAATTTTTCTTTGAGGTGAGCTACCGATAAAGGTAGGTTTTGACGGTAGTAGGAACACCTATAATCATCTTTTACAGCTAATGGCCCAAGTCATCATGCACTATTTCATATTTCAGTTCGATATACGTTCCGTTCGATATCTCTTCCCATATATAAAGCATATTCTCTTTCTTCCCCTCCCACGCTTACCCAACATCCTCCCCTCTATCACAGCCTTCAACGTCCCCTCGCCTCTCATTACCTGCCCCAACCACCTACTCTGCCTTCTCCTAATTTCCTCAAGTAGTTTCCCAAGACACCCACATCTCAAACGCCTGCAGCCTATTCTCGTCCTCTTTTCTCAGAGTACTGGTTTCTGCACCATAAAATGCTGCACTCCATATCAACCTCTCGCCATCCTTTCCTTTACATTCTGACACAAGTTCGCCGTCATCAGCTCCCTCCTATTCCCTAACGCCTCCTCCACTATCGTAATTCTGCTTCTAATTTCCCTGCTTTTATGCCCATTTTCCGGTAGACTGTGAAAAGACGAAGTGATTAAATGAATGAGACTAATAATTTAGCTGTAAAACCTATAAATTTGCGTGGCCATGTCCATTGTTCGTTACACAAAAATTATATTCGGTAAATCCTGATGCACAACATCATCATGTTACCCAAATAAACATATCCTACATTGTACAAAACAGACAAGGGTGTAAACTCTCACCAGCACTGTTCAACATATGCTTGGAGGAGGCAATAAGACAAGCAGAGGAAATGGAACTGAACGGAATTAAGATTAACGGAGGAGGAATAAACATGCTCCGCTTCGCAGACGATATTTCAGTCGTAGCGGTAAATCGTGATTATCTTCAAACATCATTGAACACAATGGACTAAATTCTTCAAGAATATAACATGAAAATAAAGAAGAAGTAGATCAAAATGCTAGTATGTGGACGAGAGAAGCTAAATGCAGAAGTCACATCAAGAGGAGAGAAATTAGACCAAATGCATTCCTTCGCCTATCTCGGAAGTACCACCACGTGGGATGGAAGAATTACAATGGAAATCAAGTATACAGTAGCCCAACAAGCTAAGAAAGCGTTCGTGATGAAAGATTGGAAGCATTCGAAACCTGGAGTTGGAGACTGATGTTGAATATCAAAGGACAGATAAAATAAGAAATGAACAAGTATACAGAAGAGTTGAAGGAGAAAGGGTTATATGGAACACTATACAGAAAAGAAGAACCAGATGGGTTGGGCACACACTGAGGCACAATGGGTTTGTGAAGAATATCATTAAAGGAAAATTAGAGGGAAAGTTCACAAGAGGAAGGACAAGGGATGAATGCATAGAATTAATAAAGAAGGAAGTACGTGAGAAGAACTACCAGGGAGTAGGGGAACTAGAAGTAGATAGGGAAGGATGGAGGGCTACAGCCAACTAATCTTAAGCCCGTTTTACACGGGGCACGTAATTGTACAGTCTGATGTACGTACGAACGTACATTTCAAATTGCATCGTGTTCAGCCGTGAATTGCAAGAACGCATGCGCGAATGCATGAACGCGAGATGGAAAAATGGAAAAATAGCCCCTGCTCTCATTCGAAAATCATTTCACGCCCGATTGAGAAAAACATGCAAGTTTGAAGCTGTGCAATTTCGTGCCCCGCGTGAAACGGCCTTTAGGATTGTACTAGCAATTACTATGACGATTATATAAAAAGAAGAGAAGTCGAAAACCGCTAAGTTTTCATGGAATGTTTTTCCGCAACGCTCAACTTTTTTCAAGAACCACAAGTTGAATAACTTTCAAATAAATGTCATCACTACACAGATAATGGCTAACATTTTGTTAGGAAACTGGAGTCCCGGGTTCGACTCCCGATATTTCTAATCAACTTTCACCTTAAATGAATGAAAAGTTCATTTTTATCGTCTGCAGGCATTATTTCTTTTGCAAAATTAAATTAGCAATTAATAACTCGAGAGAGGTCTCATAAGAAAGTCTATTAAATTTACTATCTTTTTTTGCCATCGAATTTTGTTTTCAGTTCGAAATTGCAAGATCTTTTACAGAATATTTCAAAACTTTTGCCCTATTTTTTTAAAGCCTCCCTTAGAAACCCGTGCCTTTGTTGAAGAATACGCCCAAACGGGATTCTCTATTGATCCCTTTTGGGAAAACGCCCAAAAGGGATTAATGGAGAAATCGATTTTATCTTTATTTTATCAGCGGACTTAATTTTTTGCAAAAATAATTTCGAAAGTATGGTTCTACGAAATCGCAAAGAAAACAATGTAAAAGAAAATTCAATGCTGGTTCCAATTTATAGGAAGAAATTTCTTTCTTCATTCCTCATGTATTTTTTTATTTATTTTGAAGTTCTAAATATAAATTACTGTTTCGTATTATGAAGGTATAATTTTTTCTTCTGAGCATGACCGAAGGTGGAGCAAGCGAAGCGAGGACATTCGCCATAGTCAGCCAGGGGGCACGGCCCCTCACTACTAATATTTTCCTTTATTTTGAGTCCAGCTAATTCAAAATTATTCACTACAATCATTTTTGAAACCTACAATATTCCGCACAAACGTCTGTTGAACATCAGGAATCTTACGAAAATTCTCTTGTTTTCCATATGGCCAGTTCCTTTAAGATGTGTAGAACACATAAGCGCCTCACTTTTTAATTAGTTTCGGTAGAATGTTTGAGGACTTGAGAAATCCCTTGAAACTTTCCCGGCATCCCATAGTAATTGCTTTCTCTCTTTTTCGGAGGAATTTAATAAAAACAGTTCATTTTGTCTGTTGCTAATTTTATATCGAGTATTTCTCGGCGATGAGCACAATAATAATAGTAATTAAAAGAAGGAACTAACTTCGCCGATAAATACAGAACCGCTTTAGGATTCACTTCTCGTAAGTATTGAGTATCCATACTAAAGAATAAAATCTAATGAAAAACTGTGAAATAGTGCAAGATTTTATACTAAATTATGTATTATCCAATAAATATGATTTTTTGGAATTCTTGCAGAACTTCTCAAGGAATTTCTACGGAATGCAATAAAGAGTTTATCTGCATAATGTACAAAATATTTTCTGCAGAACGTGCAGGCGTTTGAGATGTGGGTGTGGAGGAGAATGGAGGAAGTGCGATGGACGGAAATGAAGGCGAACGAGGAAGTGCTCGGTTTGGTTGGTGAGGAAATTTAATTGCTGGAGGTAATATAACACCGTCCTCTGTAACCTAGCGGAACTCAATGGACAGCAAAAGTTAACGAAGGAGTAACTTTTACTCGTAGATAATGAAGCGTAGCAAGATTCGACAAGTGATCGACACATTACCCGTAGTTGAAGATCACTCTTCGAAACCCAGGTCGTGAGTTTAATTTTTCAATGTGGTATTTGTAATAGTTTCTCGTCCGATAAAGGTCGTTGTCTCCTGCAGGAGATTATGAGGAGGCAGAGTAGGTGGTTGTAGCAGGAAGGCAATGAAGGACGAGGGGCTGCTGAAAGAGGTAGGACGAATACCGAGTTGAAGAAAGAAATCATGTTAAAGAGTAAGGTGTGCGTTTGAAAAAGAGTGGTACATGCGACGGATATTTGACAGTTTCATTGTGATTCATTACAGACTTTAAAGCTTCAAATGCTCATAGACATGCGCCTTCCTTGTATTTTTCGGATATCCTATTTTAGGAGAAAAATAAGAATGGAATTCAGTGAAAAAGATAGAACATCTTAAGGTGGTTTGAGTGATTTTGGTTTTTGAGCAAATTTGTGAGAAACTTTGCACACTTTTTACAAGTAATATTGATAGACTAAAGTGTGCATAAATGCATCTTACCGACTTTTTTTTGGCAATTCAATTTTATTTTAACTCTTAACCTTACGGAGCATGACACACATTTGGTAATAATTCGATTACGCATGTACAGATGTTCTTCTTATCTCGAAATAATACTTTTTACATAAGTATAATGGTTGATAACAAATACCACGCCGAGTCAATTAAGAAACGTCTTTCAATAGAATTTCGTTTAAATTTCGAACACCGCGCCGAAAACTCAAGCCAAAACATGCTTTAATTAAAGAAAAAAGTATAAAATATATTCTTGTATCATTTCCATCGCTGCATGCATGGAGAGTTCCACCGCATACGCAGACGTACTTCTGTAACATACGGTCGAAGAATTATGTTTTTACATCCTTGAAAAATTATTAAAATGAGCGCACATTGACCCACGATTACCGCTCCAGCCACCAAAACCTTTTCGCGAATATTATCTCCATCCAAACCTACATTTGATGTGAATTCTTCTCGGGCTTCCGACCGGGAGAGGCTCTCCTTCTCTGCCGACGCTTCGATGGAAGACTTTTCGACCGTATTCAGTGCTATTGAACATCAACATCCCGGGAGAGCATAGCATCTTTAAACCAACGCTTATTGACAGACCACTTTGGAAAGATGTTAATGATTCAATTGGCTTGCCGTTCGTGGAATAGACGAAATCCTTCTATTTCATATAATCCTCACATTCCTTTACCCTATCCTCCCCCTTCTTCATGACCTCTGTCCTAACACCCCCTACAACACGCCCTTCACGCGTCTCCTAGAATAATAAATAATAATAATAAATAAATAAATTTTATTGGCTCTAGGAGCATATCCTTTGGAGCCTATTTAAGTACATAAACACTCGGACAGAGAAAGTACTACATTAAAATAAATCATAAAACACTCGGTATAATGATAATGAACTAAAAAACAAAGATTACAAATTCTTATGTAAATTCATGTATCAAATTTCATCAAGACAAATGAAAACAAACATTTGTAATAAAGATTTCCAAAATTACGCAGTAATCTCTATTTTCAACTCTCAACTTCACAATAGTAATTTTCAACATATATAATTTTTAGTGATTTTCAACAATACAAAATTATACAATAGCTATACAACAATCGAAATAAATTTGATGAACACAAAAAATAGATTAGATAGTATGTAGATTTTATACATGAATCCTACTGATGTGTCAGACTATGGTGTTATGGTTAGCACTCTGGATTTTGGATCCAGCGATTCGTGTTCAAATGTTGGTGGGGCCAATTACATGTTTCCTATGCTATATAAGTAATGTCTGAGGCATATTTATTTTTCCCTACCATTTTTTAATACGTTCCGATTATGTTCTTATACCTACAAGTATTTTAATTCCAAAAGAGATGTATTTAACGGAATAACCAGACAAGTCTCACAGAATATTCCAGAAATATAGTGTAAAAAGGTTTTGTTACTTCAGCAATATCTATAAAGTGGAATGAGTAAATATAAAGGTGTCAGATGAAGTCAAATACCAGGGAATCACTGTGACTTCAAAACCAGCGTGAGGGAAACACGAACAAAACATTCACAGCGCTGCATTAAAGAAACTAGGATTTATCAAGCGAATAGTCGGAAGGTACTCCGGAGAAAAAGTGAAAGAGAGATACTACGTTGCTCTGGTTAAGCCACGTTTCAAACATATGCTGCGAGTATTTCAGAATCCTGCCCAGAAAGATTTAATTCGCGAAGTAAATAAAATAATACAAAGGAAATCACACGCTTCGATAAAAACTGCTAAGAGCGAAATAGAGAGTGTAACAAATCTGATGGAAGGACTAGGATGGGAGCAGGAGACTCGGAGGCTACACGCCAGGCTTGAATTACTTGAAAAATTCAGATCCGGTGAGTTTGTTCAGCAGGACGCGGAGGATATTATTTGAACCCCGCGCTATTTCTCTATAAATGATTGAACATAGAAGCGACAAAATAAGAGAGATACACTGCCAAACTGATAGGAACACAAATTCTTTCTTTCCACTTGCCCTTAAGGGATTAAAGCAAAATAGCGTGACACCAACAATTGTAAGACACTCCGTTAGCTTACAATTCACATCTGTCGTCTCCCCCTCCTTTTCCCTATTCCCTCTCTTTCATAACACCCTCTGCCACACACCTCTGTGGCGGCTGGCAGGATAGTATGCAGTAGCAGAAACCCGAGTCAACTGGTAGCGTTGCTTGAGCCGAACCACACCTGATGGAGTGTATCACGATTGAACTCCTTTTGCGTGTTTTCTTTTCCTTTTAGCGAGTAAACCGATTCAGAGGAATAACTTATCCGCCAAAATTAGTGTGGTGAAACTATATACGAAATTCATGGGTAAATTTCTGTGCTATCGTTTCAGAGCAACCGAGACCGGCGCGCCAGTTCACCGCGGTGGATCTTGCCGGGCCAAACCATACAAGTTCCGGGCAGGAAACCACTTACAACCGACGCGTGCGAATGTGATCCTCCGGTTAGCCACGAGATGCTTCCGGGTCTGCTTAGTCGGACATTCTGAGACTGTTTGAATATCAATATTTATAAATAAACAATAAGTTTCACGATGACCTCATCAAACCTAAGTTATTATCAAGAATTAAATCACTTTATTATTAAAATTATCGCTTTATAAATGCATGTATAACTCTGAGAAAAGCCTTAAACTATTTTCTCAGCTGCGTTAAACTATTGCTTGCGTTGCTGATATATTTGCTCGATAGTCATGTGCGAAATTTTCGATTTCTCATTATCGGGAATAATTATGAATTTTCAGAACTACTCCAAAAATTGCTTCATTTTTTGGTAGACTTCATCGATGAGATGAGAAAAATTAAAATGGTATGTATCCACAATATTTTAATACGCCGACCTAGGTTTCAACGGGTTACCATAATTTTCATGGTCTAATAGGCAAATACAGCGCAATAAAAAAGTGTGGATAAATACTATTTCTATTTTCTTACGAAGATGAGACACTTTGGTGGAATTTTGAACTCCATCGACTATTGGGATTTCGAAAAGGCGTTTGACAGAGTAAACTGGGAGGAACTAATGCATATACCAGGGAAAATAGGAATAGATTTGCGTGATAGGAGACTCATCCGAAACTTATTTATGGGGCAGAGGGCTCAGGTGAGGGTAGTTGACGGTGAATCAGGGTGGGCAGTTATAGGTCGCGGGGTTCGGCAAGGGTGCCCGTTGTCGCCTTTTCTTTTACACATCTATGCTGAGGAAATGGTAAGAGAGGCATGGGATGAGCTAGATGTGGGAATGAAAGTAGGAGGCCAGTGGATAAAGTCGGTTAGATTCGCGGACGACCAGGCGCTGGTCAGTAGGTCATCGAAAGGATTGCAAACTTTAATAGATGCATTGGAAAACAGTGCGAGAAATACGGGATGAAGATTAATCATAAGAAAACAAAAGTAATGAGATTCTCTAGGACAAAGAAAGCGAGGCTGGTCATATGAGTAAGAAGTCACAAACTGGAACAAGTAGAACAATTTAATTACTTGGGTAGTACGCTAGAAGGAACAGGGCATAGTAGCAAAGACATTAGGAGGAGAATAGTGCTAGCTAAGGAAGCGTTCAGTAATAGAAGGGAGCTGATGACGGGGAACTTAAGTAAGGATGTAAAAAAGAGGCTGGTGAAGAGCTTGATATGGAGTGTGGCGTTGTATGAGGCAGAAACGTGGACCTTGAGAAAGGAAGACGAAAATAGGCTGAAGGCTTTCGAGATGTGGGTGTGGAGGAGGATGGAGAAGGTGCGTTCGACGGAAAGGAAGACAAATGAGGAAGAGCTTGACATGGTGGGTGAGGAAAGGAAACTTGTTGATGAGATTAGGGGAAGGTAGGATAGGTGGCTGGAAGCGGTATTGAGGGGCGATGGTTTGCTGAAGGCCGTGATATAGGGAAGGATGTTGGGTAAGCGGGGAAGGGGATGAAAGTGAATAGGTTTTATGGAAGGGATGAAGAAAGGTAGGACCTATGCTGAGATGAAGAAAGAAATACTAGAAGTAGATAAGGCACGGCACGTGTAAGAGAGTCTGTTGGATATTCTCTGACTTTCATCATAACCTCCCTCTAACCGGTAGATTACTCTAATAATAATAATCGCCTCTTGACAGTGGACAGTGACGAAGCATACACGTAAGAAATCATTCATCCAGAAAGTTACAGGGGACTCGGCTTTACCTCTTGAAACCTAAGGGTTAATTAATATTTTAACGCTACAATACCTGGAGACTATACTTGGGAAAGTTACAAAAAAATTAACTGATTAAGATTAAAGTTAATCTCTGTAAAAAGTAACTATTTAAAGTAAAAAGTTACTTTTCTGAAAAATTAACTGATTAAAGTTCAAGTTAAAAAAAGTAATTTTTACGTTAAAAGTTACTTTTTCAGTTACTTTTAAGAAACTTTTAAAACGTAACTTTTAAAAGCTTTTTTTCGCAATTGGGATAAAATAAATACAAACTTCAAATTCAAGAAAAATTTATTTAACTTTTACGTAGAAAGTCAATAATAAAATTCTCATTTCAAAATTTGTATCGGACATCCGTTCTCTCTTGTCTGAAAAAAGAAGCCCTGCAGCATTAAACATCCTTTCACATTGCGCTGATGATGGAATGCCAGTGTTGTACTTGATAAAAAGATTTCCTATAGTGCTTGAGAGTTCATTAATACTTCTACACTCGTGAAAATATCTCACTGCTCTTCTCGGGTTCAACTATGTAGTATTGACAACATGAGATCACCGAGTAAGGCATACTAAGCCCTCCAGGACATTGTCTTCGCGTGGTTCCGTGCTTTCTCATCTGGGAGTGCGTTCCGAAATATTTACGGTCACTCCACTGAACCCCGCACACGACGGGATTTGGCCGAGTAAGTTATGCGTAAACTGGCACATTTTACAGATACGTTACTTTGAACCGTCCCCCTCGTCACCCATCATAGGTTTATGGTGACCCCCTTTCTCATGTTCAACTATGTAGTATTGATGACACGACGTTGACGAGTATGGCATTCGTGCCCTCGCGGACATGGTCTTTGAGTGGTCTCGTGTTTACTCGTCTGAGGGTGTGTTCCTAAACTTTGGCGGTCACTCCACTCAACCCCGCTTTTGTTTGGATGTATTCGTCTGGGCCTATCCATTGCATTATTGCACCACTACCCAGCTATATTGCATTCTAAGATACCGTTTTATTTTCCCCTTTGTCTGCTGGGCAAGCTTTGCGCCCAAATTCGAACAGGTCGACATTCGCCAAAAAATAACGAAAAAAATTAACTGAAGTTAGTTTTGTATCAGTTAATGTATAATTTTAACCGTTAAAAGTCGACTCTTCTAGAAAGTAAAGGTTAAGTTAAATAGTTAAATAAATTTTTAGCTATCAATTTTAATCATTAATTTTTTAAATCATTAATGCTGACTATGTTGGAGACCGCTCTTCGTTCGGATTGTATTTTCTCTTTAAGGTGGTTTAAGTGATTTGTGTTTGTGCACAAATTTCCGTGAAACTTTGCGTGTACGTGTTCTCATTAGTGATAGCTATAGATACAATTGGAAAAACTGCAACAAACCGATTTGGTTTTTTGGCGATTCAATGCTAATTTCACACGCAGCCTTATGGCACATGACATATAGTTCGTAATAATTTGACCAATTATGTGCATACTTTCTTCTATTCGAAAAATAATGCATTCTTATTATTATAATTGTTGCTAACAATTATCAAGCTGTGACGCCGATTCAAATATTTGGAAACGACATATTTCAATCGAATATTAACATTTCAAGAATACTATTATTTCAAGCTTTGTTAGAATTCACTTGTGGTGCTAGTTTTAGCCAATTCATCAGGGAGGGAACAGACAACTTCGGTGAACTGAACGCGTATGGTTGTTTAAATGCTTCACTGTTGGGCTTAGGGATTACTAAACGACGATCCTCTCTTTTTACTTCAATATTCCCTCGGTTTTGCTCTATTTCCCTCTCGGTTATAATTTTTAAGCACTTTCTTTACATTTAATGCCTCAGTGGCACAATGATGAGACTTTCAAAGAAAGTGTAAGAACGTTCAATAGTTAGCTTTCTTAATATGGCCCTGATGAAAGTATTTTCCTCATTTTTGCGGATAAGTTTATAATTTTATTGTTTTACGCCGTCTTCCACCGAACTCCAACCTCCCACTCCCATCTTTCTCCAGTGCTAGACTTGGGTTCATCTGTAGGTACTCAACTGCCACGATTAAGTCACGCCGTTAATATTTTTACTGTAATCCTGATGCCTATTACTCACGGTGAATTCTGCCGTAAAAGATTTTTTACATTTTTTTTACATATTTGATAGAACGATTTTCCTGGAATAGACCCAGTTCTAGTTCATTGAACGTCGTGCCAAATCAAATTTTACGGGATGGCTAAATCTTATCAAGTGTCGATGTGTACAATTATCGGTTGGACGTTTAATTTTCAAAAATTATTTTCCGAAAATTTTTCCCTGAGCAACAGGCATAAGACAAAAACGCCCAACCCTGCCCCAGGTGGGAATCGAAGTTAACATCTTTAGATTGAAATGCCAGCACATCACCAACCTGGCTACTGCCGCCGGCTCTCTTCATGAATTCTTTTCTCCCTGAAACGAATCGTCGCTTGATTGATCTTTGTATTATAAAAAATGTTTTTTAATGTGAATACGACCTTGGAGGGAAAAATATAATGAGTATGTAAGCAATCGGGATCATGTTCTACGTTTGCATCGATACCGATAAAGATATTTGCTTGCATGTTCGAAGGTCATACTGCGGTGATGAAACGACGACGACACATCATCAATATCTTTGTTGGTTTTCTCGCTTTCAATGACTATGGAAATCATATTTTAAACTCCTAAGACGATTGAGTAATCGACATGCGCAACCAGTAAATGAAATTATACACGTTCAAAACTAGTCAGACATTCAACTCCTATCTCTTTGCATTCTTCTTATTAGAGAGTATATATGTGGTCGCAGTGGTTTATTTTTTCTGATTTAGCTATCGTCTCTCAGTGTTGCCGTTTAAAATACTGTTTTCTACGTAATATTGATGGTATTGGCATGAAGTAAGCATTGCCTAGTGGTATTTATCACATATGGGCTTTTTTCAGTGAACAACCAGGGGTGAATGAATTTGATACTACTTGTTGTGAACGAGGAAAGGCTACTCATAAATACATTTCTGCGTCAAATTTCCCAACTGTTAAGCGTAGAAATCAGCAAAAAACAGTTGAGAATCGCACGAATTTGTTTTCTAACTCCACGTATGTTTTTCATGCCTCCTTTGCAATCAGCGATTGTATTTTATTTCATCTTCATTCACTGCTCTGATGCTAACCTGTCTAAAATGCTCTGAATTTCGATTAAAATAATTCATTCAAGTATTCTACCAGCTGATTGGTAGGTTCTTGGACAGTCACCATTCTGTATCCCAATATAATAGAAATTGTCTCGATTTCCCTCCTAAGGATGGCCCATTATTAGACCCCTCTTCAATTCTTCATACCTTCTACCTCCTCTTATTTCGTCCAGAATTCCTATCCTCCTCCTTCCTCTTCCACGCTTCCCCAGTGTTCTCCCCTCTATCACTCTCTTCAACATGCCCTCTCCTCTCAAAACCTCCTCCATCCATCTCTTCTGCCTTCTCCGAACCTCTGCCACAAGCTTCCTCTCCTCTCCGACCATATCCAACACCTCCTCGTTCGCCTTTCTCTCCATCCAGCTAACCTTCTCCATCCTTCTCCAAACCCACATCTCAAACGCCTCAAGTCTACGCACATCCTCCCTTCGCAATGACCAAGTTTCCGACCCATATAGCGCAACGCTCCATATTAAAGTTTTCACCAGCCTCTTCTTTACGTCTCTTCTCAGACCCCCCCTCGTCAATTCCCTTCTCTTCGAAAATGCTTCTTTAGCAAGCGCAATTCTGCATCTAATGTCCTTACCACTAAACCCATTTGCCTCCAAAATACTACCAAGATACGTAAACTGCTCGACCTGCTCTATCTTCTGCCCTCCCACCCTTATATTCAGCCCCGCCTTCTTACTTCTAGAAAATCTCATTACTTTCGTTTTCTTGTGATTGATCTTCATCCCATACTTTTCGCACTGCACCTCTAATGCATTCACTATTGACTGTAACCCCTTGGCCGACTGACTAACTAATGCTTGATCATCTGCAAATCTCACTGATTTTATCAGCTCCCCTCCTACCTTTATTCCTACCTCCTCCTCCCCCCATGTCTCCCTTACCATTTCTTCTGAATACACGTTAAAAAGCAACGGCGATAGTGGGCACCCTTGCTACACTCCCCGTCCTATCGTGGCCCATCCCGATTCTCCATTGGCTACCCTAACCTACGCAGTCTGATTCATATACAAATTTCGAATCAGACGCCTGTCCCTCCAATCGACCCCTAATTGCTTCAACACTCCCATTAATTTCGTCCATTCCACCCGATCAAACGCCTTCTCGAAATCTACGAAGCATGCAAAAACATCCTGCCCATACTCTATGTTTCTTTCTACTAGCGTCCTCATCACCGCTATAGTGTCTCGCGTTCCCGTCCCTCTCCTAAACCCGAACTGGTCGTCACACAGGTCGTCACACATTTGCCTTCTTCTCTAGCCTTCTGTTTAGAATCCTCAGAACAACTTTGGCCGCGTGGGATGTTAAGCTTATTGTTCTATAGTCTTCGCACGTTTTTGCCTTACTCTTCTTTGGTATAGGAATTAGCAGTCTTCGCGAAGTCGTCCGGCCACACTCCACCCTCATAAATCCTACGAATAAGCGCAAAAAGTTTTCCTCTTCCGTTCTTCCCCATGCTCTTTAAAAACTCTGCAGGTATGTCATCTATTCCCACCGCCTTATTCCTCTTCATGTCTCGTAGAGCTCTTTCGATTTCGCAATCTAGGATACTTGGTCCGATGCCATCTCTGTCGATATCGTCTTCCCTTTCTATATCTAACCTATTGGGCCTTATTTCTTTACTTTCGGGATATTATCCTCGTCAAGAACTGTTTAAAATCCGACGTTACCCGTCCAAATCCGGAGGCTTCCTCAATGGTGCTTTCCATTTCACCGCTGAAGATGTCTCTTGAATAGGAGGAGAAACGTTGAATTTTATCTACTTCCTGGAGCAGAAAGTATCCTGAAAGTATTATTTTAATCAGTGGCTTGGTCCGAAACAGTTTTAATCAGCTCTGAATCTTGATTAGCAGAATATTTGGCTCACAGAGTCCCAGGAAATAGGGATTCTATACACTGAATGTGTTGCCTCATATTCGCGTGTTGGACATGATGTATCCTCTCTGGAAATATCGCGACGGACTGTAGATTAGTCTGGAGCGCATTCCTAAACATTCTACACAGTATCCATTGACTGAACTTCCAAGGACGCCTATGAGAAACATCCCACATCAGGGGAATAATCTAGTCTTTTGATGAAACTAGATCCTTTTAGTTGTATCAATGTTTGTTGCATCTTTTTACTGTATTTTCGTGTGCTCCAGATCGTTGTTGAAGTGAAATATGATAGGCGAGACCGTCAAATTAGATGAAGAATCAGCTCAAGACTCAGCATCGCGGCGAAGAGCCTAGGGAAATTCGCTAAATTTTAAGTTCGAAAAGTGTAACGCCTGTCTTTATCCTAAATGATTTTTATTGCTTAAATTTCTTTTGAAGAATAATTCTCGGCTAGCATTTATGAAATTTTATCAGCCACAAGTGGGTTTGAGAATCAAGGTTGGAGCTTTTGTAGTTATTGTACGACTTCTTTACTTGACTGTTTATTTAATACTTGATCGTATAGTAGCATATTTGGTACACCGATTATCTAAGCAAAGAATTCATACTGGTTTAGGCTCGAATAAAGATTCTTGGGTAAATTGGCCAAAGGGATATCTCACAGAATCGTTCATTAACAAGCTTTTTAATGGAAAATGTGCTTCTATATTTTGATGATTATTTTTCGTCGAACCACAGAGTAAATAAAATGCTCATGTAATTTCAGACCTTCCTTTTAATGTGATACAAAGGTTTTTAATGCCCGGTTTTATGTCTCGTAAAGCAGTTCCTCGGTTCACTATCTCATAAATTTAAGGTTCATCGATAGCGCTCATGTAAAATTTACCGACAGTCATAGGTAATACACAAAACCCTCTCAGTTAATACTAAGTTAACGAAAAGACTTCGCAATTGCACATTTATCATTAAACTAGCCATTATAAAACCAGGAATAATCGATTTTTTTAGCCTTGCCTTCACAGGGTATGATATACTATTGGGCTAAAAAATTTAAAACAATCCCGATGCTGAGAATGAATTACTATGGGGTTAACTTATGAGCAATCATCATAAACGAAATTTGATCAAATATAAAAAATAAATTAACTAATTGATTTGTATCGGTCCAATGAAAATTACTGCATAAAAAATATTTTGGCATGTCGGTAAAACGAATCTACATGTTATGTATGTATACCCTTTCTTCTGCACCAATGATGGATAGAGTATGTAAAAAAAATGTTATTAGTAAGAATTATGTCCTACGAAAACTCATTTTAGGCTTTTTAGGGATAATATTTTTTATGTTGAGTTTTCCGCATCGTTGTCCTGATGCATTCGGTTCCAAAGGAATGGATGCATCATTTCATTCATCATTTATTCTGTAAGCAGGACTTGAGCTCAAAATATCGCAGTTATTATGCGATACTGTAACTCACCGCACTGATCCAATCGATAATTGAACATTTTGTGCTGATTTAGTGACTTTCAACCGTAAGCCAGTCCTGATACTAATTCAAAATATCCCACGCTTTCTTTTGAAGAATGATATTTCCATCTTTTGCAGATACTTTGAACTACATGGTACAACAATTCGTAAATAGTACACTTTTTCACCGCATTGCATGGTCGCACGGAGATCCGAAAGTGGCAAAATACGCGGGAAACACATGACGCATGCCCTCCTTCTTCCGGCCTCTCCAAGTAAGATGGCGGCTGACCAGGAACAGTTCCAGCAGCTTTTAGGAACACTTCTAAGTACAGATAATGCTATACGGACACAAGCTGAGGTGATATGCATTTCTATGACTCGGATGTTAATGAGAAATGTTACTTTTTCGCATGTACAGCTGTAGTGATACTAAAACTGAACTTGATAAATTGCCGTACACGTTGGCATTCGCCCGCGCACATACTGACGGCTCAACCGCATGTTATTTTTGCTGTAAAGTGTGGCAATTGCAATTTTGTGCATCTAGTTAAATGTTGAAGTCACTGGGGAAAGTGAATCTCGCTAACATTACGTAACTCTACCCGTATGTTCTGGAATATCATGCTTTTTAAAGTCTAAACGCCATTTTGGCAGAATTAATTGTTATAATCCTTTATTTGGCGAATTCTTGCCATTGTTCTTTGTTATTTATTAATAGCCATTGTGATATCGGTGAATATTCTCTCGTTAAAGTTACGACAACATAAAAGTGTGATAAGAAATGTTGGCACTTAAGCTCTTGCTCAACCACGGTCATTAATGTGGTATGTTTTTATTTTTCAGGAAGCTTACAATGACTTACCAGTTGAGTCTAAAGTGCCATTCCTCATTGCCTCAATTCACAATGATGCGCTGGGAGAAGACTTGCGACAGATGGCTGCAGTCTTACTACGTCGGCTTTTTTCAGCGGAATTCACGGAATTCTATCCAAAGGTTAGTAATCTCACGTGTGCGTGCACATATCAATCCATTTCATTGTTGTGATTTGCGTGATTGTTTTGTATTTCTAATTTATTGATGTTTGGGCACGCAGTCATATCGTGCAATGTAGCAATACTTGTGACATGCCAATGTGAATATAGGTATAAAGTTAACATTCATACTTGATGGATTGCTGCAGGAACTCGTGTCTAATGTTATTTTCGGCATGCTTTCCGCCGGATTATTGCTGTTTACGTGTGACTTCCATTTCATCGTGTGACGATGACACTGTAGTTTCTGTGGTTAGCCATTTGTCGGATGCTGAATAATTAATTGTATGTTGATTACATTAATTGTGATTTCGTGCACAATTTATGGTATATTAGCGTATATTGCAACTGATAGTAATTTGAAGACTATAAGAATTATTTTTAAAGGGTATCTGAACGTAAAATATCAATTACCTAAGTGTATCATGGAATGTTTATCAACCTTGCTCGCAGTCCTTTCGTTCTGAGTCCTTCATATTCATTTCCAAGTATTTGAAGGGGATAGTAGTTTAATATTTCTCCACTTTGCAAGATTATGGTTGAAGTATGCTTAATTTCACTCAAAATTGACGTCATTCGACAGCGCTTGGTACCTTAATATATCGGCCAAAGAGCTTGCAGGGGTCATGAGTAATGCAACAAATGGATTGTGTCAAGTGAATTATCAAATACTTAATTGACATTTAATTTGAATCTCTAAACTTTTCAATTGTTGCATGACTTACAGGTAAAATGCCTTTCAGTAGTTTTTGCATGATAATGGGAAGCCTTCGGCGGCTATATGTCATTTCACATAGGCGTAGGCCTTATCTTTAATGTTTTCTTAGTTTATCCTTGACTAGTCATGTACCTCATCATGTGGTGAGTGAATATTGAGATGTTTATTCTAATGATACTGTTGGGAACTTTTTCTTTGCTTACTACTGCCTTATCTGGCGTGATGATATGCTAGAAAAATAGTTAGGTCCCACCTCAAGACAAACATTCACGCCAAGGTACATATATCCTGGTGCTGTTCATGATTAATTTGAGTTTTAGCATTATGTTTTATTACATGTGATATAAGAAACTTGTCTATGGTGGCCAAAGGGCCAATATCAATGTCCACAAAATTGTACAATAACCTACCTAATTGCTTAAAAAATGAACAAAGATTTCCACTGTTCAAGAAAATATTATTTGATTATCTGGTCGATAAGTGCTATTATAGTGTAAATTAATATTAATCGAAGTGTATACCTATAATTTGATTATTTTGTCTTACTTGTTAATTGCCTTTACTTTTGACGTGTCCTATACACCTGCCATATGTATTTGTAATACTGTGCATTGTATCTGCTGGACAAATAAACATTATTATTATTATGGTTACATTCTGGGCCAAGTTATTGGTGATGAACCAATGAAAAGGTCTTGGTAAATCAAATCAATTTTGATAATTGAAATGATGGATAATAAGTGTGTAGTTATGCATCTTCTTGAATGCACTGATTTGAAACTATCTAGCACAAAGAGTTTTGAAATCACTTTACTTCAAGAGACATGTTTCCTCAAGAATTTTCTCAAACTGCATGGGTGATTTAACCTTTAAAGGGCTAGCGTACATTTAAATGTGCACTGGAATGAGGATACCACCGGCCGTGCGTACAGAAGATTGTACTCTGTATGTTGTATTTAAACCCATAATGTTTCTACTGTGTATTCGAAATGAAATCCGGCCAGCAAGACATGCAGTGGGAATTTTAATCCGTACAATAAAGGTTGAAAGTGATAAATTCCTTAATCTCAGTGGTGAATAATAGTTAACTTTTCAAGTGTTCGTATGCAAGAACACCATGAAAAGCAAATCGTAGTATCAGATGTGAAAATAAATCAATCGTGTTTTGAACAGGAAACTTTATAGAAAAATAGTGTATGCGGAACAGTTGAGTGATAGGGTAATATTGTTGAGCTATAGGCAGATGCAACAGATTTTGTTTTAATCCAGATTTATAAGCCTACCGTTAATCGTGGAGAGGAGGTGGTAGATGGTGTATACGATCAGGCATCATCCTCAACATAGGTACCAGACAAATTTACTTCTGGGCTCTGGGTTTTATGGAATCAACTCAAGTTATTTTAACACACCGCAGATGTCACTCATGAGTGACACACAGCACAATGGCTGGTGGGTGTCTCACATGAGTGACTGCAATTAGTCATTTAAATAGGTGAATTGAAAATTTTAGGAACTGAGAAATGATAATTTGCACAACACAATATCTTCCACACACTCAATGTCTTGAATGCATCATGGCCATCATTTTATTAAGTTAATTAACTGTGAGGTAATGAAGTTAACTAAAAATACTTGGTAAACATTTCTCTCCACAAATAGCCATCTCAGCATAACATTAAATGCTGTATTCATAAGCTTCAGCTATTGATATGTGTTCATGTTGAGAGTTTTTGCCTTTTAAGTGGTGTGTTGTTTTCGGATGGATGAGATATGAACTTGATGTGTGCATGAGAAAATGAATTATAATGCCTTCAGTGGAGTCAGATTTTCCAAGGCAGAGTAGAAATAATTTTTTACCTATTAATGAAGATCTAGGTTAATCTATTTCCCCCAATAAAAATGTAGGCTTTGTATTTCAGTGATAATTTTTATTTTTTTGTACCTGTTGAATGTTGTTTTTAAAATGTGATATAAGGACATGTTATATCCGTCAGCACTGTGCAGGTATAATCCAGCTTGCAAACCACCTGCCTGTCTTATGTTCAGAGAAATGGGTGTTTACCAAACAGGTTCATGCATGATAAGTTACATAACGGAATGACCTTGGGTTCCTTATGCAGGAGGTAAAATAATTTTCCAATATCAATTTTGCCAAGGGGAGTTATTCATTAATTCATTAAGAAATATTTTACTTCTTCCACACAAACTGCTCTTGCAACTTAAATTTCTTTGGTCCTCTTCTGGTTGATGTCTTCTGAGTTCTCTGGTTAGATACTATTAGAAGAAAAGTTCTTGTATTTTGGTTCAATTTTGTAAGGGATTTTCACTTTCAAATTGGCACCAATCTCACTACCTGAAACTATGTTAGTAGGTCTGGCTTTTGGGTCATTCTTCATTGACTGCCCTCCCAAATCCTTATTATTTATGTTCAGTCAATAAAAATTTACGAGTGAATCACATACGATGTGATACAGTCTTTGCTTGTGGAGTACACCAGTGGTTCCCAATCTTTTCTGATTTGTGTATCCCATGCTCACCTATTTCCAAAAACTTTACTCATTACAGTAGAAAAATGTTAATAGTATTCTTACTGCTACTTTCATTGTAATTCCCCTATTGTTGAACTTTTTTGCATACCTCTTAACCATTAGGTTTTTCCATACCCTCTGGGCACATTAACCACAGGTTGGGAAATGTCAGGGCAGGCTAAACTGTGTTCAATTGACGATTGTTGTCCATAGTTCCAAGATAAAGCATCTCAAGATGACCGTTTTTAGGGTATCGTGGTTAAACCTCATCCTTGTTTATCTGATCCTGTTAAATGAACTTCCTTTATCTGGTGAACAGTCTCTATTGCGTGTGAAAGTACCTCGTACAAAAAAATTATCCACCTTGAGTGGGACATGAACCTGGATTCCACGACATTGCACGTATTGCTTCAACTAGTTAAACTACCTAGGTGTCATTAACCCCCGTGAAGTTTTGAAGGTTTTAAAAGAATAAACCTAGATGTTCACGACTGCAGGGCATACAATCTAGATTAAAGTTAAGGTCTCTCCAGTGTTTTCACTTAAAAATTGTATGACCAGCAGAGGTACAGTGGGACCAACAGTGTGTGATCTTATTTTAATTCTGAATGAATTTGTTATAGTCTATTTCTGGAATTTGGTATTACCATCTCTGGAGGCTTTTAAATGTGAGGAAAAACCTTAAAGCGTTTTCCAAAATGTTAATGTATGATTTTTTTTTCATTTCGCCTATCCTTAGGAAAAAGTATGCCGTCCACCCTTCTTAAAAGGGATTGTCATTTCTAATTTTTCAGCTGTCACCAGAGGCACAGTCTCAGTTGAAGGAGCAAGTTCTGGTGGCTGTTCAAAGAGAACAACCAGATGCATTGCGACGAAAAGTTTGTGACGTTGCCGCAGAAGTGGCTCGATGTCTGGTGGATGACGATGGCAACAATCAGTGGCCAGAGTTTTTGCGGTTCCTCTTCCAGTGTGCTAACTCTCCTGCTCCTGTTCTCAAAGAGAGTGCCCTGCGCATGTTCACGTAAGTACTTCTTTTTATCCTTGACGAAAATAGTTGAAACACATTAGTGCTCATTGCAATTTAAACTGGGCTCATGAATGTCTGGAAATTTTATTTTTCCTGGATCATTTGTTGAGGCTGTACTTGGCTTGGCCAGATGCTTCTGATGAAGATCATCTTCTATTAATAATTGACAATGGTGCCTGAAGATGTTATTTGTGTTTAAAACATATTTTGTATGTTTATGAGTTAGAATATGTTTGATATGCTTAGACCAGTGTTTTTATTTCGCTTTCCTCATTTATCATAAACTCATGACCCTATGTGATTTTTTTATTGAATCAGTCTTTTTATATTGTATCTTCACCTTTATTCTCATGTCTCTCATTATTTTTTCATAAATTATTGTGAATTTTTTAAATTATCCATTTTTATCAATATGCTAGCACTAATTCATTTTTTTTTACTTTCAATAAAAAATTCAAATCAGATGAATCTCCCGAGTACTTGTTATTTCTTATTCAGTGATCTCTCTAGCAATACTGATTACAGATTATAACGGCATGGAGTTCATGAATTTTTATCCCATCATTATATGAACTTCTTTCTCATAGCTATTGTTAAGAAAAAAGTCTTGCTTAGTTTTGGTATAGCAGTCAGGTGACATGATTGTTGGAGAATTCTTGTTTAAGGTACTATCTGTCCCAGGAAATCATTTATGTTCATGCTGAATTTGTCTGTCATACTAATGTCCCCATCCTGAAGTTGTTGCCAATATTTAGTTTGATTCTCTATTAAATATTCTTAAATATTAAGCAGGTTCTTCTTGACTCCCGAACAGGATGTTTTTAAAGCCAATGTTGGCATAATAATTAAGAAGTTGGAATTGTGTTTGAGGTTTGCTTGGCTGGTAAATTATATTCCTGTGAGTATTTTCAGTGTTAACACAAAATGTTTTCCTTGTAATATTTTGATCAATTTCTTAATTAGTTTGGAAATCATGAGCATTAAGTATTCAATATAACTTCCAGTGAAAAGAATTACCGATGATTTTGATGGAAATACTGAAACATTTTATAATTCCACTCTTCAAATTATTAGCTTGTCAGTTTCGCTTAGCAAAATCGGTGGTTTAGTTATAGTTTGGATAAAAATTTGTGATAATAATAATCTGAAACTTATTGATTGTTCAGCCAACATTTTATCGGTTAGATCTTGTCAATTGTACAAAAATACACTGTTACACAATTCAAATACATAGCAAGTAATCAAAGTTTGCTGTGTCATGCAGTACCACCAAGTTTCCTCCAAGCAAGTTTTATTTATGCCTGTCTTTAGTCTATTTTTAATCTTAAGAAGCTTCCTGGTTGGAGTTATTTTTGTTTATGTACAGATATGCATGAAACTTTGCATACATGTCCTTATTGGTAATATCAATAGATGAAAGTGATAAAAAACTGCATGCTACCAATTTGGTTTCTTGGCAATTCAATGCTATTTTAACATGTAGCCTTATGGCACATGACATGTGTTTTGAAATAATTCTATTGCATGCGTACAGATTTCTCCTGAATTCAAAAGTAAGACATTATATTATGATAATGGTTGCTAACAAATATATAGATACATGAATTTCGGATTCTGCTCCTAAAATCCAAGTCATAACATTTCTTTGTGGTGAAGATCTTAATATATAATTTCTGCATGTTAGGTGATTTCCACTATATAAACAGATGTAAGTGAAATGTGGACCAAGAATTTTTTTACCATTTACATATGTACTTGAATAGTTATAAAATGTGCACTAAATGAGATTGCTGCTCCAGCCACCTAAAACCTCAGTATCAAATAAATTATTACTCCCAGAGATAATAATAGCTCACAGAATGTGATTGTTGAGGATTATCCCTAATATTAACACACAGTTTGTGTTTTAATGCAAAAGTGTATGGGGTTTAATGTAGTCAATCTCTATATTTTAGGTCTGCTCCAGGTGTCTTTGGAAACCAGCAAGCCAATTACTTAGATCTTATCAAACAGATGCTTCAGCAGTCTTTAATTGACCAGGCTAATTATGAGGTAATGTTTCTCTGCATTAAGTTGCACCAAGCTATTATCATGTTACATTGAAGGATTTAAAGATCATGATTCATCATGGATAAGTTTATAATTTGTCGTTACTTATTGTTGATTGCTTATGGTAAAATTGAATTATTTTGGGTCATTTATTTACAAATTAATCACAAAATCAAAAAATATCACTTAAGATATAAATTAAAAGTATGATCTTTCTGGTATTGAATTGATCTATTACAATTGCTCTGAACTATTGAATGTAATTATTTCCTACAGGTGCGATTCCAAGCTGTCCGTGCAACAGCAGCCTTCATTCTTCTTCATGAGAAAGAAACCAATATCCAAAGGCACTTTTCTGACCTTCTCCCTCACATAATACAGGTATTGTGTCTGCTTAAAATAATTTTGGTAAAAGCTGTCCATACTAATTGATAATTTTATTTTTTATTTCATCTGGGTTTTCGGAATTTATCTTTGTAGTGTGTCGATATATTTTTATGTGACAGAAATGTGATGCAACCCAAGCGTTTTAATATATAGTATGGCCAGATAATAATAAAAAATTGAGTTAATTTCTGCATTTTTGGGGGAAAAATCAGATATCAGGCAATGATGAGATACCATGGAAAATATCACATTGCTTTAGTGGGAAGAATTATCAAGAGTAGAAAAATCAACGCTTTGTTGCAGTCATTCCAGCTATGCCTGATGATGTTGGTGAACTGGCGAGTACAACTGGTTTTGCCTTCTGTCATATTTTGGTTACATGTTAATCTCGTCAGACTAAAGCCTAGTTCACGATTTGCATCAACTTCAAACGTTAAACTAGATTTGATTTCTCATTTCACTGCACTGGTTTACGATTGTCGTGAACTGGGGTCACGTCGTCAATTTTCGGTCAACGACGTCAATTTTAATAATAATAAACACTTGGTTGTTATTCCACACTTTATTGGAAACAAAGCGACCGGGGTTTCAGCATATCATGCCATCATCAGGTACAAACAGTTGGGTGGCTTTTTAATACGAAGGACAAGTATGACAGTTTACAAAAAAGTGGTGTTCATCAGTTGAAGTGTGATAACAGTAATATTAAATATATTGGACAAACTGGAAGAAGTTTTAATATTAGAATAAAAGAACATAGATGATGTTTTTTAAATAATGACGAATCCTCTGGAATAGCCAAACATTCATGTGACGAAAACCATTGGTGTAATTTTGAACCTCGTATTTTACATTGTATTGACAAGGGGCGTAAAATGGACTTCTTAGAACAGTTTGAAATTGTGAATTGCCCCACTCGAATTTGTAATGACCATATGTTCCCCTACCAGTCACCTTTCCTTTACGTCACTACCATCCCTCCACAACTCTCAACCTTAATAATTTGCTCAAGCTTTTAAACCTCTATTGCTTCATCCCTTCCCCCCCCCCCCCTTACTTTGTTGTTTTCTTAAGGAAGCAATCCCCCCACCCCACTCTCCTTCAAAAAAAAAAACAGCCTTGTCCGTTACTTATGCTCCCCTGTTTTCAAATCCCCCCTCCACCCACGGATACCTATATAAGTGTAAGCCACCCAAATGTTATTACGGAACTAATAAGGACGACTTTAGTGGGTGAATGTCTTCATCATAAGGACCCCCAGTGAGCATACCGACTTGAGCGATTATGGAACTCATAAGGCTATCTTTATGGAGTGAAAAGTCTTTATCATAAGGACCCTAAATGAAGCCAGTTCAAGAGGGGTCCTTATGTAGATATAGACCAAGATTGCGCAGGGGTTAATTCTGCGAACTCGCGAGGTATATAATAATTATCCAAGCCTATGTGAAGAATAACATTTAAAGAAACAAGTGTTGACACTTAGGAAAGTTGAGAAATGTTGTAATAATATATCTGAGTTTCAAATCAAATGCATTGGCAAGACTCAGGAGTATATCTGATGACGGTTCAATTCTGAGGACTCGCGAAGTATATTAATGTTAATAATCAAAGGCTATGTGAAGAATAATATGACAAGAAGTATGAGTTTACAATTAGGTGAGTTGCAAAATGGTTTATAAATATTTCCGAGTTTCAAAGCTGCTGAGACCAAGAGCATTTCTGACGGGGCAGCATACGGCTGAGCTTTGGCATTAAAGTTAGTGTAGATTTGATTGATACTACTCATATTTCATGCAATAGAAGGTTATACAAAGAGGCAATAACAGATATTTCATCGTCTTCTATAGAGTAATTATCCCTGCCGCTCATGTCACCCCTGAAAGATGTGCGTTTATAGATTTATCATTTCAAAAATACATGTCACTTTCAAACCCACATTCCTCAAATGTAAACTCTCCGGACAGATAACTACACGTTCAAGAAATATAATAACTGTTGGTGCTTACTTCTTAAACGCTTGATATGCTCTTTTCACTAGTTTCTGTACGGTGCCAATCAAAAGACACTTTTGCTGGCTGCACGTCTAATAAACTTCTAGACACTCTTCAATCGTTTTCGAGCACAGAAATGCACATTAATTTATCAGTCTCATACACACTTTGCACTATTTTAAAAACAAACCCTCTGCACATTGTGTAAACTCATTTTTTCTCCACATTAGTCAAAAGAATTCTCTTTATTTTTCGACTCACAAAGCATATTCCCGGAACAGTTTTCTCACTCTTTATTTCCACCAGTGTAACTCACGAAAGTAGCAATTACGTAATAATAAAGATAATTCAAAACTTCTTTCAGGAAATAATGACTGAAAAACATACTCAACCTGCATCATTCAAATCAAGAACATTTATTTACATTCCTGGCAACGACCGTTGCTAAATGATATTAATTTTTTTCATGTTTGTTTTTCGTTGATATGACGTCCCATGCATTTGGTCCACTGTTCCACACAGGAGCGTCAAGTATTTCATTGGTCGTTACAAATTCCGAGAGAGTTGCACAGACTTGAACGAAGAATTTGTCATAACACTGTCTTTATGGAGATAACAACTCTGGTAAACACTTCTACCTTGAGTTCCGTAATCACTAGGGATAGATATATTCAAGCCAAGACAGTCTGTATTTAACACAGTCCTTATTTAACGAGCAGAGTTCCGTAATAACCCCCCTGGAATGCTTTATTAAAATTATTCGACTTCTCCATCTCGAATTTCTTCCACAGGACGGACGTGGATGAAGCACAGCACAACGTGGCCCAAATCTTGGGCCACGTTGTGCTGTGGTTGAAAGGTTGTAAGTGTAGCCCAAAACTCAAGACAACAGACAAATAAAAAGCGATACCCGCTAGTCTGTGGCGTGTTCATACTGCGCATGCGCCGGCGTCGTACTGTCAACCGTGAACGTCAAAGTTGAGATTGGCTGAACTTTCACGTTGACAGTTGAAGTTCATGTTGATGCCAATCGTAAACTAGCCTTAATGCTTCAGAAGACAAATCCATTAGTATTCACCACTTCGAATTTGTTGTTTAGTATAGCTGGAATGATGGCCTTCAGCCTTTAACTTGAATGCTGTGTAAACCATTGTACCATGCCTAGATTTCTGCTGTGTCAAAGCCATGAAAAAATTGCCAATTGTCTTCAGTGAGCTCAAATCTCTCCCTTAGGTTTTCTCCATCCTTTCAGGTGGCAAACTGTGAGGTTGGTCATTCTCCTGAACTTCCTCTGTGTTTGTTTTAAGTCATGAACTGATTTCACTCTCTAGCACCCTAAGGGTACCGCCATAGATGTATACCAGCACAGCCTCTCTGTTTAAAGGCTGTGGATTAACCTGCCTGGTGGTCCCTCAAGGCCATTCAGTAGCAATTCTACTTGGCATTCTTACTTTCAACAGCAGTGATGCTCTATAATCTTACTGTTTATAGAAGCAAAATTCAACATTAATGCAGTCACATAGTTTCCCTATAATTGTTTTGCATTCCACTATACATCAGTGCTGGGAATAGCTGCATGCCCTGGTAGTAATATGTTGAATTTCTTATGAAAAAATTTGATTGGCTCTGGCAACTTCAAAGTGCGGAGTTACTAATTTTGTGTATTTAATGAAGAAACATGTTCTTCAATAAGCCGATTATGCCATTGATGCAAATCTGTAGAAAATGAGTGTAGACAAAAATTTATGATCTTTTGCTGCACTTGAACAACTATGAGAAATGAAATGGGGAAAATGTAAAGTATGTGAATCAACCCCATGTAACGAAATTAGCCTCTTTTGTCCCTATCCAAGTGAGTGTTTTTTTCCATTTATCAAAAACATTGTGCTCATCTTACATAAGTATGTGTGGTGCTCGAGTTTGCGGTTTGTGTTGAAACTTCTAAAGCAGTGATATTTTATTTAGTGGTAATCCATCAAAAATCTTCCATGAAACCTTTCAAAAATTTACTGTAGTTAATATTAAATCCCTCTTTGCTCAGACATTGATACAATGCATTAGTTAATGGAAATCACTCCCCTCAATGTTTATCTAAGGTGTGTACAGTGTAAAAGTCAGCTGTTTGTGTTTTATCAGTTATAAATTCCTGCACTCACAGGTTACTGCTGAAAGTATTGAAAAGCAAGATGATGATGCCCTATTGAAAAGTTTGATTGACGTGGCTGAAACATCTCCCAAATACCTGAGAACACAGTTGGAGGCAATTTTTGAGCTTTGTATGAAGGTAAGCTAAACATTTTTGCAAAATTTTCTAGCATTTCTGGTGGGCCCTGAATTGCATTCCTAATCTTGATCCTGTAAATCTCTCCAGGTTTTCTCAAATACTGATATCCCAGACACATGGCGCCATCTGTCCCTCGAAGTTATGGTCACCCTTGCTGAAACAGCTCCAGCCATGGTGCGTAAAGTTTGCGGGAAGTACATACCAGCTTTGGTCCCCCAAATGCTTTTAATGATGACAGACTTGGAAGATGATCCTGACTGGGGTGTATCTGATGAAATTGTGGAAGAAGATGGTGACAGGTATGTTTTCAGTTTCCTTATCAAGGCTATCATTGTTTTTTTGGGTGCATCAAGCATGTGCTTGATTTCCTGCTTATAATTTTTACCTATAGAGAACTAATCCTGGATGGTGTTAAAATGTGGACTAGTGCTGGTTATTAGAATTCAAAATGCACCTTTCTTTCTAATAAATGAAATAAAGTTCATGTATAAAAACTAGAATTTTTCATAACTGAATGTCCTTACTTGGTAAATGTAGAGCCCCCTGGTCTCTGGCTGAATTTTGTAACCCCCTTGACCCTCGATCATGCAACATTAATAAATTATGTAAATTTATTTTACTCCTGCGATTTACTACTAATTTTAAAATAGCAATCCTTTAGGAGTTGTTCAGCTGAAAGGTTCGATATGCATAAAGACTATTCTATTTTTGTTTTGATTGCACACTATATTGTTCATCTTTTACAACCTGGACTAGGAAAGCATTGTCCCTGGTCAAACTATGTTACCATTCTTTTCATTGTGTTACTTTACCTTACAGCAATCCAGCTGTGGCAGAATCTGCTCTGGATCGGTTGGCCTGTGGGCTTGGTGGAAAGACAGTACTCCCACAGATTGTATCAAGCATCCCTAACATGTTGTCCAGCCCTGACTGGAAGCATCGCCATGCGGCTTTAATGGCCATCTCATCTGTTGGAGAAGGTTGTCACAAGCAGATGGAATCCATGCTTCCTCAAATTGTGGAAGGAATCCTGAACTTTTTGAGGGACCCAGTAAGTGTAAATCATGGAAATTATCCTTAGCTATCGTGAAATTCTCAGCTTAAAGAAATCGTTAAGTAAATGTGGGAAGTCATTTAAATTCAATTAAAAATTTTTTATCAATAAGAGGAAAGGCTTAGTAAATTGGAAGGAGGATATTACTGAAATAGAGAAGGATTTCATGGGAAGAAATATATTTTTGAGTGTAGAAGTCAGTATAGAATACTAAATCTTGTTGCAAGTATGTTTATCAGGATCCATTAAACTGTAGAAAAAGAAGTCATAAATTCATTTTGGGAACTATCACAAGCAACCCAATCCCGAGATCCCAAGCAACATGCTTGCTTAGGATGAATTGCATTATTTCTCGAGAAAAATTATATTCCTCCAGCATAGATGAGGAATGTGGTACATAAAATTGAGAAAACTTGTTAGAAGATTGTTTAATCATTTACTCAGCATAATAATCATATAAACTGGTCCTATTAAATCTAGCCTAATTTAGTTGTATGTACACATTGCCTTTTGTTTTTTTGTGCCTTCTTATTTAGTTTTTATTTTGCTATTTCTTTCAAGATCATTTTATGATAAACCTGTCTAAACTATCTATGTACAGGTGGGCCTCGACTTTCGTGCAATTGGCACTTTCGTACGCTCCAAATTGATACCTTTTACTTGACTTTCGGACACCAAATCGGACTTTCGGACATTTGTCGATCAATATTTTTGAATTTCCCGCGATGGTGCATGGCGCATCCTGGCATTCAACTGTTTCATCTGGCGTTCTCACTTGCTATTATACGTGACTGTGGGCAGTGTTAACTTATAGCAAGGTATAAATTATTTATTTACTGAATTTAATTACTGTCGTATGATAAGAATGAGTAGAAAATGTAAATATGATGTGACTGAGACCAACGAAAATACGCGTAGGTTGCATAAACTTACTACTGTCAAGCAAAAGTTGGGAATTGACGTGCTGAACTGGGAGGATCTTTTGCTGCAAGACAATCATTGAACTTAAGCCATTCAACTGTGTGCAATAGTAAAGGGGAAAGGTAAAATTATAGACCATGTACGAAATGCTGGGAAGTGCAATGCGAAATTCACGAAGTTGTGTTTGGCATGTACCTAGGAAACATCATTCTATTTTCATTTGTCTTTTGTCCAGTTTAGGAAATTTTGTTGTTTCTGTAATTGTAATAAATAAAATGACTTCGAGTTTAAGGTTCCAAAACTTAAATGGTCTGATGCTTCTTGTTTTTTGTCTTTACAGTGATAGTGGACATTATCAGTGAAATGTTAATTTTTGCTCGGGAAAAATTAGAAATGCGTATGTATACTCTGTACACAACAGTACTCTTTTAGAACCATTTATCAAGATTGCATAGTTTTTAAAGTAATTATGTATTGTTTGAAATATAATTAATGTATTTCAAACTTTTGTATTAAAAATAATATTTCCTTACAATTGATATGAGGTTTTACTATGTATATTTAACTCTCCGGGAACGTAACCCCTAATTAGTATGGGACTCTATTGTTCGACTTTCGTACAAGTCTTCAGGAGCGCATTGTGTACGAAAGTCGAGGACTGCCTGTAGTCTATCTATAGTGATTCCTTCTCTCCATAATCAGCACCCACGTGTGAGGTATGCTGCTTGTAATGCCATTGGACAGATGTCTACAGACTTTGCCCCATTGTTTGAGAAGAAGTTTCATGATAAAGTCATCCCTGGCCTCCTCATGGTACTCGATGACAACTTTAACCCAAGGGTGCAAGCTCATGCTGGTAAGTAGCATAGGTCTTCTCATTAGATTTGTTTTAGTGAATTATGTTGAAGTAATTGGAAATATATCTATGAAGAAGTGGGTGATAGCTAGGTAGTAAGGGTGACACATTAATGCACTTTATCGAAATTGATATCAGCCCCCAAGATATTTGAAAAGAACAATTGGTGTGTCTGTTCCATTTTAGTGGAAGGGCTTAAGGAATATTCCACTTTGTTCTTGCCTATTTCAGTGAAGGTTTTCTAGGCATTGCTTAGATGACGGAATCATTTCTTCCGGGTTCCCATCACCTTTGTTGTCTTTGATTTTGTTTGTTTCAACTAACGGGCAACAGCCTGCCTCGATGGAAACACTGGTTCCCAATCAGTCACCAAAGTTAAGCTTGGTTGGGCTTGGGTCAAATTTGGAGGGGTGATCCTCCCATTCCTCTGATTGCTGTTGCCCCTGTCTGCAAGTGGCAGACTGTATGTGCGAAATGACATTAACCACTGAAGCATGTTAAACTGAAATAATACTACCACTGCTCAACAAACATGGCAGGATCATGGAAGAAATGATTCCTTCATCCTCTTGCCTATGTTATAACTTGCTCAAATGTTGAATATTCGCATGGAAATGTTGAATCTTCTGTTTTAATTTGAACGTTTTTTTCCCAGTGTTTCACTTAATCCATGAAATGCAATTGTTTTACTTTAAAGGTGCTGCTCTGGTGAACTTCAGTGAAGATTGTCCAAAGAGCATCCTTACACCTTATCTTGATGGTATTATGGGAAAATTAGAAGCCATATTGAGTGCCAAGTTTAAAGAGGTGACCTATAAAGAATTAGATATGTGATTTACATAGGCATAAATGTTTACCTTTCATCATCCTGCTCTTATTTTAGAATATTAATTTACCCTTTGCCTTAATGGAGGATCAGTGATAGTGTGGGAAACTTACCAATATTTTTTTCTTGCAGCTGGTGGAGAAAGGAACCAAGTCTGTGTTGGAGCAGGTGGTTACTACCATTGCCTCAGTTGCTGATACTTCAGAGGAACAGTTTGTTGCTTACTATGATAGGTAAAGTTACTCGTCTCTCAAAAATTTAAGATTGCGTAACTCCTTTTGACCAATTTCACATTTTATCATCATTTATTTAGTAAAAGTTAAAGGGGTCACATGAAAGTGCTCTCGACCAAATTGCCTGTAGGAGTGTGATATTGCACCTACAAAAATATTTCTATTTGATAAAAAATGATATATTGCCTCAGAAGTTCCTGTAAGAAACCGTCTTTAAAGGTGTTGATCGTTAAAAATATTCTTTTTAAAAGTGGGAAGTTCTTATGTCTTTGTTGTTGGCGTATTATTCTATCTATCACTTATTGTATTGGGTTATGGACAGACTTCCTTATAATTTTTAACTAATTAGCTAATTTACTGCTAACTGTTGTAATAAGTGGTTGCAAATGGACACAAGCATATTCCATATCATTTGCTTATTATATTTCAACATTGTTTGTGAGTGAGCAGAAAGTTGCATTTCCTTGAAATCATTTTTTTTTGTTCTGACAAATTATTTAATAACATTTATGTATCATTTCTTATGTAATGACACTATTGTAGCAGTTGTCTAATTGTCATATTATAACCATAAGTTTTACATTAACTTATGCAGGTTGATGCCATGCTTGAAATACATCATTCAGAATGCCTCGACTGATGAACTAAAGCTGCTGCGAGGGAAAACAATTGAATGTGTAAGCCTTATTGGATTGGCTGTGGGATCCGAAAAGGTGTGTTTCCAACTTCCTTGATTTGTTAAAAGACCTCACTGAAATATCTCATAATGCTCATCATTTCACAACTCGGGAGCTACACATGATGAGTTCATTTATTCTGTCTAAAGTGAGAAATCAAGTCCATTTTAAATAAAACAAAGTAGTAAATTTCCACACAGTATATTATCAACCACAAAATACACCACCGACCAAGGTTTCGGCACGTTATGCCATTCTCAAGGTGAGAAAGGACCTTGAGAATGGCATTACGTGCTGAAACCTTGGTCGGTGTTGTATTTTGTGGTTGATAATATACTGTGTGGAAATTTACTACTTTGTTTTATTTAAAATGGGCATAAAGTATTTCCACAATGTTAAGCCTGATACGCTTTTATTTGAGAAATCAAGGACACAATTGAAACAAGTTCTTCTACATTTATTAACTCAATAAATCTTTTAGCTGAATTCATTATTTTTGAATGTTTTATAATTTCACATCATTAAATTTTCATATTTCATCTTAAAAACCTCTTATTTGTTATGAATTCATTATGCTTTTTGAAAGTTATCTAAAGTTGATTTTACTGATGTTCCAGTTCATGAGAGATGCTAGTGATGTCATGAACATGCTTCTAAAGGCCCAGACCCAAGGTGATTTGCCTGATGATGACCCTCAGACATCATATTTGATAACAGCATGGGCCCGAATCTGCAAGATCTTAGGTAAATATTTTTCATTAAATGTTGTTAATATGATAATGCGATGTAATGCTACATGTATTTCCTCATATTTCTAAGCTATCATTTCTGCTAGTGTTTCCTCTGTTTTGTTCCTGGAAGTGGATATGTGGGAGAGTTTGTATTTAACGAGTCAGCATTGTTGTATTTATTTCATTTATGGTGTGATGTCTTCATTTTTGAATGACCAGATTAGCTTTTCAAATGGAGCATTAAGGATTTGGGATAGGCATCATAATACCAATGTCCCCGAAGGTAATGCGTGTCACCATGACGGGTTCATGATAAGCAGCCACAGGTATTCAGTTTTATTGGTGCGATAAAATAAAGAATAAGGTAAAAAAAATAAGTTTGTAAAAATAATAATAATTTTTATACATCTAACAGCAGACGCCAGTTACTACAGTTGAGCCGGCGAGAGTTGTCCGATGACAGCGAGAAATAGAAAGTTGGGAGGGGCGGAAAACCCTGACGCGCAGCCAATCGCTGTCCCCCAAATGCACCCCACACCCTCGCTTTGTCATACAACGTTGTCACATGCATATGAACCATCAAAACAACCATTTGCATTCATACCTCTTTGAGTTCTCTGGCGTGCGTTCGTTCAGCTGCAGTGGTGTTTTGACACTTTCTGGTGCCTTTTCCTACGTTTTCAGTAAAACTTCAGGGCGCTTTCAACGGGAGTATTTCACTAAAGTGCTTGCAGAAAGCTTCCGAGAGTTTTTTGTGCTTTTCTGCTGTTGTTTCTTCGTTTAACGAAGTATTTTTCTCTGTTCGCTTCGTCTGTTAGGATGAGTGGGAAGAAACGTGGTCACGGTGTGCCATTGTTTTCACAAACTCTTGAATTGATCGTATCTACGAATACTGTGAGAAGAAAAGCTCCACGGCAGTCCCAGAATTCCATTGACGAGGGTGAAGGAAAGAACTGCTGAAGCTTGCGGAATTAGTTCTAAATAAGTTGGGAGAATCCTGAAAGAAAAATATGGTGACCGCAATGATGAAAATGCACAAGCTGCTGTTTTAAGGACATCCGGTAAGAAAAGGCCCAGGAGAAGTCAGAAAACTGCGCGATCTCCAATTCTCTCCTCTTAGAAACTTCAGATCAGGGCGAGAGTTCACACCAACGGAATTCGTCGGCGTATTTCCATTATTGTGATGTGTATGTTGCTTGCACCGGAGTTAATAAATCAAGGAGTCAAGGAAAATATCCCAAGAAAATTATATTATCCCGAAGGAAGGAATTACCCTCATGTTGTTTTGAAAAAGGAAATAGAATAGCTAGAAGGAAAATTGGTATTCAGGCTTCTGGTTCTGCGATTAAATTATTTAATATTATGTGACAGTTTCGCCGTGCTATGCTGCCGGCTTTGTCGGGCTTTTAAGAACAGCAATGGTCTTTTTTCAAAAAGTAATTAAACAATTCCAGCAGTTGATGATTTTGAGAAGTAAAAAACTTAATTTCGAATAGGTCTCTTCCAGGTATAAGGGAGTTTATAACTATCCTCTCTATTGATGTTATTTGGTCTTTTTTTTCTATTTTAATCGCCTCCCTTATGAGCCGTGGAATGTAACTGCTTCCTTTGTGTAGTACTCTTTCCGTTTCGATGTCAATGGCGTGACCTTCCTCTAACGTAGTGTGCTCAGCCACGGCAGAGTGAGACCAGTCTTTCTTCCGGATTGCACGTTCATGTTCCTTTAATCGGCATATTGTAAATAACTGTCGCATAATATTAAATAATTTAATCACAGAACCAGAAACCTGAATACCATAAACATGTGCTGCGAAAATCTACAAACAAGCTTCTTTAGAAGGAAAATTGTTCGAAATAATAAATATCAAATCAGAAACAGCAATTGGTTAACCAGAGTCATTTCTATGACTTCCCAAATATTTTTCTTCCTCTAGCATTGTAATTAGTTACATATTTGTATATTTGCTTCAATAACCGGATTGTTGAACAGAAATTCGCAATTTTTCCACGTTCAAGATTTTTTCAGAGAGGATAGAGATGCAGGAAAGAATAGCTTAAAAAGGTAATGATGACCGCGTTCCTTCCGTTCGCCCTTCCCTCCCGTCGCCTTTCGCGACTCCTTTCCTCATGGAAGTCTTTTGTTTACCCCTGGCGTGGGCGTTTCCCTTTCTGACCTGGCAACCTTGCCCCCTACCCCTAACTAGACCCCTCTGCCTGTCATTGGACAACTCTCGCCGGCTCAACTGTAGATATGTATTAAATGGATGAACACACACAACCATGCCCTGGGTGGTGTAAATATCCTACCCAGGCAGGATTCGAACCCGCGACCTTTGGTTTTACAGGCGAGGACTTTACCGCGCCACCACAGAGGCCGGCCAGAAGTATAATAAATTATTACTTCCATGGTAGACGTTTTGCTGTAGCCTTTTATTTTAAACTAATGTGCAAATGCATTGTTTTTGTTAGATATTAAAATATATTTATTTTTTTGCCTCAGCTCATTACTCAGGCTGAGTGCAATGCTCAATTCATGAATTTAAAAAAAATGGAAATTATAGAAAAGTATATAAACTCACTATATGTACAAGATTATATCCATGTGAACAGTGGAGCTGCTCAAACATCCAATGAATAACTCTACATGATTATTTTTACTCTGAAGTTGTGATATCAAGTACAGATGGTTAGTTTTTTATTGTTAAAATTTGTCAAGATGAGGTACTATAACGGTCAGGCCAGTAGAATAATGTTATTTTAACCTTAACGACCGCTATTTCTGTGGAGTGCAAGAGCCAATTTTTCTTAGATCATCATATGTGAAATGTTAAACGAAATACAGAGTAGAAATAATAGTAATCGATAAAAGGAAGCCATTACTCACAGTTACGAAAACAACGTTTGCCCTAGCATCAGAAGGTGGTGTCATTTTTTAAATTCAGCAGGTTTTCCAGCTTCTTGGTAGCGGCTAATGCAGGGAATTTCAGCTGGGGCGAATCTTTTGAGGCAAGTTATTGGTCTTGCGTCATGATTTCTAATGGTGTGTTCTCTGCAGGGATGGGAAACGTAACGAAATTTCGTTCCATGAACCGCTTCTGGAAGGGTTCGGTCCAAAGAAACTGTTCATGAAACCGAACCTCTTCTGTAACAAAAGCACTTGGAACGGAAATCGGTTCGTAACAAACGTGGAACCAAACTGTTTTTGAGAATCTTGTTTCAGAAACGAAAAAATCGTTCCGGTTCCAAACTAAGAAAAACGGTTCGGTACGGAGTAAAATTTACCAAAAGAAGGTTGGGTGCATTTTGCCGCCCTGAGCGATCACCTTGGTATACTGATCAAGTGAGCGCTGTGACGTCTTGGGACTGAGTGAAACGACGTCACGGCTGTGATCGGTCGCCATTTTCGTGAGTGGAGAAAAACACCGATCACCATGATGATCTCTTGTGAGCAGAAGGGAGGAAAACAAGTGAGAGTCTCGCGGCATACCCATATAATCGGCGCTCTCACATTAAGTGATTATGATGTCATGATCAGGTGATCACTGAGCAAAGTGCAACTGAATGGAGCCGATGATAAGCAACCAACTGAGATCCAAACCAAACACGATGCGCTGTTATCATCTGTCTATTGAATATTTTGTGGCCCTCTCAGGGACGGTCATTTTATGAGCCTCAGGGGTGGGACGGTCACGAACTTGTTTTAGGAGGGTCCCCGACCCTTCCACCCACCTTACCGTTATACTCAGGCTGGGAATCCCAGGTTGCACACAGCACATACTCAAGACTCATATTATGAACGCGGTGGAGTTGACCCTACAGAAGGACATCCCTCTTTTGTTACAGAAGTGTGTTCGCTTCGGAATTCTCTCTGGGTTTCCCTATCCTACTTACTGCTCGTTCGTATGGTCATAAACCGTGTCATTGTCACAAACCAGAACTAGGGAAAACTATATTAGTGGACATCATCTTTATGAGACCGACAAAATCAAAATTAAACTTAGCATACTTACATGTACTGCAATAGTCAATTCTAATGATATTGATGGTTTCAGGCGTCACTTTGTGGAAGTATAGCATGATGTACTATCAATGAGTAAACTTTGTTGCCTCCAGAAGATATTTTATTAGTTTGTACCTAAGGATGCCTTTACGGGCGAAACCAATAGTACGAATCAATAATAAAAAATCTTATGGAAGCAACAAGGTTTTCTCATTGATAACTCATTATTTTGAATAGGTCAACATAAGAGGACATGGCAGAACATACGCGACTAATTTTTTTATACAAGTATGGACATCAAAGGGTGTTATGATAGGTATTTGGAAAGGACATGAGATCAATGAAACATTTACAAAAACTTTATGCCGAAAATGTAATTTGGTGACTTACAAATCTTGATTTTTTTCTTTTCTTTTGAATATTCTATTACATCTAACCAATAGAATGTCATTGACGATTTTTGAACGTAATCTGCTTATTATTGATTGCAGTATAAACTTTGTGTTTGAAAAAAGCCTTTCAGCGCTTACTTGCGTGGTAGGAGCTGCAAGGTTGTGACTGGCTAGTTCATATAGTTCTGGATCACTATATTTTCTTTGGCACCAATTTGGCACTAAAATTCAAACTACCAGTAAAAAATTAAACTAACTTGAGCATTTGGTAGAATATTCTTCTCAAGATCTGCAATAAGTGGCCTGAATGAACCCTGTCAAGCTAACTAAAATTTTGCTAACAAGCTAACTAACCACCATCGTAAATCAAAGAGAAATCTTGAAAGAGGAATACCGCCCAACACATGCAGCTGCAGCAAAATCGCCGATGCTATGTGGAACCCTTAGTTGTTTTGTTTACGCTTACGAGTGGTCGTAGAAGTAACGTTTCGGACGGAGCGGAAAATATGAAAGGAGTAAAACACCCAATGATCAAAATAGTGGGTTGAGAAGGAAAATAAAAAATATTATTCAATATTCTAGGATAGCACCCTTATACTCTAATGCAGCAGCATTTAAATGTCATATTGTATATCTCAGTTTTCACAGTCCCTGCCAAAGGGATTGCTCCCTTTCCTCTTGCGCCCCTGTACCGCCACTGGACCGAAAAAAACCGTTCCAAAAGCGGTTCAAATTGTTACGGCCGGTTCCACTTTAGCTTGAACCGAACCTCTTCTCTTTCGCAGACACAGTTCGGTTCAGACCGAACCGCTCTCTTACCGAGAAAAAGGTTCGGTTTCACGTGGAACCGTACCGCTTCAGAGGTTCGGTTACGTTTCACATCCCTGGTTCTCTGTGGCTGATTCCTGCCACTGCTGCCAGGCTCTGAAGGTGCCTAGCTGGCTACTGATGGCAGAAGTTGGCAATCTCCAGACAAACAAATAAATCGAATCAGCCCTAAGCAGTGTTTCATGCATGTGCCATCTGTCTCTGGTTCAGATAAGCCGCAGATGGTGGCTGTGAAGAAATTCGCATATTGCCTTTCATTTTTTTGGCTCGCCAAGGAGAAGATGGCCACTGAGAACCCACAATAACTGGCTATTCCACTAAAGGAAAGCACAAAAATGTGGCAATTGCTATCGCCAGTGGCTTTTGCTGCTAATCGAAAGCACCTGTACTTATTTCACAACCATTGTACGAACAAAAGATCACCAATGTGCAGCAAAAAAATCCATATTACCTGCACCTAAAGCAGACATTTATCATAGACATTAAGCAGTTGTTAATGTAATGCATCTCCTGTGGAGTTATTTGCTGCCTATAAAATTTCAGAAGGCTGTCAATTGCTGGGGTTATCACTGGCCCATATATTTTTTCCAGTGATGGAAATTCTCGAAATGGCGGGTGCCAGTAGCACTAGGGCCTCTCAAAAGTCATATTTCTTTGCTTGCCAGTGGTAGGGCAAATTGATCGTGCTAAATCTTGCACTAGCAGTGGTCTCGTTATAGGCTCTACTCATACTAATGGGGTTGTACTGTTCTCTATATTTCTTACTTGCTTTGGCAATAAACATATTGTCAATGTGGCACTGGGTCAATTGCAAATGTGTACTTCAATTCCAGATGTGTACAGTCCATCCAAGATAATAGCGCAGTTGAAATATACTGATTTGGCTTAGAAAGAAATCGATAGTAAAAACTTTTCACAACCGTATGATTTAAACAAAGACTACCACCATGGATTCTTTGGTCACATGATTCCCTTACCCCAACGGCATTGGACGTGTTCACAAATCGGCTGCATTTCTGTCAACTGCGCTGTCTTGGACGGATTCTAGTTCGTGATATTTACGTAATCGTACAGAATCACTTATGAACAAGCATGTCGGTTAGCTAAAATTGCAACCAGGCAAAGAAGCTATTTTATTGTGGTGCATTGGAATTTCATATCCCATCTGGGGATGAGGGTAAGGGGAAGGCATTCTATGGCGGGGCTAAAGAATTAAGTGAGATAAAACAGGTGCACCTTAAGTTAATACAAAGTGAATGCGAGACTTATGAACTCGTATGTGATAAAAATAAAAGGTTATCATGGGGTATTTTATTAAATTATAATTTGAATTATTCCCTTTCTTTGCAGCTGCTAATTTTACCAAAAGTATCAATCTTCCCGATGACTTTGATAATAGTGGATAATTTTTTGTCGTCCTTCAACAGGTAAACAATTCGAGCAGTATCTTCCTCTGGTGATGGGGCCAGTGATGCGAACTGCATCCATGAAGCCGGAAGTTGCCCTTCTTGATAATGAAGACATGCAAGGAATTGAAGGAGATCTTGATTGGCAATTTGTTTCACTCGGAGAGCAACAAAACTTTGGTATCCGAACTGCAGGTATGTCCTAATTTTCCAGAGGAAATATGAAAATGCAATCTTGAACATCCTTACATAAGATGAATTTTTCTCAGGCCATGCCAGGGGTCTGGTCCTTCATCTCTGCCAACGTTTGATGTCGGACTTGCTTATCGCCATCAGGAATTCAGAATTTGAATACTAGGTTGCACATTGTAATATTAGCGGAGATGATGAAACCTGGCTCTTTGTGTATCCTGGTAAATAATTCATCATAAATCTTCACATGCAAAGCACTAAATCTTCCATCCCTGAATAGAGTTATAGATTTACAGCCTAGTAATTGAGGTTTCTTTTTGAAATAGTGAGTTGCGAAGCTAACATTTGGTTGTATTTGTTATAAGTTAATATCAGATTCTCTTGTTTTCACTGCGAGAGTCATGAAATATCATATCCATGACATGTCATGACTCACGCAATCTATGTTAAATAAGCATGAAATCTCATGCTTATTTAGTATTGAAATAAATTGTAATGTTTAGGTTTTACTATTAATTTACTGGAGAAGTAGTCACCTTCGAGCTAATCGATACTAAACAAATTACAGTAAAACCTCGCTTTTACGACCCCGGAATTTACGTTTTCCTGTGATTTACAACATTTTCTCTATTATTTATTTATTTTCGCTATTTACACTTTCAAATCCCGCCATTTACGACATTTGAAGGCAAGAAAGATGGCGGCTGGCGCCCTTCAACTGGCGACTCTTCGAGCGTGATTAATGTTAAATATGGATAAAATACATGCTTAAACATGATATATAAATGCTGATTTATTTGGTTTCCTTTAAAAACACAATTATTCGTTTGATGGTAGCACATTACATCGATAGCATTGCTGAAAAGTATTTATGCCGGATATTGTAATGCTTGCGATCAGGATTCTCGTACTAAGGAGCCATACCAGGGAATAGAATTCTCTTCCCTGGCCGTACTAGATGTTTAAACAGTAAATTTAAATTTGTAGCGGATGCCATAAGTATATTGAATTAGATTTTATTTGGCCAACTACCGCTGCCATTGTGGCGAAAAGTTAAAACGTATGTTAACTCTTGTTCTCATGCTTCGCAGCGATCTTTTTCTTATGTCCCGTAACTCACGCACTAATGCCATTCATCTTGTGTTTTTAGGTTTTTAGTTACTTCACCTTTAGTTTTATTTAATGAGCAATTACTTATGGCAAGCGTGAGGAAACGTATTTTTAAATGGCAAACAAGCGTACGAGATAATCGTTATCATTTGAAGAAAAAATCAACATTTTGCAAAGAGAATTGACTCTAATACGGGCCCTCACGTGTCCCTGGCCGAAGAACTTGATATACCAGGTTCAACGTGGAACACAACTGTAAAAACCCATAATTGTATAGAGAAAAGTGCTAAGGAATGCGGCTGTGTTGTAAAAAGGCGTAAATTCATTAAATACTCAAAGTATGATGAGCTTGAAGAAATATTGAAGACATTGTTTCAATCTTCCCCCGAAATAATAAATTTTTAATGTGGCAGAGACAGGTCTTATTTTTTAATAATGCCACACACAAGACCCTATAGATTTCAAAGGGGACCCTTGTCATGGGGCCAAGCTCAGCAAAGGTCGCCTTACTGTTTTATTAGGAGCTAATCCAGATGGCAGCGTGCGACTGAAGCCCTTTGTTTTTGAAAAGTCCAAAAATCCACGTTGCTTTAAAAACATTAAGAAAGACCTTGGCTACAACCTATAATGCAGCCAACACGATAAAGGCATGGATGACATAGACTATTGTTGAAGAAAAAATTTATGCCCTTGATGCAAAGATAAATATATGTAGGTAGACACCACCTCAAGTTAAGTTAAAATATGAGAATACTTTTATTTTTTGTTAACTTTTGTTTATTCATTTATTTGTCTATTTGGTGACCCATCCAATATTAAACATCACCTATTAATTTAAATAAAATTATTTAACATTAGGCTATGATTTTGGTTCTATTTCCTACAAATTATGATTTCCCTCAATTTACATTTTCCCGCGATTTACACTTTTTTCCTTCATCCCCGTCAAAAGTGTAAAAGAGAGGTTTTACTGTAGTTTTTCAAGTATGTATCATAAATTATTGAAGGAAAATTATTGCGAAAGGAATGATGACTATAGAATCATCTGGAGTGGATCATCTTAGAATAAACACTTGTTTTGGAAAATGTTATTTTATGATAATGATGTCAATATAATTTGCCTGTTTAACATCCTCCACAAGGTTTGATTATTTGAACCTCCACATGAGATTAGAATCATATTATTTCAGTCATATTGATATCTTAATCCTATCACTTAAACAACTTTGTGAGCAATGCCATTGTTGTTCGAATTGTGAATAATTGGTGACTAATAATTATTGCCTTTCATTTATTAGGTTTGGAAGATAAAGCTTCAGCGTGTGAAATGTTAGTTTGTTATGCGCGAGAGCTGAAAGATGGTTTTGCCGAATATGCAGAAGATGTGGTGAAATTAATGGTTCCCATGTTAAAATTTTACTTCCATGATGGTGTTAGAACTGCTGCAGCAGAAAGCCTTCCATATCTTCTGGATTGTGGAAAAATAAAAGGTCAGTTTCTTATTTTGGTTCAAGTTGGCTATCAGATAAATTAACTTCTCAGCATTTGTTGATATTTAACCTTTTTTTCTCTTAAATTTCTATGCACAGGACCCCAGTACTTAGAAGGAATGTGGAATTTTATTTGTCCTGAGCTGCTGAAAGCAGTCGACACTGAGCCTGAAAACGAAGTTCTTTCTGAGCATATGCATTCTCTTGCTAAAGTGAGTATAAATACATCATGTGGTTTAGCCTAAATTTCAGCCTATAATGAGTATTGTATCATGTTTTCATATGATTCTTAAGCTTTCTTTTACCCTAAATTTGTGCATTTGCCAGATGTCGCTAAGTACCAGTGTGTGCTGTGTTTGTTACATATATCGCTTTTACTGTTAACTAGTAGCAAATTGACAAAATATTCTGGGATTATATTTTCAGTGCATTGAAACTCTTGGTAATGGATGTTTGTCTGAAGCTTCAATGACAGAACTTATTCGAATATTGGACAAAATTCTCAAGGAGCACTTCGACCGTGCCGTTGCTCGGCTGGAGAAGAGGAAGGATGAAGATTATGATGAGGTAGTTACTCAATATTGGTTAAAAATGATGAAATGTTGAGTGATGGCTCATGGAGCCTGAAAACTTTTGAAGGAAAGTTGTTAAAAATTCATTTATTTTTCTTTCAGGTGGTAGAAGAGCAGCTTGCTGACGAAGACAATGAAGATGTATTTATTTTAAGCAAGGTTGCTGATGTAATTCATGCCTTATTTTCATCGTATAGGCAAGACTTCTTTCCGTACTTCGACCAAATCGTTCCTCACTTTGTTAAATTATTGGTATGTTGATCTTTAAATTTTTGTTTTATTGATGTGCTTAGTTTTATAAAAAATTATATGGAGAATGCTTAAAATGTGATATATATGAATTATGTGAAGATATGTATAGATGTTCCCATTATAGGGGCCTTTATTACATTATTTAGTCGAGCATTCAAATCCAACTGTAAGATTATTTATATATAAGCTCTTGGATAAAAATGTTTTGTTTGCACATTAGGAAAAAATTGTGCATTTTCTGTGTTTACTTGAAAATCTTAAAATATTTTTCAGCTCACTGTTTTCATCTATTTACCTTGTAAAATGTATTCGCAATCCTTCATTTTTCATCTTGTTATAATCTGTGCATTTTTCTCCAAGCATAAATGTGAACATCTTCGATCTGCTCTCATGCTCTTTTTCCTGGTCTGCAAATTTTGCACAATAAGGGTTTTTGTAATCTTTTCCCCCACTCTGCAATATTGCTTCTATTGTAGAACTATTTGGGCATGCAAATTGAAGCCGTCCTTCTTCTGTAGAATGCAAGACATAATGTTAACATAAACTCTCAGCATTGGATTTGATGCTTAGGCTGACTGGTTAATACAGTGGACCCGGTACCTTAGGAAATGTGGGATTACTTGTAGTCACTGAGCAGCCTTTGCCTATATGACATATTGGCACAAATTTAGGCACTTGAATCTTGCAATTCTCTGAAGATATATGGGTATCACTGGCTGCAACATTATGAACCACAGCTACTGATTAAGAGGCTAAAATTTTTATTTTCGTCCATAAAACCTATTCTCTTTCTTTCTCCACTTACCCAACTTTGCTATCAATTTGTTATTTGAGGGCCTTTTTCTGTCACTATCTCTTCATAGGACAGGTAAGGGAGTCGTCCTCTACTGCACTTGCTAGTTTCTTGCCCCAATTTCCTTTTCCAGTCAAAATTAGCCCTATTTATGTTTTGGCATTTGAATTATAGTGCTGGTCTTTAGATGATAGAAAAAGCTGATAATGAAATTTTTACTGTGATAATTTTGTAAATCTTATATTTTTTAATATCTTCGATGACGGAGGGCCAAGATATCTATCTTTGGGGCCTGTGGAAAACTGCCTCTGGCTTGCGTGTTATTCATATATATTTATTTTCATTATCTTCATAATGCAATCTTAAGCCATTATTTTTCACCATTTGATTCCCAGTTGTATATCTCATCCAGGAAAAGGTTATCCTTCTTAGTGTAAATACATAAAATGATATTATTTATTTTAAACGTCTGACATGAAATATAATGCATAATTGGCTGTGGCATTCTTAGGATGTTTAACTTGGAATTTTCTGGCAGTTAAGGAGTTATAGCTTTAAGTCTTGTATATAATTGGATTGCAGTGGGTGTTTTTCAGTCTGAAAATAGTTTTATGGATAGGATATGATCGATCTAGAGGTTAATGTAACTATTGTTCACTGTTCACTACAAATGATTTTAATGTACATATATAATTTCTCATGCTTGACATTAATCTCAATTATAGGCTCCAGACCGTGCTTGGTCAGATCATCAGTGGGCCCTTTGTGTTTTTGATGACACAATTGAATATGGAGGCCCAGCATGTGCGAAGTACCAGGAATATTTCCTTCGTCCAATGTTGGCCTATGTAGATGACAAATCTGCAGAGGTTAGGCAGGCAGCTGTTTATGGTTGTGGAGTCCTGGGGCAATTTGGTGGAGATCAGTTTGCAGGTTGGTGAAGTGTGCCTGAAGAACTTTTATTAGTTCATTTTTATTCAAATTTAGTGATAATTTCAGCTGCTGGAGAGACCTTGGATAAGAAAATATCATTGTACTGGAGATAGTGGCTCTTTAACCTAAGGGTTGTTTGACTGTGGATGAAACTTAAGCATCTCACCAGATGATTAATTGAAGTTCATAATATAGTCGAGCACTCCTATTTCTATTTTTTTAATGCTGCCTCAAAGTCTATTTAACCGCTTCCCTGACGTGCCCAAGTATACTCAGGCAAAGTTATACTGATATGCAGGTGGCCTAAAAATCTTAAGTTAAGGGGCAACATTCAGATATTATTGAATAATTCATTAGTTATTTGGAATAAAAAATTTTGCAACAAATATTCGGATTTGCCTCCGTGAATGCTTCTGAATCTGAAATTAAAAAAATATAACTTTTTTTTTGACCATTTTTGTATAAAAAAACTGCAGGGGAGTGGTTAACATGCATATCCAGAAAACATTGCAGTATGAGGCTATATATGTTTAATGATTTGCATTGAGTTGGAATTATTATGTTTACAAAATCAAACTATTGAAACTTGCATTTGATTTATTTATGCTCTATAGCAGCAAAAATTTATTGTCAAAGCTAAGAGCTTTCCTCGGTCAATAAGTTAAGTGAATAGTATATTTACTGAAGCATAGAATTTTCGAACAAAGACAAATGAGATAATTGAAATGTCTTGTTTGAAGATGATGGGAGAAAAGGAAGATATCTAGATAGAAATAATGTTTAACCCCAAATTTTTAATTCCTTATGAAGCTGTAATTTTTTATCTTTTAGCAGAGTGATTGAAATTTACTGAAATTGCTTAGTAATTTCAATCTTTATTATTTCAACTCCCATTTTCATGCAAAATTCTAGGTTCTCCAATGCTGAATAATTAGTCAACTGGATGATGAAATTAACATTTCATTAATTAAATTACTCAATATATTACATAAAATGTTAAGTACTATGATTGAAATGGATCCATTAGCAATGACTTTTGAAGATAATGAATTTTTCTGCGACCGACAGAATTTTTTTATCTACCCAAGTCATGAACCTGACTCATCTCCTAAACGCTTTACTCTCTTAAAATGAATAATGTGGTTGATTTTCATAGCATGTATCAGTTAATTGCCTTCCAAATTACTAATTTGGTTTTTTTTTCATTGTAGGTGCTTGTGCTGAAGCTGTTCCACGCCTAATTAAAGTAATAACTGCACCAGAATCAAGAACACCAGAAAATGTTAACCCTACTGAAAATGCTATCTCTGCAGTGACAAAAATTCTGAAATATAATAGCTCAGCTGTAAATGTAGAAGAAATACTTCCCCATTGGTAAGAAAGTGTTTCATGCCCTTGAATCACAGTCTAAGGAAGTGTAAATTCCTTAGCTTGTTGACTAATGCAGTTACCCTCATAGGAATTTTAATACTGACCATGAAGCAAAAAACTATGTAGAAATTTTCTGGCAGTCACACCGTTGTAACGGCTACAATAAGTTGTCTTCCTAGTTAACTAGCTGAGAGTAAGAAAGAGGTTGCTGGATGCACAAAAAGAATGTCTCAGAAGTGTTTTATTATGAGATATCACTATTGGAGATAAATCAGCTGGATAACACCAATTTAGAATGACTCAGAAGAACAATGATAATGCAAATTAAATATTCAAATTGAGAAAATTTATTTTATTAAGTTACATAACCATTTGGTGGGCACATGAAGTTGGAGAAAATAGTGAGGTGGAGAATTGTTGATAAGATATCAGAATGTGAAAGAAAGACATGATGCTACTATGAAAAATTTTTGCAAGACTATGGTTAAATGAACTATATTTTTAATCCCCAGCTTGTCTTTGGTGATGATACATATCTAGCTCCTCTCACCATATGGTGAGAGGAGCTTGCCAGTGTAAGGCCCCAGATTGGCTTTGGCAGTAATAGGGAAATAGAAAGTTCACTCTAAGTCACTTATGTGCCGCTAAAGTAGTTATGTCTCGGCATAAGACATATTTTGGATTGTTTTTATATTTTGAAGAATTTGTATTAAATAATGATAGTAGTGTTCTCAAGACTGATTTAATGATGAATTATTATAAATTAGGGCTTAACAATGGTTCAGTTACTGGGTGTAATGTTGCTATGACTTTTACGTAAGCTTTTGCTGTTAATGCACCTTTAGGTATTATGTCATCAAAAAATTGTGTTATGAAGTAGATGCTAAGAAACATTAGAGGAGGCCCTCAAAGCCTAGCATGGCTTTATATTCATATGCACTTGGCCAATATTTCTTTAACAAAGTTGTTAAATTTCTTATATTTTCAGGCTTTCATGGCTTCCTGTGTATGAGGATGTGGACGAGGCACCTCACGTTTATGGCTACCTCTGCGACCTCATTGAAGGAAATCACCCATTAGTTCTTGGACCAGCAAATTCAAATCTACCCCGCCTAATAGCAATTATCGCAGAAGCATTTGCTTTGGATGCTCTCAGTTTGGATAATGATGTCTCAAAGCGTATGCTGGGACTCGTGCGGCAGATTCAGGTATCTAATTCTATCAGTCTTAGTATTGTGATTCAATCAGTTGGGGTTAATTTAAAATTTCTAATTTTAGAGGATAGTTGTCTGACCTCAAGTTGAAGGGTTATTTTAAGATTGACTTTTCTCAGTTTACATACTTTGTAAATGCATGCATGCATACCCATCACGCGATTCCCTTTCGGGGTAGAAAAATTCAAAGATCTTAGAAATTGCTTATAGATAAGGCTAGAAAAGTGGCTCTCTTAATAATTTTCTTCATAATGTCCTATCCTAACATACCTCTCACTTTTCTTGCACTCATGGATTGCACTTAATTGCACTCGCTTATTCTGAAGACTCCTCTTGAGAGTCTCTTTAACTACATACACCCATGTCTTTCACTGTCTACCACATGCTCTCATTATCCAACTATCATATTTCTCTTTTATTATTCAACTCCCATCCATTTTCTTGACATGGCCAAACCAGCAAAGCACACTCCTTTCATGTGTGTCCTTGACTGGAGCATCTAACCTACATTCTTTCACAACAGGGCTAATTGCTAACAGACAAAGAATAACCTCAGTGGGCTTTGTCGCCACAGGAAATGCAATAGCCTCAAACTTACCCACGGCTCACCATTGCTCTTTCTCACTGGCTACTGAAATAAATTGAAATTGAAATTTTTGCACATTCCTCATTAGAGTTGAATCTATTGGTCTCGATTTCACCCCTCAATTAGAAGACATTAATCCATCTATTCTTACAACCCCTCAATACATTTTCTCATAGTGCAGTGGCTGCCATTGTCATCTCTGAATATCAAGTCTGTTTTACTGTGAGTGATGCTAGAGACACTCAAATTCCAAACAGTATTTTCTGGCTTAAAAGACACTCTGGCAATGAACATGCACCCTAGTTTTGGCAACAGAATAAGGATTAAATAAATAACCTTCTAATTATCCTTCGATATTACTTACCATGAAACAGAGGAGTGATCTTTATCAAATGCCGAGACAAATATGCAACGTAGTGTGATTGGGAATGTCATTGTGCTTATTTTTAACTATAAGTTACATATGATACAGATTTCAACAAGGTCTTCTGAAGAAATCGGTTGTTGACATTGACTAATTAAGATGCAGGGATTAAAGTGTGTCTTGTAAGCCAGAAAATACAGTAAATAATGGCATACTTGTAGGATATAAGTTACCATGGACACTCCCTAAGTTGTGAATTGTGATTAGAGCAATGAGAATAAGGTTTTCAAGTTCAATAAAGCCAAATCAAATCTTCCAAAATGATATTCTAATCAAAACAAATATGATAAAAAGTTAAGAATCAAAGTATCCAAATTCGTTTATGAAACAACTCGAAGCATTTACAAATGTAATTTGAATTGATTAAAGTTGAACTACCTGATTTAGTGACTTGTAGAGGTATCCCACAGATTTGAGTCACCCAAATTTTTGGTGTTGTATCTGTCAATTTGCTGCAGAATGGAATTAAACAATGCCTGTTTCGATTTCAAAGCAGCTTTCAATTTTCATTATGCTGTATGCAACATCTCATGATTGGTCTAATCTAATAAATCCAGGATAAGCTGAAAGTTTTGATAGGGTTAGTTGAAATTATTGTATGTTAATGAATGGGCCTCAAATATTTGTCTGTCGCACTTGGGGTGCCTTAGAGGGGAGAAAGAGTTCTCTCCCAAACTTTTCTCCCATCCCAAGTCTGTAACTAGGTAGAGAAAACTCAGCCGCCCGAACTGGATGGAGAAATGTGGGGTATGTAAAATTATGAAGCCAAAGCTGATTATTGGATGTATTTCAGTGGCCTACTTTCGAGAACCAATGAAATTCTATCTTTTCATGCATGCTGGAGCACTGTGATTGTTGTGCCTTGTTGAAAAAGATTCCGAAGACAAATACTTTTGATATGTTTTCATTTCCGCTATTGCAAAGTATGTACCAGTCAGATATCTAATATCAATTGTACTCTCGAGTTTCCCTTACACTTTATCCTAGTTTAAATCACTCCAAAAGCTCATATTATTGAATCATCTCAGCAGAAAAAGTATCACACTGGCTGGGCAAACTTCTTCGGAATTGTGTTACATGGATTAAACTGAATAATTATCTAACATGTAATTTGATTAATGAACACATTCATTTAATGGGCTACTTATATGATAAGTAATTGGCAAGATTGAAAACAGAGTAACAGCCATCAGTTGCACAACGCTTCACTGTTAACAGCTTAACCACTCGACAACCCATGTCAATATTACGAGGTATGTGAAAAATAGCATCCAAAGTTTGAGTAAATGCCAAACACCACACAATTTGTATGAAATCTCCAAGCAGAAGTTTATGAAGTACATTATTGTGGATACTCGTATACCATTGGTTGAAATGTAAAATCACTGTTGTAATGCGTACTTTTCTCCTTGGAAGGTAACTTAAGTGGGGATCTTCTTTGAATCTCCCATCTGGGGTGCAAAGAGATGCTTTGCTGGATTTCAGACTTAGGTCGGGTGACTCGTACTCACTTAACACTCAAGTGTTTCTCCTTTCTCCCATCAAAACTCGTTACAGACTACCGATGAAAGTTAAGGTAAGCTACTGTTACAGACTACCGAGAATAGGCTTGTTCAGGCACCCCACGAATCTCCTCCCATTTTCGGGAGAAAAGCAAGTTACAGACTTGGGCCCCAGGAAATAAATGCTGAAGTACAATTTTAAGTAAAAGGGGTGAAATTCATGAAGCTTATGCATTTAACTGGAAAGTTGGTTGGGGAAACAGTTTGGCTGAAAACTAGCTATTGCTAGCTTCAATTTCATTTTATTTACCCATGTTTGCCTTCACTATCATTTGAAAGAGACTTGAAATAGAGGTACTAGCAGTAATTATTTTACCTAATAAAAATTTTTGCTCTAATCAGATATGTGCATGTTCTTTGAACTCTTCCTCCTGTGGGTGTGCATAGTTGAAGAGCATAATTTGTAATGATGTGACAGAAAACTAGGCCTGATTGTTTACTTCTTTTACGTATCCTCTCATTGTTACATTAAGTCAGCAAAATGCTTGTAGTTGACATAACTGGAGCACGTTGCATTTCTTTTTTCTAGGGAAATGAGGCAGTATTCCAAGCCTGTATAAACCAGCTCACAGCAGATCTTCAGAGAGCTCTTCATGAAGTATTGAGTGCAACCAACTGACTGCTGTCATTGAATAAATGCTCTTTAGTCACCGTATGTGCCCCTAGTGGGTCTCTATGTCAGCTTGACCCTTATGACAGAATCACCTCATATTTTTATGATCTAGAAGTCATTCGTGTCTCTCAACCAGTGGCTTTCCCATTATGGCTTGAGAGATAAGTGTGAGTGTAATGGTTTCAAAGTGAGTGAATCTCTCTCCAAAATAAGTGAAGTAACAAATCAGGGGTCTTGTGAAAGATGTGATTGGTGCCTTGTTAACATGAGTGAAGTAATGCAAGATCTTGTTGGATGCAGTGGTTTCAATGTTACAAGGACAGATGTTAATTTAATTTCCACATGCTTTAATGCTATTATATTTCCATTGTGTATGGATAAGCTGAAATCACTGGGCCACTGCTTGAACTCATGGGAGGTAAACAGAGGACAGTTGCAATGATTTTTGTGGTGGATGGAATTTGACTACCCCTCAACTCTGTGTGCTGTGAATGGGATTGTGTGACAGCTGTGCTTTATATGGAAGTGTTGCAGTGCTTGTGTATAGCCCGAGTGCTATTCCTCTTCACAACAGATGTGGCATTGGATACTCAGCAATTTACATTTCTTTCCATTTCTTTGATGGAGTAGGATGTTTGCATCTCTTATTGACCCACATTGATAAGCTTTGTGGTTTTTTGCCTCACAAGGACTATTAACTCAAATCTTTGGCTCTCTCACTTCTTTTGACCTTGCTTCAATTGCCTTGTTTTTATAGTATCTACATAGAATTTTGGATACCCATTTTATGTAAACCATACCAAGAAGTGAGCGTAGAGACCATTCACCATGAGTCAAGACGTCATTCAGAAGTTTGTAAAATTCTGGACTAGTTGAAGCAAATTCACATGTTGAAGCCAGCTTCACATTTATGGCAGCCTCTGCAGTTCTGATGTCACTGCAAGTTCCTTGCTTGTTTGGAATGTTGATCCTACATGCCATTACTTTGTGTGTTTTGGCCTAAGAAACGTTGTTATGGTACAAGGATTAAACATCAGTCTTTGTAAGTGAAATAAGTCACATTTGCCATATAAATGAATCATGACAGTTAAACAAAAGTTTTAAGGAGTAACCCCAAACTGTGTATAGTATATTTTTCCTAATGAACCGGAATTGTTTTATCTGCAAATCAAATTATTAAGGTTAACATCCTCTTTATGGCTCATATACGATTTTACATTATTCCATGATTCAGTAATTGTTTGAAATGCATTATTAATTTGAAAATATAAATTATACGAAAGTGAAGATAATTCACCATACTTGACTGTGATAGTTGTCTTTTATTTTGTGTTCTATTTAGAAATCTGTACAGTTACATCATCTTTTAAACTTTTAATGGCGTTTCATGAATTAATTTTGCCTATGCAGTAATTAGTTTTATGTTAACTTCCGTTCAAGGGACTTCTTATTAATGTACTGTCACCTAGTATATCAATAAATTACTTAGAACTGTTTCTAACATTCAAGGTTCTCAAGCATACTTATTTAACTAAAACCTTCATAAGTATTTCACTACGTATGCTACTGCACTCATGCGTAGTAAAGTTGCCATTGCGTTTTTTATCACCTTAAAAATCTGTAATTAAGACATGGGAGAGAAATCAACGGGAAAACCCATCCCACTACCGGTCAACTCCGCAATAACTCGGAATTCTGGGGCTGCCTTAACTTTCGTCGTCACAATTGTCACGTCACATGGCGTGGCGATAGAATGCAGCTACCGCACCTTCGTCATCTCGGGTGCAAGGAAGGAAAACACTGGCACGCATGAAGGAGCCGCAGTGGGTGGATAGGGCTTGAACAAGCAAGTTGGCAAGTTATAGATAGCAATGGAAACAGAAATCACCCTGAAACCTACCGAGAATGGAGGGGCTGCGAAGAAAGTACACACCAAAAGCCGCAAAGGTAGTGTGAATCTTTAAAAATATTGTCAGTGATGAGTCTGAAATTAAATTACCTTTTAAGTAAAACTGCGAATTAATCGTTCACTGTTTTAAATAAATAATGCCTCGGTACACCGTAGAGGACGAAGTCGGTCAGCGGTGTTCGACACATTTGAGTAATTGCTGATGTTGAGTTATATTCTCATATATATTGCGTTAACTTCCACGATAATGCTTCCATGCCTTAACTTCCATGATAATTTTAAATTGATATTATTGATGTGTAATGCATAAAATCCTATACTTGTTGCGCTTCGATCCGAGGAAACAGTTCCCTCTATAATGTGAAGCAAGAACTAATTCGTCTACGTCACTGGACAAACTGCTTGTGCTGTCTGCTGGTAGTAATTTGGTTGCCATAGGAAAATGTCTTGTGAATTAATAATTATAAATGGCCGTATTTCCTCGAACAGTTGGGGTTGCTTGTGCAGTTATAAGTAAAAATGTTGTTCCCATGGGGACTGTAGTAAATTGGTATGTGGTACTTTCAATAATATTTCATCATTCGTGTAAAGTGAATTGTGTAGTGCCTCTAGTATTATAAACTCTATCGCTCTTTGAATGCACCAATTTATTTCTCGTTACAAATTAAAATTTTGGCGAAAATATTCACCCATACGGCGTATTTGTGTGACGATTCGTCTCAAGATGAAATCAGAAGAGACTTGTAATTTGTGATTTCAGGGGCTTCGTTTCACAAAAGTACATGGATGAAAGATCGAAAGCTTCCGACAATGTCAAGAAAGCGTCCCTATGATGAGATTTGCCGGAACTCCACTTCTCAGGATTCCATGCCTCACCTAAAAATGGTAATTAGTGTCTTTGATGGTGTATTTTCCTAAAGTTAGAAAAAAGTTCCACCCTTTGCAGATTTTATTTCAAATGATGAATGAAGGCACTAATGCCGGTCTCGGTTCATTATGTCGCGTCTTTCAGCGTTCTCTCTTTTTGAATCAGTTCCTACTGCAAGTATTGTAGGAGCAGTGTGCTAAGATCTTGGTGTTGTTCTAGCTTGACGGACCGTTCGAGGCCGGAATATTGTGCCGGTAACCTGGCCTTTGCTAAGTGATTCGATGTTACTCTAGTTGTACGATCTTGCCGGACTGCCTTTATAACTTGTATTCATTATACTTGAAGTGTAAATCAATTCCATCGAATACAATAGTTGTGAAATTGAAGTAGAAGTGGGAACATCCATTCTTTCTAAAAGTTGCTCGTAGGTATAAATAATACCTTATACTAACTTATTTTTACATGAATATTTCTTCAGCTTCAAACTGACATCCTCTGAAAATGAAATACTGTAGTGCTGTAAGCGAGAGGATTCATCCACCTAATTGTTTAGTATTTAAGGCTAGCAAAATTTTAGATTGGTTGTGTCTTCCAGTACAAGTACATCTACTCCAGGTAGAGAGTTTAAAACGTACATATATTTAATGATGCGTTGCCTAAATGCTTGTGAAATTGGGGCGATACTCATATTCTGTCATAGAAATTTTACAGATGTGTTTCCCCTTGCATGTGTAAATCCATTGCTCTTTTAAAGCTTGGAATTTATCTGTTAACATTGTGCCCATCTTTTAATGATTTTGGAAATGAGGCATGTATGATGCAATTTCACTAATGCTAATGTCTGATTTTTGCTGAACCTTAGTGTTGTGAATGTCAATACGTTATTTTCTTTTTATAACTTTCTATCATTTCTGCCAGTCCTACCTTAGTGTTATGCGATTTGTCATGTTAGATGCCATTTCCATATGCTGTAATGTGCTGGAATGAGGCAGCGATGGGGAACTCTCATGCCAAAGACTCATGTTATTAGAATGTATTAGGGGTGAATATTGTATAATTCACAGTAGTACTTGGTTTTTCCCAAAAAATTCTGTTGAAGCAAATTATTCATCTTTGCCTTGCAACTTATTCAGGTCATTAGATTCACAGGTAAACATTGTGGTAATTAATGTATGGAGGATTCCATTGAAATTCACTTTTCTATTTATTAAAATTCTATGCATCACTCTGCTTTCATGGAATTATTAATTCGGTACTATTTTTGTTGAAAGTTTGTTCTGTTGAAAATTGCATACAGAGGTTTTTAATAAAATTATTAAATTATGTTAAAAATTAATTATTTCGACCAATGTACCGTGTATATTTTAGTGATATAACAGTTGTCTTTAGATAACCTGATCACTCATTATTATACATTTTACAATGTTTATTTATTTATTGTAGGCCTGTGCACATTTCTTATTTTAATATACATGCTTTGTGGTGTGTTAGTGTTTATTTTTTGTTTGCCTTTTTGTAATACTTTAACGTTTTAATTAGTATAGTCATATGCTTGATTGTCAGTGAGATTTGCTGGTAAATTTTGTTGCACAGTATTGTCTTGGTTTACTTTGTTATTCTTAATGTTATGGTCTTATTTAGCCTCATGTTTCATCTAATATTTAGGGGATGTATAGCATGTGAGATAGCTATTTTATTTCATAATTTTTACCTGTATTGCAAATTAAATAGATAAATCTGTCAGAATTCTTTGATAACATGTATTCTTACGAAAAACAGGTACATTAGATGCTTATGCCTTGCTTTGATAAAAATGTCAGGATTCTCTAGAATGGTGGCTTTTAACCTTTTCTTTTTGCACATTTCTATGCCATAAGAGATCGCCATCTCTTATACTCCCTTATTAGAAGTCATAAATATATAGAAGATGGAAAACCATGGAGGCAAGCCTCGTATGCTATTTCCATCTATCCTGCAGGATGCGCAACCATCAATTTAATATCCCACCCATGTGGTGAAGGAAGCAGCCATTAATTTCCAGAATAGAATGGTCAAGATTGTTCATGGGGATCAGTTTTTCTAATTTAGGTGGTATTTATAGTGGGAAATTGAGCATGTAATGGTTGAGTATTTAAAGTTGTGAATGCAGATGCAGTGTTAATTGTGAGGATCATGCTATACTAATGAGATGAGTAAATGGGAGCTTTTAAAGTTGCTAGCAGGAAGTATCATATTACATTTAATTCTCAAAAGGGGGAGACTATTTTTTTATTAGCCATAAAAATCCACATTCAGAAAATTAAATCCCTATTACTGTAAAATAGCCCAGGCGCATAGTTCTGCAATGTGTATTGCAAGCCTGTGTGACAATGGGAAACTTCCATAGCTACGTTTAGGCTCTAAAATTATGTCAATTTTTAGCTAGAACCCAATTTTTTCAGTTTCTCAATTAACTAAGGAGTAATAATGGGATGGGGTAAATTGAAATATTTTCTGCTTTTGCTTCATTCTGATCCTAGTACCAAACTCCTAATTGAATTATTTTATACTTAAGTTAGGGAAAGGAAATTGTTCTACCAATAAATTTTTCATTTCACCAAGAGAGCTCAATTCAAAGATGTTATCATGCCTGGACTTTTTCTCAGTTTTTTTGCCTTACTCAGAGGGCCAATAACACCAACTCCTCTTAATTTCAGACCTACAGCTCGATTAGAAATTCCCAGGAATTTGTATCTATGAGTGAGTCTGTCAGGGATGAAACCTTATGTATAGTAATTAGGTTGCTTAATAAAAAGAAATCTGCGGTGGTGTATGGCAAGGAATTTGAAATTTAAGGAAGAGGATCGAGCATGAATATCGATCATTAGGTTGTGAAAAACCAATTTAATATTACGGCCTCAGAATAGGACTATGACAATGGGGTAGCACATTCCTTCCTTAAATTGCTTTATCAGAGTACAAGTGTCATTGTAGTTGAGTGCAATTTGCATTTACTTATTCATGTTTCAACTTTCTTTTTTACTTTGTTTTGATTTTCTGGTGTTTGCATTCATATGCCTCGTACTCCAGAATTGTTTTGAAACAAATTTTGTAATACCATTTCCAGTGTGTCAGTTGGAGAGTTTTGAATAAGGTAGTGATTGCTGAGTGATGTGGATATAAGTTTTTCATGTGTGGCATCGTTAGTGTTCTTGTACGATCATTTGAGGGGCAACTGTGCTCATCTATTGGCCAAAAATGTAAGCGAAACTAGTTGGCATAAATTTTGTGCTGTTTTTCACTAAATATTTATTTTTAATACTAATTTCCCGTTTTTGCTATCATCTTCAGGGTTTAGGGAAGCCTGAATTTTGAAATGAGGATTAGGCAGCAAGAAAATTTTCACTATTGATCCTCTAAAATTTCAATGCATTTTTGGGATTTCTCCTAGATTTTTTGGCCACTGTTTGATCACTTGCAGGTAGAACCAATGTATTTTTATAACCTCCTGATTTATTTTAACATTTGCTCCCGATGGTATGCATCTGAAATGCATTTCATATAAAAAATGTCCTCGGAGGTTTTTCGTGCGGAGGCTGGCCTTTATGCCAATTGAGAGGAAATGAAATTAGAAATAATTTTGATACACCGAATGCAAATCCCGCATTCAATTACCTCCACATAAGGCCTGTTTACACGATGATGTTGCTCACGCAATGAAACCCGGGTCGTGTTTTTAAATGATATGTGGTGTTGTAAAAGTTACCATTAAATATTCATGTTTACACAGTGCATGTGCTTCCACGAGTAGATATGTGAAAGGTTGCACCGTCAAAACTGAATGTAAATACTTCAACTTGCGCGAATGAGCGTACGCTCGTCCATATATAATTTACCCCCAGTTCGAATTCTGTGAATGTGTTAGCGCGCAAGTGTTCCGTCATGTACCCCCGTGGGTGCATGAATCGTTTGAAAAGAGCTTCAGAAAAACAAGATTTTCGACCAGTAAAATTCCCCTTAATTTTAAAACAAATCCGGTAGCCTCTCCGACCGATTTCGGATGATTTTTGTTTGAATGGACCGCCGCGCCGATGCCCCTGCATCGATGGGTTGGATGCCAAAGCTCACCGCGCTCGGAAGCGATTTTGAAACTTCATTGTGATAATCTCAGCGATACCAAGTTGTCAGGTGTTTCCTGTACTCTCGGACACATCGGGTGATGTTCCGCATGATCTTGGGCGAGGATAAGGCCATTTCGGACGTAATACCTCGAGAAAAATTGCCGTCGCGGCTTAATAATTGACTTGCAGATAACGTCTTTGATATGACTTAAATGAATAACCTCGTTACGAAAATATTTCCTTCCTTGGAAATCGCGTTGTGATGGCGTGATGAACAGGATTTCTTTATCTGATGTGTTTGATTTTCCTTTAATTCATCCTCTTTATAGCGTATGAAAGAAATTCTAACCCCAGTCACTATTTATTGCTTCTTTGTCATCTCTTGATATTTGCACAAAATATTGCGCGGTGTTTAACATTGTGTATCCGTGTATAAAAGTTTTTTATTAACACCCATGACCCTTCCCAGATGAAAATTTTTGCTTTCCGTTTCCTTTCCGCAGGCAAAAGGAAAAGAAACGGAAAGCAACTTTGCTTTCCAATTGGCTTCCGATGCTTTCCGGTTGGCTTGCATTGTGGCTAGTTGCCATCCGATTGCTTTCCGATTCCTTTCCCATGGACTTAGAATTATTTCAGAGAATAAATGTGATTATATTACCATCCGATTGCTTTCCGTTTCCCTGGCGAAAATGTTCTGTTTCCTCGACCGGTCACGAAGGGTACACGTAGCGGTGATTCGCTTAAGGAAGCAAATCAACGTTGTGTGTACGCTTCTTTGACTGTTGAAGTAGCGTACACGAAACGTACGGAAGCGTTGCTCTCCGATTCCGCTTTCCGACAAGAGATTCAAGAAGAATCAAGCTGCCCAGAAACGACAGTTACTATGGATGATACCTCATAAATCGAGGTAATATTACCTCGATTTATGGCCTGCAGGCTGTGGGTCTGCTAAGTGCGCTCTCTGAGGGTTGCGCCCTTAGCAGCCGCCCGCCTGGCCAGCCCCTAGCTACGACGCTGAAGCTAACATGCGGGAATTGGAAACATCTTGTTTATTCGCAGTAGTATTGCATTTATTATTATTATTTATTTATTTACGGGTTAACCCATTTACCATAATTTTACACAAAATTCCACAGATAATATAAAATAACAAACACACATATAGAATCCATTAAAATTATTCAATACAAGATTGCACGAATGACGTATAATACATGTAGGTAGGTACATACAACAAAGAACATATAAAATATGAAGATATCCAGCTGGGTATACCCAGTCTGACTATAGTCAGTTGAGTTCAACTTTGCCACAAGTTACTTTTAAACCTAGATATAGACATAGAGAAATCAATACTTGGACCTAATTTATTAAAATTTCTCATCATTCTAGATAGGGGTGAGTTAAAGGCATAATTTGTTCTATGGTAATTAACAACGAATGGGTGAGGATTTCTAGAACTATGACGGGGTACATTAAAATTTACTAATGAAAGGAGATAGGAACAATCTATATGGGAATTAATAATCTTGTAGAGGAATAGGGCATCATTGGAAGATCGCCTGTCGCATAAGGGTTTTATATTTACAAGGGATAAAAGATATGAAGTGTTATAATCAGACTGTGAGACTCCTAATTTGTAATTAATAAATTTGAGAAATTTATTTTGGACACGTTCAAGCCGGATATATTTTATATTCATACTATGTGGCAACATAGAATAACAGTTATCTGGCATTAATTAATTGCAAATAACTTTTATCAAGAATTTTTGGTATTTCCTCAAACTATCACGGAATTATGATTTAATGATTCTAGTTCTCGAAGTCACATTTATCCGCGGAAGTGACTACATATATACGTCGTTCTCTACGCCATAAATTAAATAATAGGTGCGTTGCGTCGTAGGATGGGTATTCAAGCGTTGCAGGTATAATCACGTTAGGTAGATCCGAGGTAGTATAATGTACTTCGCTTCGGGATATAACGTTAAATCTCTGCTTCGTCGACGACTTTTTTTCGGAAAATGCTCGGAAAGCAAACGGAAAGTATGAATTTGCTTTCCGAATGCTTTCCAATTGCTTTCTTTTTGCACCATTGGCAGGCAATCGGAAAGCAATTGGAAAGGGTGTGGAAAGCAATTTTTTTTCATCTGGGTTCAGAAGGCTCTCGGTTCCAAGTTTCTCCTTTTCTTTATTTCATTTCCTTCATTTACTTTATCCACATTTACAGTAAATGGTAATACGGTGTAAATATCAGGAGTTTTAGGTCGAATAATATTTTATCTTTAAACTTCTGCCAACGTTTCGGATATTTATTTATACATCTTCAGAGCTATAATTAAATGATCCAAAAGGAAAAATATTTTTTACAATCCTTTTTTTATGACAAAATGGTTTAAGTATATGATTGACAGTCGTTAAGAAGAAAAATATATAGATATATTGAAGATTATGTTACCTTTCAAGTTTATTGTTTTATTTACAATTTTAATTTTGTTGATTGGTTTTATTTCTTTGTTGAAAAATTATATTTCATTTATAAAATTATGGTACATTTTACTTAGATAAAAAATCTGTCCTTTTATTGAAACTTTAAAAATTAAAATTTTAAATAAAACATCAACAAACTTGAAAGGTAACATAATCTTGAATATGTACGTATATATATTTCTTCTTAATGACTTTTAATTATTTAAACCATTTTGCCATAAAAAAGATTGAAAAACCATTTTTCAGTACGTAACATTTAATCATAGCCCTGAAGATAGATAAATAAATATCCGTAACGTTGGCATAAGTTAAATAAATAAATATATATATATATTATTTGACCTACAACTCCTGATATTTGCACCGTATAATAAAAGAGGTCGATAAAACATAATTTTAATGGTAATTTGCAAATGAAGTATTGCTTTTTGATGGTTTATTAAATGTACGGTTGAAATTCCGCATTTCCCAGCCCTTAGGACGCACTGTCCCATAAGACGAGCTTTTGAAAGAAAAAAATTATTATCAAAATCCGTAAATGTCAACAACTGTAAAAAAGAGGATTGTTAACTTTCAGGAATCGCAATTGTTTTAAAGGCATTCGTCGTAGAATCCCAGCAACGAAGTGCACCTTTTGCTCGCTGCCGCCACGCAGTCTACGGTGGAAGTGGATGGTTTGGCACCTGCAGCAGCAATGCAAAATCGGATGCGTGACAATGTTGCTTTATCCTCGGCTCATAAGACGCAGGCCGATTTTAGAACGCATTTTTGAGCAAAAGAAAGTTGTCTTAAAGGCCAGGAAATACGGTAGTTACTAAAGTATGTACAATTAGCACTATTATACTCTTCAGTTCATAATACAGGAGAGTCACGGTAATCTGAAAAAAATTTAATCCAAGAAATGGGGAAAATAAATAAGCGACAATTTTCAATAAATAAGCAAAAAATATTTCTGGGAGTCATTCGTGTTATCTACTCGGTGAGCCCTTATTGGCTAATGTATCCGATAGCGGTTGTGATATTTCTATTTGCGCTATTAGAAGGTTTTAATGCATATAAAATTTAGTCCATAACACGGCATAGCGTAGAACGCATAAATATATTTGTATCATGGTCCTATTGCTATGTTTAGAAATCACGTCAATACTTACCTATAAGGATACTTTACGTTAGTGAAAGTCTCAGGCGTGAATTTGTGGGATAGAACTTATTTAACAATTTTTAAAGCATGTTTATCGTTGCTAATTTCAATATGTTTCCAATTCGTGAGAAATCACTGAATTGCTATTGCACTGCATCATTGAATGAAGACGTAAAAAATTGGCAATTTTCCCCTAATTCGAGTGGATAATACCATATAGGATGTATACGGCATAGGTGATGGTTACTCTGGTTTTACTCCGTCAATTCCAAATTCACCCCGGGTCGGCAACTTATTAGATCTAAAACTTGCCCTAACAATACCTCCGTAGGCGACTCTATTCCTAATTGCCTGCGAAGTGATTTACTTCATGTGTGAGGGAACGATTCTTGGGGAGACGCAGGTTTTAGGTATACGGATGGAAAAAATTGTGGGCAAAACTATCGAGTATCGTTCATGAAAGTACTTGTACCAAAAGGATTTGAAGCGAGTTATCTTCGAGTTCGGCCCATTAAAAAAGTGACCAGCCTGGAGTAGCTGACAGCTGTTTGGTCACTCAATCGCTAATTATATACCACTTATAAGTGCTCCGTTAATTACCTTAACTTAAAATTCCTCGTCGTAGTTATCCTTGTATGAGCATATAATCATTGCAATTAGTGTTATCTCCGTGATTTCCGAGAATTCTTGTTTGGAGTTTCGTCGGTCAGCAGTTGATAAGATAGTATTTAGTGCGTCAAGTAGGTATTTTAATGGGGTTACACGGAAACAGAATTTTCCGAAGTCGCCGTATCAAAAACCAGCCAAAGGAGGTTTTATGACATAGAAATATCGATTGTTTTTCTCCTCGCCTGCGAACCTCCACGATTAAAACCGTCGCTGCATTACGGGTGTGAAGTGTCACTGGTAAAATAAGTCGTCATGCAAAGTTGTTTTGCCCTTCACTGTTGAGTCTTAAATCTCCGGGTCACAAGTTATCACGAGTTGAAGCTTGATCGCCACCTATCCGATCCTTGCCCGTTACAGTTTTCGTTTATATTCATCGTGAGATGTTTTTTTTCTCGATTGTTTTTCTCATCCTCAGCTGATAGATTAGAGAAGATGATTACGTATCTTCACTTGAAGTACGATAAACATCGGTAGGCTAGGTATTATAATTCATATTGGCTAGTTCATTATTAATCTCAAGTGATAACTTTTCCGCAAATGAGTAAACGACACGTTGTGATATTGCTATCAACGTTTATCGTTATTTTTTTGAATTTGTACTTATCTTATCCTAATATTCCCATATGGCGTACTCTTAGACTTTTTCCTCATTCTTAATATCATGATGATTGTTACTTTTTGGTGATTTTTCCGCGTTCATGGTGATCGACACGTTTTATTTTAATTTGAAACATATCCTATTTATGATAGAATATTCTCGCAAGTAATGAGGAACGGTCATCGTCCTAGATTACCAGTCGATTTATGCATTAATGTTCACCTTTTTTTGAGGTTTCCCTCTGAGTACATGTAACATCAGACGATGGTGATACTATAGAGATACCTGCTCTGCGAAATTTTTTCCTGTCACTGCAGCATTAATCACTGAAGTTGCAACTTCTGTCTGGTGTCGGCAAGGATTTCTGGGTGTAAATTTAGAGTGGATAAACCTCTAATATTCTGAGCTTGTAAATTGGATACGGCCGTTGACTTCTGTTCTTCAGAAGTTTGTGAGAAACCGTGTGAAGTAACTTGAGAATTATTCTAGGATGGAAAAATTTCATGGCTTTGGGGTTGTATGAGATAATAAAGAAACATGATAATTACGTTTTGTTTTACTCTGAAAGGTAAAACTATAGACATTAACAGATTCTGGGGAAAAAGAGTTAATAAAAAATGACATCACTGATGTATATTTCAACCATCACATTCCTGGTTGGTCATTCACAGGCTCTGTATCGTAGGCTTTTGTAGGTTCCAGGTGTTAAGTTGAACTTTGTCTCCTTAGCTTTTTCATTCATGGACATATAATTGGGAGAAGATCTGACTATTTTTGCATGAAATACTTAGATAATCAATATGTCTCCTTATCTTCACTCTTCTTAACGTCTTCCATTATTTGAACGTACTTTAAATGAGTTTGTGATAGGTGATAGAGAGAAGGTGATAAAGGTTTAATTTTGTTTAAGAGTACATATGAACGCGTAAGTTAGATGACTTTATTTGAGACATTAGTTTTTTCTTTGCAACATAAGGAGTGAAAAAGAACAAAATCAAGCGGATTCAAAAAGTTCAGGAATTTGACCCAAAAAAATGAGCAATGAAAATGATCCAATTCAGTTTTTAGATTAACCAACGCATATAGGTAAATGAAAATAAAATGTTCATTTCATAGCCATATTTTTCATTTGATGTATTTCAGCCTGAGAAACTCCTTGTTGGAAAGAAAGGACATAGAATAAATTCTTTGGATCATTAAGGAATTTTAAAATGAGTCACTTGTAATCCCCGTATTGTTAACAAATTTCTCAATGCCTCCCTCTCCCCTCTCCTGGACCAACCACTCATCCACTCCACTAATACTTGTTACTCATGATTGTTATGCCCTCTGCAAACCAAACCATTGTCTACGTTGTCAGTCACTGTTTTTATAACTACTCGGAGAGCTTCTCCTTCCCCGCCCATCTCCACTCAAACAGCTACAGCTTCCTCGCCCTCAGATGAATGTTTAACTTTCCCCATCACCCTTATCCCCATGGCCATGTATGCTCTCGTTTTTTCTGTATAGATTTACCTAATGATGATGACTTTTGTCGAAACCTTGTTCGTCATCATCATCAGTAGTCAGCAATCCGAAGGTTTTGTTTGCATTCGCTCTCTACTCCACTCTATTCTTCGCCAACCGCTTCATTTCTTCATAGTTATTCACTTTGATGTCCTTCATAATATTCTTGATGTATTCATTCTTGGTCTTAATCTGCAATTATTTTCATTCATTCCTCCTTCCAAAATTTTCTTCAATAGGCAGTTGTGTCGCAAAGTGTGCCCAATAAGTTTGTCCCTCCTGCGTATAGTTTTCATTGTGCTTCTTTTCTCTCCAATTCTTGGTACGATTGCTTCATTAGTGATTCTTTCCGCGCATTTGATCTTCTGACGCCATATGTGGCTATAAATTTTAAGTGGAACAGCTAAATTTTTGCTTTTATTTCTATATTTATTGGACCTTTCCTGAAAAATGTCCCCCCCCACTGATTTGCGGACGTGGAGTTCTCTTAGGAATTTTCCCGTAGATGTTAGTGAATGCCACTCCGTATCTTTGATTCCCTCAATTTCATATTGATTTACCAAATGTGACCATACTCATCTTAATTTTATATTGCCGTTTGAAATAAGATCATACGCTACACTCTTCCCTCAGTGGAGGACTTAAAGGAGAAGGGAAAGGAAAAGGGGATCTTGGGAGTGTATACCATTGTTCTGCAGGTGTTCACTCCTTCCTTCTGGCATGTGATTGGAATAATAAAGACTGATTTCTCTTGGGGTTTCGTTGAAACTTGTTGGGCTCGGCATCATTGGATCACTGGAAACTATTTTTGGCGGAGGCAACGGGATTGTCTGTGAATAGTGAATAGTGTTGGACCTCTTATCCCTCACTTGGCATGGATGGACGCGTCTCGAGGCCCTGGGCTATCGACCTCTTAGAGGCCGTTTCATATGAGCGAATCACTGCGCATTTTGGAGCTGCATCAGGTCGCGCATTCTGTAAAATGGAAAATTTTGAGAAAGTGTGCAAAAATCTTTCGATGGTGCTTGTAAGCCATACAGTTAGTTTATCATCATTTAATCCCTGGAATCGTTGCCAAAAAGGTTAATTGGTGAAACGGACGATTACATTTCGAATGAAGGGTGATTCGAAAATAGATGACGCGACGGCTTGAAGTAACGGTGGTTGGGTTGAAGATTTTATGGCGAGGAATGCATATGCGTCGGGCATCAATGTGAGCCCGAAATTGTGAGAGACTGCGCCGCGTTTGAGCGGTGACTATTTTTCATGCGGGCATTAGAGCACTCGCACAGTCATCCTGGTAACTATCTACATTTTCCGACGCAATTTGGACGAAGAATTGGACCAATCATAATAATGCCCAAGTAAATACTGTGAGTAAAACCTACCTTTGGGGCCCCTCACCCTCCCAGGGTTCTGACGCGATTGTTGAAATCAAGCTCACGGATTGTTGCAATCAAGTAAGTTAGTTTGAGCAAGATATCGTTTCACATAGAATTCAATGAATGTGGTCTCATCATCTAGGAGAAGATCTCTTCTTAAAATGATACTCAAATAACAGCTACTCGTCGCATTACTTTTCGAGATATGAACGAAAAAATATTAGCCCTTTTCCATTAGATGTGGTGCTTTGCGCTCCGGAAGCATATCATTAAAATAATGAGGAAGTTTTGACTCACAGATCGCGTCCGAAATTTTACAGTGTGTAGTTTGTATACTTTCTTCACTATTTTAAAAAAATAAATCATCTTATATTGCAGTAATTTTTAAAGAATCGAAAAAAACCCTCTGTTTATGAATGCATTTTCTGCTTAGGTACAACGTGAAAAAAATAATCAAGTTTAAATTGATGCATTTGCATTTAGTCAATTACTGATAATCTCAATAATTTCAAACAAATTTTTTGCATCGTTAATGTTACAATATTTATTTCATGCTTCGTACAGTTGCTTAAATTTAAAAATAAAATTAGAATTTGGTCTCTATAATGACTCGGGCGAAATCTCGCTCGAATTACATTAAAGGCGTGAAAGAAGTGTGAAATACGCTGCCTCTCGTCGTGTCATTCCATGCTTATCGGGTTTGTCAAAGATCTGAGGCGGCTTTTTGGCCATTGCGTGCAAATACACGTCCATACTATCGTCAATGTACACGTTTGAGGTGTATGTGGTCGCCACGGCCCAAGATAGGAAAAAACCGATAAACTTGTCTGCTGATGAAATTTTTTAGCGATGACTCACCGGTTTCGTTTGGCCGCTACCCATCAATTCCTCGGCTGAAATGAGGATGTGAGTTTTTTCTGCCTCCATCAGCAGATTTTTCTTTCTACGTCTTCATTGGAATTCCCTGTGAAATAGAACGTATGGGTAGCTTAACCAAAGGAGAAAAACACTCGCCGCTGACTTAGGGGAACTGGGTTCGAATCTCAGTTCAGGGGTCCATTCCACAATTTTTGGCCTTTTCGTTTGGTGAGTAGCTTTGCTCGATTTCTTACATCCTCAAAATTGCCAGCGCGGCCTAATCGCTGTGTGAACCGTGAAAATACTGTGGTATCGGAGTAAATTTCTCACGATTTGTCTCAGGAACCAATATTTAGGTGAACTATTATTACATTTTGAATTGTGTACATTTCCGTAATTGAAATTTTTGCGTTGCTTTGATTGTAATTTTGCTTGCAAGCATCGCTACCGCTGTACGCATTGATAGGGTAGCGATCCGATTCCAGCTGCCTATTCTCCAACGCTTTGCACTATCGTATGGCCACGTTCATTTTCTTCGTCTCATTTTATTTCAGGTCGTAGGAATTACACGCGGTTTTGACGTATATCTCATGAAGCCAGGATATGGTAAAAGCTAGGCTATTGACGAGACTATTTCGTTGTGGTTGAATGACTATTCGTATTAAGATTAAAAAAATAATTTGCTTAGTTTCTTTAAAATCTTTTGTTAGTTCTTCTTAATTAATGTGCCTTAATACTTTCTCGCCTTTCGTTTAAGAGGTAGGCGTAGCCCATTCAAATATAATTAGTGGCATTAGGCCGAGAAATGCCTCTGTATTAATAATTTATTTTGTGATGTGCTGTCCTTTAATAAATCTTTCGCTTCCTCCACATCCCTGCATTGCGTCATGGCTCCTCTCATTTTACGCGTATCATTCCTCATCGAGAAGGCCTCTTCCTCAAAATTCACTTTGGTCTTGGCATCCTTCACGCACACCTCATAATCTTCATATTGTAGTATGCGTGCTCATCCACAGGGCTGCTACAGGCCTGGAATACCTGGAAAAGTCGTGGAAATTGAAAACGGACCTGGAAAAGTCATGGGAATGAGAAATTATCCTGGAAATTTGATTTTCAAAGTCAAAATATGATTGTTTTCAATAATTGAGGAGCACCATTTTAGGCACTGTCTGCTGGTGTGTCGGCTCTGGGTTTTTTGTACCCTGCCTGAATGAGGCATTGGAGCTCTAATTTAGTATTTATCAAGTAATGGATGATTATCATTCGAACTCTTTTTCGTTGTTTCCGTTGAAATCAGATTTACAAAGGTTTTCATATAGATTTACGGAGTTTTTTCGAAACATTAAGGCCTAATGACCAAATAACTAATCGTAGGAAGTTGCAATTTTTTCTGCTTCCGCAAAACCGAGAGTAGCTCGGTGGTCTTGGGAAAATAGGGCTTTATGCGTGACCGTGGCCGGAATTGTAGCTCAGTCGGTTGAAGCCCTCGGTGGGAATTCTGCGGATACAGGTTCGAATTCCGGTCTGATCGAATGATTTTTTTTCTCGGTGAATATTGAAAATTCATACGGAAACGTCCAAACTTCATTCTTTCATGAACTCCTCATTCCCCATCCTATGACTCCCACTTTCGCTTCAAACCCCTCTCATGCGTGGCGTATTTAAAATGTGGATTATCGTTCTTCTTACCACTCGACTTTTTCCAGCTTACCGCTCTGTTTCTTCATAATTCCTTACCTGAAAATCCCTCATATTTTGTTTCATGTCCTTGGTCTTCCTCGGTTAATTGCTTTTTTTTTTGTTCCTGCCTCTGTTGTTTTTAGAGGAATATGTATCGGATTGTAATATAACAATATGATTATTAAATAAAAAAAATTCGAATAAAAATATATATTTACGTATATACCTGTATAAAGCACGGCATAATTTATTTGGAACTTTTAGGATAACTCCAGGGTACCTACTACCTCACCATAAGATAGAAAAAAAGTATTGCCATGGAAAATCAGCGTAATGCAGTGTAATAAACAGTTTAAATAAATATAATTTCAAAATACAAGCTCAAAACAACATTTCAATGTGTGCCCAATGATCAATTAGCTTATATTCTTAAAATCTATTTAGTCGTAGTTAAAATAAAAGCTGTGAAAATACGTCTCTGGAAATTATTGCGGAATGTATTAGCGTGATGCTCTTGAAAACGATCGACACTCGGTAATGAAGTTGATTATTGTGCAGTGTACTGACCCTCAAATTTGGCCATAGTAATTTCTTCCCGCGCAATGGTGTGTCTTGTCTGCCCTCGCCTCGAAGTGATAGTAGTAGAAGCCTTCTTTCACAATGGACACAATCCACTTCAGTCCGTACGTACCCTGGTCCCTCATTGACTCGGACTCGTGGTGGTGTCACATCCAGTGACCTCATCCCAGCGGCCATCTCTTTGCTGACTTCGATATAAGTGGGTTGGTATAAAACCTCGAAAGTTGGTGACTGCAACATCTGTTTGCCAGAATTAGCATACATTCGCGTATGGCGCATCCCCGCGCAATGTCACAAGCGTGGACTCGATAATCATTTGGTTATAATTTCCACCTTTCTTACTCAAAACTTGTGTTTGGGTCTTTATATATTTATTTGGGGTTTCAGGGAATTTCTTTGCTTTTTTTAGGAATGTGATTTGGATCGCACTTTTAACTTCATGCTCCAGAAAATGTGTGCGGTAGTGTGAAGGACGTATTAATAACGACGAAACGCGTAATGAAGAATTCGTTGTTGTAGCGGAGGCTCTTTCCAATACTGGATTGTGGAGTGTGCTAATGAAATATGTCAGTTGGTCGTAGTAAATTCATTTCATGTGGGTTACATTGTTTAGGTTTGGAAGCTGTGACTTATGGTTTGAAATGGGCACTCGCGTCTTTGATGTATGGATATGTTGCAAGGGCTTCTTTTTTATCGGATGTTAGCCTATTCTTGAATCCTTGTTTTGTGAATTTTTTTATCGCTGTGCCGAGAGCAAGTAAATGACAAAGCGAGGGACACTCACTTCAACAAAATAACTATTAGTTATATATAGTCTATAGAAGAACTAAATATATTTAGTCAAGAAGCTGGAAAATGTTAAGAAAGCGCGGGGCTGTCACGGCCAGCGAAAAACTATTAGAAATTCTATAACATAGAAGAATTTATTGTATTCGGTCAAGAAGCTGTTATGGTTGAATTAAAATGATATTTATATACTTTTTAGAAACACACTCGTGTAAAATTAGCGTTGCAACGCGCAAATTTCTTCCCCGGAGCCATCGAATAACCCTCATTCCACGTCGGTTGTGCCTTTATTTCGGGCCCAGATGCACATTTGGATTGCACCGTTTTTCCTTTGACAGTTCATCTCTGTGTGCTACGCGTCACATGATGGAATAAGGTGGCTGTAGCGGTAATCGTGGTTCAGTGAGTACACATTTTTTATAATGTTTTAGGTAAGTCGAAAAAAAATTCTTGGACCACATTTCGCTTGTCTGTGTGTACGTTGGAACTCACCATATACATAGGCAGTGAGGGAAGTGATAAACGAATGATATTTAATTTATTTCATTTATTAAAGCATGCTTTGCCTAAGAGTTTTCGTCGCTGTATTCGAAATTTAGACGACATTTCATGGAAATGTTTTTTTCGAATATTGGACTCGGCGTGACATCTTGATGTTTTTTTAGCAACAGTTAGGGATAACAATGAGAAATATAAAGAAAAGCTTTGCCGTGGAGCCATTGATTGATCGCGCAAATAGTTTTTTTAATGAAATTATCCATCAAGGAAGAAAAGTTTAAAATTTCTAAATATATAGGTTTGAACATTTTGAAATTATGTAGTTTAAAGTCTTCAATAAAGTTACGTACGCAGTAGTAAGCACAGGCATAAATTTAACCAAAGCCGTTGGCAACGATAATTACTGAGAACCGCCTTACATGTATCTCCCGTTGATATATTTTAATATGTGTACTTGAATTCAGTGCTGTAAAGCAGCATACTTTGAAAATGCGTAATTCAATTTATAAAAATGCCATAAGGGTTAAAACACATTCAGTCAACTTGAGTACTACGCTGTATTTCACAAGGAGGTTAAAATGAAATGGAGGAGGCATGACCGTGAACGCTCATGGGTAAAATTGAAGCAAGAATAGGGGTGCTTGGGAGGGATTTTGTGCCGAGTAGGTGTTGCCAAACCAGTCACAAAACATCGCCTTGCCCGTGGTTTTTAACTTAGATTTGACGAAAATCGAATGCGATCGCCGGACACGTAAGCCAGAGGAAGGCCTAAATTGTGCCGACTGCAATGGCGGAATTGGCTCCAAGAATCAAGTGCTATGTCGCCTCCATTTCTTTTCTAACCTCCTTGGTATTTCATGTTTTACCTCCAAGCAGTTTCCAACGTTGCCGCTTTGTTCGCTGCATTTCGGCTCCTTGCTCGGAGAAAAACCGGATGTTTTTTAAACTTTAATGCTGACGCTAAATTGCCGATGACCTAATCTGAAAAAAATATACCTATGTGTGCCTTGATATTTTTGGACGTTATACTAGTTTTTTAACGATATTATCTGGGCCAAACTTGAGATAAAAAATGTTATATGAAGGGAGGTAATCGTTCTGCCATTAAGAAAATGCATTTCAACGTAAAATTCTATCATTTTCTAATCCATGTATCTTCATTAAATGGCCGATAACTTAGTAATATTTTACACCAATCGATAGGAGAAATCATGGACAGTAATATATGTGAAAATATGGGCAGGTTTTCGGGCATGCCTAAAATGATGATTCCTCCTTAAATATTCATGCCTGGTTGCCAAGGATATTTCTATTGTTGAAAAGAAAGAAAAATAGATGAATTTCGCGATAAAAACGCAATACTTGGACAAAAGCGAAGCGTTTGAGAAAATTGAATGAAAAATTTTAATACGGCATTCTTTTATGCGTTCTACGATACCAATTTCCATCCAATATCTTGAGTGCAAGTAATTTAAAAAGCAATTAAAGAAAAACCTTCAAGCCGTCCCATACAAAATGTATGAGAAAATGAATTTTCTTCATAAATTTTTTTTCGTGAATTTTTCCGATTTTTTAATAGTTATTCTGCTATTCGGGGCGGAGACAAATCCAACAAATCAAAGATCATAAAAATCGGTCCAGCCGTTCTCGAGTTATAAATGGTGTAACTAACCCGACTTTGTTTTATATTTAGAATATCACTAATGAGAACAAGAATGAAAAGTTCAAAGCAAATCTTACACAAACAAAAATCGCTCGAACCATCTTAAGGTAGTCTGAGTGAGATATTACTACTCACAACATTCTGTGAATTTGACCTAATTGTAAAGAAAGATCTCCCCCTTCTAATGATGCCCAACTAAAAGCCTCTTATCGCACTCCTTTTCGAAATATTTGCCATAAAATAGAGTCGGTTTTCCATGGGATATGGTACGACTGTGCGCTCCCTGGAGACATTGTTAACAAATGAAGAAGGTATAACGCACAGATCGCATCACAGATGTAATGGTGTGTATTCGTACATTTTCCCAGTTACTATTAATAATTAATTTATTACCAACTGTAATATCTTAAATAAAATCGCAATAAAACCTTAGATTTTAGACCTACTGTCAGCTTGCGGCGTGAAACAATAAGTTTTAAGACTTAAAAATATGTAGATTTAGTTATTGGTAGATTAGTTATAGGTAAATATGTAGATTTAGTTTACTGAGAAGGCGTAGTAAAAATAAAGTTTTTTCCGTCATTAATATTAATATATTTATTCCATATACATCTTAAAACGGCTTGAATTTTAAAATGAAATTAAAATATGGTCTCTATTCTGACTGGTGTAAAATCACGCTAAAAATAGCTAAATGTCTTGAAGCTGGTTAGGGTTAATGACTTTTTGACTAATTTAACCACTTAATCACTTCTACCACGTTATACTTTGATAGCATTGTTCTTACTTCCACTTGCCCCAGTATTTTTTCTCCTCACCTGCGGAGAGATTACGGATAGTTTTGTTTATAGTTAATATTATATAATTTGTAAGCTTCCTGAATCTCTTAGAACTTTTTATCTGGATTCAAGGAGAATAATGTCCACTCTTGCTACAGAAAGCAGCTTATGCTTTCTGTAGCAAGTGTGACCATTCTGTATGCTATATTCACTCTGGCATTATGATCTGGAGTGAACCGGAATTGTTGCCTCGCGAGGAGACCTTCGGCTTTATTTTTTCTTAAGATTGAAACACCCTGATACGTTCCTCTCCGAATGATGTCTATCGACTTGGGATATTATCTCTTCATGACAAAATCAATAATTTGTGTTCTAGTTTGAGTTGATAAAAATGGCACCTGGACTCTGATTCGTTTCTATTTTAATGTATTTCAAGGTATTGTTATCAGAGGTCAACTCGGTTTACCACAAACTCGGAAACCACGGAGTAGTTACTGGCGGGAAGTATATAAGAGCGCATTCGTATGAGTCACCATTGAGCCTCAAATTTTATTTTGTTAAACTAGTGAATGAGGAAAATGGTTATCTCAGATATGACATATTTCACATTTTTGTAAGGAAAAATAGTGATTCATGTGCTATGTAGCTGCGTGGATGTTACATCTAATCCCAGAGTGATTGGCATTATTATTATTAATTTATTACGAGTATTATGCTGAACAGCGTGTTGTAGATGACCATGAATTACTCTCGTATTCTCTGATACAAACCCCGAAGTATTTTTCTTGTGACGTTTACCTTCTGAGACTTGGCATGCCTCCTACCTCTTTCATTCTTCCTGCCTGTATCGCATTGCGATATTAAAATTTTACCTCCGCCCAAGCTCTACCCTGAGTGTTTCGTCCTCGAAGTTGTCCCTCGAGCTAGTGTGATATGAAATGGGGACCCCCCTGCAGTTGCTTCCACCTGGCTCTCCTTAGAGGGGTGTCAACTTCCCCGCCTTTGGCAGCCGCCATTTCCCTACCATCAGCCCCCAATTCAGACTCCCCCCTTCAGCGCCTCACCCCCTAATTAGGACTGTGCGATGAATTGTCCACGAGGTCCGATAGTCGTGCGATATCCCGCCACGATGTCGAGCCTCTGAGCCTGGGGTCAACGACCTTTTTGTTTTCGCCAGGAAAGTCGAGCTCTTATAAACCATGCGTTCGGCGCTCCCGTGATCACGAAAGCAGCGTTGCGCTGTGAAACCAAGCGGATACCGGCCGGCAACCGGTGGGTCGCATTGAATTAGGAACCCTTAGGGGGACTATCTGTTGGAACTGGGTCGGAACAATACATGCAAATCTCTGTGACTCTATATTCAAGGCTTTTTGACTTCTTATTTATTTCCAATGCCGACGTAGGAAATGATTTTGAGGATTTTGTGTTGGGATAGTACGCGTCGATCTTTTTGTGGCACGTGGAAGGTAAAAATCGACCGGCAAAATTCAATCAAGTCTCTCGGCTCTAACTTAAAACTTAGGAACCTGTAACGATGTCTTTACAAATACGATTCCGTCCACCAATATCCTTCCCATCCCAAACATTTTTAACATTTATTTTCTTGCTATGTCAACAGTGGAACAGTGATTATTTGCGAAATGTCTCAAGGATGATAGCACGCAATCTCGCGTTCGGGTGCTCTTGCAACAATGTGCATGAAAACTCTATTATTAGAGAGGAAAACATCTGAGGTTTTTGTGTGCAAGTATTGGTGGGTTATCTGGTGAAACTAGGATTATTAGGGGAATATAAGGAGGGTGTAGGGAAACCTAGCGTCGGAATAAGCCTGCTATTGATGAAATGTGTCAATGTGTCGACAGGCGTCCTTTCCAATAGATGGAGTGCTGAACTTGAAGTTTACTTTACAAGACAACCATGTAGTGATTAGTATTCCTCTCACAAATCTCTGCCACTACCGGAACATCAGTTTTTGCATTCAGAATTCTGTAATTCTGGACTAATTTACCGACAAATTTCACTTGCTTTTGTGTTCTCCAGGGTAGATTATAGCGTAGCTAGCAAGCTGCGTATCATTATGACTGTAATGTCATTTCTGGCTGAAACTGACAAGAGGTGTAGTTCTCCGACAAATGAAATAACAAAATTAACAAACTGACCCATGTTGCTTATCGAGTTGTTAGCAAATTACTCAGTGCAGTTATCGCAGAAAAATGCATTGGTTCGATAAAAATACTGCTACCGTTTCCTCGTGCTGAGCGGAATGAACACCAAAAAGTATTTCGGACAGTCACGAAATATCGAATCAGTGCCGTAGAGATAAGAAGTCAGTTCTTCAACCTTAGAGCTGGTGGCTAATTTTTCCACGGTGAGTATTCAAGTTGGAAGGAAAAGATGTTTAAATACAAGCCTGCGCAATCAAAGAGACATTCATTCGTCACATTCTTGGATATATCATTATTGTAAACAATAACGAAAAATAAATTGGATGAATTACCGAGGCAGGGCTAGGATGGAAAAATTTGGGCATATAATGAGAGAGGAAAATTGAATATAAGTGAGTGAGTGAGAATATAAGTGAAAAAAGTGAGGAAGATATGAATTAATGAAGCTATTAGTTGAGAGGAGTCTTCGGATTGGTGACTGCCGATGATCTTTCACTCGGTCTCAGTATCTTCCGGCTTATCTTCCGCGGCTGTTATTTTTACAGACACCAGTTTCGCCTGTAACCGTACTCCAGAAAAGCTCCTCTTCAGAGTGTGTCATGATACATACAGGTACAGTTTTACTTAATGTAGAAGCGTGTGGCAGATTAGTGTATTACAAAATATTGTTATTTTTTAGGAACTATTTTCCTCCGGAATGAGCAAATGGCCTGGCATTTGCGTGGGGGAAACCGGAATACCCCCGCACAGGCCGCCGCGCCGTGTAGTACACTTTCGCTATCCTTTTATCCTTCCTTTTCTCGTTAAAGTTTTTTATTTAGCGGGGAAGGGAGAACCAATCAATAACTTCAACGAAGAGAGAAAGAATGACAGAACGATGGCCTAAATTCGTTGGCTGACCAATCTGTTGTGTATAATAACAACCACCGCGGAAGAGATGCAGAGACATACCTACGCAGCATCTCAGCGAGAACGTTCGGACCAACGTGAATCATACTCTTAACGGCTGATGACGGTGTCTCATTCTCTTTGCTTAGAGGCCGAGCATCGGAATCGAACCGCAGGCAGGCCGCAAGAAGAACGCAGAGGGCAGCAGAGGTGCCTGCCTCCAGCGCAAAGGTATAGGCCGGGATAAAGCGTGTGCGCAAGAACGTAGCCCTGACAATGAATAGCGGAACATGTTTCGAGTTTTGTCGGACGGAAATTTTTTTAAAACAAATGTATGTATGTCTATAAGAACCCCAGTTAAAATAAACGAGAAAAGACCATTTTAATTTGTAACTTTCACCTTAGTCAGCGAAACTAGTTTCAGTTTTTTTTTAATTTACCATAAAATGACATATTCATAGAAAAAATGCATACAGTGGATTCGGCAACTTTGGGCCATTCCAAAAAAATTATTGTTTCATATTGGCCAGTATAAAATCGGGGCCCGCGGGGTTGCCAGAGGCTGCAGGAAACTGTGGCACGACCTCAGAGGCCGGGCAGAGGACTTTTTTCTGCCTCAACTTTCGCGCTGCCATTCAGAACAACGGGTTACAAAAACTAGCCTGTGCTGAGCTACGTTCTTCTTGAGTAGGGCCTTAGGCGCTATGCACTGGGGATGGATCCTTCGGCCTGCGGAAAAAAAATGGGCGAGGGAAGTATCGAGGCCACCCACCCACCCATGAGGTGTACATCCATACCCTCCGAGAGGACTCGCCCTCCAAGTGTCGGCAGCGGCGAGGGGAATCGATGAGCTGAGTTGGAGGTCGTGCCCACTTCTCTCTCCCGGCTCCGCCGTCTTCCCGTCCGAACCATCCCCCCTCCCCTCGCCCCCCCCCCATTCCCCACATCCAGTGGACCGATCCGCTTGCTGGCGAAAATTATGGCGGGCCCTCTCTCTCAAAGCGCATTGGAGGCTGAAGGGCGGCGTCAGGAGGGGGGGCTCGTATTAAACGATGCGGAGTCTCTCTCTCACCCGTATAAGCCCCACGGCGGAACCCGTCACGATATTTGAGACTTGAGAGAGGTATGGAATCGATTTGGACGAGAGGAGGCACGGCGGTGGTTCATGTTTCGGAAATGGAAGGCAGTAAATGGTGTGGCTTGGTGGAAATTAAACGTGGATTCGGGTGAAATGGGATAGGGTGGTTGTCGAAACAAAGCAGGCTGCAATCGCTCTTAACCTCTCAAGCCGTTTCAACGTACACGTGTACGGACCCTATTTTCCTCTCGCAGCAGCGTTTCGACGTACAGCGTACGTCCACTTGCCATATACATCAATTTAAATACCCCCTGAGGAGTTAAATACTCAAATTTAAAATCCCCGCTTGAGGGGCGATCACTGATGGTCCTCCGGCGGATGAAAAACTCTGAAGGAGTGCTTAAAAATTATGATTATAGGTTTGGTATGAATTGCGGTTACATTTTGTTGAAAGGAATTCAACCTCTGGGTGTTGGAAATGGGAAGAAAGATATTAAAGAAAACGCAATCCTGCGAGATTTTTAGTAGAACACTGCCCTGGTTTCAATGCTGAGCATCATGCCGCGGTAGCGATGTATATTCGCGACTTTCTCTTATATGGCGGAATAGAATAGTGAAGGCGGAAAAAACTCGTTCGTTATGCCAAAAGCATGGTTATGGATGTAATGCAAAATGTGGTTGTATTATGTTAATAGACATTCAGTAATTGGGAGTTAAAAACGTGGAACATAACGGTAAAGAAGCACTACAATTTTACTGGAATAATTTATTGCAAACATTGCTATTCTTTCGATATTAATCACAATCCTGACGTGGCGATGAATTTCGATTTATTCCTCGCATTTATCGTTAAGACTTGATGTCATTATAATTGAATGATCGTCCTGACTGCAGTAGGAGGGCCACCGGATACAGTCAAAGTTGAAAGTCTATATTGACGACGTCCATCCTCTCCCGAAGCGATATAAGATATATACCAGCAAGTGGAAGGAGTATTAACTCTTTGGGTTTCGGGTAGAGACTCTTGAGTGTTAAAGGAAAGGGGAAAAATGCTGGAGAGAAAAAGTCACTTGGGAAGTACTTCAGTAGCTTTTGAATGAATTATCTTCACCGAAGGATTATGTTCCAGGAAGTTATTCCTATGAAGCCGTAGTGTTTTTATTGCTCAAATATTTAGGTAATTCAACCGAGTAAGGCCTGGAAACCATTGTCTTAAGGATGGAGAAGTTGAGGAATTTTTATTTTCACATTCTAAAGAGATCAGTTGGTCCCAGTGTGGAGCCGGAGTGCTGTTTGCAGGAAGTTACAGCCTATTCGGCTTCCTTGACCCTCGAATGGTGAACTTTCTGTCCCTTGTGTGTTGCAATTGGAGCGTTATAGACGTGATATCTCGCCTCAGTTCGAGTAGCAGTTACTGCCAGAGTGAGCTCTCTCCCGCCGTTAATGAAAAATCGATTATGTTTATGCTTTGGCGTTATCCTTAATCATTTGAATGAGATTCCTTCTTGACTCACCTGCATATCGGTCTATCAATGTGTCGCACTGTGTGCGTACCTCTTAACCTTGAGAGGCTATGATAAGGTTTACCTCTCTCTACGATTTCTGGTGACGTGCTCGCCTGCCTGACTCGTAGCAAGTTAATCTAATCCCGTTTTGATTGAATATCTCATTCGTCTTGCTTGCGGACGGGTGAGTAATCGTGCATGACGATGATTACGGAAAAGATACTTGAATACTTTGGTCTCCAAAATAGAATTTAATGATATTGTCTGTCATAATTATTCGTTGTTGGTTATTTGGGGACGCTACTTACAACCGATGTTATTTGCACCTTTAAGGATCGGTGGGTAGGATGGTAAGAAGAAGATTATTTAAGAATGGAAGAAGGGTTTAGTCAAGGGTTTTGTCAAGGGTTTAGTCAAGGGTTTAGTTAGTTTTAGGGTTTACCTGGCGTCGGTATTAGTCTACTCGTAACGGAAGACGCCATTAGGGTCCACAGTTCCCATGCGACGAACAGAGTAGGTACCGTACTTCACATTTTCTCCACACTGCACCGTAGTAAGTATCGGGTTTTCATTTTGGGTGGAGAAACAAAAACTCTTGCCGGCACACCATCCCGATCCCTCTCTTTTTTTAGCAATTTTTCGCTGTATATACACTTTTAGTTGCTCTACGCGTTTGCCTAAGGAAAAACTCGTCCGTCGTTAGCACCACAAAGAAATGTAAATAGGTTCTTAAAATTAGATATGCTGCGTGAAATGTATAAAAGATGACACTGAAATGCTAAACAAAACTACCGTGATAGATGAACCACATGGTGATATTTCATGCTCATATATGTTTAAAACAGTTTTTTCCTCTGGATAGTTTGCGTACTAGAGGTTTTCTGCAGTTTGCTTGTAATGGTCCATTTCCTCCAGTTTAACCCTATCAAATACAAGTGTATATTACGGTATGTGTGTGTCTCATTGATCTCTTCTCTATATTTTGGTTAGCCTTTCGCGCTTGATTACTTGGATTTCTTGATTAACCCTTCAACTGCTCCCATCGTTTATAAGCGATGGACGTAGTAGACTGCTCCCATCGTCTATTGGCGATTTGAATAAATTTTGAAAAAAGGTGTATTTCGCCTTTCAGTAAAAAAAAACACCTCCTGCTATACGACATTCAGAGTAAAAGTATTAGTAATTATGTACTAAAAATTTTTTTAAACAATTTTTCCCAAAAATATTAAGTGATAAGTGATAAAATTACGCAAAAATAAGAAAAAATAAAAACATTTTTTTTTGCGCCTGTGGAGAGCTCTTTTCCAGATTAATTGCGCAGTTAAAGGGTTAAACGATGAATAAATAGGATAAGTGTGCTTTTAAATCGCGTAAGTAATATCATCATCAAATATATTATTTTCAAGTCAAGTTAATTCATACTAAGACGGAGGAATCTGTAGCATAAGTTCCTATCTTTTATGATCTTTAAGCTCGTAAAATTCCCCAAACGCGTTCGCTAATAAATTGTTTGAGCTTGTTTGTATTTATTTCGATATTGGAGCTGATTTTTCAATATGTCCCAAGCACCCCACGGTAACTGTCCTATACCGGCCGTGCTAAACGGTGTCGCCGTTAATGTCGCTTTACGAAGGTTTCTACTGCAGATGGCGGCATAATAACTCGTCCCAGGGCATTAACAACGAGACATAGTAGGGAATCAGATTTTCGATGCATAGGTATAGAATTTACTTGAGATTTTAGGATTAGGCCGAGGTACAATTTTCTAATACTTTGGAAGGCGAAACAAGAGCATCGGGAATAAAACTCGAGCATGACAAATCGATCTACTGCTCGTTGACTTAACTTAAAAGTGTTAAAACCACTTGACCTCATATTATCTGCTTCACCTACGTGTGAAATAGTGAACGAGATAAAAATCTAATTTCTGCCCTTAAAATTTAATATTTCGGCCGAGACTAAGCCAAAATTAGAATAGTAAAGGCACTGCCACCTTAGTGCTAACTGTGGAAACCTGATGTCCCAAAAGATACATGTCCTACTCATTTAAACACATCTTAGTCCGTGGTCCCAAGGAATGCGTTCCAGGCGTTAAATGAGGTGGCAGACCCTTGCAAATGCCCGTTTGTTTTTCTACTGGCATCCCTCGCATTCACCTGTCGTTCAGAGGCGTCTCTCTCTCTGTCAAACGGGTAATTGGTTAACGGCATTTTCCATTCTTTCACGTTCTTCTCTCCCTGGCGCGGGCTCCTACGTCATCCTGTCTCATCATTAGCCCTTTGCTCGGCGTCTCTTTCACCGAAACAAAAAAAACTGCCCGATGCACGTACTAACTTCTGTAAGTGCTTCCTTATTCGAGTGTCCGTTTAATACAACCGACGTTTCAAGGCGAACTTCTTGCCTTACATTAATTTCTATGAATTTTCAATAGTCTGCTCTATACTCCTTGTTTACTCTGATGAGAAGTGGCTAAAGGCTTACACTAGAAAAGTATTCATATTTTTTTTAGCACTATTGTTACCATGGGAGGTGGTTGAAAGCAGTTTCGCCTAAAGTCGTGGTTATGTGTGCCATTATCTGTAGTAAATTTAATCGTGCAGAACTGAACTTCTGCCATATTGATTATTAGGAGATGAAACCGTTCGAATTCATTTGGCATTTTCATAAATTTATGATGATAGCTTGGATGATGATAATACCCTGGATGAAAAAAAAACGCTTTAGATTTTTTATATATATTTCTATCGAACTCTTTAAGTGGTGTTGAATGCGCATTAAAATTTTTTTCCTACTAGAAGATAAATTACTTGTGGAGTGATTAAGTAATTTTTAGTTTGAGTTAGTCTTAGAAGCCTGTGGGTTATTCATAGAAATATCGTTTTTTCCAAAGTATTCGAGGATCACTAGCGTTCTAGCGACTACTTTTATCCAAATTGAAAAAAGCCTCCCATCGTGATTCTCAAAAATATGCATATTTTTATTGAAATTCCTCAATTTCTTTTTCGTTTCAATCGAGCTAAAACGTTTTTGGTAGTCTACCGTACGCCCAGAAGTTGTATCGGATTGCTTCCTCAGAAAGCTATTCATTAGACAAGTCCGCCTTTCGTAGTACTACATGAGCCTCTTCCGATATCGAATTTTCATTACTTTTCAAATTCATGTTTCAATTTTTTCGTCCCTGATGCGGGTGAGATGAACATGAGAAGATACTTGTTTGATATTTTGAAACGGGTAACTGGACCGTTGCGGAGGATTCACAAGGCCGTGCTCTAAATAAGGTTTGCTGAAAAGCTAGCAAAAAATTGATGTGAGGATCCCATGCTCCCGCCACTCTTCTAAAAGCTAGTATTCCTGGACTGAAGCTTTCCGTGATTTTACATTTTCCAAATTGATTTCCAATTTAGATTTCAAGCGTACGTTTCTTCATGCACTGAAGTGAATTAGTGAATATTTATTCATCACCTTGGGAGTATCGTGAAATGAGGCTAGGCATACGCGGGGGATTTCACAGTTTTGATTTCACTGTGTCGCCGTGAGCGTTATATATACAGTGTTCCATTGATCGTGTGTCATTTTTGACCTATAATTTTAGACACTTTCTTTCGTGCCACATAGATGAAATTTGGTACCTGGGTAGAAAAAGGTTGTAAGTTTTGTTGGATGTAAGCAACATTTTACAAATACGACTTTTGACGCCAGAAATAGTCTAACAAAAAATCCAAATTTTGCCTTATGGGCTTTCAATGTTAAGTTATTCGAAATACAAAAAATACGGAATTTCTTTGCGAAACTTTCAATTATTCTGTTTTTGGGCATATGTAAATACGTACACTCACGCACATATATATATATATATATATATATATATATATATATATATATATATATATATATACTCATACATTCATAGGGAAATGGAAATGGATAGGTACACATAAAAGGCTAAGGTGAAATTTTTTTCTGTCTGGATTTGACTCATTTTCATCTTCCCCACCAAACCCTGTGTTCGTCCTTTTATGTGTACCTATCCATTTCCATTTCCCTATGAATGTATGAATTTATTCGCGCCTTTGAGCGTCATTTTCGTATGATTTAGTATATATATATATATATATATATATATATATATATATATATATATATATATGGATCAAAGTCCCTCGGTTATATTAGAGGTAGGTCTTCTCTCCTCAATGGAGTTACGTTGGTATGCACTTGCTTTATGACGTAAGTGTTGTTCCTCGGAAGGCTGCATAACGACCTTACGGTGTCGTTGTGATCCGTTCCATTCTCCGCTAAAGTAGGTTTATCTTTACTGCATTTCGACTTCCAAATGTACCATTTTTACGTTCAGCGGAATAATCGGTTCAATCCTCCATCATACAGGCTGATTTTCTCTGCGTTGCAGTACCCGTCTGTGAAATTGTTTATACCGTTGCGTGAGAAAAATATACCTTCATCTCTTTATTGGATATTTTTAAAGAAATGGATAAGTTGGGGTTGGCTATGTAATTTTTCAAGTTCTCAAAACCTAGAGGTCTAAATTTGTATGGATTCAATGATCAAAAATAGTATGAAACGTTGAGACCTTGTCTGTGAAGTTAACTTCGCTGGTACCTGGCACGTAGCCAGGGGGGGGGGGCTTGGGAAGCTTGAGGGGCTCCAGCCCCCCCGGAAATTTCAAATCATATTGTTAGTTAAGTTTTACCATGTATTATATTGGATAAAAAATACAAGGGTTCGAGAGGGTGAAAAGGTAATAACAAAGTAGTTTTCTATTAAAAAAGTAGCCATAAATAAACTTCAACAACGAATAGAATTGTACCAAGAGAGGACCCCGCAGGATTCAGATGACCAAAATCCCCCCCCAAACCAAAATCCTAGCTACATCACTGGCTGGTACCATCTTCATCATCACGAGGGAGGTTGTCTTATAGAAGTCCTCCCAAGTTATCATGTTTACACGCCTATCTGTTTACCCCTCCTCCTCAGGTCCTTGGCCTCGCTAGTTTTCTGCTTGTCTTTCCCTCTCCTATGTTCCTCTAGGAGTGAAGATGTTTCGCAATATGTCCAGTTGGTGTTTCCTCCTTGGGTGTTTTAAAGGCGTTTTTCGTTCTTGCGAAGACTGTCATAGAGCCCTCTGTTCAGTTGTAATCACCTCTTACTGATTTTCTCTGATGCTTGTTTGTCTAAACGTATGACTTTTATATGATCCGTTCTCGTGATTCAAAACTGACGCAAATTATCTTTTTATATTAATTGATCTTTGTGCCGGCTGTTTATTGATTACTTTTCCTCCCTTGCTTCGTCCATCTGTAATAACCCTGTAGCGTTTGAATATTCAGTGCTTTAATTAGACGAGTTTAATTAAAATTGAAATAAAAACAAACTATTTATCAATATCTAATCGTGATGCATACCCGGTACTTGTTTTTTGTTTAATGCGACATTGCTTTACATATTTTCTTGAGCTTAAGAAAAAAATCTTCCTAATGCTTCATGGTTCAGTTTCAGTAATCGGAATATGTTCATCTTTGGCAAGTCCGCTTCATTATGTCATTTTAATGACATTTATTTAATTTAGGAAACCTTTGAAGCACTAAAACCTCTGTATATATTAATTTTACAATTGTAGATAGACTATGGAACCGAAGTATTGTGGTTTATGCCCAAAGTTGTTGGCTCCTTTTGGATTTTCACGTGCCTTGTATGTACTTTTCTCGAGCTTCAAATGGTCTTCAATTAATCATTTTCTTATTTTTGCCGACATTATTTCCTTTGAGTGCTCTATTTCCAGTTTTAGTTTTGCATGTAAACTATTCCATTTGTTACTCAATTCTGTATGAAAGTATCTTTTGTTGCTGTGGAGTTCTCCTAAATGGTGTATTTGAGCGTACTCGTAGAGTTGTGCCATTAGTACTTATTGCTTACATTAGCACTACTTATTTTCCTATGTGAAACGCCGATATTTATTTAATAACCATTGAACATATAGCATTGCAAAAGTAAAAAAAAATACACGTGAAAAAATTTAAGACACTGGTTCTCGTTTAAGAAATTTTATCCATCACCCTCGTTAGATCTTCATATTGACTGCTTGTGAGCAGACCCCTGGGATACAAGAAAACTGGAATCGGTTAACGTTTGGTTCCAAGTATAAATATGCCAAAAAATAATGTAGGGCGATGGATGCTGCATAATCCCGAGCATTGACACGAATCCAAGAACTTCGTCCAGTTTGCGCGTTACTCGCCAAATTAACTGGGTCGCTTTCATTTGTTTCTTACATCTTTCCTTTCTCCATTTCATTGTAAGCTCTTAAGACAATTAAAATTGAGTATCTAACTATAAGACAAGTTCTTAAGTTTTGTGCTCACAATTCGGTTATTTTCTCTGTTATATTTATCTATGCATAGCAGATATATTTGGATACCAGAACTCAAGAATGCGTTTTTTTCCTTCATATATTGTAAATTTGATATCTAGCAGTTTTTCCATGAGTGCATCGCTATTGACCCTTTTCGCTTCATATTCCATAGATTTAATGTATTGGGACTAATAATTTAATGTTTTTCCGTAACGTTCCTGGTCATAGGGTTATTTATCAGAGCGGAGCAGTGTTTCCCTTATCTAAATCGATATCTATTACATAGCTGTCTCCATTCCGAAGAACGATATTAATATAATCATGTTGTATTTTGAGTCCGTCCTGAATTTTAAAAAACTGTCGATAATTTCTTTGAAATTTCGCTTTAAATGTTAAGTAATTGCGTTCATATGTAGATTACAATGGATTTTTTTTTAAATAAAGTTTCCAAATAATTATTAAATTTGCTGCACATAATTTCAGGAATGCCAATGGCGGTGTTTCATGGTGCTTACCGCACAGTAAAAGTAGGTATAGGTATATAAGAGAGTAATCAACCGTTTAGATTAAGTGTTGTGCTGGCCACTTCTTTTTCACTTATGTATTTAGTGCATTCTTTTTGTGTGTGGCTTCTCTTTACTCACCGGAAATTTTTTCCTCCAGTCTTTTTTGCCTCACGAGAAGAGGATGAGCGTAGATTACAGGCTTTTGACTCGCTAGTGTGGAGAATAATTTAGGAAGTAAGCTGGGTGAATAGGGAGACTGACGATGCGGTGTAAAATGTTCAAGGAGGGGAAAGGAAATAGCGTTGAAATTTGAAGTAGGCCGCAGTGGTGGATGGATGACGGTTTGAGGGACTTGGGTTTTTTTTATAGATGCGATGGAGTTGGATTCTGTGGGGTATGCGTGGGAGAGGTAGAAATAGGATTTGGGTATAAAACGGCAATGAAGTGAGCAGAATTACGCTTTTAGTTGGATGTTGGTGCCTGAAGATGATGCCTATGGGTTTCAACTTGCACCAAAACGAAAATTTCGTGGAAAGAGCGGTGAGATATTTCCATTGTCTAATTTAACCTCATATCATGCGGAAACGTAATTACAATAAGATATATATGTATATATATGACTTACAGGAGGTGAGAGAAAGAGATGTAGATAAAAAGGATTTGTTCTTACGGAACGTTTCGGACCGGTTGGTCCTTCCTCAGCTTTATTCAGATATATATACCTATATATACCTGAATTAGGATATAATGTAAGACTTTCTAGGCAAAGGTTCGAAATGGCTTGGTGATGGATTGTTATTGGCTGGAACTATCCGGCTTGCCTGAAGGCCTGGTTACTCGTTACATTAACACGTACGAGTTCATGTACGTTTGCGTGAACGAATTCATGTACGTTTGTGTGAACGAATGTAAGAATCTGTGGTTGCACGGTTCATGAAACCGCACATGTGTTTGCACAATTTTCTGGATATGCATTTGCGATTGCTGTTTTTTTACTCTTTACTAAGCGCAGCGTTCAAACGTTCAAATAGTCAATGACTACTATGAAGCAGACAATACTTTTTCAAATTCAGCTTCCGATTTTCAGCGGCAGTTATCACAAATTCCGCTTTCGTTTTCCTTATCAAATTCCTTAGGCGAAAGATACTCGAATGGAGTTGCAAATTCCCTTTTTATAGGTTTCTGGCTTATTATTTAACGGGAATTATTTCGGCCATGGTGAGATTTATATTTTAATTCGATGATTACGAATTGAATTGAGCGTTTAGCTCTGAAAAGAAGTAGATAGCAACACGAAGTTCAGGGAAAGCTCTTCTAATTGATGCATTTGAACCTTTATTTTACTATTGCTGACGGAACGAGTTGGAGGGTAGTCCAAGAGAGGCACAATGGTCGATACGGGAGGGGTCAATAAACGTTGCGTACAGGTAGTCAAGAAAGTGCGAAGTTCAAGTAGTAGAGTGAAATACAAATGAAGCAGAGATAGAAATAAATACTAATAGCTGAGTCAAATGCAAACAAACGGAAATTTAGAATTAAAAAAACATAAGAAAACTAAGATCATGAACCCCTACAGGCAGAAAAAATCATTCCGTTATCTGCCACCAGGTGCAAGTTTATATCAAAACGTCTATTACCTAAATGTTGGTGGCCACTATTATATCCTGACCTCTTCTTCTAACGTTTTCTAACACATGTAGGGCTCAGTTGTAACGTGGGCCAAGTACATACATTTTTTTTCTATTCCTTATGTAACAACTGTATAGGATGGCTAGAGTCGTATATTTTTTTAGAGCAACAGTGAACCAAGTCAAAAAGTTCGAATATTTCCCTCCACTTGGCAGTAGTTCACGATAGCCCTGAGTGACTACATCTGATATACGGGAAGAACATACGGAACTTTAAACACGTTATCTTCAACAAATGGGCTTAGTCCACTTTAACAATGAGCCCTCAATATGTAGAATGAGGATTTAATATTCCGTTTAATATTTTGCACACCCTTGAGATGGTGTTTAGGGTGTTAAGTTGATGTTGATGTAATGGTGCACCGTGCAACTGAAACACGAGCGCAACTTGTATGAATGCATGAACCAAATTAGAGCAGGTTGACATATGGACATGCATTCGCACATGTTCGTGTGGTCACTTACGAATACTTACCGTCAAATTAATGGGGCAATTTGTGGTTCAGAATTTCCTGTCGGACTTAGACTGGGCCAGAGGCAACGGAGGGCCAAGGATGAGATGGCGGGAAAGAAAAGTGGCGGTCAACCAAAGGCGACCCTGCCTGGAATGATATATTAGGCGGAGAAAGTGGCGGAATGGCTTTGGATTCCAGGATCCCTGAATACGATGTGCGAGTCGCCTGTCGAAACGTTGGAATTTATGGAGAACCTAAACCCAAGAGATTGTCAACCTTAATCGGTCAAGTTCCCCATCTGCTGTTCGTTTATCACGGACAGGGATACGTTAAGGAAGGAGCGAAAAAATGAGCTAGATGATTGCGGGGCACCATTATCGCGAGTGAACTTAACCCGCAAAACCGCGGCATCGAAGTGTGTTTTTCCCCTTCCTTCTTGTCGCTCCACTTTCCTCTTCCCATCCCTCCATCCTTCCCCCTCCGCTCTCGCTCTGGGTACATTACTGCGCCAAGTAGAGCACCCTCGTCTTGCCTTCTAGTGGGAGAGAGAGAACGTATACTCTCACACCGTGTGGAGAGTGAGATACCCAGTTTGTTCGCCCAGCCCGGGATCAATACTCTTTTGCCCGAGCCTAGCACTTGAACTTGTGTGCATCGTTTCCCTCCACGCCTCGGAAAATCATCTGCATAATAACTTTCACTTGACTTATGTTTTTTTTTTCTATTTCGATTTTCCCGAATCCGTGTCTACGTTTCCCGTCTCAATCCGTGGGAGATTTCATTCCACTCGGAGATGCACTTCTTTTTTCTCGTTCGCGCCTCTGAAGGCAAATTTTCACCCAAACACCTCATCTTTGTCATTCGGACCTCTCTTCTTTTGTTTGTTCAATGCTGGCAAGGAATGCTGTTTTGATTTTCTGGGTTCCGAATAAAACGAAATACCTCGGTCTTCCCTATACTGTTGTGCCGTATTTCGAATGCTGCCGTTGTTCATTAAAGTTATTCCCTTCATATTTCGAATTTGATGAAAAAATTAAGTGCATTGTCTTACGAGTTGAATGTGGGAAAAGACTTGTTTGTCCTAATATCGCTCAGGAAAGAAAATGTTTTTATAATTAAGAACTTTATCTATAGTTTTAATTGTTTCTCAGGAATGTGTCCTTTTCCCCGTTATGTAACTTTTTCGCATGCCTTTATTTTGTCCGCTAGTTCAACTCGAAAATTTGTTTTCTGTGTCACACTGTTTATGGGTATGTTGTCGAGACCTTAGATGGGCATATTGTAAAAGCCTGCGTTCATTTTTTTGTAAGGAAGTATTCATTATTTTTTATGCCGTTATTAATTATATGAGGGAGGAGGAGGAATTATATATTTATCATTCATTTACTTAAAAGTGCTTACATTTCACATCATTGATTATAAATTTATTTTTTTCTGAGAGTTCACGCCCTTTGTATGCCTGAATTTGTGAACGAATTTTTACAACACTCGCAGTAATGTTGTGAACTTGGAAAATCTAAATTAATATTTGCGGGTTTGTGCATCTATAATTCTCCAGCGACTGAATCCCTGTTGAAGCACTGCAAAGGTTTTGACTCTATATTGAGGAGCTTCTATAATCGGGACTTGGTCTCAATTTTTGCTCGATATCTAGCTCAAGGATTATTACTTTTCGGATTCGAAGGTCAGTATGCACTTGATCTTTCCCTCTACATTTTCTACCTATGTTATTTATAACTTCTCTTACGTGATCAAATCCTCCGATTTGCTGTTAAACTGTGGTTCCCAAAGTGGGTAATACCGCTCCCACGGGTGCGAAAAGAAATAAATCGGGCGTCAGGGTGTCGATGGATGCTGGGTCCATAGGCAATGGTAAACTTCCTGTACCTCCGTTAAAATGGGTAAATAGAAACGCTGCGTTTGATGGTTTCTAAATGTGGAGAAAGCCTAATACACGAAGTAACATCAATTTAAACTTAGCATTGTTCTCCACACTTTTTACTGTTCATTCTAAAGTAAGGACACGCAGTGTTTTAATTAATTTATTCCTTAAAATAATTTCTTCGGAAATTTTATTTTTTTGTAATCCCTGAATTTTCCTATACCTGTCCCGGTATTAATAATCTCTCTTATCTATTGGATTTGAAATAAACAGTAGATCGATCGAAATTGCTTTAAAAATTATTCTTATAGTCAGTCCTCCAGATTTGCTCATGTAGCCTATGATTTTTAAGCTTACGGTTGGGGTACGTCGACTGTAGGTTTGTGGAATAATGGTGGCTCGAAAAAGTTAGGGAAACACTGCTGTAAAAGGAAGAAGTTAGTCGCCTTAATGATATTTACATTCATGAGAATGAAACTTTGCGTGTATGAAGATGAGGGACCTGTAAACATCATTTTGATTTCTAGCATCATTTAAATTTTTTATATGAAATTTTTACATGATTTTTAAGTTATTTCGGGATATTAGAACTCATGTACGCTCCAAAGTCGGTAGACTTCGCGCTTTATGTAATTGGCTCTTGAGAGTCTATTCGTGACCTTAGAAACGTTTTCTCATCCGTAGCAAGATACAGTTAAAATTTCGTTCTTGTGGAATTGAAACAATGGGAGGCTGATGAAACATTGTATTGCCATCAGGTGAGGCAGGAAAAGCTTTACTCGAATGGTTTTGTAGGGTCTAGTTGGTTGAAAGGATGGAGACCTACCACGGATGGAAAAGGTTAATGTTTCACGGAAGCCGGAAGGGTCTGTCCATATATCACGTGAAAAAGGAGAGAGATGGATTGCGACGTGGGGAATGTGGAGTTGTAGGATGAATGCCATACTAAGGCAAGAGCACAATATTTATTGATAAACATATCAAATAAGTTTAGTTTGCTTAAACATTTCTCCACCATTGGGGAACCATTTGCACTGATCAACGAACTGTTATTACTAGTGTGATAAATTTTGATCGTGTTTAATTTTTGTTTCATGATAGCTTGTTGAAATTGGACATCTTTGGTATAATTCCCTCGTTTTTTATTAGATATTAAATGTAACTATATTCAATAGATCGATTTTTTTGTTGAAGAAAAGTATCGTCTTGGCTTTCTTCGATTTTTTTGTTGAAGAAAAGTATCGTCTTGGCTTTCTTTTCTAAAGAAGCTACTTACATCGCTTTAAAAATTTTCATCGCCTCCAGAAATATTCAGATTCATTATATATGGTGAGCATGGTCGTTTACATCTTTTTATTAAATTTTTATGTTTTCAAGTATGCCGAGTAGTTAGGTTATGGGATGTCGCGTAATAATGCGCGCAAAAGTTTGTGAATGTTTACATTCTGGAATGAGGAAAGATAGAAAAGGCAGAAAAAAGGCAGAAAGTGGTTGCAAACAAATTCGATAGAGTCAGGCTCAACATTGTAAAATCATATGCTGAATGAATGAAAACTTTTTAGGTTGAAAGACTTAGCAGAATTTATAACAACAACCGGTTTAGTCGACAGGTGATATCATTAGGGTCATTATTATGATGTCGTCTGTCGAAGAAACAGGTAGCCATTCCTTTTTGGGGTAGGCTCCGTCAAAGGGCTTAGTTATTGCTGTTAGGCGTACAAAACTGACTCTGTTTTAATAATTTCCCATATAGGTAATTCCCTATCCTCTCACACCTCTTTTGCATCACATTCTTGCATTGCTTCATACTCGCTCCCATTTTCTGAAGACTCATAATATTCCTCCTTTTATGAGTCTTCCACAACACTCATCTATGACTTTCTCAGTCTACTTCTTCCACGTACACCATTCACTCCTCTAATCATAACTCTGTCTCGTCATTTGACTCTCATCCATTCTCTCAACGTGAGCAAAATCAGCGAAGCACGCTTCTTTCGTCCATCACCGTAGCATCCCACCTACATTCTCTGATGACCCATTCTGTAAAATTTACAGTTTTCATTCACTCAAGTTGCGTACATTTCTGACTCGTAAGTCGTTGAAAGTAATACCTAAATTTTCATTATATTGAGATTATTTTATGTGGTATATGAACTTTTTAATTATTAAGTTTCACGTTCTTAATACGTGCCTGTTCTCCTAGTCGTCCTCTCGTTGGGATAAGCACGTTAGCACATGATACGTCCCCAGGCATCCTTCAGTTTCCATTCTCAAGCGTGCCGTGTGGCGTCGCTGGCACAGTTCTGAAGTATGTATTAATAAGTGGCCCGTGAAATTCTCCCTTTTTTCACTCAAGGCTCCCGTGTGGTAACATCGACCCTGCCGTCCCGTGGTGGGATGAATATTGTAGATGGTGCTGGGTCCGAAAATCGTCCCTTTCATTTTCCCGATTTTCAACCACCTTTGAAAATTTGTGCTGTAATAATTCTTTAACAGTGCGTGTTATCTAAAATCTTTAAGTTATCTTTAAGGTGGTTATACCGTAAAACAAATTAAAATATTATTTTATTCATATTTTGTCTTCTTATAGAAAACATATCCTCCATTTGATATAAGTAACAAAATCCTTCACTTCCACCCTATTTTTTCTCAGATTTAACATCTACATACTACCCTATAATCTGCCGCATGGGTGTGTGGCCGGGGGTGTTAGGACACCAGTCGTGTAAAGGTGTTATAGGGAGGTGAAAAGGTGTGTGTATTTCGGGAATGTTTTGAGTGGATCTCAGTTTTTATTATGGTTGCTTATTGTGCGTGTAAAGAACGAATTTTTGTACATATCTGTTCGGCAATGTAGCTCTCTTATTCTCTTTTTTTTGTCGGACCTAGAGATAAAATGCGGCACCAAAATGATATTCTCTGTGTCACATTGAAACATTTGGAGTAAAATTGTATTTTTCCGTCTAATAAAAATGCTATTTTTGCGTAAAACTTTTTATGAGAAGCGAATTCTCCAAATTGAATTGTAATAAAATTTAGTCCCATGTTCGTGTTACTTTTTGTGTAGGTCCTTAGCTAATTACTGCTTTAACTGAAGTTGACTTGCGTTAATTCAATGGAAAATGCGCTGCAATCGGGCTTCTATGGGTGAAAAAGTTAATTAAAAATATATATTGGTTGACCAATCCGCATATTCTGTACCTTAATTTTTTTTATAGCTTAGGCATGTCATCGATGAAAGCTTTTTTTAAGCCATACAAACGAAAAGGTTGAATATAGTCTTATTTTGGACTCAAACAGTCACGGTGGTTCCTCATTAACTGATATCTTAATTTTGTTATTCTTTGAAGTCCACTAATGTGTTGTGAAGCGCTAAAAATGGAGGAGAAGAAGAAGAGGGATTTAAAGGCGAGATCCCTTGAGAAAAACGCTGTGGAAATATGACGTTTTTTTGCTTACGTGGTCTTCGAGGAGATAGGATAAGCGCGGAATGGCTCTTTTGAGATAAAGGTTTGTAGTCGGATGGAGAGCGTAAACCTTGGTAATCAGGCAAATGCAAACCTAAGGGAATTGAAATACCGGAAATGGTTCGAGGTAGTTTGTAGTAGGTATAAAAACATGGATGGCTGGCGCTGTGTGAGGTAAGGGGCTTTTTAATCTTGCGATTCATTGGCGTTCTAGTGAAAATAAATTGGAATCTTGAACACGTGAGAGATATAGGCTACTTGAATAGTTTGAGAGAAAGGTACTTTATGGCGTAATCGTGTGTGTGAGAAGAAAGGTTTTTGACCATGTGAGTGGAGAAGTCCCGACAAAAATCTCCAAGAACCTACCTGCATTGGTTTGACGCTTTTAGTGATAATATTTGCATATTTCTATTATGGATGCCAAAAACGTTAGATACAAATGTAAAACGTTAATTTCCCACGCATGGCGAAATGTGGTGTTCTACAAATGCGAACCAAAATAATGAAATTACTTTTGAATTACACGCTTATTTACTGTCGTTGAGATAGTTAATGCCTTTTTCTTTCTAATTCATGACTGATAATGAAATTACTTGTAAAATCATATAGTTCTAATATTTTTCCTACTTAAAAGGTTCGTATACTCCCATGTCATTGGACATTTCATCTAGATGAACACCGTTGCAACGTTTCGAATTATTTAATTTGTCCAGGACCAAATAATAGAATGCTTCACTTGATAGCGAATGCCGTTCTGTTTAAAGTGTAAGAGGGTGCTCAAATGGCATCACATATCCTTGGTTTTAAGCCGTGGTTTACAGTCAGGCTACACATTTGCAAAATTAAAAAAAAACAGTTGTTATATCTGGTGGGTAAATTGTGAAACTTGTCTGTTACCTATGTTTACCCTAAACTTACAAATGTTTATCTGATAGGTCCAATCGATTGGAATCCATCGTTAATGGGTTGTAAATAATCCATCTCCTTTAGAATTGCTTTCGACAGTGTTTGTCTCTGACATTGATAGTATGAATGAAGGCGTGTGGTTTTGAATAAAATATATCCGTGGCTAAAGCGTGCTAAGTTGTGTATCTCTGCTCTGAAGTACCTATCGAAACACCGATTTGCTACAAAGTGGAGTTACAACTAAGAAAATAATGCTGAATGATCATTCTTGTCTAAGCTGATACTCGCGATTGATGCACAGTTACTGGTGTCTTTTTACGTTACCGTGGTTATTACTAACATTGCCAAAAATATTCTATAAAATGATTCTTGAATTAAATGTGAAAATTTTCCTTCGTAAATTTATTAATTTTTTCAGATTTTATGTTTACTCGTAGTATTGCGTCGTCTTGAAGGACAAAGGCGCTTTGCGCAGTCATACCGCTCTGTCATGGATACAATGAAATGGAAATCTCCATATTCTGGGCCACGTATTTATACTCCTCCATATTTTTTACCTCCTTATTTTTTCAGCGCGGTAATGTAGATTCGCTATTTCGCTCGGCTTGTTCTGACATTCGTTTGGTGACTGAGTTGCGGATACATATCGTATTATTTGGGCCGTTTAAATCCCAGAATGCTCCTTTCTCGCAAAGCTGTTTTAGTCAATTGTTTGGCCGATTGTTGATTGGAATGAAAAAGTTGTCACATATTGCATTTTTATTAAATGACGGGGACTAGCCTTTCTTGAATTTCTTTGAGATGTAAATACCAAAATATTTTATCTGCATTTACACTTAAATAAGGAAATTATCGCTATTAGGTCAGGCAACGTTATCATTAGATTCATACTTTTGGAGAAAACTCACCAATAAAAAAGTCCCATGAAGAATTGGAGAGAGAATAAATTCAATGAACACTTTAAAAAGTAGAAGATGCTAACTTATTGGACACATTGTGCGTTTAAAGAGCCTCTTGGAAACAAGGAAGGAAGGAGAAATTCATGGAAAGAATTATCGTGGAGGATGGAAGAATTATCGTCGATCCATGAAACAAATTATGAGGGGCGTTAAAACGAATACTCACGAAGGAATAAAGTGGGGAGCTGCAGTAAGTAAACCAATCTTCGGATTGATTGATGCCGATGATGTGCATTATTATTTCTCAGTACAGTATGCTTTGAATTCGTTAATTATTGCCAGGGCTCTTCATCATGATTGTGTTAAGTAACCTTAAAGGATTCATAAGTACGCTCACATGGTTTTGTTGAATTATCCAGGTCACGTCTCTCTTTTTAAGCGTAGCTTAATCTTGAAGTGCTAAGAATTTGATACCGTCGAGATTTAAACGGAAGATGTGAACAACTATTGTCCATGCTAAATGTCGAGATACCCGAGTTTGAGACGACGTATCTCCATAACCAATTATCCTTTTGAAACTATTCAAACTGAACATAAAAGTTTTTTTTTACGTCCCATGATTGGCGTGGCCAATTTTGAAACTATAGTTTACTATTATTTTATGGGGGTTCGATTGAAAAAAGTCACGATTTTAGCACCACTTTGAACGCTAATGATTTGAAAACTCGCATCCTACGTGCTCCCGCTTTTAAACAAGTTAGGACGAGTCTATTTCAAATACATTTGTGGAAGAACAATATTGCTACAGTAAAATGTATCCCAGAATTTGCTAATTGTTTGAAACTTCTATTTTCGTAATTTTTGGGTTTTTGAGGACACCGGATTATATTGTAAATAACGGTTATGTAAACAAAAACATCTTTGCTTTTTTATGTAATGTTTGGTAACTATCGCTTTATTCGCGAATCCGCGGCGTGTATCCGTAGAGGATGCAAAGACCAACCTTGGATTCAAGGCTCGCTCAGCTTGAAAATTGGCCTACTTGCTCGGCGTCCGGCTCCAGGGTTGTTCAAACAGCTGAAAACGTTTTATCCCTCAAGAAGGTCCCTGTATGCAAGCTCTCGTCACTCGGAGAAATTATTTAATCCGGTGCATCAAGGAAAAATTAAAAAAAAAGTACGCGAAGCTTCCTCGTGTGACCCATCGCATTCTCTCGTAATATCCCGGTTTGTTTTTTTTATGGCTTGACGTCAGGGTGGCTCCATTACCCCTTTGTCAGCGCCGTTGTGTACCTTGCCCCGGCGAGAAGTGGCACTTGATACATTCATTCACGTCTCTCAAACCTACTCGGGAGCGTCCCTATAATTCTGTGGCAGATATTTCCCTCTTCCCCCAACTTGCTCTGCCCTTCATGCGTCTCTTTTCATCCTCTCAATTAAAGAGTAAGCAAAGGTAGCGTTTACGAAAAGGAGGGAATCGATGAGGGGAAATTCGAGTTAAAATATTAAGAGGAGACGTAGTTGAGTTAGGTTCAGAAAATTGGAGACTATTGGAGAAGAATGTGCGTATACTGTGGGCTTTCGAGATGTGCAGTTGTGGAGGAGGACGAAAAGGGTGAGCTGGGTGGAGAGGAAAACAAATAATTAAGTTTGGTAGAAGAGGAAAGTAATCTGTGTGGGATAAATTCTAAGGAGGTAGCAAAAGTGGCAGAAAGACGTACTGTGAGAGGAAACGATGTGTTGAAAAGTGGTGAAGGGAAGACTGTAGCATAAGCGAGGAAGAGTGAGAATAAGAATACGGACAATGGAGTACATTTAGGAATGTTTTAACATTTCACAAACCTACAGCATTCATCAGGGAAAATTGCATTATTAATCCAGTTATTTGTAGTGGTAACTTATTAATTAACTTATACATACACGTAAAACTGATAATATTATACGAAGAAAATAATAACAAGCATTATATTATTTTGTATCGTCGACGATGATTTCTGGTAGTTTCCGAAAAATGTTTACTATCGTTGCAAATTTCCTACGCGTATGTATGGGAAAAATATAATCAAGTTTTTATTGTGTTTATTAAGAGTTTCGTTGATTCTTCTTTCCGATCTCCGTGAAAACGTGTGAGTTGTTGTTAAGGAAGACCGAAAATCATTCGGGATTCCTCGTGATCAAACGTCGTACGAATTGACTGACTCGACGGATGCTTAGTCAGATTTTGTAGTCCCAGCAATCAAAGCAAAGCAAAAGGTTATGAAAAATGCAACTAAACCATTATGTTATTGCTTACTCATTATTGTAATTATTAATATTAGTGGTAATATGCACTGTTTTGTAGAGCCTTATGGATTTGTAACGCGAGGACCCACTGCTTGGTAACGAACCTATTTCATTCCCTTAGCATGTTAATAGGAGGTACCCGTCACACTTAAGCTATAATTATTCCGCGAGAGTTATAAGCTTTACGTGCAGGGTATGACACTAATTAGTTTGCCCTCCGCTCAGGGCTAAGGTTTCATCCTCGGACTTTCGTCGTGGCCCGCAGCTTTTTACATATTTTTCAGCGCCATACCACACCATCCTTCACTCGGGCGTTTAGCGTGGGGTTTTAAAATCTCGGCTGTAAATTATGCAACCACCAGTGCGAATAGTGTACATGAATTTTGACATAAATGTTAGCAGATACGAAGAGAATGGCCAATCATTTTGTATTACTATCATAGAGTTTTTTCAGGTGGTAGTCCTCGTGTAGATTTTGCGTAGTAACTTTTTTTGAATGAGTAGCCCATACTTTCAATGCTTTTTGGAATCATCATTATTTTACATTTATTTTTAATACTAATTAGTGATGCATACTTCGCCAAGCATTTATATAAATTAAAGAAACTTTTCAGTTTTTAATTTAATAGCTTTGGTCATGGTTGATTTATGGTGAATTTTTGGGAACTGTTTAGTAGTTCGGACATCCCATCTAGTATTTGCACTTGATTTTGGTTGTGATGTGATCGTACATTTTGCGGAGTAAAAATGATATTCAATTTTAAAAGCGCTAGAGTCCCGTTCTAATATGTTCTGTGTACAATATGCCATTCTTTAGAGCTGAGCGATGTTGGAATTTGATTTTAACATTCTGGTGTATCGAAAGAGTATATAGCATAAATATTGATGCATGAACATACCGTAGCATATGAACCTCATTGCATTCCTTTTAGTTATAATCCATCCGCGTATGGTAATACATCGTAATACATCGCAATATCTCACGTCATTATATGTCGCCTTATTTACAGTCTTCGCTTAATTATGGCTGCATTATGGTCCTTTCAGTTAAAAAGTTTGATTCTAATTGTATCCCCGTTGGAACGTGGATGTGATATAAGTTTCCTTTATATTTATGTTTATTGTAGAACGGAAAAGGAAAGCGAACAACCGTACATAGGTCTTGATTAACGTGTAGCAGTCGAGTATAATACGAATGAACCTCATGGCTATGTATCGCTGTTAATTATCGTAAGAATTCCGAGCCTATTTTATATGGAGGAGATAATAATTTAGATAGAGGAGCGTCATAGAATCGTGTCAGTGGTGAAAAGTGATTTTAACAATTTTGCGTGAGCACTCATGGTTATTGCGACGTGGGTGATTATCACTCCGCTGAAAGGAAGGAAGGAAGGCTGCTACGTTGCTAATAGCTCGTGTCGCGGTCAGTTATGCTCGACCAAATCCTAAATCTCAGAACACTCTCATCGTTAAACAGATGCTCGTAGCGTAAGTCTTGCACAACATGCGACTGAATGGGGTCGAATCCAATGTGTATACCTATCATTATCCTCATTGTATTTCATAATACATTATGACCGCTAATTTCGATTAATCCCATTTTCACATATGTCTCCTACCTGCCAACCTGTCAATTTCAAGTTCAATTGTGAAAAAAACAAAATGTGAAAAGGTGCAAGTTTCTTGTCGTTATCAGAGAAAAAATACTATTTTCTACAAGTGACACAAATATAAAAAATATTATATGAATTCGTCCCCTATTCGGAGACGAATTTTTATAATTTTTTTTATATTTGTATTTTAATATAATATGGAGCTACGCCATCGGAACGAGATTTGCCGACAACAGCCGTTATAAGACATTTGGGCTGTCGCTTCTCTCGACGATTATCTATGGCAGTATCAGATATATGTATAGCCAACCACTACTTTGCCTTCTCCTTATTTCCTCACGTAATTTCTTCTCTTCACCCACCATACGAAGCACTTCGTCGTCCGTCTTCCTTTCCGTCCACGGCAATTTCTCCATCCTCTTCCAAACCCGCATCTCGAAAGCCTGCAGCCTCAGTTGGTGCGAAATCTTAGATGGTTTTAAAAATTCACTGTACTACATTCAAAGCTGGAACAAAAATTCCAGGACCCATGTCAATATAACATACTTAATAATCCAAAATATTACTCTACCGTTGGATTTTGAGACTTTTTCAATTAAACCGCTAATCGGTTAGTGTTTTACGTCATAATAACGTTTCCTGCAGCTCAAAACTCCCTACAACTAGATATGGCTCTCGCTAAAGTTCCTGGATCTGCGCACGGGACGATTTTGGGACATAGGTTTCGAAACTTTCAAAATCCCGCAAAACAGGGGAGGAAGATTGTTTAGTGTGGAGGATCAGTCAGAAACCCTATCTAATTGCTGCGAACGCAAGCTCCTTGAGAAGTGGGTTTACTCACCACTACTTGATGTCCCGTTTCGACTTGTATCACAATGAGACCTCAAGATAAGAGACCCTGGTATGTCATAGCGATGGGTGATTTCAACTGCTCGCCTATTAGCCGTGCGCGTGTGTGCGCTGCGTGCCTTTTTCTGTCTTTTTGGACAGTGGAGATGTAAGAACCGCTAGTCATCTCCCCCTTAAGTGTTGAGCGAATGACTTACCGCCCGCTCCATCTCTCTCTCTCTCTCCGTCACTATTTTTACCGCTTCTCTCTCTTTTTCCGCTTCGATCGAAGCGTGGACGCATCCGAATGCAGCCGTGAGCTGCCGTGCATGAGTCACTACCCGGAACCTCTAAAGGGCAGATCGCACGTTCGAGGTCTGCGGCCGTTCACTTTGGAGACCGATAGCTGCATTAGCTGCGCGGGTGGAAATCCGGATGGGGTGAGATTGGAAATTCTCTGGGAGGGGCTTAATTTCTTCCCCCCCAAGTGGTAGCGCGCAATACGAATCTAATCTGTGAGCGGTTAGCATTCGCCTCCGTGGGTGTCTCGTTGGTTTGATATATTTGGGGTTGCGGTCTGTACAGTAGCTGCGGTCTATCTCTCGTCGATGTTTTCTTGGCGTGCAAGACCTGAACTTATTTATATATTACAATCGATATGTATTATTTGTTTTGTATTTCCACGTGAGGAAAGGTGACGTGTTTACTTGGATAGTCAAGAGGTCGTGGGCTCGAGTCGTGGCTCGGGTATTAATGCTTTGTGTATCCTGCTTAGTGTCTAAAGGTTAGATGGTGCGCTATGACCATATCCAAAGTCGAAGTCTACTACGACTTGGTTCCACCACAAAAATGCTATATTGATAGCGTCATGCGCTAAATTTTAGTAAGCTACTCTAGGGAATAATACATGCATATTGGAATAGTCCTAGATATGCAGCTATATAGATGCTTGCATAGCACCCTATTATTCATTTTCCTGCTATCATTCGCATCATCGCACCTCCGGCGATTTACACAGGACGCGAATCTCCATAAGAGCTGTTAACTAAATGTTGAACGCCCTATACCAGTGGCGGTGATTTTGTTGAATCATAACTACTATGGATAATCTGGCATTTAAAAGTAGGGTTGGATGGGAATTAAAATATATCGAGACGCTGTTTCTCCTGCACTCAAATATTTTTTCTTAGGATTTCACTCTTCGGCTTGGCATAGTGGCTGCCTATTGTGTCTCGTCGAAAATGCCCATACTCTACCTCTGCCTTTCTTGCGAACCTGATGTCTTCCCATCCATCGCGACCTTCAGCATCCTATAACTTCCGATTACCTGTTCGATCCTCGTACTCGGCTTTTCTGTAGTTTCTCCAGCAACCTCCTACTTTGCCGTTCAATGCTGACTACTCTTTAATTTGTCATCCTTTCACTTGTTAGTATTTTCTCCGTCCTTAGCCAAACTCATTTCTTAAAACTTCCAATCTACTCTGACACTGTTTTCTAAATTGCGCGGTTTCACACCCGCGCAACTTACAATTAGTGAAACTTTGCTAAAAATATAACAAAAAGTCTCGTCGGATCAAACTTTATAATGACACAGTAGTCGTTGCATAATAGGAAATGCAGTTTTCAGTGGATCGATTTATGTGTAATTAAACGTGCATGAAATTTGACTTGATAAATGATTAATTTCCGTTATTAGTTAAATTGTAGTCAGCCAAAAGACTTGAGTCGAAATACCTTTTTGGAATTTTGCTATCTAGTTGGTATTAATACCTAAGTATCGGTTATATATTTAAGACACTATGGAGATGGTTGAAAATCTCCGGATTTCGACAGTGGAATATAAAAAGTCTCTTTGGCTTGTATCGACATGTTAATGACCTTAATTTCTCCAATGAAAAATACAGCTTCGTGACAAATGTTTCTCGTGCACGTTGGGATAGGCTGCGCACTAGTGGCGCTTACAGAGATTTAGCAGCCGAGAATGTTGTTACACCTCTCGCCCCAGCTCATTTAATTTTTGGCGATTGAAACTATTCTTCGTGACCGTTCTCCGTAGCTCTTTTAACTCCCTTCTACTTTCGCTGGTGGGTTTATTTACTCAGCGACGTCGTTTTTTTCCGCGTCAACGGTAGTCGCCCCGGCATCGCACGTCTCCTCACGAATCTCTCCCGGGAGAGTCTATTTACCGAGGCGGGTGTACTCGGCGGTGATAAAGATCGATGCCGCGAGGACTAGTTTATTCCGCGGATGCAAATGGAGTTAAGCGCGCTCACCTAATTGGCGATACCTACCTGTCGCGGCGATGGAGTCCGGAGCCTCTCAACGAAAATATCTTCGCGACCCGTGGCCTCGTCGAGGTGTACTGGGCATCATTTCTTCTCTCCTCTTTTTATCCTCGCTCGCCAGAGGTCGAAAATTCTCGGCTGCCGCGGAAATTTTTTTCATGAGCGAGTATTTTCATTCCCTTCCTCAAAACCGGCGATCTGCTGCAAATCTTGTCCTTATATTCTCGTTTGCTTTTTTTGTTAATTTCCTTTTAGTTTATTTTTCATTTCGGAGGAGCGATTAGCGCAGGCAAAATTCTTCGTTCTCTCTGAGTTAATTGGGACATGGTGTGACACCTCGCCACTTGCTATTTTTGGAGCATGACTTTCCGAGATAAAATTTTCGTCCCTTACCGTGCTAAAAATTACCGTCCAGTAAATTTTAGCTGAAATTTGTATGCCCTTTCCACTTTGGCTTTTCTGTGCATCACACCATGATGAAAAGTAAACGTATTTTGTTCCTAGCTCCTTTTCCAGAAATAGCTATTTTAATTTTGTTTCAGTATTTTCTTACTTGGAAGAAATGCCTATGTTACCTCATGCTCTCATAAATGGAAGCTAGGACTAATATGTTGGTCATAATAGTGATAATGATTGTGGTCTACTGTGTAAAAATCGCTTTGGTATTCTCCAGAAATCTATTTTATTTTCTGACTCCTTGTCACCTAAATACTTCCGCTCCTCGTGAATGCGTAGCGGAAATATTTGCTCCTATTGACATTGCCCTCATTATCTCCTCATGCTTTCTTGCACAACGCTTCTTTTCCCTTTTTTCACTCCTCATTCTCATGTTGTTCACTCTCTTCATCTCCGTCTCACGCATCCTCCGTCCATTTTTTACCTTCATTGTTTTTTCTCTCTTTCCCTTCTTCATAGTTCATACAAGTTTTAAAATCTTCCACTGTATGTTCCTCGTGGGTCTACCCACACATTTGAATTACGATCATCAGGCTTATCCTAGATGCAAGTTCTTATCTTTCAAGGGCGATTTGATTTTCCCACTGATAATTCCATGTTAGTCCATAATACCGGAAGTCTTCAATCCAAATGTCGGTTTGATAGCTGAAGGTGGAGCTCGTCTTTGACCAAGCCCAGCAGGGTGTAACGTTCTCTACTTCTGTGTAGGAGGATAAGTCTATATCCCTGTACCGCATGTGGTTCGTCAGGATGGTGTGGAATACAGGGAGCGCCCTGATTGGGGATAGATCTAACGATAGTCCTAAGAGTTTTCACCCGATTGAGTCGAAGAAATAAGCTCAATTTTTTCAGTGAAGGATTTAAAGACTTATGTATCGTTAAAGGGTTAATTATTGGAGAAAGAAGTTTGAACTACCTCCAACTACATATTTATGGTTCCTTCAAGTCACTGCAAGGGTTTAAGACTAGGGAAATCATTGATTAATAACATAGTAAGCCACGGATTGCTTAAGGTGTTTCCCCACTCATGCCTGAAGCAAATTTGACGGAATTGCCACCCTTTTATTAAAAACAAACTTCATAAATTGTTACTTATACTGATTGCTCGTCGAAGCAATTGAACACTAAGATTAAGAAACTGAAATTACAGATTGGTTCTCGATAATACTTTTTAACAAGTTCGTTTCTCTCCCCGGGGGCTGACCACCGCGTAACATAAAAACGGTATTTCGTCTCAATAAATTGAAGTAATTCGTTAATTTTCCCAAATTGAGACGGTTGGACTCCTTTATTTCTCTTTCATATCACAGTATAAAACATCCATCTGACATAAACGATTTCTTTTTTCGCAGTAACGTGGAAAAATAATCGAACTTTCAAAACTTGAAAGAGTTTTTCAATTTTCCGATAAATATTTATGGAACCTTCTCTACGCTTAGTACTTAATTTGACAACAATTGCAATTTTTCGTCGTTTGCTGCGTAGGCTTGAAACCCGATTCAAGAAATTCCCGGTATAAATTCACAGTTCCATCCTTTACCTGTTATTGAATGAGTTATCAACAACTTTCGTTGAGTATTGACGCGTTAATCATGTTAAGTTTTGATCATATTTTGCTTTTTTTGAAAACTGGATCACAATTTTTCCTCGCGTCTGCGTGGCTAAGACTAATGGAATCTCCGAACTATTTATTTGCATCCGTAAAAACGCTGCTTTTACTGATGGCATAATTTAGCTAACGTAAGTTAAATGCTATAGAGGCAGATTATTCGACGGATATATCGTAATGAGTATTTTTTCAAAATCAAGGAGCAAAGTCTGGCGCCTTTTTCTGTTGAATCAAGATATTATGCCTTCATTTATTAATATTTCCACAATTATAAGGCAAAATGGGTTGAAGCATCTTTTGCATTTAATTTTACGCGAAAACATTGGTTATCATATCACATTTTCTTGTACGCATTTTTCGAAAATATACGTAGGATAATTCTTTCTGTCATTCGTTTCACCCATTTTTCATAAAAAGCTATGTAATTTCACTAGTACCTAAACCGTGAACAGAACAGTGTGCATAGGTAGGATTATGTGGACGTTATCATATATGGGACATGTTTTTTTCCCAATAGCAACACGAATGCAAAAAATGGGACGGAAATTTCATTTACTGTGAATTCTCCTTCCATGAAAAGGGAGGTTCCATCGAAAACGGCCTGCCACAGTGGAAACTCCGATTCCTGCTCTTTCACCGAAATTAAGGTGGTTGGAGCGATTTTTGTTTATGTACAGAATTTCGTGAAAGCTTGCATAAGTGTTAGTGAATACACAGTGAAAAAGGTGAACAAAATTGCATTATACCGATTTGGTTTGTTGGTAATTCTATGCTATTTTAACCCGTAGCCTTATGGTACATGACGTATATTTCGTAATTATTCGATTACATATGTGCATATTTTATTCTAAACGCGAAATAGTGCATTTCATATTATTATAATTATTGCTAACAAATATCAAGGTGGCACGCGGAGTCCAATATCCGAAAAAAAAATCACAATTCAAGATTATTTTGCCTTCAAATTCCTCGCCGAAAACTTGAGTCATGTCATGCTTTAATTTAAAAAAAATATGTAAAAAAGAATTCTTGTATCATTTCAGTCACTGCCTGTATGGTGGGTCTAAACAAGTTCACTTAAATGAAATGTGGTGCAAGAATGTTTTTCGACTTAACAAACTATTAAAATTTGCACTTGATGACCCACGATTACCGTTCCAGCCTCTTTAATCCTTGTTGGGTACGGCTTGAATTCCGAGGGGTTACCCACCTAATCGTCCGAGTAATATAACCCCTGTCAACGTATAGCCGACATCAAATGCGAAATGACCTTAGCCGTCAAATAACGTAGAACCCAAGTACATACTACTTCTAGTAGGAGGTTCTATGGTGAGTCTTCGAGTCAGTCTTTCGATAGGTAATTTTTTTCGGCAAATATTCATTTTTTCTGTGATATAGCTACACCTGCCTGCGCCTGAAAAGGGAAATGCCGAAAACCGCGATATTGCGAACATAAAACCTCAACCCCGGACCCCCAACGCGGGCTCTTGCCTCCGCATGACTTCCTTTCCGGGCGGCTCCCCTCTCCCTCCCGGAATAAGATGAGTTCGCGTGTATGTAAAATATGTTACACTTATTTCAATGTCCAACCGTCTTGAAGATTTCTATATTTACGATATATTTGGATTTGTTCGATACATTGCTATATTCGACTTGAGTGTGCCATGTACCACCCTTGTGATCATTGGAAAGTCCCCTACAGAAACCCCGGCCATTATGGAAAATCTAATCCGGTGGGAAGCTAGAAAAGACCTCATTAGTAAGATATTTTTCTGTTAAATCACATTGTATTTCTCCTAATAAAAGATGATTCAAAATATAGGCTAATCGAGCTAACATTTTCCGCAGATTTTGGAAACAAATAAATTACTAGATCATCTAAGAATAAAAATGTATACATAGTTCTCAACTCTTAATTTGAACTTTGTTATGTGATGTAGAAATTTAAACCGTATGTGTCATTTTGCACGAAAAGTTCCATGCATTATCATGATTCGAACTTTGGAACGCTAATTAGACTTCATTGCTTCTTATGAACTCGAAACTAAGGCGATGTATGATTTCATATGGGTATAATTTGATTTAAAATATCGGCTAATATTCGAGCAAGTACGGTAATTCGTTCCCATAATAGAGATCTATCTACACCTGCCTGTGATTGTAAAGCAAGGAGACTGCAACCTCGACTTTGGCGTGAAAAAAAACCTCCGACCTCATCGCGGTCTCTTTTATCTCCACGAGACTTGCTTCCCGCGCATTCCGCGTCCCCACGCCTACCCGGAGTGGGCAACGACGCTGAGGTCGCGTTTATGTAACGAGAGACCCCCTTTCCTCCTCTCCCCCCACCCGTGCTACCCACCCCTCCCCCCAACCCGCACCCCCTGCAGGCCTGCCCATTGAGTGCTGCCGCGCGCATCAAGTCGCGCTCGTGCCGCGACCCAAAACAACGAGGTCGTGACATCGGGTTAGGCGCGCACGAGTCGCAGAAAAAGCTGCAATTGCATCGGAATCTTCCAGCAGCCGCTGCCCGGTGGGAGGCACCCCTCCGGCCCCCTTGCGCTCGCTCATTGGCGAAAGCTCCCCGCCGCAGTACGTAATTATGAATTCAGCGCTGGAAGTGAATGAGCGTTTATCTTTCGTCGTTATTATTTTTTTTGCGTCGGGAAATTTGGCGACGCGCCGGATTCATTCCTCTAACGAATGCGGTGGTTTCATTTTTTTCATCCGACGTTTTAGGTTTAGTATTTCTGTTGTTGTATCCATGTTTTTTTGTAACCCATGCTTGGGATTAAACTAGCAATTTATCTACTTATTATGATACTTCTCACTCCGTGAAATGATGTTTTTCGAACCCTGCCGAATGCACGAATGCAATGTTAAAAGTTTTGCATAGGACATTTTAAGTCGAGTATTTCTATTGCTGTAACTAGTTTTTTCTATTAATACATGCTTGTATTGGGTTTTGCGATTTGACTGCTAAATTGAATGTTGCAGTCTACGTATAACGTTGTGATCAGGTGTTTTAAGAGCACTTAATACGCCCCTAAATCATTCATCTTCATACTCTTCGATGCGCAAGAAATTCGTTTGCAGAATTTTTGTTTGGAATTTGATGGTTTAGAATGTTTCGAATATGCCTTGGGACCTAAATTTGTCATTGTTGCTATTTACATCACATCCTGCTGCTGCTCTGGTAAGGCTGGTGAAGCAACTCTGATTCGTGACATAAGCAGAGAAGAACGATCTAAATTCAGTTAAACTCCACCTATGTGACACTGCTCTACTATTCCACTTCTTCGTGTTATGACCCACTGCATAATGAATTTAAATTATGTCTGGATTTTTAATGTCCATTAATAAGTCAAAATGTATTAAACATAATTTTCCATTAATTTTTGCAAAAATTTGTGACAGCAAAAAGACTTTTGTGCCATTGGAAGAATCCATCACTGCTGTTTACACAGAGTCATTCCTGTTTGAAAATTGTGTCGAATTGTTTTCGTAAGCTGTTATTTGTGGCGGCAGGGTATCGTCCTCTTCTGCCAATTTGGAGGTCGCGGTTTCGTAACCCGCTTGGGTGGAATTTTCTCTAATATGGCATTGATTTCATTATGTTACGTATTCTAATAAATAAATTGTAAGAAAGGTGTACGAAGAGTAGGTAGTTTCGCTCAACAAAGATGCCGTGTAGGTACGCAATGTTTATTTTATCTGATTATGGTAAATGAAGCCTCACCGAGAAGTCTTTCCTCCATTTAAAGCTTGGGGAAACGAGGGTGATCACTGGGGTATGCTTTCCGAGATCCGGGTTTCAGGTTTTTCCCAGATAAGGTTTTATTTTAGTTGCCGGCTTCCATTGGGAGCTATGCGGTGGAATTCCTCAATGTCGCGACTCCGCCGTGACATCTGGCGACCACAATTGCTCTTTCGACTCTATCTACGGACCTAATCGTTCTCGGTCTTCCTTCCTTGCTTTCTCAGTCGATTTCATTCTTCTCGCTTTCAACTTCTGCATCTCGAAACAGTGGCGCTTCTAATTCGCTCATTATTGAACTGTGACCACCTCGAATGCCTATGGTTGAACCAGTGGTCGAAATAAATATTCCCGCGGAGATTGACTAGATTCTTAACCTTTGAAGCAACACTTGATCATGTTTCAATTTCATGTTCATCTCTCTTTTGTCACTTTGAGAAAAAAAAATATTAATCGTAAGTGTTAATCGATTTGAATAGTGCAAACTACAATCTACCAATATTTTATATTTATATGTCCTTCTATGTTTGGTTTATTATACCGAGCTGTATGGCATTGGGTTAATCGTTCCAAAAGTGTTCCAATGTGTTTTTTAATACGTAAGGCACCCCTGTATCGGCGTTAAAATTGTTTTGCCTTTCTTCTTGGTTAAAAAGATATTAATGCCTTGATATTAGGTGTGAATACAATACAGATTCGGCCGTAATCCCATGGCTGGAAATTTGAGACCAATTGATATTTCATCCATTGTCTTATAAAGTAGTCCTTTATACCTTAGTATGTCTCACCCTTTACGCTTGGAAACACATCTAAATATAATTTAGGGATGCAAGCTGGCCTTCATAACATATATAGTGGCGTTTTTTAATGAATCCCGTTCATTTTAATTAAATGGCTTTAATTAAATTAATTCGTAGATTATTAATGGTAAAATATGCTTCGATCTTGCGCATGGTAATGCGAAGAGGCCCACATCAGCCCAATCCTTCTATAAACTACACTACATTACAGCATGTAATCATATATAAACTTTAATGTATCTAAATTGTCATCAGAAACTGTTATTGGTCGAGGTACAAAGTGCATCATCCATAGGTATTTGTCTCAACTCCTTCACTCTTAGTCGTGCCCTAACCAATACTTGCAACCGTGAAAATTCGTCATACTTGAGGTTGCTCTAGCGTGGTGGGAGATAGGTACCTCGCCCTTAAATGAGCTGTTTGCATATCGTCAACCTTAATTTCTTCCAAGTAAAAATAACCGTGAGGGTCTTACTTCCCCGGCCGGCATTTGCGCTCAGCAGAACCAAGCAAGCGTTTAACGAGATGATACAACCGATCTTACACCCCACTAATTGGCTTCCTCTTTCTACATTATTTTTCAAGCTAATATCTGTTTCTGTCACAGTTTCTCATTCCCCCTCGCCATCCTCGGTTTTCAGATCTTTAGCCCTTACTTGCAGCCTTTGCCTCAATTCGTGGTAGTCTTTCTCCAAGCGATCCATTGCGACTTAAACCGTGTATGACTCTCCTCGCTCAACGGTAGTAATGTTTCAAGTTAAGGTGACAGTCTTGTACTAGGCTAAATTAACTTGGTGATAATTCCTTAGGCGGGTCTTGAAGTATGATCTGCATAGCTCTTAGGGAACTCCCGTTTATGTATTATAGACATTTTTATGGTGACTCTATGTATTGTGTTTGTCAGTGGTGTTTTTTAATGTTTTTAAGTCATATTAATGACGCAAAGATGCCCTTTCCACCCTGGGTATGGTCAAAGGACAAAGGGCAAATATATGCGTTGTTTTTCGCCAAACCTGCGCATCGTTAATTTAAGTAGAAATTTCACAAGAACCTGCTGTGAGTATTGGATTTGTTATTTAAAATAGTTTTTAGATATCTTATGTGTCAATTATTTAGTGGTAAAAATGTTCAGCCTTTTTTTCTCGCATGTGTACTATGTGTAATTCGCTGGACGGTTTCGTATTAGTGACATACAAATGATAGACTCGCCCTTGACATGCCTGCCTCATTTCGTCTCCTAATAATGTTTTAAAGCATGTTCACGTTTTTCCAGTACTTGTGTTTTTCATGATTTTGAAACCTTTGAGAAAATATACCGTTGATTTCGTTACTTCACAACGTACCGGCTGCCGTAAGAGTTTTACGGAATCACCTCCACATCACATTGTGACAAATTTTTCGTGCTGCCTTGATTAATTCCCTGATAATCCTGTAAAAAATCTTTAATAGTAGATTTGTTGGCTGAAACCTTGTGTTTTCATTGAGGAGATATTTCTAAAATGCAATTAAGGTAATAAGTAACTATACTTGCCTTTCAATACCTCCTCTAATGTTTTTGTCATTGTACTCACCTCTCTTGTTTTATGACTCATGAGCTTTTTGTTCCGCTCGTTTTATTTTCCCAAGCATCTGGTGCTTATCAATTGTCCATATTTCTCTCGGTCATGTTAAGAGATCATAAAACCATGGCATGTTCCATTTTGAAATAAAGTAATCGTGTGAGTAGTATGGAGTAATTGAACTCGTATGAACTCTGTCGACCGCTATGAGTTGTAGACTACCCATGCTTTCAATGTCACAGGCAGTCGGCAAGTGTCTTATCACACACGTGACGTTCGTCAAGAGCTATTGATTGGTCAGTTTTAATTCGGTGAAGACTGTATAATCTGTTGAAAACAATTTCTTAGGTTTCATTCACCGATTTTTGATATCATCGAAGTCGACATCGTTCGCCCATGTTGAGAATCGGATATTTAAAGTGTGAAATGTTCACATGAACTAGGGTTATTTTGAGCGGAAGCCCCAAGATTAAATTGCGAATGGGTTCTTACAGGCATCGTTGAAAAATATCTGCCATTTTGGAAATAACTCGTGGATTTGCGTGAATTGCTAGAATTTGATATATTTTGTCAAGGAAAATGCCTCCCCACTTGTCGCGAGGTTTAATAGTATCTTTATGATGTTAAACGCAGTTATATTATTTGTTCTACAGCCGTCTTCCCTTGTGCATAGTCTCCCATCAGGGCTCGGAAACCATATTTGCAGATTATCCCGGACGAATAATGTTTTCCCCGTAAACTGTTTCGCGGTGGTGAGCTCAATTAGTCTGGTCGGGTGTGCTCGCTTTGCAAACGGATTGAGGTCGCTTGTTCGGGTCGTTAAAGCGATTGGCGATGAATCGTGCACTAGCCAGAGTCAATTGGAATTGGAATCGACGACGCGAAGCCAGTGCTGGCCGTAACCATTCAATGTGATGCGTGTCTCCTCCTTGTTCCGTCGTGCCCATTGAAGCCCGTATCCTGTGGTTTGTCCATTGAAATTTAAGGCTAATCAGTGTGTAGTTTCTGTTGGGAATCCGTATTTTTTACATAACCATTTAGCGTTGATATCGAGCCTCAGATAGTGCATATAAAGAGGAAAAAGCGATAGCAGTTTTGAGTGATGAGTAGACGACCGAAAATTCCAAAGGTCGCGCGAAGAGAGTGATAATTATTAATGGTCTACATCAGAGGGATTGATACGGATGCTGAATGAAGTGACCATGAGGGTGACGGTATATATATCTTTAGCAGCGCCATTACTTACAATTTCAATTCGGCGATAACAAGCGTATTCAGCCGTTAACCTCTTTCGTTAATCACTGCTTATCCTACGGTTGGTGTCTTCATCAGAACATGTTCCCCAGCAGTTTTTGTTGAAGTTCAAGGGAGTTAAAATGGATTTTAAATATGTATTGCGTGTTTGTATCGTCTTGTGGACGGCTCTTTAGCGGGGTACAGCTCTCGCGAAAGCTTATGGCGTTCGGATGCGCGGCGTTTGTGCTGTCCGCGAATACAAATTCCATTTTTTTAATGCACTTATGCATGGCACAAATGCCATGTCTTCGCTTTCCCCTATGTCCTTTTTCCCTACCCCTTCCACCAAAATTTACCCCTCCACTACGACTTCTTCTGCGCATCCGAATGCCATAAGCTTTCGCGCGAGTTGTAATTGAAGTGGCGTACGTTGTCTTTTTTTAGTTTCTTTTAATTACTTGATTTTTATTTTTTATTTATACCGAAATAAAGTTAAAACTTTCAATAGACGGGGATTATTTGTATAATTACGTAACGTTTGAGCAAGCGTGTGAATTAAGGGTACACCTGCATTCTACCCTGCGAATAGCGGCTAAGGGTTGTGGCCGGGGCTGATTGGACCTAAGGTTGGAGTAAAACTAGTGCATGATTTGTATAAATGACTGTTTGAGTTGAAGTATTTCGTTAAGTCTGTTCCCAGAAAAACGATTTTTATAGGGCAGCTGTTGCCAGCATATACTGCACACCCGAATCTGGTTTCTTTCGCAAGTTTCCGGGTTTGAATTGTGTTAGATTTCTCTTTCTTAGCATTGTAAAATCTTCAAAGCGGATTAGCAGAAGCAGCTCCCCGTATCTTGTTTACATTTCCATCCTCTCCCCCCTCGTCGCCCTCCCCCATCCCCCCCCGGCTCCTTGCACTTTCTAATCTCCCCCATCCCTCCTTCCTCCACCGCCCCTCCCCTCCCTCCCTCGTGACGTTGCCGGTGGCGTGATCCTAGCACTCGGTCCCAGATGTGGTACTAGGGGAGGGTGGGGGGGAAGGGTGGGACCACTCCTTCCTTACGTGCTATTCGCCTCGTGGCGTTCGTCATGGGGCGGGCGACTGCGTGGAAGATCTTCCGTCACCTTGGTCTGGGGTGACAATCGGGATGGGTTCTATGCTGGCAATAGGCCAAAGTTTGAGAATAGCTGGTATCTTAGGACACAGAAGTAATGCCAGTTTTTTGTGAGTAAATATTCCTGAATGACTATCGCGAGAATGTTTTCCATGGGAATTCAATAAGCATGTAGTAATTTTCCTCTTGAATAATTTGAACTCAACGCATTTTGACGTAACTATGTCATTATCTGATGACGTAGTTCCATTCTAAACGTGTCGTTTTCCAATAGTTCAAGCGGAAAATTACTACATAGTCTGTTGTAATTATATCATAAGGATATGTAATTATGAATAATTTCAAGACGCCTTGTCTGAAACCTTCAATTTTTTCGTCCAAGGATAATGCATTTTGCATGCTTTCATTATTATATACAGATCATCATGATTAGGCGGCATTTTTTCCACTAGTAACTCTTGTTTTCGGAATAGTAGCTTCATTTATTATTCCCTCAATATGGGGGTTGCGCATTTTAGTAGTTTCAGTATTTCGATGAGCATCTTGCTGTATGGTCCCAATCTTTTCTCTTCAATAATATATGCTTCCGGCATAACGGCGAAATTTTCTTCGAATTTGGCTTTTATAACGAGATTATTATGCAGATGTTTTATTTGCCAGTTAAGATAGGTACGGATGGGTATCTAGTGCCTTCTTGGCACTCGGCTACCGTAGCAAGAATCTCGTTACCTCACATGATTTCGTTCTTCAGCCCGCTACAGCCCCTCACATCATCGTATCTAGAGTGCTTACCCGTGCCCTCATCTGTCATTTTTAACTCTTCTCTTATCACCTCACTTCACTACCCCTCATATCCTGCTCCATCCACTCAACTCTTTTCTTACGATATCCTCCAGTGGTTTATCTACTTTCTTACCCTGCCAAGCTTAGCACTCCTTCGTTTGTCTTAATTTTTGTTCATCCTACTACCTCGATTATTTACCATAATTAAGCTCAAAAATTGCTTATATTTCAGGTTTTTGCATTCAATTACTTACAAATTGCGTATTACTCCTCATTTATTGTTCGAAAATGCACACACAGTCACCATTTATTTGATTTTTCAATGATTTTCTCCTTCCAATGTAAACATTACACGTCACATTTGGTTGTGAGGGAGTTTCCAGCGTTATTAATTTAAAGCCTCAAATTTGTACATTTAGCTAATTACTGAGAAGTTCATTATTTAAAAACATTTTGTGTGTCATTGATATCACTATATTTTCTTCGCACTGATTACAACTGCTTAAAGTTCAAAGAACTGACAATGCCCCGAGAACATTGTTCCGACCAAGAATCGAAAGTATATGAATGCACCACACGTGCTAGAAAAATAAGAAAGAAACGATGGAGTTAGCTGCTGGAGAGTTTGCTGGTAAGAGGATCGATGTCGGAATATTTTCCGGGTAACGTCACTACCGATTCCTTAAAAACAGACATTGGTCCCTGGCAAATGTTATAGGGGCAGTGCGCAATAGCTGGGGCTAGGATTTTGGACGAAAGTTGGCAGGCAAGTAGTCCCTGAATAGCTATTTACAGAACATTCCTCTTTTCAGATTAAACGTGATAGTGTAAAAATAAAACATACATACATGCCCAACACGGCATTTCTTTTCGAGGCAGGCAAAGGTGAAGAATATAGCGGCCTATTTAGTTATTCCTGTTAGGCTTAGAAAATTGCATCTCTTTTAATAACTTCCTCCATAATCCCCTATCCTTTCAAACCACTTTTGTTTATCTTACACTTATGCATTGTTTTACACACGCTCTCCTATTCCTAAGACTCGTGGTATTCCTCCTCTTAAGTCTCTTCCACCACATTCACCCATGACTTTCGCGGTCTACCCTCTCCTATCGTACAATGTTTCGCTGTTCGACTGCATTTTAAAATTACACTTGAATATGGTCTCTTCTATGACTACAGGGAAAAATCTTGCTCTAACTACCTTGAGGGGCTACCGTACCTTTATTCCGTGGCACTATAAGGGTTCGAGCCGAGAATGCGTTGCAACTTGCAACAGGCCAGCGATAAGGGGGGCCCTGGCCCTCGCTTCGTCATGGGACCTCTGGGGGGGTGTCATTTTTATTTAATTACTTAACATTATTTTTTTCCGAATTTCCACTTTGTGAAAGTTTTAATAAAAATACAAAATACGAAGGAACTAACTTGAACTTAAGTTCATATAAGAGTATCAACACAGCGAGTCTACTTATTGTGCTGATTTATCATTTTATGTTTATTCAGTTATATTATTAATTTTCAATCAAAATGTTTTAAACATCCAGCGAGGCCTATGAAGGAATCGGATACTGACACACTTATTCGTTAGCTAAGAGATAGTGAGATGTATTTTCAAGCTATTGGTATTATGTATTAATAAAATGTTAATCGCATGAATAACTACTGAAAAAAATGCATTCATTCAACTTTGTGTTCGTTGGCTATGCGTTGTAACCTGGGACCACCCAATTTATCGATAGCCCCGGGCCTCTACAACCTTTAATCCGGCCCTGCGTTACAATGATTGTTGGTGGCGCTCAGTAAGAGGGAAGGAATCGTGAGACACCCCTATTAGGGTGAACGAAATTAGGGTAGAAATCGATCGGAATTCGCGAGTGTTTTGTTTATCATGTTTATGTTTCACTCGTGAACATGTTTCACTCACGTATTCAACACCTTGAAAAGCTGATCACCAGAAATTCGGAACCTCGACTCCACCATCTGCCTACTGATAACTCTCCCGGTTTAGACAAAGATCTCTTGAACTCTTCTCTCTGGCTTTATATTAGACCTTTGCATCGTTTCGTTTTTTCTCATCAGGATTTTAGTGCGACAAGTCATTGACGTTTCTCGCCGGATCTCCACTCTTGATAGACAAATTTCGTGGGTTTATTATGTGTGTGTAACTAAGAACATATTATTATCAAGTGGTATAGTGGAACACGGGACCCTTTGTTTTTAGTCCCTCCAAATTTCCATCCATTGTTTTTGTACCAATGTTTTTATGTATTTTTTACGCCTTACTTGCTAACCAGCAGAAATAAAATTATTATTATTATATCACGCGGTATATCAAGAACTCTACTTGAGGACGCGACCAGTCATAAATTTGGGGGAATAAAATAATTGTAAGCCCAAAGATCGCGATTACACTGAAAAACCAGAACACCAAATAACTCCACGAAATGACGATGTAAACATGAAACTTTGAGTTAACTCTTCTCGGGTTCTCGACCGGTTCAAACTATTCATAATTTCCGACGTGTAATTAATTCTTACCTTGAGAATGAGTGACGAGTCGTCTCTCGAAACGTCGACAATTATGAATAGTTTAAACCGGTGGAGAGCCCGAGAAGAGTTTACTCATTAAAGATTATATACACAGGATAATAGTTACTCATATTATTCGACGGTAAATTGTTAATCCTTTTTATAAACAATTTTATTTTGAATCGTAACACAGGCACCACAATTTTCGCCATATGTTGAATAAAACCAGATCGAAATTGTATGGTTGTCTGAATGAAATTAGAACAGGCTCTATTTTCCGTTCAGTCGTTCATACATTCGCACAAGCGTTCGCACAATTTGCCGCTTTACACGGTACAATTTCCTGATACATGCGTTCGCACGATAGATTGTATAAAAAATGTACCGTGTAAAACTGCCTTAATGATGCTTTTCCCGCCATCGGCCGGGCGGGCTGAGAGGGTGGGGTCGTCGGACCTCGGTCCGGATAGCCCCACAGGGGGTCAGACGCCCCAGGTGTGCGACCGACTGTTATAGTGCGGAAGTCATCCCGTGTGGGGGATTGCATTCGGAGGCGGTAAACCGTGTAGGAAGCTGGGACCTGTGAGAAGGGGAGTGGTGTGTTTGTTTGTGGTGGCAAGTGGCGGTGGGGCTGGAATGGGCTCTCCTGGCGCAGCAGGCCCGAGTCGAGAGGTTCGGTCGACCGGTGCCAACTATTGGGAACGACGTTGGTCGAGTGAATATGGGGAACTGAAACGTAGAAACATTTCAAAGAGTGACTCAGGGGAAGCACGTCGCAATAACTGACGTAGAAATAAAATGTACCTCTGTGCAGCTGAAACATTTGTCTTCTATATCAACATACAACGGGAATTCTATCTCGCACAGGGATATTACATGGAAGTATTTGCACGTCCATTTTTCTTCGCGATTTCGGCAATGCTATAAATTTGCTCAGCCCACTTTATTTACGTACTGTTTCAGCGCTTAGTGTTTTAAACGAGGTGTAATGGTGTGACTCATTTTAAGTCTTAACAATGACTTATTAGTTGGAAACGGCGTGTGTATGAAATAAGGTTCAATATTGATAATTCCATTTCTTGTGCACTGCATTTCTTTTGTATTACACCAGGTACAGTTCATTTCCTCCCAATGTCTTGCAATCCGAAATGTTTGTTTGCTATCTTTTTATCCTCTCCTCTGTCTACTTGTCCTGCTTTATGCAACATTCTCCCGTTAGAAATCCTCCCATGTTCTCTTATTTTATCTTTTGTGCATTCTAATTTTCTCGATTCATCTTCTAACGTCACTCGTGTCAAGGTCCTCTGATTTACGCTCATCTTCCTTCCTCGCGGACCCATTTTTCTTACTATTGCCACTTGTCACTATTACTTAAGAGAATCCGGCATCGATTTCTGTTTTAGATTTGGTTTCAAATAATTGCTTTTTTCGCTCGCGGAGTTTTCCTCCTTATGCTTGTATGTCCAATTTTGTTCAAATGTTACCCACGAATGTAGAACTATCTATGTTCTTTACATGTAAGCTACGCTGTGTAATTTAATATTTTTCTTCCATAACTTATTCTCTCCTCTGGTTTCTACGTGGCTTAAATGGTTTTCCTGCGAGGGTGTCTCAATTGATAAAACCGTAGACAGGACTGAGGCCTTGACCCTGATGGAATCTCCCAATCGAGAAACACTTTATACCCTGGGGGGTTTCAAAGCCGATCGATATGGGACGTGCCTAGATTCAATTTTTGCCGCTTTCAAGGTCCCTGTCCTTTTTGCACGGAAGTAGATGATGTTTTGTCTCCTTCGCTGGCCTCCTGATTTTATTTTTATTCTCTCTGCGTGTTGATTTAGCAAGCAGTACTGGTTCCTTGGAATGAAAAGCAGAAGAGTTGATATAAATGATGATAACGGGCAAAATACTTGTTGCGATAGCTCCGCATTAGTGGCTTGTAAGCCTTTTTTCAATTCTATTGTGTAACCACATTTTTTGAGCGCATACTGTTTGAAATTTTAGGTATCTGATGTTCGTTTCTCATTCTTCTTGTAGTCAGTGTTTTTCTGATTCCAAATGTTAAGCTTTCTTGCGAGAATAAAATTTTTGTTACACTTCCAACTTTTTATGTTTTTCAGGATGCGATTTAGATATTTTTTCACTGGATTGAATAATACTTTTGGAGGAAATTATATATGACTAAAAACGTAGAGGAACCAACCCAAAGGCGTGCACTTGGCATTGTTGATAAGTAAAGAGTGGAGACGTTATGATTTTTGGATGGCATTGCTCACTGTTCTGTGAACCCGAAGACTGTTAGAGTTATGGTTCTTTCAAGCGATATCGCTAACTGAAGTATAGGCGTCTAATTACTTTGAGCGCTTCAACCTTGGAGGGAAAGTGGGATGGTTACGCTACAACACAATGGATGTGGCCACGGCCGGGCATTGGAGGGGGTTTAGTAGTTATCGCCCATGAAAACGCCGTGCTCTCTGTTCTTTTAACGTCACGTTCCATTTCCGTCCATGCAAGTATTGTTTTACATCGTGGCTCTGGCTTGAATCGCATGACGCTATACTAGTAATATGCCGTGCTTGGTAATTGAGGCGGTCGTGACCTAATTATAGCGCGGTCTAGCCAATGCTCAGCATAATCAATTAAGGATGAAAATTGCGCCCCTAAATATTTGCTTCGTAGCGGAATGTTGCGGTGTCTATGAACTTAACCTTCTGCGCGCTGGTGCGTTAGTTTAAATTCTTGTTACCCGATTTACCTTTGTTGTTTCGGTCCGTTCCCGGTTTTCACGGAGATGTTGCTCCCTTTTCTCGCCCCCCCCCCCCCAATTAATTTAGTCTTCAATATCCATCTGCCCTGAATAGCGCCGGTGACCTTGGGCAGGTATGTCCACTTTAATAACCTCAGCTTTCTTCAAACGCGAATGTGGTTATTATCGAAAGCTTTGCTTCAATTGAATGGTTATCTTCTTTGTTTCTCTGTTAATAGTAGTATATTGCAATCCTTATTTTTCTCTATTTATTGCTATAGCAATTGAACTCTTTATTTTGATTCTTTCCTGCATCACTCTTTGCTTTGTTTCTATCAGTTACTCTTCCTTAAAGGATCGTCTCTATGCATTCTCTGCCTCCAGTTTTTTTACCTTAGCATTTTCTATATTGTATTTTGACTCTGTTCATTGTATTTTTCTTCTTGTATGCTCCTAGCAAATTTAAAAAAGCCTCATTGGTAGCTATTATGGTCCCTTATGGTAAAAATGGCATTTTAAACCTGTCTGTTCTACAGTCTATTTTCCTGATTTTATTCTCATGATCTAATCTACTGTGGTGTGTCGGGTTTCGTAGAATGTTATTGACGTCGTCAGAAAATAGATCGGCTTGCTACTTATCTAAAACAATAAATCTAAATTTTAACGGACGTTCTGGAAGCTTTTCCCATCCCCATTGTCGCAGAAGGCTAGTAACTCACGATTGATTGATTTGACTGACGTAAGATTAATAAATGAAGTTTCTGATCTCTTTTCCTCATGTCGGAATCACGCTGTGATTTCGACCCCTACCCCAGTTCTTAGTTTTTTCATCTTGAATTTCCCGCATTGATCTGCACCTCACTGGACAACCCTGCCAAAGTTACTTTCGCGGAAAATCCCTCAGTACTCTGAATTTGAATTTGTCTTTGGCTAGCTCCTTTGTGACCTGAAGTGGCTTTTTATTGACGACATCTCGTGAGAGCATATCTTCCGTGCCATGGTTTCAGGCTCAACTATGTTGAAGTTAATTTTCACAAATGAAAAAGTAGCTTTGTTGTCTTCCATAGATTTACTGTCTGTGGTTTAAAATCTGTGGAAGAAAACAAAGTTACTTTTTCATTTGTGAGCATATCTTCCTTTGAAAACCTCTAGTAGGAAAGCCTCCACCGGGAAGAGGACGTCTGTTGTTTGTTGTTATTGTGTAGAGAACTACTTCGAAGTAACTGGGTTCGATTCCCCAATCCAGGCGTCCCCTGTTAACTTATAACACCCTTGTTCCAAGTTACGGTCGCTCCAAATGACCGCAGTGCTTTGGATTTTTAGAAAGTTAATGTCGAAGATAAGGGAATTTATAAGGTGAGAGAATGATTAGAGACGTAAAGAAAAGATTGTTGTAAACTCTGGAGAGTCTGAAAACTCTGGAGGAAAACTATGGAGCGTGGCGCTGTACGGGTCGGACACTTGGTCATTGTGGAGAAAGGATGTATGTAGACTGGAGACCTTTGAGATGTGGGTTTGGAGAAGGATGGAGAGGATGAGGAGGGTAGCGAGGAAGACAAACTAGGAAGTGTTGGATATTATTGATTTTACAAGCTATCGAAAACCACTCCTAAGGCCTTTACATCGTGGCTTTTAATAATTAACCAGGTACGAGCATACACTGTCATGGCCTGAGTGGGGGAAAAATCCACCCAGGCGGGGGAAATGGAGGGTGAGAGAGGTAGTTGGTGGCGGAGATTCGGTGTTGGCAGAAAAGATGGATGGAGGACGTATTGAGACGTGCGGGCATGTTGTGAGGAGGGTGATAGAGGGGAGAGCGCGGGGGAAACGTGGAGGTGGATAGGAATTTTGGACGTCGTCAGAGATAGTATGATAAACTCGAGAGATATCTGATGGCGAGCAAGTATTGGGCTGGAAACTGAAAACATGTCCAAGAAATGGGGAAGTTAGGGAAATGACTGCACAAAAACGTAACTATCAGCTGGTAGAATACCCAATGATGATGAATGAGTTTTCATTGTATTTGAAAAATCGATTCGGCAGCCGAGAGCTGAATTGTAGAGGGTGTCCGTTAGTTTTTTTTCTCATGAGGTGCCATCGATCTCCTTGTGTTTCAGGCCACGCGTTTCAAGTAGCGTAGCCATCTCGCCCTTGTTCATGTTGCGCACTTCACCTTCTTGGTTTCCAGTGGATAGATTCGATGGCTTCAGTCCTCTCTTGGAACAATCTAGGTGTGTCCGTACCTTAAGTAGGGTTTACTTTGGATTCATAGGGAACGTGTGCTCCTTTCTTCCCTAAGCGGCAAACTTGACTCTGGAAATGGCACTTTTCTTGTCTCCAGAGGCGTCCGTGTCCTTGATATTAGCACGTGGACCGGCTCTACACGAGTAGGGGGTGGGGGAAATCGGGTGGTTTGCGACCTTTCACACCACTTCCCAACGTCCGGACCGGCGCGTTCCCCAGCAACGATAAGAAACATTATATTTTTTACTCCTCTAAAATTTCCTTTTTACGGAGCTTAAAAAAGTCTAATTTTCCTCGTCAATTTCCGAAACACCTCAAAACATGTGATGTTTACCGACTTCTCTTGAGTAAATACGAATATCTTTCATGTGGTCAGTTTAATTTCACTCTCGGATAATATTCTTTCACTCATGACCAATAAACGCATAGTTATCCATTTGCATAATATTTCAAGGAACGTTGATTCAGTTAACACTTCCCTTATTACTGTAATTTTTTCTTTTCTAAGGTATCTTTCTAGAAAATCTTTCTGCAAGCTGCAAAGAATTATGGATTTTATGGGACTCTTGACATTTTTATCTACGATACACTTAAGACTCTTTGGCAGGTTTTCCAAGAAAATATTGGGTAAAATGTTTAAATTATGTTTACTTTTGATACATATAGACTTTTAAAATGTCTGCTTCATATAACTGGCTTAGCTAATTTTATCTAGCTGTTGGAGGTTATTCACATACAATGATTATTAATGCTAATTTGTGACGATAAATTATGGATTTCACTTAATTTTTTAATGGCAACTTTCCTGTTTTGTGATTATTTTTTTCTTACAACGAATCATTTTATTAAAATTTGAGGTATTTTCTTTATTTCTTTCGCGATATAATACCTAGTGGGCAGCATTACTAAGAGTCCAAAATTACATATTTAGTTGAAAGATTTTGATATCCGTCTAGTATCGATCATTTTTTATATATTTTCCAAGCAGTGGTTGTTACTGCTGTTATAGGGATGTGTCGGTCGCTCATGTTCAGAACATGGAGCTTGCGGCAGAAGGTCACACTGTCCCGCGTGGCTTTGCTAACCATAAAGCTAATGGGGAATGACCGCGCGTACTGTAGGGCTGTCCAGTGTCCATATGTTATCTGTGCCGTCTAGCCACGAGGCGAATTACTCGAGAGTTTCGCCAGGATACACGTTAGAGCGTGGTTAGCAGAACCTAAAGACCCCTCTGGGGCCTCTATTAACATCTGGATGTTTAGTTTGGCAGTGAAGCTTACTCAAATCCTGTAGATTCAGTAATGTATGTTGGTATTCTTTCTGCCTACGTCTAAAGCATAGAGTAATCATATTACTCTGTGGTCTAAAGTAATTTTTACCGTATGCTCGTTTGTGGGCATAAAGGGAGTGAAAATACGAAGAGGGTAATTCGAATTTAAACGAAGAGTTTGATATATAATTAAAAATGAAAGCAGGATATTTGTGTGATGGTAACGTTACCAATTACTTCTCACGGCCGGGAAAGTTTTGGAAAAAAGGAGTAGGATTTTCCATGGACCTACAATTTATTTTGTAGAATACCTGCGTTGATAATACAGGTATGCGTCCGCCGTATGCGGGACACAATTAGGTATTCATGGACCTACAGAATTGTACAGAATTTTGATAAATTCTTATGAATTAATGAGTTGGTCTTCAAGTGAAAAGAAGTATCGAATTGTTTGAATCGTGCAATTTCGAAGCAATGGATATTTTATTTACAGTCGTGGCAAGGTAAAACTCCTAATTTCTGATCCGAAGATTGAAGGTTCTAGGTTCTAATTCCTCTTAGGTTAATGTTTTACCATATAGGGTATGAATATGTGGCTCTTGGTCTTTGTATCCCTTTGCTCTTTCCAATTTACGCAATACTTAAGAATACGTGATGAATTGCAGAAATGCCCAAGTTGTTAATTTTTAGTATATTTTTCTTAAGTATGGGCTCTTTCTGGGGGATTTGCACGGTCTATTGGATAAAATTCTGTCCTCTGCGTTAATTTTTACTACTCCACAGTGTTCCTACGCGATTTTTAAAAATGGCATCGCATTGTATTCCAGGAGATTTCGTTGGACGATACCATCCCAATGTCTGTTTTTATATCCAGAGATTCTCTGCTTAATATATTCCTTGTTGCTCGATTCTAAGTTTTAAAAATATGAATAGCTGACATCTCTGTTCACTTGTGTTGAGATTGGTTAAGGTGGCTGGAGCGGTAATCGTGGGTCGTTGAGTGAACATTTTAATAATTTTTCTATCAGAAAAAATAGATCTAAAAAAAGTGTGTTTATGGGGTGAAACATTTTTACATGTTTTGCCTTAACTAGAGTTAACTTGGGTTTTCGGCACATTATTTGAAATGTAGGAGAAAATTATATCTAAATGCGTTTTATCGGATCTTTGACTCATTGTCAGTGTGACTCCTTGATATTTGTTAGAAACCATTATTATTATATGAAATGTATTATTTCGCCTTTAGAAGAAAATATGTAAGTACGTAATCGAATTATTACAAAATATATATCATGTGCGATAAGACTACATGTTAAAATGACATTGAAATACCAAAAAAACCCAATCGGTAAAACGCAATTTCTTCACTTTTATCTACAGATATCACTAATCAGAACTCTTATGCTAAGTTTCATGCATACCTAGTCGCTCTAACCACCTTAATCTTACTTTCCTAAATGTTTTTCGCACCTCATTTATTGCTGACTAAGTCATCATCAACCACGTTTAGTCAGTGTAATCTAGCTCTGATGACTCTGAAAACAGATTTTCGCCGCAAAAATATCGCAGTTGTCTTCAATACGTGTCTTTTAAACGGAAGTCTTGTTTCTTATCGACTGCGTGATTTTGCTTGAGCGCCTTACGAGCTGGGAAGGAGTGATGCGATGGCCGCACAAGTCGGCCTTGAGTTTCGAAATAAAAACGGGGCGACCCTGAATTCGAGGTGAGGATCTCCATACTTCGTCTCGTTTGTTTTGCGATTCCGTGTCTAAAATTATGTAAAACTTTTACTGCTGTTTTAAGTGTGAGGTGGAGGTCTTCTGAGCATTCACTGAAAAAAAGGGAAACACTGTCATTTATTTAGCGTCCATCGGAAATCTTTGTATAAATACGAATGGTGAATGCTCATTCAGATGTTTTTAAAAAATGCATCGGGTTTTGCGAGTGGGTTATCTGTTTATTACTCTTTGGGTGGCATGGGGACAATGATGACGCGTGGATAGCGGATGTGGAAATCCGCTTTAGTCATACGTTCGTTTATCGAGTCTATGGCAGATCGTGTGACGAGGAGTACGTAATAATTTTTCCTTGGGAATGCTTACATCATTACGCAATTTGAGCATTTGATTGTGAGTCACGCGTTATCCTATTGCGTGAAGATTAATTTCTATATTTTGGCTATTTATGCATCCGTATCACAACGAATTGCGCGTAGCTCTACTCTGTGGACATTTTCCTCTCTGAACCCTTAAGAAACCCTTGTTTGTTGAATCAAATTTATCGCGCAGGCTATTTGGAGCAGGAGTCAAATTTTGGGGATTTCAGCAAAAGAACATATAAGATTGAAAACAACGGGAATGTTGTAAAATCAAATAATGATGAATATCAAGTTGGCGTAAAGAATCTGTGAATGATGAAGCCCAACGGAGGGATGGGGAAATAAATATATTAAAGAAAAACCCTGCAAAGTAGGAGATAGAACCTTATTGGACCCATTCTGAGGCATAACCTCTTAAAAACAATAATGGACGGAGATATTTTGGGGAAGATTCAACAAGGAAGGGCAAGTGTGGAATTAATTTGGGTATTCTACCAGCTGATTGGTAGGTTTTTGGACATTCCTTGTGTTAATATCCCAATTTCTGGGACATCTTCTCATTTTCCCTCATAAATGACTTGCCATCAGGTCTCTCTTAAATTCCTCATTCCCTTTTCCTCTCCTTAAGTCGTCCTTTACATCAAGCGAATTATGAGATTTGCGGATTAGAGAGTGGAGTGGAAAGCTGCAGCATACCAACCTTAGAATTGATGACTGCTGAAGATGAAATTAGTTTCTCATATCAGGCTCGCCACTAGTTATTTTGTAGTTTCGTCGTCGCATTTCACCCGGAATCGATGGTAGATCATGGGTTGTATTTTTTTCACGTTGGAGGAATATTACTAGAAATTGCTTTGATCAAATTAAGAGAAGTACGTTTCTAACGTATCTGCTCGTAATTAACCTTTTCCTCCTCTTTCTACCAAATAACGTTCGAATGTCATCAGTTCATTTTGAATAAACTTCAAGGTGACCCAAAAGCTATTGGCAAAATTTTGAGTTTTATATTTGAATTTGTGGTGTAGAAGCACCCTTGTCACATCATGTGGCTTATAGGGTATTGCAGTAGTGTATTTGATAAAAGTTCTTTACGTCACATTTATGTACACATATTTATAGACGCTCGTTGTTAGCTAACAATTCTTTCGCATTTTGAATCGTTTTGCCTCTCCACCCGTGCCGGAAGTTATCTTCTCTTATGCGGTTTTTTTTATTCCCCACACATGCAATACGTGTAGCATACGATTTACTTCCACCTCGTGACGTTAAGATTGTGTACTTCCGCTCCACTTGGAAACGTCAAATTCTTTGTGGATGTGTCACCTTCTTCTTCCTTGATGAATGGATCCCGTGAAGATAAATGCTCAGCTCTACTCGCACAATATGCTATTCATTTATCGGATATAACTCACAATCAGCTCATGCAGTGTGCTATTCAGCGCACGTGCCAATTTCTTCCGGCGCATATGTCGGCTGCCTGTACTTGATCTTGAGGATTAAATCCTCTTATTTATTTTCTATATCAAATGGTACAGCAAAACCTGCCATCCTCTCTCATTGGCATCGCCCGGTGCCGCTCAAGTGCCGCGTGCAAACTCGGTGACGTCCGCGAAATCGGTCTTGCAGTTAGTCTAGATTCGGTTCTCTTCCTCGACATTTTTTGCTCCACAGGAGGCTTAATCAATAGAAGTCGCCACACAGCGTCAGCGGCGGACAAAGCAAATGATCACCTGGCTCGCGGAAAAAGCTCCTAAGGATTTCTGTAAAGAATAGGGGCGGCCTCATATACATAGGCGTGTTACGTCACGTACGAGAGGAATTTCATGTGTCAATAATGTCTGTTAGTTATGTAGGTCACTCGAATGTCAAGACCATGTGCCGGAATTGTCCATATTTTGTGCTCAGCATGGGTACTGCAATATCACCTCGGTATTTTTATGGCTCTTATATGATGTCTCCGTCAGTCACAAATTATGTAGGTATATTGTTTTATGTATTATGAGATGTATTCGTCCTATTTTGACAGGTTGAAATCTTGCAGGATTGGTTTAACTTGATCGTGTACTAATTGGAGGAAGAAAACTTTACGCTTAAATATAAGTTTATTTATAACTCGTAATTATGCTTCAGCATTGTTGGAATTGCGAGAGAGCGTCTCAACTTTTCATCTTAATCCCTTCCTATGCCGCTATTTCCAAAGGTTTTGACGCTTATTAGGAATCCCACTTGTCATTATGTGACCCGTATTGTGTGTCAAAATTTTGCTATTTTACATTGAGTTATATTTTTACTATTCTCGATTCAAAATCCCTATCATTTTCTGTGCGTAAAAATAACTTGTCCTTCTAGTATTCGCTGTAAAAACCTTATGTTTCTTGGAGTAGACCTAATGGACTATATTGCTCTTTCCACATTACGTGATGACATGAAAAGTTCGCATCAAATGTTCTTTTTTCCATCAAAAGTTAAAATAGTATGTTTAAAATAGTTGCAATTTGCCAGCAACTGCAGCAAGTGCAGTTAATTAACTAGCTGAGGGCAAGAACTTTTTAACCATTCCGTTCACAGCGAGAGTGATGGCGGACAGAAATTTTTCGTGATGTTACGGAAGATTAGTTTTTTGTTCACCTGACTTCTCAAGCACTTGCATTTGGATCGCGGGATATAGTTGTTGAACCACTTTGTAAGCATTCCCTTTTCCGTTTTCTTCTCATAAATTTGGTAGTACATGTTCCCTCTTGAATCCCACCGAAATTAAAACAATGTGATCATAGATCACACTTCTCACTATTAGTGACCAGACCAGCAGGATGATTCATTTACTTCCATTTACCGGAAAAACGGAAGAATATATTTTGACGGCTTCCCAATTTTAGGATCACCACGGATAAAGGTTTGAACTACATCATCAATGTATAAGCTATTCGTATTTTTTCTGGTTGAGGAGATACTCGTATCTCTAATGTATCCTAATTGTTGAGGCGATGGGCCGTTCATCCTGGTGTTCGAATGGATGATCAAGTACCAGTTATAGTGAGGCTAACTTGTATAGCCGCCATTCTCGAACGGCTTAATCCTTCATGAAACTAAATTGCTGTTCAGGAAAAAAATTGAAGCACACGAACCATGATTACCCTATGTGGCTACTATGGTATTTAATTTCGCTCGTCAAATTCGTGGCTTAAAAAGCTTCGGAATACCAGTGTAAAATCTAGTTTGGTTCAACTTTATCAAGTTGTGTGCGTGTTATCCCACTGGGTTGATGAGTGTATTTTCGTATTCCAGGCACATATGGAACAGTAGAAAAGTAAACAGTTGGTCCTGTTATTTGAAGATCGTTACTATCACCGAGTTGGCGTACGTTTAATTCACTTGACCCAGGTCGATTGTCCACTGTCTTGGAATGAAGTGATTTATTTCCAATTCGTTGTGACCTTCAGAACCGGCGAAAGAGTAATTTTGAGATTAACGTGCAATACCTTTTATTGGGGCACCCATAACCATATGTAGTTGAATTCTCATGTGGCGCAATCACTTCTTATGCTCAAATTGTTATACAAACGTTTATAAGACGCAAAAAGCTAAAGCTAAAAGAGGTTTATCCCTTCATCGCCAACAAGATGAAGGAAAGCACCTGAAGTTCACTGGCAATGTCGATAAATGTAAATGTACTCATCCATTTCTATTTCGTTTCCCCGTATCATGCTGTCAATGCGGTTTTCATGGCTTAGTGTGGGTAATTGGCACACGTTAAAGAAGATAATTAAAGGAACCAAATGACACGATAGCATATGGAAATGTTAAAGCCATGAAAATTCACAATCGGCCATTTTGAATGGATCAGTTGTATAAGTAATACGCAGAAAACATAGGTATTTGAACAAGATAGCGCGCAATACCGTAATGATTTTCCTAGAAAATGCCAAGTGATGATAATTTAAAAAAAATAGCTTGCATTATTCATAAAAATTTAAGGGGCAAGTTGCGCGCAATAGCCATATTAGACGGGTCATTTTTCGCGGATAAACACGCTTCGCTTCCGTGCGTCAAGGCGCCATCTACTCTTTTTCAAACTATGGTAACTGAGTATAGGCGAAGTTGTTTATAACCTCACACTCAGAAGTCAGTATGCGACATCTTTTCTGCTAGTTATGGTGAAAACAGCTTCTAAGGGATCGCACATGCCCTTGGGTTATTCCACGAACTGAGGCGTTAGTACCGCGAAATGGAGTGGTGGAATGCTTTGGAACCCACTCTATCGACGTATTGGATTCCGCGATTGTAATTCTGCGCAGTCATCATCACACGTGGAGTTTCGTCTCGCCCAAGTTCTTGCATATTATTGCGGTAGGCTTCGTGCCTTCTCCATCTATACCATGCTGTCATATTTTTATTTCACTGACCGGAAACCACCTGAGGTCGTCTTATTCCTCTGTGTTCGTCCGTTAAGTTGCCCACGCCGGGAATTATGCTGTGGAGAATCATTGTCCTTGGCTCACCTTTGCCTTTCAGCTGAAGGTGGGCTCTGTATCTCTCATGTGATTTTGCGACTCCATGCTTCGATCAAAAATAGTTGTATAAGTCATACTGTGAGATTAAATAGGTTAGCGTACTGTTAGGTTCCTAAAGGGAGGGGGGTTAATCGGAATCCATCGCGTGGCTGAACACCGCTCGACAAATGTTATGCGTTCGTATCGTAAGCTTGTTTGAACAAACGAATTTCTTTTGATGCGGCGTGGATATTATCTCTGTTGAATTGTTCCTGTCACCTGTATTTTTGAAAATTTTCTTGGCGTTATGTATTGACCATACTTTCGGCTTGGTTTAAATTCAATTAATTTCCTTTCGTAATGAAAACTAAGTGTGCCAAGGGTAAATCAGGGTGGGAGAAATCAGTAAAATCGAGCAAGGTTTATGCCGACGATTCATTTATTTGGCTCCTTGACTGTGCAAACTTCAAAAAGATACGGCGTAACTGGTACTTATTTATGCCGTGTTATAATGAAATATAGGGAAAAATTGATGAGATTTTCTTGAACAAAGATAGGCTGGGCATAAAAGTGGGAGGCCAAAAGCTGGAGCATGTAGAACAATGTAATTATTTGGGTTGTTAGTTCGGAGAAAATGGGCAAAGTGGAAAAGAAATCAGTAGGAGAATGGCGCTACCGAAGGAAGCGTTGGAGGAAGTAGGAGAGGGTCTGATGACGTGGGCCTTGTGTTAGATTGTAAAGAATAGGTTGGCGAAGAGTTTAATATTTTTTGGTGCAGAAACCAGTACTCTGTGAGAATAGGGTGCAGGTGTTTGAGATGTGAGTGTGTAGGAGAATAGAGGAAGCGCGGTGAACGGAAATGAAGACGAACGAGGAAGCGCTTGTTAAGGTGGGCTCATGTATGGATCTGAACCTTCACCCCCACAACTATTTTGTGTATAAGTGAACATTTTTCTGTATTATGCACCTGATGATGACGCCCTGACGTCGAAACCATGGTCGTAGCAAAATAAATTTCATGTGGAAATACAAAGTTTAAAGTTATTCAAGATGAATTCCAAGTTCCAGAATGTAACGCCTTAAACCATCAATTATTTTTGAGGAGGGGAAAGGTCTGGGGGAACCAGAGGAGGTGATTTGAACTGGTAATAAGGGGCGTGGGATGCTGAAGGCTTATCTACATCTACGAAGTACCGTGCAAGCCACCACCAGGGTGTGTGGAACGGGGTGATTCCACACCAGGCATGCAGCACTCGTCCCAGTGCAAATGGGGACCTCGAACGTTCCCCCGGCCGCTAGGCGCAGACCAAAAATCGGCCAGGAGAACAGTGCGCAGTCAAACTAGAAACTGGGAGAGTGCTACGTAAATGAACATGCAATCATGTAGCACACTGCTAAATATACATCTTTTGGTTAATATTACTAATACTATTAATTTATGAATGCTACGAGATACTACTTCATGCAGAGAACAACATAATGAGGGACATATCAAGCGGTGTGAAGTGTTAGTAATGATGCTATGTTATTAAACACAAGTGAAAAGTCTACTCGACCTAGTATGGGTGGGAGTTTCATGTGATTGATCTATCGCAACTATTATGATCCCTAATTGTAGGCACGTGGAAAAAATAACATTTTAAATCTATCGGTTCTGCAGTCTATTTCCTTTATCTTATTCCTGTGATCGCTTCTACCGTGGTACGTTGGCTCTAGAAAAATATGTTGAACGTCCGGCAAAATGTTGTCTACTTCGAACTTGCGCAAAAGATTTAACCTGTATTTCTCCCTTCGATCAGTTAGAGATTCCCATCCTAATTCCTTCAACAATCCGGTAACACTGCTAAGTTTATCGTAACAACTTTTTACAAATCATGCTGCTCTCAGTTGTATGTGATCTATTTCTGAGATTAGTCCTGCTTCGTAGGGGTCTCATATACTAACGGCGAACTCCAAGTGAGGTCTCACGAGTGAAAAATAATATCGCTTTTTAACTTTCTCGTCAGATTTTCCTAGTATTCTTTTAATAAATTCCAATTTGCTATGATCGAGAGAAGAACTTTGGGTAAGCGGAGAAGGGATAGAAAGATAATGGGATTTATGTATTAAATAAAGAGGGGCAGGACGCAATATGAGAAACGAAGAAAAAATTGTGTGAGGAGGTAGAGCGTCTGTAAAGATCAAGAGGATTTTCTCTCTCTTCCATTAATATCAACTTCAACCGGTAGACTATCCTAATAGAAAAAATGAAATAATCTTGTCCGTAGTGCATAAACTATCTTTCTGGGATTGATCGATGCCGCTTGTGCACCCTGTCAAGACGTTTGCTCTTTGTAATCTTAACGCCCTACGTTTAAAGAAGAACCTAATATTCAGGGGAAATCGGTTAATACGAATGAAAGGGGACCAACCGAAACTTATATTGCTAACCGAAATTCGTGCATAGGGTTTTCCTTCATTCTTCACCACTTCGTTTGAGGAACGCATGATGCTACGAGTTTCGGGTTGCATTTCGTCGGGGGGGTCGGGGGTCGCTGCGCTGCTCGTGAATAGATCCCTAGAAATGTAGAGGGATGGGCGGTGAGATTGTGCGTCTATCCCAACTGGCATGGCAGTGGAAAATCTCGGTAGCGGTTCTGTTTGTTGTTTATGAGAAACTTGTTCGTGAGAGACTTGAAATTGGAAAATCCTGCCATAAATGCCGCGCGGAGTTATCTGAAGAGTTTTTTCGGGGATTTCTATCTCGTTGGCTATGGAATCTTTTCATGGTAACCATTATTTTGTGTTCATTTGCAGAGATGATATCAATATTTTTTTGATTTGGTTGGATTCGACCATTTAAGCCTACCTTGACCAGGAGATTACCTTAATAAAATAATATCATGATCAATGGCGTATCAAAGTTAACTGGATGAAGTCGTAGTCGTTATTGTGTGCTCAAAAAAGTAAATTCATGGATTGCTTTACGTTATGAAACGAATAAGTGAAAAAATGTTGTAATAAATGCAGAGCTGTCAATAACACCTGCCATCTGTTTCTATGATTCCTTTTAACGGTCGTAAAATCAAAACAGAATCTCCCCTGGAGTGCCTGCATTACTCTGCTATGTTCTTTTGTATTCTATTGCGTTATGTATTTGTTAAGTTTGTTCAGGTAAGGTGGAGTAAAAAGTTAATATTTTGCTTTAAATGTCATAGATGTCTAAATGGTCGTAGGATTCATTTCATGTCCAACGATATGTCGTGCCTCACGTTTTCGTGTTAATTACTTTCCTCCGTGCGAAGATGATCGGTGAATAAAACCGGCTGCTTTGAGAAGCGTTGAAGCCCAACGCACTCTCGTAAAGATTCAGTTGGATGTTTTGTTCCATCCCCCTCGAAGACGCTCGGTGAGACTGGAATTGCCCTTCAGGATCGATGTACTTCACGGGGACCCTTCACTCATTAAATTGAGCACCTTTTTGGGACAAAATGGAAGGTCTTTGTTCCCGCCGTAACAAATCTTTTCGGCCTGGAGCCCTTCTGTGTTTATTTCTGGATCCTATTGAAGGCAATTGCGGGGAGAGGGGAAATTTTGGGGCAGTCGTAGCGAAGTTCGTTGACTTGTGGAGGCATCTCGTGGGTAACCTCTCCCCTCCTCCGCCAACCCTTTACCAGACTCCCGCTATCCCCAAATTGCTCTCCCGCCCTTGTCCTTTTGAGGAAAGGCCGTGAGAAGGCCCGCTTGTATTGTCTCCGGCATGCAGAAGACTGTTCTGAATGAGCTCTGAAGATGTCCCCTCTTGAGAACAGGGCACCCGAGGAATGACGCACGCACGAAGTCTCTCGGCGAGTGTCGATGCAAAATAATTTTCTTGGGGTCCCAGAGAATCTCTCTGCCATCAGCTGTAGTCGAATAATTCCTCATCACTCTGATAATGAATAATTAGGCGAAGCATTTTCGAAAATATTTGGATCGTACCTCGCTTCCTAAATCCCAGAATGGAATAAAATATACTTTTTTCAATTAAAATGCTATGGGTAAAAACGTTGAAGCAATAGAATAAGTATTATCATATCCTATCTGTTTTTCGACCACAACTTCATTGGCGTTTTTGAAGTTTTCTTGGGGGTTTGGTCAATTATTTTAATCACTTATATGCCTATTACCAACGCTTCATTTATCTGTATATCTTCATCAGAGCTGGAAAATTGGATGAAATACCAGAACATCACTTTCGTTAGCATACATCTACAAAATAAACCGAAACGTTGGCAAATGGTGTATAGGTGATTAAATAGTTGACCAAACCCACAAAAAACTTCAACTGCGCTGAATACTGCCGTGACATGCATTGGTAAAGGTAGTTTATTATAGCGATAAACGTAATGATAACATTTTGTGCGAAAAAGCTCTTCTGAAATGAGAATTCTCGCGCCTGGAAGCGAATGTAGATAATGGGTAAAACACGTATCACCTATGAATTCATACAGTTTATAAATCCTAAGTGGCAGTCAGGGAATAAGGTCTGAAATGCTTATGGTGAAGGATTTTTTACGTCACAAAATTGTTTAGGTCATACCTTCAACGATGGATCATTATTTTAATTGATTTTCTGAGACGTGATTCATCATCTTTCATGTTAATTACCATCTCCATATTAGCTTGAGTAATAGCCTAAGGTTGTATCGTGGACAGAGAGGGATTTTCGTCAGTCGTCAGCCAAGGCGATCGAGAAGTCAATCGAGTATCGGGCTTTTATCGGTTCGACTGTTCCTAATTCTTTGCCTTGAATGTAGAGCCAGGAACACTTCATCTCCTGTGATTGTTGACTCGGATATCGGTCATCCAATGATGAAAAAAATGAATCACTCCTCGATTCTTCGAAAGATTAGCACCGTCGTTTGATTTGCTCCGAGGAAAACATGTGATGCTTGTGTAACTCATAAGCTGCTTACGATCAAATGCCTTGGCCTAGAATTATTTGAAACATCAGTTCCTGTTGGAGTATCCTTTTGTTGCATTATAGTCACTTATTGGTGATCTTATCACTTTCCATCGACGTGTCTTCAACAGGAAATATTTTACTTAAACTCTCTATTCATCCAAGAAGAGTTGATTTAATTATCACCTTAATTCACTTTTTTATCGGACGAATCTTTGAGGCTGATTCTAATTAACGCATAGTGAAAAACTATTCTGATCACCTAAGACTGCAGCAATCGACTTTACCAACTCAGATAATATTTTGAAGATCTCAGGTAGTCTTTGCTGTGCTATAGTCCTACCTTAACATTTCCCCGTGCCATACACCCAGTGGTGGCTTGCACGGTACTTCGTAGATGTAGATGTAACATTAAGTATTTGCCGAAAATTTTTTGTTATAAAGGTTTTGAAACGAAATGCATACATGAAAGTGACTGTGGGACTTATTTATACTGTGCAACGAAATTTATGTAGTTTTATGGCTCTTATTTTTGTTGTTATTATTATGTCATACATTTATTTGCTTGTCTAGATTTATTATATTTTCGCGTTGCTTCAGCGGAATCAGATATTCTCAGCCCTGTATATTTAATTCTGGTTCAATGCTCCCCCTCTCCCCACAACCCCATTGGTAAATTGATTTCCCGGAGCGACCTCCGGCATTTATTCCCAGCCGCTCGATGCGGCTCGTCTCATCTTCTTTGGCATCGAGAGGATGGACCTCGCACCCGGCCCGCGAGGTTCCCCAACCTCCCTTGTCAAACTATAAAGGGGGGCCAGGATGGAATGATTGGGGCGGGGATCGTGTCGGTGTGGTGGCTAGAGTGCTGGCCTTCCTTACCGAGGGACCGGGTTCAAATCCCGGGATTGGTGGAGATTTACTTAGCTGAAATCCCAACCCCTACTTGGGTGCTCTGTGGAGAGTGCTTGGAGTGCAGTGCTCCGTCCGTAGGATGAGACGGTTAAACTTGGTGCCTTTCGTTAAGAGTAGGCTAATGCGGACGCCCGGTATCTCTCCACCCTTCCTCCATTTCCAAAATAGTCCTTTTCAACCTACCCACCTATGCTGAATGCCGCAAATGACCTCAGTTTTGGGTCCCACCAACCTAAATAACCTATAACCAATTGAGTGAGAGGGGGAGGGGCCGTGTCCCAAAAAAGTAAAGAGCGTGAAGAGATACCCTCCCCCCGCACCCCCCAAATCCCAGCAACATGTCTCGCGTTTCGTGCCACGTGAGCCCAACTCTCCTCAGTCCCCACTCGTAATATCCTCGCTGGTTGGGAGCGAGCGGGGAGAGCCAAGGTCACGAGGTCAGTGCTAATCGCATTCGACGGTTCCTCGGCCTCAGTCGCCCGCTGTATCGCCGACCACGAGGCCAACGGAATCTCTGAGTGGTGGAGACGGCGAAGTCGACGGGGATCAGCCGGCAGCGGAGGGGCAGGCCGAGGTCCACCTCCAGGTCGAGAGTGCGGTACGGGAGGAGGAGTCGTTGGCGGACGTCGACGGCGGTCCTCCCGCCATCACTCCCACGGCCCCCATAGAGATCGAGCGGCCCCCTACAGACCTGTTCACAATGTGCCCCAGGGGTTCTCGGCATCAATCATCGCCCCAGGCGGCCCCATCTACCGCACCTCCCGAGGGCATCGCCACCACCGCCCTCCCTGGACTACGCAGCGTTCCCGTATTACCAGTGAGTAATGCCCAGGAGGTTGTGCGTCTCGGCCCAGTCGCCTCGACCAAAATTGATCGGTAGCAAGTGTTTTTTTTTATTTCAAGGAATGTGGAGATCTATTATTTACACGCTGTGCTTGTTGCCCACGTCGGATGGTGTTATCCGGGCTATGAGTAGTCTATCTCGGATAGTATTTTTTTTGCTGAGTGCTACACGTGAAAGCGGAGGGCTTGTTGTGTTATCACGCGCCTGAGTGGCATTCCTCGTCGTTGTTGTGGTCTCGAGTGTGGCTTTCGAAGCACGCGCCGCCCTAAGAGTTCTCGGAAGAAACGACCGCGTTGATTATCGTTCGCGGTCTTCGTGAAACTGCCAAGAGTTATAATCTATTCCACGAATTGGCTTCACTCGATCAGTTCTTGATGTGTTATCTGAATTGTGTGTCTGTGCATTACGGATCCCATCAATTATTCCGCCCTCCATACTCAAATTACTAAAAGCAGTGTTGTTTGGACTTGTGATGGGAGTTATGTCTCATGAGCTCCCTCCAGGTAAATAGTTGTCTCCTGATAATAGAGATAAGGAGCTAAACGAAGGACAAGGTAGTGTCAACTTCTCCACTTCATTTGCGGTTTGTGATTGAGGGCAAAAGAACTATTTTTCCATGAGAAATGGTATTAATATCTTTTAAATGCGTCACAACGATAATCAGTGCATGAGACTGATGTCATGTGCAACTCTACGTTAAAGGTACATATGTAAGAGTAGGTCGGAGTGCATGACCTATGTGCTTGGCTTCTTATTAGATACGTAGAACTTAGTATATTTTATTGCTCTTAAAGTGCGCTTAAACTCCTAGCTGAATAGCAGGACTTGCCTAGTTTTGAGTGACTAAATCAATAGATCGCGTGATTAAGGTACAGCGAATACTGCGAACGGCTCTTATCCTTCAATTTTCCCCTTTATCTCTATTGGCATCGGTAGTTTTTCCACCATCGCCGTCCACCAACCATATGCCTGAAGTAAACAGGTCCCTTTCTTTTCGTGATGTGGTGTAGTATTGCTCTATCCATGGAGTCGATAATATAGACTCCATGGTTCTATCCTATGAGTAACAAAGTTCGAGGTATTTCGCGTAGATCGGGTCGCATAATGGGTCCGGCTCTGAACGATTTATTTATTCGCGATGAGTTACCATAGAAAAAGTCGTGGGAGTGGAGGTTGTTTTTCAAAGTGATCCCATGTAGACATTGATTCATGATATTGGCCAAAAATATTGGGCCTGTGAGATTTTCGGAATAATCATCAAAGGGAATGTTTCGATGCACAGCTTGTCCTTCGGGGTCGAGTGTTAGGGTTATTTAAAGGAGAGAGAATGAATAAAATTGTGAGAGGTTTAGGAGGTCCGTTAGCTTTGAAGTAAATTCATTCATTCATTACATTAGTCTTCCGGTTAGAGGTAGGTTGTGATGAAAGTCAAACAATATCCAACGAACTCTTACACGCGCCGTACCCTTTCTACCTCTAGTATTTCTCTCTTCATCTCAGCATAAGTCCTACCTTTCTTCATCTCGTCCATAAAACCGATTCTCTTCCTTCCCCGCTTACCCAACATCCTACCCTCTATCACGGCCTCTCTTACCCTCATTACCCCTTCCAGCGACCTACCATGTCTTCCCTTAATCTCATCTATAAGTTTCCTCTCCTCGCCCACGATGTCAAGCACTTCCTCTTTTGTCTTCCTTTCCGTCCAAAGCACCTTCTCCATCCTCCTCCACACCCACATCTCGAAAGCCTTCAGCCTATTTTCGTCTTCCTTTCTCAAGGTCCGCGTTTCTGCCCCATACAACGCCACACACTATATCAAGCTCTTCACCAGCCTCTTCTTTACATCCTTACTTGAGGTCCCCGTCATCAGCTCCTTTGAAGTAAATACATATTTTAAATTCCAAATGATCTACGCATGGCATATATATCTACATAGCTTAGAATGTGACAAACCCTACTGATAGTACTCGAAGAACAATAGAATAAGTTTTGGATTGGCGCTCGTCTTTGTGGCGAGGTGACAAATTTTCAGCATCTGCATTTTGTCTCTATTATCTCTTGTCATCAGTCTCTACATTTTCGTTACTCGTTCCTGGTATCCTGAAGACAATAGTTCAAAAATGAAAATTAACGTATGTAGTGCTGTCCACTTCATTTTACAAATACAAACCGTGTTTTGGCGTATTACATTGCCATCATCGGGTACAGTGGCGAATGTGATGTAATACGCTAAATTCGTATTGTGATTCTAAAATAAAGTGGAATTTACCACATCTGTTATTTCCTTTCTCGGAAATTCTGTTCCTCCACATCTCGCCGAATGCGGTTGACTTAAACAAAAGTTCAGTTGGAAGGACACTTCATGAACGCTCTTTTTTGTGCGAGAATATATTTGTTTATTTTTAAGCTCTTCATACGTTGTAATATTTTATCCCATTTACTGACATGATAAATGAAGAAATGTCGCAGTGCCTTGACGGTTTACCTGAACTCATGCAAACCGAAAGTGATTTACAAAAATAATTATCCTTTCCTAAAACGCCACCGAATTTATTTAGCGCCACGTATAACTTTTCGTGAAAAATAAACAGGCTTCACTTTATTTCACTAAGGTGTCATCTATTCCCTTCTTTAATCTATGATAGGGTCTGGATAGTATACGTTGTTTCCTTGGGAAATCAATCACGTAATATATGAAGCCGGTTGGTTTGTGCTTCTTTCCCCCCTCGCCCTGAACGACGTGAGGAGGAAAAAGAAGCAGATTCGACGGTAATCAAATCGTTTCCCATCTGCACGGAAGTGTGATCCACCTATCCTGTGTTGTTTATTTACACGCGACCAAGGGAATCGGTGGGTATGGTTGTGTGCGATGCATTCCCCGAAGTCCACTGAAGGCAGCCGAGTCCACACCTGCCGCGAAAGTTTCTCACCGCGTTACGTCATCGTAACGGGGGCGTGCCTGACCGAGTGCATCAACAGTTCATTAGCGGGAAAGAGTTTGCTCCCATCACTGTTGTGTAAAGCCCGGAGGCATGTCGCCGCCCTCCACTTCCGCTCACGGTTCTCATCGATGATCGCATGCGGGACTCTCTTATCTCTTGTGAAACAATTGTGCCGATGTTTCCGAGTTTGAATTGGACACCGGAGGGATTGTTCGAACCCAGAGAATGTTGAAATAAGACGATTGCTCGTCCAAGACTGCAATCCTTAGGATAGCTGAGGCGTTTGTGAGGTGGTTTGCAGTCATTTTTAGATGCACTAGTAAAAACCAGTGCCTGAAATACGGAATGAAGATTAATCATTAGAAAGCAAAAGTAATGAGATTTTCTCGGACAAAGAAAGCGAGACTGGGCATAAAAGTAAGAGGGAAAACACTGGAGCAGGTAGAACTCCATAATTACTTGGGTTGTACGTTTGAAGTTATACTTCAAGGCGGTGAAATACGTCATGAAAAAATCATTTGACTTGCCCGGGTTTTGAACTTGAATCTCCCAATTTCCGGTCAGGTGTGTTAGTCATTTACACCACCAAGCCATCTTAATTCAAGGTGAATTTCAGCGAAGGTTTTATGCGAACAAGTTGTTCTCGTCCCCAGTCCACGTAGCACAGGAGACGTAGTGACTGGGGACGTAGACCGGGGGCGAGGACTTGTTCGTGTAAACCCCCCGCTGAAATTCGCCTTCAATTAAGATGGCTTGGTGGTGTAAATGGCTAACACTCCTGACCGGCAATTGGGAGGTCCAGGTTCGAACCCCAGTCAAGTCAAATTATTTTTTTTCATGGCAAATTTCACCGTATTAGTGTATTACTTCAGTTTAGCTCTACTATTTCATTTATACCTTTAGATTTTCCTCCATTCGTCCCTTAATTTCATCTCAAAACCTACGTTCGTTTTTCGACTTCCCAGCAAAAAATAAATGTAAAAAAGCCTCGTTTCTTTGAATGCTGAAATCTTGTGCGTCGTTGGTAATTTGTTTTTCTAACGAAAATCATGCCCGGGGAAATTTGGCAGAAATGACTAAGATGAAATTTTTGTTTATGGTTTCGTTTTTACTACCGCATAAATGAGAGGAAGTACCGTATTCAGGATTACGTCGTATTTTGCTATATATATGTCTCTACTTCACAAACATCTTTCTATAAATACCAGTCAACGCTTTTAAGAAACCTATAGCTCTCATGTCAGATGAAATGCAGGGCTACAAGACCTTCAAGAAATCTTCCGATATGTGCTATTCTTATTTTTCCAGACTCACTTTCATTCAGGATAAATCGTGGAACCGAAACGTCAACAGGAAGTCCGAAAGTCACTGTTAAAAAAAAGTGCTAACTCAAAAGAAAAACGCGAAATCGATTAAATATTTGACAGTCCCAAGATAAAACGTATCGAGGTCATCTTAAGAGCACTCCTTTTCGCTCACTCTATCCCTCAGCGGTCTTTTAAAACGAAATTAATTTCCATTGCGTGATATAAATGTCCTAAAAGGTCCAAGTTATGTATTACACGAAAATTATCTTGCCGCCTGATGCGTAATATCACTAAACAGACTGGCCAAATAATGGAATGCACGCAAAGCATACAAACATACGATATTTTAATGTAACTGGGAGCTTGTTCTCCACTCTTGGATGACAGATTTGACGTAGAGTAATTTTAATAAACTTGATCGGAGAAAAACGTCTCCACCAATTTTTTTACTATTTTATTTTAATCTATACTCAAGTTTCGTTCTGTTAACCTTGAAAATCTTAATACTTGATTCCGCGCTTTTTCTAAACGTAATCTCAATTTCGTCTTTTCGGTGGTGAAGGAAATTATTGGGCCAGTAATACTGCAACCTTTTCTTTTTGCAGGAAAATTGCTGAAAGTTTTGTAATTCAATTAATAGCACTCAACAATTAATTTCACGATTTGAAAGCGAATTTCATGAGTTTTTAAATCCTGTGCTCCTTTCTATACGTCCTATATCCGCTGTTTTCATCTAATTTTTTCTGATGTCATTCTTTCATCTCCTACTATATCCATCCACTCCTCCTGTGTCTTCTTCTCCACTCAGCTTTCTCGTTCCATCCTCCTACACACCCGCATCTATCATGTATTATTATTAAGTTTTTGCGGCAATACTTAGCAGGCAGGTTATTGAAAAATAACGGAAAAAGTAATTCGTCATTTAACGATCCAATCTCCTTTATTATTAATTACTCCTTTACTTAGCTAGTTTCGGTCGTTGCAATGTTGAGGAAAACTGTGGAATTGGAGAACTCCTAAAAAGACTACCGGAGCTGAGCTTTTCTTTTCTTGACTAACCATCATCCGGGTGCCACTTTCTCCAGTGGCTTATGGTGAAACATGCGCTATGAATGACTGTATTCATTATATTTTTGCCGCCGTAATTAATACTTTATTTCATTAAATACCTCGGAATACTCACTATTAGAAATCAACAGTCCGTACATTATGAATAACCAACGTTATACTTTCATTTTCAAGTTCGTTGTGGAGAAGATTTCATTTTGACTACTTTAGTTTAATTTGCACGTTATATAATCCAGAAAAAAAATAGGAAGTCAATTAATAGAATGTTTTAATAACCTAATAGCTAATAACAGTCAAGTGACATCTCTCTTAAAGCCAGTTGCTGATATTTCATACTTCTCAATGCAATTAAGTGCTCCGAGAAAACGCTTGGCCAGATTTTTCAAGGCGCCTTCATTTGTTTTCATAAACCTCAAGTACGATATACTAATTTTTCGGGCACATACTTCATGCCATGAGCTAGTGTTGCTATGTCTCTCGCTCCATGAATCGTAATCGAGTCTCGAAAAGAACGAAAAGTCTTATACATTTAATAAGTTGTATTAACTCTGATTAATTCTCTCACTCCCTCTCTACTCACTGGTATTTTTAATTCTTTGATGCTTTCCGCATATTGTTAGTTTTTGGACTCCAAACTTCCATAATAGCTATGCAGATCGCTACGAAACTTGCGCTACTTCAAAGAAAATCTTCATGATAAGCCTGGTATCACCACCATTGTGTACAGATTCCGATGGAGGACAGTTTAAACTACTTGCACGCGGTACCCTGCAAGCCACCTAAATAGTGTATGTCAGGGGTTGATTTCACATTAGAAATGCGCTAGCCGTTAAACTCTCAGCCATTCTGTTATTATCTATTTTATTAAATACACTTTTATTTTACATTAAGTAACGTACGTGAAAGGGACATTACTCGCAATTCGACTTCTAGCCATCATGCGGGATAGACACTGAACTAATACGTCGCGGGACCCATTTGTTAGTGCAGTAGTACTAACATGCATAAGTATCGCAAATTACAGGCATATAAATCATAAAATGAACCGGCATCTTTTGCAGAAATTTGAAATAAATAGTTAACAAAGAAAATAAAATAGCTCTACCTATCTACATTAACATTATTGGCGGCATGGGTCATAGCTATTTTGGTCCTTAATCGTACGTGGAAAAAATTACATTTTAAATCTGTCCATCTTGCTATCTATCTATATATCTAATGTGTTGTATGTATACCGAATTGTTGAAGGAATTGGGGTGGGAATCTCTAACTGATCGAAAGGAGAAATACAGGTTAAATCTTTTGCGCAAGTTCGGAGCAGACAGTTTTTTTGCCGGACGTTCAACATGTAGACTGCAGAACGGATAGATTTAAGATGTCATTTTTCCCACGAACGATAAGGGACCATAATAGCTGCCATGAGACTTTTATCTAGGTTTGTCGTTAGGTAGTGTAGCTCTTAGTAGTAGTAGTACACCTAATACTTGAATCCTTATCTGTTACCTAGCACATACTAACAGCACGCCTAGCATGTTTTCTACATGGGTCTTGGGTCCCTGTCCATCTGTGTAGTTGTAGAATGCATGTATATTGACGGTCACTCTCCATTTTGATGACATCTGTAGTGTAGTGTTGCATGCTTGTGAGGCTTCGCCTCGTGACAAGCATTAGCGATTTATGCTAATGCATAATTAGTCGTAGTTACACTAACTTTAGGGTATAGTGTAATGCATGTTGGTGATTACTCACCCCCTGCCACACACCCCTGAGGTGGCTTGCAGGGTATTTTGTAGATGTAGATGTACTGCTAGAGCCAACGTACTACGGTAGAAACGATCACAGGTATAAATCAAAGCTAATTAACTGCAGAACCGATAGATTTAAAATGTAATTTTTCCCTCGTACAATAATGGATCATAATAGTTGTGATAGATCAATCATATGAAACTCCCACCCTCAATAGGTATAGTAGAATTTTCACTTGTGCTTAATAACACAACATCATTACTAACACTTCACACCGGTCGATTTGTCCGGCATTATTTTATTTTGTTCTCAGCATGAAATAGCATCTCATAGCATTCATAAATTAACAGTATTAGTAATATTAACCACTAGATGTGTCTATAGAATTGTTCTGCATGTTTGCATGTTCATTTACATATCACTCTCCCAGTTTCCGGTTGGACTGCGCACTGTTCTTCTGACTGATTTTTGGCCTGCGCCTAGCGGCAGGGAGAGCGTGCGAGGTTCTGATTTGTGCTTGGACGAATGCTGCATGCGTGGTGTGGAATCACCCCGTGCCGCATACCCTAGTGGTGGCTTGCACGGTACTTCGTAGATGTAGATGTATGTTATCGAACTTACCATAGTGGCACGAAGTTTGTTGTCTGGTATTTACGTCTTCGGAGAAGTATTCCGCCTCAAATCTACTAGTGAGATTTAGCCTTCGGTGTAATCTGTGCTGTGATAGCGATTCCCATTCCAATTCTTCATTGTAGTAGCCTCGACACACTGTTAGACTTCGCATAACTCCTGTATTTTTTGGTCTTCTATCAGCTGATTGGTAGGTTTTTGGACGGTCTTTATCCTAGCATTCCAGTTTCTGGCACATCTTCTCACTTTTCCTCTCATAAATGGCTCACTATCAAGCCTCTCTTACATTCCTCATAAACTCCGCCTCTTTTCAAGTCGTCCAAAATTCCTATCCTCTCTCTACCTTTCACGATTCACCAGCTTTCTCCCCCCAATCACCCTCTTTCGCGTAACATCGCCTCTAAAAACGTCCTCAATCCACCTTTTCTGCCTTCTACGCCACCAATTTTCTTTCCTCCCCCACCATAAGATGAAAAAAATGGAGATGGCCGGAGATATACACCAAAGTGGGTGAAATTCGCACATAAAAATTCCTTTGACTTGACCGGGATTCAAATCCGGATCTCCCAATTGCCGGCCAGGTGTGTTAACCAGTTACACACCAAGCCTTCTTGATTCGAGCCGAATTTCATAGGGGGTTCATGCGAACTAGCACTAAAGTTCGCCTTGAATCCAGGTGACTTGGTTTTGTAACTGGCTAACACACCTGAGCGGTAACTGGGAGATACGGGTTCGAGTCCCGATCAAGTCAGGTGATTTTTTCATGGTGAATTTCACACGCTGTGGTATGTATATCTTTGTACCCGTGAGCGTGCCACATCATTTGTGCCACTGCAGTGATTGAAAATTTGACTGATGATGGTTCAAATAGGGATTTTCCTCGGTACTAGCTGCGCGACATTGCCGGCCTTAAGTTTCAACCGCAGCCAAGGGGTGCGTCTGCCGCCGCACATCCACTCCTCGGAACACGTGCGGCAGAGTGCCGAGTGAGTCTTGGGGCAGGTCAGGGTGCGGTGGGATCGATTCCTCCAATCCCCCCTCGCCCCGTCATTCATATCGATTTTTGGGTAACCTTTACGCACTCCTCTGGTCATACCTCTGGCGGAGAATGGTGGCCAGGACGAGTACAATTCCTCCCCCCCCCCCTCGATTTTCCCACTCCTGTAGCCGATGACGAAACGACTCCCGCGTCCCGACCTGCTTAACGTGGCACGCGCGGAACATATATATTGGCAGAGCCCATCCGGCTGGTTTAAGGTGGGAATGTGATTGACGTTTCCTGACGCAACGGTAACGGCCGTTGGAGAGTTCAGTTTTTGTCGTCTTCCAGTCAAGGAGGGGGAGTGTATTGCGAGTAACAGGAGTATTAGCGCAATTTGTTGGCCGTCTTTACGAACTAGAGTTCTAAACGAATCCAAAATAGCTGTTTGTTCATATTTAATTGTTAAAATGATGTCATTAAATGATGTTAAAATTCTGATCCTTTCTACTGTTGTAACTCGGCTTTTCCATTTCTTCACTCAAGCCTTTACAGCAATAATGATTTTGATGATTTTAAATATGGCGCACTGTCCTTTTTAGTTTACTCCTTCTTTTCAAACTCAGTCTAACCTAATGTTCTTATAATGAATTTTACGCTATCTTTTCACATATGCCTTCCTAATACGGTGGCTTGCACGGTACTTCGTGGATATATAATACATATAGGTATCATATACGTGCATATACTGATTGGTGTCGAACGTAAGTACTTTTTAGCAGAACATCGCCGCCACAATATCTTACGCAGGGATTGGAAACAGAAAGGGCCTATGTTAAACGTGTATTTTTGCTACTGTAGTAATCGTTTTGGTCAAATTCCCCTTTCATTAAGTTCTCAACAGCTATTCATGTTGATTCAGACACCACATTCCAGTTTGCCACCAACAGTGCATGTGTGGTGGCCGTTAAGTTAATTATCTTAAATTTTCGGGTTCGTGTTGTTAAGGGTGTGGTGAATGGAACATTCCGAATGACCTTAAGCGTCCCCTCATGGGTTCGCGTTAATTTGAAATACGAGACTCGTACATTATCTTTCGTCTCTTGCATTGTTAAGGGTGGAGAAAGTGGATTCCTAGCTTACAACTTTCAGCATTCCTTACTGACGAATTTTCCCCTTAATGAAGGTGAAACTCGTTCTTCCTTTATGTCATCGTTAACTCGCGGAGATTTCAAGTAGTGTGAAGTGTGTAGCTTTTAAAGCCATCCCCCGCCTGGAGACTCTTTTCTCGCTTCGGTGAAGACAGCCGTGTTCCATCAATTATTCAGGAGATAACTTCGAATAAACGTTTGACGAAAGAGGGTGAGAGAAGGGGGCAGACTCGGGTCTGTAGGTATGAGAGGAGAATGATGTTGAAAATGATATGGTTAGAGAGAAAGACAAGCAAAGAACGACTATTCGGACTATTGTAAGAGTTGGGAGTTGTTGGAAAAATTATGTACGAAGTGGTAAGATTGGAAGGCAAAAAACACTGAGGTTATGATGGAAAAAAGTGTTAATAAAGCAGGAATGAAGACGTGACGTGAAGGAAGATGAAAATTATTCGTTTTAAATTCGTTTTAGCGTTTCAGAATTGCTGAGTTCATAATGACTACAACGCTGTTATACAGTTGATAAGTCAGTCGGTAGGCTAGTAGGTTATGTAAATATTGTATATTATTTTATTCTGAAATTTCGCAACGTATTGGTCTGAAATGCCATATCCTCGTCTACGACTGCTCCGGTAAAACTTGGGAGTTGTTTTATAGTTGCATCCAATCGCAGTTTTTTTGTAAAAAAAAACTTCGGTCCAGATTAAGCTCGTCATCAAGACATGGCTCTCGTGACATGAACACAACAGCGGACGTCAAATATATAGTAATGTTTTGGTCTGTTGTGTAAAATTATTTACCGGGGTCTAAACTTTTGCTTTGCCTCCACTCTCCGGTCAGCCACGAATTGAAGAGTGACGTGTAGGGAGAAAATGTAAGAGCAGTGCTTAGCTAAATTAGTTCCATTGAGAAATATGTGGACTTTTGTCGTGTATCAATAGGTGTGTTTTTATGAGGCATTGTTATTTTTTTAGTTTTAATGCTAGTCTTTTTATAGCACCACTGTCTCATTAATTCTCTTACGAATCCACTTGTCGTGAAATTGCGAGCTAGAAAAATTGAGTGAGTTGCTCATTTTTGGAAGGGGCGAAACGAATATCTTGGTAAAAAAACTTTATTTTTAACTTTATGGTTATAACTAATTTCAGAAGCCCGTCCTAAAATTAATTTTTCCTCGGGGTTCTAATTTGACTTTATTTCCATTACGTACGCTTCCTATAAAAATGGCATTTCTCGTCGTGCCCATAGTTTAATATATAATTTTGTGTTTTGGGTGGCTCTGTTACCACGTCAGAAATAAATTTTCTGCCACTCCTAACTTGATAGCATACATTAAATAAATTAAAATAAGATACCTTTAATTATTAGGTACATTTCATATATTCTCCATTTGTGTCATCTGATCTGCTCTAGCTGAAAGTATGTAACTGGCGTGTGATCATTTCTATTCAGGTACTGAGTGCATTTGAATACAGTTGATCATCACTTTACGAATTACGCGTCAGGTACTAAAAGCTTCTTACCGACTTGTATTTCTAGGTTGCAAGTTATCGATTTATCCCCCTAGGCGTTAACAATGGGGTCAGGAATCCATATGTTGAACAATCTTGCACGTTGACCTGAATGTGGACCATCAGGTGCATTATAAATTCGTTCTTAGCCGACTTGTGTCGCCAAGAGTATGGTAACATAGATATTTTCACGAAATAAACGTGAGAAAAAACGTCCATTTGTAGGGGGGGGGAGGGTAATGAATCGAGACAGGGTTATTCACGGGCTTGCCACTTATTTGGTGGAAACCTGTGAAGGTGAATTAAGAATTATAATCTGAACGAACGTGATGAAAATTTACTGAAAAAATATTTACATTTATTTTGTTAATATTTTTTAAAATTGGTAATCCCAATCATTCTCTTTAAAGAAAATAACCTTAATTCTGAATAAGAATTAAGAATTCCTGATGGTTGCAAGTCTTGTGTCTTTTGTTGGGCTTCGAATTACCTTGTCGGTACGGTTCACGATTGATTACGTAATGAGATGCGTAGGTATAACGTGAACAGGGCGATCAATTCAGGTTACCCTCCTCCTTTTGTGATGAGAAAATGTCTGTACTCTTCTATTTGCTAATCATTTCAAGCATACTCTTCTTTTCTTACACGTCTCAAAATATATGTCGTATATTGCAGCCGGAGTCCATTGTGTCTTTTCTCCCTGTTCCATTCTCGTTTTAACTTTCGGAAGCCCATGGGGTTTGTTAACATTTTTCTCCTAGGAATCCAGGCTTTTAATGGGAATTGGCTGAATACACTTACTAATATTTAAATAGTTGTTCCATTTGGCTCGAGGTGTTAGCACCATCCCAAAAACTGAAGGTAACTGGCCTAGGCAGCAGTCTATGGATCCCAAACACAAGAAAAATGAGCTTCGGATTTAATATGGGGCCATTCGAAAATTACGTAAGGCGATTTTGGCCACTTTTTAACCCCATCCCCTACCTAAGACAGCGTGAATGATTTCATGAATCCAAATCAGACGGAAGTTGCCATACATTTTTGGAACAGTGCTTATAGATAAATATATATGGGCATTCCATGTCCAAATGCGCAAAAATAAACCGCACCCCCTCCGTTTTTTATTTTTTTACGTTTTCATAGGCCCTATAGAGCAGCTACAGATGTAAATTTTTAGCCGGATATCGACAACGGTTTTCGAGATTTTTGCAATTCACAATACTCGCAAACTCGCAAAACACATGATTCTAAAAAATGCGAGATCTACAAAATAATGAAGTAAAAAAATTGATCATGAGGTTTTTTTTAATAATTTAGGCTCACCGTCGCAGTCTAATCCTACAGAGTAAGATTTTTCGTTCGGCAATAATTAAGAAAAGTGATAACAATATGATGTCAGTAGTGACTGCATCTTCCGTAAGATTGTTTGTGACCCCTCTACGTAAGACAACTTAAGAAGAGCTCATGCCCCATATCCTAAAGTGTCCTAATACTTGAATAATGGGTCTAAACCGTTCCAACGTTCGAGCCTGATGTATTCGATATTTTCAGGCTTAACTTTGGGGAAATCCATTTTTATTGAAGTAAAAAAACAATGTATATTTATTATTTTCCACCATTATTGGTGGAAATATGCATACTGTTTTTACTTCAGTGTTAGAGCCGGAATTGCACACTGACTTAAGATGTTGAGCGTAGATAATCATGCCACCTCAAGTATGCTTGGATTTGGGCTTCAATGTGTCTGGATTTTTTCACCCGGCTTACAATTCTAAAAATGTGTCCTGTAAGTTTGTTCCAACTGATTAGTTTTCACGTTCCGGGTGTTATCTGTAGTTTATTTGTTTTTGCGTCCTCTTCTTAGGGCTTCCTGAATCACATTGAACAGGCTATTTGGATTTCGTAATTCTCGGAGCACCTCATGGGGTGAGATTTGAGACCTTTGTCCGACGTCGAGTCACGGACGACTTGGGAAACTCCCATGAGTTTCAGTGCCATGCGGGAGTATGTATCAGCTGGGGAAAGCATCAACCCATTCACCTCGGAAATGTTAGGGAATATCAAATGACGTTCAAACCCATCTTCCTCGTCATTTTAAGCGTGGCAAGCCCACTGGGTTGATAAAGGTTACCTTCTTGTGAACTCTCGCGAATGAGGAGTCTGTTAAGGAGGAGGTACGTCGTAAGTCAGAACAAATACTCAATTCAACCCTTTTGTTTGATTTGTTTAAAATAAATGCTTTCATTGACGACATGCCTTAGTCATTATGTAAAAAATTAAGATTCAAAATGTGCTGATAAATTGGCGGATATATTTTTAATGGACCCTTGTTTATAGCCATAGACAAGGTTCTTTTACCCTAGGTATTTTGATCTCGGCCATAGGCGTTGACGGCTGCGTCATTCTATTGACTTGCCGTATTTTGGCTTCAATTATTGCAGTTATTTGCTAACAGCTAAAAAAGGGGGATTATTTGCCAATATTTTATGACTATCCGATTCCCTGAGAGTTTTCGCTTTTTATAATGTTTTTCGCGAAAATGGCATTTACATTAGATAGAAAAATACTGTATTTCCTCGCTACACCCATTCTGAAATCTAACACCATGCAATTTTAAGTTTATTTTGAGTATAAAATTGTTTGTAAAAGTATGATTTTTTCTAATATCAATTATAGGACAATTTTATATAGGCAGTCAGAATATGAACTAAAGGACATTTACGTTATTTTACTGTTGAACCACCTTATTGTTGATATCTCCGAGGTTTGCGCTAGAACTTTGCCTTGCTGAACGCCATAGTGACAATGGTAGATTCGTATGCGCGGCGATCGTGGAGATAGTACGTGTATTTTATAACCGGAAAAAAGGGATCGAGTATTTCCGCTCTGTTCTCAAATAGTTCAAATTTTCTAAGCCACATAGTTACATTGTTTCCCAGTAGTGTCAGCTTTTTCTTGTATTAACCTTAATCTTATTTTTTATAGATAATGTCTCCTGCCCACTAGACGAGTTATGGATTAGGGCGTTAAATCGTGACCTTTCTGAAAGAGCATAGTCATGTCAGAGTATTTTTTTCTCTTCGCCCTTTCCTCTCTCCCTCCCAATTCTTTCCTTGGCCGCAATGCTCATCTTTAGTAAACGGCGTTAAGAACATGGACCATACGTATATAATAAATTCTCAAGTTAAATATGTAGCGTATCTTAAGAATTAAGTAGGAATGAAGTGGTTAGCTGAGAGGAGTGTGTAGGGGAGAGCTGCAGTAAAGCAATCTTCGAATTTATGACTACTGATGATGATCTTGGAAGGAACCTTGGTTCGATTCGAAGGAGAGTAAAAACTTACCTTTGCCTTTAATATTCTTAAAAATTAAAATTCTGTCCTAAGCGAGGTATTTCTTTATAATGTATACATAGGATAGTGTCATTTAAGGCAGGAACTAGGCTTAAATACCATTATTCATGATGCCTCAATTAATGTACCTTTCTATTGCATTATCTGTTTTTCGCTGTCTTTCTTTATGGCTTCCATGGTTGTAACAGCTCTCAAAAAAGCTGGTGGTTGACGGATGCGAAGAACGCTACGGCACCGGGGGAATTAGTCTAATGGATTAGGTAGTGAGAAGAAGACGGAGGGTAAGGTGAGGGGTAAAATGAAATCAATATTATCCTTTGATAGAGTTAGAGCAGAGCATATTCCATAGAGTTAGATCAGAAAGCGTAATGCTCGCAGTGTAATTGAAAGCAAAGTAAGACACACAGCAAATTCCCATTCTCCCGAAGTAACTGGCTTTCAGAAAATAGACCCTTCCTGTCCAAAAATCATCCTGTGCGCTTATACCGCGAGCTTCTGTGAGAGATGCACTTCATAATATTTTTTTGTTTCTAATCCTATCGTCCTCCTTTCCTGAGAATATGAATTAGACAAGTTCCCAGGTGCTTAATCTTTCATTCGTAAATATCCTCCTTCGCTTAGGTGAAGCCCCGGCTTGCTGGTACGATTTTTCATTTCATCTTGGTTAGATGTGCGAAATTCCAAAGAGGAAAAAATGATTCGTCTTGACTGGGACTGGAACCCGGATCCTTGGATATCGCGCCGAGTGCTTTAGCTGCCGAGGCGTCCTTATCGTCTGTGGATTTTTGAGGGCTTCAAAGGAACAAGTTGTTCAGGGCTGCCGGACGTATGATGCCACAGAAGCAGTTCAAAGCGTATGCTTTGCGGGTGACTCCGTTAAGCTAATACCATGGCTAGCCCCGGTCTCCTCAACCTTGTTTCGATGAGATGTATTTATAAATCCATAAATGAGCGTGAAGCGATGTTTTATAAGGTTTAAGGTGTCGTCATTGTGGTGAAATCTGATACGATTGAATCATTAGGTTAGTTTGGGGGATTATTTTGGGGAAGTGAATAACTAATGCCATTTTTCCCGCAAACTAGAAGAGACCATAACAGTTGCCGGTGATGCTTTTTACTAGGTTTTATCGATAGGTAGTGTAGCTGTTTAGTAGATTTGCTCCCTAATGCTGGTATCCTTATCTGCTACCTAGTACTTACAGAACTTCGTGCATTTCCGGTATCACTCTCGAATCTCTGTGCCTATATGTAGCAGCAAAATGCATTTAAAAAAATAGCTTCTCTGGCATTGGTAGAATATCTATAGTGTAGTATATGTTGGTGAATTGTCACCTCCTGACAAGTATTTGCAGGGTTTTTGCTATTGAACTAATAGTCGTGGCTTCATTAACTTAATTAGGGTACCGTGTAGTACATGTTAGTTAAAACTCGTCCCCTGCCACACGTCATTGAGGTTGTTTGCAGGGTATCAAGTAGATGTATATTATAATCATAATTTCTTATATGACGTAATTTACGCTTTAGAGGACTGGTGGTGGGTAGGTTGGTGAGGGTATGATTGTATGGGGAGCGGAGGAAAGGTGGAAAGTTCCCCGGCGTCGAAATCTGCCTATCCATGACGACAGGCGTCATTGGCTCCATAGTTTTACACACAATGCAAAATACGGGGTAATCCCCTTGAGTGCTCCCCACATATCTCCCAAATATAGGGATTTGGGATCCCAATGAAAAATCTCAGCCTCTGCTGGGATTCGATTCTGGGTTCTCTGGATGGGAAGCAAGTGCTCAAGCCACCACACCAAGCCTATAACCTTTTGCATTGGTTTTATTGTCATGGATGAAAATGAAACTATAAATGTACAGCCTTCTGCATGTCAGTTGCTACTATCGTCACTTAAAATCTTAACCCCTAGTTGTTCAACACGAAAGGCAAGGCAAGATACGTTAAAGGCCGTTATGATAATCTCGTTACTGTTACTGACCTTTTGCAGCAACTGGGATGGGAAAAGCTTTCAGACCTTCGATTAAAATTTAGAATCAATCTATTATGTAAGTACCAAACCGGTCAATTCTCTGACGACGTTGATAATATTTTACGAAATCCAACATACTACGGTAGATCAGATCATGAGAAAAAAATTAGGGAACTAGACTGCAGAACGGACAGATTTAAAATGTCATTTTTCCCACGAACGATAAGGGACCATAACAGCTTGCCAATGAGACTTTAATCTAGGTTTGTCGTTAGCTATTGTAGCTCTTAGTAGTAGTAATACTACCTAATACTTGAATCCTTATCTGTTACCTAGTACATACTAAGAGCACGCCTTGCATGTTTTCTACATGGGTCTTGAGTCTCTGTCCATCTGTGTAGTTGTAGCATGCATGTATATTGACGGTCCCTCTCCATTGTGATGACATCTGTAGTGTAGTAGTGCATGCTTGTGAGGCTTCGCCTCGTGACAAGCATTAGCGATTTATGCTAATGCATAATTAGTCGTAGTTACACTAACTCTAGGGTATAGTGTAATGCATGTTAGTGATTACTCACCCCCTGCCACACATCCCTGAGGTGGCTTGCAGGGTATTTTGTAGATGCCGCACCTCGTAGGCAGTCGAAGTTTTTCAGTTGTTGGCGTAGGCTTCCGCTCAGTAGGTGTTAGGTTACAACAGGATGAGCAGTGATGAGGATTTAACTCATTCCAGGAAAGCCAAGTCAAGATGAGTGTTCTAATTTTACTGTCCACTTGCCATCACCACCCTGAATAGATGCTAACTCGTCTGAGACATTAGACTCATCTTTTAGCCTTATCTTAAGGAGTCCCTAGACGGTCAATCATTTTGATCAAAAGCTGGAGTCAATCGATTGAATCGAGCATGATTGATCGTCTAGGAACCCATTTGATGCTTGAGCCAAGCGTTGACGGAGATTGATAGAAAGTTTGAATGGCTCAAGCGGTTGACTAGGGTGCTGGACCGTCTAGGCCAATTTTGATCAAGCGTTGCGTCAGTCACTCGCCGGCAACCATGGAGGACACATCGCTACCTCAAAACGCGGAAACTGAATCAGAGAGTTTTGAATATTCGCCAAAAAAGCAGTGTAATCTATATTCTGAAAGTTTGGAGCGCGAGTTTATCAGCAAGCTGATAGAGTTATACAGGGATTGCCCTGAGCTGTGCAAAGTAAAAAGCAAAGACTACTTCAACCGAAATTTTAAAAATGCGGCATTTGAAATTAAAGAATTTCACGACAGACTCTTCAGTTTCCGAGTCAGAAACTCAACTGAGAGTGAGTTTTGATCAAAAGATTGAAGGGTTGATTGAAGCGCGCGTTAATCGATTGATTGAACCGTTTGCTCAAGTAGCTTGCTCGTCTAGGGCCTATTTTACAAAAGGCTACCTACGTTATTAGAGAAAATTTTGTTCGATAGCCATTCTGGGGTCAGTTTTTACTGTAGGAAATCTTCTTTTCGTGCCCCAAAACGCCAATGTCTTTTATCCATGATGCAATCGATAACAATTTATCGTAATATATAAAGATATAAGGAGGAGAATAGCGTTAGCGAAGGAAGCGTTTAGTAATGGAAGGGAGCAGATGATGGGCACCTTGGGCAAAGGTATAAATAAAGAAGCTGGTGAAGAGCCTGATAATGGAGTGTAGCGTTTTATGGAGCAGAGACGTGAAGAAAGGAGGAGGATGGAGAAGGTAGGTTTTATGGACGGGATGAGGAAGGGTAGGACGTACGCTAAGATGAAGGAAGAAGTACTGGATGTATTTAGGGTCCTGCACGCGTAAAAATATTGATGATTTTTTCCGACTTCCATTAAAACCTACCTTTAACCGTTAGATTACTTTAATGAATTCAAGATTATGCTAAATTTCGCTCAAATCGTTTTCAAATTATTTTTTGCGTCTGAATGTCGTAAAATATGAAATGAAATGGAACATAATTTTCATTTTGCGATCCGACCCTTCGTTTTCGTGCGGCATGTTCTAGCCCGATGAGCCGGATCGATTCGGAGACTCCCCGCAGCAATGGGGAGGGAAGGAAAGACTGAAGCGAGGAAAATAAAAGTAATCCAGACCAGAAACGCAGCGTCCGGACTGTGTGACTGGTGAGAGAGAAAGAACGGTTTCCCTTTGCAAAGCCGCTCCATCACCCCCGGGGTGCACTCGGCGTGCACTCGTTAGGCCGGCCGAGCTGTTTTTTTCCTACGCTCTTCCATGGGTTTAGCAGGGCGTTGTGACAACTTGTTCCATGCTGCGTTCCACCATAGAGTAATAATGATCTCTATCCTGACTCTATGATTCAACCGAACGTGAACTGCGTCTCATAGGTTGGAGGAGAGGGTTGATGACGTCTAGACTCTCGTTTAAGCACCATCATCTACACCTACGAAGTACCGTAGCCACCAACTAGGGTGTGTGGCACGGGGTGATTCCACACCAAGTATGCAGCACTCGTCCCGGCACAAATCGGGACCTGGCCGCTAGGCGTGGACCAAAAAGCAGTCAGGAGAACAGTGCGCAGTCAAACTAGAAACTGGGAGAGTGCTACGTAAATAAACATGCAAACATGCAGTACAATGCTAAAGACACATCTGGTAATTAATATTACTAATACTATTAATTAATGAAAGCTACGAGATACTACTTCATGCAGAGAACAAAATAAAATAATGCCGGACATATCAAGCGGTGTTTAGTGTTAGTAATGATATTATTTTATTAAACACGGATGAAAATTCTACTCTACCAATTGAAGGTGGGAGTTTCATATGGTTGATCTATCACAACTATTATGATCCCTTATTGTGCGTGGGAAAAATGACATTTTCAATCTATCGGTCCTGCAGTCTACCATACAACGCTGCACAATATATTAAACTCTTCGACAGCCTCTTCTTTACATCCTTACCGAAGATCAGAAAGCATTTGTATCGAAGACATTTGGAGGAGAATTGCGCTAGCGAAAGCAGCGTTCAGCAATAGAAAGGAGCTGCTGACGGGGATCTTGGGTAAGGATTTAAAGAAGAGGCTGAAAAAGAGTCTAAGATGGAGTGTGACGTTGTAAAGTGCAGAGGCTAGGTACCCTATTCGGTATGGCCTCGGAATTGCCGATCCTCGGCAGTGACGACATTTTAACGTCACATCCTCGAAAATATTTAATAGGGCCATTGGAAAGTAGAGATATTCGGGGGCTTTGACGCCAAATCCACAGATTTACCGAGTTTCGACCGTGTCGAGTCCTACCTAAGGCCCCAGGGCTCTGAGGAAGAAATACGATAACCAGGCGTTTGAGATTTGGGTATAGAGAAGGTGAGGTGGACGGAAATAAAGATAAAAAAAGAAGTGTTTGGAATGGTGGGTGAGGAGATGTAACTTCAGTATGAGATTACGAAGAAGAAATGTAGGTGGTTGGAGGAGGTAATGGGGAACGAAGGGTGGCTTTAAGCTGTGATAGAGGGGAGGATGTTGGGTAAGCGGGGAAGGGGAAGGGAGAGAATATGTTTTATGGATGGGATGAAGAGTGCTAGGACGAATGAGATAAAGAAGAAAATGTAGGAAAGAGGGATATGTGCCTGTAAAAATCTAGATGATTTTTATCCTCTTCCATTTAAACCTACCTAAACCGGTAGGTTACCCTAATAATAATAATAGCAGTAAAACATACGTTGGATTAAGCGCTTCTCATAGTATATGGTTGAATTAAGCCAGTCATACGCAACCTGCAGTCTTGAATTCCCAAATTTAGTGACCATAGTAGGGATAAAGTTAGGGAAATCAGCTACTTCTCCCTTGTTAGACCCCTCTTGGAATACGCTGATAGTATTTGGGATCCTTATGCGGCAGGCTTAAAAACCGGGTTATAACGCGTGCAGAGAAGATCGGCAAGATTCGTCAAAGGCCGTTATGATAATTTCGTTAGTGTTACTTACCTTTTGCAACAACTGGGATGAGAATCACTTTCAGACTGATGGTTAAAATTTATACTTAATCTATTATGTAAGTTCCAGGCCGATTTATTCTCCGACGACGTTAATAATATTTTACGAAATCCGACATACTACGGTAGATCAGATAATGAGAGTAAAATTAGGGAACTAAACTGCAGAACGGACAGATTTAAAATGTCATTTTTCCCGCGAACGATAAGAGACCATAACAGCTACCAATGAGACTTTAAGCTAGGTTTGTTGCTAGGTAGTGTAGCTCTTAGTAGTAGTAGTAGTTCTCCCTAATACTTATATCCTTATCTGCTACGTAGTACTAGTAGCATGCTGTGTATGTTTTCGCTATAACTTGAATCTCTGTCCGTATCAATGCGTTAGTGTAATGCATGTTGGTGACTACTCACCCCCTGCCATACACCCTTGAGGTGGCTTGCAGGGTATTTTGTAGATGTAGATCCTGATTGGACCTATCTTAATTCGACATACATATGTTGCGCTGGCTCTAATTTGGAAATCCGCTGGGTTTCCTTGCGATGAGTCGTCAGAAAAACATTTTTTCGAGCAACGCGTCTCCAGGGCGGCGAATTCTGAGTCGTGTTCGGAGCGAGTGCTTCACGGTGACTTGGTGTACGGGCAAGGTTTCTCTATGGAAGCTCTGAAGCCTGCCGAGCGTCGTATCCTGCAGCCCGAGCACGCAGCCGTGATAATTAATGCGATACCGTCTCCTTCACGCATATACTCACTGCACTGCCACCCGACATCACAATCAAGCACGCTTATATAAAGCTCAGCAGGTTTTTCGGCCACCGCTCTTGTCCAATAAAAGCACAGAGTTCGTCCAAGGTAATAGCGCAGTTGAAATATACTGATTTGGCTTAGAAAGAAATAAAAAGTTAACTATTTTTTCAGGATCGTATGATTTAAACAAAGGCATGGCATCGGACGTGTTTACAAATTGGCTGAATTTCTAACTCTCAACTGCGCTATTATCTTGGACGAGCATTAGTACCCGACTGACTAATTTTAAATGAGTAATACAGTATTTGGGTTTGCCTCCCCACACACTGGACCCAAATTGCAGACGTTATTGCGCCCTAAGTCGCAAATTTCCTCTCATTGAAAGTGTTCTTGCCAGATTAGTATACAATACTTAGAACTACTCTAAGACAATTTATGCTACTTATCTACATCTACAGAATACCCTGCAAGCCACCTCAAGGGTGTGTATGGCAGGGGGTGAGTAGTCACCACCATGCATTACACTATACCCTAAAGTTAGTGTATCTACGACTAATGATGCACTAGCATACATCGCTAATGCCTGTCACGAGGTGAAGCCTCACAAGCATGCACTACGCTACAGATATACTACCAATGTTAGAGGCACCGTTAGTATTATGCATATTGAACCTACAAATACGGACAGAGATTCGGAAGTTATAGCGAAAACATACACAGCATGCTGTAAGTAGCAGATAAAGATACAAGTATTAGGGAGAACTACTACTAAGAGCTACACTACCTAACAACAAACCTAGCTAAAAGTCTCATTGGCAGCTATTATGGTCTCTTATCGTTAACTTATTAATTTATATTATTTAGTATATTACTTATGAAATGGTCTGTTACCGATTCTGTATTTTTAAGCGAGCTGCTCAGTTTCACTCTTTTGAAGCGATTAATTTGGATGTATTATTTAAAAAGATATAGTCCAACTTTAATAATCTGTTATTTATCTACGGTAATTTGGGAAGGGTTTGTCAGTGCGCTCATAGCCGTATCTTTTATCTCCTTCATTCGCAAGATTTTTCAAAAACGCTACTGAAGCTTCAGGAAATTTAGGGACGAAGTAGGTATGTAACATTGTTGAAAGCATGGGGGAATATGCCGGGTGTTTCAGAATTAGAAACCATAATTTTGTGAAATCATTTTTGGTCACAATGCAATTCGAATTCGTTGATCTTGTGTGTAAGGCGTGAAATTTAGACCATCCGGGGTACCCAAATATTACATTTCCCCCCAGTGAAAGAGAAAAAAATATTGCGTATCACATACATTATTACGCTCATCATACGCGCATGATGCAACACTTAATGCTTTATGCATAAGTGCACAAGTGCTTGGACCCTCACCCCCTCCTCCAACTCTCTCCTTCCCACTTGCACACCCAAGTTATATACAACGCCGTTTTCCTCCACCCCCACCCTCCTTACCATTCCTTCCTCCCTCCCCATGTGACTATATAATCAGAATTAACTATCTTGTATTCAGTCCTGATGATGCTGCAGTGCAGTGAAACATGTCGACTCAATAAATCATATTTCTCCAGCGGAATAGTGCAAAGTAATTTATCCTTTTCCTACGTTGTAAAGGGTTTTGCTATGGGTGTTTTCAAAAATATACCCATGTAGTAAAATCCAAATTGGAAATGGACGCATTATGAACAAAGTAGAGCAAGTAAGGTGTAAAAGTGAGAACGAATAATGTCGAAATGGAAGAAGCGTAGATAATTATTTACAATTATTGGATGGATTTGGTGTAGGTAATGGCTTACAATTAGATATGGTAGCTTTTGAAGAGTCTAGAAATATTTATCTGTATTCAGATACAATTTGTAACAGAAACTTACGTTTTTCTTCGTCTTTCGTCAAACAGGAATTGAAATCTTGTATTAATTTTACCCCCCTTTCAGCGGTGTCATTAACAACCTTTAAACCACTCTCAGTTTTTTTTTAGCTTTTACATAATGCTGATTTTTTCACTATTCCTTGGAATCATTATTTAAAAATTCTGAACTGATATCAAATCTCTAAAACAATTTAGAGTTCGAGGAGAAACAAAAAAGTCTACTTCTTTGTACAATAAATTATAAACTTGTGTAAGACTTAGTTTTGGTTTTATATCCCTGTCAGCACAGTCATAATCTTCTTTTTCATTCTTGCGATATTGTTCCCAAAGTATCATCGAAAAATGAAAATGCCAATTGCTCCGAGTTGAGATACCACAGATGGTTAATCATTTTAGAGAGTAACTTGTCTGATTCTTGTGTTCTTGAAAGTGCATTGAATTTATCGATTACCCCCTGAAGCAATCTATCATGGGGCCCCTGGGACTTTGGGCCCTTCTTACACAGATTTTATTTCTACGTGCTATCATGGGCCTGCAGGAAAACTTAAATGCTATAGACGTGAATATATCCTTTGAAAATCAAATCTCTGGTTGTCAAGGAAATATGTTATTGTTGATTTCAGAGAAAAATTTGAGATTTTTCAGCAAAAAACATGACTTTCAGACAATTACGAATCGTAAAATAAAATCGATTGAATAAATTGGAAACTTAATTTATTCAGCCATCGTATAAAAAAATCCTAGCCCTCTCTCTTGAGTAAAAGTAATTTTCAAAAACAAAAAATGAAACCCCTCCACCGAACCTAATGCTTAGCATGGATCACCAGGGACTACCAGGGGAGGGGCGGCCTTTGAGGGCCCTGAGGGCTTTGTAATATAGCCTATGTTACACCCAGATACATTTTCTCACTACATGCCAAATTTCAGCTCAATCGGTTCAGTAGTTTTTGTGTGATTTAGCAACAGACAGACACCATTCAATTTATATATAATTAGTATGATGATAAATAAACAAATATCTTCTATAACTTTTTTCTCTAAATCAGTTAATGAAAATTGATCCCTGAAATATATTTTGAGAGAACAAATTGCCTTTGCAATCCATCTGGCACGATGAATTCCTCAAGGTACTCTGAAAGAAATGTCTTTTGGAGGAATACGACCTAAAAGAATTAAACAAAGCTGTACGAATTCTTTATAATCATCCCTGGGCTGTCGGTTTTTTGGTTGTTCAATTAGGAAACTTGAAATTTGATCCATATCAATAACTTTATGCGTAATATTTTTCATTTTCTATTCCAGTCATTTCATTCATTTTCATTTTCCTTCATAAATTTTTTCAATCTTTGTCACAAAATATTTCTTGTGTCTGGTCGATATTTTAGCTTTCTCCCGAAAAAGTAGCGCCTCTTGTAGTAGTCTGGCAACTTCTCTGGTGTTCAATTTCACTTGCCGCATATTATAAAATAAACTACGTAAATCTTGAGAGTTAGATGGCAACTTACTGCCATTCATTTGATAAGACATGTGGCTAATTTTTAAAAATCTTGTCTTTTTGCCGTAAACTCGTGCTCATTGTTGCTGTAGAGGTCGAAGGCCGAGCCATTGTTCCTCAAACCTCACAAGAAAAAAATCACTACATGAGCACTCATTCCTTGAAAACCAAACGCCAACTAAAGCTTCCTTCCTGGCCCTTTCTCCAGTGTAGTTGGGTGGAGAACTCCAGTGTAGTTGGGAGGACTGGGTGGAACAAAATGGTACAGATACATTGTTTGTTGCACAGGTACTACATTGTTTGTTTAAAATAATTTCTCGCTTTGTACATTCCAGACTTTTCACTGTTGCCAACCATGGTTTCGACATATAATGTCATTGTAGAGGTGACAGTGACACTGTATGTCGAAGCCATGATTATCATCAATAAAAAGAGTCATGTACAAAGTGAAATATTGTTTCTTGCGCCGCAGTTCAACAATATAAAGTCTGAAGCTAACTTCTACATTGTTTTCTCATTGCCTGTTCGTCGTCTATCAAAACTAAACTTAGGTTTAGCGTGGGCGAATTAGCAGACTGTGTAAGAATAACAGACCTTCAGGTGTCCGTTTTGAATAAACTTCAACTGCAATACAAGTTGAGAACTAATCTTGTTGAGGCTTAAAACTAGATTCCTTTCAACTATCTTTCGTGAAATTTATTTTTGGCACAAAAAATATTCATTTTAATGTAAATTAGTTTTTTAATTATTTTCCAAAAAAATTGATAATTTCTATCTTGTTTTGTTTAAACCATTTGCATTTTCAATGCAAATAATGCAAGGAAAAACCATCCAAAAGTAATAAAATTTTATGTCTTGTCATTTTCCAAAAAGAGCGATAGGGAGGATATGGACCACGGTCTGACCAGAAAAATGCTAAATACTGCTATATCTATGTTTTAGCAAAAAAAGACATAAAAAAAACTTCAAGACAACAAAATGAACTATGAAATGACACAAGAATCAGGTTTCTATGGCGAATGGTCTTCATTTTATGGAGGAATAACTGCGATTTTTTGCTAAAATTCGCATTCTTTCCAAACTTCTGCCTCAATGAGGCACGGGTTAACGTTGCCAAGTTGAGCTGAAACTTTGCCAATCTCATTTTTTAGCCAATTGGCAACTTTTAGGGGGGTCCTCCGGAAGATACAGTGAAAGAAAAAATTCCCCATGTACCTTGTGTCCACCCTAGTGCGCAGTCAAACTAGAAACTGGGAGAGTGAACATGCATTACAGCATGCATGCAGTAAATGAACATGCATTACAATGCTAAAGATATATCTAGTGTTTAATATAATAGTGGCTAATACTATTAATTTATGAATGCTACGAGATACTACTACATGCAGAGAACGAAATAAAATATAAAATAACGCCGGACAAATCAAGCGGTGTTAAGTGTTTCGTTTGCAATACAAAACATCTTGTTTTTTACAATGAACTACTAGGTAAAACAATACAAAACGTTTTGTTTTTCCTAGGGGATGCTAGAAATATGACTAAATCGTCGAATGGAGTGTTTAGCATAAATTAGCGGAGTCTACGTCAACACAACGCCCCCAGTATTTAGAATTTTTGCTATCCGCCGCAGACGGGAAGACGCGTTCGAAAAGTCGCGTAATAGCGGCGCAAGGCGGGTAATGCACTGCGAAAGAGAGGACGCTCTGAAGGGCTTGAGCTGGGATTTAATGGAAAATCCATGGAATACTAGGGGTGGCGTGAAAGAGGGGGGGACCTTAATCTTCTGACGAGGACGAATTTTCCGAGGAGGAGACTCGAAGACGTAGCGTGGCAAAGGAAAGTCGATAATGAGGGACGTAAAGCATTAAACGGTAGACGTGAACGAAATTGATGTCGGAGAAGTGAAGGTGGCGGCGGATGAGATAAAATTCTCCCTGCCACACACCCTTGAGGTGACTTGCAGGGTATTATGTAGATGTAGATGAAAATATGGCACTTTTTTTTCATAATCATTGGTGTTCTAACAAGTGATTTGTAGGTCCATGTACAGGCTTGGTACACCCTTAGTATAAGACCAATTCATCGATTTACCATGTCTTAATTTACACCCGCCGGAATTACATTGAAATGTATTGTTTTCGTATATTTGACTCGGCGTGACACCATGATATTTGATAGCAACAATTATAGTTTTGAGAAAGGTATCATCTCGCGTTTTGAAGAAAATCTGTACATTCGCAATCGAATAATTTCGAAATATATGCCATGTGCCATAAGGCTACGTGCTAAAGTGGCATTGAACCGCCAAAATACCAAATCGGTATGATGCAATGTTTTTACCTTTTTTCTCTATATATGTCACTAATGCAATAATCCGGATGCAATATTTAACGTAAATCCTTACATAGACAAAAATCGCTCCAACTACCTAAGGTAGGTTCCGCTGCGAATATATGAGTCAAAACAAGTACTTAATTACACCGTTTTATTTCATGGTTTAAAATTAATATTATCTCTGATCTACATCTACAAAATATCCTGTAAGCCACCTCAGGGGTGCGTGGTAGGGGGTGAGTATTCACCAACATGCATTACACTATATCTATTGCATCATACTATAAGTTAGTGTAACTACGACTAATTATGCATTAGCATAAATCGCTAATGCTTGTAACGAGGCTCTGATGACGTTCCTTAGCTTTTAGAAAACAAAATTTTTGTATGAAATATGTAGATGCTGAGTATATTTTTTAATAACACGTTCCAGCTACAGGAGCCGACTGAGGTACCATTTATAAGTTAATCCATTATGACTTCAGTTATTGCAGTAATTTACGAACAACTCAAAAAGTAAGATGGCTTGGGACACAATTTTAATGCTATTCGCCACCTGGGGATAATTCGCATTTTATAAACGGTTTTCGCGAAAATGGAATTTACAATGGAGAGAGAGATATATTATTTTTACCCATGTTTATTTGAAGTTCAATTTGCGAGAAAATATCTTAGCTTGGAAATGAACAAGGACAGTCCTGCCCGTAAGTTCTCCGACCACGAGTTTTCTCTTACGTTTCCATCGTAAAACTATCTGTTTCTTATTTACTAAATCCCTTTTTAACTCTTCGTTTCTTCAATAGTTTGCGTGCGCATTATTCGTGAAAATAAGGATATAACATTGTTTATTCACTTGATATATTACAACATATTTGATTCTTCAACCATGGTTCTCTTTGAGCGCGAGTTTTCGTGAGATAAACAAGAATAAAAATTAACTTAAAGATTTTAGCAAGTTTTCGATTCCGTGAGTGCAAATATCGATAGGCGTAATATTTTTCTGGAAGTGATCATTTAACTTTAAGGATGTAATCTTTGGTGACTTGGTGAACACACTTTGAAAGTAGGAATTCAACAAGTTGGCTTTGTCCGAACTGTTTGTTAGTAATTCGCCATTTTCGTTTCGTAGTGGAATAATTGTTGATCTATTGCCTTGAACTTCCCTTACGTATAAGCCTTTGGGTTATCCTGTAACTGTTCTACTAATGTTTTTCTTTTAAAATCCATGAATGCATTACAAAATGCTTCCTTTGTAGTGGCTTTAGACAATTTGTTATTTTTCAATTATTAAAATTTGATCACCAGTGGACAAATCTCTACGAAGTTTTTTCATCTTGGCGTGGCATACTCTCTGACGACTTGACAATTTTCTCACTTCTGCATTGTACCATCTTGGCTCGCTGCCCTTCTATGGTTAGGGTTGCGTGGGTGGGGGAAGGTGTATACTGTCTGGAATGTGGAGATTTTGACGCTTTGTGCTCGTGGCGGACAGGTGGAAGCTTATGCGTCCAGGCCGGGGAACACCAACGAGAGTTCGTCAACGGAAAGGGTGAATCACGCTTTTGCAGCCCATCTCCTAGCGGGGAGTCCACTTCTAGGCGGACTTCAATCCGAAGCTAATCCTCCCGGCAGAATAATGGGACGATGATGGACGTTCTGGAGCAATTAGAGAGTTTAAATAGCGTGCAGGGAAAGGATGACATCACCAATGACCACCTTTCCCCCTTCAAATCCTCACTCCTAGACATCCCGCTGCTTTTCCACAAACAGACCCCACGAAAAAACTTCCTAATTCCCATACAACCCTACCAGCACCCCCGACTGGAGCCCTTCCGCCGCCCCCTCCAGAACCTTACTTCCCTCATTAACACCCCGTTTCCATTACTGACGTACGTAGTGACGTAACCAACCTACCTACACTTCCACTACTTTGGCGTTACACGTGTTCAGAGTCCTCTGGATGGCCATTCTCAACACTACTCCCTCATAGGGTAGTTTTGTAGTACTATGTAGTGTATTATCGGCAATCCAGAGGACACTGCACGTGTTAACTCAGTACTGCCCTCTCCAGGAATCGCTGCGAACAAATGAAAAGCAAGAAGTTAATTTCCAACGAAATTAGAATTCCCGCATCCATGAGACCTTTAGTAATATTCGGAATGGTTTTTAAAGCAAATTAAACTCTTGTCTGTGTATTAAACAGGTTAATTTAATGGCGATCTCCATTTGTTTGCTTTTTTAATATCGTGCATCATTTTCCCTCCCCCACCCCCCTGCGTCACACGATGTTTTACCCAAGGAGTCTATATTAATGTAATATCCGTGGTTTTACCGGACGATTTGTCAATTTTTTGCCGGACGTTTAACATATTTTGCTAGAGTCAAAATATTACGTTAGAGACCGTCACTGGAATAAGATAAAGTAAATAGACTGCAGAACCGATATATTTAAAATGTCATTTTTCCACGTACAATATGGGATCATAATAGTTGCGATAGATAAATCATATGAAAACCCCACCCTCACTAGGTAGAGTTTTCACTTCTACATCTACAAAATACCCTGCAAGCCACCTCCTTGTAACATCTATTGCATAAACAAGATAAAATTAGAGACCGTAGAATCGGTTAAATACCTCGGAGTTAAACTGACTAATGATCTATAGTGGAGTAAACATATTCGAGAAATTACTGGTCAAGCTAATCGTAAATTAGGATTTATTAAAAGAGTACTTGGCAAGTGCGACGATCAAGTTAGGGAAATCAGCAACTTCTCCCTCGTTAGACCCCACTTAGAATATGCCACCAGTATTTGGGATCCTTATGAGATAGGCTTGGAAACTGAGTTAGAACGCGTGCAGCGAAGATTGGCAAGATACGTTAAAGGCCGTTATGATAATCTCGTTAGTGTTACTGACCTTTTGCAGCAACTGGGATGGGAAAAGCTTTCAGACCGTCGATTAAAATTTAGACTCAATCTATTATGTAAGTTCCAAACTGGTCTATTCTCTGACGACGTTGATAATATTTTACGAAATCCGACATACTACGGTAGATCAGATCATGAGAGTAAAATTAGGGAACTAGACTGCAGAACGGACAGATTTAAAATGTCTTTTTTCCCACGAACGATAAGGGACCATAACAGCTGCCAATGAGACTGTTATTTAGGTTTGTCGTTAGGTAGTGTAGCTCTTAGTAGTAGTAGTTCTCCCTAATACTTGAATCCTTATCTGTTACCTAGTACTAACAGCACGCCGTGCATGTTTTCTACATAATTCTCGAGTCTCTGTCCATTTGTGTAGGTGCAAAATACATTTATATTAATGGTCCCTTTCCATTGTGATAATATATGTAGTGTAGTAGTGCATGCTTGTGAGGCTTCGCCTCGTGACAAGCATTAGCGATTTATGCTAATGCATAATTAGTTGTAGTTACACTAACTTTAGGGTATAGTGTAATGCATGTTGGTGAATACTCACCCCCTGCCACACACCCATGAGGTGGCTTGCTGGGTATTTTGTAGATCTACATCTACATACTACCCCGCAAGCCGCCTCAATAGGCGTATGGCGGGGGGTGTTAGGACACCAGCCGTTTACGTATAAAAAGGAAACGCTCTAATGAAATTACGCCTAGCATTTATTGAAGTCCCTTATTGTTCGGGAGAAAAACGAATTCCCATACCTATCCGTACGGCAAAATATCTCTCTTAATTTATCGTTTCTGTCGGATCTGGAAATATAGTGGGGTTTTAATATGATGTTCTCCGTGTCGCTCTGAAAGATGTAGATGTTCTCCTGACTGTTTTTGCCTAGCGTCCGGGGGAACGTGCGAGGTCCTCATTTGAACTGGGACGATTGCTGCATGCCTGGTGTGGAATCACCCCGTGCCACATACCCTAGTGGTGGCTTGCATTGGACTTCGTAGATGTAGGTGTTATTTGTCAGCGCTTGGAACTACAAAAGTTTGGACGTGCATTCCCACAGCGATTTTGGTCCTCAGGCATAGGTACCCGGTCAGTCGTGGAAACGGGGCTCAACCTCCCTGTCCTACCCCTTCATCCCCCACACCCTCCTCCCCACATTCACTTCCCCGCCCCTCACCGACGTAACCCCTAACCTTAAGAATATAACTATACATGGAATATATATGGGCCCCTACCTTACCCTAACTGACTTATTCCTGAAGATACTACGGTGTAGCGAAACTAATGGAAATAAATATATCTAAAACTCTGTATTGCTAAGTTTCAATCATATTCCTCTTCAATCATTGGAATTCCACCAAGTATCGGCCGCTTCCATTAACTACACCTTCTTCTTTAGCCTTTGTTAGTCGTATTAATACATTTTTTATTTCCTTGCGCTATGAATTGCACTGTCCAATTATGGGTAATGAATTAAGGTGTCTGTGACTTCTAACCAAATCCTGTGCAAAAATCTCGTACCTGTAGATTTCTGCGCGAAACCCTCCTCGAAAGTGGTAATTTCTTAATTGAAGGTCTATATACCTATTTATTTTAATGCATTTAGCAACATAAGAACATCTTTTTTTCTCGACCACAATAATATAGGTATGTTTAAGGATATTTCAGAAGTATTGATCAAAGTATTTAACAGCTACATAAATGCACAGGAATACAAAAGTTATGTAGGAAAATGCAAGAGGTTCTGTTTGTGCTATGTAGCAGATTTATAAACAAGTATTAAAAATAAAATAATTAGTTAAATTACCTAACGACAAACCTAGTTAAAAGTCTCATTGGCAGCTATTATTGTCTCTTATCGTTCGCGGGAAAAATGTAATTTTTAACTTGTCTGTTCTGCAGTCTATTTCCCTAATTATGCGTTCTTTTAATGTGTATACAGGTCATAAATGCTGTTCCCCTTGGATAAGGTGGGGGCGAGGTTTCACTGGAACGGGGACTGTATGTTGATACAGAATCCACACTGGGCGCGGACAATCAGCCTTCGTCACCACCGTTCGTGCGGTGGACGTCCGTCACCAATTTCGAACGCCCAGCTACCCCTTTAATATTACTCCATTCTCTCCCTCCCTCCCCGCGTCTGCCCTCCCCCCTTACCCTCCTCTATGCCGTCCTATTCTCTTGCCCTGCTCGCCTCGCGAGGGCTTTATAGTGAGCCGTGCCGCGCATTCCACCCGCCCTATTCATAGACAAAGGTCGCCGTCGATGCGATGGGTCGAGGTGTGTTGGGTTGGGAAGTGCAGCGGAAGAGGCGTTTACTTTTAGGTCGGGCGCCGTTGGGAAGGTGGGAGCCCTGTTCGTGAATGGCACGCCCAAAATGGCCATCGGGGGAATGAACGGAACTCAAGTTGGAGTCCTATGCCGTCAAAATCGCGTAATGGCCGGTTTAAAGGAGAAATTATAGCCAAATTAACTTTTCCTCTCGAGTTTCCAATCGTTGCGGTTGCACAGTTGATGTGGTACGCAGGCACGCGCGCGGGTGCAAAGATATGCACCAAATGGGTAGAATTCTCAATGAAAAAAAATCGTTTGACTTGGCCAGGAATCGTTCTCGCATCTCCCGATTTCCCGTCAGGTGTTTCGTTAGCTTGGCCATGTAACGGGCTAAAACGCATGGCCGCCAATTGGGAGATCCGGGTTCGAATCTCGGTCAAGTCAGGTGAATTTTTTATTGCCATTTTCACCCGCTCTGGCGTATAAAACTGTAATGTTACCTTTCTTAGTACAATTTCTATTATATTTTAGCTATTGATTCATGCCGGAGTAAATGGTATTGAGACTGCATATTACCATTCAGAGAATCCCTTGTCTTCTCAACCTTCATCGAATGGCTCTGTGCAAATTTCAAATCCAGGATATGTAATAAAATCCAAACATTATAAAATAAATAGATCATCATGTGAAAGCTTCTTAAATAATTATTAACCTATCTGTCATGAATTTATTTTTCGTGGCACTGAGAAACCCGCTAATATTATTAATGCATAAATATTTGTTGAAATGGGGATCACTTCAAGATAGCAGTTGAAAAACTTATTTATTAATAGTGCATAACTTTTGCATTCTTCCCTACAACTAGCGTATTCCATGGTCCACCACACTGCAGCATAGTATTTCAATGATGTGTAGTGGAAGGTCAACCCATGTGAAACACTGAGAATAATCTTTTCTGATATTTCATATTGTATGCTATATCATTAGGCTCGTCATTATGGGTGAAAGTAATGTCAAATGATACCTTTTTGATGATGCAACAAATCTGGTAATTATTCATTCCTTTTGCCATGTCACCATTCATTTTGCTAATCACTAGATTCATTTGTATCATAAATTTGCATATTATTTTTTTATTATTCCCTGTTAAAATGTTAGCGGGAAATTTTAGAAGGAACCAGCAGGAAGTTAGCAGGATATAGCAGGAATTTTAGCAGGATAAGTAGGAATTTTAGCAGGACTTAGCTTGAACATTGACAAGTATCCTGCTAATATTCCATTGTGGGATTTTTCTGAATATTTAATAAAGAAAATTATTTAAAGAAAGACTTAAAATACATTAAAGAAAAAAATATACGATTATAGTTTAAGATAAATCTTCAATATCAATATTGTAACACTGAAAATATGGATGCAAACAACATTTAAATTAAATTCTTATTTATTCTTGAATGCATTGTGTTTCTTTAAATAATTTTCTTTATTAAAAATTCAGAAAAATCCCACTGGAATATTAGCAGGGTGCTGTCAATTTACTTTAATGTTCAAGCTGAGTCCTGTTAAAAATCCTTCTAATCCTGCTAAAATTCCTTCTAATCCTGCTACATCCTGCTGATACTGCTAATCCTGCTAAAGTTCATGCTAAAATTCCTGATAATCCTGCTAAAATTCCTGGTAATCCTAGCTAAAACTTCTGATAAGTACATCCTGTAGGATCCTGCTAACTTCCTGCTGGTTCCTTCTAAATTGATACGTAGATTGATGAGTATAGGTATTTATTGCACACAAAACTACCCAATTACAGTACGAATCATGCATCTAATGAAACAAAAATGAAAGACAAAATAATGGTCATTTAGGTACAATCAATTTCCTTCTAAATTTTTACCAGGGTATTCTTTGCTATTGAAGTGTATTTGGCTTCAAGTTTTATTTAACTGCTTCATAAAGCTATTAAAATTATGTATCTTCTCCGTGATGAATTGTTAACTTATATAATGAAAGAAGAAATCATTGAATTTCCCTCTAAGAAATGCTTAATGTGACCAGTTTTGATGTTTTACATCACTGTCATCCGGTTGCATTTCTCATTTCTTTGTGGAAAACTGAAAATTTTTACTTTCGTCTTGTGTAAGTTCCACCTCATATAAGTCCTGAGACAGCATCATTAATGCATAATCATACTTAATCAAGTATTGTTGTGGTGTGGTATGCCATAAATCCATGTCACTGTTATATTTTGACGCTTACAGATCTCTTGAGTGGTTTCTATTAATGTTGAAAGTGTTATGTCATTTTCTTGTTTTTTAAGCATGTTCTTTTTGTTTAAATTCATTTCGTTTCTGGCAATATTTCTCTGTGATTCACTCATTGAAGGTACCCTGAAATGAACAATTTAAAACTAAATTATCTGTAGTCTCTGTGGCTGGAATTTTTCATAAAGTTTTAGCTAACATTTCTAGGTTTCTATCACTATTCCCAATAGTCAAGTTAGAGAACATAAATGAAAGCAGATACTACAGATAGATCCAAGGTGCATGTATGTATTTGTTTGATAGTAGCTTTTATAGCTCATTAACAGAGATTTTTATTTCACTTATATCCCCCCTGCTAACCATCAATTCCTTTTTATTGCTAGTCTTTTGCTGCCAAATATTACAGTATACTAGACTTCCTTAATGGTATAAGTACACTCCAAAATATTAGGTACTGCATTCACTCCAGTTTTTTGTATTTAAACTTTTCTTGTGTGGCACAACGTATTGATGTCACAATTCTATCTTCGTTGTGATTTTTATCAATTTTATATTTATTTTATATGGGGTTAACATTTTTGAAATATGATATGTCTTGATTACATGAGATGAATGTGGAACTTATAACCTTTATTTTTTAAATTTCTGGCATTGAAAATGATATTGTGTTCTTATTACACGAGCTGAGAAGAGATTGTCTATCTTTCCCATCCTAGTCATTATCAGACACAATTAGTGGCAATGAAATCTCATTGTGTTATCAGCAGGAGTCTTTTCAGCTAACTCCTCAGATACTGGAAATTTGGGCCATAGCAAAAAGGTTGCTGACATATGTGCTCGCTTATCATTTTATAGCTGTTTTCATTCTGTTTGATGTCCATTCTTCATGGGCAACAAGTTGTGGTCGGGATAAATGTCTCAGGCAAATCATGACAAGTTTTTTTTTCTATTTATAATTAAGTATGGAAGGTAGAGAGGGTAAAATATTCAAAACTTTTCCATTTTTTTTACTCTTCCTTCCATCACTCATAGAATGCCTTTCTTATATGTGTCAAATTTGTGAAAATGGATGAAAGGTACTAATGATGAAGTTAGGTAGCCCTGCTCTTGAATTCATGTGTTTGTTTTGATTGTCATGTTGCAGTCTATCTTCAAGCCGGCCCCATTTGATGACGAACAAGATGCTTGTATGGAGAGGGAACGTTGTGACTACTCAGTGAGAATATCTTATGAAGAGGCGTGTAATGGTGCAGGTATTGAAATTTCCATCTTTAAATTTTCTGATCCATCGAAGTTATCATTGAAACTGGTTTTATGAGCGATCAATTTCTTAAAAATTAATTGTGCTTCTTTCCTTGTTGATTTTACCTTAACCTATGTCTTTTTAACTACGCCTAAATTTATACTCTGCTCATCCCCATTAGAAATTTTTCCTTTCTGTTATTGGCACCAGTGGTGGATTTAACAGTGGGCAGGCTGTGTGGGGCTCGGAGGGGCCCACAGGATGCCAAAACATGATTCTAAAATATTATTTGCATAATAATTTTTTAAATGAGCGATTCTTGATTTATTGGAGTCTCCCATGCATTTTGCAAGGAGAATCGCAATCCTTGTATGTGATCCTATACAAGTGATTTTATTCATACATGTAAATTTTTTGTACCTGATTAAACAAATGTTCGAAGTATAAAATTAGTCATTTTAATTATTTTTGTTGTTTTTTATCAAATGCTTTTTATTTAAAAAATAAAACTTACAAGTGTAGTCATATGTAAGTGCAGTGTTATGGATCCAAAAATGGAATTTAATTATCAAATTACTTATGTATAAGACCATTTTTTGTTCTACTGCTGCCCCCCCCCCCTTCCCCGAAAATTTAAATCCACCCCTAATTGCTACCCAAACTTACTAATCTATCTTTAGGTCCTCCCTTTTGAGAATGTTGTTTTGCATTTATTTAACAAAATAAGTGTACATAGTTAGTTATGAGGTGAGGTGGCACACTATCGATACCCAAATATTATTATGAAGTACATGTATGCCTTTGTAATGTCTCATCACCCTTAACCTTGCTATTCAATCGATGCTTTTATCTTTGTATTTTTCCACCCCAGTTTAAGTCTGCTAATGTCATTCCTATACATAAATCTGGTCCTACAAATGTCTCAAATAACCATCATAATAATAGATAATAATCTTAATTTTTCTGATCATATCCAGGCAGTAAAATCAAAAGCTATGTTTCTCCTAGGCCTCCTATACCGCTTCACAGAAATCAAGGATCCCCAAGCTCTTTAGTCTTATTTTTCAACGATTGTCCTTACAGTTAACACATAACTGCCCTATGTGGTCAATGTCTGCTCCATCTAATCTCACAACCCTTAACAATGTTACTCATTTCTTCACAAAAAATAGTGAAGTACAAAGAACAAATATGCGCGATATGTCCACCAATGCCATTCGGGTTTCACTTTCCATTTACAATCTTCCTTGTCTCCAGCCTAAAGTGACCTAAAACTTATTCATAACATCCTTAACTTCATCACAGACTGTCCTGAACTCCTTTCTTTTATACATTTTTGAGTACCCTCCCAACCTAGGGGCACCCACTCTCTATTCCATTTACCAGTTCCCAGATTATTGCCCACCATTCACTTTTTCTTGCCTCCTCTCGTTGCTTAATTCACGACCCAAAAACATTGATCCGTTTTCTGTATTCCCTTACGCACATGCAAAGCTGGCTGTCTCTCATTTCTCTGAAAATAATTTGCACTCCCTCTTTATCAGTTTTATTTACAATATTTTAAAAATATTCTTCTTGTTATAGTTGTATGTATTCGTCTCTTATTTTATTTTCTGTAATTTGGGCCACTGTAAATCAGCAACACTGCTCTTCAAATACAATAAAATAAATAATATTTGGACATATTTTAACAAAAGAGAAAAGTAACTCTCTTAGACTAAAATTATTATAGCTGAAACCAAAAAGAACCAAACATTTATTTCATAATTGGCTGACCCTTTCTGGTGATACATAATTACCTAGAGATTTTTCATTAAATACCTAATTTTTTTTACGCATGCCACTCTTAACACTCTTCAATGAAATATCAATTGGTATGCTTCAAATTTACTGATTAGTGACATACACGTCTGTTGTTGCTCAATTTATCTTAGGAACAAGTGCTTTCTGGTATAATATTTTTCATTTTAACTTTCCAAATTATTTTACAGCTACTCGTCCAGTTCGTGTATATGCAGATGGCATCTATGATCTTTTCCACCAAGGACATGCAAGACAGTTGATGCAAGCCAAAAATGTCTTCCCCAATGTGTACCTAATTGTTGGAGGTAATGGAAGCTTTTTCCCACGTTTCACTAGCTTTTCTCAACATTAATGTCCAAATTTTAACGTGGGATGCTTTATTTTGAAAATGAACTCGCTCTCAATATTTGAAATTGTACTAGGAACAAAATTTTGTTGGAAATTGACTAATAATATGCCTATTGACTTGTAAAAAAAACTTGAGTGCCCACTTGGTGTTGGAGAATTATAACATTGAAGCTGTTCATTAAAAAATCCAAATATGTAGTCCTTTTAGAATGCACATTAATTTAGAAAAGTCTACATTTGTGCATAATGTCTTTCTATGAAGTTAAAATTATGGAAAAGTATTTAAGTAGCAATAATGTAGGTAGGCTGGTGTGTAGTTCTACATCAATGAGATTTAATACTTGGACTAAAGATTGATTACTATTATTCCAAACTCTTTGCAAATATGTTGGTAAAAATGGGCACTCTACATACTGGATACTTCTGGCTTGGGTCGAGATATAAAGAATCCATTAATCATTAGTGGAAAACTTTGAAAATGTTTTACTCCATGATCAGGAGCCAAAGGTTTTGTGCTCTTCATGTTTCACTCGGGTGCTCTGTAATGTCAAAATCGGAATCTTATGAGTTAGGTAGTTATGCCTGGTTTATATAGGAAACAATTATGTTCTAGAAAGATTGATTTCATAGTAATATTTTTCATTTCTCAATCTGACTTTTTGAGCAAACATAGATTTGTTCAAACTCCTGTCCACATGTGAAAACATGCTCTAATGTGATGCCCCATTGCACCGTGTAGAGGAAAACATGGCTTAGATAAATCTTCCTTCTTATTTATGAAAACCTACCTGTAGGCAAAATAGGAGTCATGTTCACAATATTTAAATTAGCCCTTGATTGCCAAAAGTTCACATCATATGAAGAGAGCAAATGAATTTCTTTCACTTTTGTACATATCATGTTATATGTACATATCATTATGTTGAGCACATAATTTAATGAAGTTTAGGCTTAATTTTGGGTAGAAGATGTGCCTCTTGTCATAATAGTTGGTAATTTTGTATTTGTATTTCAAGTGTGCAGTGGAGCTCTGACGCACAGCAAGAAGGGACGCACAGTGATGACTGATGATGAGAGGTATGAGGCTGTGCGCCATTGTAGATATGTTGATGAAGTGGTCCGAGATGCTCCATGGTCCTTGGATGACGAATTCCTCTGCAAACATAAGGTGAGCCTTATTTGTCCTTTTCACTGTTTAACTGCATGAATTGTGTAATTGCTTCTGGTTATAAATATTAGATCCATGGGTGTGGTCAGGAGTGAGTAACACTCCTTGAAATTGCTGCCTTCTTGAAAACTTCATGAGATCTCCTTAATTTTGAGGTACGATGTTTGACAGCATAAAAGACAAACTTATTTCCCCAAATAATTGCTCGGAAATCACCCTCGGGTCTTGTATGCAAAGGTGAGTCCTTCTGCAAGGTAAAGTCATTTAGAACAATCTCTATTGCAGGCAAATTTAACCCAAGATGGTGACTGTTACCGTGCCCTTCTTCAAAATAATATTAATTACTTGAACGATGCTGTGGTTATTATTATAAGTGGTAATATTGTTAGGAAAGGTAAATGGGTTGCTATACATCATTTGGAATGCTTCTGCGATATCTGAAAGAATACATATATCGAATGTCTATAATTACTGCCATATGATAATTTGGAAAATTTTGCCTCAAAGTACATAGTAAAACAAGACAAAACTAACAAAACTGTCCTCAAATATACAGCATGTTATTCTGATATGGATGATGACGTACTTGTAATAACTTTGCCAAATGAGTGTAATACATATTTCGGTAACATTAATAAAATGTTTACCCATTATAACCAGTATTTTTAATAGACCCTTCTAGTCCCAAAATCATCTACTACCATTTTTACATTGTCATGCTTTCTCAAAGACTCAAAAAACTTTTTTAAAATGACCATGTCCCATTTCAATGGTGTTGCACCTCATATGCCCATGTCTCTTCTATACTGTCAAATATAGTAATCTGCATAATTCTCCTTGATTTTCCTTGCTTCTTCTAGGGTATAGAACAGTGTTGGACAGTTTTGTAAAATCGCTAACTTAGTACTGTTTAAAATTTCTGTGAAATTACCTCATCTTGATATCAGAGAGAGAAAGAAATTGAAAGAAATAATAGTCAGTGAGATTTACAATCACCTACAATGACCTTCACATTGAAGATTGTGACTTTTTTTAGTTTGGCTGTTTGGCAAAAATAAATTTATCTTTTTGCCTTCTTTCAACAGATCGACTTTGTTGCCCACGACGAGGAACCTTACACCACTGGATCTGGAGTGGACGTTTACGCCCCACTTAAAGCTCGTGGAATGTTTGTGGCCACCCAACGTACAGAGGGTGTATCTACATCAGATATTGTGGCTCGAATCGTACGAGATTATGATGTGTATGTTCGTCGTAATTTAGCCAGAGGATATAGTGCCAAGGAGTTAAATGTTTCCTTCTTGAATGTGAGTGAATATTTCACTGCATGAGGTGGAAGCAGCAGCCTTTTTCACGTACTATTGCATCTTACATAATACTCGCCTTGAATTATGAAATGGTAGTTCTACTACTACAGCAATATTAAGATATCTGCACTGCATCTGTGGATCTTTTTGAAATAAATTCGTCTCTGTTAGCACCTTTATTGAAATCAATGATAGACTATTTTTCAAATATTGGTTGAATTCGGCACTACTGGTAAATGCCCTTTGCTGGATCAGACCCTACATCACTGATCTTCAGCATGTTGTCATCATGTTGTTGTACATGTGGCTGATATTGACATGGTGACTCAATTACAAGACATTAACAGATTAATCTTGGGCCAACTGACCTTTATCATGTATGTACCTTCTCTTAGCTGATGGCATACTATTCACTCTGACTTAAGTCAACAATTTCCAAAACCTAAGTCATCACAAGTGGGAATTTCAAGATTAACTGAGTGGTGCTTGCCCTACTATTTGACTTAAAATGATACCTACTGTTACTACATTCCTAGAGTTTCATGATATGTTGGGGCCACCATTATATAGTCTCTGCCAAATGGTTACAGGCTCATGCCATTACCTGCACTGGGGAGCCTAGCTATTTTGGGCCCACTGATCATTGAAGATCAGCAAAGTTTCTACAAGCCTATTTAGGATTTAAAAACAATTATTTCTCACTATAGGCATTGAAACTCTTAAATTAGTATATCAAGCTCCTGATACATGAGAATATATTATACTTAGTCAATGCAACCACAGCATCTTAATTGTTCACAGTGGAAAAATGGGTCTTAAGGCATCTGGGAGACCAATCTTTCTGCTTGTAAAAATCTGTTCCATATATACTTGTGTATATATGTAACTGTTCAACATGTTACATTTGTGGAGAAATATCCCAAATATTTTTCAAGCAATGCCATGTACCGCAAGCCAATGAGGTCCTCTGTATTTTATCTGAAAAGTTTTCACAGGACCTTTAAATTTTACAAATATGAATTTAAATTTAAAAAATTCTTTTGACTCCAAAATTGCTATTATAACTTAAAACAATTTATTTATGTTGGTTTGAATCCATTTTATTTATTTGCCCGTGCTGCTTATTGTTAATGGAATTTTCCCTTTCTTGAAAGTTATAAGACAGTATATCCTTACCATCTGTCCTTTTATTGTCATTCAGTTTGGTAACAACATTCTTTCTTTATTGCTAAAGTGGGATTTGAAAACTGCATGTATGAAGGATGTACAGAAGAAATATACATAAAGCATTTCCATAAAATAGTTTATTTCCATAATAAGAAATTTAAAAGAATCGGTTGCTCTCGTTTGAAGTCAGAATTGCAAAAGTAGTTGCTTTGTTAAATTTCAATGAGTTTGTTGTTTCACTGCTTTTCATCGACCCTGTAAGTTCCTTATGGGTATTAGGGAGCCAAATACTTGCTTTCTAAACTTTCTTATGCTTTTGAACCTTATTCTTCCTTCCTCCTGATCAGTGCCATAGCTGCTTCTCTAATGTTTATTAATGTAAATTGGATTACTAGAATCCTAATATCTGTAAATAATATATAGGATGATTTTTAATGTTATAAAATCAATCATTGCATTCTACTAATATCTTAAATTCCCCTGTAATTGCTTCCAGGAAAAGAAATTTAGGTTACAAAACAAGATGGATGAACTGAAAGAGCAAGGGAAGAAAGTGATAGAAAATTTGGATGAGAAAAGAGTAGATATGATACAGAAGTGGGAAGAGAAGTCTAGAGATTTCATCGATACTTTCTTACTTCTCTTCGGACGAGAAGGTCGACTGGTGAGTTTCTCATGCTTCAGCTTTGTCATTTATGTTTAGTGGAGGATGTTTTGTTATCATTAAATTTAACAATCTCTGTTATTGTTCAGTCAGACTTATTGGCATATTCAAAGAAAACTTGGATGAGCCAGTAAATTTCAATGGCAAATGGTTGTGTAGATTTCACTGTTTTCTGTGTGGGTTCAATTTAAAAGACATCAGTAACCCATTTCTTAGGTTGAGTCGTGAGCACTCATTGATATGCCTCAGCAAATGTACTATGCATATTCAAATGGTATTTATTCTCGACCTCTTTTAATATTCAGTGCAAATATCACAAGTTTAGGTCAGATAATATATATATATTTTTTTAACTTTTGCCGACGCTAAGAAAAATTTATCATAATTTAATAAATGACGTGTAACTTTTCAACAAAGAAATGGATCTAAGCAATCAAATTAAAATTGTAAATAAAAAACAGCACCAAACTTTAAAGGTAACAATCTTGAATATGTCTATGTATTTTTATATTTAATGACTGTAAATTAACCATTATTTAATCAAAAAAGAATTGTAAAACATTTTCAACATCATGTATCATTTGTTTATTACCCTGAAGATGGATCTATAAAGGTCCGAAACGTCGGCAAAAGTTTAAAAAAATATATATATTATTTGACTTAAACTCATGATATTTTCACGGATTATGCATATTGTAATCATTTATAAATTTTTAATTAGTGGGTGGTATATTATTTCTTTAGAAATGGTTGATTAAATGTGCGTAGCTATTTTTACCTTCCTGTAAAATTCACTCTAAGTCTGAATTCTCTATTTTGTTTATATTGAATGTTTATATGAGGAAACTTGAGACAAACTAATTAAAGGTACTAAATTTAAATACACCCAGCACTTGTAATACGTCTGTGAATTTATGCTCAGTAATGTGAAGTGTTTTGCTACTTTTTTTATTTTTAAACTTTGCTCTTTTTTATTTTAATATTTACTGTAATTAGTAACTTAAAGTGTTTGTTGCTACTTACTATTTATTTAGTGCACGGAAATTAGCTCAATTTAACTATCTACTAGTTTGGCAGGTTGTTGCTTGTTTAAATAATTTTTTAACATTTTCACAAACAAAGCTTTCATCATCATATGTTAGTTGCTTAAATTAAAAAAGTACATACCTACCTAATATGTGTTCATTATCACATTGCTGCTTTAAAGAAATAAATCCTCAAGCTTCTTGAATATTTTCAACCATGATTTTTCTTTTTATTTCATTCCTGTTTCCTTTAAGTAAATCATGATATATTTCATTACTTAATTTTAACGGACGGAAATTTGTAAGGAGTCTTCAGGAAGTTTTTTCTACATTTTCGCCTACACAATTGTCTATATTGTATGTAATTTTCACTGTAAAAACAAGCCAAAACTTTTTTGTCTCTTTTTCTCTGTGTTATTTTTGTCCTCCATTTGAGCAATGCATTCTTTTATTTCCTCAGTCTCACATTTGGAATGAAAGCAAAGGAAGGATTATGCAAGCTCTGTCACCACCTGGCAGCCCTCATCATAACCATGAAGATGGCAGTTCCTCTGCTACTGGATTTGATGACTTGGATGATTCTGCAAGGTAATTTGATTGACTTGATTGATATGGGAATGGAATGCTGCAGCTATTGACTTCAATTCTAACTTGCCATTCATGAATGCAATGTATGTACTTCAACCATGTATTCTTTATCTTTAGACCCTTGAAAAGCTTCTCACGCCACATTACTCCATAGAGGTTGTTTTCATTGACTTTGCATGCATTACTAAAATCTAGTTAATAATACATATATGTATTGGATATAATGATTTACATGGTGCTTTTTACTGTGTAGCAACAATATTTCATGGCCTTGTTATGTGGTGGCATTATGCTAGTAATAAAAGCCACACTTTCTATCTTTTCTAACCTTAACGATACATTTTTAATATAAGCTTAATTGAGTTTAAAAATCATATTGCTTAGTCTGATAAATTTAAAAAAGACAGCCTTTTAATGTTATTAAGAGGATTAAAAAGGAGAACTTCTGCTAAGCACTGCAAACTTATTGGATTAGAATTTTTAACCCTTAAGCCGTTTTCACACACACCGCCAAAGCCAGTGCCGGCACCGGCACAACCATAGTGTTGTTTTCACACACACCGGCAGTACCGGAAATTAGCCAGTTTCATTTTGGACATGAAGTCTGAAAACGAAAGACGTTGCCTGCTTGTGCTGTTGTACCTAAGGCAGAAATACAGGAGAAGAGGAAGACAGTATTGGGTTCATCCACTTTTAAGTGTCAGATATTTAGAAGGAAGTTTCTACACCACTTATGAAAAAATAAGAAAGGATGAATCCAAGGTTTTTAATTATTTTCGTTTGAGCATTCATACATTTGATTTCCTTGTGGAACGCATAGGAAATGCTATTAATCACCACGATACTGGAATGAGAGTGTGTTTACCATATCATATCATTTATTATACATTAAGAAAGGTAAATTGCAATAGTCTTTGTACAAAGGGTAAACAACAAGAAAATAAAAATAATTAGTTACATAAAAATATTCAAAAAACAATATCTGGTTTACACTTCATTAACTCATCAATAGAATTAAAGGCTTTTGATACAAGCCACCTTTGGAGAACATGTTTGAATCTTAAGTAGGATACAGTTCTAGCCTCTTGAGGTAAAATGTTAAAAAATTTCAGCTTAATCACATTAAATTGATTTTTAGTTTTTGATAGCCGAGACTGTGGTATAACAAGTTTCTCCTTGTTCCTGGTGTCATGATAATGGACACAATTTGCTGTCTTATACTTTTCCATATTTTCTTTAACATTACATAAACATTTGTATACATACAAACTATACACTTCCACGGTCATAATTCAGTGTATAGCGTACGCTATTGAAATAACCAGCAGACTGAATTTTGAACCTACATATCTCCTCACCGGCTAAATTGGTATGTGTGTGAAAGTGCACATTTAAAAATATTGAAACCGACAGCCTTACCAGCCACTACCGGCTCCGGCTTAAAATTTGTCGAGTTCATCGCCGGCTGCAATTGCCTGTGCTGTTGTCAGCGCTGGCAATAGTGCCGGGCCAGACATCATTTGAAAGGTTCCATTTGATTACATTGAATACGGCACCGGTTTTTCCGGTGTGTGTGAAAACTGCCTTACAGTGCCTGGGAGCACGATTGAACTTGTCTTATCTTTTGCCAAAAGTGCCTGGCTTGTGCTCCTTCTTTAGTCTCCTTGTTAGATGATTCTAGTTTAAGTTTAGTTTTAATTTATGTTTAAATTTAGCTAAGTTTTGAACTAGATGCTGTCAAAATTATGGGAAATCTGTACTCAGTGCCATCTAACAAAAATCAGTGAACTAGAAGCATGTAATAAGGAGGGGAGACAACATAAGGCATGTTAGCACTTCTGGCCCTTTTTGCGAGAGATAAGACAAGCCCGATCACGCTCCCCAGCACTCTAAGGGTTAACCATGCTATGGAATTACATTATCATCAGTCTTTGAATTCTAAGGTTGATTTTCTGCAGTCTTGGTTTATTCCCGATCCCATGCTAATCCCTTCACTTCCCAATAGTACTTCTTTGCCACCTCCGCTTCTGTTTGTCTCAGGTATTTTACCCTTGGTATTCAACATGGGACTTTCCCTTCTAAAACCCCACTGGTGTGTCTATAAGAAGAAATTTTCTTCCCTTAAGCATGTTGTGCCATTGAGTTGCTTTATCTCATGGTATTCTGTAAACCTAATTTCTCACAATGTCCAGGCATTTTATCTTTCACATTATATATTTGGTTTTATCTATAGCTCGTAGCTAAATTAGTGTGCTGTCCTAATACATATTTTCTTATCCAATGAATTCTATAACAAATATCTCGGTGTTAGGGTGTCTAGTGAGGAGGCTATTTGGGTTTTGATGGAAGCATCCAGCTTACAATTTCTAAGGAGGATTGCCTATCTATGTCATTGTCTTTAGAGCCATGGTCATGAGAAAGGAAGTTGTAATGACCTTTTGGTATGGCCTGTATTAGACTTCATATTTGTAAATCTGTCTGTTAAAGATATTTATTTGTTCATTGATTGCCTATTCATGAATGAGATAATCGATTTTTTAACTGGCTTTCAAAAGAATCAGTTACATTTTTCCAAGCTATTCTGCAGTACTTGTGTTAGCAAAACAGATATAGGGGAGTTTTAGATCTCGAATTCTGCAAATTATGTACTTTGCTTTCCATATAATTGGATGCACTGCCCTTTCTCCTGCTCAGTCCTGCCATGTGAACTCTCTAAACGAGTTTTGTAGGCATGAAAAAATAGACTTAATCTTATCACTCAAAATCAGATGTCTATGAAAGTAAACATTAAGGTTTTTTTCAAAATAGGTTTCCCTAAGTTAACATAAGGGAAACCTATTTTTCAGCATTGAGAGAAGTAATGTTTTCCATCCCTAAAATGACCAATGTGGAATGTGAATTCAAATGTTAAAATCCTGTCACTGTTAGTTGTTGGGAACCGGTATCCCAAGGGTCTTAAGTACTTCGAAACTAAATATGCACATTTCTGGGTGGTATAAGTGCTTTGTATATTTTATGTAGATATAGCACTTATCCCACCCAGCAACAGTCAACAATAAACATCTTCAGGGCCAAAATTTCATTTTTTTCTTCATATCTCTTTACATTCCTGAGATATGGTTGCACATATCAACAATGCACTTCAAGCCACTTCTCAGGGCATCACCCAGCACCACTGCACCACTGAGGTTAATCCCTCTCCATTCAATTCCCCTTCGAGACTCAACCCCTCTATCCCCTCCCTGCATCGATGCATGGTTCTCACACCCCCTCACCCTGCATCGAGAAGTATTATCATCAATGCATTGCCTTTCAAACTCGGATAAGTAGGAGTATTCTGGGAAATTACTGATTAATATCCACAGTTATGCATAGGAGATACTTGGTACAGTTTCACTTTTATTTAATTGACTTATCATTTTCAAATTCTAGAGGTCTTGATGTATAACCATATAAAAACTTTTGAATATCCCTTACAAGCAATACTTGTGATAATTAGCTCTATGGTTCTCAGAATGTGTCATTTGAAATTGTGGATAAAACACTAGGGGAGGGAGCGTTAAGGAGAAAAAATGGTGAGGCCAAGTGGGGTTGTACGGGGTCAGCATGTGTGTTCTCGGGAGGTCGTTCAAGGGAATGGGGTCTGAGGAAAGACTTAAAGAGTCTACAAAAACTGTGGAATCATGGTAAGGGTTCCCAATAAATAACAGTGACATGGTTGTAACATGTGAATTCACACTCCACATTGATCATTTTTAGGGGTGGAAAACATTACTTTTCTCAATTTTGAAAAATAAGTGCCACCCTACTAAACATGCACCAACTACCTTAGGCTGTGTTTAACATATAGTCTTTCAATGTGCTCACACGCCCATCTTTCTAACAAGGCATTAACATACTTTCTTTGACCTCATATTAATCAACTAATTTTTCTTCTATGTTCCCTCATCACCCATCAACAAAAAAATTCATCTTGCTCATCACTGCACATGGTGTCTTCAATTTTTTTTAATAAAATTGAAGTCAACTTGTTTGCTGGTCTGTAGATGTTGATGATGCCCCCCCAGGAAATAGTGTGGCCGAGGAGGTTGAAGCCAATGGAGGGAAGACAGATTGAGGTGCGGCTGCTTATAATGCCAAAAAAACTGCTTTACAGTATCAATATCAGTCGTAGTTTAACCCTTTAAGTGAGAACCCTGCGTAGTGCTTGAGGAAGTTCATCCAAAATGTCTTGAAATTACTTGATTTATAAAGTTTAGTATGTGAGTTTAACATTAGTTCAAGTAGTGGAGCTTAAAATTATTAATTTATTTAATATAAGTGATATTTTCTTCCCATATATGGAATACGATATCTTTTACTCAGGATATTAACTGTGTCTTTTGTGAGCTTACAATATTTCATGAATGTGAAAATGATATTACTTAGTCACCTGTCAATTTTTCAAGTTTAAGGTGTTTCAGAATTATAAAGATTTCTGTATTCCTAATCGTATTATTTTTTTAAGGTTTCCATCTTAAGAGCCTCTAAGCTCCCATTAAACTTAGTCGTGTGTATTTTAGTTTTACATCATGGTTCATGTAAGCAAAAAAGAGAGTAAGTTGCTCATTGAAAGGCAACCTTAGAGATGCCTTGCCCTTGTAAAGAGCATTCGCAAAATCAAAGTAGCCACCAGAATGCATTTTTCCTTTTTTCATCAAGGATCACAGGCCAACCTAGAGTGAGAACATATTGTGTAATACCTAGGTCTTTAAAACCAAGAATGATTGTGTTTAAGGTTTCACAACGTTCTGCTTTATTTGCTAAAGAAATTGCAAATCTTGGATGGGACTTTTAACTACTGCTAGTGTGAACACTTAAGTTATTGCTTGAGCTAGATCAGGACCCAGAACCATTTGCTGAGAACCTTCAAAATATATTAATGATGATATGGCTACAACTTACTTTCATCTGTACTATGCATAAAGATGTTATGTATATTTTTTTCATTTAAAAGCAATATCCTACCTAAGCATAACATGTCTTGTGTCATGCTTGAGTAATTAGGCAAAAATCCATCTCATTATGGAAAGTACACTGTCATTTGCTTGTCTCATAAAAATGAACGTAAATTCAGTATTGTTCTTTATATAATACTATGTGTTTTGAGTTAAAACCTGACATTTATTCTAAGGAGCAATATAATAAGAAACTAAAAATGATTAGTGATGATAGAACTTTATAGAGGCTAAGTATTATCATCAGTTTGAAGGCCTTAGTTAAAGATGTTTAGATCATAGCAAAATGGCATGTGACATTGGAATTATGATAATCGGCTGACATTGATGAAAAGAATCAGAAGGTTTACTATATCACAACAAAAAAATAAACACTAATTTAAACTACATGATCTATTTTCATATTCCTTTAATGTTCACAAATATCTCTGCATCAAAGTCGAACATTCTGTCCTTGAAAATAGGCCTCATTGTTACTATAGGTAACGATATCTCTGATGAGGCACTTATAAAACTAACCTAATATAAATTGTATCATTAGCTAACTTCCAAGTAATCAGTTAACCTATTTTAATCTAGTTTTGGCTAAGCAGTTAACCAAAGCCATTGTATAACCAGTTTTTCAAACCTAGTGTGTTCATCGATCATTAGCTCACATTTTCTTTCAGTTGCTAGCTACCTATATATGTACTAATTTGGATACTTGAATATGTATTAAATGGTTAAGAAATCACATTTTTATTCATGTTAAATATAAAGAACCTGTCCAAAGAATTAATAAGTTTTCCTGGAAATGTTATGTAATAGTCACTTCAGTTGAAATAATTTTTTTTATTGGCTTACCAAGTGGTCTCATTAAAAATTCAACCTCTTGGTTTAGTTTACCAGTTAGCTAATGGGTTTGGTTATGGTCAACACAAGGTTATTTTAACTAGTGCCTAGTCATTCAGAATGTAACTCCATCTAATGGTTACCTGTGTTTCACAGTTGTTTGCTTAACTGTGGTCCAAGCAGCTTATTAGAATCTCTGACATAGGTGAGAGACAACTTTGCTTTAGGCTTGAGCTAAGGCAACTTTAGCGTAAGCTTAAGCATGATAAGTTTGACACTGTATGATTGTGTTATGGTGATGTAACGAAAGAGACATTGGTCTCATTAAGCTTCAGTTTTTGCAAATTTTATGGTGAATCTCTAAACCTTTTCTGCTTATTGTTTGCATCTTGCATGCAGCAATTCCTGTATCATCTTTTCAAACTTTCTACAACAATCATACGATCCAAAGTGACTGTTTCTTTTGAGATGTCTGAGTTTAATTTCCATCACTGTCATCAACATCCTTCTGCCTCTGTAACCCTCTCCACCCAAACATAATTTATGCAGTTCTTCTTTGACTTGCTATCTATTCATATCATGGGAAGCATTTAGTTTTTTGATGAAAATGATTATATCATCTGATACAGGATTTCTATCTAAATAACAGAGAATCTGCTAGCTAAATTGTGGGTGTTGCATGATAAAAATTCAATTTATCCGCAAATTGTTGAGTGCATTTCATCCAAGTTAAAGACCATTACAACTCTCAAAATTCTGTCATTTGCATTACGAAGCTCATTACACCTTGCTCATTTACTTCACCATCTTTACCACCATCCTGCTTCTTCAGTGCTCCCCCTGAACGTCCATCCAGTTTTTCAAGACCAGGTTTCACAGTCGTACAAAACTATGCCCTCTTTGTTGACATTTTAATGCATCTGTATTTCTTTCAGTCTTTGATTGACAATCTAAATAATTAATTTTTCCCTCTAATAAATGCCTTGAATAACTCAAGTGCTCTCAAATGTCCTTAATTCTCTGTTGTTTAAATCAACAAATATGATTATTTTCCTTGTCTCAATTTCCCTTGTCTCAATTTCCCCCATCCCCCTTAGTATGTGTCAATACTTATGAGGTGTGAAGAGCCTAAAATTAAGTTTCTCTTTATCATTTCCACTGTGTAAATGGTGACATTGAGTTAATTACTGGTGAGCCCATTGTCAGGTTAGAGACTATATAATATAATGTAATATAATACATATATTTTATTTGCCAAGGGACAAGTAAATTTCATACATGTATATGGCACGTCAAGAGTAGGGTAAAAAATATACACACAATATTTACAATGTTGTTAGTAAGATAAACACAAAATAAAATAAATCAATTATTGCCTAAATATTCATCAATTGAATAGAATACTCTTTCATGGAGGGAAGACTTCCCCTTGGATTTAGAGACATTGTTGGATTTAACTTACATATTTCAGTTCTTTTGAAAACTTATTTTAAATTCAAATTCCCACTTCCACGGGGCCAAGTTTATTTGTATTATATAGTTCTGATGCTAGTTAAATGCAAATATGTAATCAGATTTTCTAGTATAATACTGATGAATGTCAGAGTTTAGATGAAACTCATGAAGAATTTTCCTGATAAACATAACAATAGAGAGTATATATACACATGGATGGGGAAGAATCTTAAGGGATTTGAATATGGGCTTGGAAGGGGCCCAGTATGACTTCTTAGCTATTACTCTCACTGTACACTTTTGAATTTTGAATATTTTGAATGAATGTGGGGATGAGCCCCAGAAAATGATATTTGGGGACATATGGGAATAAAAAAGACCATAATAAATAGTTAATAAAACATCTAAACTGACTGAATACCTAAAATAATGAATGAGGTAGCAAGAAGAGTTCAGTTTCCTCATGAGTAGATCTACAAGTGCATTCCATGATAAATTAGCACTCAGCATGATACCAAGAAATTTTATATGGTCGACCTGTTCAATTGATTTGTGATCAGTTTTCACTAATAGACTTAATCATTTTTTTGTTTGAGAATAAAACCATTTGGGATTTTTGTGAGTCTAGGGTAAGACAATTATCATGGCATCATTTGGACAACTGTTGCGTTACCAAGTTGGAATTAACTGTAAGGGAGTAGCATGATGAGGAAGATAGTAGGATGTTAGTATCATCAGCATACAAAAGCAACTTAGTCTCTTTATAATCAAAGAAATATGTGCTCAACTCATTAATATAAATAAAAAATAGCACCGGTCCCAATATGAATCCTTGAGGCACTCCTAATGTGGATATCTTTAAGCCTCCATTTTGCAGATAGTAGCATAGAATTTGATTAGGACTCAATGCATAAAATTAGTAGATCGGGCTTGTTCTGTTTTCATCAATCAAACTAGGTATAAATCAGTGGTCCAAGGAATTGAACTGGATGAAAATTAAATTTTTCATTTTTAGTTTTTGCTCAGAAATTTGTTTTAATGGCATCTAAATAATTCTATTTTCTAATTTAAATTCTCTTCTCCCATTGGAACGGCAATGTCAAGTTGGTAGGTTTCTGTAATTATTCTTTATTTTATTTGCTCAAGTTTAAAGAGGGCACCTTTGTTGCTTCAAAAGATTCATAAAAGCATAGATGTTATCAAGGGGCTCTCATTGAGTCATATAAATGACATATATAAACGACAACATTTGTTAGTAGTCCTGTCTGAATAGGATTACTTTATGGGCCAAAAAATTGTATAGCCATCTCAAGAAAATTAGAAGTATAAATCTAATCACTCTTAGGCTTAGTGCATTTATGTGGTCATTGCTATAGTTTTCATATTGTGTTCTTGAAATATGCTTGTATAGTGATTAAAGTATGTACATTATGTCTTTTTATATGAAAAATTAATTGCAAAAAATTATTTGAATCCATAACCCCAGAAGTTGGGGTGACATGAAAGATAATTCTTAAGTCATTGGAAAAAATGTAGTTTATACTTATGAGTCTTGAATATATAGTTATTCACAAATGACATTTAATGCATAGTTATGAGGCTATATTTAGCTGAATACTGTATGATATTAAATGTAACTACTTTTTCATGGTTTATTGGACTATCTAGCGGGAAATTTTCTGTGCAAGCATATCTTAAGATTGTCAGTAATTTTATCCTTGGAAGGTTTCCTTTAAGCAGTGGGATACTCTTAAGGTTTAATTACTCTTACTAGGTGCTAGCACATGCTAGCACCTAGTATGCACATGCTAGGGAGAGAAAACAGTACATAGGTCAATGGTTAAAGAAACAAAACAATCTTAAACCAAATGTATGTATCTACTTAATATTCTAATGTTTTCATTCTAAGGCTTGCATAATCAATTTCATCACTCATGTTACTACTAGGCTAATTTTTTTATTTAATGTTTGCCATTCTAGTAGGTCACAGAAGTGCTTTCATTAAATTGATTAGCAATTTCTCCCTACAAGTGTCTGATTATAATTTTTCAATGCCATATATTATTTTATATTCAAAATGGAATTCTGTTTGATGAGATGAGAATTCTTATAGGTCATTCTTAATTCAAGATTGATTGGATGTATAGCATGTCTCTCAAAGCAAGGTAATATTTGTCACTCAGTATTGACAGTTTTTTATCATCTAATTAAATTAATGTAAAGAATTTTCCACCATGAATGTTCTCCTGGAGGATTAATAGTGCGACTGAATTAATGCTCCCTTTTCCTATGCTTTTAGCCCTCCGCCCAAGGCTGGACGCTTTGAATTCCCGTCACCCCGATCGTCTTCGACCCCGATGAATTCCTCAAGCCATCTCGATCACTATGATGATGAGGAGGAAGATGGATCGCGATCAGAGTGAAATGCAGGACCCGTCTGTTATGAGTGGGAACCACATGGGCATTTGGAATGGGGCAGGAATGCCATGTTGTATTTAAGGATCACGTCAGCGTGATCACTCCTCGAAGAGAGAAGACTGCGTTTGGGGCAAGGAAGGAGTGTGCCACTGGGAGGATTAGGACTGGTGATAGAAATCCGTTCTCTCAAAAGTATCGTAAATTATTATACTTTTCCTGAATTACCCTGATGTCCTGGTTTGCCGAACTTCTGTTGACTCAATCCAGTTTAATTGACCAGCCAAGCCAGTTGACTGAGTTGAATGTGATGACGCCAGGGAGGGGGTTTATGGTGGAGTGATTATGACACCATTCCTGGAAGCAAGTTTGCCAAAGCACCAAAAAGCTTAATTTTATAGAGGATGAGGAATGAACTGTTGATAGATGCTGTCGCCACTTAAAACCAGATATGCCCTTAGTTTTACATAGAGGAGTGGTCCATTATTACAATGGAGATGCTTCTTTCTATTGTTTTAGATGGAATGAAGAATTTTAACACCCATTCTGAGCCATGGATGTGACATTCCTGCTATGATTGTTTGGGTAAAGAAGTAATGGGATGTATTATTTATTATTGGTATTGCTTCTTATCACCAAGAAGGTCCTGAATAAAATGAAATTACATTCAAATTATGAAGTATTTTCTTTCATCTGCTGTTGTCATTAACAACAAGTATCTTTCAGTAACGAGACTTCACAACTGAAAATTAGAGATCCTGTATCCACATATCCACAAACTTGTATCCACAGCACCACCTAAACAAAAAATCTTCAAAAAAACCCTCCTCCCCCAAACTGCCTCCTACCAATAGCAATTCCCACCACAAAATCTCCTGCTGCACCACCTACTTCTGTGGTGTTGACTTTCTATGGTGTACTACCAAAAACTTCTGCCCTATCATGTCTGACAACATTATCATATCAAAACTTTTTCCTCAATGCCCCTCTCTTCCCTTCAGATGCCCCCTTATCTATCTGCAATCTTTAAATCCACCAGACCCCTGTCCAAATCACTCAAACCTACCAAATCCCTTCCTACCCCATGCAATCGCCCACAATGTAAAACCTGCCCCATTCTCACAGGGCTTCCACTGACTAATTTTTCTCACTTATTCGAAAACCGGGTCAATTTTCTCATCATTTTGAAAAAAATGCTCACTTTTCTCACTATTTTGAAAAAAATGCTTACATTTTTGTCAAATACGAGCATATCCTACCTCAAAATCCATCCTTTCCGCGGAAATGAGTTGCCTTTGTCCAATTTGCATACAAATTTGGGCAATGAAGTGTGTCCAGTCCTGCTTCTCAGCTGCATCCTGTGATGGCATTGTGAACACCTTCACAGGAATGTTCAGGGAAGGTCACGTACCAAAGGGGATTTTTTTAGGAAGGACAAAGGTGGCTTATTTGTGGACTGAAGCCCTCTGCCCTTACTCCCGGGATCTAATGCTAGAAGATGCTCAAAATGCTGTTGGCTTTTCTATTTGTTATGATGAGACAACTAACAGGAAATGCTTTAAGGAACTGCAGGTTGGCATCGGGTTCTACTCAGAAAAGAAAAAAAGGTAGGTATTTTTTTTTTCATTTACAGACTTCATTCATTGGCAGGGCCACTGCTGAAATATTGTTTCAGTTAATTTGTTCTGCTGCTGAAAATGGTTCTCTATACTTTAGGAAAATGCTCATGGTATCTTGTGATGGCCCCAATGTAAACAAAGCCATTGTTAGGCTTATTTCTCAGAAACTCAAATCTGATTTTGACAGAGGACTTCTTGAAATTGGATTCTTCAACTTGCACATCCTCCATACATCATTTCAGAAGGGCTTGAAACTTTTGGAATGGTGGCATCTGACATTATTCTTGTACATGACTTTCTAGACTATTGAAGTCATTTTGAGGTGTTTTAAAAAATCTCAAACAGTGAAGAAAGTGCCTATGCATGAGTTTCTTAAGCATGTTGTTTCCCGGTGGCTTACCTTGTCCCCACCAGCAGAGAGATTTCAAGAGCGATTGCCGTCTCTTTAACACTATTTTCTTAAAGTGTTACCCTGTCAGAAAGGCAAAGATGTTGAAAAGGTCCATGCATCCAAGTGCTATCAGGCTATTGATAACGCCCTTAAGGATAAAACCTTCCCTGCAGAGATAGCCTTTGTCCTGTATAATGCTAAAATATTTGAAAGATTTTCAAAAAATTTTCAACATGATCAGCCTATGATCCATGTTGTGTATGAAGAGGTTGAGAGTCTATATTTCCTATTGCTAAGTGGGTTATGCAAGCCAGACCTGCCCACAAGCAAGCAAGAATGCATGAAAGATGCCTTCGTTCTCAATACCAACAATATTATGGAAATGAGCAGAATTGACATTGGTAAGGATGCGGATCGGCTTCTTGTTGAACAGTAATGCTTGCCTCTCCAGAGTTTTAAGTTTTATCAAGAAGCTTAAAAACATTATCAGGCCACCAGAAATCAGTCCTAGTGAAGGGAAGAGAGGCTCATCTCCTGAAATGTTTGAAGCCTCAAATCATCAAGGAAAGCTCCTCGCAGAACATTTTATCCATTTACAAGATGCTGCAGATGCCGATGGAAGTGGATGAAGATGGTCTTCGAGATGAGTGGAGATTAATGTAGCTAGAAAACCTTCTGCCGTATGAGCCTGGAACTAGGATTGACGATTACTGGACCTAGGTATTAACCAAGACAGATGTTGCCATTGATCCCGAGTATCCACTCATAAGCAAAGTGGTGAAAGCTGCCCTCTGTTTGGCTCATGGCAGTTCTGATGACGAGTGAGGATTTTCTCTTTCCAGAAATCAGCTCCCTGCTGACAGGTCGGCTATGCTGGAGTGTACTCTTAATGCCAGGCTCAACATCAGGGATGGCCTTTGAGACTACATTGGCATCTCTGAACATGTGCCCATGACATCGCAGCTGCTCAATCATGCAGCAGTGACATGCAGTAAGTATGAAGAGTGCCTGAAGCCTCAGCGGAAACCATAAGAAGACTAGCGGAAGAGATTGCAAGAAGAGGAGAATACTCGCCTGGAGAGGGAGAGGCGAGAGGCCACCCAGTTGAAGGAACGACAGGCGTTGGGCCTGCTGTAGGATGACTTGCATGTGCCAAGTGAGAAGGAGTGAGGAGTGCAAGGCTTGTGGTCAACCAGTGAACTATGCAAAAAAGAGGCTGGAGGAGGCTATTGCCAAAAAAGATATGACAAAAGTCAAGATGGCCCAAAGTATGTTGGGGGAGCACAAACTCTGTGGTCATGGGCAGATGACTTGCTGAAGAAAATGGAGCCTTTGCAAAAGAAAGTAGAGAAGAGGATATCGTCTCTACTAGAGCAGCTTTTTAAGAACCACAAAAAGCACCGGGATGATGATCCTGATAATCCCGAGGCGCAGGCAGACCCTGCCTAGACTAAAATTATTGTTGTTTGTAATAATTGCTTTTTACATTTGATCTCCTAATGTGTGGTACGTTATTTACTTCATTCTTATCTATTTTGTACCTTTTATCTCTAGTCGTGATTTCTTTATTTTTTGTTTATTCTTTGTGCTTTCTAGAGTCCGAAAAACAAGTGTTCATTGCCCAATTCTTTGTTTTATAATTTTTATCCCTGTTGCTACTGCTTTAAAAACAAGTTCCAGCTTAAAATATTGCAAAATGTAGGGTTATAGTCATTGCCAGAAGTCTAACATGGGGTATGTATCACCAATTTTCTCATTATTTTCTCACTTTTTTCTCACTTTTTCCTCACTCACCTCATATTTTCCCCTCCCTTTTTTGTCAAAAATCGCTCACTTTCTCACTTTTCTGTATCAAAAAGTGAGTGGAAGCCCTGCATTCTCATTACGAAGCCCCTGCTGGACAAATTCCTAACTTTTCCTCACCCTCCTTCATCACAAAAAATATTGTTTACATCCTCCTCTTCCTATACTGCCCTTCTTTCTATATAGGATTATCCACCACTCCTCTTAGCATTTGAATGAACGGTCACAATTCTTCCTGTAACCTTCTGCTTTCCTTCTCTGTTTCTCTCCCTGTCACTGTTTACGTTCCTTCCTACAACTCCATTTTTAAGATTGGTTTATTCGCCTCCCTTCCCCCTTCTTCCCCTCCCCTCCAATTCAAGGATACAGAATTGTCACATATTTTGATCCACCAGGCCTTCTCGCCACCTGGGCTCAATAAATCCCACTAGAATCTCCCTCCCCTTACTCTCCTCTCTCCCTTTTTCCCCCTCCATCTCCACTTCCCCTCTCCCCGTTCTTCCTCTTCCCCCTCCTCTTACTCCTTCCTCTCCCCATCTTTCCCCCTCCCCACCTCAATCTCTGTCCCTCTTCTCATTCGCCTTCTCCCGTTTGAGAAAGATGGATCGACATGCCATCGAAATATAAGGTCTTTAAAACATAACAAAGTCATTTACGTCTCTGAACATTGCTACCACCACATTTGTTGTGTTTTGTAGTATGAATGGTAATTTAGTCAAGTGTTTTATATCAATATCTTGGTATAAATAAGGCTGTTTTAGAAAATGAGAATTTTCATTGCCAAAACATGCCAATTGCATGGAGGTATAAAACTAGAAAACATAGAAATAGGTTACCACGATACAATCATGGCCTGTTAGGCGAACGTAAATAGCCTTATTGGTTACGCCTTTTTTTCATTCAAGTATTCTACCAACTGATTGGTAGGTTCTTGGACAGTCCCCATTTTGTATCCCAACCTAATAGAAATTGTCTCGCTTTCCCTCCTAAGGATGGCCCGTTATTAGATCCCTCTTCAATTCTTCATATCTTCTATCTCCTCTTATTTCGTCCAGAATTCCTATCCTCTTCCTTCCTCTCCCACGCTTCCCCAGTGTTCTCCCCTCTATCACTCTCTTCAGCATGCCCTCTCCTCTCAAAACCTCCTCCATCCATCTCTTCTGCCTTCTCCGAACCTCTGCCACAAGCTTCATCTCCTCTCCGACCATATCCAACACCTCCTCGTTCGCCTTTCTCTCCATCCAGCTAACCTTCTCCATCCTTCTCCAAACCCACATCTCAAACGTCCCAAGTCTACGCACATCCTCCCTTCGCAATGACCAAGTTTCCGACCCATATAGCGCAACGCTCCATATTAAAGTTTTCACCAGCCTCTTCTTTACGTCTCTTCTCAGACCCCCCCTCATCAATTCCCTTTTCTTCGAAAATGCTTCTTTAGCTAGCGCAATTCTGCATCTGATGTCCTTACCACTAAACCCATTCTCATCCAAAATACTACCCAGATACGTAAACTGCTCGACCTGCTCTATCTTCTGCCCTCCCACCCTTATATTCAGCCCCGCCTTCTTACTTCTAGAAAATCTCATTACTTTCGTTTTCTTGTGATTGATCTTCATCCCATACTTTTCGCACTGCATCTCTAATGCATTCACCATTGACTGTAACCCCTTGGCCGACTGACTAACTAATGCTTGATCATCTGCAAATCTCACTGATTTTATCAGCTCCCCTCCTACCTTTATTCCTACCTCCTCATCCCCCCATGCCTCCCTCACCATTTCCTCTGAATACACGTTAAAAAGCAACGGCGATAGTGGGCACCCTTGCCGCACTCCCCGTCCTATCGTGGCCCATCCCGATTCTCCATTGGCTACCCTAACCTGCGCCGTCTGGTTCATACACAAATTCCGAATCAGACGCCTGTCCCTCCAATCGACTCCTAATTTCTTCAACACTCCCATTAATTTCGTCCATTCCACCCGATCAAACGCCTTCTCGAAATCTACGAAGCATGCAAAAACATCCTGGCCATACTCTAGGTTTCTTTCTACTAGCGTCCTCATCACCGCTATAGCGTCTCGCGTTCCCGTCCCTCTCCTAAACCCGAATTGGTCGTCACCTAGGTATTCATTTGCCTTCTTCTCTAGCCTTCTGTTTAGAATCCTCAAAACTACTTTGGCCGCGAGGGATATTAAGCTTATTGTCCTATAGTCTTCGCAAGTTTTTGCCTTACTCTTTTTCGGTATAGGAATTAGTAGTCTTCGCGAAGTCTTCCGGCCACACTCCATCCTCATAAATCCTACGAATAAGCGCAAAAAGTTTTCCTCTTCCGTTCTTCCCCATGCTCTTTAAAAACTCTGCAGGTATGTCATCTATTCCCACCGCCTTATTCCTTTTCATGTCTCTTAGAGCTCTTTCGATTTCGCTATCTAGGATACTTGTTCCGATGCCATCTCTGTCGATATCGTCTTCCCTTTCTATATCTAACCTATTGGGCCTGTCTTCTTTACCATAGAGCTCTTCAACATACTCCTTCCACCTCTCCTGGATCTCTCTCGGTTCTACGATCATCTTTACCGTCTTGTCTGTTATCGTTGTAATTCCCCTTCCCTTGTTACCACCCGTCAGTTCCTTTACTTTCCTATATAATGCATCTGCTCTTCCCTCTTTTTGGTATTTCTCTAACGCGTCGATCTGTTCTCTCCACCACGCCTCTCTTGCTTTCTTTGTTTCTCTTCTAAGCCTGTTATTAAATTCTCGGTATTTTCTCTTACCTAGCTCTGAGTTTACGCTCTTCCATCTCCTTCTCTCCTCCATCTCCCTAATCATCTCCTTCGTGATCCACGGTTTTCTAATTTTAGTTGCACTCACTACGCCTACCGTTGCTTTCGTCGCTTCTATAATTCCGTTTCTCAAACTTCCCCATTCATCTTTGACTGATCTAACTCCATGATCCTCACCCATTCTCTCATCCACCTTCTCCCGATACTTCTTCTTCATTGCCCCAGTTAATGCCTCCGTATTCCACTTTCGTACCCTCCTTCTCATTCTTATCTTTTTCAGTTTTACCCGACATTTCATGACTAATAAGTTGTGGTCTGTGTCTGCATCAGCTCCTGGATAAGTATGCGAGTTTTTAACACTATTCCTGTATCTGTGACGTACCATTATATAATCTATCTGGAACCTGTCTGTGTCTCCCGGCTTCTTCCAAGTGTACCTACGTCGAGGATGATGTCTGAACCATGTATTCGTAATTACCAGGTTATTTCTGCGGCAAAACTCCACAGCTTTCTCGCCCCGGTCGTTTCTCCTTCCAAGCCCGTAATCGCCCACCTCCCGCCCATCTCTTCCTTCTCCCACCATCGCGTTCCAATCCCCCATTACTACCAGGTGCTTACTACCTGGTATCCTACCAATTATTTCCTCTAGCTGATCGTACACCCCATCTACCTCCTCCTCTTTATGATTAGAGGTAGGCATATAAACCTGGATTATAACTAAATTCGTTGGGTCTGCTTTTAGTTCCACGACTATTATCCTATCATTCACCTGTTCTGCATACACTACTTTTCTACCGAGTTTCCTATTCATTACGAATGCAACCCCGCGCTGACTTTCATTCCCTCCACTATAAATTACTCCATAGTCGCCGCTCCAGTAATCCCCGTCATCCTTCCATCTTACTTCACCCAGACTCATGATGTCTACACCCACCCTCTCCATTTCTTGCTTTATATTCTCTAGCTTCCCCGCCCTCAGCATAGCCCTAACATTCCACGTGCCTATTCTGATAGTTTCGTTCCTCTTCTTTATCTTCTTTTCCTCTGCTGCTGCTACGTCTGAGCAAGGATTTCGTGTGATGACGACCGCAGGGGCCTTGCTCCCACCGCTGCCGGGCACGACACCCGGCCCTCTTGGCCGAGTCCCGTAGTTGCCACATTATCAATTGAGAACTGTCCATAATTTCAAGGTTTTTGTTTCAATTGAAATAGTCTTCCGTGGCCTTACTCAATAGTGTTTTTTACGTGACACCATCACTTCAGCATCACTTCAGAGGCCTCCCCACTGGGGTCAGACGCCTTTTGCAGCCGCCTCACTGAGGTACAGACGCTGCGCGGACTACCATTCGTCTGTCTCCTAGCCTTCGGCCAATGGGTGACCCTACCAGGAGCAATGCTCCCGCCAGTGCAGCTCTAGGGGTCATCGGAGCACGCAAGCCCTTCAACCACGACAAGGTTGTAGTCCAAGAGAAGAGTGGTTACGCCTATGTAATAAAATTTTAAAAGTTTGTATTGACAAAGAGTGGAAAATATTCTTTAAATAATTTCTTCTCTTTGATTTAATTTTATCCGTGGAGGACTAAAGATCGTAATGGATGCATAGAGACTTTTTAATTAAGGTTTTCAATCAGTAGCAATTAACTAAGAATTAGATTTTCTCTTGAAGGCCTTTTACAATACTAATTCTCTCAATTCTCAAGGTTGTAAAAGAGTGACTCGTCTTTACTTTATCTCTTAATTATATTTAATTTATCTCAATAGGTTGTTGTTGGGCACCAGAAACAGACAATGAAAACAAGAGCTAAGTTATCTCGTTAATTAATCTCACTTTATTTTGAAGTAAAGATTTGATTTGATAGGCCCGTATCTTTTCCTAGGTACAAATCACCCTTTACAATAAAATATTTACACTCTTATTTATACTCTGTTTTCACTTGTAAATTTCACTTTTTGCCTTCCGGCCACTGATGATTTCATTAATCACAAAGTAATACCCTTCACTCACAAAGTATTACCCTTCACTTATTTTTTGTTTGCCTTCACGGCCACAGTTGAGATTAATCACAAATAATACCCTTCACACACAAATATTACCCTTCATACACAAATAGTATCATACGTACAATTTTGGGTAACAGTTGGGTTTTATCGAATGGTCAATTTTTGTCGGATTTTCACCAAATTTAGGATTTTTCACTTGTTTCACATTCTAAACAATACTAGATATTAACGACCTTTACACCGGATACCTACCCAGCAAACACAAAACAAAGGACATCTTATTAGCAAATTTCATATTAACACTAGCCAAAAGCAGCATATATAAATGTTTCACGGCGTGCGAGAAAGAAGAAAGGACTCCAAATTATTGCGAATATTTTAAGAAATCATTGTTCAAAAGACTCTTAAGAGAGTATAGGTATCACCAGGCGAAGGGAACGATTGCATTTTTCCAAAGTTTCTGGTGCTACAAAAATATTATTTGTAAAATAAGCGAAGACGGAAAATTGCAGATAGACAAAACATTAACGACGGACAGAGAAACCGGAGACCAAGAGGAGGAGGAGGAAAACTGAGGGCGAGAGCATATGTGGAAGGGGGGATCAGGGGTCCAAGGTAACCAGCCCCTTCGGTGGACCCTCCCAACGCAGGGTTCCCCCGAAACAAATTATATGCTTACAAAATGATTAAATGGAATTGCAAAATGAATGAATGAATAGATAAATAGAGGAGGAGACGGAAAAAAGCTACCTTAAGTTAAAACCGCCCTAGATAATAATAAAAATAGGTGGGAAAAGAAAATTTGGCAATGAACGTAACTAAGAATCTTCGGAAAAGAAGTACTATCCTCACAACACATTCCGTATGGAGTAGCAAACTGGAAATCACCTACTTTGTTGTGTAGCTATTCTCTTGAGTCGGACTGACTCATGACCTCTCGTGGGCTGAATAAAATATGTAACAGACTGCCGAAGGGACATTATTTTGAGTGTTTTCTGGAGTAACCGAGTAAGTGCCTGTTCAATTTGAGGCTGGTAATGGTACAGATGTCGTGGAACTAACGACACTGCACACAACGAGGGCTATTGTTTTCCTTTCCTTAATATGATAAATAAATGAAGTTCATTTCTGAATGTTTGGCAGAGGCAGTTAGGAATATAGGAAGAGCATTTTCTCTTTGACAGAAAGCAAGCTTGCTTGTTAAAGATTTAGTTAATGCATTCATTAGGGGCTCCTAGCGGCGTCTGACGGTGGTCAACCTCTTTTTACTTAACCGGCACGGATTTCGCGTGGCCATTAGTAATGGAACCGCAGAGCGCGATTCAGCGATAGTCATAAAGAAGAAAGGGAAATGTAGAAAGCACTTGCACCCTTTTACGTCAAAAATGTGGAAACGACCCCCACCCTCTCACAGTATTCGCCCCAGCCAACGTTTTCTGTTGCTTTACGGTTCGGGGGAGGGGATGGGCTACGAGAAGGACAGGTTAGTGTGCCTCGGATGGCTATTGCTAGGGGAGGAAGCAGGAGGAGTTTGCACGGGGAAAGCATGAATATAATTCTAGGGTGGCATGACGAGTAGTAGAGCGCAGGAAAAAATTCATTGAACTTTTTGTAAAATTCGGGACTTTTGTGGTTTTCAACGTCTAATTTTCACCAATTTTGTTAAATAGAACATTCTTACATCACAATGTAAAAGACTTATTCGGAATGTTTAGAAAAAAGGAAGAAAATTCTCCGTGAATTTTCAATCAATGCACCTTTTTTTATCCATTTTAGCCACCATCTGGCCTGATCCTAAAAGCATATTAGCAGAAAAATAAGAAAAAAACGACATCTTTTGTTCAACTGGGTGTTTTTTACATCAGCGTATCTCAACCTGAGCTCCATGGAGCCCTATTAGTGATCCTCAAATAACAGTTTGGGGCTCCTCAAACGCTATACGCATCTGAAACTGTTTAATGGGAAAATTATTAACTGCTCCGGAGTGAATAATAGCTAACTCCTTCTGGAGGATAAAGTAAGTAACACCATCCGGTGCTCCACGGTCCATCTAACATAATGGGCTAAAATCCGAGGGCTTGACCCTACCAAGGTTAATATTGTATCGCGGCAAGCAACATGACCTCGGTACTTGACATTTGAGAGGACAAAACAAGGATTAAGGAAGACGTACTTATCTGCAGTATTCACACTTTATATTTTTCTTGTTCTATCGTTTGTACCCAACCGTGACGTAATTGCTTAGTATTTGTACGTGCTATATGTTGCGCTGAATTTCCACGTAAAAATCAAAACATCCCTTGTACGCATATTTGGTGGGGAAATAGGCATTTAAGAAGGATATCGCCATCTGAAAGTTCACTTGGGAAAACTTTATATGCACAACGGATATGCATAACGTATAGAATAGGAAATATCCTCCGCAGGCATGAAATCGAAACTGCGTCCAAGCCACATTTATAAATTAGAAATTGCCTGAGTAGTGTGAAGGGCACAACAACATTTCAAACGGAAGGAGTATATGTGATACCATGTCAAACCTGCGGGAAGAAATACATCGACGAGACCGGACGCTCCGTCAAAACCCGTTTAGAAGAACGTCAGCGGGCTATTCGACTGGGACAACCCTTAAAGTCAGTGGTAGCGGAACATGCAACCTCGGGACTCGCGATTGACGTCAAATAAACAAAAATAGTCGCGTAGGTGAAAAACTTAAAGCCCCGGTTGATCCGCGAAGCGTTAGAGATAGGAAAATGTAAACAAAACTAAAATATGGACGGTGGCCTAAAAATCAGCCACACGTGGGACCCTGCTTTGAACTTAAATAAAAATTCAATGACTACTCCTTCCACCCCTTCCCTTCCCATTCTCTTCCCTCCTGACCCATTATATAAACCCCCCAACTCGACAGATGCCTCATTCCCTTAGATAAAGTAATCAACGGCCACGAAACGTCGGGTTACACACCTGAATAAATACACGGGGCACACCCGAACAACAAACATATAAAATTATTATTGTTTATTTATTAACTGATTATTCCATATCGAGAATTCAAAAGACACGTGCGGACGCTATTTTTGTAACATGTTTTGTAGAAGCACTAAATTCCGTGGACACCCTAATATGTAAGTGCAATCCACAACATTTAAATCATATATTGAAGAAAAAACTTCTTCATTGAAATGTGTTATCTTGATAAAATTAGACACCTTTCCAAGTAAAAAGACGGAAAAATCTTTGATGAAGAGCGTACAACTACAAAATTATTTCAAGCTCTAGTGGGTTTTTGAAAAGTAATTTAATGTCGAGCAGAATTTAGTGGTCTCATATACATTGGGGTGTATATTGAGGAAGGAAACACCGCACTCCTTCTTATATTTCTTTCGTATAAAGTGAAACTTCACCGAACGCGGAATCAAAACTACATGAATCCCCATCATTAAACAAGCTTCGCCAAACGCGTAATGATGACTGCATTCAATCTGTTACCTCAACGGCCTTTTTCGCCGAGAGTGATTGGTACCTAATAAAAATAAAGTGCCGATGTGAACTATTGTATTTTATTTATTTAGAAAGATTCAAAATACTTTTTATTTGGCTTTCTGCGCGCGTGAAAATTTTACTTTAAACTACATCACTTGAATGAAGTCATTCCTAACGATCATTTCGTCTTTTACATTTCTACGGAAACTATGCATTGATCTACCAAATTGTGACATGGTGATTGGTCAGGGGCGGATTAAGGTCGTTGTTTTGGGGGGGGCGGTTCACTTCTTTCCGCGGCGCCTGGAGGTATGCAATACCTCTCAACGTACGGGGTCCGGGTGGACCTCCCTCGGAAAATTAAAAGAAATGAAGCGCTTGGTGCGCAGTTTTAGTGTGGCTATATTTCTAGTAGAAGTGAAAAATTACTGAGTAAAGCTCTCTAATCAGATTTGAAAAATGTGAACAAATTATGTCAAGAATGCCATTCTTGTGAAGATGCAGGTCTTCCGGGTTTTACACCACGTTGGCCCATGTTTCCTCGGACGACAGTTTCGGTGGCGTTTCAGTCGGCTTCTTCAGATCGGTGAAGTGAAGGTGCAGCCATTCGTCGTCTTATATATCTCACCCGTTGGAGTCAGGACTAACGCTTGAGATATACAAGACGACGAATGGCTGCACCTTCACTTCACGCACCAGAAGAAACCGACTACAACGCCGACGAAACAGTCGTCCAAGGAAACATAGACCAACGCGGTGTAAAAATCGGAAGACCTGCATTTTCACATCCATCAACCCGCGGCAGCCTACGCAAGGATTTCAAACTCCTTTCTTCTTTAATGCCTTACAAAAGGAAAATTGGTAGGAATTAAATAAATAATTAATTTATCAGCAAAAGTCAAAATGACAACAGTCGAAGAAGAACTACCAGGCTGTAGAATACATTTATAATAGTTTTAATAACGGCTAAAATAAGTAGGCCCTACTTAATATTAAAATAAATGGAATAAACAAAGTATAGACTTTTGGTTTGAGGTAATGTAGTCACCCTCTCAAATACAGATTTATGGGCTGACGTAAATTAAGAAAATATTATTTAGTTGTAATGCTTTGAGCACCAACTTTCATGCAAATAGCCTAGGTCTTGACAGTATAAGATTTATGTATACAAATTACAACAGCAAATTTTGTTGTTTAAACAAGTGGCTTTTAGATATTTTCCAATTATCTTTAAACATTGATATTGATCTGGTGAAATAAAAACTTGCATTGGAGAACCACCTTAATGATTGCCATTTTTTCAATTTTCCCAGGAATTACGGGGGGGGGGGCAGCCCTCACCCCCTTAATCCCCCCCTGTGATTGGTGGAGGAAAACTTTGTTATAATATATACAGAGACCTTACACAAGGAAGTATCCTCAAAAGTAGACAGACGATTTACACAATCTCATTGAGGGGTATTGGTTAAAGATCTGTATTTCGGGAACCTTATAGAAATACGTTGATTTAAAAAAATGATAAAATCATTGATTGAGTTATTAAGGAACTAGCCAGAATATAATCATCAAATATTTGAGAAAATTTTTCAATGAATATAGTCCAGTGTAAAGAATGTCAATTATAAGCATGTCTAAATAAGTACTGAGATATCCCTGTCTGTAAAAAATTCCTTCATCTTCTATGTTACTGAAACATACATGAGTTGGAGTAGGTTCTTCCGCATAGCTACTTGTACGCAATGCTGAATTAAAAGGGGGAAAACTAAGGAATATATGAGGTGGAGAAGAGCCTTTGAATAGAAATGCAACTGAAAATGTTACAAACCTGCAAGGGGGAGTGCCGGGATATGAGTGGCCAGATGTTACGGCCATATTCCGGATCAGAATAAGCCACGAGGAGGCTGGACGGATTCCATGTCCTGATAATATAAGGATATGTAATTTAGTGGAATCAATAACAATAATAATAATTTCATTGCCACATCCAACTGTACTAGGGCCCCCATCCGAGAGAGGCCAGTTGTGGGTGGCTTTATCTGTTTTCCTTGTTGGAACCAGATTAACCATTAGCCGGCAAAAGCCGTTACCAGGTACGCACAGAGGCGTTTTTCTTCCAGGCGGCAAGGAGGGCAGCGGACGAAACCGGTCTCGACTTCGACCCGTCGTCCGACGGAAGCGACAATGACACGACCATCTCGTCATTGAAGGCAGACGTCCTCAAGCTCGAAATAAAAAATGCCGAACAGAAGGCCTTGCTCAAGGCGCATACCGATAAGCCCATGCAAGGATGTTTCTACCGAAACATCGAAAAGCATGGGTTATCGAAGGAGCTGACGTTTGCCTTTCTACGCTCCGTCGGTCTGAAGTCAGAGACCGAGGGTATTGTACTCGCGTGCCAGGATGGTGTCATAAACACACTCGTGTACCGCCGCATTATGTTCAAGGCGGCGCGGCGCGGCGGTCACCGACACGAGATGCAGGGCGTGCCGAACCCAACCGGAGACTTTGGGTCACCTCCTCTCCGGGTGTAGTTATTACGCCAGGTCAGCGTATTTAGCTCGGCACAACGCAGCCCTGCGGGTGTTATACTTTCACCTTCGACACCATTATGGCATCGACGAAACACCTGTGCTGCCCAATGCCCCTGGAGATATTGAGTCCGTCGTGAAGAACGATAAATGCACGATCTGGTGGAATTACTCCTGGTGGAATTACTCCTTCCCCACCACCAGACAGTTGGTGGCGACCAAGCCTGATATCGTTCTCCTCGACCACCTCACACGCTCCATGTTCGTGATCGAGTTTTCGGGTCCGGCTGAAACTAACATGGATGCGAAGGAGGTGTAAAAACGGACGAAATATCAAGACCTGCTTTTCGAACTTCGACAGATGTACCCCGGACACTTTGTAAAACTAGTGGTCCTCATCGTAGGTGTGCTCGGTGGAGTCAAGGGCTCGCTGCTTAATAACATCAAGTGCATTCCGTCCTGCGTGGCACAGGCGGAATCACTAGTTGCACGCATGCAGAAGGCCGTCATCCTGGGGTCACTCCGTCTACTGCGTACGCATGACCCAACTGCAGCGTAGCCACTCATCCGATGGGCGTCGGACGTGGCAACGATTACTGCCCAACCCCTCTCGAGTCTCCGGCCATTATGACGGCAATGAAACCTGATGCTCGCAGGGGACTCGGAGGGAAGTGTTACAACAGTAAAAATTAAATAATAATAATTTATTTATTTACCTCTCAGAACGTGTATTGATGGACTTTGCAACCATTTTATATTATGCTTGGAAATAACATTTTGCTTGGGAATGGAAATGACGTAATAATTACGAAATTTACATACATTTGCTCGTAATTTTTTTGGCCTTTTCATTTTACAATTTCTGGTGAGATTTCATAAATCATAATCAAGTATGAATAACATAAGTATTGAGATATCAAAAAATATTTCAAAGTTCATTTAAACATCATTGCATAAGGCAACCCATTATGGTAAGGCTGGAAAATATTCCGTGGCAGTATCATTTCTTGTGAGCAACATGGAGGGTTGAGCTTCACATCAATAATGATACAAGGAGAATATTATCACCCTCTGAATGAAATAAAATTGAAAATCGACAAACCTTTGACGGGAAAGAGCCGCTTCATCAGATGTAAGATGGAAAGGCTCTTTTCCCGAAGCCTTTGGTGCCGAAGATTCCGCCAAGAGGAGGCTTACGGTCCTGAAACATAAGTATCAGGTTCGTAAAACCTTAAATAAAAGTGTATCTACCCCTTGCTACGTGGCAACCGAATAAGGGCTACCACTTACTTCGTATGGTAGGAGCCAGTAAATCTTCCCAATCGGCCTATCCTTCGATTTTAAAGGCGTTCCCTCTGGGCCCTGCTTCCGGGGTCGTATCCCCCCTTCCGGTGGCGCGACCAGGAGAACTATAAATGGTGGTGCCCCGAGGGTGGGGCTGCCTGTTGGCCGCGCGACGTCGGAGGAGAGCCGGATTCCCCGGTAATAAGGGTAACTCAGCCGGGGTGGTAACTCTGGAGCCGTCCACTCCACCAGTACCTCCTCCGTACTTGAATCATCGGATTCGTCTGAGCTAGAGCTCAACTCCCAATTTTCCCCATTGCCTGTGATATCAAAGGAGGAGACGTGTTTTCAGATTAGAGTTATAGATGGTGAATATCAAAATAGTTATATCTGCAAGAATGATAATGGTCTGCGGTTCTTTTTATTTAAGACCCTCACAAGCATCCTATATAGATTCTTTCGGTCCACGTTCCCTTCTAAGCATCATGCATTTTCTATTCCCTTCGTTCCTTGCTTAGTTAATTTTCTTTTTCTCTCTTAATTATTGTGATCAAGTTCGTCCTTTTTTGGTTCCTATCTCATTCTATATGATTGAATCTTAATTCTAGCCATTCCGTATTTTAGGTTTGGATTTAAGTCGACTGTATACGTAATCGTATGATTTATATATCCCATCATAATTTGATACTTTTTATCATTGGAAACAAAAAATATAATCAAGTGCCCATGCCCATTCCCTCTTAATTTCATACAATACGCGCCTCGTATAGCCTTATTATAGCAATGTTTTTCGAAACTATTTACTCTGCTACTGTAAATTTCAAAAGTTACAATTAACGATTTATTACAATATACGTAATTTATAAATAATATCAATCTCGCCTGTTCCTTCCGGGGTAAGAGCATTCACTTCGTTTTAATTATTTCCTCCACAGTGACTTCTCCTTTTAAACTGTATCTTCAGACATCTCATATATTGCTTCATACATATTCTCTTTATTGTGTCATCTTACTTCATAATTTAATACCCTAAGACGCATGCCTTGATTCATAAATTTTCATCATGAACTTTTAAAATGTCTTACTAAGCAATACTAGGTTTCGATGTAAGGCTGGTTGTGTAAGCGACTATTTTTCTTAATTTACTATGTATTACTTACAGAAAAGGTTGCCCATTACTTGAAATGAGATCTTAAAATGATCTTCGAGCAGAAATATAGTGCGATGTACCACAAAATTGGCTCTGAGAAAAATCAATTCTCCCACACAATTCTCAATTTGCAAACAGTCGCAAATCTGTTGAATACTTTTTTTGTGTCCTGGTTAAAGCACGGCAACAACAATTTTGCTCCTCAGAAATTAGAACTGACCGAGCATTTTCTCACCTTTGGCGTAATGCCAGACCTGTGTTATGCGTTCAAAATTATTTCCCTTCCACAAACGCGTATATTTATAATAAATTCACATTAAATTTAAATAATTTCAATAGAAAGTAATAAATAATAGTTTACTTACTTAGCCTGTGTATACCAAAATATTTCTGGTCGGCAAAATCAGCTATCATTTTGTTTTTCGACTCATTACTTTCATTTACGTAGGTACCTTTTCTTTGAAAGAACTATAATGATAAAGTGAATTTTTATTGTTTTTTAATCCCACTGGATACTGTCTTTCTATCGGCAGCTTCATTTTGAATCATTCCTCTGGAACACGATGTTTACTACATCTCAGCCATTTATGAACGTTACAGCATTTTAATTACCTTATTTTTTCCAATACTCAATGTCATATAATGCATTGTAAGGTTCTAGTCTACATGGAGTGCCAAAAAAGGAATCACTTCTGTCTAACGCTAACATCTAGGACTGATTGAAAACAGTTTTGTGGGTTGTTACATCATTAAGTTAAAATAAAAATAATTTTGAGTTGATAGTTCCTTCCAGGATGCATCTGAAAGTCCTTGACGTAGAATGTTAGACTTTCTATTCCGCTTATTGCTCTCCCCAAGTCACCGAAATATTCTACTGACCTAATTCCGCCCCTTTTAGGATTCGAACCTCCATTACTAAGGGGCTGTCCATAAATGACGTCCACACGATTGGGGGGGGGGGGGTCACCACCTTGTGACAATGTGTGACAGGGGGAGGGGGGGAGCTATGCTTCATCTGACATCCACACTTCCACTGTATATTATGTCTTATTTTTACTCAGAATGTGGGGAGGAGTAGAAGTTTTTTCATTTTTGTGACATCATTAAAGGGGGGTGTGACACTATTTGTAACTGTGACAGGGGGGAGGGGGTCTAGTTTGATCCAAAATTGTGTGACATAATTATGGACAGCCCCTAAGATGGGTAGCCGGTGTACTTCATTACCACACAAGACTGATCGCAATGAATGAACTATTCCTCAGTAACTGTGTGTTCTAAATACATACATAGTTTTATCCTGTTTCATTATTCAAAATCCGTGTCTCCCATAGTGATCCGTCTACTACCTCGAAATTGTTTTAGCAGATACTTCCATTTGTCATGTGTTTCATGTATTTGCCCCGAGAGTATATTATATAATGGCCGGTCTCGCTGGCGGTGGGGTAAATTCCTTGCCTGCCAACCCCAGGGTAGCAGGTTCGAATCCCGACTGGTAGGAATTTTACCTCCCAGGGCATGGCTGTGTGTGTTGTCCATTGCTGCTATTTACAATGTCTGAATTAAAAAGCCTTTGAGGCTGTTTTCAGGATAATATTAAATTAAATCAATGAAATGGAGTTTATTTTAACTTGTATGTTTTTCCATTACCTAATTGCCAAAGAAGTTTCAACCATGATCCTTGTAATTAAATCTTGAAAAACTGTCAATGGTTAAAATTGTATTGAGAAATAAGCTTTAAAAATTTAATACTACCATATCGAGTCAAAGAAATAGTTATATAAATGGTATTATAAATTACTTAACCAACGTTATGAAGTATTAAATTCATATGAAAACAACGCAGCACTCTGGTGTGTTATATCCGACTTCAGGCAACGAAGAGTGACAATATTTTCAAGGTTTAAAATACAAAGTTCAGTTATTTCCCAGCTGTTCTCATTGAGTCATGCCTCCTGTTTATAACAAGGTCTTCTCCATACAAGCGTATCATGCCAATAGTTCCACTAATCTTCCAGCAAACTGAAAAAATCTAATGCGCTCAGACCTCGGAAGCGAATATGTACGGTAAATACGAACCCATTTTATCGCCAGGCTTCTCAGCGGTAGGAAATGTTAAATGATTCATGCATGCATCGTCGGCGGCCAGTGGCAGAGTTAAGAACGGACTGGATTAGTTCTCCTGCTTGCAGTCAGTAGAAAACAAGCCCACGAGCGTTATGGTTCGAGGCATCTGTTCCAAGCGGAAGTGAATAGTTCTGACTACTTTTCGTGGATTTTTAACAGAGAAAGTCAGACAATACCAAGTGGATAACTTGTGACAAAGTAATTTACACTGTAATCAACCACTTACCTTCCCAACGCAACGACAGTTTTGGAAGCTCAGCTCCGGAGCTACGAACGTCGCGGAAGTTAATCATGTCTCAGTGACCATTGGAGTGGATTATCACGACGTCTCCATAGAACATTTGAGATCATTTGCTGCTGTTTTAAATAAGTGCACACCAGTTTTTTAATTTAGTGAAGTGAATCACGCAAATTTGAGTGAAATGTGAACATTAAAAATGTATCGCTCTTAAAGTGGAAATTAACGTTAGAAAAGTGGATATACGCAACCAGAATAGCTAATACCCAGTGACTGCACAGTTTGTCCGGAAAAATAAAAAATATACGAGTGATTACGCGAAAGGTGACTCGACTGATCTCATTTACATTTTGTGAGTGCGTGTGAACATATTTCGGCAATAACCTCAAGACGCTTAGGAGAGACGATATTTCGTTGACTGGCCCGCAGTAAGAGAAGGGAATGGATCTTTTAATCAGATCCATGACTCAGGTAACTTTACCCTCTCGCCTAAGCCTACAGCTTTGTTTATCACGCGGGTAAAAATATTTTGTAACTTTCTATCCTTTTTATTTTGGCGCGATCAGTGTCGGTGCTTTCACATTCTCACGTATATATTTTATACTCGTGATTGCAGAACCGATAGATTTAAAATGTGATTTTTTTCCGCGGGTAATGTAGAACATTTGAAATGAATCATTTCTATGGTAATTCTACCCTCACTAGGTAAAGTAAACTTTCCATTTGTGTTTAGTAACATATCATGGGTCCTGACTCTTTACTTCGTTTGAAATCTTGCGTATGATCATTTTACTTTCTGAATGAATTATTATCTCATAGTACTCATAACTCAATTAATAGCATTACTAACTCTAATCGGTTGTTGTATCTTATCCAGTGTACTGAATGTTAGCATGTTCGCCTACGTCGCGATTTTCTATTATTGTTATTTCTAGTATTATTTATTATTGTTTTTTCCAATATATTCATGATTCGTCCGCGCATTGTTCTCATAACTGCTTCCTGGTCTGCGCCTAGAAGCCGGGGGAGTGTGTGGGGGACTTGATATTCATTTACATCTACAAAATACCCTGCAAGCCACCTCAAAGGTGTACGGCAGGGGGTGAGTAGTCACCAACATGCATTACACCCTAAAGTTAGTGTATCTACGACTAGTGATGCACCAGCATACATCGCTAATACCTGTCACGAGGCGAAGCCTCACAAGCATGCACTACGCCACAGATATACTACCAATCTTAGAGGGACCGTTAGTATTTATGCATATTGCAACTACAAATACGGATAGAGATTCAAGAGCTATAGCGAAAACATACACAGTTGTTGCAAAAGGCCAGTAACGCTAACGAAATTATCGGCCTTTAAACGTATCTTGCTGATTTTCTCTGCACGCGTTCTAACCCGGTTTTTAGGCCTGCCTCATACGGATCCCAGATACTTGCAGCGTATTCTAGATGGGGTCTAACAAGGGAGAAGTAGCTGATTTCCCTAACTTTATCGTCGCACTTACCAAGTACTCTATTTACTGATATTGTACTGGGACGAGTATTGCTGTTGCATGTCTGCTAAGGAACCGCTTCAGACTAACTGGAAGTGGCTTCCACGATACTTCGTAAATGTAAATGGTTATAATGAGTTAACTCCACAAAATTACGTTGTCGAACATTGCTACTATAAGATATGTTATTAGAGTGAAGTATAAACGGTATTGTTGTCCGTCATTTTCATCTTATGAACTAAAGTTATCAGAGGCTGTCTAAAAAAAAAAGGGTTAACTCATTTAAAAACTAGGACATGTAGGTAAAAATTAGGGCACCAATCAAAAGGTTAACAGGGGACAGAAATGGCTTCTGTTTACATCAATAGCTTTATTGTTTACTATAATGTAATAACATATTGTAATAGCTGGTAATGATATGTGTCTAAAAATCAGTGAGGGGTAAACTAAAAGAATTTTCTTCTCCATTGATATCATATTTCCGTGAACGAGAAGAACCGCAATAACTGCCATATTGAGAATTAATAATTAAGTTTTTCAATAGATACTCTTGCTAATTAATTTATATTTTCACTAATGCACTTTCCGACGACGCTTATAATTAAATAACGACTCCAGGTGTGCTATTCTTTGATTCATTAAAAAAATCGTTGCTAGCTCATACATGACAAAAATACCCAGATGTAATGAATATTTCCAACCGACAATGCACGGCTTAACGAATTCGTTACAATTTCGGTAGTGAAAATCAATTTTAAATGACGAAGAAAAGTATTTTTTAAGAGCACCTATCATTGAGTCTACGATTTTCCACCATAAAAGATGAAGCTAAACTCTAGGCATTCTGAGTCCACTGGTTTCTCATTTTAAAACTAATAGGTGTGGGAGTAGTGTTAATAATGCCATACAAGGAACTCAGTAGGCATTAAGCCTGTTACTACCTTACTATTACAGTTTTTGGGTGGCTGGCATGTTATAATGTTACTAGTCTCATCATTAGTCGCGAGGTTACTTCGGTAAGTTACGCCGGTGGAAAAGAAGAGAGAGAAAACCGTTCCGGGTTTATGCTCAATGCTGTCAAAAATGAGTGAATTCTGTAGACTATTAAGCATAGAGTATGACACTCAAACACTGCGCAGAGGATTTGTTTTTTAATCGGTGCAAAGTGTACATGAGCCTATTAAATAAATATGATTTTTATGCGAGAATCGTGCGTGAAAACGGAACGAATAGTTTCTTCATTGAAGCTTCCGTGGCTCATAATCATCATCATCATACTAATATATGAAAATTGCATGGTGTCTGTCTGTTGCTCAATCACGCAAACACTACTGATCCGATTGAGCTGAAATTTGGCTTGAAGTAAGAAAATGTGTCCGGATGTAACATAGGCTCTATTAAAAATCCCTCAGGGCCCCCCTGGTGGTCCATGCTAAGCATCGGTGCAGTGGTTTTATTTTTTGCTTTTTAAAATTACTTTCACTCAAGATAGAGGGCTAGAATGTTTTTAATGGATGGCTGAATAAATGAGGTTTCTAATTCTTTCAATCAATTTTCTTTTACGCTTCGTAATTGTCTGAAAGTCATGTTTATAGCTGAAAAATCATCTCACATTTTTCTCTGAAATCAACAATCCCATGATAGATTGCTTCGGGGGGTAATCGATGAAGTCAATGCATATTTACAAGTATACTCTTCAATGTCTATTCTCAAAGTAGCTCTCATAGGGGAACTGCATACGAGAGAACCCTTATGAAGTAAACGATACACATAAAGGAATTAAACGTGGAAGAATATTTACGCGCAGCGAATAATAATGTTAATAATGCCTCTGTTGCTACAACAAAACGGCGTCGTTTATTATAATTTAATACTCAGAATTATTACACGTAGTGGGACTGTCTGCCTCCCATTACGATTGCGAACTGGTTTTAGACCAATTCCCTCATCATAAACATTTCGAATTATTTGAATATACTCAAACGTGTTTAAGTGCAGTTGACTTACATTAACTCAATCATCGAGTTGCCTATTCGAGTCTCTCACTCGCCGCTATGTTTCCCTTCCTTGGTCTTAAAAGTATATCCATCAACATCCCTAATAGAAAAAAGGTTAACCTTTCGAAAACATTTTCTAAAACAAGAGGAATGCCTTCTTTGTGAGAAAATGAGTCCTTGCATGAAAAATGACAAAAGCTAGACTTGGATGCTCAAAGACATGCCCACCAGTGATCTCATGAGAATCTCCCCGTGGTGTTTCTCGGATTACGCTAAGAACCGCACAAATTTCATCCTAACCAAACTGACGAGTAACCAGCTATAAATCTGGTTCACATATTGACCCCTCTGTTTCAAAACTTCAATCTGTTTTACGATGGCGAAAATTTTAATGACATCACTCCATACTTCTTATCCGAAAGATGAACGGATATTCTGCGCAATGAATGACATCGGTGCATGAAAATTGGCAAGTGCACTAAGACTGATCACCATAGATTTTTAATTTTATTACCAATGATTATGATTTAGGAACCAATGAATGTTTAGTAATCTACCCTTTATGCCGAAGGCATAGTCCGGGTATTGAAGGATTCTTAGGACATATAAACATGGCTGCTATTGAAAATGCTCCTTTTGGCGTTGTCAACCGCTGGATTATACTCTACTCTCCTATCCTGATAAAGATACTCAACGCACATATCAACGTTGAATTGCGGAACAAAATTAAGTCATTGAATATTAATATATTTATGTTCACAAGGGAAGTGATCAAGCTGTTAATCACTCAGAAGACGGCTAAAGAGAACCGGAGGGACGAGGTGACCATCTATTAACCTAGGTTCTATTTATTAAGTAGTAATGAGTCTGCGTGACCCATTTTTGGGTTTCCCGTCCATTAAAGAGGACAAACAGTCACTCAACTCTCCGTGCACCTGGAAAACGAACGAATTACAACGATCACAACATACAGGATAGGTTACGAACTCCTCAAATGATCATGATGACAGTGTTCTTCAGTCTTTGTGGTTTACTTATAAAATACGGTCAATGTTTTTCACACCCATTGAATTGCAACGGGTACCTTCAGCTAGTCATACTAATATATAAAAATTGAATGCTGTCTGTCTGTCTGTTGCTCAATCACGCAAACACTACCGAACCGATTGAGCTGAAATTTTGTATGTAGTTAGAAAATGTATCGGGATGTAACATAGGCTATATTAAAAATCCGTCAGGGCCTCCAAAGGCCCCCCCTGGGTGTCCCTTGTGGTCCATGCTAAGCATTGGATTCAGTGCAGTGGTTTCATTTTTTGTTTTTTAAAATTGCTTTAACTCAAGATAGAGGGCTGGAATTTTTTTAACGGATGGCTGAACAAATAAGTTTCCAATTCTTTCAATCGATTTTCTTTTACGCTTCGAAATTGTCTGAATATCATCTTTTTTGCTGAAAATTCTCACATTTTTCTCTGAAATCAACAATAGCATATTTCCTTGACAACCAGAGATTTGATTTTCAAAGGATATTCACGCTTCTGGCATTTAAGTTTTACTGCGGGCCCATGATAGCACGTAGTATGAAAATCTGTAAAAGAAGGGCCCAAAGGCCCCATAACAGATTGCTTCGGGGAGTAATCCACAAATTCAATGCATTTTTACAACAAGTATACTCTTCAATGTCTAATCTCAAAATAGCTCTCTTAGGGGCACTGCATGAATATGAGAGAACATTACGTAGTATACGGTACACATAAAGGAATACACACTGCACGTAAATATTCTTGCACATAAACGTGCAAGAATATTTACGTGCAGCCAACAGAAATGGAAATAATGCCTCTGTTGCAACTATAAACACGGCGTTGTTTATTATCGTTTAATACTGAGATGTATTACACGTAGTGGAACCGTCTGCTTATCATTACGATTGTGAACTTTTTTTAGACCAATTCCATCATCATAAACGTTACGAGTTTTTTATATATGTTTAGAAGTTTTAAATTGCAGTTAACTTACATTCACTCAATCATCGAGTTGCCTATTCAAGACTCACTCGCCGCTGTTTCTCCCCTCCATTTACTTAAAAATATATCCATCAACATGCCTAATAGAAGAAAGAGTAACCCTTCGAAAAAATATTCTAAAGCAAGAGGTATGTCTCCTTTGCGCGAAAATGAGTCCTTGCATGAAAAACGACAAAGGTTAGACTTGGATGCTCAAAGACAGCCCACTAGCGATCTCATTAGCATCTCCCAGTAGTGTTTTAGTAGGGTTAGGCTAACATAAGAACCGCACAAATTTCATCCTAACCCAACCTAAGGACGGGTAACCAGGTATAAATCTGGTTCAACTATAGACACATCTGTTTCGAAACTTCAATCTGTTCTAAGATGGTAAATTCATCATAATTATAATGACGTCACTATGTGCTTCTCGGAGAAAGAACCCCCTTCGCAAACGCGCCATGATCATTGTTATTGATCGTAACTTCGTAAGACCCCCTCATGAGCTGGCGTTATTTGGATCGGCATTATTTCGACTTTGTACTTCATAACGACGGCCTTATGAGTTCCGTGTTCGTTCTAGTCGCTATGATCACTTGAAGTAGAAATAATAACCGCTTTAACATCATAACGCCGTCGTTATGAGTTCTGCAATATTTCGCCTTAATTTGCTAGGCTTAGTAAGAGTACGTCTCGCAATCTTACCGTATACTATTTCTTTTTCTGTGCGCGTAAGTTCTTGTAAAATGTAATAATACCCATAGTTTCTGTAGCATTGGTGGAATATAGTGTAGTGCATGTTTGTGAAAGTGATCCTGACGATAATTTGCTGGTTTTTGCCGATGAATCTATTCTCGCAGTTTCAATTTCATTTGAGGATATAGTGCAGTGCATGCCTGGTGCGCAACCATTCCCTGTTGGGCACGCTTGAGGTGGTTTGTAGTGTTGTGAGTTGTGGTAAATAATGCCTTTAAGTATTTCTGGGATCTTTCAAGTTATAATGAAACATAATTGCTATTTTTTGACACTCTCAACTCCTAGCTGATTTCTGTCCTAGGTTTATTGCGGCTGAATTATAGAAAAAATTCTCTCTACACTTTCACTATGGCATGGGATTTCAAAAATTCACCTATTGTAAGATGCTCTGAAAGTGTACCATTTTACACTTATTGCTGGGTTTGCAATTTGGACGTTACTTCCAAACATGTTATTAGAACCATTGGGTCTGTTATGAGTGAGTGAAAAATTTCTCTAAAGGATGATTTTTCAGCAGTAATGCCAAGCCCGTTGCATTTTTCTTTATCTTCGGCTTGTTACTTTCTGCTTATCGGGATGGGACTTGACAGGGGCCTGGTTAATCCCTCAATCTCTTTGCTAAGTTTAAATTTCCCATACTCCTAACATTCCAACTTCACCATGATCATTTACTGTGAAGCGATTTAATCATGTTTATCATCATTACAGATTTGAGGGTGATTGCTGTGATCGTGGAGTGCGTTCAGAGACGTAAGGATCCTGCAGGAAACGGCGTCTTTTGGAAAACGTAGCGTGGAGACAGCGGAAAGACAGGTTGATGAAAACTACGGTGAGTTCATGTTATTCATTCAATTCTATTATGTTTTAGTTCTACCCAAGTATTCGCAAAAGTCATATAAGCGCTCTTCGGGAATGCATACATGTGTATCCATCACGCCATTCCCTTTCGGAGCTGGCACAAGCAAATAGTTTAGTTATTGCTACTATGCCCAAAATCTGGCTCTCTTTTGATAATTTCCTCCATAACGGCCTTTGCATTGTTCTTTGTTCCCGTTTCTGCACGCCTCATAATATCCCCATCTATCCCGCCTCCCTAAACAAATATCTGTGCCAAGGTATACAAAATCGTCCAATTATTCAACTATTTCATCGTCTACACTCATCATACAATCTTTCTTTACACCCTTCCTCACTACGTTGGTCTTCGGCGCATTTCGCCTAAACTTTATTCTACCTGTTGCTTCACAGTAGTTATCCAGGAGCCCATGTAATCCCTTTGAGTGCCAATACAGCATCATTCTCGTGCAGTAGGACTCGCACATTAACATATCCAACCATTATAGCGACATTATCCCTCCATTCATCACTCATCCATTTATACAAAAAAGCATGGAATAGCCACTTTAACACAAAGATTCCTTGCTTTACGCCCTGTTTATTTAAAACCACTCAATCAAGGCCCCATTCACTCTCACTTCACACTTACCTTTGTATGATCATACCTCGGCTTCATAACATTCAGTAACTACTTGTTCACCCTATAGTTATTCAAAACCTTTCCACAACTTTTTTTTTATCCTGTCTCCTCAATGCCTTCTCTTAATTCGCAAATACACAATATCATTTTTATCAAGAATATACCAACGCTAATGCCTCTTCGCCTCTACGTCGCCATTGTGATACATGATAGATGTTGTGTTTCACCTTATTTTGCCATGAAATCCTCGAGAATTTTTGTGTGGTAGGAGATTCTCATAATATGCTGCAAACCCTGCCTTTGAGTCATGCAATACCTAATAGGTAATATAACCGTTCGTACTTTCACTCGACGAAGGGACGGATTGGGAACTAGTTTGCAATCCAGTGATAGACTTAAGTTTTCAGATTTACAGCAGTATAATACGCCACGATACGGGTTTTTAAAGGCTAAATTTAAAGATAGATACACATATGACCTTCCCAGCCGCCTCTTTTGTGTTATGTCCGCTTTTGTGAACGTTTTTCGGTAGGTGACCGCATCGTCAGGAAACAGTCTTAAGTTTTGCTGTTTCCTACAGAATGTATACGTCGTTTGTATAAAAGCTAGTTATATGTTAGGCGCTCGTTTAACGATGATGAATATAACAAACACTTTGATTTGTGGCTCCATCTAACTCACTTTGCTCCCCGGAATTAAGGAGTGTATCACTTTAGAGAGTAAGAAATTGCGTGAAAATATTTTTGATGAAAGTTACCATGAAGAAAGCACAATATCCAAAAATATAAGCGAAAAAAACTATGAAAAAAAGATCAAAATATTTCCCACATTAGGGCATCGAACTTCATACCTCTCACTCCAGAATCCAGCGCCTTACCACCGTTCTATCACTTCCTTGAATGAACAGGCAGTTCACAGGGCTTAAATGTGTTTTCGCGACCGTGGCAGCATCTTACAACGTTAGAGTCACTTATGGCCCCGTTTACTCTACCAGCTTTCTACGCTAGTAACCAGAACCCTAGTAAAAAGTTCGTTGTGTGAATGTAAGTTGGCGCTAACTCTAGTAAACTTTTTTACCGCTCTAAACTTTACTAGGGTTGGCGCTGGTTACTGACATTTGGAACGTGTGTGAACGGAAGGCAGTTAAAATACCAATTACAAAATGGCCTCCAAAGTCACTTATAGTAAAGTGGAAGGATCGGATCGCGATATACATCTTCTTCAACCGTGTATATAACCTTTGTTCTTCAATTAGCTGCGCGCGGGTCGGTTGTTTCAACTGTTTTTGCTCTTCACCAGAGGCTATCACCATCTCTACTAAAGTAAACTTGAATACATGTGAACGCTAGTTAGTTAAAGCCGCCATATTAACCATCATTGAAACCTAGTAATGTAAACGGGGCATCAGTGATGAGCGTACTTATGTATAAGAACAATATGAATGACTGTGATCCGATCAACCGATTCTTCCTTGTAATATGACGAATTTTACTCTTACCTATCGGAATTACTGCCGTTGATCGCTACATTTTGTTTGCGATCTGCTAGAATGCTTCTTATCTCCTTGAGAATTTTTGTCTAATGCACATGATTGTGGTTTGAATATTAGTTGGTTGTGAGGAACCTTGTCAAATGATTTCTTTAACGGACCACCAGAATCGTTTAATAGCAAAAAATCCAAGAATATCGCGTTCACATGTATGTTTCCGTTTCACCAAATTTTAGAATATCGTTAAGAAGATACCAAGCTGGCGAATAATATTAATCGTTGAAGGCGTAACTTTGTGGAATATTGTCTCAGACATAACGAAAAAATATATTGGTTTATATTCCACACTAAAAATATTTATTGCCGACCCAGATTTCGACTGCACAGAAATCATTATCAAGGTAGATTTACAGTTCAAGCGAGTCAATATATATATATAGACGAGACGGGGGGTGGTGGGGAGAAAGAAGTGAAGGTTGTCATTTGGCGTCAGAGACGTGCGTCACGGTCAGGTTTGGTCAATTGGAGGGGGTGGGGAATGGTATAGATGGTAGAGGGGAATAGGAAAGAAAAACACATTCATTAAGAAGAATAACATTTTGATAGACCATTCCTGTTTACCCGTATCACTTCGTCCTCCGAGATGAATAATAATTTGCCCAAGGTTTTCGGGGTGTAAAAAGTAAAATTAAACTTATTCTGGGGGAAGGAGTCAATTAATTTATAAGAAATGTTCCCAAGAAAGGGAAGTTTACACCACCGCTTGGATGGCTCGTCATGTATTTTAAAACCCAGTGAAGTAATTAAAATGACAGTCTGTTTCTTGGTTACACGGATTTTTTTTCAATTTTCAAAATTTTGTCAATTGAATCAGTCTTATATCCATTATTGAGAACAATCAATTTGATAGTATTCAACTCGGATTTGAATTTGGGCTGTGTTAATAGTAGCTGGGATAGTGGTACAGATACAAGGCGGTAAATTATAGTGTAGAAACTAGAGAGCGTGTGTAAATGGTGATGGCAGGAATCGTTAGGAATAACCACGCCAGTATATGTGGGTTTGCGAAAGATGCAGAATTTGTATTTGCCTTTCGTTATATCTATTTAAGGTCAAGAAATTAATCTTATTTCCTCCTGTCTCCACCGTGAACTTTGTAGAAGGGTGTAAATTGTTTAAAAAAATTTAAAAACCTTTCTTCTTGACGAAGACTGACAGTCCACACACAGCATATCATCGACATACCGGAACCAATAAAAACGTTCTTAAGGAGAATATCATCAGAATTAAAACGTTTTCCCACTGAATTGTTCATAAAAATATCTGCTGATAATGGGGATAAGGTGAAATGATTTTGGCTAATCTGCAACAGCGTTTTGAATACCCAATGGCAGTGAAAAAAAGAAACGACGGAAGAAGTGACCGTTTTAACGTCTAAAGCTTTAAGGACGGTTTAATTATACTCATTATTAATTTTATCCATTTTTGGGTGTAATAATGAAAATCTTTAGTAAGCAGCTCTTATTAAAATCTTTAGTAAGCAGCTACCCCGATTTTTCTGGGCATTCATGATGCATGAGAGTGCTAAGAATGCATGAAATTTTATTTTATGCCCACGAAAATGGCACAGTATTATCAGGCGTACCAGACTACCTCCAAATCGATTTGGTAAGACGGTCGGCACGCTTCAGACCCTTGTATTTTCCCGTTTCATCATACGTTAGACCTGGGGTTCCCAACATTTTATCAACTGCGTACCACTTGAAATTTTTATAAATTTTGGCGTACCAATAGACCTATATTTTTTTGGAAGTTTTAATTTCAACTCATTTGGTGAGGTTCCCGAAAAAGGATTTTTGATCCAGTCAAATTTGGAATAATCTTCGGAAAAATATTTATTAATAGTTTCTTTAATGGCTTCCAAGTGAACAGCGATATCAGCAACCACATCTGGTATTGTAGATACTTCAAAAAATGATGATAGAGTAGGAAATGCAGATAAATTCTCCTTCTGTATTTGTGAACAAAACAGGACCAACTTTCTCTCGAAGGAGTTAATTTTGTCATTGGCTGTGAAGGCTGTTGTGTTTGATCCCTGAAGTCCCATGTTCAGCGTGTTGCGTCTGTCAAAAATGTCTGCTAGATATGCCAATCTTGACAACCATTTTTATTCTTTTGTTGTTGTTATTGTAAGTTATGATTGACTGCTATCGTGTTTAATTGTATTAACATAACTATGTAGCGAAGTAATTGAATTCACTTTCGTCGTCAAAGTAATTGTATACCAAATTTATTTGCCACCGATTCGCCGAAAATAATTATAACCTTAGAGAAGTCACCGAGGTTTTTATTTTAATTAGATGATCTACCGGTTAAGGTAGATTTTAAATGGAAACAGGTAAAAATCCTCTAGACTTCCCCATGTGCAGGGCCCCGTCCACCATTAATATTTCTTTGTTTTCCTCAGCATACTTCATCCCGTCCATAAAACCTATTCTATTCCTTCCCATTCCCCGCTTACCCTACATCCTCCTCTCTATCACGGCCTTATGCAAACCTTCGCCCCTCATTACCCCCTCTAAGAACCTACCTTGTCTCTTCCTAATCACATCCAGAAGTTTCCTTTCCTCATCCACCATAACAAGCACTTCCTTGTTTGCCTTTCTTTCCGTCCAGCGCATCTTCTCCATCCTCCTCCACATCTTGAACCCCTGAACCCATTCTCGTTCTCCTTTCTCAGAGTCCACGTTTTTAACCCTTGCAGCGCTACACTCCATATCAAGCTCTTCACCAGCCTCTTCTTTATATCCTTACCCAAGATCCCCGTCGCCATCAGGGCCATTCGGAAGAACAAGGCCACACATATAGTCGGCCGTAAGTTTCGTATGACCGGAAGGAGAGTATCTGCCTCCAGCGATTCTGATAACAGGCAGTCATGTCGTATGGCCCGACCATAAGTCTTGATGCGGATTTTACTGGTTAGTATGATAATCGTTTTCAGTACAGTACGTTGAAATGGAGGTCCTCTACGTTGAAATCATGGTGATAGAGTTCTAAATCTTTCTCTCACCCCTTGCGTGTAAATCACTACTGGCGCCACTGGAAATGTAATTTTAGCAGCAGTTATTGGAAGTATATCGAAAAAAAATGGACGATCGCAAAGCACTAAGGGCGGAAATCGCTGTAAACAAACGTTGTTGAATTCTTGTTCAACGGAAAATATCTTAAATGGAAGGAGCGGAGTTAGTTACCTGTTGTTATTTTTTTTAATAATGACATTTAGTGCTATTCAAATCCATGAATAAAGGGTCCGAAGAACGCGTTCTCCATTAGATCGTGATGACGCCAATCATTCTGCTTTGCTTGCTTCTACGACGAATATCATCCTGAAACTTACAAATGATAAATGTAGATGTAACTGAAGTGGTTAGGTAGTGTACTGGGCTTCCACATTCTATTTTCGTGTTCGAATTACAGAGCATTCCGAAATTTAATCTGATCCTTGGGTGTAATGTGGGTTACACTAATGGTGCAGTACACCGTCCTTCAGATGGGACGTTAAACTGTGGTCCCCTTGGCGCCATTCATAAAGAGTAGGCTAATGCCAACGATGAGTTTCTATCCACCCGTCATCCTCTGTTCCCAATCCCCAGCTGATCCATTCCCAATCGAAGCAAAAGCAGTCTTTAGGGTGGATTTCACCCCAAATCACTTATTCCAATGCCATTATTCTGTCCCTACCTCCATGTATGATGATTTACAATCGCAATATCCTAATATATCTTTTAATATAAAAATAAATATATAACCGCCCATGAAAGGGTGACTTCAGACCTTGCTCCAATCCCTATCCTGTTAACGAGCGTTACCTGGTTACCGAGCGTTTCTCTATGTTTATTTGGTGTACTAAGAATTTTAAGCTCCTATTCTGCTACTTATTGTCTATTTTAATTATATTTGGCATTCACATAGTGCGATTAAAGGTTTTAATAAAACAAATTTTATAAAGCATAACGGGTATTTATTTTTTTTAAATATAGTAGTGATGATGCGATTAGGTAGTATAAAGAAAACTCAAAAACACCACTAACACAAAAATGTTCTTCAAACGAAATTCTGAAATCATCAATAAATTCAATATTTGCATTGTTTTAATTATTTACAATGTTCATTGACAGATTATTGTTATTATTAGATTAAAAATTATTCAATATTTCTTTCCATACAACATTTCTCGTGTGTCGAAGTTATTGAGTTAGGACGCTCTTGGGCAAATTGTTACGAAGTTGATCAATCTTCAAAATTTGTACGGGCTACTCCGCAAATTCGGGCCATTCAGGATTGCACGTCATTGTGATGAAGAAGTCTGATGATCCAAGTCGATGGACAAAGGCCATAGCTACTTCAAAATGTTCAGTGTAAAAACGTGTAGATCCAGGAAACGAAGAAGGCAAAATAATCCTTTCACCAACAACTGCATTCTTTTTTGCAGCCAATTCACTCAAAAATTACACCGCTCTTGTACAGTTTCCTGAAGGTCTTTTTTAATTTGCTTTAATCTATTGGATAGATATTGTCATGTTCCACTCTTATATAAGTATCAACCAGATATTGCTGAAAATGCCGACCACCCAAATTCATAGCATTGAACTTCAAAAGGCGGAGACCAGGATTTCTTAGGTTGATGTCTGAAGGAAAATATTTGGCAATTTAAAGTCTAAATGCTAATCGGCACTGAGTTAGTTCAAATATAGTCGAATTTTGATGACTGGTATTAGGTGTTCTTAAAGGAATATTAATACAGAGAATCCAAATTGCAAAATTTGGGTAAAATAGTGGATAAGTAAAGGGCCCAACACGACTGTCAATATTGTTCATGGTAACTAAAGATTTCCCACGTTTACGAATAATTAACTCTTTATCTGGAAAGCTTAGGTCAGCGTTGAGGGTAACCATGGCACAACCTTCATTCTGAAGCGGGATGTTAAACCTTCTGTGATCAACGGCATCAGGTAATGCAAGAGACAGCCTAACATAAGGCGGCTTTACGCCTTCTGCAGCAGCGCGTCTATTAGCTTCTTCTTCTTCTCCCCGCATAATCATGAATACAAGAGCAAACGGATTTTCAGATCTCAAAATATGTTCCAAGAGACTAAAAAGATTCTCGCTGATACCATGATTGATGGAATTGTTTATTCGTGCACTAAGAGCATCCTGATTATCCAAATGTATATCTGTCCATATTGAGGACGTTCAAATTTTCCATCATCATTTTGAGTAGTGTGAGCTGCTACATTAAGTTTGTGATAAACTTGACCGCTAGCAATGTAACTATAAACTCATCGACCGTTGACTGTTCGATCGTCATCTTCGGTGAATGAAGCCATTGCAAAACATAAAGTCAAATTTCGAATCCTTTCATAAAAGTCATCAGAAAATGTATAACGACGAAGAAACGATCGCGCTAACTCGTTCGGAAATTCTGGTTGTGGTTGATCTATCCTACTATGCAAGCAGCAGTCCCCAAACGAATATCAATGAATTCGATTTGACTCACGTTCTTCGGGAAAATGCTATGCTCCATAATGAATACTAGGAACACTAAAAGGTTGCAAAATATGGTAAGAAATATCAGCCGTTGTAGCTGCCTTGTAGGAACTTGTTTAGCCGTAATGCTTGAATTTCTCCGGCGTTCTTCTTCCAATCGTTGATGATGATCATCATCAAACTCTTCTGTAAGCCTCGAAGCCGCTCGTCCACGCATGTCTTGAAGCCGCTAATTTTTTGTGAGTCTGATTCTTCTGTTCTTTGGTTATTTTGTCGTTGACATATCTTTTGAAAACGTAGTTCCCTTTGTTCGTTTGATTCGCCACTTCTCTGGATTCGTGCAAGATTACGTATCATTTCTAAATGTTCAAGAAGATCATCGGAAGACTCATATTCTTGCCTCATTCTTTTCTGATCGTTCCTCTCTTGAGAGTATGAATCATTTAGTTCAGTCATCATTTCAAATAAGGAGAGTACACGACCGATTTTTACATGTGGTTTATGCTACCCGCCTTGGTCTTGCTTATGTCAGAAAATCTTCTTCATTTTTAGGAATTAATCTACTTGAGGTGCCAGGTATTGAGTCATCAACTTGTTCTATTTGCTCCGGAATAAAATTCTTTGAGGTATTGGGCATTGGGTCATCACCTTGTGCCATTTGCTCCTGAAGTTCTCTTTCAGGTTGTTCTGTAGATTGGATCAATATATTCTACAGCCCCTAGAGGACTCACGTAAACACTTTCAAAATTACGTGATCAATACAATTTACTCTGTAGCAGCCATTAACATGGAGAGGTTGGGTATAAATATATTCCAGCTAAATTTTCAAGTACAGCAAATCTTTCAAATGTAAAAGAAATTTTTTTAAAGAGGCGTAAATTTCCGTATACCCATCGCATTTTCCAGGAATTTTAGTTTTTAGCTCGAAAATATCAACTTTTTGCACTACTTCAACAATAGAATATTTTATTTACTTGCAAAACCGCAGCATAGGCATAGAATGGAAATTCATTCCTGATCCATTTACGCCTCTTTAAAAAAATCTCTTTTACAGATGTACATTGAAATTTTAGGTGGAATATATTTCAACCCAACCTCTCCATGTGTGGTTAATGGCTGCTACAGAGTAAATGGTATTGATCACGTAATTTTGAAAGTCAATAGTATAGGATTTATAATTTTTTTAAATGCCTAAAATTATTTTTCATTTAAGTAACGATGATAAGAATACAATATTATACATATTAAATTAATTATAAAATTTAAAAATACTTTCCGTGGGTCGGAATTGAACTCGACACATTGCCTATAGTAGCCGGATACCTTACCCACTCGGCTACCACAGCCATACTGATAACTGAATTTCACAGGGATTACATACCTGGGCATGCTTTTTTACGATTTTTAAATGATTTTTTTCTCAAAAAATTACGGGAGGTATGTCGTACCGCTTTGACATATCGCATTAATAATATTAAACTACCGACCCAGAAACGTTTGGCTCGATTGGCTTCCCGACGGTCGTGTACTCTCCTTGTCAGTACATAGGTGTAAGTGAATGTCAATTTAGCGGTCTTTTCTTATAGCGTCAATTTTTTTTCCTGGAAGCACACTTCCTCCCCGAAAAACTGCCCTTATTGAAGTTATTGGAAGACGGAACAAAGTCGGGGAAAGAGACATTTTAGGGAAACAGACAAAATTTGGCGATAGTTGTACAAATATCGTGGTGAATGTGAAGAACAGGGTTACTTAGATTGCAATTAATAACTTCTCCATACATCGCTATGAATTAGAGAAACCTAATTCTTCATCATTTTGCTAACGTAGGTCAATGATATGGTATATTTCAAATAGAACATGACCAATAATTGATGCGCTAAATCAATTTTAAACTCCGAGGTGGGCAACTCTCTTCTCGTATGGCCCATCTTATGACGGCCTCCTAGGCAGGTCATAACATTACGGCCTCCGGCCCGTACGTACCGCCCAACTTATGGCCCATAGTAGGGATTGGAAATTTAAATCCAGAATCGATTTTCGATTAATCGACTTTCGATTTTGGTTTTTAAAATCGATTTTCTAAAAATTCGATTTGTTGTCCAAAATGATCGAAAAATCGAAATCGATATTTTTAAATAGTAAAGTAATTGTCTGCTGAAATACGGATGTGCTGTAGTAACAAAATGCAAAATATGGGATAAGGGAAGCATTAGGGATAAGAACTGAATACGGTTAAATTTATTAATAGAATATATTATTTCAAAGATAATGATAAGGTATGCAGGAAAGTAATAATCCATACTAGATACTTGTATGCATATACGTAATATAACAAGCTAATTACATATAGTTTAGAAGCAATAAGAATTGTATATTGAAAAGTGGGCATACCTACCACAAAATGAAAAACAGAATTTTATTTATTTCTTGTTTGCAAAGCCGTGGAACCAGTGTTCCTCAGGGATGGACCTTAAAAAAACTAACTTATTTAAATGTTTTCCGGATAATCGATTTCGTACTTGTGTTGTAATTAACCCGGCATGAGAAAATAGTCGCTCACACGGTACGGTAGAGGCAACTATAGATAAAATCCTGCTGGCTGGTTTGTATATACGTGGGGATATTCTCCTTCAATCTCCTTCCAGGCTTCAAAGTGGATTGGGGTTGGACTTGCGGTCGACTGGAGGGCGGTTTACGAACTGGCGCAGCTCGATTGGCAAAATTCCAACGCTGTAGCAAGCTAAAAATCTAAAATCGATCGGCTAGAATCGATTTTGATCGATTATTCAAAACAAAAAGTCGACTTCGATTATATCGAAAATCGTAGTGTGATAATCGATTTTCGATTAAAATCGAAATCGATTTCCAATCCCTAGCCCATACCTCAATCGGGTATCGCTCGAGGCCGCACATACGGCCCAAGCCCAAACTTATGGTCGATTTTCAATTATGGCCCAGCCATGCGATTTTGGGGATAGCCATGCAGCTCTCCTCCGTATCTTTGGTACTTAGTCCATTTTCTTCTAGCATACTACCCAACTAATTAAATTGCTCTATTTGTTCAAGTTTGTGCCCTCCTATTTTTATGACCCTCCCAGCTTTCTTAGTCATATAGTATCTCATCACCTTTGTTTTCTTATTATTTATCACCATTCCGTATTTTCCGCACTGCTTTTGTAAGGCATCTAATAAAACTTGTAATCCCTTCGATGATGGTTGAGGCTGAAACACAAAACTGGCAACTATACACATGGTCGCCCGCGAATCTAACCGACTTAAACAGCTGGTCTCCTACTTAAATTCCCACGTCTAGTTCTGTGCATGCCTCTTTTACCATTTCATCGGCATAAATGTTGAAAAAGGCGACAGCCTTTTTTAACATTTATGCCGTTTTTCCTCGTTTTATTTCCCACCTCGACTCTTTCCAATTGTTAAACTTTCTTGCCTTTCCATACTCACTAAATATTTTTTCCTCCACCACAACAATTCGTATCACCCTGTCACTTTGCTACTTCCTCTATCCTCCTATATAACTGCTTCCTTTATTCTTATCTTAAAATGTTTTATACATCCTTATCTGTCTAAATTCCTTAAAGATCCACAGTTTTTCATATGACCTAGTTCAGATACTGCTATCTTATTTTTTCTCCAAGATTTAACTCTGGGTTTCAGAAATATATAATGCTTCAAATAAAAGTCCAAGAAAATCACATTTTCATCTTTACTTAAGGTTGTACTGTTTTCTCACTCATCTTCCATTTCTTGCGCGTATGAATGAACTAAAGGCAATGGCAATGATTACAGCCCATTGGCTGACCAGCTGAGAATGCATTATCAACTGTAAATCAAACTGACTTTTCACATTCAATCCTACTTGAGGCTCCTCCTATGATGCCATCACCATTTCCTCCGCATATTAGTCGAATAGTGCTGGTGATAAGATGAAACCAAACTCACCCATGCCCACTCTGTTTATCCAGCAGCTACTTTTCCTTGTGAACTATAATGAAATGGTGTTCTATTCTCATAATTCCTCATTTCTACCATGAACTCACACACTAGTCTGTGTTGCTTAGTTCAGGAAACTGCAGTTTCACATCATGATAATATTCTATATTTTAATCAACATTCTCATACAGCTATGGAATCGTGCATTCCCACGCTTTTACGTAACTCTAACGTGTCTTTACCTATAGCATCCTTTGCCCTAGTCCATAACCTTTGATTTACTACACATAGGATACTCTTGTGTGAGAAATGAAGCTAATTTTTCCACGATCTTTGCACACCAGCACTATCTCCATGAAAATGGGAATCAACATAGTTTTCATAAAGTCCCCCAGCTGTACTCCTCTTAATTAATGCTGGAAATGAGTTCAATAAATTTTTGTTTCTCTTTTCGCGTTGCTCCTCATCAACTCTGCAGGGATATTATCTACGCCCGATGCTTTATTCACTTTCCTTTCCCTTAGTGAATTCTAACTGTTTAATATTCATGGGCTAAAGAATTCTTGTTCACTATTCTTTAAGTCATTATAAAAATCGTGTCCTTCGTCAGTCGACTCTGAGTCGAGTTATCGATAAGTTGTACTTTCTTATGTAGCACGCGCGCCTCCGCGTCATCGTATTTTATACGTTTCTGTCTGGCACATAGATAGCTAACCTACGAGAAAAGTCGCGGCCATTCTAGTAATCTCGATACGTTATTCTGTCTGGCATTTGTTCGAGAAAATTCGCGAATATTCTACATTTGTATTTGTTCACACTCCTTAAAAGTCTGGAAGCGAACATTCTGGCACCGTATGATCGTCGCAATAACTTTTGCCCCCTCCCCCTGAGTTTTTTCTGTATCCGCCACTGCTGGCATGTTATAATGTTACTAGCGTCATCATTAGTCGCGAGGTTATATCGGTAAGTTACGCTGGTGGAAAATAAGAGAGAGAAAACCGTTCCGGGTTTATACTCAATGCTGTCAAAAATGAGTGAATTCTGTAGACTAATAAGCATAGAGTATGACACTCAAACACTGCGCAGAGGATTTGTTTTTTAATCGGTGCAAAGTGTACATGAGCCTATTAAATAAATATGATTTTATGCAAGAATCGTGCGTGAAAACGAAGCGAATAGTTTCTTCATTGAAGCTTTAGTGGTTCATAATCATCATCATACTAATATATAAAAATTGAATGGTGTCTGTCTGTCTGTTGCTCAATCACGCACAAACTGCTGAACTGATTGAGCTGATATTTTGCATGTAGAGATAAAATATATATGGGTTGAACATAGGCTATATTAAAAAGCCCTCAGGGCCCCCAAAGACCCCCCTGGTGGTCCCTTGTGGTACATGCTAAGCATTGGGTTCGGTGCAATGGTTTCATTTTTTGCTTTTTAAAATTACTTTAACGCAAGATAAGAGGGCTGAATTTTTTTTAACGGATGGCTGAACAAATAAATTTAAGTTTAAGTACGAATGATTGGGACCATATAATTCAGAAATATTTCAAAATAAAAATTATATACGTCATGATACAGTGACATGTCAGTGAAAATATTTCATACAGGGGTAAAAAAATGTTTCAACAAAAAAATTTGCTTCAGGGTAGAACCGAACCGACGAACCTAATTTTGAGGAGCGGGTGCTGTACCCACTCGTCCACCATTCCTTTTAGGTTAAGAGTCGTAAATTAGCAAGTAAACACACTCTGGAAAAATCGGCTTTGTTATTTATGGCGCACATTATTCTTAACATTATTTCTGAGGGTCATATTTACTCGCGAGATCTATCGTTCCAAAAACTCATATCTCCGTTCACACTTCGTATTTGGGAAGAATCTAGCGCAGAAAATTTAAGTAGCCGGTGTCCTCCTCCTTGCTTGGAAATTTGAGGGAACTTTGTTTATTAGTTCTTTTAATGCGGAAAATGGACGGTTGATTAATATAGAGCACGGTATCAACGATTAATTGGATTGCATAAATCATAAATATACGCCGAAATACCCTACTGTAAGTTATTTACATAATGCGAGATGAGGGATTTCCCTTTCGTCTATAAAAATGTATTGTCGTGAATTTCGACCACAATATCCGTCAACCTACAAACTCCTTTCTCAATTTATATGTGCTAAACATGTGCTATAAATTGAGAAATTACAGTGGCACTAACATTTCCAGAGGTGTATTTTTAGAATCAAACAACTAATTAACTGTTTTGTAGATTTTCGCAGCTCATGTTAATGGTATTAAGATTTCTGGTTCTGCGATTAAATAATTTAATCGTACGACCGATCGCATTATATAGTATCCGTGTCTGTAACAGTGAAAAGGGTGCAACGTAGCGGACATAGGAGAAACTTACACCATAGGAAGTGTATTACACGGAAGTTATCTTGTGTGAAAACAGTCCTTAAACGTGAGAAAATGGAATAAATTCCGTATACATCCGTTCGGTTGTTTGTTCCAAACTGGATAAAACAAAAATGCAAAATCCGCGGCTGGTTTGGATTCATATTCGACCCCGAAAAAAATGCCGCAGGAGAGCCGCGAATCCTAGTACCTAACTCGCACTCTCCTTATAGCGCACCATTCATGAGCGCACCCTAGCGCCTTAACCCATTCGGCCACAGAGTCACTCGAATTAAGAGATGAAATGCAAACAGCTGGTTTTCCCTTTCCACATGGTTACAAGCACTTGCGTGCAGTTGCGAACGATCTCCAATTGATGTTATCTTGAATCAAAACTTAAATCACGTATCAAATCAATGGTTGGAGAGTTCACTTGGTGGAGTGAAGACATTACATATGACCATGTCATATGTATATATGACATGGTTTAAACCGGTCGAGTTGAAATAAATACTGTGTGGAATATAACAAAGTTTATTTTTGAAACATCGTAGATCACGTAGATGATTCAAATGAATGAATGATAATTATAGTGACGAAGGAAAAATAGAATGGATGAAAGAAAAGGGTGACGTTACATACAAGGAACTGACGGGGAAGTAAACCGTACTCTAAAATATATTCACCCATAGTATACTAAATAAGGTTTCAAGATGATCAGGAGTACAGAATAGTCAAGGTTCTTTGGCAGATGCATCTTGAACTAACATCTCTTCGTAACGGAATAATATAGCTCATTTTTAATATGCAGTTTTCCCCATAGAAATGTGAAAAAACGGCAAACCCTGGCATTTAAATACGCATAAGTTGTAACTCCCAGAGAATTTCACTCATTAGGGCCTCTCACTCAATATATGTTAAAATCTGTTCCTTGCATGGTGGCCGAACAAAAAAATCAATTATCCCTCAAAACGCGAAAGTCCTCCGAATATAATTTCATAGTAAATTCACTACATTCCCAGATAGCAATGTAAGCTTGAATCAAGCTTGCCACAAGCTTATTCTTGCAAGCTGGTAAGCTTAGCTTGCAAGCTGGTAAGGTAAGATATATCATCAAACTCTTCTGTAAGCCTCTAAGCTGCTCGTCCACGCATGTCTTGAAGCCGCTAATTTTTTTGTGAGTCTGATTCTTCTGTTCTTTGGTTATTTTGTCGTTGCCATATCTTTTGAAAACGTAGTTCCCTTTGTTCGTTTGATTCGCCACTTCTCTGGATTCGTGCAAGATTACGTATCATTTCTAAATGTTCAAGAGGATCATCGGAAGACTCATATTCTTGCCTCATTCTTTTCTGATCGTTCCTCTCTTGAGAGTATGAATCATTTAGTTCAGTCATCATTTCAAATAACCTATTTTTACATGTGGTTTATGCTACCCGCCTTGGTCTTGCTTATATCAGAAAATCCTCTTCATTTTTAGGAATTAATCTACTTGAGGTGCCAGGTATTGAGTCATCAACTTGTTCTATTTGCTCCGGAATAAAATTCTTTGAGGTATTGGGCATTGGGTCATCACCTTGTGCCATTTGCTCCTGAAGTTCTCTTTCAGGTTGTTCTGTAGATTGGATCAATATATTCTACAGCCCCTAGAGGACTCACGTAAACACTTTCAAAATTACGTGATCAATACAATTTACTCTGTAGCAGCCATTAACATGGAGAGGTTGGGTATAAATATATTCCAGTTAAATTTTCAAGTACATCTGTAAAATAAATTTTTTTAAAGAGGCGTAAATTTTCGTATACCCATCGCATTTTCCAGGAATTTTAGTTTTTAGCTCGAAAATATCAACTTTTTGCACTACTTCAACAATAGAATATTTTATTTACTTGCAAAACCGCAGCATAGGCATAGAATGGAAATTCATGCCTGAAACATTTACGCCTCTTTAAAAAAATCTCTTTTACAGATGTACATTGAAATTTTAAGTGGAATATATTTCAACCCAACCTCTCCATGTGTGGTTAATGGCTGCTACAGAGTAAATGGTATTGATCACGTAATTTTGAAAGTCAATAGTATAGGATTTATAATTTTTTTAAATGCCTAAAATTATTTTTCATTTCAGTAACGATGATAAGAATACAATAGTATACATATTAAATCAATTATAAAATTGAAAAATACTTTCCGTGGGTCGGCATGTAAATCGACACATTGCCTCTAGTAGCCGGATACCTTACCCACTCGGCTACCGCAGCCATACTGATATCTGAATTTCACAGGGATTACATACCTGGGCATGCTTTTTTACGATTTTTAAATGATTTTTTTCTCAAAAAATTACGGGAGGAATGTCGTATCGCTTTGACATTAATAATATTTAACTACCGATCCAGAAACGTTTGGCTCGATTGGCTTCCCGACGGTCGTGTACTCTCCTTGTCAGTACATAGGTGTAAGTGAATTTCAATTTAGCGGTCTTTTCTTATAGCGTCAATTTTTTTTCCTGGAAGCACACTTCCTCCCCGAAAAACTGCCTTATTGAAGTTATTGGAAGACGGAAAAAAGTCGGGGAAAGAGACATTTTAGGGAAACAGACAAAATTTGGCGATAGTTGTACAAATATCGTGGTAAATGTGAAGAACAGGGTTACTTAGATTGCAATTAATAACTTCTCCATACATCGCTATGAATTAGAGAAACCTAATTCTTCATCATTTTGCTAACGTAGGTCAATGATTTGGTATATTTCAAATAGAACAAGACCAATAATTGATGCGCTAAATCAATTTTAAACTCCGAGGTGGGAAACTCTCTTCTCGTATGGCTCATCTTATGACGGCCTCCTCTAGGCAGGTCATAACATTACGGGCTCCGGCCCGTACGTACCGCCCAACTTATGGCCCATAGTAGGGATTGGAAATTAAAATCCAGAATCGATTTTAGATTAATCGACTTTGGATTTTGGTTTTAAAAGTCGATTTTCTAAAAATTCGATTTTTTGGCCAAAATGATCGAAAAATCGGAATCGATATTTTTAAATAGTAAATTAATTGTCTGCTGACATACGGATGTGCTGTAGTAACAAAATGCAAAATATGGGATAAGGGAAGCATTAGGGATAAGAACTGAATACGGTTAAATTTATTAATAGAATATATTATTTTAAAGATAATGATAAGGTATGCAGGAAAGTAATAATCCATACCAGATACTTGTATGCATATACGTAATATAACAAGCAAATTACATATAGTTTAGAAGCAATAAGAATTGTATATTGAAAAGTGGGCATACCTACCACAAAATGAAAAACAGAATTTTATTTATTTCTTGTTTGCAAAGCCGTGGATCCAGTGTTCCTCAGGGATGGACCTTAAAAAAACTAACTTATTTAAATGTTTTTCGGATAATCGATTTCGTACTTGTGTTGTAATTAACCCGGCATGAGAAAATAGTCGCTCACACGGTACGGTAAAGGCAACTATAGATAAAATCCTGCTGGCTGGTTTGTATATACGTGGGGATATTCTCCTTCAATCTCCTTCCAGGCTTCCAAGTGGATTGGGGTTGGACTTGCGGTCGACTGGAGGACGGTTGACGAACTGGCGCAGCTCGATTGGCAAAATTCAAACGCTGTAGCAAGCTAAAAATCTAAAATCGATCGGCTAGAATCGATTTTGATCGATTATTCAAAACAAAAAGTCGACTTCGATTAAATCGAAAATCGGAGTGTGATAATCGATTTTCGATTAAAATCGAAATCGATTTCCAATCCCTAGCCCATACCTCAATCGGGTATCGCTCGAGGCCGCACATACGGCCCAAGCCCAAACTTATGGTCGATTTTCAGTTATGGCCCAGCCATGCGATTTTGAGGATAGCCATGCAGCTCTCCTCCGTATCTTTGGTACTTTGTCCATTTTCTTCTAGCGTACTACCCAACTAATTAAATTGCTCTATTTGTTCAAGTTTGTGCCCTCCTATTTTTATGACCAGCCCAGCTTTCTTAGTCATATAGAATCTCATCACCTTTGTTTTCTTATTATTTATCACCATTCCGTATTTTCCGCACTGCTTTTGTAAGGCATCTAATAAAACTTGTAATACCTTCGATGATGGTTGAGGCTGAAACACAAAACTGGCAACTATACACATGTTCAAAAATGCGACAGCCTTTTTTAACATTTATGCCGTTTTTCCTCTTTTTATTTCCCACCTCCACTCTTTCCAATTGTTAAACTTTCTTGCCTTTCCATACTCACAAAATATTTTTTCCTCCACCACAACAATTCGCATCACCCTGTCACTTTACTACTTCCTCTATCCTCCTATATAACTGCTTCCTTTATTCTTATCTTAAAATGTGTTATACATCCTTATCTGTCTAAATTCCTTAAAGATCCACAGTTTTTCATATGACCTAGTTCAGATACTGCTATCTTATTTTTTCTCCATGATTTAACTCTGGGTTTCAGAAATATATAATGCTTCAAATAAAAGTCCAAGAAAATCACATTTTCATCTTTACTTAAGGATGTACTGTTTTCTCACTCATCTTCCATTTCCTGCGCGTATGAATGAACTAAAGGCAATGGCAATGATTACAGCCCATTGGCTGACCAGCTGATAATGCATTATCAACTGTAAATCCAACTGACTTTTCACATTCAATCCTACTTGAGGCTCCTCCTATGATGCCATCACCATTTCCTCCGCATATTAGTCGAATAGTGCTGGTGATAAGATGAAACCAAACTCACCCATGCCCACTCTGATCGCAGGCTTTCCCGGCGTATAGAATTGTGGAAGGTTACTCGGCATTTCCACCGGGTCAGGTTCTCCAACTCCATCTCGGCCGAGGTTTCGTTTGCCCTGATGACGATGGACAACTCGTTCATCGAAACGTCGGCCGAGATGGAGTTGGAGAACCTGACCCGGTGGAAATCCCGAGTAACCTTCCACATGCCCACTCTGTTTATCCATCAGCTACTTTTCCTTGTGAACTATAATGAAATGGTGTTCTATTCTCATAATTCCTCATTTCTACCATGAACTCAACAACCAAGTCCACACTAGTCTGTGTTGCTTTATTTTGAGAATGCTTTCAGGAAACTGCAGTTTCACATCATGATAATATTCTATATTTTAATCAACATTCTCATACAGCTATGGAATCGTGCATTCCCACGCTTTTACGTAACTCTAACGTGTCTTTACCTATAGCATCCTTTGCCCTAGTCCATAACCTTTGATTTACTACACATAGGATACTCTTGTGTGAGAAATGAAGCTAATTTTTCCACGATCTTTGCACACCAGCACTATCTCCATGAAAATGGGAATCAACATAGTTTTCATAAAGTCCCCCAGCTGTACTCCTCTTAATTAATGCTGGAAATGAGTTCAATAAATTTTTGTTTCTCTTTTCGCGTTGCTCCTCATTAACTCTGCAGGGATATTATCTACGCCCGATGCTTTATTCACTTTCCTTTCCCTTAGTGAATTCTAACTGTTTAATATTCATGGGCTAAAGAATTCTTGTTCACTATTCTTTAAGTCATTATAAAATCGTGTCCTTCGTCAGTCGACTCTGAGTCGAGTTATCGAGAAGTTGTACTTTCTTATGTAGCACGCGCGCCTCCGCGTCATCGTATTTTATACGTTTCTGTCTGGCACATAGATAGCTAACCTACGAGAAAAGTCGCGGCCATTCTAGTAATCTCGATACGTTATTCTGTCTGGCATTTGTTCGAGAAAAGTCGCGAATATTCTACATTTGTATTTGTTCACACTCCTTAAAAGTCTGGAAGCGAACATTCTGGCACCGTATGATCGTCGCGATAACTTTTGCCCCCCCCCCCCCCTTGAGTTTTTTCTGTATCCGCCACTGCTGGCATGTTATAATGTTACTAGCGTCATCATTAGTCGCGAGGTTATATCGGTAAGTTACGCTGGTGGAAAATAAGAGAGAGAAAACCGTTCCGGGTTTATACTCAATGCTGTCAAAAATGAGTGAATTCTGTAGACTAATAAGCATAGAGTATGACACTCAAACACTGCGCAGAGGATTTGTTTTTTAATCAGGTGCAAAGGTACATGAGCCTATTAAATAAATATGATTTTATGCAAGAATCGTGCGTGAAAACGAAGCGAATAGTTTCTTCATTGAAGCTTTAGTGGTTCATAATCATCATCATACTAATATATAAAAATTGAATGGTGTCTGTCTGTCTGTTGCTCAATCACGCACAAACTGCTGAACTAATTGAGCTGATATTTTGCATGTAGAGATAAAATATATATGGATTGAACATAGGCTATATTAAAAAGTCCTCAGGGCCCCCAAAGACCCCCCCCTGGGGGTCCCTTGTGGTACATGCTAAGCATTGGGTTCGGTGCAGTGGTTTCATTTTTTGCTTTTTAAAATTACTTTAACTCAAGATAGAGGGCTGAATTTTTTTTAACGGATGGCTGAACAAATACATTTAAGTTTAAGTACGAATGATTGGGACCATATAATTCAGAAATATTTCAAAATAAAAATTATATACGTCATGATACAGTGACATGTCAGTGAAAATATTTCATACAGGGGTAAAAAAATGTTTCAACAAAAACATTTGCTTCAGGGTAGAACCGAACCGACGAACCTAATATTGAGGAGCGGGTGCTGTACCCACTCGTCCACCATTCCTTTTAGGTTAAGAGTCGTAAATTAGCAAGTAAACACACTCTGGAAAAATCGGCTTTGTTATTTATGGCGCACATTATTCTTAACATTATTTCTGAGGGTCATATTTACTCGCGAGATCTATCGTTCCAAAAACTCATATCTCCGTTCACACTTCGTATTTGGGAAGAATCTAACACAGAAAATTTAAGTAGCCGGTGTCCTCCTCCTTGCTTGGAAATTTGAGGGAACTTCGTTTATTAGTTCTTTTAATGCGGAAAATGGACGGTTGATTAATATCGAGCACGGTATCAACGATTAATTGGATTGCATAAATCATAAATATACGCCGAAATACCCTATTGTAAGTTATTTACATAATGCGAGATGAGGGATTTCCCTTTCGTCATTAAAAATGTATTGTCGTGAATTTCGACCACAATATCCGTCAACCTACAAACTCCTTTCTCAATTTATATGTGCTAAACATGTGCTATAAATTGAGAAATTACAGTGGCACTAACATTTCCAGAGGTGTATTTTTAGAATCAAACAACTAATTAACTGTTTTGTAGATTTTCACAGCTCATGTTAATGGTATTAAGGTTTCTGGTTCTGCGATTAAATAATTTAATCGTACGACCGATCGCATTATACAGGGTGTTTCAGGAGGAAGTGGCAATACTTCTGGAGGAGGTTGGGGACGTGATTTTATTTTATTTCAATTATGTTCACAAATATGGCAAATATCATGATCTCCATTTGAGTGCATTGTAGAGAACACATTAAGCACACTATTCCGTCCGTTAATTGGAACATTAAACCGTGTCCCTTGGCGCCTTTCTTTAAGAGCAGGTTAAAGCCACCGCCGGGTTTCTCTCCACCATTCCTCCGTTTCTCACGCAATCCTTGCCATGCCCATCTAGATCCACCTGCCCGCATTGACGCAGACTTCAGTTTTCGGTGACTTCCCCAAATCAACCGAACACTATGCCTGAGATTCGAATGAAAGTATATTGACAAATTTTCATTAGCATTGTTTTTATTTGTTACTATTCATTAAATAAATCTAAGTAATCAGCGTTTCTAACAATGAATCTGGAATCGGGCGAAACTCTTCATTCATATTGTTAATTACCGCTCAATGCCTTTGTCACCGCTGTGACTGTAAACCATGGTAATTTCAGTTACTTGACCATGACCTTGGCTTCATATTCTCCTCCGTTCTTTTTCTCTAAGGCAAGTTTTAATTGCTGTCGCTAATCACCTAGGTAATTGGAGAAATTAAAGTTCTTCCCCCCAAGGACATTTGTTGTCTCGTGGTAATGGCATCACTTAAGTTACCAAATCTTCCGTATGAACAAAGATAAAAAAGATATTTTTGCGGCAATGAATAGACAACAAATTTTACTATAAGTTTGCTAATAACAAATTTTATCGTATCTCCGAAAATAAAATTTCCATCGCAAAGTATCTGCTTTTGAAGTGTGAAATTACTACGAATATTAGAGAGCCATTTTGAAAATAAGAAAATATTAGCATTGATGATAGCAGTAAAAGAACTATACGTCTCTTATGCACCACTGTGACAAGTTTCATATCTCCTCAACCAGTATAAGTCATTGAATTTCGGCGTTTTCATGGTGACTGCAGAATGCTGGTTACAAAATGTTTGCGTTGCCATAGCTCGGTAACTAAGGAGTTGCGACCCCATGTTCATTGGACAAAAAATGCTTAAAATCACGTCCCCAACCTCCTCCAGAAGTATTGCCACTTCCTCCTGAAACACCCTGTATAGTATCCGTGTCTGTAACAGTGAAAAGGGCGCAACGTAGCGGAAATAGGAGAAACTTACACCATAGGAAGTGTATTACACGGAAGTTATCTTGTGTGAAAACAGTCCTTAAACGTGAGAAAATGGAATAAATTCCGTATACATCCGTTCGGTTGTTTGTTCCAAACTGGATAAAACAAAAATGCAAAATCCGCGGCTGGTTTGGATTCATATTCGACCCCGAAAAAAATGCCGCAGGAGAGCCGCGAATCCTAGTACCTAACCATAGAGTTATTAAGGTAAGGTATTAAGGTTATTGAACTATATACTCTAAGTACCTAACTCGCACTCTCCTTATAGCGCACCATTCATGAGCGCACCCTAGCGCCTTAACCCATTCGGCCACAGAGTCACTCGAATTAAGAGATGAAATGCAAACAGCTGGTTTTCCCTTTCCACATGGTTACAAGCACTTGCGTGCAGTTGCGAACGATCTCCAATTGATGTTATCTTGAATCAAAACTTAAATCACGTATCAAATCAATGGTTGGAGAGTTCACTTGGTGGAGTGAAGACATTACATATGACCATGTCATATGTATATATGACATGGTTTAAACCGGTCGAGTTGAAATAAATACTGTGCGGAATATAACACAGTTTATTTTTGAAACATCGTAGATGATTCAAATGAATGAATGATAATTATAGTGACGAAGGAAAAATAGAATGGATGAAAGAAAAGGGTGACGTTACATACAAGGAACTGACGGGGAAGTAAACCGTACTCTAAAATATATTCACCCATAGTATACTAAATAAGGTTTTCAAGATGATCAGGAGTAGAGAATAGTCAATGTTCTTTGGCAGATGCATCTTGAACTAACATCTCTTCGTAACGGAATAATATAGCTCATTTTTAATATGCAGTTTTCCCCATAGAAATGTGAAAAACGGCAAACCCTGGCATTTAAATACGCATAAGTTGTAACTCCCAGAGAAGTTCACTCATTAGGGCCTCTCACTCAATATATGTTAAAATCTGTTCCTTGCATGGTGGCCGAACAAAAAAATCAATTATCCCTCAAAACGCGAAAGTCCTCCGAATATAATTTCATAGTAAATTCACTACATTATTAGCATTAGATCCAAGTGATCTAGATAAGCTTATGCTAACCGAAAAGTTAGGGAAATTATTACCCTGTAAGTTCTCTAGCGATATATTCTCCCCATTTTTCCCCTTTCATTTCTGTAAGGAATATCTACTGTGCTGGCTGGGGTGACTACGAGTCCTACATTTTTGCTGGTAATATACCAGTTATAGTCTCACATAACATTTTGACCAAAGCAATACTAGTACCTATATCTCAGCACTGTGCTGTATGGGATTATGCAATTTTAAGAAAAATTACTAGGTATCACAGAAGTACAGTATAAAGATTATAGCAGTTGTGTGAAAATTTCGGTTATAGTGGTTCATTTGTGAAACACTATTTCTTTTACTATTTGCAGTGTGCTTTGACAGTAAAAGGTGTCACCCAGACCTTCCAGAGATTTTGATACCATTTCAGACCCATGCCACAGCACCACATTTATGCCTTGAACTTGTGATTCCATTAACCTCAAGTAAGTTCTGTTAGTCTCCAAGCTTATGCTCACCAATGCCCAAGCGATTTATAATTCGTGTTAGAATTACCTATCTATCGAGAGTAATATTTAGTAATATTTTCCCAATAGACACTGGACACATACTCACTAAAGCATTTTGATGTAAATCATTTTTTGCATGCTTCTATTGCTGATTGTTCTTTTGACAGATTAAATGTGAAGTAAAAGATCCTCAGCAGAATGATTAATTCGGTATATCGCCTCAAATGTGACCCAAGCTGTCAATCAGAGTTCTACATTAGGTGTACTGAACGAGGCTGAACTGCAAAGCTCAATGCTGAGCATATTTCTAGTTCCAACCTGTACCTCCACTACAAGTAATTCCAAGTCTGCCTTTTTAAACACTGCCCAAGTACCAAAGTGGTCTAATACTCAACAGTCAGACTATGGTGGCCTTACGAGTGCTGTCAATAAGCCTGCATTTCTTAAAAGGCAATATATACATTACATATCTGACTCCCGCGTGCGCTGGCATACTGAATTTTTTCCAGTCTGCACCGGTTCAACTTTGAAGGAGGAATCTCCAATCCCTCGTTGGTAGCCCAGCATCATTTGCTAGCAACTTGAAGATCCAACTGAGTTGCACCTGATACAGAACTCTGCCATCAGTCACCCATCCTTTTAACTCAAGCTAATCTTATGCTGGTTGACTGAGAGGGGAGTGATTTTTAACTGAATGATAATGCCAGAATAAGCAAATGTGCTTTAAGGTTTGACTTTGCTGACCCTTAGTTTGATTTAGGTGAAGGAAAATTCTATTTAACGTTTTACTTTCTACAGATCTCGTATTTGTCAGAGTGAAATTAATTTTTCCATCACTTTCCACTAAATTGTGAATTCGTTAAGCTTATATAAATTGGGGGGGTCGCGTTATTCTTTTTTTCTCTGGCCACCTTACTTCCATACTGTTTTATTCCAGTACCCTAAGATTTAATACTGTGGTCAGTCACAGCCTTGTTTTGCTTAGCCTCAATCATTATGTATGTACTCAGTTTTAATGTTTTTTTGTACTGTTTAGAACAAAAAAATGATAAATATAAAGTCTTATATATGTAGTCCTCTCTAATCTTCTCCAAAGTAGCTGTATATCATTTCCCATCTCGACTTTGGCATGGGAAAAATAATTTGGTCTTTAAAGATGCCATGATCAATTCTCAAATCCATTTATGTAGAATTTAATCAATTAGCATTAGCTGATAAATTGTATTGTACAATGTTTGTTTTATTGTAACAGTTTTGTTAGAACAGGATGTTAGATAATGGTAAACTGGAATCTACTTTCACCTATGCATTCATGATTCTCTCCTTCCTGAAGAAAATATATAGTTACACAACATCTTCCCCTCCATCATGACCACCCCCCCCCCTTATTACCTGCCACATTTATTTTCTCTGTCCATTCTTACATCCTTTATTTTTCACCCACCACCCCAAGTTCATTACCTTTAGTTTTCCATTTCGTTTATTGTATCCTCTCCATCTTCCACACCCTTATCTTCAGTGCCACCGATCTACTTTCATCGTCACATGATATGAAACCCACAGATGTTACCTTTCACACCTCACTATCTCAGTGAATGAAATATATTACTTTCACACATTCTTTCAATATTGATAGCATTCTTCCTTTATTGCTATCTGATCTCCACTCCATGCAGTGCTACACTCAACATTATACTCCTCTCTGTTTTTTATAACATCCTTACAAAAGGCCCTTTCAACAGTTCTTTTGTGCTGGTGAACACTTTCACTAGCATAGTTCTCCTTCTAATATATTTAATTCTACACGTATTACTTACCATGCTATTATTACTTAATTACTATGTAATTTTTAATACTATGCCATGACCCATATTCAACTCGTCCTTTTCTTATTATAATTCTCTTTCCTGTTCATTATACTCACTTCCTTCCTTTGGTCCAACATGCCCATTCATCTCCGCCCTCTCTTCTACATTCCCAGCCTTATGCTTTCAAGTTGTGATCTTCAACATCCCATTACCTCTAAATTGTACATACATTACATTCCTTTAACCTGGCTTGCCTCCTTCTAATCTCTTTCAGAAACGTCAATTCCACTCCAATAATGGTAAGTGTTTCTTTGACTTCATTTTCATGGATCAAGCCCTTTTCCTTTTCACCCACATCTGCAACACTTGCAACACATTCTCATCCTCTCCAGCCTTGCTGTCTTCTTAGAGAAGAGCCCATATAGAATATTGTGGCCGCTGACAAAATTCGTTAAATCTTTCGGCGTTATTCCTTTATCTCAAAGCAATTAAAGAGGAGAGCAATTGACAGGTAAATTAAATTAAAGATTTATCCAAATTGTCAATAGAAGCAAAGGAAATCGACTCCTATCTAGGATTATATTTTCTTAGCTTTTATTGACAATTTGGATTAGTCTTTAATTTATCTCAAAACAATAATTATTATTCTAAGTGATGCATTTATTTTTAAGACTGGCTTGATTAGGCTAAAAAAACTATTTTAAAATGCTATGTTTCTTGTAAAATACTCAGTACATTACCTACCTTATTCCATTCTTCATCACAGTATGTTTCCTTCCTCTATATTTTCCACATATTAAGCTTACTTCTTTTTCCTTTCTCTGTATACATTTTTCCCTCCACCACTTCTACCCTCAGCACCTTTTCTATTAATTGCTTCCTCTATCCAAGTGCACTATTGCCTCTTTTTTTAAGTCATCTCATTATATCTTAAGTATAACAGCTCATTATGCCCCTTTGTATGTTTCAAAATTACTTAAAGGTCCTCTGTTCTTCATAGTCATTAGTCCTAAGGCCTCTATCCATTTTTGTCCTTTTTTGCCATGAAATATTTCTGAAATTTTTTTGCTTTATATGAAATTCCAAGTCAATTGTATCATCATAAGCAAGTCAAATCAATCAATCATTCTCAATCACTCTCCTCTCACCCCTCCCATTCCATTTCTTGTGTGCATGAGATGACTGAAAGCTTTGATCACATTCCTTTGGTTTACTAGCTGACTAATGCTTTACTAACTGTAAATCCGAATTATTCACTGCCACTTCAACTTTTAACCCCATTTAAAAGTCTTCATACGACTCCATCACCCTTTCCTCAGCATATGAGTTGAATAATGCTGATGATAGCACAGAATCCTATCTCACCCAGCCCCCGCCTACCCTGCTTCTCTCTCAGCAACTTTAACTTGTGCAGTCTGATAAGATGTTGTACCATCCCATCTACCCCTGCAGTGAAAACTTCAACCCCACTACTCTGCCAGAATCCATCTCAAATAACTATCTCCATCTATCTACATCCATCTCACAATAACTATAACATGGTGCATTGCTATACCTTTACTAAACCCAAATAGATCTTTCTAGATAAAATTTCTTTGCCATAATCCCTAAACTTTTATTTATTACTCTTAGGGCAATTGATATATGATCTTAGAATTCCATCACTGTCTTCTTCTTCAAAATGTTAATTAACAGTGTGCTTAGTGCTCCAGCTGCTTTCTTTCATCATAAATCCTGGGAATGATTTCAACAAATTCTGTATCTCATTTTCCTCCTCAAAACCTCTGCAGGGTAATTATCTGCTCCAACTGCTTTATTCACTATCATTTTCATTTATGAAATTTCTTTTTCACTATTTCATATTCCAGGACATTCCCATATATTATGACTTTCCTTCTATCATTCACACAACTATTAATCACTTCATCTATCCTTCCATATTTCACTAACATAAAGCCAAGATACACAAAATCGTTCATATGCTCAATTATTTTTTCATTCACCCTCATCATGCAAGCATTCTTCACATTCTCCTTATCAAAAACAACTACTTTGGTCTATGACATGTTTACCCACAATACATTCCCCTTGTTGCTCCACAGAATTTCGAGAGCCCTGTAATTTAATTAACATTTATCCGTAAAGTAGCAACAATTATTAGTCAAGTCAAAAGAAATTTATCGACATGTTAAATTCATTATTACATATTCATCTGATACATGAAAATTATCTTTCATTTTTCGCCATGAGCTCATTTGGTGTGATATTGGATTCGAGGAGACATAAGTCACAAGCATTTAGTAAAAGTAATAAGGCCAGCAATGTTCCTAGGTAACTTGTCTGGTATTCATAGAGTTTTCTTTGCATGCAGGTCATTGGCAATATCTTCAAGATGGTGTCCTCCAAGCCTAGAGCCATTATTCAGGGTGCTGTACCAAGCTGGTAATTCCTAGTGATTTCCTGGGTCATGTTATCTTCTGTGGCAGGTTGACCTGTCATCAATCTTCACAACATCCAAGTGCAGAGCCTGAAAAAACATGAAACAGGTGTTATACTTTATTTTTATTGTTCATAATTTATAATTGGAAGTTGATATTGTAGCATTCAGTGCATTAGCATCCAGTTTATACCACAGAGTTTTACAAATAGCATTAGTTTAATGCTTTTGAATCTAAGGTATAGCTTTGGATAATGTACCCAGATAATGTTTTTAATGATTGAAATAAGTGTTGCAATTTAAAAATAAAATAGATTGTACGAATTTTGTTATCATTATTAAAATGTCCAATGTGATCAACCACCTGCCTGGTCATGGAACCAACTGCCTGAATATAAAGGAGGTAAGTAAAACGGGGTGCAGTGTGCTGCGTCGTGTACCTGTTCGACGCATTCTTCTATAGACTTGGAAGTATGCTCGAAAAAAAACTAAGTCCAAGAAAGGTGTATCCTGAGAGGGTCGGTGCCACTCATAACACCTGAAAGGTGTATCCTGAGATGGTAGGTGACACTCATAACACCCCGCATTTTACTTGCCCCCATTTAACAGCCAAGCGCTTGAGGTCACAAGTGGATACAGTAGCAAATATGTTGATACAGTTGCAATGAAATGGATACAGTTACAATCAAATTGATACAATGGAGGACAAAGTGACGTGGCCCCACGTTTAAGACACCTGACCTGGGGTGGGTCGCGTTGGTGATTGGAGTGAGTTGGTGATTGGAGATGCGTTACCAAGCCCTCCCGCCACCCTAGCTACCTAGGTTTAGGGCTTCTTATTTGGCTGCGACCCGCTTTGCTGCGATTCAAAGTTCTTTAAATGATTCCCCTGAGTTTAACAAACAAAGAAATAAATAACAGACCAGTACAGACATGGACAAGAATATTTGACCCGAATAACAGTCATAGAGAATTTCATTTAAAATATTTATAAGGGGTCTTTTTAGTCAATTATTTATATTTTAGCAAACCAAATCGGGCGCGTAATTCAAACATTGAGGTCTGGACTTAGAATATTTTTGCTCATTCCTCAAAGCGTCACCTGTACGGACTCGCATTATTTCCGAGCTTCCTCTCTCATCTTTATTTTAAAGTTCGGACTCCAAATATTCCTATTTCGCCTCCAATTCCTTCTTTTTTGGGACTTGGAATATTTCGGTCTGCCTCCTTTCTGTAAGGACTTCTATCGTGAACTCCAAATATCAGTTTAACCCGAGGTCCCTACCGACGCGTGGTGGCCTAGTGGGTAAAGCATTGGGCTGCTATCCGGGGAGCGCGGGTTCAATTCCCGTGCAAGGATCTGGGCGCGTCCGGAAAGACCCAATCTGTGAGTTTTTTCTGGGTACCGGATACTTCTCCGGGGGGACCTGTTGTGGGGGGGCATGCAGCGGGAGCACCAGTCCCTCATGGGGCTCATTTACGCAATTAATGTCGTAAATGACGCGCCCATGTAAAACTGAACATCTTTAACCACATCTGGTGAACTTGGTGAGCTTTACCCTCACCGAGACACCTTGGGGAAAACAGGTCCTTCTTTTTTAGTTTTTAAAAACTTTCAAGGTCATTCATTTTATTGCACTAACGGTAATATTATTGGATTTTTCAGTATTTTTTAAAATTCTATTCTCTCGACCGAACTCAATGGTTAATGGGCTCAATCGCCAGTTGAATACGGGTGTTCGCGGCGCTGAGGCGCACTCTGTAAATAGCTCACCGCCGCAAAAAAATTATTATTTTCTCCAAGAAAAATACTTTTGAAAGTAAAATTATTTACCGGATTATCTAAAATAAAATTTAATCCCGTCGAGATAATTTTATCCTTGATTACTCCTCCAAAATTTTCGAATAACAAATTACTGCGAATTTCAGGTCCTTAATTTTTAGATTTCGAAGAGTAAATAAAATATTTTTTCCTCCACCTAGAAAAATATTTCTTATACGAAAATTATTTACCGGATTTTTTCTCCATGATTTCTCCTGTATTTTCGATTAAAATTTAATAAAAAAGAATTTTTGAAATTAGAAAAAGTATTAATAAATCGAGGAGAAAAAATCGACATCGGAAAAAAATCTGAACGCACATAAATTAACGTAGAAATAATATTTTTATTAATTGCATTTTTTTATGAAGATCGGTTGACTCAACTTGAAAATATAGCTTCTTATACTTTATGGGCAAGAATTCTTTTTTACAGTTAATTGTTTTAGCCTAAGATGGTTCTTGTGGAGATTATTTGAGCGTAAAGGCTCGACCTTTTTTTACAGACAGTGGAATATTGTGGTCATTTTCATATGCACAACCACGCATTATTATATTACTATTTTGGACCTTCCTTTTTCACTTTTTCCATCTAAGTTCTGTATTATATTAGTGTTTCAAAAATATGAAGCAAATATAATTATTAGTTGCAAATGTAAAAAATACTAACTTTAATAGTGATAAAGCTGCGATATCAATCTCCGATATCAATATTTTTTTCTGCAAAGGATTTGTCAGGTTTACTCAGTTTACATGTCTAAATCGATCTATATTAACCTGTGACCGCCTCAGCTGTATTAATATGAGATATACGCTACAAGTAACCAATACATCTCACCTTAGCATGTTCTTGGTGACCTCTACCCTCATCAAGCTACTGATGAATAGGTCCTGTTTTCGCTTTGTTTTCGTTGATAAAATAGAAAAATTAAAGTTTACTCCAAAAAAATATTTCTAATAAAACTTTAATTAATTTTCTCGCCCGGATTGAAATTTTTCGACAATATTTTAGTCATGTCGTGAAAATAATATTTTTTTATTTCTCTACTGGATTAATTTTTTCCAGTTATTTAATTTTTCGGATTGATTTTCTCTAGTGGATGCATTTTTTTTAATACGGTAATATAAAAATATTATTTTCACGACCAGACAAAAATATATTTCTCCTCTCCATAGAATGAAGCTTTTCTACTCAATTTACTCCTCTACTTCTAACTAACCCAACAAAACTATTTTCCCGCCTCCACAATCCTTCCTCCTAAGAATTTGAATACAGTAATCTTCACATACACGACCACGTATTTTGGACACTATCCATGAAAATAGGAAGGAAAAGGAATTGGAGGAGTTAAAGGTCAGAAAGAAATTCTTTGACATGCATTCTATTAAAATTATTTGACTCAACTTGTATATATAGCTTCTTGAACTCGATGGAAAAGACTTTCTAGAAATATCTGAGGAGGTTCTTTTGGAGATTATTTGAGCTAAAGGGCTACGCCTTTTGTTTACAGACAGTGGGATATTGTAGTCATTTCCACATGCACTATCACATATTAATGGATTACTATTTTGGACCTTCTCTATTTTGCTTTTCCCTCTGAGCGCCTCGGTCTTTTGTGTCATTAATTGATCCGTAGAAAGAAAGAGTTTTTGCACCTACTAGTTCGGCAGTGTATGGCAAATATTTTGTAGTCTATCAGTTTTAGAACCTAGTGTGAAGTTAAGGTGGTTTGAGCGAGATAGTTCCCTAGTCATAATGGAGACCATATTCAAATTTTATTTTTTTTATTTCTGCGTCTTTAATAAGTATAAAATAAATATTGTAATACTAATGGCGCAAAGATATAGCTATATATTTTTCCAAAATTCTCAGTAATTAAATAAATCAAGCTAAATAAGTTAACTTGGCTCATTTTTTCCCGCTGTTCGGCTGAAAACCCTTCTAAACAGCAGGTTTTTTTGCGATTCTGTAAAAATTACTGTGGTAATATATTATTTTTTATAATTTGTTGAGAAAACATGCAATGTACACACCGTTAGTTTTTTGACGAAATCTAGGAGCTAGAAGTTCCTAATTTATTTAATATTCTCCTTCAGGAGCGCACAGCCGTAATCTAGCCCATGTAAAACAGCTTATATTTTCAGGCAAATTGCTCGAAAAGTATTTCGGCAAGGGGTTGATATTATGATATTATTGGAGAGATGAGAGTTTTCTCTTTACAATGACGCCAAATTCATCAAATTCTAGGTGAAGTGATTTTTCGCTCAAACTACCTTAAAATATTATCCTTCGTATCACCCTTAAAACTCCCATGATTTTAATTTTTGCTAGTGATCCAAGCATCCCATGCTTCCATGGCCTTAATTTTCCCATCCCACGATCGCAGTTGAGCTCCCATGATCTTAATTTTTGCCAGTAATCCAATTTTTGCATGTAACCCTCGAAGTCTCTAACGGCTCCCAACCCAGTTCTTCTATCACCCGTGTCATACACACTATTCTCTTGTAACAGTTTTAGCGAACCGTTCGGCTAAATAGTTATTTTGTTTGTTACGCTTATTAAAATTTCTGTGCAGGGTCTGACATATTCTTAGCAAACACGAAAAGTGGTCTCATAGAGTGAAATAACAACTCTTTGAATTTTTATTAATTAATCGCATAAATATTTGAAAATTTTGAAGTTTCTTTTAGAGTAGTTAATGAAGCATTTTAACTTCCTAAAATGCAACATTCAAGTAGATCAGTATCAATTAAAGTCTTTCTGCTTTCCACTGATACCTTTGCTACTTCTGTACTAAGCTAAATAAGCCCGGTTTATCTTGGACAACTATAGCTTAAGACAATTTTTTTCGCGTCTTAACGGTTTATATTTGCCAATATCTCAGAGGTTACATTTATTTTGTGAATTTAGACAACGGTTTATGGGTTACAAAGGTGGACACTAACCGCATACCAAACTTAATAGAAATATGAGAAAGTAGGTAGATAACCATTTGTTGATTAGAAATAGAACGACCGTTCCAATTTATCATCTCAAGATTTTCGCACTATTCACTTGATTGGTCCAAATCTCACCAATGTAGCACCATAAATGTTTCTAAGGCATTTTCCCCATGTAAGTCTGTAAGTTTCCCCAAGTAAGGTCTGAAGTTATGTTGATTCCCAAATGTTTGCTTTTATCTGATGTTAAACAGTGATTGGATTTACAAAAACGTCTACAGTGAAATTAAAGGACCCATAACTTTGCAATTTCACAATATCAAATTTTGGATTCTAGTTATCTTCACTTAATTTAAGTAAAGATTGAAAATTACCGCCAAGTTCATGCAAAGTTTACATACAAATTACGGTTTGTTAGTACCGAGAATTAAAACTTACAAACGAATGGCAAATCTCACCATTTGAAAAATGTAAACTAATTTTTTTTATTTCTTTAAAAGATAAACCATACGTGTCCCTTTCCTTTGGCTTGATGGCCCAGGGGCCGTTTGCCCTGGCGGTAGTTACGGCCATACTTAAAGGAAATTAGCTAATGTAGGAATGAAAGTCATTGAAAAGATGAAAATCGTATTGATATATTCTAATGCTTACAAGATTTGTTTTACTAGTTTTCCTAGGGGTCACACTTGAACAATTGACTTTCATACAATATTGGCTATCTATAATAAATCGCCATCCAATCTAAATAACATTGGCATATTTAAAGCCAGAGTAAGAATCCCACAAAACATCCATATTATTCCCTCAGTAAATACATGGCAGAACAGAAGCTAGAAAACTTTCCCTACATTTCCAGTTTTTTGCTCCTCTCACATTCTAAAGTGAACCAGCTGTACTTGAAGACGTCTACTAACTGTTATCCCACCGTTTAAATTATTTACTAATATATGTAAGTTTTTCACATGCTTTGTGATTAATTTGGTTAGCATTTAGAAAAAAAATTTAATTTCGCATTAAAAAAAATATTTCTCTATTTTACGATATCAATTTTTTCACATATTACGTCCAATGGTCTATAGTCAGAAGTTTAAATCTTATGGTCCTAATTTTAGATTTTTATGAGGGAAGAGCAATTCTTATTTCACTCTACTGAAACTTCACTCAATAATGCTTCACTATACAGAATCTCTACTGTACATAATTCAAGGAAATGAGTGAAGGTAGGAATGAAAGCAGGAGAGGAGATGATAATGTCATAGATAAGAATCAATGAATATCCTCAGGCGCCTAAAATATTTAACATCATATATCTGGGAACTTTAATTTGTTCAACGTGTTACTGTAGCCGTGTTAAGTGTAGAAAAAAATGAACCGCTAGAAAGCAGAAGCAATTACCTTAATCCCTGGAAATAAGGCCAGAAAGCAGAGGCAATTAAATCCCTGGGAATGAGGCTAGCAAGCCCTAACCTTAATGTAGAAGGGCAATTATTAAAAGTGGCATAATTTAAATAACTGGAGAATTGAAGACAAACATCTAAGAGGGACTACCTAAAGAGAAGAATGACAAGAGGCAGTCTCAAATGGGAATAAAGACGGGGAATGAAATCATTAAGAAAAATTAGTCAAGACTGGACAATTGGGTGGCGAGGAAAGATGAAAGAGCTTGGATTGGGGTAAATTAAATTCCAATTTGATGATTACTTTAAGGGATTATGAATTTAACCAAGCCTGGAAACCCATGCTCAACAGACTTAAGGCAGAAAATTAGTAGGAACTGACCCAAGCCAAAAATTATATGAACTCCGCATAAATTGACCCTGCACTCTTAAAGCCCCGAGGACGATAGGAGAGTCGGCGATCAAAATGTATTCAAGGGGTGTTTACGGAACAGAGGAAGTCAGTGAAGTAATAGTTGAAGTGTGGATGGAGGACATATTGAAAAAAAACAGCAGGTTTAATGTTTAAGAGGGTGATATAATGCTGGGAAACTCAGCAGAGGATGAATAACACATTTGGGTGGCATAAGAAGGGGCAACAGATATGAAGAGAGACTTATGGACATGAATAGTTTTACGCAGACAGGTTGAAACATCCCCATGAAATGGAAAGAATCCCGTAGAGACTGGACAAAAACCTATCAATAAATTGGAAGTATGTACATTTATGTCTATGAAGAGATTGAAAACTTGTGCTGAGCAATGTGTATGTGCATATGTATATCAAACGATGCAGGGAATGGATTGGTGCCGTGGCTCGAGTACTCCCATTCGAAGGGTCTGGGTTTGAATTCTGGCAGTAGCTGAGATTTTTCAGTAGACTTTGTCGCCACGTGGAGAGCATTTCAAGTGTAGCACCTGACTTATCACACGGGGACATTTCAAGGAGGACTATTATCGGTATTTTATTAAAAGTAGACCATAATAGCCAATTCCTAGTTTCTCTTCTCCCTAAATAAATCTCTCCTCTCTTACCAACCTCTCCTCGATGTCCTATATAACCTCAGTTGCCACTTGCCCCCACAATTAACCCACGAAAACAACAAAATGATGGCTCAGCAATAGAATTATCTACATTGAAGAAAGTGAAAGAATGTGGGACATGATACCTACAGAAAAAAGGAAGCTTCTGAGGAGATGTGGAGGAAGAAAGGAGGATAACTCAGAGTAAAGATAATTTGGGAAAAAGGTATGTTCTTAGAATAAGAAGAAGAGAGAAAAACATTACTCAAAATTCAGTGTACTATTAATGGGGTTATATAATTACAGGCAAAAGAACAACATTAAGCAGAAGAAATAAGTATAGCATGAGAAGAATACTGCATTTGCACTAATTTATACATAATTAGGCAGTGGCTTTAAAAACAGATTTATGCATGCATAGGCCGCAGACATGTATAATACGAACCCTATTTTTTAAATACTTATGTACAATACCCAGTTAATCCATTCATCATACAAAGAAAAGAGAATCTTGTATCAACTGAGACAGAAGACTCAACTGAGGCACACTGACTTAGTAGTGATGAAATTTCAAGTAAGAACAAAATCATTAACTGTCACTTTCAAATGAAAACATTGAATTCCAAGTCCCAAGGAATATTAACACAGTTAAGGCCTATACAATTCTTTAAAATAGTTCACTGTGTCTATTATGGTGATAATATCGAATCGAAAATGTATGTCACAAAAGGTTGGGCTCTATATGAGTAAATATAGCATTTAAACTTTCCTATATATATATAGTCGCCTACCTTCATTCATGTTTAGATTTTGGGCCAATAATTGGAAAGAGTAAAATGCCAAGGGTAAAAAAATATTCACCAAAAATTCATTATAGGTATATTTTTTATCTTAAACCTTTAATTTTATATTCATTTATTCACAATGTTTACATTGCCACTATGTAACAAGCTGACCAACACAAAATTTTCTCATATGTTTCAATGATTGACAAATAATACATATTCAGAGATAAATTTTCACACTGGGACCCTTAGTTGAACATTTTCATGTGTGACTATATGCATACTAAAGAAGCATAACACACTGGTTACTTTATACAATTCTACAGAAATTAATTTGATACCTACGCAATACTGGTTTTTCAACTATTGCATCATCAGTTGCAGCAACTGTCTCAATAACTTGTCTTATTGAAATAAAATTGTGGAGAATTTTATAAAGTAACAAGTGTGTTTTACTTTATGAGACCCCTGTACTAATTGTAAGTATGTACATTTATTCTCAAACAAAGTAAAACACTTGGCATAATGCACAGTGGCAAGTAATCGGCAGAGTGTAGAATGATGCCAGGGTTCTTCTATTCCTCTTGCAATTATTTCATACAAAATGCACAGAAATCAAGGCATCCTGCCGTATTTCCACATTGAAGATGATACTTTAAACAAGCTTTTGCTTTCCCTTAACAGGACTGCTGAGTGGTGTACATGAACTTCCACTGGTCACTCCAGCAACATTTTTCTGGAAGGCAAAATAGATGATTGCAGTGAAACTGGTACAGGAAAAATAAGCAAGAAGGGGAAAATTCACTTGAAATTTTAGTGGGGCCATTTTATGTAAGGGATGACTGTAGATTTTCCATTACCGCTTTAATTTTGCCCACCTCATAGGTTGTTACTGGTATTTACTTTTAAATACTACTCTATGAGCCACTGCTAGGATGTGTGACTGGGGGTGCCAGGACAACACCCATGAATATAGATAGGAATAGTGAAGAGGAATTGGGAGCAAGAAATGTCAAAGAGAGGTGTATTGACGGACTAGTGACACACACTGTTTTCCTTGTAATCATTAATGGCGAGAGGAAATAAAGAATTTCTGTACATATATCTATTTGACCTCTTCCCATTGACTATAACCTTGTCGCGGTGGAAGGGCTTGCGTGCTCCGATAACCGCTAGAGCTGAACTGGCGGGAGCAATGCGGCTTCCCAGTGGGACCACCCATGCCAATAGTCCAAGAAACAGAAAAAATAGCGCTTTCAGGGATGTAACTGAGAAATAAATGGGACCTGTTTTACGTTGTAGGAGGAGGGGATTGAAAGAAGATATGTTTGCAACTCGAGATTCGGTGTCATTTCCCAGCTACATGCGTCCAAAGTTGGCAAAAACATGTTTTATAACTCTACAAGCCAATATAAGATGTTTAGAGAATTAAAACCATAAAATACTTGATATTAATTTAAAGACCATTAATTTGAGTCATGATAAGTTCGATTTGATTAATTTTTTATTGCAAAACTAACGAAAAACCGTCCAAAACGGCAATTTTTTCAAATGAATTATTTTTCACAAAAGCAATATTTTAAATGTTTTGATCATTTTAAAAGTAAGCTTTTCTAATTCCAAATCGATTGAGAGTTTTTTAAAGTCAATCGGTTAACTTTTTGCTTAGATATGTTAATTTGTTTATCCCAAGACGCTAAATGTTAAAAGCCATAACTTTTTTGTTTATAGAATTTTCAGGTCAATTCAAATTTGATTCTCTTCTGTAAGTTATTTTTTTAATTGTTAATAAAAGTCAATGAAAAAATTAAATATTAACTTCTTATTTATTGCTTCAAAAAGGGGGTACTTTTTTATAAAAATTTAGAGCCACAGCATCGCTCGTACACTGTACGAGTTTCTAACTTAAAAAAGTGCCCAATAACCCATAGGGCACGAGTTAGGATTTTGTTTTTAAAAATTCGCAGCCGCTTTGTTTATAACAATTAAGAAACGAACCTAACGGCATTAGATAGTCGAAGACATATTTTCAAATGACAATTTTTTTTTAAAGAGCTTTATAGTCGGAGCGAAGGCTTCCGCAGTGGCTGATCATGCTGGATCTAGGTTTTCCGGAGCAGCTGCGTGTGTCAATTTACATGACGACAGATTATGAAAAACCCGGAAAACTTCAACAGGGAAGATGGTTACTCGCTGGCCACGACGTGGAAAAGCCTCTTCAACCCCTCGACCAATGAATCTTTGCGCCAAAATCTGCCCATATATTTTGACATATTCCGACTTGACATCACTTTGACCTGAAGACGCCTCCTGTAACGGGGGAGAAACTATCGTCATGTTAATTGTCACACGCAGCTGCTCCGGAAACCCTATATCCAGCAAAGAGCTTTATAGTTACTTAAAATAATTTGGAATAAAGTGGAGCGTACTCGGAGCGACCGTTGCGGGAGTGGTGGTGGGGATAGCCGACGAGAGACTCGCGCGCGAGACAAAAACTGAAAATGCAACTTCAAATCGAACGAAATCAACGAAATATTCACCCTATCTCCGTGAAAACTCAACCGTTTTCGACGTTTCATTACAATCTTATTGCTTTTTTACGTCATTAAAATACTATTGGTTTTTTATTAAGTCTCACGTACATTCGTTTGTACAAAATCTTTCATCGTGTAAAACGGCCTTTATAGAGCACGGTTTTTTATACGCATTTTCAAGTTTTTCAGTTTTGCTTACACAAATATGCACGTAGCTCCGAAAAGACAGCGAATTCGAGCTGCAAACATATTGGAGGACCTTCTTTCATCCCCCCCTACAACGTAAAACAGGTCCCATCTATTCCTCAATTGCATCCTTATTGAAATCGCTATTTTTTCTGTTTCTTGGACTACAGATTGGTCGAAGGTTAGGAGACAGACAAAAGGTAGTCCGCGAAGGGTCTGTATCCCAGTGAGGCGGCTGCAAAAGGCGCCTGACCCCAGTGGGGCGGCCTCTCACGCGATGATGACACGAAAAAATAACTATTGAGTAACTCCACCGAATACCATCTCAATTAAAAAACCTTGAAATTATGGACCGTTCTCATATGAAAATGTATCCAGGCAACTACGGGACTTGGCCCCGTGAGCCGGGAGTAGTGCGCGGCAACGGTGGGAGCAAGGCCCCTGTGACAGAATGGCAAAACGCTTGCGTTATGGCGTGATTATAACGAGGTGTAAGAGAGCTGGAGATGTGGGCATATTTCGACCGAATAACAACCAGGTATTTGCAAACGTTGCTCGAAATTAATAAGAAAGCGTCCCGTATGAACGCTTTCTCTTAAAACAATATAACCACATAGACTTTTCTAACATGGAAAGGAGGAGGATGCATTATAATGCCATCATCGTAATAGATCGCTTACGATCTTCGGTATCGTTGAAATGACCGCAGTCAATGTCATAGTTCGGGGCTCATAGTTCATAGCTACATCATTCAGAGGAAGAATTTGATGAGAGGGAAGCGTCCCCGCCTTCTGGCTGCTGCCAACAAAGTAAGCAAACACTACTAACTACCACGACCAACCACCCGTCACGACTGATTGACTAACAATGATCGCAATTGTGCCGCTTTTGCGCCGGCCATGAGTTCGGCTGTGGCGGCGTCTGAAACAGCGCCGGCCTTGTCGGGGTGGCGACCACGTCTAGTGTGTAGACATTATGGGTCTGGGCGAAGTAAGATGGAATAATATGGGGGACTAGTGGATCGATGGCTCTAGTGACATATAGTTGAGGGAATGAAAGCCATCGCGGCGTTGCACTCGTAATGAACAGTAAAACTTGGTAGAAAAGTAGTGTATGCAGAAAAGGCGAGTGATAGGATAATAGTCTTAGAACTAAAGGCAAATTCAATAAATTTCATCTTAATCCAGGTATATACGTCTACCCATAATCATAGAGAGGAGGAGGAAGATGGTGTATACGATCAGCTAGAGGAAATAATTTGTAGTATATCTGGGAGTAAGCACTTGGTAGAAATGGGGGATTGGAACGCGTTGGTGGGTGTAGAAAGAGATGGGCGGGAGGCGGGCGATTACTGCCTGGGAAGGAGAAATTACCGCGGCGAGAAAGCTGTGGAGTTTTGCCGGAGAAATAACCTAGAGATTACAAATACATGGTTCAGACATCAGCCTCGACGTAGGTACACTTGGAAGAAGCCGGGAGACCCAGATAGGTTCCAGATAGGTTATTTATATTATGGTCCGTCACAGATACAGGAATATTGTTAAAAAAATCGCATACCTATTTACGAGCTGATGCAGACTCGGATCACAATTTAGTAGTCAATAAATGCTTCGTAATACTCAAAAATATAAGAATCGGAAGGCGGGTACGAATGTGGAACACGGAGGCATTAACTGGGGTAATGAAGAAGAAGTATCGAGAAAAGGTTGATGAAATCATGGGTGCGGGTCATGAAATGAGATCAGTGGAAGATGAATGGGGAAGTTAGAACAATGGAGTTGTAGAAGCGGCGAAAACGACGGTAGGCGTAGTCAGTGCAACTATAATTAGAAAACCATGAATCACGAAGGAGATGATAATTAAGATGCAGAAGAGAAGGAAATGGAAGAGCGTAAACTCGAGAGCTAGGCAAGAGAAAATACAAGGGAATTAAACAACAGGCTTACAATAGAAGCAAAGAAACCAATAGAGGCGTGGTGGAGAGAGCAGATCGACTCGTTAGAGAAATGACAAGAAGAGGGAAGAGCAGATGCATTATATGGGAAGTAAAATAACTGACGGGCGGTAGTAAGGGAAGGGGAATTACAACGATAACAAACAAGACTGGAAAGTTGATCGTAGAACCAAATGAGATCCAGGAGAGGTGGAAGGAATATGTTGAGCTTTATGGTAAGGATATGAGACCCAGTACATTTGATCTAGAAAGAGGAGACGACATCGAGAGAGATGGCATCGGATCAGGTATCCTAGATATCGAAATCGAAAGAGCTCTACGAGACATGAAAAGGAATAAGAGGGTGGGAATAGATAAGATACCTGCAGAGTTACTAAGGGATATGGGGAAGAACGGAAGAGGAAAACTCTTTGCGCTTACCCGTAGTATTAACGAGGATGCCGTTTGACCGGAAGACTTCGCGAAGACAATGCTAATTCCGATACCGAAGGAAAGCAAGGCAAAAACGTGCGAAGACTACAGGACAATAAGCTAAATATCCCACGCGGGCAAAGTAGCTCTGAGAATTATAAATAGACGGCTAGAGAAGAAGGGTAATGAATACCTGGGTGACGACCAGTTTGGTTTTAGGAGAGGGATGGGAACTCGAGCCTACCCTTGAAGAACCGCCTTTTCGAAGGCACCTTATGTGCCGGGCGGGGAGAATTGCGTGTAGTTATGTCAAGAGCTATGCCTGAGTTAGTTTAACTACTGGTAGGGCCTCCCTTGCCGGACAAGTCTTGACTGAACCGCCAGACAAATTGTGCCTCACAACAGTAGGGCAGAGGGGGCTCTTATGCGCTGAGAAGAAAACCTCTCTAGCGGTGTAAACTCAGAACACAAATCCCGGTCCTCCAGGATGGAGGTAAGGCGTGGGGCTAGCAACTCTACCCTATAAAAACTGTATATGCTATGAAACCTCTAATTATGCCTCGGATGAATCATGATGGATCATTAAGATGTCGACCTGGCAAACGGACACGGACAATGAGTATACGGAAACTAGCGACTTGGAATTTAAGAACCATTCTGAAACCAGGAAATATGAATGAAATTTCCAATGAAATGTTTAAATACGGTTTGGATATAATGACTCTCCAAGAAGTGAGCTGGGTAGGATCTGGCAGAATTGACAAGAAAGATTTTACAGTGGTGTATAGTGGTCCCAGCCATAGAACTGGGTTATATGGAACTGGCTTCATGATCAACTCGAGTATAAGGAATAGTGTGATAAAATTTGATCCATTAGGGAAGAGACTATGCAAGCTAACATTAAAAGGAAAATTTCGAAATATTTACATCATATCAGCACTTGCCCCAACAGAGGACAGTTCAGAACAAGAGAAGCAAGCATTCTATGATAACTTGGAAAAGGAATGCGAGAAAATATCAAAATATCATACCTTTCTCATTCTTGGGAGACTTCAATGCAAAAATTGGCAAGGAAGATTTTTTACACAATATAGCTGGAAAGTACTCCCTGCAAGATGAAACAAGTGAAAACGGAAGACTACTCTGCCAGTTAGCTTTGTCACGCAACCTAATTATTAAAAGCACATGTTTTGAGCATAAACGTATTCATAAAGGTACCTACCTGGAAAATGCCAGGAACTGGAATTGTGAACCAAATAGATCATGTGCTTGTTTCTAGGAGACATTCAACCTCCATATTAGATGTAAAATCGGCACGAGGATCAAACTCTGACTCTGATCACTACTTAGTGAAAGTAAATTTTAGATCTGGTCTGTAGTATTTGGAAATCAGAGGAGCTTCCAGAAGAGTGGAGAACTGGATTGATTTGCTCAATATTTAAGAAAGGTGATAAGTTGGATTATGATAACAACTATATAGGCATTATGTTACTGAATGTAGCATATAAAATCTTCACTATTATTCTCATGAAACGAATAAGTATCTATGCCGAAGACATTCTAGAAGAATATCAGTGTGGCTTTAGATGTGGAAGAGTCACCATTGATCAGATATTTGCAGAAAGACAAACAATGGAGAAGTGCTACGTATACAACGTTGATTTGCATATACTCTTCATTGACTTTCGTCAAGCTTTTGACAGAGTGAATAGGAGAGAAATGATCCATGCTCGGAAAGGTTATGGTATTCCACAAAAGCTGGTTTATTTGGTTGAGATAACACCGAAGGAATCCCAATGTAAAGCCTTTGTTTTGGGTAGACCAAGCAGCGATTTTGAAGTGACCTCAGGGGTAAGACAAGGAGATGCTCTCTCAGCTGTGCTATTTAACTTGGTTTTGCACAAAGCAGAGAAAGAATTGAAATTAAGGGGAACTATTGTTTATAAATCCAAAAAAGGTATTGCATATGCTTATGCATAGCTCTGCATAGCTGATGCATAGCTCTGATAGCAAGAAGTGTGAAGGATCTTTAAGCAATGTTTGCCATCATTGAAGATATTGGGAAAAGAATGGGCCTCAATGTTAATGAAGATAAGACCAAATACTTGAAAATGTCTTCTTCACAGGACAAACGAGAGCTACAAAACCTAATTATTGGGAATTACGATTTTGAGGGCGTCAGAAAATTTACCTGCCGTGGAGTAATAGTAAATAATGAAAATAAGATCTCTGAGGAGATAAATCAAAGGGTAATGCAAGGTAACAAGGCCTATTTTGCAAATGTACCCCTCCTCAAATCAACTCTTCTGTCCACGAAAACTAAATTGAAAATTTATAAAACATTGATAAGACCAGTAATTACAGCTGAGCAGTATATGGAGCTGAGACATGGGTCCTATCCAAACAAGATGAAGAGACATTAAGAAGATTTGAAAGGAAAATAATAAGGAGAATCTATGGCCCAGTAAAAGAAGGAGAAACGTGGAGAATAAGAATGAACTATGAAATAAATGAAATAATGGAAGAGAAGGATATAGTTAGGTTCTCAAATTCATTGTGACTATCATGGTTGGTCCATGTTGAAAGGATGGAAGAGTATAAAATGCCCAAATTGTTAATAAATAGCAAGATGGAAGGGAGTAGGAGAGGAAGACCACGTAAAAGATGGCTGCAAAATGTTGAAGAGGACCTGAAGACAATTGGGATTGGAAGATAGAGAGAGAAAGCAAGAAGGAGAGCCGAATGGGGACATATAGCTGAGGAAGCCAAGGCCCACACCGGGCTGTAGAGCTGTGGAAGAAAAACAATTGGAACTCGAGACGCTATAGCGGTGATAAGGACGCTAGTAGAAATAAACCTAGAGTATTGGTATGATGTTTTTGCTTGCTTCGTAGATTTCGATAAGGCGTTTGATAGGGTGGACTGGACGAATTTAATGAGAGTGTTGAAGAAATTAGGGGTCGATTGGAGAGACAGGAGTCTCATTGATACTACTAATACAATGTAGATCGTAGCGCATGCCTAGCAATGCTACGTGTGCATCCGTGACGTCACCTGGGACACCGAAGCAGCCGAGGACTCGCGAAACGTACTGAGTTGGAGGAGTATTGCCAGTATTTAGGTTCGAGTTTGACCAATAACAACGATGTGGAAATTAATTATAAGGTATTTGGTTATTGGACGAAGTATTAACCTCTACTTAAACTTCGCAATGCTAAATAGTAATGTCCCCGAAGAAACGTTGTCTTCATCATAACTACGCCCAGCTATATCTGATGTGTAATTGCAATCGAAAAAAATATTAATGCTTCGTTCATGTGACATTAAATACAATTACCGACTGATAAATTCTGTGTCATGTTCTTCGTATCGATTAATTTACCAACCGTCTAGAAGCATGCAGTGGAATATAACTATTTGATTATGAATTACCTTTATCTAAATCTAAAGCATTCCTGATAGCGTATTAAGTTCAACTGTCCCACTAAATTCCATTTATGATTGACTCAAATTCACTCGACCATTGTCATAAATCGTGAATTTATCAGTTGATTCACGATTTAAAAAATGTTTACCAACTTGATTACCCGAACTTGATTTTTACCATTGTTAGTTAAATTATATCCTCTACGATGTATCCTTCAATAATGGTTTATTTTTGCATAATCAACAATTTATCTCTATTATTCGCACAATTTAATGAACCACTCATTTTCAAACTTTTTCTGAAGCCCTGGTTACACGATACATTAACACGTACGAGTGAATGTATACGAATGGATGAATCAGTGGTTACACGGTACATGAAACCGTTCATGCATTCGTACAATTTTCAGGGTACGCATTTGCGATTGCTGTTGTTTTCATCTATAATAAGCGCAACATTCAAACGTTATAATCATGAATCATGGTTATAATCAATGACTATTATGTAGTAGACAATACTTTCTCAAATTGAGCTTTCGATTTTCAGATTTAATTTTCCGTTGAGACACCTGGTGTTAGAATACGTAATCGAGATATTCAGTTTTTTGGTAGTTAGCTGTGGAATTGTGTTTGCGTGCGACTCAGAATTTTGTATTAATATTTTGACCTGTGCTTCGTTTGGACTTTGCCTTTTGATTTGACCTTTGCTCCTCCTGGATTACCCCGTCGGACCCTTTATTGACCTATCGCCTTCGTTGGACATTTCTCTCCCGTTTTCGACCTTCGCACCTCTTGGACAACCCGAACCTACAGTTTCATTCTGACTTTTGCCTGTCTGGACATTGATATGGATAACGACGAAGCGACTGTTGCTGCTGCTGCAATTATTTGTATTATGATTGCGGCCGTGGACCTCTTGAATCAACGACGCAGGAGGAGGAGATCGTTGTGGACGAGGCAGTGGATACAGAGGAGAGAAGGGGGTGGAGGAATATTGCACATGGTTCATCAGGAGTTGGCAGTGGAACACCGTGATGCCTTCCGTAACTTCATGAGAATGTCCGAAGCCCAGTTCTTCGACATTCTAAACCTGATCCGAGATGACATCTCAAAGCAGGGCACCGTGATGAGAGAGTCGATATCTCCTGAGAAAAGGTATTGCTTCAAAATGAAACGATACCTATCGTTGAGAAATATTGACTAACTTTCAATTTTTGATGCGAGGTGAAAGTTTACATTATCATGCGAAACTCTTTATTTCAGGTTGTCATTAACGTTACGATTTTTGGCTACCGGGGAAACATTTCGTTCGCTGATGTATTCCACGAGAATACACCTCAGCACAAAAGGTGGAATTATTCCCGCGGTCTGCGAAGTCATCGACCATAAACTGAAATGAGAATACCTAAAGGTAATTACATGATTATAGTTAGATCTTTAGGAATTTCATAAATTGCATTTCATGACTTAATGGTGAATTTTGCATGAATACTCCAGGTACCGCGATCCCGTCAGGAGTGGGAGGATATTGCCCTCAAGTTTGAGACGCTGTTGGACTTTCCAATGTGTCTGGGTGCAATCGACGGGAAACACTTTGCTTTCAGTCCACCGGCCAGTGCTGGATCCCATTATTTCAATTATAAAGGGAGTCACTCCATAGTGCTGCTTGCAGTTGCCGATGCAAATTGTAAATTTATATATGTGGACGTCGGCGTCAACGGCAGAGTTAGTGACGGTGGAGTGTTCCGCTAAAGTACGCTGTCTACAGCAATGCATTTTCCACCCGATAAAAACTTCCGAATGGGCAAGTTGAAGTCCCATTCGTATTTGTTGCAGATGACGCCTTCCCTCTGACAACCCGTATCGTCAAACCATACCCGAGTAGAGACCTCACAGAGGAGAAGGGGAAATATAACTACAGGCTTTCAAGGGTCAGAAGGGTTGTAGAAAATGCGTTCGGCATTTTAAGGAACAGATTCAGGGTTTTTCTGACGACTATCAACCTTAGCCCTGAGAAAGTTGATACTATAGTTTTAGCATCAGTTGCTTTGCACAATTACTTGTGTGAAAAAACCGTACGATGTACATAGCCAATGCCGAGGAAAGCTGCCCTTTACTTCAATTACCACAACAAACTGGGAATAGGCCTGCGAGGTTGGCTCTTGAAGTACGTGATTTGCATAAAAATTATTTTAGCACTCATTAAAAACGTATTTTCTCAATAAATAATATTAATAGATATGATACTAAACACGAAGACAAAAAAATATCTTTGAAGGGTATTTATTTTTAATCCTCAAATAATATCCTCGTCAACTCCACAATTTTCTTTTTTTTTACTGGGTCCTTTATTTCCCTGAGCTTGCTGGTCACAAGCTTCTCGAATGCCGCATCGGTATCCTGGACACTAATAGAGGACTCCAAAGTGCCCAGCGCCTGTCAAGCCGTCTTCAGCAGGCCAGAGGTCTCATCGGGAGTCGACATCTTCTTCTTCTTCCCTACTCCCGATGGGCCAGGTCCTGCAGGGTCAGCACCTCCCATCCCTGTGCCAGCGGTGGGGCACTTGCGGGACGCGCAACCTCATCAACGAAGACGATGTCCACGGCGGACATCAATTCTCCCTCATCTACCACGGGGATATCTTCATCGCCCACGGCACGATGACACTCCTGAAAATGTAAACGAAGTCAATAACACGGTCTCCTATGCTCACTTTTTTTAAGTCTTTTACATTTCCATCACTGTGAAAACAAAATACGTAAACAAAGGGAATACACGTACCTCTGGCTCATCGTCCAACGTGGTAGCCCTGGGCGATATATACTCCTCTATGAACCTCATGTTATGGTAGTAGTAAAGGGAAGGTACATATATCTGGAATTGTCGAAAAAGATCTCCTTAGTTTAAAAGGGCACCATTCATTCAAGTATTCTACCAGCTGATTGGTAGGTTCTTGGACAGTCCCCATTTTGTATCCCAACCTAATAGAAATTGTCTCGCATTCCCTCCTAAGGATGGCCCGTTATTAGATCCCTCTTCAATTCTTCATATCTTCTACCTCCTCTTATTTCGTCCAGAATTCCTATCCTCTTCCTTCCTCTCCCACGCTTCCCCAGTGTTCTCCCCTCTATCACTCTCTTCAACATGCCCTCTCCTCTCAAAACCTCCTCCATCCATCTCTTCTGCCTTCTCCGAACCTCTGCCACAAGCTTCCTCTCCTCTCCGACCATATCCAATACCTCCTCGTTCGTCTTTCTCGCCATCCAGCTAACCTTCTCCATCCTTCTCCAAACCCACATCTCAAACGCCTCAAGCCTACGCACATCCTCCCTTCGCAATGACCAAGTTTCCGACCCATATACCGCCACGCTCCATATTAAAGTTTTCACCAGCCTCTTCTTTACGTCTCTTCTCAGACCCCCCCTCATCAATTCCCTTCTCTTCGAAAATGCTTCTTTAGCTAGCGAAATTCTGCATCTGATGTCCTTACCACTAAACCCATTCGCCTCCAAAATACTACCCAGATACGTAAACTGCTCGACCTGCTCTATCTTCTGCCCTCCCACCCTTATATTCAGCCCCGCCTTCTTACTTCTACAAAATCTCATTACTTTCGTTTTCTTGTGATTGATCTTCATCCCATACTTTTCGCACTGCACCTCTAATGCATTCACCATTGACTGTAACCCCTTGGCCGACTGACTAACCAATGCTTGATCATCTGCAAATCTCACTGATTTTATCAGCTCCCCTCCTACCTTTATTCCTACCTCCTCCTCCCCCAAGCCTCCCTTACCATTTCTTCTGAATACACATTAAAAAGCAACGGCGATAGTGGGCACCCTTGCCTCACTCCCCGTCCTATCGTGGCCCATCCCGATTCTCCATTGGCTACCCTAACCTGCGCAGTCTGATTCATATACAAATTTCGAATCAGACGCCTGTCCCTCCAATCGACCCCTAATTTCTTCAACACTCCCATTAATTTCGTCCATTCCACCCGATCAAATGCCTTCTCGAAACCTACGAAGCATGCAAAAACATCCTGTCCATACTCTAGGTTTCTTTCTACTAGCGTCCTCATCACCGCTATAGCGTCTCGCGTTCCCGTCCCTCTCCTAAACCCGAACTGGTCGTCACCTAGGTATTCATTTGCCTTCTTCTCTAGCCTTCTGTTTAGAATCCTCAGAACTACTTTGGCCGCGTGGGATATTAAGCTTATTGTCCTATAGTCTTCGCAAGTTTTTGCCTTACTCTTCTTCGGTATAGGAATTAGTACAGTCTTCGCGAAGTCTTCCGGCCACACTCCATCCTCATAAATCTTACGAATTAGCGCAAAAAGTTTTCCTCTTCCGTTCTTCCCCATGCTCTTTAAAAACTCTGCAGGTATGTCATCTATTCCCACCGCCTTATTCCTTTTCATGTCTCGTAGAGCTCTTTCGATTTCGCTATCTAGGATACTTGGTCCGATGCCATATCTGTCGATATCGTCTTCCCTTTCTATATCTAACCTATTGGGCCTTATTTCTTTACCATACAGCTCTTCAACATACTCCTTCCACCTCTTCTGGATCTCTCTCGGTTCAACGATTACCTTTCCCGTCTTGTCTGTTATCGTTGTAATTCCCCTTCCCTTATTACCACCCGTCAGTTCCTTTACTTTCCGATATAATGCATCTGCTCTTCCCTCTTTTTGGTATTTCTCTAACGCGTCGATCTGTTCTCTCCACCACGCCTCTCTTGCTTTCTTTGTTTCTCTTCTAAGCCTGTTATTAAATTCTCAGTATTTTCTCTTACCTAGCTCTGAGTTTACACTCTTCCATTTCCTTCTCTCCTCCATCTCCCTGATCATCTCCTTCGTGATCCACGGTTTTCTAATTTTAGTTGCACTCACTACGCCTACCGTTGCTTTCGCCGCTTCTATAATTCCATTTTTCAAACTTCCCCATTCATCTTCCACAGATCTAACTCCATGATCCTCACCCATTATCTCATCCACCTTCTCCCGATACTTCTTCTTCATGGCCCCAGTTAATGCCTCCATATTCCACTTACGTACCCTCCTTCCCATTCTTATCTTTTTCAGTTTTACCCGACATTTCATGACTAATAAGTTATGGTCTGTGTCTGCATCAGCTCCTGGTTAAGTATGCGAGTTTTTAGCACTATTCCTGTATCTGTGACGTACCATTATATAATCTATCTGGAACCTGTCTGTGTCTCCCGGCTTCTTCCAAGTGTACCTACGTCGAGGATGATGTCTGAACCATGTATTCGTAATTACTAGGTTATTTCTGCGGCAAAACTCCACAGCTTTCTCGCCCCGGTCATTTCTTCTTCCTAGCCCGTAATCGCCCACCTCCCGCCCATCTCTTCCTTCACCCACCACCGCGTTCCAATCCCCCATTACTACCAGGTGCTTACTTCCTGGTATCCTACCTATTATTTCCTCTAGCTGATCGTACACCCCATCTACCTCCTCCTCTTTATGATTAGAGGTAGGCATATAAACCTGGATTATAACTAAATTCGTTGGTTCTGCTTTTAGTTCCACGACTATTATTCTATCACTCACCTGTTCTGCATACACTACTTTTCTACCAAGTTTCCTATTCATTACGAATGCAACCCCGCGCTGACTTTCATTTCCTCCACTATAAATTACTCTATAGTCGCCGCTCCAGTAATCCCCGTCATCCTTCCATCTTACTTCACCCAGACCCATGATGTCTACACCCACCCTCTCCATTTCTTGCTTTATATTCTCTAGTTTCCCTGCCCTCAGCATAGTCCTAACATTCCACGTGCCTATTCTAATAGTTTCGTTCCTCTTCTTTATCTTCTTTTCCTCTGCTGCTGCGTCGTCTGAGCAAGGATTTCGTGTGATGACGACCGCAGGGGCCTTGCTCCCACCGCTGCCGGGCACGACACCCGGCCCTCTTGGCCGAGTCCCGTAGTTGCCAGGATTCATTATCAATTGAGAACTGTCCATAATTTCAAGGTTTTTGTTTTAATTGAGGTAGTATTCCTTGGCCTTACTCAATAGTGTTTTTTACGTGACACCATCACTTCAGAGGCCGCCCCACTGGGGTCAGACGCCTTTTGCAGCCGCCTCACTGAGGTACAGACGCTGCGCGGACTACCATTCGTCTGTCTCCTAACCTTCGACCAATCTGGCATGGGTGACCCTACCAGGAGCAATGCTCCCGCCAGTGCAGCTCTAGGAGTCATCGGAGCACGCAAGCCCTTCAACCACGACAAGGTTGTAGTCCAAGAGAAGGGAAAAGGGCACCAATGCGTTATAAAATATGAAAGGAAAATAAAAAAATATCTCAATTTCGTTAAAATTGCATACTTACAGAATCAACTCCCACCCCACTCTTTTTGGAGGCCAACACCTTCCTCTTCGCTAAATAATTTGTCCGCAGAGAATACCATTTTTTTAGCCTCCTCTGCGGTCGTGTTAAGCCTGCAACAAAATGAAAAGTCTATCAATATGTTGCAGTTTCCAATGTGATTATTTGTGCATATTTAAACATAAACACAAGTTTACCAAATATCATTAAATTTTCGTGATTCTTACCTTGCAGCGCACATATCCTCCGCTACCTCTCGCATTCCAACTGCTCTCCTCCCCTTGTTCTTGTATAGGGTATTCCGGGGTTCGAACAAATACGGCCTCTCACTAATTTAAAAAAAAATAGCCTGTCTACCTGCCCCCTGGTCCAGGCCATATGATTCAAAATCGGGTAGTCCAAAAAGTGCGTAGGTCGTTAACGGGAGAGAAATGTCCGAAGAAGGCGATAAGTCAAAAACGGTTCCTTGAGGATTGTCCGGGAAATGCAGAAGTCAAACGGTAAAGCCAAGTAGAGTGTGTCCAAACGAAGCAAAGGTCAAATAAATACGAAAAGGCAGAGTCAATCCTAATCCAAATCACACAAAACGTAAACAAACAGCTAGAGCGTCGTCTTCGTTATCTACCGCTAGGTATCTCTGAAACACGAGCGCAACATGTACGAATGCATGAACCAAATTAGAACAGGTTCTATTTTCTGTTCACGCGTTCATGCATTCGTACATTTTGGTGTGTTTACACAGTGATTTTTTTCGTTCATTCTCGCGTTCTTACATTCACACATTTAACTTGTTCATGTTAATGTAACGTGTAACCAGGGCTTGACATATTGTCACATGAACTAATATTGAGGTTAGAGCGCCTCTTTTGCATCTATTTTTAAACAGTTTTGTGATATTTCAGTTTATTTGTGATTTGCAGACTACTTTAAAGTAGCTTTGTCCATTTTCAATCTAGAGAGGAATTAGATATTAAGTGTGTTTAAACAAGTTGCAAAAGGAATATTTTACCTGGGACAATGAACGCCATGAAAAGTTTTGAAAATGGATATAATTCTTTTCAAATATCTTTGCGACTGAGAGATGGGTCTATGTTTTTGGGGGATGAGGGAAGAGAAAGTCTCCCGGCACGTGACATTGCGAAAACCAACTAGAATGCAGTTGGTGGAGCCTAGCCTCTCGGAAATTCAGTCGCTCCCAGTCCTCCGTCGTGTGAACTTTGTGGAAACGCTAGCTGTGTTGCCAAACCTCCGTTGCCTTCGCTGCGTTTGAATGCCTACGACAGGCAGCATTTAGTTGCCATTAAACTGCAAGTCGTGTACATGGCAACGTCGAGTCCGAGTTTTCTCTCTCTCTCACTCTCCCCACCCCATCTCCCTGCTGCGAAGCCTCTCGAACCACTCCGAGCACGGCCGAGGGGCCAGTCGCCAAGATATTTGAAAACGATAATAAAAAAGGGATGGCTGAAGAGGGCTAAATCACTGTAAGTAATGGTATAAAAAACTGCGATTAGGAGACGACTGAGTAGGTGGTTGGAACAGGGAAGTAGATACTACAGAATGCTCGAATCTATGATAAATTATCTAAAATTAAAGAGCCATGCAATAAGGTTGTGCAAGGGATCATTTTAGTCAAAATACAAAATCGGTCATCACTTATGCAATCAATGCGTCGAAAATAGAGGTATTAGACCATAACCAAGATAACAGCGCAGTTTAACGGTAGAAATGCAGCCAATCAGTAAACACGATGAATGCCGGCTGGTGAAGCGAATCGTATGCCCGAAGAATTCCAGACAGTGACATTTGGTTAAATCGTGAAAACAGTTTACTTTTCATAACTTTCTTGACCGAATCAGTATATTTCTTCGAATAATGGTATTTTAAGTATTATTTAGTGTTGCCGTGAGTGAGTAGGGGTATTTTTTCCACCATGACGACGTTTCTTTGATGTAGAGTACATAATGGTTGAACTGAGATTTAAACAGGTCTTTGCAAACTTCCGTTTCTACAAGCTTTTTCTCCTCTGTGATTACTTGTCGACGATTTTTGCGTGAGTTTCATTGGCTGTCGCGTATTTCTTTTTTGTTTCCTAAGTATTAATTGCGATTCTTCCCATGACATTGATTTCATAACATATTTGACAGCCTTGTGAATAGCTTTTACTATCTACATAATTTTTTCGTTTAAGGAAAAATAACTGAGCAACGAGATCAAACACTGCGTTTTTAATCGTCAAAGAAATGTTGGTGAATCTGCACTTTCAGGTAGCTTTCGTATTTTGATTTAACATTCAAAATTGTTAAGAATGGACGGATAATCCTCCCAAGTATTGCATTTATGCTGTAGTAGCTGACAAAAGTGACCACAAATCGTATCTACTTTTACCGCAGTCTCCTCGGCAGTGGGAATGGTGGCTGACTTCTGTTATTATATTTTTGGTTTTCATGTGAGAGGAATACCAATAGCTTTCAAAGGAAATTGGTAATTGTATAAGGTTCCTTCGTTTCACCGGTGTAATTCACTTCTAATTGCATATATACGAAGATAACTGTGGTTGCCTCATCCAAACTTAATCATTGGTGATGTATTGATAATGCTTGCAGAAGATGTATGGTAAATAAGTAATAACCAGTCATCTTTTTCTTTACCTTCATAATATGGTATCCCACAAGACGATTAAAAAGGTGCCAAGTGATTGCAGTGGCACTTTATTTTAACGTAAGCTATAATATCGACGGCGGTTATAAAATCTCGTGTTTTTTTTAATAAAACGAGCAAATTTGTCGTAAGATTATTATTATGTTTGAGGACACTAAATTTGATTGCGACAATCAGGTTATGCCAAAGGTTTCCTCAAAAAGACTTTCATAAGCGACTTTACATTCCCCACGAGAGCTCTTCGCTTTCCTCATTGTTTTACCTTCTTAACATTAAGGGAACTGATAAGTATCCAAACATGGTCGTAAGTGCGTGGTAAAGGCTGTTTCTCACTTCCAAATGATTATCCAGCTGGCTTCACAGAACGACTTCTGAATAATACTTATAGTCCAATCCAGGACACAGACGACAAGGAACGAGAGTAAAACTAACAGACACACATCAACGACATGGCTCGCAATATGGATCGTGATTACGTCGTGCATTTATTTCTGGATGCTACAGTTAAACAGGTATGACCAAACAACCTAGTTATTTGCGTACACATGATGTCTGTGAACATAGGTGTACGCACACGGGGCCGCTAGTCCCAAACTTGCCACTTCTAAATCTAAATGACCGGGACGGACCTTACACACACGTACTGGAATTAAATAATAAGACAGGAAAGGGGAAATCAATAGAGGAAAGAAAATTGTAATAATGGAAAGAACGGGGGAAGAAAGGAGGTAAGGAAAGGAATTAACACTCACTCCCGTCCGTTGCTTGTGGGTCTCCGTCAGCTGACACACACTGGCGTGAATTAGACCGATGATTCTCTCTGACCACACCACCTTGGTCAGAGCACTTCGATGAACTGGGTGAAAACTACGGCGAAGTCTCGCCGTTGACACAAAAAAAAACAAAAACGAAACGAAAAAAAGGGAAGCGGACGGGAGTATGAATAGGGAGGGAGGTTTAAACAGAAAAGAAAAGAATCTGGGCGAAAATAAGGAATAGAAGAAGGAAATAAAACAAGTCCGTCCCGGCCTAAACAATAGGTAAACGCTGATTAATAAACCTAGTCGTGATATCGTGGTGAACCACTTCCTGGTGGTTGAAGGAGTACTGTACTGGAGAGAATTCCTCCCTTACTGTTTGTGTTGGTGAGGGAGAGGAGAATACGTGAAGGGGAGGTTCTCCTCAGCGAAAGAGACGGGGAGGGGAGCTGGCCCCGTGAGGGGAGGTAAGCGTTCTCATTTCCTAGTCTGTACCGCCCACCTTTCACTCCTATCTATTGTCCCATTTTACGTTATGGTGCTCTATTGACCTTGTGTTGGTTTACAAGAAAGTGAGATGACGTGTTTTATATAAGAAACGCGAGAGACGCCTCTTGTCTGAAAATAAACTCACGGTTTGAAGGTTCTGGGGATGTGGAGTATTCCGAAATGGGAAGCTTATTGGGAGAATACGCCAAACGATTTGAACATTTTTTCACCAAAACCAAAAAGAGATGCATATAGAGAGCAATTTTAGTGCTCTAGGAAAAATGGTCAGACGCTAGCTAGTTGATGCACAAAAAATATATAAATTTTTCAAAACGTATCCTATTTTATGTACAAAAATAAATACGTATTAACTATCGCACGTGTTTTTTTCCAGCAGCCTTTCCTCATTAATATAACAATGGTTTGGTCTGAGATTATTATTAAACGAGATAATCGCTGTTGCTAATCTCTATAGAATTGCATGTACGCTTGGGAAAGTAAGTATTGCGAAGCAAATACCTTACAAATTGATCACCTTGGGTAAAGCGTGCATGCATTTCAACTTTCTTTATTTGGACAGATTTATTTTTCAAAAATGTTAAAATATTTCGTAGCTGGAATATTATCGATCTTAGTGAAAATCTGACAGGGAATTATTATATGAAAGTGCAAATTTTCCTACGATAAATTTTAGCTGAGATATTTTGATAATTAGCGCTTTACATCATAGCTGTCCTTGAGTTTTATTTTGTATTTGGTGGGGGTTGAGATGGGTGACACGACTCATCTTTCACCAAAGTCGCAATGCGAATAGTTTGGCTGGAAATTTCAATGTCATGGCTGTGGCAGAATCGCCATCACGTCTCTACTTATATGTGCGTCAACTCTTTATTATACAAAAAAGGCAATTCGAGCTATTACTTGCGACAGATTTTGTTGGCCTCTCTTTGTAAAGCGAGGCATTACAACAGTTTACATATGCATTCAGTTCTGATGCATGTCAAAGAAAAGTTATGTAAATATCCTTCTAGATCTGAAATTCATTTGTACAATACAAGGAAGAAAGCCCATTTTGGTGGTGCTTACTTTAGGCTCGGCAAGTAGGTACCTACTCCATCAAGAAAGCAAAAAATATTTAATGTACTACCACCTGAAACAAGGTCAGTCTCTATTGATAAATTCAGTAGAGTTCTGCACTCGTATCTTACAACTAAAGGCCTATACTCTATATTTAATAACATAAACCTTTACAAACCACATAAAAAATCAAAGAACTCACGACCCGGGTTTCGGCGCCATGTTCAGGTGATATTTAGGGGTTTCCAGTCCCTTATATACAAATTTTCCAGCGAAGGGGAATGAAGAGTTGGGGGAGGGGGGGTCATTACTTTTATGATTTTTTATGTGGTTTGTAAAAGTTTATTTTATTAAATATTTAATATGGAATACCACAAAGTTACGATCGAGTCTTTTATACCTATACTCAATAGCTGAATTTTGGGAGCACAATGAAAATTTTAATACGGTTAAGTTTATCTGTTCCAAACTAAACGAATATTGTTTTTATCTATCTTTATGTTAATTTGTGCTGTTTCAATTTACGGCATCAGCGACTTTCAACACATGGATTTGATGAATTAAGACATTATTATTATTTTTCAGAATTTATATTTTTCATTTTGATAATTCGAAGTTCACAACGCACATAGATTGATCTTAGTTTCAATATCGTATCCTATATCTGTATTTTCTGGCGTATTAGACGCACGATCAGGTAAGACGGACCCCAGTTTTGGACACAGAATCAAAAAATAAATATAATTCGTATTACCCTTCCATATATTTACCTACGGTGAAACAAAAGAAATCTATAACCGGATTCCGAAACAAATATTGCGACAGGGCGTGATTCGGGACGCCATAGTGCTCATTTTTACTTGCGTCTTTCTATAAGATTGGTATCACGCAAATGTCAACTAATTATCTACGAAAATGTATGTACATATACTTGTATGTATTGCTGCTATAGCTTGTAACTAATAATACTCGTAAAAAGACATATCAAGGAATTTCAAAATCATATCAAAATATGTGAAAGATATATTATATCACCTTGGAAATGAATTATTCTAACTATATAAATATATAGGTACTGGAATTAAGATTAGAATCAATCTTTTAAAAACAATTTTTGAAGAATTTAAAATTTATAGTGTTTACACAGGGAGCCTCACCAAGCCCATCATTGTTCAAATTAATAAATGACAAAACAGTAACAACATTACAACATGCTTGGATATGGAATTTGTGACCATAACATCAGCATCACATATTCTATGAGGATTGCGCCATATTACCGTAATTCCCAGCCTGTTAGACGCACTTTTGTTACTCGAAAATTAATTCTGGAATCGGCCCGCGTTTAATGGGGTGAGGATAAAATTAGTTTTCATGCATCCGATTTTGCGTTGTTATCAGAGGTACGCATTTCGCTACTTGCGCCGCTGACTGAGTTAGGGCAGCAAGCTAATTGTATGTTGTTTAGCATTCACTTGTTTATGAAATTCAACGCAATACAACGAAAGATTTTCATACAGTGGCTATTTTTGGAATTGAACAATCCCATTTTATTACAAAAAAATTTAGCATATTGATAATTATTTTTTCTTCTAAAATCAAATCCGAAAAATCACAGTGCGTCTTACTGCCCAGTGAGTCCAATGGGCCGGGAAATGCGGTAATATCGGAGAGTTAAGATCTCCAAAATATCTTGTTTCAGAGTAATAAAACGTACAAAAAGCTCGGGCTCTCCATATGTACACTAAAAAAGTACGGCAAGATCTCTCTGCCCAGAGAAATGTAAACTAGCAGAAGATAAACCATTGGACCAAGTGATGAAATTTAAATATTTACTGTTGGCGCAGACATAAGGCGACCCTGAGTTTGAGACGTTATCTAGAGAAAGCCTGGGCCGATTTTTATGAAACAGACATCGAAATATAGCTTGCTTTAATCTGAGTTACGTAAATTATAAAAAAAACATAAAATATGTTTGCATGTGGTCTTAATTTTTACGGATTAACTTTATCTCTGTTCTCACCATTTGGAGAGAAATATGCGTTTCACCATTAGCGGTTATCGTGAGTTCAGGACTACGATTAAAGTATTTTTAAATACATGGAAGTCAAGGTGTATTTTAGAGAGATTTATTTTGGTCAAGTTTTTGTCAGCCTGCAGCGCGCGTTGAGCCGGAAAGTTAGGCTCTCGGAACTCCGTTTACTTACGCGGTGTTGCCAGTGGTTGTGAGGGAAGGCATTTCCTGAAATTCACATCTGCAAGCACTATAACTCATAAATTGCCTCTTTTTCGAACTTACTTGGTAAATCTTTCGCGTAGATACTCTCTCACGGTATTTCGTCATGTTCATCGCGACATAGTTATTGGGTCATTCCATAATAAGTGATCACTGCTCGACCAAAAATAAATATTGTCTTCTAGTTGTAGACATACGTCACTTGACAGCTTATTTAATATAGTTTTAAAAATTAAACACACCCACAGTTTTTTTAAAGTTCTTTTTCATTTTTCGAAGTTTTTAATGACTGTCAACAACTTCACCGTTTGTCACAGGATATATTTTAAATGCATTCATAGCTTTACCCCTTCTCAAGATAATAAGTTATCCAATTTGGCATAATAAGTAGGTACAGGGAAAATGATATGAAATATAATTCATACTGGGCTCTATTATTATTAGGCATGGTGTCTGATGTTTGCCAGTAGCAATATTGTCCTGTGACTAACATACCAAAAGTTAAACTTTTCCTCTGGTATCCCAAAATTTGCCTAGGACGGTCTCACTACTTTCAGTGATGGATTTCCAATAGGACTGCCTGATGCCGAGTTAGTACGGAGGCCGAAATTTGTGAATCAGAAAGTATTGTGAAGTTCTCAAAGAGTCCCGTTAGATACAGAATATGTGTTAGTTATAGGACATTTCTTAGTCATTGGACGGCAAATATTACTACGCATAAATGTATCATAACGTTGCAAGTCGGACTGCCATGTTACTAACCTTTAGAGGTGACGTGACGAACATTTTTCAAATCCTTTTTCACTCTTTCATGAATGTATAATTACTTTTCTTAGTCACACACAGAAAACACCCACTTTAAAGTTTTCCGACGGCAAGCTATGATTAATACTGTAGACTTCCCTGCAGCGGCTGATGAAGACCCCCAATCTAAAGTTTTTGATCTCCGTGTATCTGGAGAAATTACAGAGAAGGAAAAAGAGCTATCTGAGCAGTTGCGGTAAACAACAGCTGTGAAGATGGTTCCATTATTATTACCTCAGACGCGGAAGGTCTCCTTATACTGTCGAATAGCAAAGAATTAAATATTCAAGGAATACAGAGGGCATGAACTAGATGGTGAAAAAATTAAGGATAATCGAGGCAACAATCGAGGAATCGAGGTAAGTTTTATGTAGGTCGAGTCCAATTAGCCATAGATACTAAACAGATGCCACTAGCAAATTTCGTAATTGATCAAGTAGGTAGCCTAAAGTTAGTATGTTGCGCTGTAATATTTTTGTCACATTCTTTGCTTTTATTTCAGGAATGTGCGACTACTAGAGACTATGAAAACACCTCAAAATATTATTTCCAAAATTAGAATGTTCGCATCGATACCGAATGATTTCGGAAAATTTTTCCGGATTGTCTTAAATCTTATTACAGGCGACACAGCGACCATTTGGTCATTGTGAGAATTCATACAACAAATGTAGAGCATGCAAATTAACGCATTAAGATAAAATACAGCCACTAACTTAATGCCAAATTAGGTGTTAATGAAGGATTAACAACTAATCGACGTCTGACTTCATAATATTTATTAGCCGTGACTGCGCTGCACTATTAAAAATAAAACATTTTAGATCGAATTTTCAGGTTGCTGGGAAATTTCATGAATGAAATTCATTACTACTCAAGGGTTAATGATGCAGCTGTATGATGTATCTGACTGGCAATTGGAAAGTCCAAGTTCGTATACCATTTAATACAAATGAGTTTTTCAGTGAATGTTCTCAAATTGGGCCAGTAAATGAAAGGAGGATAGTTGAAGAATAGTAGAAGTAGAATGAAAGCAGTTGTATTGACTGGCAAATGATCTGAAATTGTCAATATACCAAATGGATCTATTCGTAATGAAAAAATCATTTCGCCTAAATATGATTCGAATTCAAATCTCCCTACTGCCAGCCAGGTTTGTTAGCCAGTTGCAACACCAAGCCATCTTACTTTAACACATTGAGTGTATGTAACATACTGCAATGTCATCCAATCCCAGTTCCTAAATTTTTCAAAGCAGCTTTTTAAATAACTGATTGCCGTCACTCATATGAGGCTCCCGCCAGCCACTTGTGCTGTGTGGGTTAATCATGAGTGACACCCACACTCAACGCGTTAAAGAGAATTTTAGCGCGGATTTACATCCCTTTGGTGATTATCTTGGCTCGTGTGCGTGACTGCATGGTAAGTCATTTGTACAGTTCAAAGTGATATTGACATTGACTATTCACGTTGATTGAGACCGTATGGAAAGGAAAAAGCAAACTACTTTCACCGGCATCAAACCAGTAAGCATGCACTTAATTCACCACATTGGCCAAGAGCTTACCAATCAAAACTTATTAGTTTCCATCGCGCATGGGCTATGTGACCGACTAACCAAGGTCAAAATTGAAGCATTAAGTAATTTTGTGAGACTATTGAGGGTCCTAAAGGATTTACCCATAGGGATATAAATTTATGTCAATACTAATCAGTCCGAACTCAGAATGGATTTAAGGACGCATTCCTGTAATCCGGGATGTAGAGCAGCGGGCGGAAACCGAAAAACGGTGTCCAACATTCAAAAAGTGCTTTTCCAAACATTTAGCTTAAATGTTGCACGGTCATTCTCCATTAATTATTAAATGATGTGACCCGATTTTTTGTTTCAGTTCTAATGCATTAATAATACACGATGGCTCAAAGTTGAACAAATTTTGTAAAAACGATAACATTTAATTTTCTCTGAAAATCACCAATCGTTAATCTGAAAGCTGAAAATCATCAATCGCCCTTCAAATATGCGGGACCTGTTGTGTTTTAGTTGCGGAATAAAAATAATACTGACCAATAAAAGTATCTTGCCTATAACGTTTCCTAAGTTAAATTATTATATTTACTGCTGATATGCAACAAAATAGCGGGCGCTGAGTTCAGTCAATTGTTTTAAATTATGTAGGGAAAAAGTAAATGTAGACACCGATAGACCCGGAGATATTCACACACGAGATACTCAAAAGCCTCTAGAATGTCATTCCAAAGACATTAGTTGCGACCGTTCGCAACTAATGTAATGACATAAATATTCGATTTTCTAGTGTGCAGCGTAGTCCGTCAACGCCCGCCGCGCCAGCAGCTCGGGTGTCCACAGACCTGTCAACTTTCATGATCCGCTACGGTTATATATCCTTCCTAATGGCAGCATTGAAACTTAATACGTTTGAAAGGACTTCCTTAGATATTTAAATCAAGACATTAATACGAAATTGCCGAATATAATAACGAAATCTGGCAGTGAAGACTGATTCCTTCGGATACGATGCATAAAATAACTGTTGCATTTCATGTGAATGTTTCAGCCTTTCGAAGGGTATGATTAGCTATCATAGGCAGCATGTACAAATAGGAACACTATTCCAACGGTCCAGAGTGGTATTAATTACCGAATATGAACTAGATATCTGCATCATATTACATAAAAAAATAAATGGTGTGCTTAAGACCACACGGGAGAAGTGTAAACTTCTATGGCGATATTCTGATAAATATAATACATTTTTAAAAAACTCCACCACCAGGAATCGATCCTGGGACCTTGGGACGACTCTAACCACTACGCCATATTACTCTGTTACATAGAGAGTGTTCTCTTGAGTTTATATTCGGCATGTTAAGCGTGACATGAGAAAAAGAGCGTGACGCCCAGAATCCGATTTACCGCCTGCAGAATTTTCTGTGCGTGGTGCGCCTGTAGAAGTTTACACTACAAAAATATATCAGCCCCAACGCAGATAATCGAATACCTTGGTGTAGAAATTAATACTAGCCTTGTGCAATTGCAACTAACACCGAACACCCTTCAAAGAATCCACTACCTACCTATTCTCCACCTTGCCCCAACTCCGCTAACAAGACAACCGGAAATCTGAAGGGTTCATCAACCGGTGCGTGTATACTAAATGCATGCCGTATTTCCTCATCAAGGATACGACCACTAGAAATATTCATTGGTTAAAATAATTGTGGGTAGACAGGGCATGGAATGCACCACGGGACGTCGCCACCAAAACCCACACCGTAAGGGTCTACAGCAACGCTACCCCGATGCAGGCAGCATGGTTCATGCCACAATACAATGGCGCCAATCGTCAAGATGTGGCCCTTATATGAGGACAAACCCTTCGTAGAAGCAGAGGCCCTGGCAGCACCTATGGCCGCGACGCACGCCTGCAAGATAGTCATGCCCAACTCAAAAATTAAAGTTTATGTGGACTATCAGAGTGTTTTGTACTCGCTTAAAAAATGCCGCAGCCTAATAATGTTAATACACGTAAAACTTTTGTTCATTAATGTAATAAAAGAAAATTCACAAAAATGCGACCTGGTGATACATCACATTCGATGACAACCCGCCCGACCGTCTTACCTCAGCTCGGCCGCGGTTTCGTCCGTGGTTGGGTTGGTACACATAGAGGTGGAATGAAGTCTGTGGAGGGCAATCGGTCAAAAGGTTGTGAGTGGATGGTGTTCTCGCCTCTCCCAGTCCACCCCCCTTCAATGAAAGGAGGTGCGAAAATGGTCGGTCGTCTTACGACAGCAAAACGGCCTCAATACTCACCGGCTTTCACTCGGCTGTCGGTTCAATCGAATGCACACACCCTAGTGGAGAGCCATCTGATTCTGGGGACCGATTTTACAACTTGGCTTACGTTCGAGCGTAAAAGAGTCATTCCCGCAGGATTGTGGGCAATACTTCGATAATAATTGCCGATCGCGATTTTGTAACTCCCACGTTCGAACGTTTCTTGCCTTGCGCTCGACTCCTCGGCCTCGGCATCGTAAGAATCTGCCGAATCGACCATTAACGATGGAAGAATGGTTTGTTTTGGTTTTCAATTTGAATTATACATAGTAATAAAATATGCATAAAAACCTAATTGATATAGAAAATCTAAAATGACGTGAGGATCATTGTTCACACAATGTATGTAATAATACCTTTACTCTGTACTACCAAAATTTCAGAGGTATGAGAAGCAAATTGATTATATTTAATTTATCTATGTACGAGTGAGATTATGATATGGTGTGTTTCACAGAAACTTGGTTGAATTCTATTGTAATGGATTCAGAGTTAAACATGAATGGTAATTACAGGGTAAAAAAGATAGAAATTCACAGTGAACTGGTAAATTATTAGGTGGTGGTGTAATAATGATCAGATACACGTATAAATCAATTAGATTACCTGAGCTTGAAACTGATAGTGAAAATCACAGGATTAAGTTATCTACTAATAATTATGCATCGCTGTAAATGTGTAGTCTACTTTCCTCCCGACTCTGGAGTTGATCTGTAGGAAAAATTTTTTGATAAGGAATCGTAGAGTAGTGTAATGGGCAAAGACGTAATAATTCTAGGAAAATTTAACTGCCCGGATTATATATCCTCTCAAATTCAAAAACTCAAACCTGTATGTACTGAATTGGGAGTGTTTTGAATATAATGGGGCATAAACAGAAAAACTTTATTGAAAATGAAAATGGAACAATAATTTATTTGTTAATTACTTATTTGGATAGCATTGATATCACACCAGTGTGCAAATTTATGGTAATATTGAAAGAAGACAAATATCAACCAGCAATTAATTTCAATCTTTTATTCCTTTCTATGGTCTCCTGTGTTATAAAAAGTAAGTCAGAGTTCCATGGCACTTCCTATAATTTTAAAAAAAGGAGATTATTTGAAACTCGATGAAAATAAAATTATTAGATATTGGGGTCCCATTATTAAAACTGAAGATGTCAATAGTGGAGTAGAAATGTTTTACGAACATTTTTATAATGCCATGGAAATACCTATTCCTCAATTTTAATTATCAATGTACAAATATCCTTCCTAGCACAATTATGAACTGATCAAAAAATAAATAAAAAACATCCACTAAGTTATTTAAAAGAAATGGTTAAGTATATCATCAATGCATGTACATCAAATTAATATCTGAAGTAAGACATCTGATTGAGGAAGCGTTTAATGGTTATTCAAGAGATGTACAAAGAAAACTGGAGGGAGGGAACGCCAGCATCTTCTGGACCTTTGTTATAACAAAAAAACGCCAAAGTGATTCTGTGGACGTCATGGAGTATAATGGGTGTAAAAGTGTTAATCCATCAGAAATAGTGAACTTGTTCAAAGAGTATTTTCTTTCAGTTTACAGGATTATCCCCATTGAATACCTTAATTACGGCAGTGATTAAAAAATATTAACATTCCTAAAAACATCACACCAGATTTAATTACGCTAGATGAAGTCCTGGAAGCTATAAAAACCATCGTAACAAAAAAAATCCACTGGGCCCGATAGCGCACCAATTTACATTGTAAAAGGTTGCAGATATATTTTGGCTCAAGTTCTACGTCATCTATTTAATTTGTCTGTAACATATTGTGCATTTCCGACGAAATTGAAAATTGCTCAAGTTTTCCCAATTTTTAAGAAAGGGGAAAAATTTTAAATAGACAATTATCGGCTAGTTAGTACCTATCCGTATTTTCCAAAACCTTTGAATCTATTACTTACAGGCGCGTGTCATATCGATTAAAAAATGTAATTAGTGAGTTACAATATGCCTTTAGATCGAACAGGAGCACTATTTGTAACTTGGTTACTTCTACCGATTACGTGACAAACAATCTGGACAACTATGCACAGACTGATGTCTTATACTTATATTTTAAGAAAGCTTACGACACAGTGAATCACCCTATTTTAATTTTAAAACTTGATTGTTATGGTACTCCTTGTTCTTTGTTAATGTGGTTTTGGTCATACATATCTGATAGAAGCGGTATGTAGCTTTTAATAGGTGCACATCGGACAAATACTTGGTGACGTCAGGAGTGCCACAAGGTTAAAATCTATGACCTTTATTGTTCTTAATTTTCATTAATAATTTACTAACCTTCGAGCAAAATTCGTAGTGTCTTTTATATTCAGATGATGAGATTATATTTTGAAAAGTGAAAACAGCTACGTCTAACTCCAAGAAAATAAAGGCAATCTATTAAAATGGTCGACTGATAATAAACTCTACCTTAATCATGAAAAGTGTTATCATGTAAGATATTATCGAATAATATAAATTAAAATATATAGAAAAATAATATAAATTTTGCATACAGAATGGAAGACCACTTGATTAAACAAATTCATTAAATCAAAGATTTAGGCGTAAATTTGACTCATTGATGACTTTTGTACCTCAGACATTCAATAGAACTTCTTCATCTAAAAAATAATCAGGTTTGGTCCAAAGACTTTCAAAGTACTTTAAATTAAAGACTACTCAGCGAATTCTACACCATTCGTTCATAAGATGTAATTTAGAATATGCCTCCATTGGGTAGAATCCTTACGCAAACAAATATGAACAATGTATAGAAAAGTGTAAAAAAGAGATTTCTACGTTATATGTGCTATACTCAGAGTAACATTTATCCTTTGTTCGAGAGTTATATAAGCTATGATGATTTCATGGAAATGTATTGATTTCAAATCTTAGAGAAAAGAAGAACAAAAAAGGATTTATTATATTTGTTTGATCTAATTAATACAGGAGAAAATGTTAACCTAGTGACTAAAATTAATTTTTTAGGACTAAATATTAATGTAAGGCCAAAAAGGGAATTTAAATTAAGCAAATTAAAAACAAACTATAGTGTAAACTCAACTATGAACAGATTGTGCCAACCTATTAAAATCATTGTAATGAATTTGAACTGTTTCAAAAGAGAAACTATTTCTGTACCCAGCTGAATAAAATTGTTCTTTAAAATTATGATGTAAACGCTTCTTCTTGCATACATATGACTGTGTTAAAACTGATTCTGTATTATAAGTGTAAATGTTTGCCCTCCAATCCTTTCGTTGGGTGAACTTGAAAGGTTATTAAATAATAATAAAAGTAGGCGGGCACAAACTGCAGCAAGTAGAGCATTTTAATTACTTGGGTAGTATGCTAGAGAAAATGGGAATATTAGCAAAGGCATTAGGAACAGAATAGCGTTAGGAAGCGTTTGATAATAGAAGATAGCTGATGACGGGGAACTTCAATAAGGATGCAATGAAGAGGCTGGTGAAGAGCTTGATATGGACTGTAACGTTGAATGGGGAAACATGGACCCTGAGAAAGGATGACGAGAACAGTCTTCAGGCGTTCGAGATGTTAGTGTGAAGGAGGATGAAGAATGTGCGTTTGACGGAAAGGAAGACAAACGAGGAAGTGTTTGATATAGTGGGGGAGGAATGGACCTTATGGATGAGATTAGGACAAGGCAAAGTAGGTGGTTGGAGGGAGTAATGAGGGGAGAAGGGTCGCTCAAGACTGTGATAGAGGGGATAATGTTGGGTAAGCGGGGAAGGGGAAGAAAGAGAAGAGGTTTACGGAGGGGATAAAGAAGGGTAGGGCGTATGCTGGGATGAAGAAAAAAGTGTGTAGGTTGATAGTGCTCTGATACCTGCGTCCATTGAAACCTACTTTAACCGGTAAATAACCTGAACAATAACTCAAGATAATACATCTTTCTTTGTAACTAAAATTCTACCACTAGAGGTATTTTGCACTAAGAATGAAAACACAACGAAGCACCTAGTATTGGAAAATTTACGACATATAAAGCTAAAGGCTTAAATTAAGTGGGATGATTTGCAAGACTTTTGTTAATATGTGCACACAAGTTAGGATCAATAAAAATCTAGATATGAGTAAACATTTTATGTAAATCTTTATATGAAATTATGGAAGAATCCCTGTGGGATTATTAAGGACATGGTGTCGTCAAACAAAGACAGCGAAAAATAACGACTTTCCCAGGCGAAATATTACTAACTTACTAAAAATGTACCTTAATTTCCGCAATCACTAGCAGTGTTTGTGGAACTCGTGGTAGAAACAATAAATGCAGTCGATATGGGAGAAAAAGACGGAATATGATTAATTTAACGTTCCGCTACACAAAACTCAGAGATACAGAGTCGTCAACTCTCTCGAAATTTGAATCGACCAATAAAAGGTTCGATGTTCGTTGTGGTATCGTGGACCAACGCATGAAACGTCAATGTCTACTGAAAACAAACGTGGTAGGCAAAATATGAGTCTCACTTATCGACGGTCATAGCCGAGAACTTAAATAAAATCTTATCGATTTAAATATAATGGACGCCGAGTATATATGTACTTGAACCATACTTATTCAAAAACATATTGAACCATATTAATATTTCGTTTATACCTATCAAAACTGATATATGAAATGATGGTACATCTCTTTTTATCCTATATCCGTTGAATTGGAAAAATGAAAATTTGCGTAGAACATGCAATGGTCGAATTCCAAGCTTTCAAAATTCAAATACAAAATTTCTAATCCGCGAAAACCGGTCCGCCATGTTAAGATAAAAAGCTGATGACGTCTCAATCCTGTACGCGCGTAGAATCTTTTACGATATCCGCGGCTGCCAGCTAACCATGAACTAAAAGCCAATTACATAATTTGAAATGACCGATGTAGTGGATGAAGCTGCCGGATGAATAAAGGAGACATCTGAAAATCTACCTTCAGTTGACATACTCTTGGTGGCAGAATTAAAAAAAAGACGAAAGGTTTAACTCTCCAGAAATACGTGGCGTCAAATCAAAATGGTAAGCGCCGTAACACACTCATTTTCTTATGTCTGTAACATGTAAGGCCATATTCTGTAATCCATACGGTAATACTCCACAATTTTCAAGTATTTATTTAATGTCATTATTATTTTTTACTCCTTACACATTTTCACGGCAAGACAAGTAACAAACGCCAAGCATACGGGGATTCTGCCATTGGCTATGTTAAATTAAAGAGATAATGCAATTTATGTTATGTAAATGCCAGAGTTTGGCTAGAACATAGGTTTATAAAATAGACTTATGAAAACAGATGTATCGATAAAGTATTGGCTAACATTTCATAACCGAAAGAGAAGGTGGCCAATAAATTAATTGCTTGAAATAGTGAGCAAGAGAAAAAATAATAAACACTTTTTTAATTTCATGGAAGCACATAACTCAGATACCTATTCCAAATTGATTTCCTAATCTCTCGAATAAATCATTTAATTTTATATTCATCAAAATTAAGAACCTATTTATTCCTTTCTGGGAGGTCGAGATCTTGTAAAATAGGAAACCAATACCTTGGGATTCTTAAATACATCTTTGGCTCTTTGGTAATATTGTTCATTGTAACATGGAGGTTCAATTCATTATCCCTACTCTTTGATACAAGGTAAGATGAAGAGTCAACAGTCCGATAGCTATCTCCAGTGTAAGCGATACTAGTAAAACTGCTATCCATTGACTCCTCACCTGATTTGCAAATCTCACTTAGAAAGCAAGCTACCTTCATGATGCACAAAGGGTAAGAAAAAAGACTTTGCTGTTCCACAAAATAAAATATATTTGCGACCGGTTTCAGATGATGATACGCCGTATCGAAACCGGTCGCAAATATATTTTATTTTGTGGAACAGCAAAGTCTTTTTTCTTACCCTTTGTGCATCATGAAGGAGTTCCACCATGTTACGCCACCCACCATCGCATTTATCAAGCTACCTTCAATTGGAGATGTGGTTGCATGTGCAATGGTATTTTTTATTGGGGAGGCAGAATCTGTTGTGGTCTTTAAATCACATGTGAGACGTTAACTTCGAAAAGGATATGTGAAAGGTACTTCAGTGCCTACATCCTTCAATTTATTTTTAGTATCATGAAATGGTTTATCATTTTGAGGCAATGTAGGCTCAGCTTCCTCATTCAGATGTTCAAAATCATCATCTTAAATAAAATTAATGGAATATAATAAAAATAGAAACTAATAAAATAATGTGTACAAATCATCCTTAAAAACCTAAATTACCTGGGCACTCATTAACTATACTCTGACTTATTGCTTCTTCAAACAAGGCTTTACTCTGATGTTTCAACGCAAATGTTCTGGGTTTCAGAGATTGAGCGCAAGTTCTATACTCTTGACAATCAAATTTGTGAGGTGCGATACCCTTCTCCACCTTCAGCTTAATTGATCCCCCATTAACTTCCATCTAAAATAATTTTCCACGCCTGTCTTCGTCAGAAACCAATCATTTGGGAGAAGACGGCGAAAATGATCGTTCAAAATTACAACATGCAGTTAGCAGATTTAAAATAGACGCTCAGTACGTGTCTACTGTCTTGGCGTATGTGCCCTGCCCTTATTTTCACAGAAAATTCATTTGCATTCCAGTTGGTGTGATGCCATATAATTGTGTTTCACGGAAGAATGGTGAAGGCTTGCTTGTCTTTTACGCGTTTGTTGACTTAAGGCGACAGCACAGTCACACTCCCAACGAAATTGCCGTCTCTAAAGACAACGAACGCGGATAAAGGTTTGAAAGTCATCACAATTTGCATTCAAGCACGAAAATCCCTAATTAAGCATTTATTTACGAAGTTTTCGTTCCTCTTTCTGAGTCTCTGTTGCGTGGGTTGACTAAATAGCCTCGTATCAATCAAGTGATGAAACCAAGTGACGTAGCGGAGGCCTTTAAAATAACTTTCGAGTATCAAGTAAGGAGAAGACTAACATCGGAATGATTTCCAATTCAGTAGAGATTTGAATTTTTACAGTAAATTTGCGTCTAGCGGATTAGCACCAACTTTCATCATTTTCCGCATTGAGAAAATTTTTAGGCGTTTTCAAGGTCGTGTTAGTAGTACCTACATTGTGGGACAAAGCACCAATCATAAGATTTTATTTTTTATTTGTGGACCCTTGTCCTCTGTAGTTTCTTCCTGCTCATTCTCTAGCATTTTTAAATAACTAATTAAAGTTTTAATCCGGTTAGATTCCAGTCAGTCTTTCAAAAACATTTGCCTGTACCGCTCGTACGTTCAACCATGTCGGCTAGTCTCGGTAGCAGCCGGCGTGTGACGTCACACGTATATTCAAGATGGAAGTACATAGTGCTTTTTCTACATATACTACGTGCGCGTTTGGCAAAGTTTTGGCGCGTTGTAAAACTTGTCAATGTTTACATCTTTATCTAAGGATATCTAATAAAGAAACCAGCATAATATCAGTGTCATTACTCCTCCTAAAGGCATGATCTTTCGATTTGTTAAATAAAAAAATGTTGAACAGCCTATTGCTACTTTTGTGTGTTACGCTGGTGGAAATAAAGCTCGAGAAAAACGTCCAGTGGATAGGCACAAAACGGTTGAAAATTGATAATTCTCTCGACTAATGACCAGAAGGTATATCACTTAACAACTGTGCCCAGGGTTTGTCTTAAAAGCTGTACAAAATTTAGTGTCTGCTAACATGAGCATCTCACTTAGAATCGTGGGTGAAAAAGAAATGGATGGATGTGTCTTTTAAAAGAGTGCTGATAGTGTCAACAAAGTGCCTTTTACTTACCACGGCAAAGAAATGAACAAAATGAGCATATCAAGCGTTCAGTAGGTTTACACAAACAGTGTTTGTATTTCTTACACGCTATTACGCACGTTTAATTCTCTCCGTGGAACTTTCACATCTGTGGAATGAGGGTCTTAAAGTGAAGCGTATTTGAATTTGGCCACTCAACATGCTATTTTCAGGAGCAACATAGGGGGCAATGTGAATTACATGATAGAAGACGAGGAATGATAAAATATGTTTCTGCCTCTTCATATTAGATTCTAGCTATACGACTAGTATCGAACAAATCTACGCGATCTTGTATCCCAATATTCAGCCGTACGTTAGATATTCAAAAATGGTCCAGAGTCCAAGCAATGCTCAATTGAAATGTTTGAAGGACTGTTTGAAACTGGAAAATATAATAAAAACATTTCGCAACTTGCCTATTGGCACTTGCTTCTTCTAATATCCTTCCTCACGTACTCTCTGATTATTATTATGTACCCTGCGAGTTCGCAAAATCAAACCCTTCCCCAATCGTGCCATATTAGTTCTTCTTGGCCGTTCAATATTAATAAATGGGGAGAAATGTAGAGGCAGACAATGAATGGAATACATAAAGCAAATCATGAAGGACGACAAAGTAAATAATGTTGTAGGAATGAAGCGGATCGAAGAGAGGAGAGAGATGCCTGCCAGGTGTTTGACTGGATAAGTCAGCGATACCCAATAATCACTCTTAATATATTTATTCATTCGTCTAAGAGTGAATTTCATTTTGTTTTTTATCGTTTGCTTGTTAACATGTTTTCAACATTTTGGATTGAATGTCATAGTGATATCAACAAGATCTGAGGGATTGTCAGGAGAGAGAACATCTTGAAAGAAGGTTGATGTGTACGAATTGAAGTCAACTATTGAATTAGATATTGAATGCAGAAAAATAAAAAGTGCAAAGGGATATAAGGAATTCCGTTTTAATCGCTTTGGCACGATAAGTGGAATGTTGGGAAAGCTGCTGCACACCAATCTTCGGATTGATGACTAATGATCATGATATTAATAAGATCCCCTTGAGATGGCGTTATTTTTCGTCGGTATAATTTCAAATCAGCACTTCATAATGCCGGTCTTACGAGTTCCATAATCGCCCTAGTCTCAATGAGCACAAGGGGTGGTAACAATAACGATTTCCACCACATAACGCCGTCGTTAAAGAGTTCCGTAATAAGTAGGGTTACCATATTCCAATATCTCAAACCCGGAAATATCTAGTTTCTAAGAGGCTATAACCGGGGGAAAAGCGGGACATAGTTGATAAAAGTTAAGCTATTGGTGCACAGTTTGTTTATTATTTGATTGAAATAACAAAATTAAATTATTACTTACAGCTACGGCTTCTTATAGTGCTAAACTCTGGATCACCGAGTTCGAATCTTGTTACTAGTGGAATCGCTGTCATTTTTGGCCTCCGCCGAGTAATTGCTCTGGCCCCACCGGGGAAGCTTTCGAGGATGCAAGATACAATTCGATACAATGTTTTCGATTTACATGGTTTTAACATTTTTTTTAAAAACATAGGTCACCGTGGTCAATGACCTTTTGTGCTCCAATATATGAATCAAAGGTTTCATTGGAATGACAACCAAGCCAATATCATGCACCTATGAGCAAGAGGTTGGTGTTTACATACGACAAGTGGAGCAATGCCGTTGAGTGCCAATTTTTCAAGTTATTTTTATAGTCTCCCCTTCCAAGCTTACTCCTATTCCAGAGAAATATTGCGAGCTTTTAAGGCCTTATCAAAATCTAAAAAAATAGTACCTACCTAACTGCAGGCTAAACGAGTTGAGCAACCACTTTTTCGATGTTAACTTGGTGGTATTCCATCATTAGAGGAAGATAAGGCAAATTTTACTAATACCACTGAATTTTATTAAAACTCGACATGGGTTTCGAGGATTCACATCATCATCAGGCTTGATGATCATGTGAATCCACGTCGAAACCCGGGTTGGGTTTTAATAAAATTCAGTGGTAATAGTATAAGTTGTCTTTTCTTCCTCTAAAACAGTTGTAGTTATTGCAACATGGTCAGTACAACAATTATATCCACTGATACTGCAGTGCCGCATTCATAATAGGACATTATTATGAAAGTATGTTCAAAAAGACAAGTTAAACCTCTTTGGGACCTGAAAAAGGCAGGAAATCGCCCGGTTAATATGGGATGATTAATTTTTTGGTAGATATAGCAAGCGTAAAAAATACACTTAACAATGACGACATTTCGAGCGGTTCAGTTTCCAAATCGCGAGAGTAAATTTTGGGATACGTCGAAATATAGACATCGCTATAATAGCAGTGTTGCGATTTGGTACTTTTCTTGGTTTGGTTCTTTTCTGGTACTTGAATTCTTTGTTTTCAGCTCAAAATCAGACCCCAGAATTCAAATGATACACGGGTGGTATTGGATCCATCGGATCGGATTATCCTAGCCTAGAATCCGCAAAGCTTCGACGTTAAACGCGAACATGCTGACTCATAAAAATTAATTTCTCCCCTTAAAACATTACCTTGAAATTTCAGAAATGGATATATATATATATATATATATATATATATATATATATATATATATATATATATATATATAAGGTATCTGGCTAAAAAATAGAAAAAATGAGCAAAATCGAAGGTGTGTTTTGAGAAAAACGTGTTTGAAGTTTTCAAACAAAAAATTTATGATAAACTACAAAACCTTTTATCCGTGGTATAACATTATGTGCCGTTGCTTTTTATTTCAAAAGGACATTACTGCTGTGACATAAATATCATATGTCCGGAGATATCGATGACTAATCAGAAAAATTTACAAGAAGCTAAATTTTTCATACTACCGGAACTCAGGCAAAGGATGTATATTTGGTAAACAACAGAGCATGGCCAGCAATGTAGTGAAACATAATACGTCCTGCAAATTAGGCCGAAATTGGAGAGGTCAAGCAAGAGCTATTTCGATCTTATTTTGGTTGTTTTCACATGGACTTACTCAAAAAGAAAAATAACGAAAATAAACAATCTACACATAATTTCCTACGATGCCTCGGAATGGGCCGACGTGCTTGTCCCGAATATGATGAAATGTGATCAAATCCACGAATCTCAAGAATACATATAACATCAATTAAAATCTAAGCAATTTTGTATAATATCATGATTGCCATGGTAAACTGGTGAGCATTAATAAAAATCGGGAATATGACAATAGAAACAAGCTCATATCCGATGGCATGAGGAAGAAAGTATCTTTGGCATCTCCACCAAAAAATAATTTTATATACTCAAGTTGTTATTTTTACTTTAAGAGTTACTCCGGTGAACTCCAACAAAACAAAAATTCATGTTCCAAGAGGGGTCACTTGTTAAAGTCGAGTCGAGGTTCAGAGCAGAGCATTATTGGGTATATTTTCAATGCCAAAATAGATTGCGTCTTATGTTAGTGGGATTCAATTGGCGGGAGTTTGGCATGCAAAGATCCGTGATAATATTAGGCTGCGACACCTGTGGGGAACGTGAGGAGAGGAATAAAATACAGGAAAAATTGCTTATAAAATCTCTACACTCAGGCATTTGATCGTGAATTGGTAACTGGAAGAGCCACTCCGATGAACTCCAGCAAAACAAAATTTCACTCATGGTCAGTTGAAAAATCAAGAACGATTAATCTACCCGCGCAGTAAAATGGACTCGTGTTAGCTGACGCCCTATGCTAGGAGCCGAAGGAGACGTCAACAGGAGAAAACGAAGTGATATATTCATGGAGTGGTACATAGAAGGAACAAGATTCATTCTACGAGCGGAAAAGAGAGAAGGAGACTGGATTATTGCCCAAACGCTCACATCCAGCAACTAACGAACTTAATAAATTCGGTATGTTGACCAGTGCAAACTACAATGCCGGCGAGCCCTTACTTTTTAAGGGGTCAGGGGTAGGGTTACCATACGTCCTCTTTTTCCCGGACATGTCGTCTTTTTCAGAATAAAAAAAATGTCCGGGCGGATTTTACGAAAAATTACGAATGTCCTCTTTTTTTAGCTCTGAGAAAAAATTCTCGTTTTGAAACACTAAGTCCTTGCGATCCATCAAAGATGGCAACACGAGAGCAGAGGACTTCAAAGAAGTCACTTTGGCGAACAGCATCTAGTTCTCTTGTATCCTCCTAAATCTCCACGGGAATTAAGAAGCCTGGGCAGCGTAGTGCTCTGCGCAGTGGCCCGGCAAGCCAAAGGTCCGTGGTTCGATTCAGATTTTTTTTCTCGCGGCAATTTCAACGTATTTCGTTGCCTTATTTGCGGCAGGCATGAATATATTCAAAATAATAGTTTGCGCACTCGATGTCAGTGTTCAGTGATAATATATTAAACTTAGAGAATCAAATTCTGTCGCTGTAACAGTTTCTATTTTACAGTATCCACTTCAGAGACTCTTGAGGGAATATACAAGAAGAATTATAAGTCCTTAAAAATAAGGAAATAACTACACAAAAAAGAGAGGAAGGTTACTCATAAGAGTGCGACAGCTTTGGTGAGGAGATGACAAGTTGCGTATAGAACTGCTATTGAGTATCTTAAGAAGCGGTTGGCTCAATATCAACATTTCAAACCATTCAAATGGATGCAACTTTCAAGAACTCCAAAACGGGAGGATGTTGAAAAACTGCATCACGTATCTTAAAAAAGAGCAAATGTAAGACTAAACGACCCAACGTGTTTTGAGTTTTTGTGGTGTTACAAAAAAGTTTTAAAGAACTATGAAATAAAACAAAACCAACCAGCATGTGAAGTGTGGTGTGCATATTTCAATCAGTTGTCTAATGATGTGTACCATTATGAACTGCTAAAATTGCTGAATTCTTTTTATATACCTAGTCATAATGCTAATGCAGAACGCGTTTTCTCTCTTGTAAATGCTCAGTGGACTAAATACAGGAACAGATTTAAAATAGAAAATATGAAAGGTGTACTGTGTGTGCAGTACAATATTAAGTACTTCGGTTTCTTAAGCTTTTACGAATACGTCCTAGCTAGGAAACCGAAAACTGCAAACAGAGATTTCTTCATCCTCCAAATGTTCATGGAAAAGGTAAAAGAGACAGTGATGAGATACGTGAATGTAATGACGATTATGATTAAAATGGTGGAAAAATATTTAAAAAATTAAGTGTCCTCTTTTTCATGATGGACCTATGGTAACGCTAGTCAGGGGAGGCTGTTTGAAACAAAGTGATCGACACACGTCTCGTCGCCGGAGATCTCTTACTCTTTCGGGGATGGGGAAAATAGCTTTGCAAGATGCGCTGGTAATGGGTCGTGTATAAACTACGTCACCAACTTAGTGGGGAGGGAGTCGCCTAAAAACCTACGGCGGGTAAAGAGGGGGAGGAGGTGGTTCACTCGAAGTAACGTAGCTGTTACAATGCTCCTATTTACGTTTCTTACTCTTCAGCATCGCGTCGACAACACTATCAGAAGTACTTAGAAGACGACTCTTACACAGTCCTCTCAAGAGTCTTCAATCTTATCAAATCACTATAATCCACGATATTAGCTCATGGAGGGATAAGGGAATATTTTTTATTGAGAATCGTTGTAAATTCTAGTTTTTCGGTTAACTACATGTGATTCATGGTTGATTTTTAGAATTTAAAAATGAATATTATCTACTTGTTCCAATTGAGATTAGATAGTTCAATTATAACTAGTTCGGCTACTTTGTGTAATTTCAACTTTTCCCGAAAAATAAACTCACTAAATAATTGAGAAAATATTTTTGAATTGAAAGTTTCATTTGTAGAGACGGGAGGGGGGTGTCGGTAAGGGGGGGGTCACTATGGTTGTAAACGAAGGAGGAGAGGGGGTAAAATAAATCACCGAAAATGGTAACGTAGTTAATGCACGAGTCCTAAGACAAAAGTGGGATGGGCGAAGCAACAGCTGTGACTCATCTCCTATCCGTCGAATGCTGGCTTGGGCGTCTTTCGCTGCTCAACTCGAAATGCCCGACACCGAAAAATACAGTTCCTGCTTGGAGACAAATGTTTTTTAAAACAACTAATCAATGCTATTATGTTGTTGGTGCAATGAAGTTTATTATTAAATCCTATCCTTTTCCTTTTGCTCACCTGACTTATTGGAGGGAGTTTCCCCCATCCCCGATTCCCCACTGATACAATGGACCTGTGTTTACTTCGACTCCCACCCGGCTAGCTCACTGCATTGACAGATTCGACCATCCAAATGAAGTAGGTAACTTAAATCCTGAATCAAACGATCATTTTTAAGAAAGCGTCCAGGCATCATTTAAAGCTATAGGTAGCTTTTCAGGGACCGCGAAAATGATAACTCAAGTCATCATTTCGTCAATCACCCTATCATTTTCGCCGTCCCTTCTCGCATCATTTCCACTCACGAGGTATTATCTAGTATTATCGTCTTAATACCGGTTGAGTGAAAGCCACTCCGGCCAAAGCGACCTGATTGGCTAAATAACTTTTATTTCTGTATGGAAACATCGACGTGCTCAGTAGATTGAAAAAGGATAGGGATCCCCATTACTGCCGCCACGAATATTGACTACTTAAATACATTTTTATATACTCGCTATTGCCGCCATCCCTAAAAGTAAACAAGTCATAAGTTCAATTTTAAGCTATCATTTGAGCTATATTCCCCGAGATGGGACGGGGAAAGTGATCGTGTGATTCAAGCTTCAGCCTAGGGAGTTAGACACTCGATAGATTCTCCAATGCCCTTCGCAGTTTTTCAGACCACAAAAAACCACGGAAAACTCCCATAAATATCTATAGACAACAACAGCATACATGCATGAAACAATCTCCTCATAAACATCCATTTAAAGTATTTTCTGTTGTCTAAACAACTAGGTACATACCCTGGTGGTGGCACGCGGGGTGCAATTTCCACTATACGTCAGATAAAACTCCGTTGAGTGTAGAAATAAACAAAATCATTCTAAACTTTCTTTACTTCCCAAAAACGACCTCTTAAAACAGACTAATTTATCCGTACTGCCTCTTAACAACTAAAGCAACGGGTGCATATACTTTTCACCTAAGGTATTGTAAATATCTTAAATTAGGAATAGAGGCTGAGGAAGAATGAAGCCATTTTTATACAACTTGAGTATGTAGTGAACCATGAGTCACATTTAACGCCCAATACTACGTTCATATATTATGGATATAAAATTGATATTGAGACTCACCATGTATTTTTTTCCGAAGTCCTGGTATTCAGCAGCTGGCGGCATACATCGTTCATCATCGGGTGCCTATGGCTGGTTGACACAGCTGTTCTCACACTCGAGTCCGCCATTTCGCGTTCGACCGTCGAATAACCGTTTTCGACCGATGGCGAACCATTAACTCATTTGGGTACCACCGCGCGCGACAATCGTTACGTGTGATTCCCGCCATCCATTCGACTTATTGTAATTCCTGATCGTCCACACCGACGAATTAAAAAAGTTTCCTTGGGCATATTTCAGCATTTGAAGGACCTCATTATGCCTTCATCATAAGAAAATAGTGCATACTGTCAATAAGTAGAAAATCATACTCCGTAATGGCGAATAAAATCCGTTTGGACAATAGAACCTCCTCCAAATAATTGAAATAACTAAAATTTTCCTTTACCCACTGTTTTCAATAAAAAAATGAGTCATGCTTTCAGCAGTTACTTTAAACCATTCCCCATAAAAATAATTATCCAAGATTGTACTTTTGATTTGTTTATTTGTAATATTTATTCGCTGGTTTCCCCTTTAGTTAATAGAAGTGGTCGGCTGGTAAAAAAATGTGTGAAAACTGTGAATATTTTCATGACGACAATTTTAATTTCTCAAAACTAGAATGAGTAGTTTTATGCAGCTTAAAAATTGACTGTGTAACAGGTTAGGGACCAAAAACACGATTAAGAGTATGGACCAGAGAATGGACAGAATTAGATAAATATGCAATAAGTAAGTAATAGACATTGGAGTTTTAATATCTGATGTCTAAACGCAAAACCAAAACAGAATGGCAGATAAGAATGTTCCTAAATTGTAAATGGAAATTATTTTGCATGGCATCCAAGGGTGAAAGGATAATTAATAGAAAAAACTGCTGGAATACTGTAGATCCTGGATTTGAGGTTCCACTAAATGCCGATCAACAGAAAGGCATTGTCTATCCTGTATTGGGTTGTATTAGGGTATGTGGTTAACTGTCATCCAGTAATCAATATCAATCAGTCTACTAGAGAGTGTTGTATGGTTGATTCATAGCCTTAGAGCTATTGAAGTGCAATGCTTATGACATCATCAAAAGCGGCAAAAAAACCTTTTTCCAAAGAAGGCAGTTCATGTTGTGTGTGTGATTCCACTTTCCCAGGCATGGCACTTACTTAATTTCGCTTGACTGATTGCAAATAAAACGGTTACAATGAGAATTTATCTCTTTTCCTTTGTCTGTATGAGTGAAACAGTTCCATCTCTTAAGCTAGCTATGTATAACTTTTTACTCTTATACGGTGCTATTTTATGACAAAATTTTCCATTGAAGGTAAACAATGCTGTGCATGTTTCAAGTGTATTTAATACTTCGTCTCGTGAGTGTGAACTCCTCAATTGGAGGAGTTCACACTTGTTTTGGTTTTTCATACAAAGGCAAGGGCATAACCAGGGAAAGCTCTTGGGGAGGGGGGATTAGTATTGGGTCCCTCTCCTCAGCGACTCATACCAGTGATGATTGCTGCAGTTGCTCCCTGGAAACGTACCTTTCATAAGGATTTTACCTACAACACGTCAAAACCTATTACGCACACTTGATATACATTTATCAAAATTTGGATGAAGGATATTAAAATTGAGCTTTTTCTGCATCGTTGGAGGTGGGGAGGGGGGCGATTGCCCCTATCCCGCACCCCCTCTGGTTACGCCCTTGAAATGTGAGAACAACATTCTGACACTATATAAAGTATTCTTTTTTGAGTAGTTTACAAATTCTGTCTATGAATCTAAACAGGATTAAAATTTATTTTATGAAGTATGGCACTGATACCCGCTTTGTTGACTAGGTTAGTTAAAAATCGGTGGTTGGAGTAGGATCGGGAATATTACACAGTTTTGACCTCCGACCTCAACTCCGGCTACAGCAAACATTTGAAGCTCCTAGCTCCTACATTTGAAGCTTGCTCCAGCTCCAAAACTCAATCATCGTTTTCCTGGACACATCCAAATCATTTTATAGTCAATTTAAGAATATTCACATGATTTCACAAAGTTCCATGGCTTTTCCAAAACTTTCCCACAGTTGACAAAAATTCCACAACTTTTCCCAGTTTTCCATATTAGCGGGCACACAGCTTTCCCATAATCCGTCTCCCCTCCTCTCTCCGTTCTCCCACAACCACTTTTCCATCTCTCACTACAATAAAGTGTTTGATCGCAAGCAAGGGTTGGGTGATCTCAGGGTGAGACAACGGGCAGACATGCCTACCTTGATAGGTAATGGCACTAATGCATTGAAACCTTGGACGGAAAATAAAACAAGTGTGAAAATAGTACAAAAATTTTAATGCCCATTTTGGCAGCAAAGGAGGCAAATGGCACTTGTCAGTGGTCGACAAAAGTTACAGACAGGTACCTTGAGAATTACACTTGGTACATCCCCGGTACCTCGAGCCTTACACTTGGTTCCCCCTGGTACAATGAGAATTATACTTTGGGAGTATTGCGTCGAAAATATGGTCGTAGGCTATGATGACCAAGAGTTCCATGATTAAGTGCGACTTCCAGTAGGAGAATGAAGAAAATGGAGGCCCAAATCGAAAAGCGAGAGCACCATCCTCCCAGGATGATACTCGAGGGGAACACTTTCAAGGGGTGGAGGAGAAAGCTCTACTCCTAAAAAGAGGCCAAGAACTCGGGGTGATACCCCAGAGAGCCAAGTCTCCAAGAGGGGCAACGCAACCGGGAAGCAGTCATACGTTGAGGTCGCAAAAGGGAAGAAGGTCATCATCCCATCAGGCTCCCTTGAAGCTGTGACTCACGAGAGGATGCCGAAATGGATTAGGGCCAAGAACTCCTATCCTTTGAAGAGACAAGATTCATAAATGGGGGGCTGGAGATAATCTTTGGGAATGAGTTTTCAGTGGCTTGGATTGTTGACGTGGTCACGAAGGTGGAACCCATTGAGAGTACCTACTTACAGGCCATGGCCTCTCTGATAATAAGGAAGAGCCATGGTGTGGGTGCTGGGACCAACACACTTTCAATCAAAGTCCATCTTTGAGCAACTGTCTAAGGTCAACCTGGGCCTCTAAATTTCTCTGTGGAGACTGTATGAGAGAATTGAGACCCCAAATGTAGTTTTGGGTTTGGATAATTTGCAGAAGCAGCATTACACCAATGGAGTAGATGTTGCTTCTGCAAACTACACCATCGGTTCCAGCTTAGGGAGCTCCATTGGCCTTCAATCACACTCCAGGGGAAGCCATTGTCCAACAATAGTGAAAACAGACCCGGAGTAGACAACAGAATGGTGAGAAGACAGTAAAGAAGGGGAAGATAACTAACAATGACAGGCATCCCCTTCATCCAGGCCAACCTTCAGTATGGTAGAACTGCCTCCTTTTAAAGGATCCTATCTGAAGGGATTTGATGGACCAAATTCTAGCTACGCAAGAAAGTTTCCATCATCAGATACAAGCAAGTTGAGAAGAATGATAGGACTGTTAACTAGCCACTATCAAGTGAAGAGGCACTTCCACAACATAGAAATTGAAGATATTAATGAGTAGGGTTGCCATACAACCTCTTTTTCCCTGACATATAAACAAATAAAATACAGCTTCAGCTATTTGTTCTATGAAAACACCCATAAGTACACATGATAACTGAAATTTTTACGCAAATCAAAAAAAAACAAAGGACGTAGGATTAATCATTGTTTGTTCATTGACATTAATAGCTGATTTTAGCTGGAATTTGTAGTGGAATGCTCAAATTATGTTATGCAAATGTTGTCAACTTGATATTTTCAAAATGTTCGTGTGAGGGTGGTGTACAGTTGCAGCTGCTTAGTCATGTGTATATATAGTGGATGTGTGTGTATATATGAGTAAGAGAAGCTGCAGTGGGCTGACGTCGAGTGGGGTTATCAAGACCCGAATGCTTGAAATTTATTTTGCTGGAAAAATAAACAAATATATATAGAATACAGCTTCAGCTATTTGTTCTCAGAAAACGCTGACAAGTATACAAGATAGCATGTATTTTTATACAAATTAACAAAAAACAAATCCGTATGATGAAAAGGAGTTTTTTTTTCAAATATTCTAATCTTATATATGTAATCATAGTTTATAAACAAATATGAATATTCAAGGCCAATAATGATCATGGCCATAGTTCTAATCATGGAAGGGTGGGTAAAAATGCTCAAATGATATGCTTTAGCTAGTATTTCTCAATTAAGAGATTACCATATGAAAGACTCAGATGCTAGAAAATAAAAGAAATAACCTTTAAGGCATATTTCAGGGCTAGTCTCAACGTTTTGAGTGTATATTTTCATATTTACATGATCGAAAGAAAATTGCTCTTCAAAGAAATGTTTCAGTCCTCCCATTTTATCCCAATGAAAACCTAAACTGTGTCTACTCTCAAAATATGGAGAATTTCTCAGCATCAATACTTCACAACTAACCAGGTGACTAGACATTACCTGATAAGTTCAGCCCACCGGCTCAATAATAAATGCCATGGAATTTGTATCAAAGAGATCTGATGTCTTCTAATGTTTTTCCGTTATGTTGTTCATGAGATTGTATTTTTCCTTATCCAGCAAACGTGTTTACAGCCTTAGCGGACATACAATATATAATGACAGTAAATAACTTCCTCTTCAATATGAAAGTTCTGTCCAATATCGCACAAATTTTTGCTATCTTCTACGTATTCTGAACTCTCATATTCCTTGTCTGGTCTTATGCCATGTTTATGTATCGCAGTGGCGGATCCAGGGGGGGAGGCAAAGGGGGCAATTGCCCCCCCTCCCCCGAGACAAAAAAACTCATAGTTCTTGCACATACAAAACACATAGTAAATCCATTGGGGGATATTTCATACTCTCTACTACCATGGCGTCCAGAAATAGATTCACATCACAGGTTTAAGTGAATAGTTTACGAAAGAAAAAGGGTTTATGGAGCAAATGAAAGGTTAGTACAAATTTGCATATGTAGCGTAGCAATATAAGTGAAATACGTGGTATAAGATGATCGGGAAGCAGGTGAAAAAAATTATCTCCCAGACTGGACACTATATATATCAAACATTTACAGACTTTTCTAATAAACAAAGCATTTTATAGCCTTAGCTCATTTTTGGATGGTTCCTAATCTCATGAAAATACTATCTCCATATTCTTTTTTTCATATTCCTGGTGTACCTATACTTTGTTCTTGTCATCTGATATGTATGTTGTGTACCTTAATGATAACTTAACAAACAATAAACTGCAGGGTAAGTATTTTCCTGCATATGAAAATGGGTCTGCCAGGAGTTCGAAAAGAAGCACCTTTTATCACTTTTACTCAATAACATTAAGGCCATAACTTCCATGAATATAAGCCTACTAACTATCCCAGACAGCACAGCGGCTGGTATACAAATGGTAAATCTCTTGTACAGTTACGAATTGTATAATTTTTGGAAAAAAATTTGTAATACAAATGTATTCCAGCATCTTTCGAACAAATCATTGGTAATACTATTGTAATACGGCATCAAAATACCAGGAATATACAATTTGTAAACCCATTGTATTACAATTGTAAGGCCGAAAATAATACAAGGCTTCGTGCGCATTAGGTGTTTATGTACTTCTTTTGTCCAGCATAATGCGTACTGCGTATGATACGTATGTATTACCTTAATTGTTATGTGTAATCCAAGAATACTACTATAGGTATAATCTTTGCTGTGGACGCTTTATCACGAGCTACTATCGCCAAATCATGGTAAAATCAAGATATTTTGCCATTAATTGCCATTCAACTTCTAAACATTCATCGCATGCTAGCCTGTGGATCATCCTTCGACCGAAAATTTGGCATAAATGGGAAGCTTGCAAACAATTCGGAGATCGAGTAAACACTACATTGATAGCTTAGATATACCACGCAGGTAATACGAAAGAGATTCTGTTTTGTAAAACTATTGTAATTTGGCTCTGTATTACCACCATATTTCAGTTTGTAAAACGATTGTAATTAGGCTCTGTAATACAAAGTTATTACCGGAAATTTTACGATTGTAATACAATTGGATAACTTTCGTCTTCATTCAAATGTAAACAAACGTATGTTTTATGGAAATAATCTAGTTTGTTCTCATTAATATTGACTTTGTAGTCATCCTATGTGGCAACATAGGTTTCAAGTAATTAAAGCCTTGTAACGGTTATCGTATAATTGGATGGTATTTCCTCGAAATATAACGGCATTGACATTTAAAAATTAGTTCTCGAAGTCACTTTGACGCACGGAAATGGCCACATATATAAGACTTTCTGGGAATGTAATTTTCAATTGCGAGTAAACATCGATAGGCGTTATATATGTCGAGACATGCGAAGTTAGTTAGGTAGGCACTAGGTAGAAGTAATGCACATCGCATATTGTCAGTGAAATTCTGATAGTGCGGAAATATTAATTTAACTATATGATATTTTTATTTTGGTATCGAAAGAAAATTATTTCGATGGTTACAATTTTGCCTCCATAAATAAAAATTTCATTGCCAAAGACACAGGAATTTTCTAGATTGATGATCAACGTTTTGAAGTAGGGCCAAATTTTAACATACAGACCAGTTCCATTCCAGTTACAGAGCAAGAAATTTCCACGTGGGTAGTTACGAAAGAAATTCGTCATTTTGTAAAACTATTGTAATTTGGCTTTGTAATACCATCATTATACAATTTGTAAAACAATTGTAATTTAGCTCTGTAATACTCCTAGTAATACAATTGTATTAGCGGACATTTGACACAGTATTACGATTGTAATACAATTGGAATACGAATACCCCATTTTTGTAATACGATTGTAAAATGACTGTAATACAGTAATATTTCCAAGTTTGTGCTGTCTGGGATACAGTGTAAGAATTTCTAAAGGATGATTTGCATAAGGGAACTTTTATATTGTATTTTATTCTTATTCATATCAAATATCTATGTATTAATTGTTTACCATCGCTGAATTATTGTTTTGTACTTTTTTGACTTGTTTCAATGCCATGTACCATGATCAAACGAAACTAGTAAAAAAAATATATGCCCCCCCCCTTGTAAATTTACCTTCTACAAATTCAATAAGCATTTGCTTCTGCTCCTTATTAATCTTCAAGACCGTAATGTTCTTATTTTTCAGCTTCTTGCAGCTAGTCGAAGAATGACAGCCAAACGAGAAGATAATTCACAGTTGGGATGCTCAAAACGGCATGTCATTGATGTAGTATTTTTGTTTAAAGTGCTTCGACGGCTAAGGCCATTTAGGTTAATGACCTAAATTTGATTGTCATTTGTAACAATGTACAGTGTTCCTGGTAAACTGTACAGAAATTCGTGGGCAGTGATTGGTTACATTGTTTCGAAGTCATTCATTACCGACGTTCCCACAGTTTAAAGCCCGTGTCGTCGGAGGCCACGTCCCTCCTCCTCGCTCCTCCCTTCTTGCTTGCCAATTGTTGCCATGTTTTTACTCGAGGCCCCTTTCTGACTCGTACACCCCCCCCCCCCCCCCCCTTGTCCGTACGCCACTGACTAATATAAGAAATTGCACCAGGTTTTGAAGCATGTTCATGATCCAATAATTATTTAATGTGCTTTTTGCATTGAAGATTTAGACTCATTCTTTTTTGTGTATCTCAAGAACCGAAGCAACTCATCCCTAGTAACTTTACACATAGGCATTAACTGGTAAAAAATAATGAATAATTTGCACTTTGAAGCAAATGAAAATTATCAAATTTATTTGCATACAAATGCTGGCCATATATGTACCAGCCAATGGCAGTTTTTACACAGGTATGAAAGGCCAAATGACCCAGCCACTAGCTTAATATTAATAAGAGTCATCATTATTCTCTCAACAACGAATGTGATTAAACACACATTACCAAAATCAAATTCTTGATTGAAGAAAAGATCTTCTGAACACTAAATACTATGAAATTCCTCTTGCAATGATCAGAAATTGCTGAATTACTTTATACAATGAGGGGAAAACTATGAGTTGTGTTCAAAAATGACTTCAGGAAACACTACAGTGAGTGGTCAGAAGTATACTGGCCTGCATTGGTTAAGTAAATCAATACCACTTCTCAATGATTTTTTTAGTGGTAATTATCCAGTACTTAACCAATCTTAATATATGTAATGAAGAAATGACCAAGACTGCTTTGTCTCAGAAAAGGAAACTAAGAATAAATAGGTGAGAAACATAATAACCATGAAAAAACAAACCTGTGAAAGATATATGAGAAGCCAGAATAAAATACCACTACTTGCAACATACAAGGATGGTTTCAACCTCTACTTCTCCAGAAGAGGATACATTGGGATTATCTGCAATACCCAATAATGTTTTTTGGGCCTTAGTCATGGGAATCTGATATTCTGCCAACACCTTAGTTAACACATCTATGTCATTGCTTGGTATTGCCTGTAGCAGCACACACGCTGCTTCCTCAGCTGCATTCTTAAAATCATAGAATGCATCACATATTTTAGAAAACTTAGCATCAAAGTCTCCACTTTCCTTTACACGATCAAATGAAAAATACTTTGATGGTTGCTCATTGTCAGCTTTGGCCTTAGCCAAATAGAATGACCCTAATCTACCAAAAATAGAGCTTAGGTCACACTTCATTTCTTCAATGCCCAATTCTTGAGCACATACGTGATAATTAAAAGGCTCCTTGCCTACAGACTCCTTAACTCTGAGCAGCAAACTCAAGTCTTCTGCCCGAGGAAAGTATAGCATGAGGGGAGACGTGAGCAGATCTTTGGCTACTGCGAGGAAAGCAAGCAGCTCCTGAGGAAAAAATAAAAAAAAGATAGATAAAAATTCAATTTAGTGCCACAATTCTCATCACTAATTTATTATAGGTCTATTACCCATGAATAAAGTTTATTATTATTATGTTCTCCGGGGCCTTATTCTGTAACTTGGAGCTCAACATATTTATTTTTAATCATGCTAAAAAAAACCCATAAAACTGCAGCAAAAATGTAATAGACAAAGGCATAATTAGGACGACAGCCTAGTTGTTAAAATAATTTCGTAAAACCCAAAATGTTTGGGGGGGAATGTATCCCCCCCTTGGGTTCTCCCCTGACTGGAGCCAACACAAGCTCTGATTAGGGGTGGAGAAAAGTCAGTAGATGAAGTGATAAATTTAATTCCGACGAGCGAATGAGCCACTGCAATTACAATCAGTTTCATTTTTGTGATGTTTTTCCGGCGATAATATTGATGCATTATTGATTGTATGACTTTAACATATAAACAAAGTACCTTTTTAGCAATTTTCCCACTATTTGACAAGCTATTGAAGATCAATTAAGACTACCCAGACATACTGCCGATATGATGAAACAACTGGTGAGCAGCCATGTGGATCTCAGTTTCAGATTTGAAGTGCTGTGTAATAACCTCAGCTTTGTCAGAGCTTTGCTCATATATTTCCAAATTAGGGAAGAAATCTTCAACTGACATTAACAGTACATCAGGAAAAATATTATATAACTGTGTGGATATGATCTCAAGCCCCTCACTCTCTCTTGTTAACCCATTCAGCGCGGCAGGACTGGAATTCCAGTATTAGGCACCCTTGCCAATGGCGGCACGACTGGAATTCCAGTTCAGTGCTCCTTTCAATATATAACGGTACCACTGCGCCTCAGTCACTCGGAGAAGCTTCCGCAGCCTTGCAGTCATCAGTAAGGGTCTACTCTTCGGTTGGGGAAGGTCAGTTTTCTTCGCCCGGGTGTTTTTGCTGCTTTCGAATTTTTTTTTTCGAGGTGAGTAAATCTTGCCCTTTTTCACTCTTTTCGGTATATGTTTATTTTTTTGGCAGTATTTTTAATATTTCAATGGATAATTAATATATATTTTAGTTATTCATAAATAATAATAGTTTTAACCAATATTAATTTTTTTTAATTCGGCAATATATATACAGAAATATAATTCTTTTATTGATAGTTAAGATAATCACCATTTTGCACTTTGTTTTTGTGTCTTATCTGATAATTCCTGTTTTCTTTACTGCGTTTTTGTATCATTGTGGCACATGGTAAAAACGGAATAATATTATCTCCTTTTTTTTAATACATAAGCTTTAGGAAAATAAATTGTTTATATTTTTTCATTTACGTTATATTTGGTAAAATTGCTTATCTTGTCCTTTTTTCAGTTTTACTTTCAATTACACCATCTCTTTCACATTAATATTCCTTCCTGTTTCTATCCTGTGCTGGTGAGTACTTTTAATGTTTTTAATGTGTTCAGTGACAATTTTGTTTATGATCTTGGAATAAAAACCATAAATTTTATGAATGCCGCAAATGCTTTTCTGTGCATACTTTTTAATATTTCATTTGGAAATTAGCATATTTTTCAAAATTACACATGAATATCAATAATTTATGCAAACTATATTTTTATTTTTATTATAATTTATATTTTTTTTAATTTTGAAAACATTTTGTCGAGTAAATTAATTAAAATGTTTCCAGTTTTTCAATACATCATCACTGTACCATCTTCAATTCCTTCCAAATACAATTCCATCTATTTATTTGCTGGTTAATTTCAAAGGTATTTCATCTGTTTAGTGAGGGTTTTTTGTTTTTTTTGGTTGGCTATTGTTATTTTGTTTTTAAACTAGTTTTGTATATCGTGACAAATGCGAAAAAATAGTGCAGATACCCATTTTTTAATTGTAAGGAAGAAAATTCTGTTAGCTTATCTTACTCTTCAACCGTTTGCAATAAAAATCCATTTATGAGAATGCAATAGTGATTGTGGAAGAGTTCCTGTGAATAAAAACTGCTTTTATGTTCTTTTTATTCATCTCAAGGTTCTCAACTGGCATTTATATTAGCAACGAATAACCAATTTTTAACGTGAATTCCATTAACAGGGTCTGTAAATGAGAATCCTAAGTAAATCATTTGCGAATATAATATATGTATCATGTAAAGATAGAAGCGATATTTTGACAAAGTTTATGTATTTTAATTGTTGTTATCGTTTATGAAATGTATATAGATAGCGTTTGTGTCTGCCCGAAATATACTACCAATGATTCTATAAAAAGGAATCCATTTAGCACGAAGAATTGAACATATGATAATACTGGAAGACAAGCATGTCAGTCATTCTCATATATTTCACATATTTTAGAGGAAAAACATTTTGTTTTTGTTTTATTCACAGTTGCTCGCCTGGGTTGTCCCACGTACATGTAACCGTAAATGCTGGAGTTGGCGGGCACAGAGGCAGTAAATGCCCGGGTTGGGGGGTCCCAGAGGTGGGCAGGTTTTATTGCTGTGTGAAAAGGACTAGGATTAGGGGAGGGAATAAGGATAAAGGGACGGTCAGAAACACCGACAAGCCGTTAGGGTATTGGAGTGGGGTTTCCTCAATTGTGAAAAATAAAAGGAATGTAGGCAGTGGGCAAAACAATACTTGGCAGTTTTGGGTGGAAGTGGGAACATTCCATTGGAAAGGAGTTCATTATAAGAAACAGAAAGTGGTGTGCACGGAAGTCCGCCCAGCTGTGGAATTTTTCCCTTCGTAGATCAACAGCCTATGGTCAATGACATCCGATAATTTCGCCAATTGTGAAATCCCAACAGTTTCATGCCAGCAAAATTTACATGGAAATATCTTCAGTAGTCTGAGCCTTGTGATATTTTTGTGCTGTCCTGAACAGAGGACTTTCAAAGCGGCGTATCTCTCATATGTCGCCCCTTCTCAAGGGAACACTTTCCTAGGTACTCGTCTCGACCCTTTCCGTCATTACCGGGCCCTCTCACAGCATGTGGTTACGGGAAACTGATTATATTCGCAGCAATTTTTCAGAACCAACATTTGTTATGCAGTTGAAAACATGCTCTTGTTAATGTATTTCTTGTTTGAAACTGAGCCTACCCTCCTTCCTTCACTACCCTCCAGAGGCATAGGCTTATCAAAGCATTTTCCGCAGACGAATCCTGTTGACGACAAAGGAAAAAGAAAGAGGACAGTGCAAAGGTGTCGGGGGTGCACGAAACAGGGTTTGCAGAGGGAGACAAGTTTTTTTGCCCTACCTGCGAGGACCATCCCCCCTCTGCCTCCACCGCTGTTTTGTAAATTTTCATGAAAATATTAGAACGTAAGAGTGCCTTTTTATGGAATAAAATTGTATGTTTTTATTGTAAGCGTTTTATGTATTGTTTATCTTCATTTAATGTATTGTATTTCAATTGATGTAATGTATTTTTTTCCATTTTTAGTATTGTATTTCAATTGATTTAATGTATTTTACTGTTTTGTAATTTATTTAATTGTAAAATAAATACTTGTATTTCCATTATACGTGTCCAAATACATTTATTAATTAACTTATACTTTATATTCAGCTTTATGGAACTGAAGTCTTTCGTACTTTTTTTTCCTCCATAATTATGCTAAACGAGGAAAATTGGCATTTTTGCACATTTCATTACAAAAATCGTCAATACGGAAATATTTATACCTCTTATATACTCTAGCGATTCCTTGGCCGGATATATGTATGTACTAAGAGAAAAATACGCCATTCATGCCATCGGCCCAAAAGAAAGTTGAAAATAATGACGAAAAACTAAAATAAACATTCAATAAAACAAATATATCGATATGTAATTAAATGATAAGCTTAGCTACATTAAGATCATTATGTAGGATGCTAACAATAAGCGTTCAAAAGTTTATTTGAATTATCTTTGACTGGTAAAAAAATAGATTCAAATTATCTTAAAAAATTTAATTTAAAGGGGAAACGATGCAACCCTGCACATCACACAAAAGATCCTTGTGGCTGACTGAGGACTGGAATTCCAGTAAAAAATTAAAAACTTTATAAAAAATAAAATTTTTATTTTTTGATCGAAAAAATATAAGGGGTCATATTTGTAGCCAATAAACGTGCCAAAAACATAAAAAAACACGTGCAGCCAGGGTGAAGGGTTCACAAATATAGGCTCAGCGTTGAAAGGGTTAATCAGAGTTTGAGAGATGGAGTTTATCCATAAGGCCTCAAAGTGTCTAAGGTAATACCAATCTTTAAGAATAAAGGAGAGAGAAACTATCTGGCCAATTATCGACCAATATCAATAATCCCCCAGCTAGGGAAAGTATTTGAGCATGTATTTAGCATAAGATTAACTGATTTCCTTGAAGAAAATAACGCTGTCTGCTACACAATTTGGATTTAGAAAAGGAAAGTCAACAGAAAAGGCCATTTTCAATGCAGCAGATGCGATTATTGAACGAATTAATTCAAAGAAAATGGTAATGGGTGTATTTTTTGATTTATCAAGAGCTTTTGATGTGGTTGACCATGATAAACTCCTATATAAATGTGAGAATGGGTATTAGAGGTACAGCTCAGCAGTGATTGAGAACATATCTCACAAATTGCCAACAACAGGTAGCTGTCCAGGAAAATGGAAATGTCTATCTCTCTTCACCATTAGGAGTAAAAAAAGGTGTTCCTCAAGGATTGGTATGAGTATGATACCTAACTGTAAATTACATAACGACTCGCACGAAAAATACACAATATGAAGATTAAGCCCCAACAAGTGAACTTAACTGAAATAACTTCCCCGGAGTTAGGTCTGAACTGTTAGTTTTAGACAATGATACATAGACCGGTGTTAAAAAACATTCCCGTCTGACATATGACAGTATTTGACTGATCCAAATTAAATATAGCAATACATATGAGAACCAGGGCTAAGAAAAATAGAAAATACAATAATTTGGGGAGGGCAAGTACAAAATTTATTTCCTACAAAAATAAATATTGGTACAAGTTCACGAATCACATACAGATCACCAGTCCAGAAAAGCCGGTTCCAAACAAAGTAGGTAAATCAGCAAATTCCAAAATCCAAAGAAAGCCGGGTCATTTATGAGAAACTGCGTTCGGTTCATAATATAATCCAAAGAGAAAAATCCGAAGGAGGCCGGGTCGAAATAACATAATCGGTAAAACAAGATCACAAGCACCACGGATAAGCACGCCGGCAACTACACGCTCCTCTGCTATGCTCTCATTGGGTCACAAGACAGCACGTTCTAAAATGAGTATGTGAGAGGTGAAATAAAACTCCTGGACACCATCTAGCGGGAAACGCGCAACATGGAGTTGATGAGATCGTAACTGCCGCAAAAACGGCTGTAATTAACATGTCATTCGCGAAACAATAAAGTTAAATTGCCATAGAACATTGTTTGGAGTAAATTTGTGCCTTTTGATATTCATAAATTGTAAAGGTACCCAAGATTTATTTTCTACCCAACAAAGTCATTTTCAGTTTTTCCTACCAGATGTTGCATGAGGAATTTCACTTTTTCTATATAGTTTGCATTTTGTCCGAACTCGTGTTCGTGAGGTCTCTTGAAAATCATCAGTTGAAGCTCTTAAGGACCTCAGGAGTAAGGGGTCTTTAAGAGCTCATATGCGCGAGTTCATGATGTGTGAGGTCATAAAGACTCCTTTATGTCTCTTAACATTGAGCCTGAAAGAGGTCTTACGAATGAGTTCATTAAGACCTCATTATGACTCCTGTGTTGACTGGGAATACATACAGTAGAAACTCGAAATTACGAAGTCGACACAAGTCGGAAAAATCAGCACTTCGTAATATCAAATTTCGTATGAGCGAGTATCTTTCAAAAACATCAAGATGAAGCTCTTTTTTTATTTCCTTAAATTACGATGTACTCTCGCGACGTACTTGCATGATTTTCAAAGTTATAATTCATGAAAGTATATTTAAATGTGTATCCATGCCCACAGGGTGCACTCATTGTCAGTTGAACACAACTTATTTGTCGGAGTTTGACTCTTCCTATTTTCGGGATTTCCACCACGTCGTTCCAGTTTTTCGCGGCGGAAATCCCGAAAATAGGAAGAGTCAACCTCCTTCCAAGCCCCGCCGAAATTTACATCACGACCACTAACTTTTCGTTCTTTTTTCCAATGAATAATTAGGCAATGAAGCAGATTTGCACAATTTTCGTTCAGTTTGGACTAAGCCTATGAAGCTTCTTAGCGCCTTTTTCTGTATTATTTCCAAACTGGAGAACTCATAACTTTAGCGTTAGCGATGTATAATCATCAATAATATTCTTTTATAAATACATTAAGGAAGTGAGCGAATTGCACCAGATATTGAAGACAGAGAAAATAAGATTCTCTCGCGGATACTATGCGATGGATGCATGTTATGTATTTTGTACAAATACTGATATGCCTGTTTATCTCGCGAAATAACAATCGTTATTCTCCCTTGGATTCATCTTATTGTGCGTGGTTATTTCCAATACGATGGAGCTTATAGAGAAGTCCAGCTAAATATGTACCTCCTTTCAAAAGTAGATTGTACATACAAGCCATGCACTTCAACGGTGAAGGCGATATAACTCCTTTTACACTTCATCGGCTACTAACGATGCTGCTAACGATCACTACAAATCAATAATTTTCTTTTTCCACTCTACAATGCGAAAGCTTCATTTGTGGCTCTATTCAGAGAAGGTCATCTGCTCTTCATTAATTCAATCTCAGGATCCATTTAATGATTCAATATTGAAACTAAAATTTGGGATATTTTTTGTTATTGTTTTCCCTCTGCTTTCGATCGAGCAGGGAGATTTTCGTCTGAGCATTGCAGCTCTAGGTGAGGCCACACACAAGGCCGGAATCAGCTGTCTCCCCCTCCTTTCCCCGTCATTGCGGGGGTTACTCACCCTCCACCATTCTCCCTCTCACAAAAACAGCTACGCGACCCATGGTCTCGGAGTATCGTGTGTCACTTGAGACGTTAATGTACCTGGCAGCCAAGGCCAAGGGATGCACGCGAGGAATAAACATCGAATGAATCATCGGCTTTCACATCACTGTCACATCTTATCTTACTCCTCCCTTGCCTCAACCGGCTGCGTCCGCGGAGAGGGAGGGCATGCCTTTGGAGAGTGGGGGGCTTTTACTTAGAGGGTCCATGGGGGGCTGGCAGAGTCAGCGTGGGCCATTGCATCCTGACCTAGTGTTGAGTTGAGTGGGACGGGGGGGGGTACTAAAAGGGGCCTGATCTCCTGGAGGGCCAGAACGGGGGCTTCGGTGTGAAGGTGATGGCACGTGCCATCCTTGAAGAGCGGGGAGAGGGGGACACAGAGACTTGAGGGGAAATATGACCAGCATGGGAGAGAAGGGAAGCATTTGATAGTTACGCCGGAAGTGAGAAAGGTGATGGAGAAGAGTAAGCCGCCATTTTAGAGCAACAGAGATGGAAAGCAGGGTGAATTTTCCTGGTGGGGGAAAAACAATATGGGAATGTGCGGGCATTTCTATTTCGCATTTCCGGTCCATTGGGGCAGTCTTATAAAAGGGAATCAGTGAATAAGAATTGAAGAAGAAATACGACAAACGAATTAATGATAAAAAAATACTTCAGCTCTTCTGTCGAGAAAATCACTCAATGACCAAAAAAATAGTTATTTATTTTTGTGCTTTGCTTCGATCTATCGTCACTCCCACCATGGCCTCTCATTTGGATAAATGCAAACTGAACTGGGAGTTGACGTCATTAGCAATTTGGAATCGATGTAATGCATCCAGAGTTAGAAAAATTACATTCTTATTAGGAGAAATCAGGACTTGGTCATTTTTGTTACAAGCCTCAAGTTCGTTTCTTTGCAAGATCGTGATCTATCGATTTAAATTTTTGGGGGTTACAGCCAATAAACTGCCAACTTGTGATAAGTAATGCCTCAACTTGTGATAAGTAATGCACCTACCCTAAGATTCTGGCCAATTCGGTGTCCTGCTTCCGCACTGGTAGGTAACTCCCAACCCCGATGTCCTCCCAAGGGGGGGACATCGTGGTTGGGCAAAAACCCCTAATTTAACTATCAATCAATCTGCAGGAACGTGTATAGGATATTTTTTCAATCACTGGGTTGAAGCAAAAGAGGAGAAATGTACCTGCGCCATTTTCCGATATAAATATGTATGGGTGCTCGAGCGTTTTTTCCCTTTTGATTATGCAAGCGGCCAGCGCTAGTCATACTTTAGAATTAATGTGCGTAAAAGTAATTGGTCGTACAAACCAAGCGAACTCTTCTTTCTCTTGTTTTCTGTCTGAAGTCTGAAATAGTGCGAAAAAAAGCTTCTTTAGGTTATATTCATGATTGAATCTACCGCTCCATATATAGCAAAATCTCCAATAAATGTCATAGTTTTTGAGCACACACGTGCAGCAAACGAATTCTGTACCAGGAATATTCATCATAGATTAATGCTTGAGCAAAACCGGCAGCAAAAAATGCCAGGGATCATGAGAGGAAAATGCTGATTGTAGTAATTAGTCTCTCGCGAGCGAGTATATTCGTACACGACTAATTTATATTTTTTTACTCGTTGGCAACTCTGTGGACTCGTGGTAACAGAGCCGAACGCTTTTTTTGTCCGATTGGTTCCATATTTTATGTGCTACGATGCATACAATTCTAAGTCGTCCTTAAGGTCTGGTTTCACTGGGCCGTCCAGCAGCAAAGTCCAACCGCCACGTCTGGACGTCGTGGCTGGACGACGCGGCCGGGTGGTTACAATCAGGCAACTACATCCCGTTTCCGTGGCTGGGCGATGTGGGAGAATGTGGATTTAGTTTAATTACGAATTTGTTATCGCTTTGTGTTTAGTTGGTTTAAGCTGAAATGGATGGTGACGATTTAGTTTTGTTGCTTTTGTTGGAAGACGAAGAAAAGGACAACCAATTTTGCAAGTAGTTTTACAAAAAAAGAGCTGGAAAGGACACGTAATATAAAATGCGGAGAGAGGAGAGCAGAAAAATCACCGAAAATTGGGACTGCCCGACTAGGCGTCCGCGTCTCCACTGCTCTCGAAGCAGTCGAGACGCAGACATCTGGCATCAGCCGTCGAACTCGACAGCCGAGACATATGAGTGAAATCGAACCCATTTTATATAGATTGGATGAGTACGGCGGTGACTTCCGACTGCTGGACGCGGATGCCGGACGCGGCTGCGGGATGCCCCAGCGAAACCACACCTTTACTATTATAGCATTGAAAAATAAGATATCGTTCAGGTAATACATTCAGTGCAAAATGTATTCGGCGACGATGATTAATTAGATGTTTAACTCTGACAAGGAGCGCCGGAAAACGTTACTGTGATCCATCACTATTCGTATAAACGAGTAACTTTTTCACGTCGGGACCAAGATCCGAGGTTCGTAATTTTAAAACTTTGTTATTTCGTAATATCACGTACTGTTACATACACTTATATACCCTTTTTGTCGGGACCAAAGATTTAGCTTCGTAAAATCAAAATTTCGTAATTTGGAAGTTCGTATTTTCGAGTTTCTACTGTAACAATTGCTTCCCACAAGTTTAAAAAATATGAAATCACTCACCATTTTTAAGAGGAAAGTGTTCATGTTCTTAAATGAAAATGTTTCTACAGTGTGAATGAATTTATTAATTCAGGGTATTTCTCTTTTCTAATTTTATTTTGTGTACATAAATGTAGATAAATGAGTTATTTCATCTTCTCTGGCAAGTAATTATGAATTATGAATGAACAGAATATAGGATGTTCTGACGTACCCAATACAATTACATGATGCATGATATTCTGTGTCATACTTCGTATTTGTCAACTGGGGAAAATAAAATTATTAATAACAGTGAACTCACGATTATCCGTGCATGGATTATCTGTGTTGCGGATTATCCGTGCGTGATCTTTTACTCTTCGTCGATATTTTCGGCGGTAAATATAAAAAAATTCAATCAAAAACACATTAGGATTTTAGCAATCTAATACAAGCAAGACTTACGTAAGGCCATTTATTGCCACTCAAATCAACCTTATAAAACATAATTTTTTTCCTTACTTACTCACAATGAACATGTTATGTTTACCTCATAGTTCATCGTCAGTATCTTTCCAACTTTTGAGCCATGAATACGCACTCTACGGAGCTTTCTATATTTACAATAATTGGTGGTTTCGTCCACAATAAACTTCATGAGATCCACTGAAAAAAAACAATTAACGGAAAAATCTAATATCGCACAATCTTTGCTAGCCCTCGCCTTGTATCTAGAATCTTAGGGATCGCATCCATGGATTCCCGGATTCAGATCCGTAGAGTGCCATATGAATTCTGGGAATTTCTTCTTCGAATGTGGCGGTAAATCATGAAGATACAGGTCTTCCGTGTTAGTCATGAAGTGGTCGACTCAACGCAGAATTTTGACTGCAACTCCAGCAAAACATTTCATCCAAAGAAGATGGACCAATGCGGAGAAAAAACCTGGAAGACCTGTACCCTCACATCCATCAGCCCGTGGAAGCCTACACAAGGCAGTAAATCATCTTCATTTGAGCTATCTTCAGATTCCGAAGGTGAACTTGGAAATTATTTTTCTTTAGCAGAGGCTCCCGCCCGACGTAGATGGTTTAGCAGATTGAGCTCTAGAAGCATCCTCCTCTTCCTCCTCAGTGCCTAAAATTTGCACGCTTCCCCTCTTCTCTCACTCTTTCATACAGAGCCATTGCTCAGAATTTTTTTATTATTTATTTAAATCGATGTTTTTATGGCAACATGATCGGGAGGTTGAGGTTGGGGAAAGGAGGGATACAGAGTAATCTTCAGAAAAGTTGTCTAAAAATTCATCCCTGCACTCATTTTCTTCCACAATTTCTTAAAAACCTTCCATTTGAATGTTCTTCTTGAAAATACATAAATTCTTAATGTATTTTTGGGCGTAGAATCAGTGAGTGTCTCAAAAGTGCCGGTGGAGAATAAGTCAATGATAATCCAAGGGCAAAATAAAGCCTAAGTTACGAGGATGCTGCAAGACAGCCAAAATAAAGCACTGGTAAATGTAAAAATAATCAGTCCCAAAATGCAGAGAGAAAAGTCCAAGATGACGCGCAGAAATAAAAATGAACAAAACACTTTTGAGGTTGGCGCAGGTCATCCAAAGAACGCCCTTCTACCAATCAAACGCACAGGTCAGTAACAAGACCAGAGATGAATGACCAAACAAAGCAGGGGTCAATACCAGAAGAAAAATCTAGGAGAGTCCTGAGAGATTAACAATAAATGCACAGTGGACTTATTTCCAAAGACAAAGTCCAAACAGTATGCGATGGGTCAAAAAATGAGCGAGAGGAAACGCAGGAAATCAAACTAAAGTAACAAGCAACTAACAGCAAAAAACTAGCGCAGTAAAAGACAATCATTGAGTAGAAGGATACATCGAGAAAAAAATAATGGTAAAGAAGTACGAACAGGCAAAAAATCTAGCAGCTGTGGGTAATAAGATACTCCAGAAGCACTATCACGAAGTTAAGGGATAACCATGGACCCTCCTTTACTTAGATCGAGAAGGGGAAACTCCCAAGGCCAACACGCCTGGGAGAGGGAAATCCTCAAGCTCACAAGCTGTCAGCAGGAAAAAGATAACAGACAAAAGAAAGACCATAAATACGAGTGAGCGCCCTGTGACAGTCAAGATAACTACTAAGAACCATGTAGAACCTACGGGAGTTTGTCAGAGCCATCAGCGACATAACAAGCCTCTCTAAACAGTGCAGCGAAGCGAACTTTTTTTTATCCCAGAGCGTCTCTTCCATACTTCAGCCAATGGATCACGGTGTCATCGCGTCAATGAAAAGGAATTAATGAATTTGTCTTCTTAGGATGCTAGCCAATGAAGATGATAATTTTGGAAGAAAATGGCAAAATTGGATGCAATTCACGGTGTGTCACAGTCCTGGTCCTCAGTGAAACCTGTTACACTAGTTCGTTCTTGGAGGAAACTTTTGTTTAACCTCGAAGGTTATTTTTGGGGATTTTCAGAAACCAAAGTGCACGACTCTGAGTTGGAAGGTTTAGTGAAAACCATGAAAGGATTCGAAAATTTTTGATGCGGAGAACTTGGAAGAATGGCTAACGAGAGACCAAAGTGTTCCGGGCTTCCAGCATGTGACTGATAGCGATATTGTTTTCGCCATGATCGGACAAGGAGGAGAGGAAGGGAGCGGGGAGAGTTGAAGTAGCGGGGATGAAGACAAGGAGGGCAATGAATGCATAAATCACAGCCAGGCACTCAACTTTGTAGATGGTTTGCTGTAGTATACGGAGCAGTGGGAATATGACTACAATGGCATTATCGCTGCTAAAAAGATACGCGGTGGGGTGAAGAAAACTCTCAATTAGTCCATGAAAAAATCTAAAATAACGGACTATGAGCGCAAATGATATAACATAGTTTTTTTACTTATATTATGAAAATTATAAGAAATAAAAGTGAATGTCGGATTATCGTGTTTTCTGATTATCAGTGCATCCTCTCTCCATGATAAGCTCGGATAACACTGATCGGCAAAAAAAAATTTTTTTTCGAGCCCTGTTACCATTCCTGCTGATTCTAATGTTAAATGACCTCCTGAATCTGAATATGACATCCGTTTTTCTCCATTACCCACCATTTTCGGGGGAAGCGCCCCCCTCTTATTATTATCACTTTGCAATAATTTGGAGGGATGGAAAGGATTATTTTAGCATTTATATTTCTTTACAGGTTTCAGAGAGGTGAAAAGTTCTAAAACATGAACATTTATGGCAAGTAGGTAGATTTGGGGGGGATTAGTCTCCGTAAATTGTAAAAAACGCATTCAAAATTATCAACTTTTCCTTTTTTTGCAATTTTTTCACTTATTTTCTTCATTTCTAAGCTCCTATTCCATCTTCCCCTCCCCCAAATATCCCAGAATGATGGAAATATATATCAACAACATATAGCAGCAATAATAGAAATATTTAGGAACACAGTATAGCAACAATAATGAAAATATGTAGCAACAGTTCAGAAGATATGCTACCACGCTGGCGCCTTCAATACCTCGCGTGCATCAATAAAGAGTAAAATAATAAATGTAAAGAACGATGAATAACATAAGTACCTTCATTTGGTATTTGATTTTCTTTTACCCCCTGAGGTAGAAGTTTCTCGTGCCAAAAACCAGCAGTACTCTGCCAACATGCCTGCATTCCACTTCCCTGAAAATCTCCTCTCAATTTCCTAATGTCTTGATGGAACCATTCCCCGTGTTCATCTGAAACCGCTCCTAAATTTTCTGGGAAAAAGTCAAGGTACGAATGAAGGAAATGCACTTCTAGTGACATGTTACACCTTATAGCCTTTTCCAGTGACAGCAATTCCTCGACATGAACGACATAATCATCACTTTTTTTGTTCCCCAAAAAGTTCTCACACACGTTTCGGAATCCAATCCAAGCTTGTTTTTCTTTATGATTCAGGTGTTTCATGAACGTCGAATCTTGGAAAAGTTTTCTAATCTGGGGGCCCACGAATGCTCCTTCCTTGATTTTAGCCTCACTAAGACGAGGAAATTAAGTTTTAAAAAATTGAAATGCATCACCTGTCTTGTCTATTGCTTTCACAAACTGTTTCATCAGTCCAAGTTTGATGTGCAATGGTGGCAAGTAAATATTTTCTTTCAGGACCAGAGGATCATGAGTGACATTTTTGTCACCAGGAGTAAAGCTTTCTCGCAGAGGCCAGTTCCGTACGATGTTATGTTTTTCTCGGGCTCGGTTGTCCCATTCACAAAGGAAGCAGCAGTATTTCGTGAAGCCTGATTGCAGTCCTGTGAGTAGAGCGACAACTTTCAGGTCAGCGCATACTTTCCAATTATAATCGTGATAATTAATTTTTTCAAGGATTTGGCTGATATTTCCGTACGTCTCTTTCATATCAACAGAGTATCAACAGAGTAACTGAAGGTAACTCATTCCCATTGGCCAACAGGACCACTTTCAAGCTTGTCTTTGACGAATCTATAAACAGCCTCCATTTTTCTGGGTCACAAGGCATCATCAGTTCTATCATCAATGCATTTGAATTGGGGCAAAACTCCAAGCCTTCATCTTCCGTAAAAAGTAATTTCAATGTTGACTGTCTGGTCCTGTGGAAAGAGATTTTTACGCCCTTTCATAAGAGATTCCACTGCTGAAGTCGAGATCCAAGAAGTTGAGATTTCGTCTTAGGCAACTCCAAATCCCTTACGAGGTCATTCAATTCTGACAGCGTAACAAGGTGAGGTTGTCGATCAGCTGAATCATCAAAACACTCTTCATCATCGGTGGAAGTATCACTTGGTCCCGGCAGTTGTTCAAAGTCTTTCAAATCAATTTATGGCTCTAGAGTATAAGTTTTTGGGGGCTCAGGGATTGGCAAGGCTCGTTATGAGGAATTGGTCTTATTGCTGAAGGGATATTAGGATACTGAATTATATGCTTACTTTTGCTGGAGAACCTGACAGTGGAAGTCATACAAAAGTAACAATCCGTGAGATGACAGCGAGGTTCACGCCAAACCATGGGCACAGCAAATGGCATTGATGGTGTACCTTTGAGCCATTTGGTCAAACTACTGTAACAAGTAGTGCAGCAAACTCTTGGAGCCCAATCCTTGTCCTGATCGCCAACTTGGCAGCCAAAGTAAAATTTATAAGCAGTTTTAAGAATCAAAGAGAGAGGTTTTCGTTGCAATTTTAAAGTCAATTCACTGCTAACATAGCAGAAATGATCAGGATGATTTTTACACACGCGTGGCATAATTACACATCAAATCACTAATCACACCCACGTACTGCAATTCACTTGGAAAAAGCCGGAGTAAAACAACTTCCACTGTTTTACACAATTTAAACAACTTGGAAACACAGAATCATTGCCTAGAACACTGACAAGTTGACTCTGCGATCGCTAGAGGTATACTGAGGGAAGATGGCAACAACTGCAACATAATTGATTTGAGAGGCTGATACTTTGTGGAACTCCATGATGAAGGTAAAAGAATACTTTGTAACTTCAATGAGAATATAAGATCTCAATCGCATATTTTTAGTGGAATTACAAAGTATTCTTTTTTCCTTCTTTTGCTGTGAAAGCATGAGAATTGCTGTCTAAGACTGAGTGAGCGAGGCATTGCCTCTGTGTCTGTAGTGTTATATCCAACTACATCAGTGTACAGTCGAGAAAATCCTTGATCAAGGATGGATCAGCAAATGTAACTCGTTTGCGTAATTTATATTTCAATGGTGACTTTTCAGTCAATTTTATGCACATAATCTTCAATAACACCCTGAATTCTTTGTTGAATACATATATTTAGGCATCTTTAAGAACTACACTCCGTAGCTCAGCTCTGACTGAATGTCCTAATTTTAAACGTTTTACCGAGACTAGACTGTCACTCATTTCGATACTGACTTGTTCAATACTGCTGGCATTCTTGAGTATGTCTTCCTTCACAAACAAAGACATTCAATCCACCATAGGACGAGTTAGTTCTGTGTATAGAAAGGGGGGAAATGGATCATTACTTTGGAAATAACAAAGGAAGGGCTCCACAATGCGAGCATCATAAGAAAAAAGCTAATCTAGGCCCCATGAGTTTGTCCTTTATTCCTTCACACATTTCCTTATAGCTGCGTTAAAGCACACTTTTGCCATCTCTCTCCATAGCACTAACAAATTTTTCCAAATCTGGAAGAATTTTCAACGCGGTTTCTGCCACTTCCACATTTTTGAGGCACCTAACTGGGCAGAACTTCTTAGGGAATGTACAACTCTCATTGTAATATTTGTAGTCGTTCCTCCTCGCAGGCATATCTTTGAACAAATTATAGCAAGCTCTAAGAAAGGGTACCAAATTCAATACAGTGGCTTTTTCTCCAGTTTTAAAAGCATAATGTACAGTATGAAGCCCACATGAGCCCATAGAGACAAGCAAGGGATCATCAACACCATGCATGGATTGAAGGTATGCCTGCAGGTCTGTAACAAATTTGAAATTGACATTGGGCCCATCCATTGAGACTTTTTTGAGACTTGAGAGAGGAGATTATTTTCATTCAGACCAGAAAGTTCCTTCAAAAAATCTTGCAGCAGATCTGTAGCTGTACTGTGACCTAAGAAAGAGGAGCTGAAATAAGTGAGAAGAAACTTCATTTTTTGCTTCGCTCAAAAAAATGCAGACGAATTAAATGGGAAGACTATTATTTATGCTTGATACGCAATCTTAGAAAATCGCTTTTACGCTAATTTCAACCATTTGACAAATCATAGTATAAATCATGGGATTATAAAAATGACACGGATAAGGTTGAAACTAGGAAATTTCCAGGTCGCATCAAAACATTCCCTGACTTTTCCAGGTTTTCTATGACCATTTTTAAATTCCCTGACTATTCCCGGTTCTCTCGGTTTTCCAGGTCTGTGGCAACCCTGAAATAGCTTTCGGACCTCTGGATTTCATCGCAGCACAAATGAGGATGATTCCGCGTCGCTGAGTGATGAGGCAGCACATGAGCACACCCTTGAGGACTGGTATCAGCTGTTTGGAGAAGGGGAGGGTATGACCTTCGACGAGTGCGTCGCCTGAGATGCCAATATCGAAGTCTGCAGGTTGGTAGTTGGAACTTGTGACTTCTAAAAATGAAGCTTTATTTATGGAGATAATTATGTAACAAATTAATAATAACTATTTCAAAGATAATCTTTCATCTTCCTCGATGTAATTGAAAAAGTCTGTGAATCTCATTATCCCGTATATTTATCAGTAGATAAGCAGAGCCCAAATATCCTCCAACATTCGCAAAACCAGTGGAAGCGATGGCGACAGTTCGTCAGCAGTCACCAAGTCTATGAAAGTGTGATGAATACTTAAATAAAAATGGACTGTATAATCAAAGAATTAGGGCTCAAAATGATAAAAACAAAGCACCTAGGACAGATTCTTCCAGCCACCATAAGTTTATACGTATTTCCATTAAATTATGTATTTTTGTTTGCAATATTTGTGGAGTACACATGGTAAGTTCCATTTTTGTTTTGATACATGCAATCAAGTTTATGCCAATAGGTACGCATGGGAAAGATGATGTTTTTGGGCCGGGAGCTCAATTTTTTCATGTTTTCAAGTAGTTCTGACAATCCTTATAATGCTATAATATTTGTTCATGAAATTAAAATGTTCATCATGATCAACACAAATATAGCATTTTCGGTGCAATCATTGTAATTTACTATAAGCAATATAAACATAAAGCGCTAGTGAGAAGTGGGCATTCGCGCCGTGGATTCATTTGTCCTCCTACCTAATTATTTCATTGGAAGTGCAAAGAGAAAAATATCACTTGGTGGCTTTGCTAACATTGCCACTGAACTTTGTGAAAGCAGCATCTGTAAACCAAACGTGCAGTTTGGTTATTAATGATAACAACAATTGTCGTCATAATTAATAATTGAGTATGCATCAGCATTAGCTACCGTATGTATTTTCTTGGGAGGCAGAATAGGTGGAAAATATACTATTTTTACAATAAATAATCACCATTTATACACGGCATGAGCTAAAATGAGCAGCAGATTAACATTCCCCTGCAAGTTATGCAACCAATCAGTACGTATTAGACTTTCGATGGAATGCCTTCCCAGTTTTGCACATTTTCCTGGTTACCCTGGTTACCACGTTCAGAATCCAGGGTCCCTTCAAGAACGTGCTAACGAGAGCCCGCTGTATTTAGAAAGATGCCTTAGGGCTGAAGATATTGAAAAGTCTCCTCAAAGAAATTAAGCTCAGGCCACTTCAACAATTGTCAAACAGCCACTCGAACAAAATCAGTAAGCACATCATTATCCATGACAAATTTAACATACCTCAGTCCCAGCAGGATAGGACATGAATTTTTTCTTGAGGTCGGGGCTAAAAATCAACTTAGCCTCTGGCTCTGCATCCCACAAGGAAATACAACCTGGCAGAGGAGTTTGCCCAATCATTGCCAGGATGTTTCGCGTATTGGCCCAAAATCCAGCTGTCAGCACTACTTCCGTGGCATCATCCAAATTCCATTGAGGATACAGATCTTTAATCAGGGTAGAGGCGTGCTTTCCTAAGGCCTTCTAAAATGCAAAAATTAAAAATTATGGAATATATTCACTAAAATTAAAGATGAATTTCCAGACCACTGGAAATTTGATAAGTACAAATTCATTAACCTATTTAAATCTCACTGATGGTCCTGCTGGACATAAATTTTTCCAGTTTTTCATTTGAACTAACATAACATAACTGTTCAAACATTAAAAGTTAGTGATTCTCAGATAAACAATTTATTCTATGAGTTTTTCTTTCTACTTACAATATGATATAGAGTTTGGAGATTGTTGATTTCGAATAACAGATATATTGATTGAACTACTGATGAGTCTTTGATGATTATACACCAAAATGCGTTCCAACTCACCCCAATCTACGGTATTCAAATGTTTCTTGCAGAAACTAAGTATTTTGCACAAAATGCACAGTTCTGCTGAACTATAGCCCTCCTAGTTCTAACCTTAACGAGAAAGCCTTTATCTCTGTGGAGTAATGGTAAGGAATATGAAACACAGGGAAAACACAAATAATTAATACAAAAGAATGTTTATTTAACTACTTTCGATGGTATGAGTTCAAGTTACATTTTTCCACTATAATATATTCAAATTAAAATACTGTTTCAAGCATTAAAGTTTTGATGATTCTTGAGAGCGATTTATAATAGCCCCCCATCTATGCATTACAAGTTATTGTTTCAGTACGAATATCCTGATATTTACTTCAAACACAAAGTTACAGGTAAATATTATAAAAAGGTAATAAATGGTATTATTGAATAGCTGAATGCAAAAAAAATACCCAGCCACAGGGAAAAGAAACAAATTGTCCGGTCTTCAATGCATAAAGAATAATATCATAAAATAGTAAAAAATATCAAAATATTTAAAATTAGAATCCAAAATTTACTGCCAGACACTTCAACTCATCGATTGATCTGACTGACCTCATGAGCTAAGGATGGAGCTGTCAGGAATGGCAATTGTAACCAATAAAGGTCAATCATCTGCATTTTGGTTCTGAGAGGCACTTCTCACTTTCCTCCTTAAGAAATCATGAGTCAGACTGCTGGCCAATCTACTCTTTCATAAAGGCCTATCTACTATTTCATATCATATTTTCAACCATTTCAAGGGCTCACTGTACCACACAGGTAAAAAATGGCAAATGCATTGTTTTTGTTATTGTCAAATCAACACTTCTTCAAAGATGGTAAACACTTAATGACTTCTTTTAGGGATATCGCACTGCCTGCATTAATTTTGTATTAGGAAGTTACAATTCTCATTTGAGTATTCTACCAGCTGATTGGTAGGTTCATGGACAGCCCCCATCCTGCATCCCAATTCCTGAAACGCCTCATTTTCCCTCCTAAGGCTCTCCCACCATTAGATCCCTCTTAAATTCACCATATCTTCTACCTCCTCTAATTGCATCCAGAATTCCTACCCTCTTCTTTCCTCTTCCACGATTCCCCAGCGTTCTCCCCTCTAACACCCTCTTCAACATGCCCTCCCCTCTCAAAACTTCCTCCATCTCTTCTGCCTTCCCTGAACCTCTGCCACCATCTTTTCTCCAACCATATAAAATACCTCCTCGTTCGTCTTTCTCTCCACCCAGCTCACCCTCTCCATCCTTCTCCAAACCCACATCTCAAACGCCTCAAGTCTATGCACATCCTCCCTTTGAAATGACCAAGTTTCTGACCCATACAGTGCCATGCTCCATGTTAGAGTTTTCACCAGCCTTTTCTTCATGTTTCTTCTCAGGGACACCCTTTTATTGAGCCCCACCTTCTTATTTCTATAAAATCTCATCGCTTTCATCTTCTTGTGATTTATCTTCGTTCCATACCTTTCACACTGCACCTCTAATGCATTCATCACTGATTGTAACCCCTTGGCAGACTGACAAACCAATGCTAGATCATCTGCAACTCTGATTTTATCAGCTCCCCTCCTACCTTTATTCCTACCTCCTTATCCCCCATGCATCCGTTACAATTTCTTCTGAATTCACTTTAAAAAGCAATGGCGATAGTGGGCACCCCTGCCGCACTCCCTGTCCAATAATGGCCCGTCCCAATTCGGCTACCCTAACCTGCATTGCCTGGTTCATATACAGATTCCTAATGAGACGCCTGTCCCTCCAATCGGCCCATAATTTTTCAAACACTCCCATTTATTTCATCCAGTCCACCCTATCAAATGCCTTCTTGATATCTACTAAGCAAGCAAAAACATCCTGCCCATACTATAGGTTTCTTTCTACTAGTGTCCTCATCACTCCTTTAGCGTCTCGCATTCCCATTCCTCTCCTAAACCTGAACTGGTCATCATCCAGGTATTCATTAGCCTTCTTCTCTAGCCTTCTTCTCCAGCCTTCAAATTTATAATTCTCAGAAATACTTTGGCCTTTCGGGATATTAAGCTTATTGTCCTATAGTCTTCCCACGTTTTTGTCTTGCTTTCCTTCGGTATCAGAATTAGTATTGTCCTCGCAAAGACTTCTGGCCAAACGCCATCCTCCTAAATACTACGGTAAACACAAAAAGTTTTCCTCTTACGTTTTTCCCATGCCTTTTAGTAATTCTGCAGGTATGTTATCTATTCCCACCGCCTTATTCCTTTTCAGGTCTTGTAGAGCTCTTTCGATTTCGATATCTAGGATACCTGGTCAGATGTCTGTCTTCTCTCTTCTTGAGTCTTGACTTCTTGACTCAATCGATGTCGTCTTCCCTTTCTACATCTAACATATTGGGCCTTATTTCTTTACCATACAGCTCTTCAACATACTCCTTCCACCTCTCCTGGATCTCTTTTGGTTCGATGATCACCTTTCCCGTCTTGTCTGTTATCGCTGTAATTCCCCTTCCCTTATTACCGCCCGTCAGTTCCTTTACTTTCCTATATAATCAGGGTGTCCGGTGAATCTCAATTTCTTTTTTCCCTGAGTTTTCCAGGTTTTCCAGGCAAATGTTTTGTATTTTCCAGGGTCTTGCTGCACTTCGTTTCTAACATATTTTTAATGAATTTCTAATAAAATCGGCATAATTTTGCCAACATGAAAAAACGAGAAATTTCGGTCCCTACTTTGAGTTAAATATGGAAGAGTATACAAGGAATGTGGAGTATTACGAGTTTTATTTCAACCAACAAATAAACAAAAACGGTTAACTGACAACAAAATTCTCAGTCAGGTGCAATTTGAACACAATAAAGTAGATTCAGACTAGTTTGATAAAGAACATGCGAATAAAAGAAACTGGTGTGACATTTTTCAATGAGTGCATTTCCAATTCAATTTCAGCAACAAATTTGTCGCCTTTTCAAGAAATTACGTTATTTTGGTTTGGAGCCTTTGAACATTTTGCAGTATGTACCTCTTTCTTATTCTTTTTCTCTTGAGGCCTTGGTACCTTTCCTCTTATCCCCAAAGGCTTCACTGTACTTTACATGAACATTTCGGAAATTGTGAATTAATTTCTTTGTGATAGGTACGGATCTAACGCCCGAAAGCATTCAATTATGTAGAACAAAATTTTATTTGTTGCACAATTCACGAATTTTAATTAGGTTGGATTGCCCCTGTACCGTGGCCCTGTTGACTACGAACCCGAGGGCCGTGATTTCCATACGCAGTGACCGCAAAATGTATTTCCGCTCCTTCCAAAACATTTCTGCAAACATTAAAACGAGGAGGGTGGAGATTATTGGGAGAGGATTATCAATTACATATATAACAATACCCAATTATCCACTTAGGTTGCCGACCGAATGGTTTTCGTATAATGTGGGAAATGCCACTACACATGCTCAGACGTTTAGATTTCTGGTAAACTTGGCCACACCAAGAATTCCATTCGTATGGCTCAGAAGAACGGAATCAAGATTTCCGCGTGAAATTCTGTTTCAGCTTACAGATTTCGGAATAAATTCCAATTCCATTCGTAGCGGCCATTTTACATGGGAATTATTTCGTGTGGAATTTGCCTTGTTATGCGATCGGTCCCCTGGACTTCGCGGGGGTGGGGTGACGAAGCACAAGCTGAGAGCGGGCGCAGAGCTATGAAAAGAGTATTCAATGAACAGGGAGCGCAAGGCTACGCTGAGCCGAGAGCATAAAGCAAGCAAAGGCGCAGATTAAACCTCTCTCTCTGCCTTAATGGAAATCGGCTGCCATGAATTTTCCATGTTTTTTGGAAAAATACAAAAATTCCCTGAGTTTTCCCTGAGTTTTCCAGGACAAAATATTTCCCTGAGTTTTCTCGGTTTTCAAGGTTTTCCAGGTCGCCGGACACCCTGATAATGCACCTGCTCTTCCCTCTTTTTGGTATTTTTCTAGGATCCATGACATTAGATCATGCGACAACAGATCATGTGACAACAGATCACAAAGACAATAGATCACGACGACAACAGATCACGCGACACTAAATCACGATTACAATGGGAAAATTATAAATTTGTAATATATTTTCCTTCAATATTTGCCGCAGATGTGTAATTGGGAGGGGGGCGCTGCGGCCCCCTCCCAATTACACATCTGCGGCATTCCCATTCATATTCCTCTGATCTCACCTCATGATCCACAACCATGATCTCCTCAACTTTCTCTCAATACTTCTTCTTCATTGCCCCAGTTAATTACTTGGTATTACACTTTTGTGTAATGAATGAACCACTGAATGAAACTGGGCTCTTTCACTCCTCCCTTAACACAATGCTGCAAAGGTCAAATTAAGCCGCAGCTTTGCCAACATGCGTAGGTATCACCTCAGCAGTATGTTGCAGGCATGCATTACACATGCACTGTTGAAGCACTGCAAGAGCACATTTTGGTAGCATGCTCTGAAATAGCACTGCAGACACACTGTGGCAGGGCTTCACTGGTGAGTTGAGCATGCAACCTCGACATCCTTGTGCAGCACTGCTGCATCTTTTTGCTTGCCGGGTATCTTTAATTTTGTCAACATTCCCATAGTCAAAATCACAACAAATTTAAGAAAACAACACTTTCCCAAAGTGGAATTAAATCACATCAATTCATTTTACTACCAAAGGACCATTACCAGAAATGAAAACAAGCATGGAATGACCAAAATTCATAGAAAACTACATATATGAATATCTGAAAATGAGCACCAGTAAACTGACCCAGTTATTTTAGGACAACCTTACCTTCCGGATATCCATACTTCTCGCTTGATCAGAAGAAGTACCCTCCACCATACCAACTGCCTCCATTTTCACAGGCCCTTCAGCCCAGAAATCAGCTTTGGTAGCAATGATAACAGAAACAGCACATCTCATTCTCTCTTTGGTTATCAAGCCTCCCGGTCCATTCATCCACTGCATATGGGGGTGATTAAGCAGTACAAAATTTTCTTCCTGGTGTCTTTCATCTAACGGTGCTCTCCACTCTATATCTTCACTGCTCTTCACTTTAACTGTCATCATTGGTTTAGACACCCATTCCCAATGTCCACATTTAGGACATGGGCCTTTATCAGCACAACTAACAGGTAAAAACAAACACATACTGAGAATTAGTCTACGTAAATGGGCTTCATGATTGACAATAAAAACCACACAGGTGAGCCAATTTAAGTGCTTTAACCAGTTCATTGAAAAATGTAAGTTTCTTGGATCAACTTCCCTTAATATTAGTAACTGATAAAAATAGCCTTCAAATACAATTATTTTTCAAATAGGTACCAAATGATTATTTAGGCTCCAGTGACATACTGAGCAACTTTTAAGGCCATTTAGTTTGGCTATTGCACATATGTCGCTGGACAGTAGAGCATACCCCTACAACACAGTGAATTCCGAAAACAATAAATCAGCATTACACAATACACTTTAGATTGGTAAAAAAATAAGGTTGCCACTGTTACCTATACATACAGTAGACCCCTGTGTTACTGTTGAGGTTAAACTTGCAGACGTACTTCTTTTGTCTCATGTAAATTTGCTGTTTTAGTTTCTTTTTTGTTTCATCCTTGAACTTATGTGTGAGATCTTTTTTCTCTCACAGTCTGTCATGATCTGTCGATCCATTAAGGTGTGTTGAAATATATTTAGTTTACTTCTTCAGAGGTTGTACATACTTCATTTTATGTTAACCTTAATTTCAACTCGCGGTCGCAATATTTACAATGTAAATCCGTTCCATGTGTAAATCCGTTCATTATGTGAATTCCATGGTAAAGTGAACCAGTATATTACCGGAAGACTAATCCATTTAACAACATCAATGCCAGTGCATTGTGGTATAAAATACAGTAGGGGTACAAAATATGCTGGAATCAAAACAATTTAAAATGTTATTAAACCAATAATTTAACTTCAATAAGGTGTTGTAAATTTTCAACACATTGAATATCATTGCATGAATACGCAAGACGCCACCTCACCCACATACTTGCCGTCTAACTGCGAGCAGTGGCGTAATTCGAGGGTGGCAATTGCCACTCCAGAAACGTCCAACCCAGTACATATTTTGCCACCCCAGAATTTTGAAGTAAAAATCTCAATAAGTTACAAACATATGGAAAATACAATTCTTCAGCTTCAGTTTACAGCTTCAAAAACTAACAATTTAACACTAGCTTTTTTTTAATTTTCCGGGGGAGGACTCGGACCCCCCATCCACCTGGGGGCAGCGGTGAATATAGGTTATAACATCGCGGGGGGCCAAGACAGGCTAGCTAGCGGCGACCAGCTGTAGTTTAGGTATCCACGCAAGTGCCTCTCGCCGCAGCCTCGGACCCCTCCCATATACACGCCACTGCTGGGAGGTATTCCATACCCCCTGGTAGGCCTTGTCACCCCAGTTAAAAAGCTGAAATTACACCCATGACTGCAAGCCAACCTCAGTTACTTAATTTAACCACATTTTCAAGCAATGGGAGGAGAACTTGGAATGGAAATTATCCAACTATCATTATACCTCTGCCTACTAATTGGCATTGGCAATAAGGCATTTCTCTGTAGGTCTCACACAATCATCTCTACATCGCAATTACCTCAACAATACATATAGAAACACATCCGTAGAAAGTGACATTGCCAGCTTACAAAAATTATGTACACAAAATTAGACATTGAGTAATGATAGAAATAGGCCAAGTATGAGTAAAAAGCAGCATATAGTCATACATAAGGGGCAATTCTGTTAGATATATAATTTAAATAATAATTTTCCACCTGCATTATTCCTCGTCCACAAATTACGTCTGTTCCGATTCTATAAATACAGCTGCGCTATGTTCTCCCAATTTCGAGGATGTTAAATAATGCTGTCGCCACGTCAGAGAGCAGTATGAGAAACTATAAGGGCAAAGACCAACACATATTTTTCATTTTTAAAAGCTCTATTATTTGGCAGGAAAATATTGGATTTACTTACCCTTATTTTTTATTTATTCTCAATTTAGATTTATTTGCGTCAAAAAACAAAGAGATAATTAAATTTTAGAGATTTAATTTTCGTTGTATAGAGAACTTGTCTTCTATAGAGGTTCGTTCTAAAGAGGTTTGACTGTACAGGGTACAGTCAATACTCTGAGGTATTTAAAAGGAGGTCAGCAGTGTGCACGATAGTGCTCTTTACACATGCTTCTTATTTTTTTTTAATTAAAAATACCTGGTTTAATGAGGATGATGATCCCCATATTAAAATTCCATATGAAATTACGGAATAGAATAGGCCATAACATACCATTTTTAAGACATCTAGTCTGACAGTGTATTATAACACAGATATCTAATAGTATAATACATTAATTTTTTTACGAACCTGGGCGATATGTTTGTCCCACTTAAGATGAGGATCAACATATAACCCTAAAAATTTTAATTTTTCTACCACCGTGATATCACATATCTTACTCTGGCATTCAGGATCATCAAGTACAACTTGTCGTGGGGAAAACATCATTATTTGTGTTTTGCCATTATTAAGGATCATGCCATTACTGGTACACCAATCATGCATTGGATATATGGATATCTATGGATATATTACATGAACAGAACTTGTCGGAAGTCTGTATTGAAAAAATGTTTCCAGTGGTTGCGGAAATTAGGAAAGAACTTCGATTTAGGATTGCATTGGAAAGGGCTGGGGAATTTTAAAATGTTAAGAGCTGTTTTGGCTTTTGGTTGGTAACGGTTTATTTTGAGTATTTATGCCTGCAATCTCGTGGAGTCAAAGCTATTTCAGTCCTTACGAACATTACGTCTATCTAGGGTTACCATAAGTCCTCAATTATGCAGACATGCCCATATTTTCGACTTTTAATGTAGCCTCCAAGTACATTTTTACGATTTCTGCTTATGTCCACAATTTTATTTTTTGGAAGTAAGATCTTTTGATTTTGTTTTCATCTCGTATCACCAACTAGTTATACATATTTTTATATTGATTATTGAATTACACCATTAGCAACCTGTTAGGGTGCATTCGATTTAGGGCTTAGCCGGCGATAGACTGCGATCACCACGCTGTGGTGCTTTCCATTTAGCTGAATCTAGGGACTGGCATCATTAATGGCAATCCGTGGTATGCTATTTTCTCTGTACAAAACACTTAAACGAACTGTTGATAGATGGCACTACTGGTATGCAATGGGTTGGAAATATGTAGTTCATAGTTTGGCTACCTGAGCGTGTTGATCAATCCTGTTGTGGGTGTCCTCATTTTGGGGTTTCAAAATATGGTAACCCTAAGTCTATCCCATTGTAGTACCTATATTATTGATTAGGAGGGCATATACATGATTGCTGCGGTCTTCTGTGAACGCAAGGGATGGTATAAGTGTTATAACTGTGACAAAATGTTGTCTCGAGAATCAACCATGTAAGGTACCATCGTGGATTAGACATTCCTTGCTGTATTTTTCAATCCAGTATCGTTTGCTAATAACCCCAGTAGCAGAGTTGGTCGCGGCAACGTTGAAGCAACGTAACAAAGGTCATCCTAAGGTTGTGGTCACAATGATCTGTCACAGGAACATTGCAGACACGTCACATTTTGACTGTCAACTTGTGACAGACCTGCAACCAATGATCAACTTAGGTTGGTCCGATATTTTATTTATTTGAAAATATCTTGTTTATTCTCAGTAATATTGCATTTATATTTGTACTATAAGGCAATATAGGTTTCAAATAATTAATGCCTGAAAACTGTTATCGTGATGTGATAGTATTTCCTTAAACTATCACGGAATTACAATTTAATAATTAGTTATCAAAGTTTCTTTAACCCAAGGAAGTGGCCAAATAAATAGGGCTTTCTTGGCAAACACTTCGATTTCGGGTAAGAGATAATGCGAGTAGAACCGTAGCAAGGCTGAAAATTAAAGATAGATACAATGTTGTTAGGTAAATACTAGGCAGGATATTTAATACATTAAGACATGGTATTGCATAATAGTACATTCTTAGTATATAAATGAAAATTATATTTTTTTATTTTGAGAGAGCAGGGAGGAGTCAGTGGAGAGGGAGGGCAAGGGAGTTTCTGTGGAGAGCGCAAAGGAGTACCAACTCAATAGGCAGCAAGTGTGCCAGTCTAAACCGGCTAAAAGATAAACCCTGCAAGTCCAGCCCAATTCCAGAGCAGCGACCACCAGTCAACAATTTTTTGGAAAGTCGCAATGCGACTGTCCCGCGACATTGATTCTCGGTAACTTCACACTTCGCTAGAACGTCTCAGCAATGTAACCGTCTAGCCATCACTCCTGCAACCTTGCGGGACCATCACATTGGTCGCAGTGTGACATGCCTGAAACGTTGTGGGACAGTCAACAGCTACTAGGGAAACCAATGGTTGCAAATATAAAAGTAGATTTAAAATAAACTTTTAACTATATTTTCCATGGCTGTATGCCTTACTTCATTGCTATATGTTCAGCAATATTTTTTGGTTTACAAAACAGAATCACCCATTTCAGTTTAGCTTTTAGTAAGAAGTAGCATTGTATTTACCAGTAGCGAAGCGATCAATTGCAAAGTAACTATGTTATTGGGATACTCGTCATAAAATAATAAATGCAACCTTGTATTTCTAGTAAAATAAGAAAGGAATCATGTCATTATTATTCTCTCCAAGCAGAGTACTCATCTTTCGCTCAAACAAAGCTTGTTTTCTAGTTTTAATCAGTTAAACCACATACCCAGTCGTGTCATTTCGCAAGTATTTCGAAAGAAAACAAAAGACTGTGCCGATCCGTGAGCAAGAAATGCAATCAGAAGGGTCAGTATTATGGATAATGCAAGCCAAAGGCTGGCATTATTGTTGGTGCTGTTTAACTTTTTGCTGTTGTCTGAGTTAGAGAAACGGGGTCGTTATTTTACGCTAAATTAGCACCTTACATCATAATAGCGCCGATAGCGCGGGCGTAATTAGTTACAGAATTGCCCCAATAGACGACAGATGGATCAGCCGGTAACATTTCCACTAATAATAATTTACGTGCAAATGGCTGTCATCGCTAGCACGTCTCGGCTTCCAAAGACCTTCCTTCTCCTCGTCCCAAACCAGCAGCATTGATATCATTCTCCCAGCCAAGGTCATCCCTTGGAGATTAAATAGCCGAATAACAAAAAAGATAGCAGTAGAGGGGAGAACTTTCACTCAAAGCCCTTTTCTTGGAACTGGGAGAGTTATTGGGGGTTCGTTGATTACTTTAGGGACCCACAACCTTCTTAGAGGCATCCATGCACAAGAAGAAGAACGCGACACACGCAAGGAGAACGCAAAAAACAAAGTGCTAACTCGAGCACCCTCATCGAGTTTCTTTACTATCTCCTGCTTGATTTTATTTGTTATTTTCTGCTTGAGCGGCACCTTAGGGGGCATGGTCACTACAGAAACTTCCCGCATTAAACCACCTACTTCTGGCATATTTTTTTATCGAATGGTTAATGCGGTTGGAGAAGAGACTGTTCACAGTGTGAACTATGCCCTTCGTCAACAATACCACTTCGCATAGAAGACTGATATTTACACCAGTTGAGTGCATCAGCGACCTAGTTTTGGACTGTTTCGTTGCATTGTATGTCTGGCAGTCATGAGCATCTTGTTCCTTTAAAAGCCCACAAAAAATCCACACGGGAGGAGGACGCCTCAGTAGCTTAATTGGCTAAAACACAGCACAATATCAATGGATACAGGTTCAAGTCCTGATCAAGGCAAATGATTTTTCCTCTGTGGAATTTTGCAGTTAAGTGCACTTGCAGGTGACTCTGTAAAGGTAATACAGTGGCTAGTCCAGGTATCCTAAAAAAAAAAAATTCCCTGAACATCCACAAAATACAATATGACAAAGCCAAATCATACATGAATATATTTTTGACAGCATCTGCGAATTTTTGCTTTACACTCTTTCTCATCGATATGTATTACAATTGAACCTGAAACTAATGCATTATTGATATCATTCAATACAGAATACAAATCATCAAGCTTAATAAAGCAGATGCATGCAATGCATATATCAACAACTTAGAGAATGTATCTTACTTTTCTGAGCAATAACGTAGAAGCCTCCATTCAAATATGGCTGAAACAGCATTGACCATGAATATACGGGCTTTCTCTGTCGCAGTTGAGTAATAGTTGTAGGCCCAGATCAGGGCCTGCTGCTTGGGAACATCATCTAAATCAGTCCATACCCCTATTAAATGGTAAAAAAAATCTTAAACAAATATAGGACATAAAAAATAATAATACACACCTAATGCAAAATGGAACCTCAGTAATGTCTCGCCTCTCATTTTTTTGTCGTGAGCAAAGGCAAGAACCACAGATAAAACCTACGTAATTTATGCCAATGTATAGCATTAGGTAACAGAAAAAAAACTGAATTGGAAGGCCATAACCTTAACTCTTATAGAAAAACTTATCTAGTTACATTTAGAGAATAGCACCATCATAAGCTGGTGTGAGGTGCTAGGCAATGCTTTTTGTTATTTATTTAATCAAAACATGATTCTGAAGTGCTAGTGAAGATCCAAGAAATAAAACTACTGTATATTCTCATGTATGACATGCACCATTTTCCCCTTTTATCGGCATCAAAAAAAAGGGTGTGTGTCATACATGAGGGTTTCCATTTGCTATGGTATTTATGTAGAGCCAAAGAAAAATAGTGGCCAAAAACTTCCCTAATATTTATTTAGTTACAAGTTTTTGTCATTTTAACCCTCTCACAATGGGTCGATGTATCGGCTTTTGCATCACGAGTGAAAAGTGCACCGGACCAATATATCAGCTTGCAAATAAAATATTGTTTAACTTCATAACACTGAAATAATTAAATTTATTTCTTAAACAGTGGAAAAGAATAGCACTTATCAATATAAATTAATTCAATTTATATTGTTATCAATATATCATTTATCAATATAAAATTTTAAAAAACCCCCTATGGCTATCTAAAACATTAAATCCATAATGTTTTTTTCCAAATGTGATATATTTTATTATAAATTACCCTACGCATTTCTCGCAAGTACCGCTGGCAGAAGGCAGCACTAAAAGGGGTAATAAAAATTACAAATTGGTCCTTGATAATGCAAGATCTTGCAAATGAGACTTAGGAAGAAAAAAGATAACACTTCTTTCTAGTAACAGTGAGAAAAGAACATTTTGAGGAAAATCTGCAAAATATCCTGGTATAGAGGAACGACTATCAGTGTACATTAGAGACAGATGCCCATTTGGGTTTGCATTGTCGATGGAAATGTGTCAGATGAAAGCGCTTCAGGTAGCGAGAGAGCTTGGTGTAACCTTCCATGACTTTAAGGCTAGTAGGGGTTGGATGCTGAGATTTTTTAATAGAAATGGCCTTTTGATAAGAAGGAAAACAGCTAAAGAGCGTTCCACATATAGTTGACAGTATGGGCTCTTATGGAGATTCGATTCCCATGTTAATCTCCATAAGGCCGGAGGTGCGACATTGCCAATGACAGCAGGAAAATAAATATGATGCTATGCAATATAAAAATACATTTTCTGAAGCAGAAAAAGATGCTACACTAATTGGTGGCAATAATTCATCAATTTAGTATATAATAAATGTTATAAAAAATATTTCCTTGAATTTCCATTAGTAATGGAGTGCTTCTGATTTCATCTTCCTCACCCAGTTGCAGATAAATGGTTCACAGTATGACATTAAAATTAAACAATAAGTTTTCCGTACGTTTTCCTCCATAACTGTTAGCTTTAATTTGCTTTTAACTGAGTTTCATCGTTGTTGTATTCATTTAAATATCTTGCGGACCAAATATTTTGAATTTTGCAAGGTAAAAAGCAGTCACCTACTAACTTTCGTATATCATGATATAGATCCATACATGCTGTGTATGAAATTTATAAATAACTTAATATTTGTTTTTGGTGAAAGAATCGTAGCTCTATATCGATTACAAAGGGAGTTATGAATTTTGAAGTAAAAAAATATTTTTGATGCGCCATAATTCCGCTGCTCGTTCTGTCCTGCCAGCTAACCTATAGCGTGGAAGGGAGACTCTCGGTCGGGAATGAGCTTCATACTTTAAATACTCTTGCTTCTTTGCTATCAAAGATATCCATGGTTGTTACAAAATCTGAATTTTTAAACTCCCTGACTTTTCCAGGTTTTCAAGGTGTTTGGCACTTTTTCCCTGACCTTTTCAAAAATTAATAGTATTAGTAAAACACCAAAATTAGGTAGCAGTAATTATCCTGTGGGGACAAGATGTGTTTTTGATACAAGACACTACCTTCCTCCATATATATCTAACGTTTCCTTATGCCTTTATCACTGCTTAGGAGTTTTAGAGGAAAATTAAAGTAAAAAGGAATTCTTGATAGCTGGTAAAATTGCTTTTTAAAAATAGGTATTTTAAAATTGCATGACAATGTGAAACTTCCAGAGGGCTTTCTTACAACTATAAGTTGTTGGGAATGTTCTGAGAGACTTCCGAAAATATCACAATAAGATAAGTAAAAAATTAATGAAATTTAAAAAATAAATAATTTGTTCATACTAGATTGCAACAGTACGTGACTAGGAAAATCTTACTCTCATCTAGAAAATATGCATTTTTATAATCGAAAATAAGACTTAAAAGTAAAATGAAGAATGAAAATGCATTCAGTACAGTGTAGATAGTCTGGTCCAGTGTAGCTTAGTGATTAGAAATGAACTAGAAAAAATATTGAATGGGTAAACAATTATTAGTCATTAAGATCACATATTATTTGTAGTTACTATTCCATGCTAAAATATGAAATGAGAAGGCTATCCAACAGCTATCAACCTATGGGAATGGGCTTAATTGTGCTTGTCCAAAAATATTTTTCAAAAAACAATGATAACATTAAGATAATAAATTAGAAATGTATAAAATATTAATACTTAAAGGTTGACTCCTTACATTACAATGATAGCAGGAAAAGAAACAGACTTTCCTTCTGGCTAGTGAATCACAAAATAATACATTCAATGAATGATAAAAATACATACAAATAAACTCACGGATTGATTTTGAATGAATATCACAATGGGAATGACTTTGCGAAGGAAACTAACAAGAAGATCAGATGAATATGAATCAGACAAAATTTTCATCCAGAAATAATCCAGCCTCTGATCCTTTCTGTTAAAAGTTTTCATTACCTCCATGACTGTAGGATTGGTAATATGTAATATTTTTTAACTCCTTTTCAATCTGATCGCAATTCTGACCCATTACCCAGTTCTTTTCTTGAAAAATCTGTAGCATTATATCCAACCGCACCAGTACACAGTCAGGAAAATCCTTGATCAGGGATGGATCAGCAAATTTAATTCCTTTGCATAATTTATATTTCAATAGTGACTTTTCAGTCAATTTTGAGCACATACTCTTCAAAAACACCCCGCATTCTTTCTTGAATACAAATATTTCGGCATCTTTAAGAACTACACTGGGTAGCTCAGCTCTAACTGAATGTCCTAATTTAAAACATTTTACTGGGACTAGATTGTAGTGATGGGCAAAGTCGGTCTTTTGAGAGATTTCGGTCGCGTCGGTCACTCCCGCTTGTGATTCGATCTTCAATCGTCGATCAGAGAGACCGATTTTCCAGCTAGTGAGCAGGTTTCAGTGCAGCTACCTCGTTCAGTGCCGGTTTCCGTGGAGTTGTGGGCAATTCTTTGAAAACAATTGAAGGCACAATTGTGCAATCGTGCGAAGGTTTGTTTTGTTTTTACACAATGTTCTTGGTTTGTGATTTTAAGTATAGTTATACGAAGAATATTAGGAATATGCCACTTGATTACAAAACTATTGAAGAGTGACATTTTATCGACCACAAATTATTAACAACTCATTATAGAAACCAATGATGAATACTAATTTAGTAGCGAAATTTTATTTTGGTATGTACGTAGTTCGAAACGATCAACGTTTTCTTTTGGCTGTAAGAATTTAAAGCAAATTATCCGACTGTAGCACTAAAATTCAATTTTCAATTACAGTCTGTTTCACTTGTTCACGAGACGTAATATTTGTCGAGAATATTGAAACGATGGTTTATCGTGTATTTAAGTGACAATGCAATTATGGAAATTCAGTGATTACAAATGTTATATGTGCTGTGATGTATTGCGTGTGTTCTTGTGGTGATATTTTGATATTTAAAGGTTATTTGTGTTAGGTAGACTTACGCTCCTAATGGATGTGTTATGACAGGAAATGCACCGTGGAGGTTATAAAAGTTTCTGTGCTTCTGAAATGGCAGAATATTGCTTTGCTTGCGTGCTCCGATGACCCCTAGAGCTGCACTGGCGGGAGCATTGCTCCTGGTAGGGTCACCCATGCCAGATTGGTCGAAGGTTAGGAGACAGACGAATGGTAGTCCGCGCAGCGTCTGTACCTCAGTGAGGCGGCTGCAAAAGGCGTCTGACCCCAGTGGGGCGGCCTCTGAAGTGATGGTGTCACGTAAAAAACACTATTGAGTAAGGCCAAGGAATACTACCTCAATTAAAACAAAAACCTTGAAATTATGGACAGTTCTCAATTGATAATGAATCCTGGCAACTACGGGACTCGGCCAAGAGGGCCGGGTGTCGTGCCCGGCAGCGGTGGGAGCAAGGCCCCTGCGGTCGTCATCACACGAAATCCTTGCTCAGACGAAGCAACAGCAGAGGAAAAGAAGATTAAGAAGAGGAACGAAACTATAAGAATAGGCACTTGGAATGTTAGGACTATGCTGAGGGCGGCGAAGCTAGAGAATATAAAGCAAGAAATGGAGAGGGTGGGTGTAGACATCATGGGTCTGGGTGAAGTAAGATGGAAGGATGACGGGGATTACTGGAGCGGCGAATATAGAGTAATTTATAGTGGAGGGAATGAAAGTCAGCGCGGGGTTGCATTCATAATGAATAGGAAACTGGGTAGAAAAGTAGTGCATGCAGAACAAGTGAGTGATAGGATAATAGTCGTGGAACTAAAAGCAGAACCAACGAATTTAGTTATAATCCAGGTTTATATGCCTACCTCTAATCATAAAGAGGAGGAGGTAGATGGGGTGTACGATCAGCTAGAGGAAATAATTGGTAGGATACCAGGAAGTAAGCACCTGGTAGTAATGGGGGATTGGAACGCGGTGGTGGGTGAAGGAAGAGATGGGCGGGAGGTGGGCGATTACGGGCTAGGAAGAAGAAATGACCGGGGCGAGAAAGCTGTGGAGTTTTGCCGCAGAAATAACCTAGTAATTACAAATACATGGTTCAGACATCATCCTCGACGTAGGTACACTTGGAAGAAGCCGGGAGACACAGACAGGTTCCAGATAGATTATATAATGGTACGTCACAGATACAGGAATAGTGTTAAAAACTCGCATACTTATCCAGGAGCTGATGCAGACACAGACCACAACTTATTAGTCATGAAATGTCGGGTAAAACTGAAAAAGATAAGAATGGGAAGGAGGGTACGTAAGTGGAATACGGAGGCATTAACTGGGGCAATGAAGAAGAAGTATCGGGAGAAGGTGGATGAGATAATGGGTGAGGATCATGGAGTTAGATCAGTGGAAGATGAATGGGGAAGTTTGAAAAATGGAATTATAGAAGCGGCGAAAGCAACGGTAGGCGTAGTGATTGCAACTAAAATTAGAAAACCGTGGATTACGAAGGAGATGATCAGGGAGATGGAGGAGAGAAGGAAATGGAAGAGTGTAAACTCAGAGCTAGGTAAGAGAAAATACCGAGAATTTAATAACAGGCTTAGAAGAGAAACAAAGAAAGCAAGAGAGGCGTGGTGGAGAGAACAGATCGACGCGTTAGAGAAATACCAAAAAGAGGGAAGAGCAGATGCATTATATAGGAAAGTAAAGGAACTGACGGGTGGTAATAAGGGAAGGGGAATTACAACGATAACAGACAAGACGGGAAAGGTAATCGTAGAACCGAGAGAGATCCAGGAGAGGTGGAAGGAGTATGTTGAAGAGCTGTATGGTAAAGAAATAAGGCCCAATAGGTTAGATATAGAAAGGGAAGACGATATCAACAGAGATGGCATCGGACCAAGTATCCTAGATAGCGAAATCGAAAGAGCTCTACGAGACATGAAAAGGAATAAGGCGGTGGGAATAGATGACATACCTGCAGAGTTTTTAAAGAGCATGGGGAAGAACGGAAGAGGAAAACTTTTTGCGCTAATTCGTAGGATTTATGAGGATGGAGTGTGGCCGGAAGACTTCGCGAAGACTGTACTAATTCCTATACCGAAGAAGAGTAAGGCAAAAACTTGCGAAGACTATAGGACAATAAGCTTAATATCCCACGCGGCCAAAGTAGTTCTGAGGATTCTAAACAGAAGGCTAGAGAAGAAGGCAAATGAATACCTGGGTGACGACCAGTTCGGGTTTAGGAGAGGGACGGGAACGCGAGACGCTATAGCGGTGATGAGGACGCTAGTAGAAAGAAACCTAGAGTATGGGCAGGATGTTTTTGCATGCTTCGTAGATTTCGAGAAGGCGTTTGATCGGGTGGAATGGACGAAATTAATGGGAGTGTTGAATAAATTAGGGGTCGATTGGAGGGACAGGCGTCTGATTCGAAATTTGTATATGAATCAGACTGCGCAGGTTAGGGTAGCCAATGGAGAATCGGGATGGGCCACGATAGGACGGGGAGTGAGGCAAGGGTGCCCACTATCGCCGTTGCTTTTTAATGTGTATTCAGAAGAAATGGTAAGGGAGGCTTGGGGGGAGGAGGAGGTAGGAATAAAGGTAGGAGGGGAGCTGATTAAATCAGTGAGATTTGCAGATGATCAAGCATTGGTTAGTCAGTCGGCCATGGGGTTACAGTCAATGGTGAATGCATTAGAGGTTCAGTGCGAAAAGTATGGGATGAAGATCAATCACAAGAAAACGAAAGTAATGAGATTTTCTAGAAGTAAGAAGGCGGGGCTGAATATAAGGGTGGGAGGGCAGAAGATAGAGCAGGTCGAGCAGTTTACGTATCTGGGTAGTATTTTGGAGGCGAATGGGTTTAGTGGTAAGGACATCAGATGCAGAATTGCGCTCGCTAAAGAAGCATTTTCGAAGAGAAGGGAATTGATGAGGGGGGGTCTGAGACGAGACGTAAAGAAGAGGCTGGTGAAAACTTTAATATGGAGCGTGGCGCTATATGGGTCGGAAACTTGGTCATTGCGAAGGGAGGATGTGCGTAGGCTTGAGGCGTTTGAGATGTGGGTTTGGAGAAGGATGGAGAAGGTTAGCTGGATGGCGAGAAAGACGAACGAGGAGGTATTGGATATGGTCGGAGAGGAGAGGAAGCTTGTGGCAGAGGTTCGGAGAAGGCAGAAGAGATGGATGGAGGAGGTTTTGAGAGGAGAGGGCATGTTGAAGAGAGTGATAGAGGGGAGAACTCTGGGGAAGCGTGGGAGAGGAAGGAAGAGGATAGGAATTCTGGAAGAAATAAGAGGAGGTAGAAGATATGAAGAGTTGAAGAGGGATCTAATAACGGGCCATTCTTAGGAGGGAAAGCGAGACAATGTCTCTGAGGTGGGATGCAGAATGGGGACTGTCCAAGAACCTACCAATCAGCTGGTAGAATACTTGAATGAAATGAATTTTTTCAGCCACTTGAGTGATTTATATCTAATGTAAAACGCTCCTTACAAAACATGCTTCGTTTGTTGCCATCGATTAAAATCGTTGGGGTTTCACCATGCACTTCGTCACTTAGATAACTAATCAAACTAGTCAATTATATTGATGTTCAGTAAATATGTTTTTCGCAATGCCACATAGATTCTAAATGTTTAAAAAGCATATTATTAAATGATGGTTTGTATATGTACCTGCGTACCTTTCAATAAAATGTATATTCAGTAAAAATGCACTTTGTTATAGTATTGAATCTTTAGTGCTATATTAATTCCCCCTCACAAAATGCTTTTGCCCGTACATTGGAGATGTTAATTGGTTACGAAAACGATTTGATTATTATAGTTATGTCTTACAGGGTATTCAACAGTTATACATATCAAATTCTTATCAGTAAGTGTTAACATATATTGCTTCTAAGCTACCTATAAGAAATGCCTAATACACACAAAATATTTGTTATTATGATGTGTATGAGTAGGGATTTAAAAACTGATTGCAGGATGTGATGAATCTTCTTAAATTGTTTGGCACTGACAGTGCTAATTTTAAACCCACTACATTCGTTCTTCCTCTAGATGATATTGCTGCTATCATTAAGAAGCACCAATGCAATAAAATATGTAAGCGTCAGTGAGTTTCTCTGCTATCTGATTGCTACTCTAGTTGCCATTTACTAGACTATATCATGTAACAGGTAGGGAATACTATATCTAGGCAAAATTATAACTAGTTTACTCTGTAGATTTTATGAAATGCATGGAACAATCAGGTTATAAATTCTTTTTTTTTACTAAATATCTGACCTCAATATATATGTTTATTATCTTTGCAAGGAATAGCCTCTGATCAATTATTAATTTACACAATGGTTTAGTGCTTATCAATGGTTATAGCCATCAATAACTTCAGACCAATATCCACTCTGCCAGTTCTCTCTATATTATAGAACTGTAATTAGAAAACAGTAGTGTTTACATATAATATGAGTTATAACAGTTGTATGTCATACCTAGTTTTGATTCAAAGAAGAAAAATCAGCTGTGCATACTGTGACAAATGTTTATTTCCCCCATGCAATCATTGAATTTGCTAGAACAATATACATACCATCTTGGATTTTTAAGAGTAAAGATTCTGAGTGTATTTCATGTTGATTTTTGCTTGATATACTTACTGGATACTTATGGGAACTAAAGCTAATATCTTTTTATTAATTTTCTTGTGACATTTTGAAAATATCTCTTCCTTCATGCTACCGTAATGGACTTTATGAAAGGATTATTCTCTGTGGGTTTGGCAATGTTTAAATAATAGATTAGAGTTGAGTATTGGAACAGGATTGTGATTGAGGAGTGAATAGCGTAAGAGGAAGATGGAAAAAATTGTGGGTTCATGATGTGGTGGAAGAGACATTAAAGGAGGAAGATTAGGAGTCTTAAGAATAGGAGAGAGTGTGAATGAAGTAATGTATGAATGCAATAGAGGCAAAGGATATATGCCAATATAGGGTATTATGGAGTAAATTATTAGAAGAGAGCCAGTTTCCAAATCCAAACAGACATCACTAACAGCAGAGAGCGGGCAAGGGCCTAGCCACGTTAAAACACCGGTTCCCATCAGAACACCGAAGTTAAGCAACGTTGGGCCCGGACGGTGGTTGGATGGGTGACCCTCCTCCATACCTCAACCAGGCATGGATGGAGAGATGATACTCCCTCCATACCTATACCGGCAGGCCTGAGAGGCCAGGCCAAACCGGGCCGGTTGGAGGGAGGACATCCACTATACCTGGTACTGGGGTGAGGCAGGGGGAGGCCAATCCTCCATACCTCTACCGAGGTGCTCTTGTCCCCTGTCTGCAAGTGGCAGACAGGCATGGGGTTGGCACAATGGACCAAGAAAGGTCTAAGTGCCCGGGCTCCTGACGAAGGCCCCCCCAACAACAATCTAATCTAACAATCTAATCTAACAGCAGAGAGCAAACAATATCATGTGATAAGTTGTGTGCCTCAAGTTATCCAGGTACTCAATTACTTAGCAGTCAACTTAAGTGTACAGATGTCGTTCCTGTGTGACTTAAAGTCAACTTGATCAGAATTTTTTATGCTTTCATTTAAATTAAATGTCTGTCATAATTTAAGTCAAGTATGCACTCATAGTTTTGGTAACTCCCTTTTATAAATTGAAGAAGTTAATGGAGAAGAGGGTCATGGATGGATAATCAAGCAATGGTAGGTAATCAATGATTTTTCACTTATAACAAAATTTTAGTGTAAAATGGATTTGGTCTATAATGCTTCATGCTTGATGAATGCTGTTACATATTATTAATATTATTTATTTCACTGATATGAGGAACCTAAGAAGCTTTCTCGGGTTTCCAACAGGGTGATGGTCTCCATGTAGGCTGACGTTTCGATGTCTGACTCAGTCATTGTCATCAGGGGTGATGAAAACTAAGGGTTGTGCAACCATTCATAGATCCATTTATTTTTAATAATCAATAAGTGGAATAAATGTTGGTGTAGGTTTTTTACAATTACTACTTGGCTTATTTTGAATATGTTCCTTGAAACCCCAATATGATTTAGTCTTAAGTCGACTCCTATTGTCATGATCTTTGGTAAATTTATGAATATTAATCAACTGTTATCAAAGGACATGCTATGATGTATTGTTTACCTGTAGTAGAAATTAACAAGGGTAATTATAGCTGTTAGGCTCACACATGCCAGATTGGACGAAGAGCAGGAACGAAGGGAACATAGTCCACTCAGCATCTGTGGATATTTTTCCTCATGGTAAGTGGCTTGCCAGCTCACTCCAGAGTATACATTGAGAATGGTCATTGAGTAGAAACCATTAGAGGCTTAAGACAAATAGCAAAAAAACAAATAGTGGAATAAAGTTGTAACTGGGGCAGAATTTTAGTGGAACGAGGTGTCCTACTCAAGATATTAAATATCAGCAATATTCAAGAATTATGGGGGATATGTAATGCCTCAAGTCCTGATATAGGATGCAAACAAAAGGTTGGTTTGGAAGGTTTTATAAAGGGTTGTGGACTTCGGTGGATCTAAACCATTGGCTAATGTTGAGAGGGTGAGATTAGACAAGTTATATGAGGAGTGGCTCTCGAGAAGGATAATGAAAGTAAGATAGAAGAGAAGTTAAGAGATACTTGACTAGGCATTGAAGTTACATATAACAGTGAAGGAAATTTAGGAGTCCACTTTATGTCAGATAGTAGGTAATTAAGAGGAAATGAGGTCCTGAAAGGCACTTTTGAAGGGAAAGGTTTGCTTCGTTGGGAGAGGTAGGAAAAATATAGGCAATTGAAATGAATGGATGTGATGCGCAGAACTAAATTGAATCATTTTAAGGAAAGAAATTTTTGAAGCAGGAAGGGTGGAGTGGTAACTGACCACTGAAATATATATGTCTGTTAAGCTATCTGTATACCATTATAATGGTGGTAAAATGTCATGGTCAGGCAAATATAAGAATTAAAGTGAATGTGGAATGATAACTGCATGTGGAATGAATAGACGTTGATAACAGTCCAATGCTATAATTGCATTACTCCACCAATGTTTAAGATAGGCATCAGTTTTTAAACTAAAATAATATTTTCTTTGCCACTATAGGTTTCTGATTATCCTCATGAATGTTCTGCTAACTTCCTGCAGGTTCCTTCTAAATTTTCCTGCTAAATATTTACCAGGGATTTTGGATGTACGATGAGTAATTAGTACTATCAGAAATTTTAATTTGTCCTTTCCAAGGAATTAAATTTTAAATGAATATGGTCTAAGCTCCTGTGTACAAGCCATGTTCGAATACACACTTTGATGGATGATACGATGATTACAAATTTCCAGCACTATTTTACAGTATATGATGCTCTATTGCACGCAGAAATACAGTCTTTATTTATTTAATTGCTCAAATACAGCATTTCTGCCAATTTAAAGTGACACAGTATCGGTGGTATGAAGTCATATATTGCCTTACTAAACATGTTAGTACATTTTGATTGAAATAACTCCTTGCCGATTTCAATGGGATGCCTAAGGCTGATGTAATGGCCCACTCATGTAATTCATTTTTGCTTACAACCAATTACAGTATTACGATATTTACATTGTACCGTTTATTGAAGCTACACTCAGTGCAAATGCAAATGAAATTCCGGAAACTCATACTGATATTTACTGATCAAGCCTATGTACATTTTTTTAACTTACTATTCACTACAAAAGTAAAATGATGAAGGTATGAATCAAATTACCTGTGGGTAATCATAATTTGCAGTTATCATGTCTCGAACGGTGTTTGGATCTAACCTATATTAACTGGAATCACGCTATTATTCCCTGAATCAAGTTCTTCAAATACCATTCCTCTAAATGAAAAGGAGAGTTATTGGCACATACGAAATTTTATTCTCCGAAAAAAGGATTCGCTGATGAGATTGCAGTTAAAAATATTTGAAATAACACCAAAAGCAAACTGCATTCCAAAAACAAACAATTCTGGATTAATTCACCGGTGATTTTAACACGCCGGTACTTCGGAAGACATATGGGAAGAAAATTCAGACGAAGGGAAAGCCAACGGACATCCAATGAAGCACTGGAAACATTCTTGATTGACAGCAACACCATCAAAGTCTAGAAAAAGTGATTGAAGAGAGAGGAGCGGAGTTGAATTTTTAAAATGCATTGGCAATATGAATCACAGTTGTTTATATAAACGGCCGGTATATATATAATACAGCGGCATGGGTATCAGGTTTGATTTCTAAGCGATCACGTCATAGACTCAGATATTTAATTATCACACAATTTACGACTCGTCGCGGCAAAGGAAAACAATTCATAGGGATATAGTATTGTACTATACTACTTACAAGTGACGATTAACCTATTGCACGTAATAAATAAAGGCACTACATAGCCAACGCAGTAACAAATAATGCATTGCTTGGCGAATTAACAAACGGATAAGTACCTGGATCATGTTTAATTTCCATTGCATTCCTTTTGAATCTTAACCCAGCTGTCTCTTTGCCGACAGTGTAACGGATTCGGTCTTCATTTTTAATGATGTTATTATTCTACTAAAAAGCGAGCCAGCAAAACTGGTAAAACTCTCTCGATGCAAGATATTTATGTCGTGATGTAAATTGTTGACTGTTATTACGCTGCGTCTTTGTTAGCGCAACCGAGCGGAGCATCGAATAACTGCCTACATCTCACGAAAGAGCGAGTAACTCTGGAATCTCTCGTTATAAAACTCACTCAAGATTTTTTTGGTCGGTCTCAAGTCTCGTGATCGATATTTGATGTCATGCAATCATTCCTGTCGCGATCGGTGAAGATCGCCTCGGTCATTGGAGAGAAGTCGTTCATCGATCTTTCTTTTAAGAGAACTTGCTCTCGGAATTCGATCTCTCACGACCGACCCATCACTACTAGATTGTCATTCATTTCAACATTGACTTGGTCAATACTGCTGGCATTCTTGAGTATGTCTACCTTCACAAACAAAGACATTCAATCCACCATAGGACAAGTTAGTTCTGCGTATAGAAAGGGGGGAAATGGATCATTACTTTGGAAATAACGAAGGAAGGGCTCCACAATGCAAGCAACATGAGAGAAAAAGCTAATCTAGGCCCGATGAGTTTGTCCTTTATTCCTTCGCTCATTTCCTTACAGCTGCTTGAAGTCACCCTTTTGCTATTCCTCTCCATGGCACTAACAAATTTCCTCAACTTTAGAAGAATTTTCAACACGGTTTCTGCCACTCCCGCTTTGTTGAGCCACCTAACTGGACAGAACTTCTTAGGAAATGTACAACTCTCATTGTAATATTTGTAGTCGCTCCTCCTCGCAGGCATATCTTTGAACAAATTATAGCAAGCTCTAAGAAAGGGTACCACATTCAATCCAGTGGCTTTTTCTCCAGTTTTAAAAGCATTATGTACAGTATGAAGCCCACATGAGCCCATAGAGACAAGCAAGGGATAATCAACATCATGCATGGATTGAAGGTATGCCTGCAGGTCTGTCACAAATTTGAAATTGACTTTGGGCCCATCCATTGATACTTGGAGGAGATTATTTAAGTTTAGACCAGAAAGTCCTTTCAAAAAACCTTGTAGCAGATCTGTAGCTGTACTGTGACCTAAGAAAGAGGAGCTGAAATAGTGAGTTTTTGCTTCGCTCAAAAAAACTCGAATTAAATGGGAAGACAGCATTATTTTATGTTTGAGACGCGATCTTAGTAAACCGTTTATACGCTAATGTCAACCATTTGACAAATCGTAATATAAATCACGGGATTATAAAAATGACACGGAAAAGGTTGAAACTTTAAGAAATTTCCAGGTCGCATTAAAACATTCCCGGACTTTTCCCGGTTTTCCAGGTAGGTGGCAACCCTGATATCGTTTTTGTATGGCATTTAGTTAAGCCAGTAGTAATATATTTAATTAGAATATGATAGTTTCAAGAACTTGACTGATGAAATTACATTAACACTGAAGCATTCAGCAAAAATATTTGACAGCCAAGAAAGAAGTGGTAAACATAGTCTTACTTTCGGCATTTCGGCAGAAAATGTGAATGAAATTATATGAGGGATTTTCTTATCCAGTGCATGGCCTTTTACTGAGTGTATATTGGGTATTTCTAGAAATTCCGATACGAAGGTGCCATAAAACATCTGCATGAGAAGCGACCCTTCGGTGTAAGGGACCGGGGAAAGAATGGGCGAAGGTGTTTAGTTTCTCATCAGATTTCTATGCGTGAACAAGTGGTGTGCAGTATAGTTCAACAGCACTATGGCATATCTTCCAGATCAATTTATTTCCAACAGTGTGCTATCATCATGTCCAAAACTAAGAGGACGAAAGGGGAGTTGAGAAGCCGTGAAAGAGAAATAGTGTTTAATGTGTTCAAATATTTCAACAAATTGCTTAATGTCGCAGAAACCTGCAAAGATACTTCGAAAGACACAAGGTGCACACAGTCTACTATCTACAGGGTAAGAAAGGAAGCATGCCGCGATGCATTGGCTACTCCTTAGAAAACGAAAAAAAAACTAAACAACCGTATAAGAATGCGTGATCAGCGATGTATGATGATTTCGTAAGATCGGGAGTTCGCAGGAAAGTTCATGAATCATTCATGAAAAATATTTCTCCAACTCTAAAACCCATTCTAAACTCTGTATATATACAAAAGTATCTTCCTAATTTCAAGAGGACCACGTAATACCATCTTCTTGTTGACATAGGCTTCGTATACAAACACAGGGGCAGACGATGCATGCTTATTGAAAAATACGATATTATTCGTTGGCTTCATAATTATTTAAGCCTGTTGAAAAAATATCGCCGTGAGTGAAGGGAGATTGTGTACCCAGACGAGACGTGGATCAATGTTGGACAGACGATAGACATGGCTTGGCGCGATAGAAAAATAAAAACACCTGATAAATACGTTTTTTGCTTAATCAGTGAATCAAAATAATAAATAAGTTTGTTGGTAAATCACTGAATCGAAGGTTTAGCCTAAGGCTAGGCAAGTAAAAGGACATTAGCCATTGGCATCAGGCCCGGGTACTCGTGGGACGATGATCAGGGATGGAGACGGGGCTCAAGATGATTATGGTGGGCGCATTCAGAAGGGGAACCTCAAAAGGAGGAGGGAGAGACTGTGCCCAGTGATCCAGTCTGGATAAACATTGAAGGGTGATTCGTATATAGCGGTCGTGGCAAGGGAACGGGAAGTTTAAGGGGTGTGGTATATTTTATCATCACATTAACATTTATCATAATAAGAAAACAGGAAAAAAGATTTGCTCAAATGAGAAGTTCGAAATAACTCTACAAAATATGATGGACAAGCTGCAAAAAGAGATAATTATTTCTTATTTCCCTTGCTCAAGGGCCCCAGAAGCGCTGACCCTTGAAGTCCCCCACCGTGACCCCTTCCCACCATTTAAAGCCTCAAACAAAAAGGGGAGAGTCGACAGCACTGGCAACGTTAGACATAAGTTTTTTTCACCCACAAATCTCTCGTGGCATTAAAGGAAAGTTTTTCCTTATTCAGACATGGCAATGACCCACATTTCTTCGGCATTCTCGAAAAAATTGAGCCATAACCTTCAAATTTACCTAATGCCTGTACTAATGAAACCCATGGCATTAATAATGCTGTTAACTATCAACACGTGAGGTGAATGAAACTTATAACTAAGCGTTAAGAATTAAAAGATTTCCATTTCATTATTCAGCTTATATACGTAACTTATGTTTAAAAAATACGGGATTTTGAAAAAAAAATGTTTACTTTGTATTCTGGTAATTCATGTAACCTTTAATTTGCAAAATGTCACCCTCATAAGTCTTATTATGTGCAAAATTAAACACTTCTTTGAAACTAAATAATTTTGGCGCGGAGTTATTAGTGGTTTCCTATGTTGTCAGAATGCCACCCACGGAGCGGAAGCTTGGCAACAGCGTTCTCCATAAGCCCCATATTGTCAACTAAATGTGGAACATGCTATACAGTCGAATCCGGAATTAATGTCTTCGCATTTAGAGTTTATTCGCCTTTGACGTTTATTTTTTGAGGTCCTGATTCATTCTATATTAAAGCAATGTAAAAATTATCCTTATTTTAAGTTTCTGCATTCTGCGTTTTTCTGCATCCTACGTCTGTTGTATTTCACATGTTGGTATCCATGTTTGTATGATTCATGTTCATAAGTTGGGCGGACTGCCACTGTTATATAAGATGGCGCATGCCTAAATATCCTATACAATGTGCTCTTAAATAAATGTCTCAAGCAAGTATATGTAGAACATTATTAGAACATGGCGCAGTAGTAAAAGTATCACGCACCCAAGTACGTACAAATTTTGTGAAGTTGTTTAAGTGTATAGCAACAACACTGTAAGTATGTCCATCGCGTCGGGTTTAGTAAAGTTGCCGCCGAATTTCGACATCCAGGCCAAGAATGCTTCGACCGAGTGGAAACATAGGAAAATGGAATTTGAGGACTATATCATTTCCACGGGACAAGATACATCCCCGGATAGGGTAAAGCTTGCTCTTTTGAGGAACATGGTGGGACATGAGACATCGCGAATTGTGTCCACCTTGCCGATGACCGAAGCTGAAAGGACATCATACAGCGAGACGGTGAAGGTGATTGAAAAGTATGTGTCACCCAGGGACACAGTCGTTCTAGATCGGCATAAGTTCAACATGCGTCTCCAAAAGGAAGGTGAGACTTTTGAGCATTATTTAAGTGATTTACGTGAAATGCTTAAAGTGTGTGCATATGTAGTTGAACATAATGGTGTCAAAATTCCATTCGAAGATCAGATGCTAAGAGATCGAATTGTGACCGGAGTGTATGACAATAACGTCAGAGGTCTACTAAGAATTGACCATTCAAATTTGACTCTGGACAAAACTATTTATTATTGTCGCTCCGCAGAGCAGAGTAGGGAACACGCAAATCAAGTGTCCAAGGTAAATCCTACTGTGATCTCTCAGTCGTCATTAAGTGTTGATTATGTAATTAAAAAAAGGTTTAGTAATAGTAAGGACAAAGTGAGAGCGAAGAAAAATGAGTTGGCGAAGCCAGAAGTTTTCAAGTGTAGACGTTGTCAAACCGAGCATGGTCCTCGCCAATGCCCAGCATTTGGCAAATTATGTTCAAAATGTGGTCTAAAAAATCACTTCGCGGTCTCTTGTCGTGTTAAAAATGTGCACCTTGTCCAAACGAAACCGGAAAACAAAAACCAAGAAACTGACTCAGATGAAGGATCTCTATTTGCTCACAGTGTCGTAGTCCGTGACTCGAAGGCAAACGTAACTCAAGTGTGCTTAGAATAGGCTTAAGTAAGGAACAGAAAGATGAGTGGTTTGAAGATATTGAATTTGAAGGACAAACACTAAACTATAAATTGGATCCAGGTAGTGACATAACAGTGATGCCCCTCCATATTTATGATACACTGAACCTTCAAGGTAAATTTAGACCAGTTCCTAAAGGTGTGAAACTAGAAGGGTTTGAGGGTACCGTTGTTACTCCTGTTGGTCTTACAAGCTTAAGGTGTGCATACAAAGGTAATGTAATTATGGAAGACACTATGGTAATTGACTGTGTAAAACTTAAGATGTGTTTGTTGGGACTGCCAGGTTGTTTGAATTTAAATTTGGTGAAGCGAGTTCACACAATAAGCGCTGAAAGGAAAACTGCTTGTGTATTTGTGTGACAATGTTGATGTGTTTATAGGATATGGTAGGTTTCCAGATAAGTGAGCAATTCCTACTGTACAGATTAATGAACCTATTTGTCACCCACCAACCAAGGTAGCACACAGTCTTCTTCCCACACTAAAACTTGAGCTAGAGAGATTAATCTCCAGAAAAGCTATTGCCAAGGTAGACCAATTAAAAGAAAATGCTTGTGTTAACAGAATTGTGTTGGTTGAAAAATCTAATGGTAAGGTTAGGCTATGTTTAGATCCAACTGATCTCAACAAGTATATTGTGAGGAAGCCTAAATTAATCCCCACTGTTGAAGAGATTGCAGCTAAACTAAAGGGAAAGAAATTTTATTCTGTTTTTGATTTATCCGAGGGTTTTCATCATGTAAAATTGGATGAACATTCTACTTGGAAATGTTGTTTTGCTACGCCATTTGGAGTGTTTAGATATTTGGTGTTGCCATATGGTTTATCTAATGCCCCTGGGGGTTATTACGGAACTCGTGACGTTAAATAAAGACGTCGTTAAACACCGACTGTCCTGGCCTGAATATATCTACCCTAGCGATTATGGAACTCAAGGTAGAAGTGTTGAAGAGGGTCGTTATGCCCATAAAGACAGTGTTATGACAAATTCTTCGTTCAAGTCTGTGCAACTCTCTCGGAATATGTATCGACCAATGAAATGCTTGACGTTCCTGTGTGGAACAGTGGACCAAATGCATGAGCGAGCAAAAGTAAACAAGAAAAAAATGAGTATCGTTTAGCGTCGGTCCTCGCCAGGAATGTAAACAAACATTCTTGATTTTAATGATGAAGGTTGATTATGTTATTAAGTCATCATTTCCTGAAAGAAGTTTTGAATTATCTTTATTATTACGTAATCGCATCTTTAGTGAGTTACACTGATGGAAATAAAGAGTGAGAAAACCGTTCCGGGTGTATGCTTCGTGCAGTCGAAAAATAAAGAGTATTCTTTCGACTAATGTGCAGAAAAAATGAGTTTACACAATGTGCATAGGGTTTGTTATTAAAACGGTGCAATGTGTGTGTGAGACTGGTGAATTTATGTGCATTTGCGTGATAATCGTGCGCGAAAACGATCGAAGAGTGTCTAAAAGTTATTAGACGTACTGCTTGCAAAAGTGTCTTTTGATTGTCACTGTACAGAAAATAGTGTAAAGAGCATATTAAGCGTTTAAGGAGTAAGCACCAACAGTTTTTATATTTCTAGAACGTATAATTATCTGTCCGGAGAGTTTACATTTGAGGAATGTGGGTTTGAAAGTGACAGTGACATGTATTTTTTAAATAGAATCTATAAACACACATCTTTCAGGGGTGACATGAGCGGCAGGGATAATTACACTATAGAATATGATGACATATCTGTATTTTCCTCTTAGTATAACCTTCTATTGCATGAAATACGAGCAGTATCAAACAAATCTATACTAACTACGCAGCAAACAGCTGAGCCAAAGCTCAGCAGCTGTTTGCTGCCCTGTCGGAAATGCTCCCGATTGAACTTGTTCTTCGCTTTGAAACTCGGAAATATTTGTTTTGTTTTTAAAACGTAAAAAAGTGTGTATGAGACTGATGAATCAATGTGCATTTCTGTGAGAATCATGCGCGAAAACGATCGAAGAGTGTCTTAAAGTTGCTGCCTTCAAAGGTGTCTTTTGATTGTCACCGCACAGAAAATTGTGTAAAGAGCATTTCAAGCGTTTAGGAAGTATGCGTAAACAGTTTTTATATTTCTTTAACGTGTAATTAACTCCCCAGAGAGTTTAAAATTGAGGAATGTGGGCACAGTCTAAACAAAGTAGTTTAGACTGTGGTGTGGGTTTGAAAAAGTGACAGTGACGCGTATTTGAAATGAGAAACTATAAACGCAAATCTTTCCGGGGTGACATGAGCGGCAGGGATAATTACACTCTAGAATACGATGACATATCTGTATTTGCCTCTTCGTATAACCTTCTATTGCATGAAATATGAGTAGTATCAATCAAATCTACAGTAACTTGTATGCCAAAGCTCAGCGCTGACGGCTAGCTGTATGCTGCACCGTCAGAAATGCTCCCGGACTCAGCAATTCAATAGCTTTGAAACTCGGAAATATTTTTAAAACATTTAGCAAATCACCTAATTGTGTAATCATACTTTTTGTCATATTATTCTTCGCATAGCCTTTGATTATTAACGTTAATATACTTCGTGAGTCCTCAGAATTGAACCGTCATCAGATGTACTCCCGAGTCTCGACATTGCATTTGAATTTGAAACTCGGAAATGTTTTAAAAACATTTCGCAACTCTTCTAAGTGTGAACGCTTGTTACTTTTAATGTTGTTCTTCACATAGGCTTCGATAATTATTATATATCTCGCGAGTTCGCAGAGTTAAATTTTGCGCAAATACGCCATCTTGGGTCTTTATCTTCATAAGGACCCCTCTTGAGCTGTCTTTATTCTGGGTCGTTATGATAAAGACTTTTCACTCCATAAAGACGGCCTTATGAGTTCCGTAATCGCTCAAGTCGGTATGCTCACTGGGGGTCGTTATGATAAAGACTTTCACCCCATAACGCCGTCCTTATGAGTTACGTAATAACCCCCCTGAATTGTTCCAAGATGAAGTTGAGAAGTATTTTGGAGATCTTCAAAATGTGACAATTTTTTTTGATGATATTTTGATCACAGGTGAGACTGAACAGATACATGATAATGCAGTCTCTGTGTTTTTAGCAAGGGCTAGAGAATTTGGTGCCAAATTTAACAAAGAGAAACTGCAATACAAGGCACAAGAGGTAAAGTATGTTGGTCAGGTATTTAGTTTCAAGGGAATGTCACTTGATCTTGAAAGGGTTAGAGCTCTGCAGTCACTGGAGCCTCCAAAGTCTAGAGAGGAACTTCAAAGAATAATAGGCTCTTTCAATTATGTCAGGCGTTATGTACTAGCAGACATGGCAGACCTAATGAAACCATTGTGTGAGTTACTTAGGAAAAATATTGAGTATCAGTGGCTACCTATACATGATAAAACCTTTAAGCTTATGAAGGATAGGATAGGTAAGGCTCCTGCCCTGACACCCTTTGACCCCCAGAAAAATATAGTTTTGCAATGTGATGCTTCAAAAGGGGGAATTGGCTGTTGTTTATTTCAGATGGATGATGATAATAAACTGAAGCTTGTTGCTTGTTCCTCTCGAACCATGAATGATAGTGAATTAAATTAAAGTCAGACTGAGAAAGAAATGTTGTCTGTGTATTTTGCCACACAAAAATATCATAAATATATATACGGTAAGAGGGTAGATGTACAATCTGACCACAAGCCCATTGTATCTATTATGTCAAAACCTATAGCTAAGATTGGCTCTGTTAGACTTCAAAGGTTAAGGCTAAAATTACTCAATTATGACCTGAATATTTATTATGTTCCTGGTAAATATCTTCATTTTGCTGACATGTTATCCCGAAGCAGTTTAAAGGAAACTAGTGTTGATGTGGAAATGCTGGAAATGGTTCACTCTATTACCAAACATCTTCCCATGAGTGTAGAAAGGCAGGGTATCTTTCGTAGAGAAACTGCCAAAGATGCAGTCCTTAGTAAAATAACAGACTATTATTTTAAAGGTTGGCCGGAAAAGGAATCCAATATTCCCCAATCCTGTAAACCCTATTACAACCTAAAGAGTGATCTGTATGTCCAGTCAGGGTTGTTGTATTTAGGTCCTAGAATTGTGGTACCTTTAACTCTTAGATCTTATGTTTTGGATCTAGTCCACAAGGGTCATTTTGGAGTAAACAAATGTGTAAATAAGGCTAAACAATTGTTTTATTGGCCACAGCTTTATACCGAGATATCAGAGATGGTTGCTAAGTGTAGAGTATGCGAGAAGTATAGACCTTTAAGTCAGAAGCAACCCCTAATGCCCCATGTAGTCCCGCACCTTAGATATGAAAAAGTGGCTACTGACATTCTTGAGTTTGGGGGAAGAAATTATTTGGTACTTGTTGATTGTCTGTCTCACTGGTTAGAAATCATACCAATACCTAGGAAAACCACTGCTGCTGTCATAAATGCTATGCAGGAAGTGTTTACTAGATTTGGTTACCCTTCAAAAATTTTAGCAGACAATAACCCTTTTCCATCTTTTGAATGTGTTCAATATTTCAAAAGCCATGATATTACTTTGACTACTTGTAGCCCTGAATATCATCGTAGCAACGGAATGGCTGAAAAGGCTGTAGATATAAGTAAACAAATTCTTCGTAAGAGTTTAGAGGAGGGAAAAGACTACAGGGAATTTCTGCTGGAGTACAATAATAGCCCTCTAACAGGATTAAGTATATCTCCTAGCCAAATTCTGAATAGTAGGAGGCTAAGGACAGTCCTTCCAGTCACTTGCGAATTATTGCAACCCAAGATTGAGAAAAATGTGAGGAAATTACTACTTCTTAGGCAAGAAATTAGCAAGTCTAGATATGATAAACATGCCAGAGGTAAAGATGCTATTTATAAGGCAGGTGAATCAGTTGTCACCAGAACATCTCGCGACAAATATTGGCAAAAGGCTACTGTTAAGAGTAAGGCTGGGGAGCCCAGATCTTATTGGTTGTTTAAGGATGGTAATAAAAATCCTGTACGACGTAACACCACACACATACGTAAGTCATTGTCAAGGTCCCAGCAAAGTGACCTGAGCATACATCCTGATCTGTTTTATTGTAGTGATGAGAATGATACCCATGTCAAAGAAAATGTTCACTTGAATGAAGTTTCCCAGGTTGGACAAGCTGCTAATAATCCATTGGTTGTTAAAAATGTTACCAGAGCTGGACGGGTTTCTAAGCCCCCATTAAGGCTTGACCTCTGAGGGGGAGGTGTTGTATTTCACATGTTGGTATCCATGTTTGTATGATTCATGTTCATAAGTTGGGCGGACTGCCACTGTTATATAAGATGGCGCATGCCTAAATATCCTATACAATGTGCTCTTAAATAAATGTCTCAAGCAAGTATATGTAGAACATTATTAGAACGTCGTTAACCTTTTGCCCACAGGAGCACGTTAACGTTTTTTCATGATCGTGTAGGTAAATACTTTCCCAAAAACATCAATGATAATTATCTCCACTATTATTTTTCACTGAGTCGATAGTGCTCAAGGTTTCGCTTGAAGATGTACTTTTGAAAATTTCCATGATAGCTCAGGAGATCACCAAATTAGTAATCATATCATATTCAATTTTTTACAAATACTCTGGGTCAGCTCCTAATTCTGCAAGGTTTATAAGCTAATCATTAAAATAATTTTCTTAAAATATCATCCACAAACTGTTTATCATATTTCATTTTAATTTCATTTTTATAGTTGTTTCCTGGTGAGTGTTTCCTAACCTATTTCAGGAAGAGCACATTAAATTTATGATAATTTTTATTTTTGTTTGCTACACCTTTTAGTGACCTTAAATTATCCTTTTTCTTAATGGAAAACTGTCCTAGCTCATTACAGACTCTAAAACATCAAAAAATGGTAGGTCCTGATTTTGCGTTTGTCCGCATTTAGTTTTTAAAATTTTGTCCCCTCTAAAAAAACGTTTAAATCAGGATTCTACAGGATATTTACTCGCTTGCCTGAAGCATACTAAGAAAAGCTGGTGAGATTTCAGAGGTACGTCATCAATCTTAGAAACATGTATTCCTATTTGTTAGGGAACATTGAGAATGCAGATCAGAACAGTTTACTTTGAAATCCCATATGATACCACAGTGAATGATGCTGAAGCAAAAAAAGTTCAAGTGTGCACAGCTGGTAAACAACATTTCAGATAAACAACATCATACTGTTATGCTAATGGTATTGGCAATTGGAAAGAAGCTTCCGCCACATGTAATATTTAAACGGAAAACACTCACAGAAAATTTTAAGTTCCCACCAGGAATAGTGGTCAGGTCACAAGATAAGGGTTGAATAAATAATGATCTTGTTCTGGACTGGTTAAGTGTGTGTGGGAACATCTACCATGCGCCCTTCTTCAGTTTTGTAGTATGCTATTGCTGGATGGTTTTCGTGGCCATCTTATGGATGACGTGAAAAAATAATTAAAAGAGGGAAAGACTGACCAACCAATAATTCCAGGAGAAATGACATTATGCTTCAACCACTCGATATTTGCAGCAATCGTCCCTTCAAGTCTCATCAGAAGAGGTTGTATTCAGAATGGATGGCAAGTGCAGTTCATGAAACAACACCGATGGGAAGAATTAAGATGGCTGGCCTAATTTAAATGTTGCATTTCCAACAAATGCGATGGTAGTGAAGATAGTATGGTTTGTAACAGTGGTGAGGATGAAGAGTTCTGCTAGCAAGGATTGTAGCACTGACAAAGATAAATCTTTTTTATTTTCCATATTATCCTAGCCTTTTTCAGTTTGTACTAAATCGATATTCATATCATCCTTCACAGGTGCATTTTCAAGATCATAGGTAGGACATCCTGAGATGAAGAAAGAAATATTACTTGTACATAGGGCCTAGCACATGTTTAAATCTCATTATATTTCAAGCGGTTCCCCATCATCTTCCCCAATAGTGTTTGATACATGTCAGAATTTTCTGCTAACAAGGTCACCCCACTGCTGTCAAATGCCTTTTTGCAGCCCCCTCATGGAGATACAGATGCTTGGCAAGTTATAACTCGTAATCGTAATTATTTCACAATAAACTAGCTGGAGAAATTACTATTTCTCCCATCAGTATAACTTAATGGTGCCACTGGCATAAACAAGCTTCGAGCATGGCATTGTGGTATGAAAATATGTTAATTAGGGAGTAATTAATATGCACAAAAGTCAACTTTAACTATAAACAATTTCCATGCACATTAGGAGCAGTAAAATCTTTTCACTCTCTCTTACCTTTAGGCCGATATACAGGGAGTTTGGGAAGCTTCCCAACACAAGTTTCCAGAGCAAGTATATGCTCGTCAACCTCCACTGCTTGCTCAGCTCCATCGTGTGATCCCTCCGACACTGAGGATAAAGATGAACCCACTGACATTTAATTAGCTAGGAATGGTATACAATGGAAGAAATGAACAAGCTCACTTGGCAGCAAAATAAGAACTCAGCAAAGAATTTAATTAATTAATCTTGCACTTTAACAGATGTGCTGAGTGTATTTTCAAGAACATGCTCCATGAAACTTCATACCCAGAGGAGTGACTAAGGCCATGAATTTAAGCAACAAATATTAAACTGCAGCATACTCAGAATACAGTTTTACCATGGAAGTTGACTATCAGAAACAGAGAGAATTGGTGGGCATGAGGTATCTACAGTGCAACTCCCAATTGTCCAAACTCCCAACTATCTGGATCACCAATAATCAATATTATTCAAAATCGACATTTCACATTCACATAAATAGGCTATTCCAAACATGTACTGTATCTTTTATACTATTGAATTCATTAGACAGTTATTGGTTGCAGTAAGTTTATTTAGCGTTCTAAAATCAATTCGTAGCAAACACGCCAAAGATGTAATTTTCTCTCGAACAATCAATATTCAGAGGTAATAAAATTAATACATCAAACTTGACAGTGGCAGGCTTCAATTCATAGAAGTTCATTATGTTAGTACTCATGATTAATGAAAATACTTAGTGCTTTCTACAAAATATTTTATTATACTTACAACATGTTTCACCAATTTACGACATCGTCAGGTACAGAAATTTTAATTCATTAATTTTCATTAATCATGAGTACTAACTCAATACATTTAACAAATTTAGCTTTTTTTTAAAGAAATTGTCTTTTTTGTGAGTTATTCAATAATAGAAATAATTAATTATCCAAATGGGGTCTGGTCCCACTTGACAGATAATTAGAGTTCTACTGTGTGCAGTGGAATGATCATTATTACTTTACTCACTCCTACCTATTTATACCTGGAAAAATCCACCCCTAAGTAATGAGGGTAATAACTATATATAGGTACCTTACAACAAGCAGGGTTGATACAGACCAGAGATTATGAAAATCCAGGACCTCCAGGTTTTCCAGGCAAAAATTTTCATTTTCCACGGTGAAAATATCAGTTCTTTTCCATGTATTTTAAAGAAGGCTCAATAATACTAGCATCACAATTCCTTTCAGATGATATAAGAACTATTCTTAAATTATCTTATAGATATTATATTATCTTACCTACCTCACCTTGGCCACGATGAAGACTACAAATTACTTTAACAAAATCTGAGGATGCACATAAATACAGTCGTGCACCAATAATCTGGAAATCTGTAACCGGGGAGCACCCATAGCCCGGTAGCGTTGCACAAACAACACCATACATTTTCCGAGAATTCAAAAAATCTTAATCATTAACATTGTTTTATGAGATTTGGACTGCACTTTATTAAAATATTTCCTTTAATTGCTGGAATATATAATTTAACTTACAAGTATTTCACGGTAATTTCATTAAAAATAGTTGTACACGCAATCTAAACGAATTATACGATTAATTGTTACGCACATTACAGTTTGAAGTTCTCGCTGTTGGCTGAGAAACTGCTACTTGCCGCCGCTACGGTATAGTATACTTCATGGCGCGCACATTTAGCCATGCTTAAGGATGTTCAACGCCTTGCCAGAAATGCCGCTGCAGACTCTTTTTAATTTAAATGCCATGCTCGTATTATAATAGGTACGTCCATTTTGTTTTCTCTAGATTGTGCACAAAGGTTTACTGCTTGTAAATTCCACATGAATTTCTTCTGTAATGCTTGCAAACGAAGAAATGGCATGTTAAACTTCACTGTTATAGGCGTTTTTGAGCGCCTATCGCAACGGTGCATGAACGCAAATGGAAAATTCCTGTGAGATACACTATATATAATCCTTCATATTAAAGAAGAGACTAATCCCATGCGTTCATCTTACGACCCAAGCCTACAGTATCTAAAATGCGAGACGATGCATCGCGTTCTCCAAAATGAACGGAAGCTGAGGCTTTCTTTTCGTATTTTTTCCCGCGCAGCTTGCCCGTCCTCTTCCCATTCCACCTCTAGATCTCGCCTCCGAGAGGGTCGGTGCGGAGGGGGGAAGGCTTCCTTATCTCAAGCGATCAAGTTTCATCCTCGCTCGCTCGCTCACTCGTGTGGAAGGTTGACGGAGGGTCTGCGAGCGTGATCTAGGAGAGATTCCATGCTGTGTCTGGGCGTCGAGTAAAGAATCAACCTATTTCTGCCAAAACCACCAGAAACTAATTTTTGGTTTTTTTTCATACCAATACGAATCCTGGGATTCCGGCATTGACGTACACATTTTTGTTAAATGTGTACGTCACAGTACAATGACCCTAATAAGGAAGTTTTCTTGGGCATGAAATGTAACATGCTACACGTCTGATTTAAATGACAAATTTAAATAAATCATTTGTAATACAAAATAAAAACGGAGATTAGCTTACGGACTAAACTTCAGAATTTTTTTCTAACTTTCGATGAATGGACTTCGCCACGCAATAGAAGCTATATTGATATTAACGTTCACTGCTCTGAAAGAGAATCAAAGATCTGGAATTTGAAGCTTATCTAAATAATTGGAATATGCCCTCTGATGTTTGTATTGGATTTATAAAAAAGAAATTCAGATAATATGAAATTTCTTCAGGAAAAGACATTTTCGCAATCACCACGGATGGTGCAAGTGTAATGGCAAAGGTTGGTAGGTTAATACCTACGAATTATCACCTTTGTTTTGCTCGTGGTATCCACCTTGCAGTCATAATGGTACGTAAAAATCTGAGGGTAGAGTAAATGTGAAAAAGATTTAATTTGAAGTAGAAGAAGAAGTCGAATTTGAAGAAATTGAATTCAGCGAAGGCTTTCCGTTGAGTGATGAAACAGACGGGGATGATCCATTTGAAGATGGAGATGAGTGTAAGAATAAGAACAAAAAATTAAGATTTTGGTCCAAAAAATAAGGAAAATAGTTCCTCTATTTAGAAAATCATTCTCAAAAAACGACAGATTCCTTCAAAAATATGTGATTGAAAAATTTGGTGAGGAAAGAGCTCTTGTTATTGAAGTAAAAACTCGATCGAACACGTGAATGAAAAGGACTGGCAATTTTCCACAAGAATATATTTTAAATTGACCGGTTTCGGTGTACTACACCATCATCAGGTCCGAACACCGAAACCGTCGTTTTAAAATATATTCTTGTGGAAAATTGCCAGTCCTTTTCATTCATGATGTCATTCCACAAAATCAAGCCTGAAACAACAACTTTTATTCGATCGAACACTTTAGTTGACATGATAGCACGTTTTCCAATGCTAAAACCTTGCGTGATGAGGGCCTTAATTGATTTTAATTCCGAAATATCATTCCATGAATGTGAATATGAGCTTGTTTCTTCTATTTTTACAACACTTCAGCCAGTGAAAATTATAGAGGAGGCGCTTTGCCGAAGAGATCGGAATGTTTTGAAGTGTGAGGCTGCGTTAGAATTCTTAATGCGAAAACTAACATATGTGAATACATAGTTGGGGAATAATATGAAAACTGCCTTTCAGAATCAAATACTTAAGAGACTAATCTACTAGGGGTTTTGCGGTATTGTCACTGCGGTTCACGGGCAAGAGGTCATGATTAGGGGAATTTATATTATGTGCTAACACTAGCAAAGCTAAAAAGAGTTTTCAAAGAAAACTTGCTTGGATTTCGTAATTATAATGCCACTAAAACATTTAAATCAGCAAGCAAGGAAGAAGAACAAACTTCTTTAGAAACAAAAAGTCGATATATTGATGGCTTGCATAGAGCAAGAGAGCTGCTAAATATTCAGAAAGTGGTTCACTATGTTCGGATGAGCTAATGAAGGAACTTGATTCGGTCATTACCCAATGTTTGATTCCTTCCAAACAACATCCTCCTACCTGCAGTTCAAAGGACCTAGGATCAATAGTTCAAAAGCTAGAGAATTTCCGTGAAAGTGGACGGACATGATAAAATATGCAAATTATTTACGAGCTCTTACTAGCTATTTCTCCCACTAGTGTTGAATCAGAAAGGGCTTTTTTATCATCGGGTTTCCTTTGCAAAAAATATAGGTCAAGAATGAGCGACACGACATTACACACTGTGTTTTTCAAGTGCATATTTGAAAAAATTGTAACTTCTCAGTGAGGATAACCTAATTCTCGATTTTGTTCTATTTTTTTAAAAGACTACAACTTCTTTCAATTTATGAGCAATTGATACTGCTATTGTGCATTATTTTTTATCTCGCAAGAAAAACTGTATTGTTTTTCCAATTTTAGTACCAAAGATAAAACAATTAAAAAACAAAAACAAAGTAAAACAAACGCAAGACCCGGATTTCAATACTTCAGCATCGTAATCATCAGTGAAGATACTCCTCTGTTTCTAAACTTTGTGTGGTGTTGTTTTATATTAATTTTAACTTTATTAATAATCGATGTTGCTCACAATTTGCGTCATTTTAATATGGGTTCCATATGTGCATGTTATATTTTGGTTCTTTTTTATTTTAATTCCATATATGCATGTGATAATATAGTTAAATCCTGGGATCTCTGGATTGAGGAAATCACAATCCCGTAATCTCGGGATTGAAAAATCTCTCCGGGATTCCAATTCTTAGTGCCCACGTGTGTTATAACGGCCAACACTGAGAAGATGGGAGGTAAATTTAAAACAATTTTATATGGATCACCTACTTCCCGAAATCGTGGATCCTCGTTATCCAAAAGGCATGAAGATCCGTTAAAAATCTATGTATTAATGGTGAAGATATTCAGTGGCCTTCATAATTTGCTGTTGCACTATTTCTTAGAGTTATGTTAATATATACGTTTTTATGTGCTCATGTGTGTGTTTTTTTTAAATTTTATTACAGCTTTATATAACCATTTTGCTTTCCTGTGCTAATGGTAGTCAAGTTATTTCTATCAGAATTTTTACTGCAGGCTTTTATTTTCTTTATTCAAGTTTCTAGGACATACTGCTCAACTTTTAATTTTGTGTAAAAATGCACAGAACGGAAGAAATAGATAATTTATGAATAGATAAGTTAATTTTCAGGGGGATCATACTGGACTTGTCTCCTACTAATTATAATTACTAACTGTTATTAATAAGTGAATGGTAGCCCAGTAGGTAGAGCGTTCAGTAACAGACCAAAGGATAATGGATTCAATCCTGGGCGAAGCATCTTGCCATGATCTCGCGGTACGATTTTCGGTGTCAGAGTTTTGTTGAAAGTTGGATAACAGGCCTCTCTACCCTGAATATGTGAATTTCACTCGCCTTCCGCCTTAGTACGGCAGAGCGCAACCCTGTCCAACCAGTCACTGGGTTCATCAGTGCGCGAATGTTTTTAAATGTGATGAATTACCTGCGAAGAAAAAAGTTTTTGAACAAATAATCTTAATATAAAATGACGTGTTAATATATTTGGAGCATTAATACCGTTTTCTCTGTTGTTATAGAAAACATTCAATGTAACTGTCAAATCATAGCTAAACGAAAAACGTAAATGCACAACGTTCATAAACGAAATTTTTTGTTGCATACACCACGGATCTTCAAGAAAGAAGTACTCTTGTAAGAATTGGAGGAAAATCCGAGAGCGCTTTGGCCCTGTAAATGGTAGGGAACTTTAGAGATGTAACATTAAACTTTAACGTCAATGAAAGACAATGGTCGAAAGTAGACACATGTGAAAGAGAGACAGACAATATTTTAATTAGCCTCTTTAAAAAGGCTTACCAATTACTTTACGAAGCCCTAAGTGATATCCGCTAAAATAAGTGGTCAAATGGACGATATTATTAGAAATCTTGGAGGACAAATTCAATAACTTCAGTCCATAAAATTTGACAACCACTAAAAACTCCCCTAATACTCCCAAGGCACCGCCGACAATCCCAAAACCCTTTAGGTGTTTTCAGTTTTAGGTAATTTCTGACCTTTCTTACTTTAAACCCAAATGACAAGAGGAAAACATTTCACACTCGGCTTCGAAAGGAAAGCTTCTCAACTTTATTTATGTTCTGTGTAACCTGATCGCCCTGCCGAATACGCAAGCTCTTCTGTCGCCCCCCCCCCCCCCCCCCCCCCCCTCCGGAAAATCCGAGCTGAGACATAAAGGGTTCCTCCCATCTGCTCCCCATTCCACTTCCTACGGTGGCGACGCTGATGGCAACTCACAAGAACTACTAGAGCAGTGAGATCGTGCTGAGATGAGAGACCGTTAAAACGGGTATTCAAATACGCGTTGAACCACCTTAAATGTAATGCTTTATTGCTTTTCTCGGGCTGTAAGGTGCAAGAAACTTCATTAAAATTCTTTGCTACGTACGCACAGCTATTGACCATGTCCGATCACAGCGGGCAGAGGCGTGAAGCGACAGCACCAACTTTATCGGTGCTGAAAAAGTATGAGTTTATCCTCACCAGCCTTCTGAAACCAATGTGGATGAAGCAGACTAAACTGCTCCATTGAAATAAACCTTAATTTCCTAACTCCCGACGATAGCATCAAAAACGATGAAACAACTGTTCGTCAATTGCCTCAACCAATCGACCGCGCCAAGGAGTGTTGCGTCATGGAAATGTTTCGTAGTTTTCACTTTTATTTCGGTATGCTCAAAAGTTTAACTCATTATATGAACAAATATATTTTTTCTAAAAATGATTATTTGCGAATTACAGCTTTTGGGGTATCCAAGCGGGTTCCATTTTTTCCGGCATTACGATGTCCGAAACCGCCCCCGTCATTGGGGGCATCAACAAATTCGCCGGAAAAGTATACTGTCTTCCAACGTCTTACGAAGTTAAAACAAATGTTTATAATCATTTGTATGTATAGAAATAGTAAAAAACGATATTATAGAAGTATCGCTGACTGGATTGAAAATGCCTTGCATAACAAAAGACATTACGCGAAACACCAGTAATCCGAAATATCTGTTATCCAGCATCACCTAGGTCCCGACGGTGCCGAATTAAAGATGCTCGACTATATTCAATCTTCCTCTACATGAGAGTAAAGAATAGGACCTGAAAGTTTATTTTAGGGAATAAGAGCTCCAATGCCTCATTCAGGCAAGGCACACTAGTGCATACACCAAGGACGTACCCAGGGGGGGGGGGGCAAGGAGGGGCAGCTTCCCCCCTTTCCTACGTGGAAAGTAAAATAACAACCAATATGAACAACAAACTTCTGAAAAATTGATTAACAGTTTGGTTGTTGGTATTTCAACATTTTGTAAGAAACTAATTACAAATGTGAATGTAGATATAACCGCCACTCGCGTTGCTGGCCGACAAAACGGTAGAAGCAACCCCCAGCCGCAAATCCATCTGAATTTTGGTGAAGGCCACTAATATTCCTTCCTTGGATTCCATCATATCATCTATAGAAATCACGATTTTCGTCAGGTAAATCACCTGCATTTTCATAGGCACATTTTCATCCATGCCACATGGGAGACGTTTCTTTGGGGAATTGGAATGAAGTTATTTCAGCTAGTACAAATTTTGACCATTTAGAAGGCATCGAATGAGAAAGGGAATTGTGGTTAAAAAAGTGGAATGAGGTACAGGAAGCGACAGGCATCATTGAAGTTTGAAAAAAACGAGCGAATAGTTTTTCTCGACCATTGGAAACGCGATACTGATTTTGCTTTCACTACCCTGGACAACAAGCACTATTGAGTGCTCATTCAGCTCCCTTCGCCGAATTAAAACATGGCTAAGATCAACTAATGGTGAAAATAGGTTAAATGGGTTAGCAATGCTAAGCATTCGCCGTCAATCGGTTTTCGCAAACAAAGAGCAATTTGTGGAAGCTGTAATAATAATAATTAATAATAATAATTAGTTAATAGTTAAAAGAATTCGCAGCTAATCCTCGCAAACTATTATTCAAAAATTTGGTAATTTTTTTTAAATAAATGGTGTTCTTCCTTATGCTACTGTAAATTATTGCGTTGGGGGTCCTCCACAGTGTTAAAAACTATTGTTCAAGAATTAATACATTTTTTTTAAATAAATATGGTTCACTGTTCTCCATTTTTTATTTTATTTATTATTGCATGTCACCCCCTTCCCCATGAGGTTGAATTCAGAAAGCCCCCCTTCAGATTTCAGCTGGATACGCCCTTGGCATACACCATCAGACAAAGCCTAAAACAGTGCTCCTCTCTGACTGATAACAAGAACTGGAACACACATCTCAACATCAATACACCAACCAAATCAATTACCACTTTAAAAAAATATGGATTAAACGAGGAATATATCAGGGCACGTGTCATTTTCAAAGCGGGCGCGCGCGTTTGAGGTCACTATGTTTGCCATTTTTTTGTATGTTTAACTAAATAACCCAGCAATGTTATTCTTGTTTTAGAAAAATAAAAGTTTGAACTGTTGTAAAATATACAATTCAACCTACGATAAGTTGTCAAACATGCTTTTCTAAGCGGCAAATATTGCAAAAATGTCACCTTTCCGTTTTTGTTACTCCATTGGTCGTGGTTGCAATGTGCCGTGGATGTGTGCCACAAATAAAATTTCATGACATTAACGTACATTCCTACGTCGTTTCAGTTAGAAATAATTAACCCTGACCCGTTCTAAGAATAACTTTAGGAGTTATTAGGCCCTAAAATTGATCAAAATAAAAAAATGGCAAAATGAAAGCCATCTCATTGTTCAGAATAAATATATATATGAAGCCAAAAGTTTAAAGAAAACGCAGATCGTTGTCTTTTCATGACGAAAATGTCATCATATTATAAATCTGAGTTAGACCGACATGTTAGGTATAGGAGTGGCAGTTCGGAGCTGCGGCGCGCCATTTTGCTACCTACCTATAACTTGTGACATTCGAAGCGTCATGACATTGACATCTATACATCTATAATTCGTAAGAGCTAATATTTAGCAAATTGCCTATCCTCATTATATCCTCCTTCTGTGCCAAATTTCGTGAGAGTCAAAGATAAACGAGCCACGTGTGTATAGCCATTTGGTTGAGTTTGCGTGGAATAGCCCTAGGCTTTAAGAACAACCGCTTACTCAGATCCTGTGTTGTTGAACGTCAATAAAAGAAGTGGGTACCTATATAGGAAAGTGCACATTCGGTGCACACAGAGTGTGGTTGCAGATTGTGTACTGTAATTGCGTTAGCTTTCACTTGAGGTACGCCAACATTTTCTATGGTCTCTCTCTGTCACACTAGCCCCATATTTACACAATGAGAAAATTTTGAAGATGCCAATACCGACAGCGCAAAATAATTATGCGGACTCCACATTGTCAATTCAGGAAGCAAAGGAGACATTTGGCGTCATCCGACGGGCGATAAAAGTTACTAGTCACCCTGAACTTGAACGATAATAGTGGTCACGTACCTAAGTTTAGGATTCAGGGAGTCGGCTGTAAAATAATGAGTGACCCAACCCTTGCCACATGAGGTTTTCGCATTCTATCGCGAGAACGATCGGATCAAATAAAACAATTAACACACGGTCACCCACACAATGGCTCTACAAGCAACAATTGCCCGTCTCGACGAATTTCATAAGTACCTTTTCAACTAACAAACAAATTAATATCTCGGCATTTGTCTCTCGCACAGTCAGTTGAATATCAAAACAATAAAATGCAAACAATTTTCCCACCAATAAAATGCTCCCATAAATTTGATGAGTAAAATAAATTGCGTCATTTGACAAAACATTTCTGCAAGCGTCACTAGTAATTTGACGAAAGAGAAAGTCAATTCGTCAGCAAAAATGCTGAATCAGCATCAAGCACTAATACCAAACATGAATTACTACAAAGCTAGCATCCAGGAGAATCAATAAGGCTGTTTTCGTTGAAAGACATCCATGTTTCTGATTTATTTCCCATCAGGGTTTCACCATTTTTTCAGATTAGCTTAAGTGAATTAACCCTTAGCCTTCATGTGGGTCATTCAAAGCAAAGATTTCCACCTTCGATGAACACTGATTATGAGTGTAGTATTCCGCAATTGGTCAGCTGCTGATAACACTGACGGAGAAGTAAAAATAATAGGATACCATGCGGCAATCACACGACCATGATACACTCACACATCTCAATGAGAATTGTACACAAATTAAACTACGTCCATTGACATATTCTGGTAGAACCGGAACACAAGGCTAAAGCGAGACGCACCCCTCGGACCGTCCCAATGGAAATCAGCCATAGACAGCGAGAACGAATGCAATTAGGAATGATGAACTATTAATTGACTAACCACCGGGTAAAGAAGCACCTGTATCCCAAAATTCTTTAACATTGTTCTACCATATGAGTTATTCGTTATATTTCACACGAAAAATTTGGCTACAGTGGTAAAGACATAAACAAGAAGGCCACACACACACTAGTCTACATAGAGTTCATGAATGTTGAAGTACCTACGGCACGTACTGACAATGAGTGCGAAAAATGAAAGCCGAATAAATATTCGCCTGGCCATCGCATCTAAAACAAGAAATTTCACACAAGATGACGGGACGTATCTGACTTTCGGGTGAATCCTAACAACGAAAACCATGACTGGGGCAATGCAATTATGGATATTCCTCTGTCATACGATATTCAACTCAGCTACTCCGAATGCGTCACTGCATCCTCGAACAAAGCCCCAAAAGTAAACCACCTACTTTCTATAATTGATGCACAGCTGTGTCCTAGGACCTCGGTGTGAAGTGCTGCTTCCACTCGATACTCTAGCCGGGTAAAGTAGGTAGGCACCCAGAAGTGGCTGAAAGGAAACAAAACTTTCATGGATAGTGCGCATATACATCACAAACACTACCGGGAGCATTAACCTAAACATAAATGCATTCCGGTCATAAGACGTTCGATGGCGCTTACCACAAGGTAATACTTCGGACACGTCCAAGATTCCAATTAGGAGAGCACCGCGTGTGAACACCACCGACAACGACGACTGTCTGCCATGAATATTCCACGCAGAGCAAGAGCCACTGGAAGGAACTGCGCAGCAATAGATGAGGAGGTGGGGGATGCCAGCAGAGATGGCCAATGAGCGCGTCTCTTTCTCTCTCTCTCTGCCCCCACCTTGATGTTTCCAGGGGAGATGATGGATGGCGATTCCTCCAAGAGTCCAAGGGCTTTGTCAGTGTGGGTCACTGGTAGGGAATATTCCGATATCACTGACGCGATACCAGTCTTGATCATTTTGAATCGGGACCAAAACTTCGGTATCGATACTCAAGTCCGTCCAGGATAGTAGCATAGATGATCATTCAAACCGAAAACCAATAGGGTGTAGAGGTGGAAAATCCGATTCATTTTGATGATTAGGTTCATGTGATTTGGTTCATGGTAATGATTCAAATCTTCAAATCGTTCGTAATGAACGAAAATGTGACAATGAACGATTTAGTGGATTGAACCAAATCAAAGAATCCATTACGTAAGCGCATCATATGATTTCGAGGAGAACAATGGCTATGTTTCGCCGAAGAAATGAATTTTTATTCTCCATTTCATAATATACCTTCAGAATGTTAACCTTCTTCAATTGCCCCATGTTTTTGTTTATTCAGGAGTGCAGTTCACAATCCATGGCTTGTGAACTTGGGAAAAGCGATTAATTTCATTTCTTTACAGCCATAATTTCACGGAAATTTTATATTTGTGGTTGCTTGTAATTCTCCATTACAGTAGCTTTGTCACAATATAAACTATTGCACGTCATTTTTTTACCATCCACAAAAAATTCTCGTTTTAATTTTTCTCTTCACAGCTATTGATACAGAATACGCGGCGGGTTCGAAATCGCTTGTCTTTTTCGCATTATCTATTAGCAGGAACACATAAAATATATGATATGGTGTACTTTGACCCGTGAGAGTAGGTCATGCCTATGTCCTGATATATCCTTAGAATATTCTTTTCGGGGAAATTACCTTAGCTCAAGCTACAAAGAAAGTCATGTAGTAGACTGTGGTTTTATTTAGCGGTATTACATTGCTTACCGGTCGCAATGATTGCATTACAAAATAGCAAATCTTATAAACGGAATTCAAAGGGAGTAAGCACCTGTACTTTACGACATCTAATTCAGCAGGATTTTGAACATTTGTGTTCGACGAAAAAATTATTGCGAATTTCATACTATTCAATTTCCGTGGATCAATTGTTCGTGATTAAACGGAATGTCGTCTTGTCTGTCCTCCTAACGTCTAAGCTGGTGACCGAATCTGCTCACTTGGCTTTTAGCAATGCTATTAGATAGCCAGTTGATGCGGAAAAATTGCAAGGATCAATTGTTCATGATTAAATGGAATTGTCATCTTGCCAGTCCTCCCAACGCCTAAGCTAATGACCGAATCAGCTACCGCGGATAAAAGTCAGTGATGCAGCCGGACATCATAGGCGATAAATAAACGTGAACTATTTGTCCTGAGGCCTTTGGTGATTCCATTAGAGGACCTTTCATTGGAGGACCTTTCTCCCCGATATATGTGACATTTTAATACTTTTATGTCAACATCTTGGTCATGTGAAGTTCCTTTCGTTGATTACTTATGGTTTCTTTCACACATTTATAGCTACGATTCATATCTCTAAGGAAAGATACTTGTGGAAGACTTGAGCTGCAGGCTCTAGGTGATAGGAATTTGGCAGAAACTTGAAGGTGAGAAGTGAAATATTCACTGGTTGACAAGGAAAAAGTATTATTTGTTTTAAAAATTTATTTCAAATCAGATATAGTAACCAAACAAAAATAAGTTGAACTGAAAATTTTCCAGATCATGGATACCAAGAGGAGGAGTGAAATTAGGCATTACTACCGACAAGTATCTACAGATCTCGCTGAATGCCTGTTTTGTAAGCAGTATTCATTTTTGTCCGGATGTACATCAAATTTGTTTCTACACATTAAAATTAAGCATCCGTCAATCATTCTTGACGGCAATTCTCCAAAAAGGACTTGCCATAGCCAGTGGCGGATCTAGGTTTGGAACAAGGGGAGGGGGGGGGGGCAAACCGGGAGGTCTGGGAGGGAATACCTCGATTTTCGATTTCGACCCCTCGGGGGATAGATTTTATCTAGTGTAAGTTTCGACCCGCCACTGGCCTGATAGCACTGATGAGACTGGAGAGCAATTGTCTCAGCCATCATCCACTTCAGCAGCTTCTACCAGTTCTCTATTGCTGCTTCCTAGCTCAACTGAAGACGTCCCTCAAGGTACTTCCTTAGTGTCCATAACTCAGACAACGCTAAAGCAATTTATTCACCGTCCTTTGGGAATAAAGGCCAGCCAAGACATTGATGAGGGATTAATTAAGCTGATCGTGTCACAGTATCTTCCTTTCAGCCTTGTAGAGCAACCAGCATTTAAGACATTCATACACTTGCTGAATCCTAATTATCGACTCCCCCTCTAGGAAAACCTTGGCAAATAATTATTTGGAACTTTTATACTAAAAAACAGCAAATGAACTAAAGAAAGCACTCAAAAGTACAGCTTCTTGTTCAGTTACTGTGGATGGGTGGACATCTACCACCAATGACAGTTATTTGGCAGTCACAGCGCATTTTATATCTGATGATGGGAAATTACAATCTGCTCTTCTGGATTGCATGAACTTTATAGAAAAGCACACAGCAATTAACATTTCAGAAGAGATTCTGAAAATAATACAAAATTGGGGACTAGATGGAAAAGTAGTAGCATTAATTTCAGACAATGCTGCGAATATATATGCTATCTGCTGCAAGGACTTTAGGCTGGACCCATATTCCGTGCTTTGCGCATACCTTGAACTTAATTGTTCAAAATTCATTGAGTGAAGTGAAAGACCTACAAAATAGGGAAATAAAGTGGTAGAGTATTTCAAGAGAAGTAGTGCTGCCCATCAGAAACTAAAATCTCAGCAGTCCCCCCAAGTCAATTACTCATCTCTGAAGCAGGAGGTACCCACTAGGTGGAATTCTACGTATATAATGTTCCAATCAGTATTTAAAAACAAATAACCTCTCCTGTCAGCTATAGCATTGCTAAAAACTGAACTAATTATAAACAAATAGATTTTTATATAAATGAAAAACTTTGTGAAATTTTACTGCCTTTTCAATAAATAACATTAGAAATAAGTTCAGAAAAACAAGTGACAGCATCAAAACTGATACCTCTCAGCCAGGGAATGATGATATATTTACAGTCACTAAACTTTGATAAACCAGAAGAGGAGGTCAGAAAGTTTTTGTCCAAAATTCGCAGTGAGATGAAGAAGAGATTCTCAGGGCATTGAGGACAAAATGCTACTGGCAGAGGCAACCTTGTTAGACCCAAGGTTCAAAAAATATGGGTTTTGACAACCAAGCTGCCATTGATAGGGCAAAAAATAATTTAATTGGGAAAGCAGCAGCTGTTTCTACAGTCAGTGAAGCTACAGGTTCAAACCAGGACATAAATATGGATATGGTTCCTACTTCTGGGTGTGTCTGGAAGCATTTAGATTCCATTTTACGTAATAAAATCTGTGATAGGTCACCAACTGCTGCAGCGTTATAAAATTTGATAATTTTTTAAAAGAATCCCATCTTTTACGGCATGAAGATCCTCTTCAGTGGTGGTGGAAAAACCAAGGAATTCACATTGATGAAGAAAAGACTGTGTAGTTTGGTCCTCTGTGCCCTGCGTAAGGGTGTTCTCCAAGCCTGGAACTATTTTATCTGAAAGAAGGAGAAGTCTCAAGCCTAAAGCCGTGTTTACACGATGCATTTACCCTTGCGGGTAGATGCGTGAACACAATCACCATCAAAATTTCACCGTGTAAATACTCAAAATTGCGCAAATGCGTGAATGCGTGGACATAAAATAGCCCCTGTTCTAATTTGGTGAATGTGTTCACGCATCTGTCCAGCCACGTACTTGCGCGGGTAAATGCATCGTGTAAACACGGCTTAAGAAGCTCTCCAAAATTTTATTTTTAAATGCAAACCTTCAATAAGATTATTGCTTAGGTAACTAATCAAATATTCCTTTTGTGAATATGTGCAGATATTTAACCGGGTCTTTTAAATGTTGCAGTTCTGATTTCTCTTCTTTATTAATAAAATGCATCGTGTAAACACGGCTTAAGAAGCTCTCCAAAATTTTATTTTTAAATGCAAACCTTCAATAAGATTATTGCTTAGGTAACTAATCAAATATTCCTTTTGTGAATATGTGCAGATATTTAACCGGGTCTTTTAAATGTTGCAGTTCTGATTTCTCTTCTTTATTAATAATCTGCAATAAAACACCAGTAAAATACTATATCCTCTGCATATAACATAGTTCTATAGCATTCTATATAAAATAGTATTGTGAGTATAGAGGAATGGGTCGGGGACTTCTTCCCCGCCTTCCCCTTTCTTACACCTCACGCCCGCCACTCACCGCCCATGCGTCGCCAAGTCCGTAGTATGTTCTTCGCCTCTCGCTACCTCACCCTGCCCCCTCCCCGCCTCACCGCACCCCCAAGCGTGAGACCGGAGCGGAGTCGGCAAAAAGAGCGTATCGCGGCCCGCGATTCGCGGGGCGACGGAGTGGGGGAATAGAGAGCACGCGAACGGGCGGAGGATGCAGGGCGTCGGGGAGTTGCCCGTTGACGAGTGATGAGTGTACACGTGAAAAAAAAGCCTAATTGAAAGGAGATCGATGGGGTTCTCATTGTAACTCCTCCTATCCCTCCAATGGTACCAAATCGAACCTTATAGTATTCAATTTTGAAATTATTAATAAACCCCACCAGTAGGGTAATCTCGTAACGTCTCGAATTTGGCGTTCTGGAGGGTTATCCGGGAATGTCGTCGTTCATCATGTCGACATTCATTCATTGAGGCATAATCGCAGCAGAACGCCCATGGTACTACTAAATAAGTTTGTAGTACCATGAGAACGCCCCTCGCGATTACGTATCGGTTGTTTGCACATCGCCGGCACTCCATACATGGTTATAACCTCCATAACGTCCACCCATGATGCGTCAGCGCTTGAAGCTATCACGTAACTGGAAAGGAGGCTGCAGAACGCCAAAAACGAGGCGCTTCATGAGGCCGTGTTAGAAGTTGGTCTATCACAACGCCAAGTATAATTATATGTTAATAAGAACCAGTTGCCTAATATTTCGTATTTTAATCACAGCAGTCGGATGCAATAAGAACTCATGGAGGCTGCTATCCAAGGAATTTCAATGGAAAATTTTATTTTTGATTAATGCAATAAGTCTTTTTCGACGTCACGTCAAACGTTCATGCTCCTGTGGAAATGTTATTTTTGCACTTCATCATATTATTCCTTCACATTAATAATGGCCGGATTTGGCAGTGCGCGTGTGTGAAATTTCGTTGAAAGTAGATGATTTTTAATGTTCGTCAAAAATTTGAGGATGTTGGTTAGGCACTCGGGCTAAAATTTACCTTTGTGTCTTCGGATGGCAAAAGTTGCGCGCCGGAGTTTTGTTTACGATCGAGAAACGAGGGCAAGGTGAAAAGTTCTCGGCCTGGTAATGAAAGACTGTAATTTTTATGTCAAAAATGCATTTATTTTTTCACATCGTCCCCCTTTATGTCTATTCACTTTGTCCAACGTTTTTCAAATGAGTAAATTCCATGACGGAAGTGCGATTCTGGTAGGTCTGTAAAATTACCATCTGCGGCTGCCATAATATGCCAAGGAAAGCTGCGCAATTCGTCAAAAACAGCTACGGGCGTACAGACAGCGTTACACAGATGTTAAACGAATTAGGCTGGGAGCCGCTAGAGACTCGGAGGCTGCGCGCTAGGCTTAGTTTACTTGAACAATTGAGAATAGATATCTTTCAGAGCGACACGTAGAACATCCTATTAGAACCCCACTATATTTCCAAGTCCGACAGAAACGATAAATTAAGAGAGATATTTTGCCGAACGGATAGGTATGGGAATTCGTTTTTCCCCCGAACAATAAGGGACTATAATAAATGCTACGCGTAATTTCATTAGAGCGTGTCCATTTTATATGTAAACGGCTGGTGTCCTAACACCCCCCGCCACACGCCTATTGAGGCGGCTTGCGGGGTAATATGTAGATGTAGATGAATATCTTAATTGGACTCAAAACGTTTTCCATCTACAAATTTTTTTAAATGTGGGAATAGGTGGAAGTCAGATGGTGCCAAATCTGGTGAATAGGATGAATGTTCCAATTATTTTTAGTTCAAATCCCTCAGTCTTCTCAGTGGCCAAAGCAACTTTTTGGGCAGAGGCATTGTCCTGGTGAAAGATGATTTTCTTTTTTTTTGCAACCCAGGCCTCTTCTCACGTATTTACTCATCCAGTTGGTCCAGAAGACTTGCGTAGTATTCACCATTTATTTTTTTACTATTTGCAAGGTAATCAATTAGAAGAATCCCTTGTGCATCCCAATTTTGGTCCTCATTATATGGAGCTTTTTTCGCGCCAATTCTTGCTGCGAAATTGTGAAACGGCATCTTCGACCTGAAGACGCTGGCAGTAGTGCCAGCGAAACTGTTGTCATCACCACAGCAACCAACGCGGTAGAACCCGGAAAAATGAAGAAGTTCACCTTCGACCATGTATTTACATAAATGGTCGAAGAGACAAACATGAAAAAAATGAGTACCGTTTAGCGACGGTCGTCGCCATAAACATTCTTGATTTTAATGTACAAGGTTGAGTATGGTTTTCAGTCATCACTTCCAGAAAGAAGTTTTGAATTATCTTTATTATTACGTAATTGCTATTTTCGTGAGTTACCCTGGTGGAATTAAAGAGTGGGAAAACCGTTCCGGGTGTATGCTTCGCGCAGTCGCAAAATAAAGAGAATTCTTTCGACTAATGTGCAGAAAAAATGAGTTTACACAATGTGCAGAGGGTTTGTTTTTGAAACGGTGCTAAGTGCAAGTAACGGTGCAATAAATTAATGTGCATTTATTTCCACGAAAACGATCGAAGAGTGCCTAAAAGTTTATTAGACATGCTGCCAGCAAAAGTGTATTTTGATTGTCACCGTACAGAAACTAGTGGAAAGAGCATACCAAGCGTTTAAGAAGTAAGCACCAACAGTTATTACATTTCTTGAACGTGTAATTATCTGTACGGAGAGTTCACATTTGAGGAATGTGGGTTTGAAAGTGACAATGACGCGTATTTTGGAAATGAGAAACTATAAACGCACATCTTTCAGGGGTGACATGAGCGGCAGAGATAATTACTCTATAGAAGACGATGAAATATCTGTTTTTGCCTCTTCGTAAAACCTTCTATTGAATGAAATACGAGTAAGTAGTATCAATCAAATCTACTTGTATGCCAAAGCTCAGCCGTGTGCTGCCCCGTCGGAAATGCTCTCGGCATCAGCAATTCAATAGCTTTGAAACTCAGAAATATTTGGTTTGTTTTTAAAACGGTACCAAGTGTTATGAGACTGATAAATGAATGTGCATTTCTGTGAGAATCGTGCGCGAAAACGATTAAAGGGTGTCTAAAAGTTTATTAGGTGCAAAAGTGTCTTTTGATTGTCACCGTACAGAAAATAATGAAAAGAGCATACCAAGAGTTTAGGGAGTAAGCACCAACAGTTTTTATATTTCTTGAACTTGTAATTATATCCCCCGAGAGTTTACATTTGAGGAATGTGGGTTTGAAAGTGACAATGACGCGTATTTTGGAAATGAGAAACTATAAACGCATATCTTTTAGGGGATAAATGAGCGGCAGGGGTAATTACACAGAATACGATGAAATATTTGTATTTGCCTCTTCGTATATCCTTCTATTGCATGAAATACGAGTAGTATCAATCAAATCTACACTAACTTGTATGACAAAGCTCAACCGTATGCTGACCCGTCAGAAATGCTCCCGGTCTCAGCAATTCAATAGCTTTGAAACTAGGAAATATTTTAAAAACATTTCGCAACTCACCTAATTGTAAAATCGTACTTCTTGTCATTATATTCTTCTCATAGCCTTTGATTATTAACATTAATTTTCTTCGCGAGTCCTCAGAATTGAACCGTTATCAGATATACTCCCGAGTCTCGCCAATGCATTTCATTTGAAACTCAGAAATATTATTAAAACATTTCTCAACCTTCCTAAGTGCGAGCAATTGTTTCTTTAAATGTTACTCTTCACATAGGCTTTGATAATTATTATATACCTCGCGAGGTCGCAGAATTAACCCCTGCGCAAACACGCCATCTTGGTCTTTATCTTCATAAGGACCCCTCTTGAGCTTGCTTTATGATAAAGACTTTTCACTCCATAAAGACGGCCTTATGAGTTCCGTAATAGCTCAAGTCGGTATGCTCACTGGGGGCCCTTATGATAAAGACTTTCACCCCATAACGCCGTCCTTATGAGTACTGTAATGACTCCCCAGAGCGCGACGTTATGAGGCACGGGCAGTTACGTGATTGCCATACAGGGATGAGTAGCATCCGACGTGATTTTATATTCATGTTTTTAGCATTTGATTCATTACGACGGCTCTACTTATGGAAGGTTTAATCGGTGCAAATTTCCGGATTTCGCCTGATTTTCAGGATGTTTCTAGATATATTCGGACAGCAGAGATAACCTTAGAAGCGACCTGTGTATGTGCAAATAATATGATATCGAATGCTACATGTAAATAAAATTAAGCTTACAATTAGTATTTGCCTGATTCCGATATACTGGGATATCCTTGGAAGCAACCTATGATTACAAAATATATTATCTCTTACGTTACTAACACGAAATGTGAAATACGGTTATAATTATATTCACATATTCAGAGATAACCTCGGAAGCAACCTATGTTTACAAAACATATTATCTCTTCCGTTACGTGTACGAAAGGTTAAATACGTTCGCAGTTATAGCCAGATGTACAGGGATAACCTTGATTGCAAGCAACCTGTGTACGAAATTCATTATCTCTAACGTTACCTAAACGAAACTTAAAATATGTTTCTCGTTATACCTACTCAGAAAACAGGGATAATCTTGAAGCAACCAGTGTTTACAAATAATATGATATCGAACGCTACTTGTCTCAAAACTGCCTCAGAAAAAAAGCAAATGCAAGTCTCCCCTTCTATAGAACTTTTTACGCTAAAAATCTTGTTTTGGACGAAGTGAAGCGCAGTTTTAGGCATAAATTTTAACTATAATTTCAATACTTATTTATATTATATTTTAAAGTTAGTGCTCTGAACTCTTGCTGTACTCAGTATGAAAATGTGTTTCTTTTTTGTATCAATTATTAACGTGTAATTTCAATTTTTATGAATGCATTTTTTATGTATTTGTAGTGTAACAATATTTAATGTGCAATTTTAACGTTCATGTCATTTTTTAATGGATGTATCCTACTTGCAATTGGGCGGATGCCCGTAATAAATATTATTATTATTACATATTTGAAAAATACCATTCACATTTATTTTTACCTCCGAAAATAAAAAAGTTTGTTTGTTGTTTTCTACACAACATATTTTTGCCAGAAAACACTCGAGACGCTATTACCGCCAAAAAACTAAGGAGTTGAAATTTTTTTCACACCTCGTTTTGAACAAACAAACTGTCAAAATAATAGGAAAATTAAAAATGTTGAGCTACATTTTGAAATTATGGATGACACATATACATTTTGTACGTGTCCCAATGAGCAATCTGAAATAAACTATTGTCAATATTACGCATAGTATGTTAATTGTTTTTTATTTATCGTATTGCATGTCTTGTGTAGATAAAAATTGAAAATTATAATGAAGTTAAATTTCTAATTGAATGCGGAATTTTCATGGCGATTTCAACCTCTTTGGTATACATCTTGGCATCTGTGCGTTTGAGTGTGTACTTTTCCATTCAAACCTACCTTAATTGATAGATTACAGCAGTAGTAATGTGTGTAGTATATTTGGTGTATCAACGTATCCACATTATTTTCTTTTTCACGACCCAGTTTTTGCTGCTGCTCAAAAATGTTGGCCCTGATGAATTTTTACAGCAACCTCGGGTCGTGAAAGTTTTAAAATCGTGTCGTGAAGATAAAATGTATGCAAGTACACTAAGTTACCATTTATCATTTCAATCTGAAGCGTCATCTGCACGGGCATTCCAATCAACCCCAAGCGTTATCGAGCGGACCGTGCTGCGATAACTAAGTGTCATTGTGATTGCTTCTTTCATTTCCTCTCCGTGGTCCAGACGCGATTGCAGGATAAGAGGGAGGAAGAAACACTTCGGTATATCTCCACTGTTTCTTTCAAGGTGATACGTGAACCCAAAGCCGTGGCATTTGTTGTTTCAGCCGCGACTCGGGGCAAGCTAATGAAGGATCGGAATGGGACTGGATGTGTGAGGCCCTTTAGATCATAGCGCCGACGTCCTCTTTATCTTGCAATACGTTTCTTCGCCAGAGGCAGTTGGGGACAAGTCGTGGCCTCCAGTTGATAATTCATCCTTCCCTCAGCTTCAAAAGCTGGCGGAGAGTCAGTGGCTGATTTCGGTGCTTGGGGGCCCGAGGCGGTGGTTCTAAAAAGGCCGCTACATAATTGATTTGGTAAATTTACCATTACTATACATAAGATCCTTAAAAGTTAAAATAAAAAATTACTACATTTTATATATAGTACATACCTACACCGAAGAGGGTGAAATTCGCCGCGAAAAAATGATTAGACTTGACCGGTACGCGAGCTTGGATCTCCGTGGAGACGTAGTCGTTCGTGCATGATAATCAGTGGCGTGCGGACGTGGGGGGGTTAGGGTTTAAACCCTCCCCAAAAACATATTTACCTGAATTCGTTTTCGTTTGTTTACCTGAACTAGGGTTTAGAATTTTTCGAGATTTCAGAATGTATGGGCAGATTTTGGCGCCAAGATTCCCACTTATGTTGGCTCTGCGTTTTTATTGGTCGAGGGGTTGAAGAGTCTTCCACGTCGTGGCCAGCGAGTAACCATCTTCCATGCTGACATTTTCCGGGTTTTTCATAATCTCAAAGATCCCCCCCAGAAGTCAATCCTGCGTACGCTACTGATGATAAGCCACTGCCGCGGAGGATAGGTACATTGACGCTTTTGAACGATCTAGGTACTTTTGACAAATTCTAATCATTGCGGTTGCATGAATGATATGGTACGCACTCACACGCACTAATACAGAGATATACATCAAAGAGGGTAAAATTCGCCATGAATATTCCGCATTTAATTGGAAATTTGACTTCATTATCAGTTTCAATTTTTATCCATACAAGATATTGAAAAGGCATTAAACAATAAACATACTAAGCCTAATTTCATCAATAGTTTATTTCAGATTATTTCCGAAAACTTTGCACCTATATTGATAATTTTGGTTTCCATTCTTCTAATCCCAAGGAAACGAGACAGGGTCGTAGTAGGTCATGTCTTCAGGAGGGGCAACCAATTTCCTAAGAGGGGCAACAAATTTCCTAGGAGGGGCAAACGTTGTATAGGTCTTGTGTCAAAAATTGGCAGCCTGGTACAAAATTAATATCCTTTAATTTATGGCCAATAATATAAGTTATTGTTCGACTCTTAAAGCTCGTCTCTGTAAAGCAGAGTACTAAAAGGAGGAGTTAAACTCTTAAAAAAATAAAAAGACTCTCAAAGCTAGGTGGGGCAAAAGAAATTCCAGGAGGGGTTGCGCCCCTCCTGCCCCCCCCCCCCCCCACCCTCCTGGCTCCGGCCCTGAAATGAGAGAGCCAACGATTTGAGACTGGGATAGTGAAACGTGTGTAAATAGTTTCGAAGAGGAGAGAAGCTCTCTTGAAAGTACTCGAGGATGCCAGTCTAAACAAAGGAAATTGTGTCCATGAAAAAACGCTGACAAGATGAAACGTTAATCGCGGATCTCTAATCTCCACTGCGCAATTCCCTCGGAGGGAACCAAGGGAGACTCCCAAGCAGACGGAGAGGGCATGGGAGGTAGGGCTGCCAACCGTCCAAATTCAACCCTGACAAGCACTCATTTGTTTTCGCGTTAGAGACAATTCTTAGAGGAATCTATGAATGTTTTGAAAATATTCCAAATTTTAACTCTTTAAGGTGTTAATGGTGCTTTAGAGGTGAGTCAGGTTCACTTCTTTGGGAGATAAATAAATTCGAAGTAACCTTTAAAAAAATCTAGTATATCCCATAATAACGAAGTTCATATCTGTTCGAATGACCATTTTAATCCTCTGACTGCGAAGTTCGACTTTACCCCATAAGCTCAAAAAATATTTTTTCCCTATAGAACGGATATTGAGTATAATCCTTATTGATATGGTATCTATAGTGGTAAATTTACTACTATGCAAAAATGGTTTAAAATAATTTTGAAATTTCAGTGTAAAACAAGGCAATTTTTAATTTTTAACAAAAAATTGTGACTATCTTGACTTGACAAATAGCATGAGTGAAACCAATAATTATACAATGAGGTGAAAGGGTTTCCCCGACAAGTTCTCATTTTCTTAATGCATCAGTGACTGTCATTAGAAGATTTCATGAAATTTTGAAAACTTCCCTAATTTTCTTTTAAGACAAAGACAAAAAGACAACAAGATTTTCGAACAAAATACATAAAGGAATCGTATTATTTATATTTAATGTACAATGTTTCCAGACAATGGAGCCGACTTCAGCGCCATATCTATTGAATTAAAGCATTTTTACTTAAGTGCTTTCAGTTATTTACAACTTACTCTAAAAATAAGACGGACATGCTCCTAAATTTAATATCACTCCGTTTCCTTCGACAATTCACTCCTTATCATCAGTTTCTCGGAAAATGGCATTTGCGTTTACAGAACCTAGAAATTAGCAGCATTCAATTTAAAATTCTATTCACGAAAATAAATAAATTGGAAATATATGATTCTGTTGCTCAAAACAAACAAAAATATCAAACAAAACGCGTTTTCTGTAAGTAGCCAGAATAAAAATAAAATGCCATTCAAGCCATTTTAGGGTGGAACTACATTAAATTAGGAAATGTATTCCTTGAGCGCTGTCAGCCGAAGCTGTAGATGCGCTTAAGATTGCATTGTTCAGGAAGAGCGGTCAGTCACTTCTTTCACTCTAAAGGCCGTTTTACACGGGGCACGTCATTGCGCAGGTTAGAGCTGCATTAATTTCTAATATGGCGGGCAATTGCGCGAATGCGTGAACGAAATTAGAACAGGGGCTATTTTGCCATCTCGCATCCATGCATTCTCGCATGCGTTCTCGCAATTCACCGCTTTACACGACGCAATTTTGACTGCGCCTTCGGACATACGTCAGATTGCGCAATGACGTGCCCCGTGTAAAACGGCCTTTAGAGTGAAAGAAATCTTCACTCATTGCTGCGCAATGAAATATCGAGGAAATAGCAATTAGACTCTGTAGTACTCATGGAAAAAGTGAGAATTAAGAAAAAGGAGTTTTGAAATAAACAATATCCCATCCCATTTACATTGAAATTTCTCAATCCGCCGATAAGGTGACAGAGTGGCAATTTTATTCTTACTAAGCAGATTTTATTTGAGATACGACGCAGGAAAAATGTATTACTCACGATATTAATTCATTCCATCCACTTATGAACCCACCCGGATGTATAACCTCCCTATATCTGTTTCACACCTAGGAATGAAGTCAGTTAATTTTAGAACCTTGACGTATTCAACATATTTAACAACCTCTTAGCTGTGGTTGTGGCCATCATATCATAGTTAGAGTGATAATTTGTTTCTATGGGTTTATGAAATAAGCAGTAAAAGACGTATCGTGGTATCGTATGGCAAGGTATCTTTGCAATTAGGTGCTCACTTTTTTAAAGCCTCATTAGTGTAGCGAAGGAAAACCGACGATCGTGAAAGAGATGCACGGGAAAGAGAAGAGATATGCAAGAGAGAAGGGATCGAAGTAAAATAATGTACCGGGATGTTACAATAGACTTTAAAGTGAAACAAAGAAAGCCACAGAAGCATGATGGCTCGACTCCTCGGAGAAATTTCAAAAAGGGATAAAAGCAGACGCATTCAACTGTTGAGTGGGAAAAAGACTTAGTTATTTCCACACTTTTTAATTTCTAAGATCCGACCATAGTTTTCGCACCATGTACTATTTCGAGGTGCCGGTTGTATAGTGTCAAACTATGTTCGGCTGTTAGAAATTTAAAAAAGTGTGGAAATTGTCCCACTCCCACCAAGTGACGCCTGAGATATAGGTACTCTCGAACCGACGCATTGTAGATGAAGGGGAAAAAACTGGCTAACTGTGTTAAGGAAAAAGCAATTCCAACGATGGCAGACATAACAGAAAAGCAAGTTGTAAGGCCAAAAGAGAACCAGAGGAGGCGGAAGGACTATGTTGAAGAGCTTATTGATAAAGGTATAGGTCTAGTAATTTAGATAACTTCTGTAACAGTACTTCTATAACCTCCAACCATTTTGTATGAGCATCTTTGATTTACAAAAACATTTTTGAATGGACCAAATAAATCAATATGCAATCTAGACCAAGGTTTGACTGGATAGTTCCAGACACTTTAAGAAGGATAGCTTCTCACCATTAAACAAGGTGTACAGCTATTTACAAGACGTTCAATATCTGCATCAATGGAAGGCCAATAAATGTAAGACCTCGCAAACGCCTTCATTTTAACAATCCGTAAGTGACTAGAGTGAAACTCATTTAACATGGTTAATCTAAACCTAGAAGGAATTATTACTCTGTGTCCCCACATTAAGATACCTTGTTCAACCGTCAGTTCATGTTTACTTATGAAGTAGGGGGTCAACGAGTCATCGGTAGGTTTTTCATTTGGCCAACCATACCTGACATAATGAATGATTTTACTTAAGACTGAGTCTTTTTGAGACTTTTCTAATGTCTTCAAAACGAAAGGGAATATAATTCTCAACAATACATTGTAAATATGTGCCAACAATACCATCATCCATTGTGCATTCAATACACTCCGCTGACTCTAGAGGTAAACGAGACAAACCATCAACATTTCCATGCTTGTGAGTCTGGCATAACAAATGTCAAAATCGTATGCTGAGAGAAATAATGTATACCTTTGTAGTCGACTAGCTGCATAGGCAGGAAGTCCTTTCTTTTTTCCAAATATGCTTAGCAAGGGCTTATGATCAGTACATAAAGGATCTCCTCCAAATGTACTGATTGAACCTCTTCACTGTACATCTGTTCACTTTTGTTCAATGTGTACGTGAGCCAAAAGAAATGGGTTTTTCTGTGCCATCTGGCTGAGTTCGAGACAACACGAAGCCTATTCCATAAGCTGATGCAACGCATGCTAGCTTAATTGGTAACTCTGGGTTGTAGTGAGCTAATACATCTGATGAAACTAGCTTGCGTTTTAATTCATTAAATGCTTGGAGACACCCATCATAAAAAACAAACTTGACATTTTTCTTTAGCAAATTGTACAGAGGGCCTAAGGTAGTTGACATGTTACGAATGAACCTAGCAGAGTATTGAACTAGCCCTAGGGGTGCTTTTAACTGAGTAACATTGTTAGGTATGGGAGCTTCTAAAATAGCCTTAGTTTTATTTTCGATTGGTTTAATACCAGCTTTGCACAAGGAGAATCCTAAATATTCTAAGTTGTTTGAGAACAGGCTGCACTTATTTTTAGCAACTGTCAAACCTTTTTCCTTAAGGCGTTTGCATACCTCTCGGAGCCTATTAAGATGTTCCATCTCATCACTAGCTGTAACAAGGACATCATACAAATAAGTTGCTATTCCGGGAATACCTTGCAGCGTTTGCTCCATAATACGTTGAAATATCCCTGGTGCAGAGGCAATTCCATACGGCAATTTGTTGAACATGAGCAACCCCTTATGGGTACTTATTGTGCAATACTTTTTAGATGCCTCATCTAGCAGAATTTGTGCGTACGCTCCCTTTAGATCAAGTAGAGAGTATGTGGAACCACCCTGCAAATTATCAATAATTTCCTCGATCTTGGGTATAGGGTACCGATCAATGACAAGTTAGGATTGACAGTGATCCTGAAGTCGCCACAGATTCGAAATTGGCCATTACGCTTAAGAACAGGGACTATTGGTGTTCCCCACTCACTTGAATCAACTGGCGTTAATATTTTATCTTCTTGCAAGTTTCTTAACTCTTTTTCAACTTTATCTCTCATTGAAAATGGTATCGACCTAGGTTTGTAATACTAAGGAACTGTGTTAGGTTTCACATTAAGTTTCGCTGGTTCACCTTTATACTCTCCCAGTTTATCAGTAAATACTTCTGGGTATTCTTCAAACAACTGGGCAACTAACTTGGACTTAGTATAATTAGTTTCGACTATTTTCGAATTTTGAAAACTAGTGTCAGGAATGAAATTTTGAATGCTTAGGGTTCTGATCCAGTCCCTACCCAGTATGGGGTTAGCTCCATTTTAAATTCAAATCCAACATATTAGAAATGGTTTCGTACTGCACATATACTTTAATAACCCCTACGGGGAACATTTTTTCGCCAGTATAGGAGCTGAGAACTAGATTAGTTGGAACTAAATCTAAATCACTGAAATTGCTTTTTTAGCATTCATCTGATATCGCACTGATGCCAGCCCCTGAATCTACTTCAAATGACATGGGTTTACTTTCAACACAGACATTTACACTAAAAGGGGGTACTTTTTCCCGAACACCATTCAAATTAACAATTCAGAAACACCATAAGGGGGTCCATTAATTACGCGCGGCGTTCAGGGGGGGAGGGGGTAAAGCCGAATCTCACCCAATCTCACGTAGGGGAAAGGGGGTCTCGGAAAATATCACGTAATTTTTTCAGCAAGAAACAGTGTAAAATTGCGAGAAAACTGGGTTAAATTAAGTAAAACATGTGGAAACAAATCACATGGACATGTTGGTTCCAGTAGTCACTCTTGAGCCCACAAAATATACCGTGGAATGAATTACAATGAGTATTCTTTCAAGAATTTTAGTAGTTCCTATTTTATGGATACGTTAAATTATAGAGAGTTGGTCATGTCTTTTTTTTAAATCTCAACTTCCTTTTAACTCTCTATAATATCACGCATACATTATTTAAGTGGTCAATAACCAATTCAACGAAGTTCCAATTTTAAGTATTTTGTTGTTCGGTTTTCTCACTTCGATTCTAGATTACGTTCTTTGCAGTCTTAAATACTAGTCTTTACTGGTATTAAATAAAAATAATTAAGCAAATTATGTTTTTTTAAATAAATCCAACGCAATCAAGCACAGATTAACGTATTTGCACTAAAAATACGTATTTTTTAAAATCTCGCGTGAGATTAGGGGAGGAGGTCGAGCCAAATCTCACGACATCTTACCAAGGGAGGAGGGGGGGGGGGGGTCGAAAAATCGCCAAAATCGCATCACGTAATTAATGGACGCCCCCTAAATAGTATCATCACCAGCATTACTCACACTGTTATTTATAAAGTGTTGATTACTTTGATTTGGCTTATAGGTTTTGCTTTTCTTGATCAACATTGTAACTATTCACATTATTACGATTAGTTGGTGACTTGCCTTAGAGAAGGAGAGACAGTTATTTGGTTCTTCGTGGTTCATTTAGTTCATTGTGAATGAGTTGAAAGAACGAGTAATAGACATGAACCAAATCGCATTAATCGAATCTTCAAAATGAACCGAAATTTTCACTTCTACTAGGGAGCACCGTAAAACAGGACACCAATGCGAATTCTTCGGCCGATTCTTTGGACGCGTTTACTGATAGGCTAAATTTCTGTCAAATGCGCTATTATCTTGGACACACATTAATCGCTGTTTCTACGTCTTGGCGTCATTGTCAGGAGTTAAACTATTCTCTCTACCTCCAAATGTAACCAATCACCGCTACTATTTAAAACGACCGAAAAAGCGGCTCCTCAGCCCGTTCGACCATCGGCCGCATCCACCTACGTGTTGGCTGAGGAGGCTCCAGAAAAGAGGCCCCCCCCTAACTCCCCGCTAGTGAAAGCTAGCTTCATGGGTGGAAGCGGAGCTGTGCATGGGTAGATAAACACAGATAAGGCGTAGAATGATCTTTTCGGGTTACCCCATCTTTTTCTTGCAGAACGGGTCCCACGCAGATGAATTTCGTCTTGTTCAGGAATATGCAGCGGTGAACATTTTTTATCGTGCGCGAGAGGAGGCTTTGGGGTAAAAACCGGTTTTGACCCATCAATTATTTAGGCTCCAAAGAGGGACAGGCCACTTAAGCTGTCAACCTGACAACTTTATTGTGACAGGCTATAGTATGCGTGACTGGGATAGCTGTGCGGCAGAACTGCCTTTTCAGCGTTTTCCGTGAATCCCAGAAAGCATGTTTTAACATTTTATCATGATAAGCCATATCAAGCCTCTTACTGACTAATAAGCAATAATTATTAGTCATCGCAATAGGAATGAGTGGTAGGGGTACATAATAATGCAGCCATGCGATGCGAAGGGAGCGTAAGGCATGGAGGCCAATACCCTGTAGCGTCTGAGTGTTTACATATCATACACACTTATTTTCTCTTCATTCTGTAATTCTTTTAACTCGTGCAGAGCATCTTCCAGTCGTGTTCCCTTTCTTCCTTAACAACCCATTCTCTCGTTTAACTAAGCATTAGCAACCCAAAAGATTTTAAACAATCAAACAGCACACTAAAATAAATTAAAAGGTTTACACAGAAATTATACCAAATTATAACAAATTAAAAACAAATACTTAGGTAAGGTTCAAACGTTACATCCCATTGAAGTCTCTTGAGTAGCAATATCTCGATGTGTATTACTACTTGCAGGGCATATTTCTGCTTGCACCTACTTCCGAACTATCCGTGAACATTTAAAACGGAAGTTAACAATAAACTTTGCACTTCTATCATTATTTCATTGAGATTCTCAAATTGCAATGTTCGTCGCATTAGAGGAATGCCATGGAGATACGCTTTGATTTCCGATTACAGGGTCTGAAAAAACAAGATACACAGGCTGAAAACATAAGCGATCGCTGAGTCATTCTCCTTCTCCATGCTGTTTCAATGAATAGATCGTGAATGCGTGTGTCCACTACATCCACGACATAGTTGGGAAAGTTACTTTTAAAAATTAGCTAAAGTTGATCCCTGTAAAAAGTAGCTAGTTAAAAAGATACTTTTCTGGAAAAGTAAATGATTAAAGTTATAGTTAAAAAAGTTACTTTTACAGTTAATTTTAAGAAACTTTTAAAACCTATATTTCGCAATTGGGATAAAATAAAAAAAAACTTTAAGAATATTTTTAAAAATTTTACTTAAAAAGTCATTAAACTTTAATAACATTCTCATTTCAAAATTTATAACGGACATCCGGCCTATCCTGTCTGAAAAATGAGGAAAAGAAAATTCGAACAGGTCGACATTCCCAAAAAATTAACGGAAAAAATTAACTGAAGTTAGTTTTGTGTCAGTTAATGTATAATTTTAACGATTAAAAGTTAACTCTTCTACAAATAACGGTAAAGTTAAATAGTTAACTAAATTTTTAACGATTGATTTTAATCGCTAAATTTTTTAATCGTTAATCCCAACTATGATCCAAGAGAAGAAAACACACGAACTTGGTCAGTTCCTCCGATTTATTCTGTGATTGTCAAAACGCGTTTTGCTTCACTGTCAGGTTGGCACTATCATACGCAAAGAAATGAATACTCTCTAAGATTATAAGTCCGGCTAGAGGTGTGAAGGGATGAGAAGTATGAGTGCGGAAGTAATAAAGTGAAGTGGAATCTCTATTTTTTAAAAACGAATCGGGGGCCCACGCTGGTGTGGCGATGCCATCGCGGCATAGCGCCGTTGAAGAAGCGCGATATGATTGGTGCTTTCCTCGAGCACTCGAATTTAAAGAAAATAATCGAATGAGAAAGGTCTGAATTCAAAGAGAAAGGATACTTCCAGGTGATAGATTATTTTGGCTCAGTGGGTCCATCTCATGGCCAAGTACTGTGCCGGCGAAAATGGTCGATTTAGGTTTAATATATGCGTGTATCCTTTCAATGTGCTAGGCATACCGTAGGCTTACTTGAAAAAAAAACGTACAAGTAGCTGTATCTTTCCTATATCGAATCGTCGAAACCGTAATTTTTCATCGGCCAGCAATTCAACGAAGCAAGGGAAATGCCGACGGTCTGAAAACGCTATTTTCAGCGAAGTAGCTTGCCCCCTTCAGTAAAACCGGAATGACTTTTCGATGAGTTTTATGGATGCTCGAAGGCACAGCCGAGGCTTTTCAGGGCGGTGCGGCAATCGTTGCGATGGTTCCTGTGTATAGGCATCGCTAAACTTGATGGCACTCGCCAGTGAAGATTTTGAGGTCACTGAGGGCGAAGTTAGCGTTGATGAGCGGCCAGAGGTACCGAAGGACTCAGGTGGGGACCTGAGTCCTTCGGTATTTCTTTTTCTCGGCTGGAGGTATATTGTAATATGTATAGTAACAAACGCACTCTGAACTGTGGAGTGTTCTGCTGAATCTTTCCCCTTGAAGAAATTTCTATAATATCACACATCTTAAGTTGAATTTCAACGATATCCCGAAAACAAATAATGTAGGCCATACTCTTATTTTGTTTCGATATGATTCTGGTGGCCCGTATACATGCCCTTGCGATCCCGACAATCAATTCTTGGAATGTAATCATGTTTCACATGGGCCGAACCTAAAAAACTTGACAGATACACCCATGCCCTGGGCGGAGAAAAATTAATCCTGGCGGAACTCGAACCCTCGATAGACAGGCGCAGACTTAAAAACCGCCGGGAACGGTGAAAACGATTTGGTCAGCATGAAAAGAAGTGAGATCTACGGTGGTCATACGACGCAATTCCTCCCGTTCAGAATCTCATTCGTACGATCAATTATTTAGCCACAAGTTCATTTCCTAGGATTGTACAAGGTTTTTTTAAAAGGTATGTACCTGTTGAAAAAGCGATTCATTCAGTAAGGAATATTTTCTGATTTGGTATCCATTGATGAAAACATTGTTCCATATTCTGGGCGGAACTCAGCAAATATGTTTATTCAAGGAAAATTACAATTGGTTTTGAAACTGAATTTCAAACAGTTTCGATTCGGTTTGAAATTATGGTGTTTAGCTTCATCAACTGGGTATCTCTATCTGTTTTGTCACATGGTTGGGCAGAACCGAGTGCTGATAAGTCTCTTGGACTTGGAGGCAGAGTTGTCCGTAAGTCACTGCCCTTTTTAAGTACTCCATGCCACTTATATATATATACATGCCACTCATAGTATAATTTTTATATGGTTCATTTTTTGACGGATTGTATCGTAAAAGGAACCTTTACGACAAGCTTACTTAGTTACTATTATTGATGGCAACGATTTAGTGAAGTTAAAGATTTTTGAACAAATTATGTAATTTACTACTATAATATAAGTAAATTATGATGTCTTTCCACTAACGGAGTGTCAAGGTTGGACTCCGTAAGTGCGTAGGATATAAAGTATTTACGAAAGAGATAAGGCGTAAGGAGTCATGCACCAAATATGATGGCATAAAAATTAAAGCTTTTAAAACTCGCTAAAAGCTTAATTAAAATTCTTCCTCTTAAATTTTATCTACCCGCGGCCTTTTCTTTTAAGCGTAGTGAAATATATAGTAACTATTGCCGTCTTCGCAGTATTTTAGACAAATAATTAGGCTTGATGAAGTAAAGCCTCATTAAGGTTCGCATTTATCTTCTTTGATCTGTTTTTTCATAATCACTCACTAAAATGATATTATCCCGAAAATAATCTCACGGCCCCATATTTTGCAACATTCATGCTGTATATTTGGAAAAATTTAGTAAGAAATGATCGTATTCGTGTTACGTGCTATGACGTACGTTGAGTACAGTCATAGTTCGTATTCGAAGACTATTTTCGAATTCTGAAGGGGGCATAAAGGTGATTTTTTTCGTTTTAACGATTCTTCATGGAAAGGATTGCCACCAATTTCCCTTTCTTTAGCCCGTTTTACACGGGGCACGTAGTTGCACAATCTGATGTACTTATTGTGAATTTCAAATTGCATCGTGTAAAGCCGTGAATTGCAAAAACGCATCCTCGAATGCATGAACGCGAGATGGAAAAATAGACCCTGCTCTAATTCGAAAATAATTGCACGCCCGATTGAGAAAAACATGCAGTTTGAAGTTGTGCAATTTCGTGCCTCGTGTAAAACGGCCTATATGCCGAAGTTAGAGTGGATGATTTGGAACGATTTTTATGGAATTTCTTGTAATAAACTATTACTCTGTTATTTTTTCTTTCAACGGAAAGCAATTTAAAATTCAATCGCTCTTTGCATCGTCTATTGGGAGCATACGGAAAAAATTTAAGGTACAGTTTTCGGAAAAAATTAAATCAGAAGTGACTCCCGTTGCATGAGCCATGTAGAGTCGTTCCGAATGGAATTTTTGTTTGCCATCCCTCTATTCCCGAAAACTCAGCCATACAGCCATGAATATACCATGTATATCCATGCATGCAGCTACCATTTTTTTGCGGCATTTGTTCCCCTCAGCCCATCCTTTTAGCGCCCTTACCCATTCCCACGGCCCCAACGAAGGGGAAAAAGGCAAAACAAAACTTCTATACCAAGGGCGTAACCCTCCCCAACGATGGAGAAAAAGTTCAATTGAAATATCGTACATTCAAATTTTGATAGATGCAAATAATAAAGCACGCGTAATTGGTTTTGACGTCTTGTAGGTAATGTCCTTATTAAAGGTACGTTTTAGTAGGAACAACTGCGCAGGCCTCGGAGCAAGTCTCTTTTTTCGAAGTCTCTTTTTTCAAGATTTTCTTCAGTCTCTTTTTCCTGGTTTTCGGGTACACGGGAATAATTTCTCGAAAGGAAGAGTACTTGGCAATGGAGGTGGATGGTTGTGTTCGTATTATCTTCCTCAGCATTTAGATGACTAAGGACTTCTGACCAGGCCCCCCTCACTCCTTAGATGCAATAGTTTGACTGTAGGTGTCACCATGATTCGTTCCATTTAAAGCTCTGTATTAGGAAAGTACGGTCAACTTTGCGCATTTAAGTCGTCATTGGCCTATCGTTACATGGGAGAGATAGGGACTAACCATGTTTTCACGAGATAAAATTTAATTAACTATATTTCATCGAATTTGAGCCATGATAACTTTTGAATGATTAAATTGCCTATAATACCACATCATTTTCATATCAAGTTTATCCTCCAAAATACGGGAGTCGACCTGTTTAATACGAGCCAGCAGACGCCTCAAACGGCAGCAGATGACGTCGTCTGCAATATGAGTGAAACTTTGAGATATTTTCCTCGCTCGTTAAGTGACTTCTCGTTGATAACTGGCGGAATGGTATTTCAAAATGTTATATAACTACATAAATATTAGCTTACTTGTCAATTAGGTATCAAAATCGACTAGGTATAGAATATTTCTGAGCAATTGGAGTAAAACGTCGTCAATTCCTCGACCATGAAGTGAATCCTCATTGATAACTGACGGTGGCCAACCTTGTATTGTCACTGTAATCTTAATTATTCTCAATTAAGGTTAATTTTACGTCCACAACTCCCTTAGATTCCCCGGCACTTCAGGTACTGCGAGCGGACATGCTTATCACACGGGCGACAATAATTGAGAGATAAATAAATTTTGAGATACCTTGGCTTCGTTACGGATCGTACTCCGCACCGGAATGAGACTGTTAACGGCGGCTAAATTTAACATGCTACTATCTAATTTACGTTCTGCATTGTCAAGTCAAGTGAGCATTTTGACATGATTTACACGATCAGCACTCCATGTTTAACTGAGGCACTGACCATGAGGCACATCGTCAGTACAAATAATATGAAATATATGTAATATAATTATCTAAGATAAAATAATATGATTACGTACCGTGAGATATATATGGCAGCGATTAATCATCTCCAGAGACACATGTACAGCGGCACTAAATATAAAGGAACAATAGGTACTTGGTAATGACATCAAGTCGAGTAAATGAAAAGATAACTTTTGAGGTGATAAAATTTAATGAATGAAGCATAATAAAACAACTTACATAGCATAAGTAGAAAAAAATCATCACCCTTTCACTTGGACTCCACACTCACAATGTATGATACTATAAAATAACACAATAATCCCTGCCAAGGACAAATTCAATTGCCTATTGCTAATTAGTCATCACCTGCCTTAAACGCATACGGATTAATTATTTCAACAAAATCACATAGGACACAACAATTCAATGAAATAAAAAGATGACGCTTGGGCTGGCAACATTCACTGAATGAAGAATAATAAAACACTACACTGTTTATCCCTTCACTGGGACGTAAACAACCACACTTTCAAGACAAGAGCAATTCACTAGTCACATAACTTCACTTCAATTCACATAGATTCCACATTTTAATTTTGTCAATAGTAGAAACAATGAACTGATTGCTGTTATGTCTTCTCCAACACTTACTACGCAATTTTCACACTTTTAATGCCATTCCATAATTTAATACCATAATAATCAGTAAACACAACAAAAATCAATGTAGGTGAAGAAGGGTTAATGCGGTTAATAGTTTGCACACTTAGTAGTTATCGGATGGTCTTTCTTTGAAGATGGTCATTAGCTAGCTCTAATTGCCTTGGTATTAATTTGAGAACCTGAATGGTATCGATGAACATTATCACAGCATCTGGACGAATCAGACAACATTGCTATAATTTCATTAAGTTTGAGCTTGTTTTCAAAAGCACTTGATATGTGACGCAATGTAGTGAGGGGCACACAATGTCATCAGCACAGCAAACATGGCACGCAATCCTTTATTGTGAAGCACACAATGTGTTTACAACACAACAAGCACACAAATTTACGATCTCCCTCTTCAATGACATAAGTTCCCTCCTTAGTTCCTCAATTTCCTCTGTGACATTCTCCTTAGCAGGGGTGGAGTGCATCACCTGGGTCACTGCATCACAGGGATATATCCACTCCTGCTGCAGCTGGTATGCTCGCATCAGCTTGTTCTCCCAGTAACTCCTCTGCAGTTACATCATTGTGAAGATCTAGAGAGGAAACGTTTTGGGAGTTAAACATATATAGCGACTGAGATAAACAAATTATCCAGGAAAAATCAATTTGCACTTAGCTGCATGAAAGCAGCAGTAGACATATGAAAAGAGATGCTTTTGTGGACATGATAAAAAGCCCACTCCCCTGATGCCTATTGTAATAGTACAACATCCATTCATTGACAATCGTTTCTCATTGTGATCTTAATAAGATTAGTTGGCGTTACAGAACTAAGGCTATCACGAGGAAATATGTCAAGGACAATAAAAATAACAATGCTCTGGAAATGTTCAACTCCTGGTTCGCACTAAAGAGCCGATTATGTAGGAATTCGTGTGTAATAAGGAGGCATATTTTAGCAAGCAAATCAATTTTGAATGGATTGATTACATTCACCACATAGACGACACCTCATAATTAAGCACGCGGCTTGTTAATTCACTTTTATCCACAAATGGTGTGTATTAATAATAGTAACATTCATTCACTGTATGATTCACGCGTGAGAGAAATAAAGGCACACCATTCTATCAACAACTATGCAAAAATAAAACAATACCTATTAATTGCTCAAGTGGTTTGCATTTGCACGTTTATGAAGAAATTATGTTTATCAATAAATCCAAATCACTGCACGAAAAACATATAAGCTGTAAAAAGGCATGAAATTCTAGCGCTTCCGTTCACAATAACATCGTTAACAATTCGGAACTTACCTCACGGGCAACCTTTGGAATCCAGTGAGCTCCGGATATCATTTGCAGCCATTTTCTTCTTCTTACTTCATTCCCTGCTCCCGAAGGGATAAGATATAACTTCGTCCCTTTCTTCGCCTGCGTTGAACAACCAACTGCACAACACTGAGGCATATTGACAACCAAATATCACAAAAACGCTACGCTGCTTCACGAATGACACAACCACTCCAATGCTTTCTAACGGGCAACTGACTAACAAAACACTCGCGTGACTCGCGTAGGCCGAAAAATATAGAGAGCAACCAATCAGAAGCCTCGATTGTCGGCATTTGCCGAGATCAAACGTTGACCGTACTTTCCAAATACAGAGCTATAGTTCCATTCGTTCTGACCTCTTTATCGGCAACTGCCGAGAGAAAACTTTGCTGATTTCTTTCAGTCAAATGCAATTTTGTATTGAGTGGGAACCATAATTTTCCCGAGTCAAATACCTTAGTCCTCCCGCTGAGATTTCCCACGGTTGTAACTCGATGAGGGGCGTGAACCCTACGAAATCGGATCGGAAGGCCACCTGGGGAAGATATCATATTGCTTTCAAAAGCCTTAATTTATATGGGATGTAGAGGAGAAATCATGAATTGTAATATGATCATCCTGAAAAAAACGTTAAAAAACATCCTTTAAAGCTTTAAAAGATCCGTAGATGTCACAGCCCTGGGAAATCCCCCCCCCTTCTCCCCACCTCAACTTCTCACCTCTCCCCCTCTTTTCCCACCCCTTCCCCCTGATAGGGTAAGCGCTCGCACCCACAGATCAACGAAAGAAGAGGATTTATTATCGCGGAGACCTTAGTTGCAGCAGTGTCGCTCGATATGTTTTGAATATGTTGTGTGCCCCGGATATCTTTTTTGGATCTGTCTGAATCGCAGGAAATTCATGAAAAATGAACTTTCGAATATTAGTGAGAGGAGGATACCCAAAAACATAATATTGCTGGGGAAAAATATATTTTAAACAAATTTTTGAAAGATGCTAATATTATCTAGGCCTTGGGATGCTTGAATCCTTCAACACGGAGATCAAAAAGAAGTAATTTGGAAATAGTTTCTCTAGCTAGATCACTTCCGGTGAATATAGCCGAAGACCAATTGTTGGCAGGGGCGGATCCAGCCAGGGGGCGCCCGCCCCCCCTCAGGATCAGTTATTAAAAATGTTGTGAAAGCTAGCATACAAGGCTAACGCCATGTATTTCTTAAATACAGCCCTCACTACTTATTCCAAATTGAGTTGCTATTTAAACCGGAGGTTTGCTGCTGCGCGGGGAATGATACTTGAAACCCAGGTTGCAAAAAAAGGTTTACTGCAGACTAAACAGTGTTTAATGTTATCAAATGTGTCCTTTTTCAAAAACCTTGCAAAGATAAATATATTAGATGAAAGAAAAAAAGGCAAGTCCTAGAAAGCAGAGCTCGTCTTGTCCCAATCATGAAAACAATGCTGTTGCTGGGTCACCAAAACATCGTTTAGTGGGCACAGAGATGACGGAAACAGTTGATGTCGGTGAGGATCCAGTACGAAAGGACAGGAACTTACGAGCGTTATTGAGATTCAAGAGTCAACAGTGGTGATACCCAGCTTATCTGACTTCTTCTCAAGCTAATGCTACATATATTAGCGAGACCACTTCCAATGAATTGATAAAATGCAGCGGCGATGAAATTTTTGAAGAATTGACAAGAAGGATAAGAATAGCTAAGTAGGTACCTACTACTCGATTCTATTTGACGAGACTACCGATATTCCAAATACTTCTTATTGTCAGTTGTGTATTTCGCTGCGATATGTCTACCAAGAAATCTCTGATACAAATTCAACGGTAAGAGAAGATATAATTGACCTTCATAAAGAAAATTATGATTCTAGCAACCCAATTTGAGAACCAACTATCACCGGATACGTTCTAGGCCAGACTGTTATAAAGGCTATTGAGGGCGTAGGATTAGATATAGAAAACTATATTACTTCAACTGTTGAAGGCTCTACTTTGTGGAATAACGACATAATGGGAGAAAATAATGTACTTTGTAATATTCCTCGGGGGAATTTTGGTATATATGTGGCACGCACTCCCAGAAAACTTAGAGACTGTACCCTCGATAATGACGCACAAGCGTTGAAACCGGTAGGGTAAATAAATCTAAGTGGAATATTATAAAGTACATTATTTTCTCCCATTTTTTAAAACTGTGTTGGCATTGGATGTGACAGCTGCAGCGTCAACATCTCTGAAGTTCGTGCTGCTGCTCGGAAAATAAAGAAAAGAGCTTTAAATAGTACTCTTTGTGTATGCGAAAATCACTCATTAAATTTATATTCATCAAAAAGTAGCAAAATAGAAAATGCGAGAAATTCTTTTGGCACAATGAAATAAGAGTCAACATTTTTAGTCGATCAGCTAAACGTAATCATGTTCTTAAAAGTGTGTTGGTACATCAAGTCAGAGGCTGCTGTGAAACTCATTGGATTGAAAGGAATGAGATCATATATGAATTTAAAACAGGTCTAGCCAAAATAGCTGAGGCTCTTAATTTGATCTCCTCTTGGATCGATAGTTTCACGGCTAGCATGGCACATTTTTTCTACGATGCTGCAACCAACAGTGAATTTATTGTCGCCATTCACTGTTTATCTGATGTGTTAAGTAGTACTGTTATCCTAAGTAAGTATCTACAAGCGGAAAACATAGATATCAACCACGCCTACGATAGAGTTAACCAGGCAGTAGAGGCTCTTAAAGCTCAAGTTGGTTCTCAACCTTCATAATGCCGCGACCCTTGAGTACAGTTCCTCATGTTGTAGTGACTCCAAACCATAAAATTATTTTCGTCCACCATCGGAAATGTGTTTACCGATGGTCTTTGGCGACCCCTGTGTAAGGGTCGTTCGACCCCCAAAGGGGTCGAGACCCACAGATTGAGAACCGCTGTTTTAAAGGAAAAAGAACCTAGTGATGAAATGTTTCCATGATTTTCGAGGCTCCAAAAATAACTATGGACCAAATGAATATTGAATTAAGTCTACCTCCAATAGTAGGGAAACAAATTCAGTCCAAATAATAGCTCAACTCCGGAGGAACCTTCAACTTACTGGAATAGGTCAATATACCTTTACCATTATTGGCCATATTGTTGCTGATTTGGAAGCAAGATTCAAGGATGAATCAATTAAGTGTTTTTCCTTGTACGTGTTGGTTCCGACCAACCTAGATAAAATACCTCACTATTTGACATTATAAAGATCGCCTGAACCTATATGTGTGAAAAATACTCTGCTCTAATGAAAATTGACTCAGTGACGTTAAAAACGAAACTTTTAATTGAAATAATATTATTTAAGAGGAGTTCTGACGAAGAATCCAAGAAATTGAACCAAAGTATAGTCGCATACAATAATTGTGATGAAAATATTCTATTCGATCATGGACTCATTATTAAAGCTGCTCTCAACACACCCATTTCAGTAGCTACATCGGAACGTAGTTTTTCTGCATTGCGGAGAATTAAAACGAGGATAATAACAAGGATAACTAAAGATATATAGATGGGTCTTGCTCTTCTCCATATTCATCGTGATATCGAAGTAAAAATTGATAATATTGTGCGATTATCCAGAGAGGAAAAATCATTCGCCTTGACCGGGATACGAACCCGGATCCCTCGATTTCGCGCAGAGTGCTTTAACCAGTTTAGCTACGGTCGAAATATATTTATTTTCCAAGTATTCTCAAATACAGTTTTTTTATGTTTACATGTGAAGTTATATAATGAAGAAGAGAAAGAAAAGAAAACAAAAAAAAACAAATAGTCCATAAAGTTTCTCTCCACCTCGGGCTCGAAGCGGCTCCACTCGCTGCTGGCGCGAGCCGAGCCCGCGAGATGCTCCTCAGTTGAACTCCTCTTCCAACTCCTCCGACAACGGCGCCTCGCGTCGCTGCTCGGCGTCCACCACCCGCCCAAACAGCATGCACAGCCACGGGCGCATGGTAGGAGGTGCGCCATGGAATGGGGCCTCCTGGACGAATCGCAGTAGACCCCTGCCCAATGCCTTGTGGTTTATTTTAAGCTCAACAAATTTTGCTATTGTGGCCGAAAGGATTTTATTTTTAAAATTTGGAAACAGTCGAAAATTTAGATTTAATAGTTTTTCATTGCTTACGAGACCACCACCGAAGATGTCCCAAGTCTTATATATTTTTTTGATCGCTTCCCATGCCATTATCTTGTCCTCACATCCCAATATGTGATGTGTGATATCGCCCAGTCGTTTACATGTTGGGCACCGAGGAGAGTCCTCTAGCCCCATCTTGTGCCTAATTTCTCGTGTGGGAAGGAGGCCCGCAATAACGTCAAAAATGGCACTTACAGTCCTAGCGTCCCCCTTCCCACAAGAAGCCCAATTCCTCCAACTGTTATTGATGGATGCAGTGGGAGTTCTGCTTCCCGCATTCATTCTTTCGTATATTTTTTTAACTATAAATGATTCTCCTTGCCTAAGATTTTCTACGACCACCCTGGTGCCTTTAATTCCCCTCGTGAAGGTTGTCGATGACGCGCTCGCCTTGTCCCACGCCGAGCGAAGCAGCGCTCTTCTCTCAACGTCCGCGCCCCCCAACACTTTGGCATTTAACTTTGCAAATACAATTTTTGTTTTTAATTCAATGTTGGTGAGGTTTAATCCTCCCTGCTCCGGCGGGACATGCAGTTGTTTGCGCGCGACCTTCCTTATATATCCGTGCCAGAGCATGGAATTAGTGGTGTTTATTATTTGCGCGTTGACCTGCGCTGTAATGGGCCAAACATGAGCTAGATAAAATATTCTGGGAAGTACTACTTGTGAGAGGAGTCGAACGCGGGCGGTGAGGGGGAGAGAAGGCAAAGTGTACCGCCCCGAACTCCAACGCACGGGCCCACCTCGTTCCAATTTCTCTCTATTGTTTCGTCTACCGATTTGTCCCACCAGAACCCAAGAATTTTAAATGGGGGCGATGCTTCCCTCCAGCAAGTATTCTCCAAGGCTGTTTTTTCCCCTTTAATTATTAGTGCCTTCGATTTCTGTGTGTTTATTTCGATTCCCGCAGGGGAGTATAATTTAATAATGTCCTCGGCCTGTTTTAATTGCCGGGAGTTGCCGATAAAGAGGGTTATGTCATCGGCATAAACGACACCCGTGTATTTGGATCCGCATCTTTGCACCCCCAGTCCGGCAATCTGCAGGGAGCGGATAACGGGGTCCATTGCGAACGCAAACAATATCATAGATAAAGGACATCCCTGCCTAACCGAATTTTTAATGGCAAAAGGAGGGGAGATGTCCCTATTAATTTTCAGGTGTGCTCTGGCATCAGTGTACAATAGTTCAATGGAATAAATAAAGGATTCAGGGAAAGCCATCTTTCTTAAAATAAATAAAATATATTCAATCCTGATAAAATCGAAAGCTTTACTCAGATCTACGGCTAGAATTGCATACAAATCTTCATAGGAGGGGGGCACGGATAAAAAAAGGTCGCGTATCAAAACTGTCGCGTCTAATATATTTCTTTTATTCGACACTGCGTGTTGGGATGGGTGTAAAACAGATTCGGCAACGGCCGAGAGACGCGTCTTTAGAACGCGAGTAAAAATTTTATAATCAGAATTTAAAAGCGCAATCGGCCGAAAGTCACTACAGGATTTTGGCAGACGTCGCTTTGGTATCAAAGTTATGATCGCAGTGCGCTGACTTAGAGTAAGCGCGCCGGAGGGACTTGTAATGGCATTAAAAACCTTAGTTAAAACTGGTGTTAGAACATCCCAACACGCAGCATAAAATTCATATGGGAGGCCGTCTGAGCCGGGGGCCTTTCCTTTGGGGAGGTAGCGGATAAAACTTTGCACTTCCTCCCCCGTAATCTCGCCCGCAAGCGAGTCGCTCTCCTCCTTGGATAGGGTGGGCAGGGGGGACGGAAGGGGAGGGGCGTCACCCTCCCGCCAGGGCTTGTACCGGTCAAATATGCTCGCGAAGTGCCGAGTGGCTTCCTCCAAGAGACCACCGCCCGGACACCCCGCCGATGGCGAAGCGGGTGTTGCATCCCCGCGGAGTCGAATAACCCTCCGCAGTTCAGAGAGGGTGAGCGGGCCCCAGGTATCTGGGTCCACCTCTCTCTGCCACCGGCTGGGAGCGTGCCGCTTCATTTCGTGCATGAGGATTGTGTCTTTTAAAGAAGACACTTGCACGTAAAAGTTCGGAGGACGAGGGTCTGAGTTTAAGAGCTCGCTCAAGACGGACCGGTAAAAGTGAATGGTACAATTTCGCTCCCTCCTCCACTCTGTGGTTTGACGTTTCAAGAATGATTTAATTTTTCGTTTAAAAACACTCTCCCACCAATTTAAAATATCTACGTCCGGACGGAGAGCAGAGACGAGGGGCGCGTTCCGAAATTCACTGGCAGTACTGCCTGTGCTGCCAAACCGTTCCGAAATCTACTGGCAGTACCGCACAGTAACGAATGACGTCAGCCTATTGATGACGTTTCTCACTGTGAACTCTACTGCCGCTGCTGCGGCCCAAGAGCAGCAGCAGCGGCAGTAGCAGCAGACCAGACGGCCATCGAACAAATGGCGGAAAAATCAAATCTACAACGTTAGTAAATATTATTAGAAGAGTTTAGAGACACTGCTTCGAACATTTTAATGTTTATATCGGCGAGAGAGAAAAGTCTCGATGCACTTAAATTGCTAACAACATCTGATTAGCGTATAATAGTTTATAAAACGCATTTATTTATCAAGTATAGTACCGCGGTGAATATTTCAATAGGATAAAAGCGTTAATAAAAAGATGAGGGAGTGAACAACATCAGAAGTGATAAAAGTAGAGAAGCAATTATATTTGCGAATGTCAGCGACTTGTGAAATTAGGTACCAAAAATTAATTTAGTGTCATGAATAATCGATTATGTGTACCACGATCGTGGTACACATAATTACATACAGCCTCTTACCACAGTCTAAACCTCTTACTATAGTGATAACTTAGCATAACACTGGTATGTATAACAATTGTCGGGAAACGCAAATTGTTGCATAAATTTAATTGTTAGGGAAAATATTCTGCGATGCAATCCTCAACAACCCGTATATTTTCCTAATTATCGATATCACTCTAGGAAACGCTTCGTACGACTGGCCATGAAGAAAATCCAGGGCTTGAAATATATATTCTAAGACTTGCTTATAAGCCCAAGATTCAAACTGCTTACTATGAATTCGATAGTGTTAATTATGACGGTGATTTGTTTATAATAACACAGGGTTTTTTCTCCATGCTCGGGTAGCTGACGCGAATTCATTTTATTCTCGTCACAGAATGTAACCAATCAGTATAAAGTAGCATTAAGTAGCAAGGCAATGAAAATTAGAATGCAATTAGCATACCCTTTATCAATGTCATAAGGATTAGCATTAAGAATTAACGCATTGAAAGATCGCTTATAATAAATAACCGCGCAATTCGGCCATATTGAATTTCAAGCCACTGCCGACCGTTCCGAAATTCATGCTACTGCAGCAGCTGCTGTACAATTTCGCGTTCCGTTTCACGGCAGCACAGGCAGTACTGCCAGTGAATTTCGGAACGCGCCCGAGGTCTCCAACCTGCGCCCGAACGGCCTCGCGAAAACCCTCATCCTCAAGCGGCCGCGTGTCCAAACGCCACATTCGGGCGGGACTCGGTCTCTGGGGGGAGGGGGAAGTCAAAGGAACTTTAAGGTCGAAGAATAGGGCGCAATGATCCGAAAAAGAAACGGGGATGGTGTTGGTGGCGTACGGTAGGGTCTTTAGGTTGTGGGAAAGTAGGAGGAGGTCGATTCGCGTGCGAGAGTTGTGGCCAACACGCGAAAAAGGTGCGGGGCCCGCGGAGCTGGCTAAGACCGCGTCAGTTAAACAGGTGGAATCGATTAGATTTTTAAGGGCCCGGCTCGGTCGGTTTAAGATTTTGACGCGATTGGACTCAGAGTCCTCCCGCCTATAAATAGAATTGAAATCACCCGTTAAGATGGCTTTCCCCATGAAGGGAGTCAGGTAAGGCACTAAAGTTTCGTTGAGAAACTTTTCTCTCTCAAGTCTCTTCGTTTCCCCTGACGGGGCATAGATGTTGACGAAAGTCATGCCTTGTGTTTGGAGGGAGGTTATCCTCCCCGATGCATGGAAGCGTACCGTATTGACGGCAAGGCAGTTTTTCACTAGGGTGGTGGTCCCGCAGCGTGAGCCACTACAATTCACAAAAGGCCGGTATTGTGGGTCAGGCCAAGTGACCCCGTCGACCGTCTCTTGGAGCATTATAATGTCCGGATCAAGGGATTTTGCAAAGGCCGAAATTAGGTTTAACTTGAGGGCGCTAGTCGCCCCCGCAATGTTTAAAGTTAGGACTCTCATGTTAATAGGCATTGGGAAGGGTCTAATTTTTAGCTTTACCATTTTCATCGGAGTTTTTGTTTCTCCGTCGCGTGTTGCGTCGCTTTCCGGGGCGTTGCTTTTTCCCGGAAGAGTCGGTGTCCGACTCATTCTCTCTTGCGACGTCTTCCACCAGGTATCGGAATGGGTTGGGGGTGAGGAAGGAAAGGGGCGGGGTCTCAGGGGGTGGGTCAGGGAGGGAGGGGGGAAGGATCACCAATCTCCTGGGTGGGGGATATGTGTGAAGGGGAGGAGGGGGAGGTTGGACTTTCAACCGTGTTTTCTTCTTCATCCCATGCGTAAGTTGCCTGGGATGAGTCGTCACACACACCACCCCTCGCGCCACCCCCCGCCGAGCTCCTCGTCCCCGTCACATCGCCACCCGTCGCCCCCGACCCGCCGCTCATAAGCGTTGTGGGGCCTCCCCCCCCCAGCTCCCCCCCTCTATGCCTCCCCATCGGCCCCTCCGGCATCTCCTCGCTCGCCACGCCGGACTCGGCGCAAGTGATGAGAGCGGCGGTGTTGTCGTTGTCTAGGCATGGCGTCTGTAGAATGTCTGGCTCCTGGTGGGCGGGGAGGGAGGACTGGCGGCGCTGTTCCTGTAGGAGTGGGACATGGGTCTCCTCCTCCACACGGTCGGGGACGGAAGTGACCGGAGGCGGGGACTTAGTCCTCAGGCGCTTCATGGTGTCTTCCTCTCTAGCTTCCCCAATGCTGGAGGGGGAAGGGCTCCGTTTGACGGCCCCCTCCTCCACCCTCGTTGAGATGGCAGCGGCCCCAGACGACCCCGGGTCCACCTCCATCCTTGTTAAATCCCTCGCCCGCTGCTCCATTGTCTCCTCGTCGTCAACTCCGAGGGTGTCGCCATGACGTCCGCATAACGCCTGCCTACGTCATTTCGGGGGCAATTTCTGCGCTCGTGGCCCTCCTCATTGCACCGGGCACACGTCCGCCTCTGGCCATCATAAATAATAAGTCCGCGGTTTCCCCCTATGGTGACATAAGAGGGAATGTTGCGGTCGACCACCATTCGTACATGCCGCGTACCGGTGCAAGAGTTTACAAGGCCATTTCCCTCCCATCTAGCGTCCCAACTCCTAATAACTTTCCCGAATCGACCGAGCTCCGTTTCGATGTCTTCCCTCGTTGTTTCAACGGGAAGGCAAAGCACCCTCACATTGACTGGGCTGCCGGTCGTGTGGTCTATGGTGCATTCCATGAACTTCTTGGCCTCCGTAGGAAACGGGAGCCTTTGGGTTTTCGTTGAAAAAATTCTATTTAATATCTCTTGGCTGGCCATCTTCACAAAGATGTGTCGCCTGTTGAATCCGAATTGGATCGCAATTACTTCTGCATCCGCGAGGCCCAAAGTCTCCCTGACGAAGATGTGGACCTCCAGCGGTGTCGGAATTCTCTCTTTATCGTCCGTGTGGACTAATAGCGTGTTCACCCGGAGAACCACCATGGTGAACAAACAAGGGGATAGTGAGAAAAAAAAAGAAAAAAGTAGGGGGACACAAATCACTCCACTGAAGGCACAAAGCACTCCACTGAGGGCACTCCCCTCACCTGACACGACCTGTGACAGGCTGAGGGGGTTTCAAAACTAACTAAAGAGAAACTGAAAACCACTCGGTGTGTAACACAATAACTAAAGAAAAGAAAAAGAGGCACCACTTGTGTCGAAGATCTGTCACAATGAAAAAAACAAGAAATAGCAGCCGCTCACATAACAAATGAGAAAAACTGTCGGGAGTTAACACACTCGGTCAACCGGGGTGGGCGAGAGACCGTCCGGTCTCGCGCCCGTTCCGCGGCAAGGGAGGCTTCCCTTGGCGCGAGGATTTACGTCAGCTCTCGCACTCGGGAGCGATCAACAAACACGTCCGACCTCCACGAGCTACCGAGGCGTCCTTCTCCCCTTTGGATTTTTGGTGGCTTTTTAGAAACAAGGTGTTCCGGACTACTAGACATAATATGTCAACAATCAGTCCAAAGCTAAAGATAGTTAAAGCTAAAGATGATTGATAAGCTAATTAATCGATTTGCAACATCACAAAAAGAAGACTAGAATTTCTCTTGTAAAAGCTACGTTTTACTTGTGATACTTTACGTTCACTTAATCGTTAAAAGTTTCAATTTTTACATTAAGAAGATAAGCTCAAAACACTATTAACAATATTATTCTAGTTTGGAGGAATCGATCTGTACTTATTTGTCACTGTAATCGCTTTGCTTTGCATTTTAATAATAAAAATAAAGTAACTAACTTCATTAGCAAAAACCATTTGTCACTTAATTCATGGCCCTCTATGCTTCGATTAGACCTGTTCTAAATGCGTATACCAAACCTCTTACCCTAAACCTAAATTCTTATACTAAACAAAAATTATAACTAAAGTCACAACAAAGAATAAATATCAGGGTGTTAGGAAAAAAAATCTTTTCATCACTCCGTGCGTTAAACGCACGTAATGAAAAATGGGGTTAGATACCCGTGTGCAAGATGTTTATCGACTCTTGTAATTGTCACCCCCGATTCACTTCGCTTGGGCGACAAAACCCATACTCGTACCAGCAAAAAACTTTACACACCTATATAGAAAATAACTTTTTCATGGATATTTTCTGCATTTTTTTCTCCAAATTGTTATAAAACTTTTTTTAACACCAAACAATTGCACAATGCAGAAAATATAAAATTTCTTTAGACAACTCTTCAGAATCTACATGCAGAAAAATAGCGCGAAATGGCTGCAGAATTTTGTGTAGAAAACTGCGCAAAAAACATGCAGAAAATTATGAAGATCATTATGATAAATGATAATTATAAAAATATAAAGTTTCCCCCTTAAGAGAAAAAAACGTCAGTTAAAAAGCTGAGCAAAGGAATTCAGCTAGGCTATCAACCTTTCCTAAATTTTCTAGGGGAGGATTCACAGTTCCCGTTTTGCTGGTGGGCATTCCGGCACGTCTTCGAAACTTGCACCTTGCGCCCCCCCCCTCAAGAAAATCCTAGATCCGCCCCTGATTGTTGGATGAGTGGAAATGCTTACAGTTGGGAAGTGAGCCATAAGTGGAAGACGTTCGAATTGAAGCCTACTGGAATCACTATTTTTTACAAACCAGTGCTTTAAGAGGTACCAAACTATTTGAATGTATCAAAAGTGATAAAAACCGCTTTGACCTTATCCCATGGCAATTCAAAAATTGAGAGAATATGTTTGGTATCGAGGTGGGCTTTGACTGAAGATGGGTCATCCACGTCTGGGAGATCTTTAAATGCCATTTTAATTACGAAAGATGCTTTAAAAGATTTCAGAAACCATCTTCACCTTGTACCCATTTATAAATAGCTCATGTGTATGGCACCAAGTGCTCTAAAAATTGTAAACTTCATTTTGAAGAATTCAAAAAAGCAAAAGAATAGGAAGAGAAATGAAGAAGAGATTCGATTGAAAACGGAGAGTGAAGAAAATCGAGATAAGCTCAGGAAATGAAGAAAAAAATTGAGCAATTTGAAGACAAACTTATGGAAAAGAAGGATTATAACTTAACCAAAGACCACGGACTCATTATTTCATGAAGCCACAGACAGGCCAATACGGTCTCTTGATTTACAACAGGCCAATTCGAAGCATGCCATGATGAGAGGTGTGCAATCTATGAAAAATGAAGAAAGATTAAAATCTAGGGAGATTGAATCTCTACAAAAAAATGTCGGGAAGAGGAAAAATAGTCTAATTACTTCTTTTTTTTCAAAGAAAATGGAAAATGGCTGATTTATGAGATTGAAATGCAATACTTAAATGATGTTGGATTGGTTTTGTATTTTATCTCCATTTCATGATTGTTTATAATTACATTCAACTTCATGTGCAGAATTGTATTTCTTGATCTGAAGTATTTTCTGAAAAATTCATTTCGTTTAAGGTAGTTTGAGCGAGATAGTTCCCTAGTCATAATGGAGACCATATTCAATTTTTTTTATTTCAGCGTCTATAAGAAGTATGAAATAAATATTGTAGTACTAATGGCGCAAAAATATATTTATACATGACCAAAATTCTCAGTAATTAAATAAATAACGCTACATAAGTATCTAACTTGACTATTTTTCACGCAGTACGGCTGAAAACCCTTCAAAACAGCAGTTTTTTGCGATTCTGTAAAAATTACTTCGGTTAGTAATAGATTAATAATAGATTGCTATGAATAGTTAAGAAGAAATACAAACTATAAACCGTAAGTTTCTTTGACGAAATTTAGGTGTTAAAAGTTCCTAATGTTTTTTAAATATTCTCCTTATGGAGCGCACAGCCATAATCTATCCCGTGTAAAACAGCTTAAATTTTCAGGTTAATTTCTCGAAAGATAATTCGGCAAGTGATTGATATTTTGATTTAATTGGAAAGATGAGTTGTTTCTTTAAAACGAGGCCAAATTCATCAAATTCTAGGTGAAGTGATTTTTCGCTCAAACTACCTTAATTCATATTACCCTTTACTGGTGGTTTTTTATTATTTATTATTTTTAGTTACACGGTGAGAGGAAATGCAGCCACCTAATGACGTATATACTACCAAAATATTAACGTGATTTGATTTTTTTCTAAGTAAATTGGATTTTTAATTTTAAAATGCCATTTGCAATCGTTTCTTTTTGTATGTATGAATTGGAGTTGATAATTTAGTAATGATAGTTTTCCCAGTTCATAATAATTATTTGGCTTGAGATACAATTATTGTATCTCAGGCCATTCCATCGGTGGTATTTGTAATATTTAATGATTTTCGCATCTCAGCTTGTAATGATTTTGCTTCTTTCATATGCCATGTAACAGTTTTTATGTTATTTCAGAAACATATGTAAGTTCTCAAATGCACGCCTAATTATGTATTCAGTTTCAATATTTTCTGTGTAAAATCGATGTAAGAAGTTTTGCTTTATATTCAATAGATATTGGTCTCCTTTGGATTCAAGTCTCCTCGGGTCGCTTTTTTTTGTTCATTCAGTCTTCAAAGTCTCCTATTTCAGCTTCTTTGACTGCTCCGAGACCTGAACTGGCCATCATCGCTGGTAAGCCTGGTAAGAGTCACCGATGGGAGGTAAGGGTCACAAATACTGATGCCCCCCCCCAAGAGCTGTATAGCCCTTGTATATTGCACCCTTTTCTTACCATTCAAACTTCAGCAACTGTCATGTATACGGCTACTCCCAAGATCCCCAACCAGCTCAACTAAAATGCTTCCCACAAAAAAAGTATCGGGTTACATTTCTTCTTCCACTCCTCGGAGCATCTGCTGATTTCGCAATTTCATGTCATTCTCAGAGGGTGGGGCTTGGAGGGAAACGACGCAGGAGGGGGGATTTTGTAAATTTGTTAGAAAACATAGTTCTGCAAAGAGCTACTCGGCGAGCGTATTGGTTCCCTTGTAACAACATCCGTGATAGATGCTGAAATGTAGGGTTGCCATATCTGCCTCTCTGGAAATTGGACAACTGGGTAAAAAATGAGGACTAATGAGGACTCATTGTCAGTTCACAGAAATGCCACGTCCATAAAAATCTATTAATAATACCTCCCTTCAATTTTTTAATGTATGGATTTCCAGGTAATTGTAAATATTGATTATTCAGTAGCTCCAAATCCTATGGTACCATCGCACTGTCTATCCTAAGGCCCTACTGCCAAGACAGCAACATCCATGCAATAGGCCAGTTTCGGAACGCAATATTTTGGATAGTGCATTCGGGGGGGGGGGGGGGGGGGAGGGGGGGGTCCAAAACCAGGGGAAAATTTTTGAAAAACAGGGCGAACTAGACAGTCCACAGTCGAAACTCGGCCAGCTATACAAACACCGCCATTACACTACCCGAGCGACCGAGCCCAAACGTATCGTTTGAGAATTTATTCGTATTCGTATTATTTAAACAAAAGGACAAACCTTTTTTAACAACGGTATGATACTTTATTATTTGTAGACTTTCCCCTGCTCCAAGCTTAATTTATTTTTTTAGATGTCTTAATAATTTGTCTTTATTTAACCAAAAGTAGCCTCCGAGGAAATCCGCATTGCGAAAATGTTCACATCCAAGTAAACTTAGGAGCGCTAAAGCCGGTAAATAGTGACAATTTTCCCAAAACGCGTACTCCACTGAAAGAAATTATATCAAATGTAATAAGCACTTCCAGTGAAATTCGCCCACCTAATACCCATAAGCGTGGAAAAGAACCAACCAACACTCAATCTACAAAATATGACATTAACTTTATAGTAGTTAATTGCCGTAGCGTTAAAAACAAGCGCGCTGAAATCGAGCATATATTTCAGGACGCAGACGTGGTCATAGGAACGGACTTAGAACTTACAGAGGATGTAAGCGACAGCGAAGTTTTTCCTCCAGGATATAAAATCTATAGAAGCGATAGCACAGGTGGCGGAGTGTTTCTAGCAGTTAAATCACATTTACACAGCACCGCCCACGAAATAACTGACAGTGAAATAGAAAGCGTGTGGTGTACAATTAAACAACGAAACAAAAGGAGTATACCTGTTTGCTCTTTTTATAGACCTCCAAACTCCAAAGTTGATGTTATTTACCAATTATAAAATCAAATATCCTCATTTACTGTGAGAGACAGTAAAAGTGTAATAATTATTGGGGGAGATTTTAATCTGCCATCTATAAATTGGGATTTTACACTGTAAAACCGAATTCTAGGAATAGGGAAATCAGCGAGATCTTACTCAACACACTTGCTAATCACTCCCTTTCCCAAGTAGTTGACAAGCCTACGAGAGGAAATAAAATATTAGACCTTTTTGCAGTAAGCCATCCTAAGTTGATAAAACAACTCGATATTATTGACGGCATAAGTGATCACAGAGTAATTTTTGCAACCTTAAAAATTGAAGTAGAGTCAGCTGTAAAACCGAAACGCAATATTTATTTATTTGATTAATGCAACTTCATAAAATTTGGCGAGATGCTTAATGATTCGTACACGGACTTAGTAGCTAAAACTGAGGATAAAAGCACTGATGAATCATGGAAATATTTCTTAGAAATTCTACGACAGGGAATCAACGAATATATTCCGCAAAAATTGAAATGTGACAGTAAAAGACCTCGTTGGTATAACAACGATGTTAGGAGGGACCTTAAGAGACAGAGAAAACTGTACAACTTGTTCAACAAGTCCACTACGTTAGGTGACAAATCGAAGGAACTTGAAGCAAAAGAAAGTTACGCTGCGCAACGCTCAAAAACCAAGAAATCAATGCGTACTGCATTGCGAAATTTCAAGAAAAAAGTACTCGGTGAATTACTCGAAGAAAATCCGAAATCTTTATGGTCATATGCGAGAGAGCTTCAGGGAAAATCTTCAACCGCAGATTCGTTATTTGATAAAGATGGCAAACTTGTCACCGAAAATATTGACAAAGCTGACACGTTAAATTCCCACTTCGAAAGTGTATACACTACAGACGATACTGCATGTAATTTTGAAATTTCATTCACTGGGGAACCGATGAAAGAAATCACTATTCAACGCGATGGGATTACTAAACAGCTACAGTCGATAAATAGTAAATCTCCGGGTCCGGAGGGAATACCCGCGCGTGTCCTCAAGGAGTTAGCGCCACAGATCGCACCGTTCTTAGACATAATATTCAAGAAGTCATTGTCTGAAGGAAAGATACCATTAGACTGGAAAATTGCAAACGTTACACCGATATTCAAAAAGGGAAACAGACACGACCCAGGGAACTATCGACCAATTTCATTAACGTCGATTATAGGCAAGATACTCGAACATATCGTCGTTAGCAATATCATGACGTTCCTGGACAGTCGTAACGTCCTCCATGGCTCTCAGCACGGCTTCCGGAAAGGTAGATCATGTGAAACACAACTCTCGCTCTTTCTTCATGACGTTCTCAAATCTGGTGAATCGAAAAGACAAGTTGACGCATTATTTCTAGATTTTAAGAAAGCTTTCGACACGGTACCTCACAACAAACTTTTATACAAATTACAGTCATGCGGGCTAAACGAAACAGTAGTAAACTGCATACGCGACTTTCTGAGTGATCGTAAGCAAAAAGTAGTTCTTGACGGAATTAGCTCTGATGTAGTTAAAGTGACATCAGGTGTCCCACAATGAAGCGTAATCGCCTCCCCTTTTCATTCATTATATACATAAATGATCTATGCTCTCGAATTAGCAGTAAAATACGTTTATTTGCCGACGACGCTGTCATCTATTGTGCAATTAGTGATCACTCTGACATTGAAACTCTATCATCGGATTTAAACAACGTTCATGTGTGGAGCCGAGAGTGGGGACTCGAACTTAATCTGAGCAAATGCAAGGTGGTACATTTCTTGCGGAGGTTGTCCAACTATTCCCATGTATATGCTGTGGATGGTGTTAACATAAAGGCGACAGATAAAGTGAAGTATCTAGGAGTTACGATAACTTCGGACCTATCGTGGGGAACACATATAATAAATATTTGTGGCAGAGCTCTGAAGAAGCTAGGGTTCGTCAAGCGTATTCTGGGAAGATTTTCGGATGAAAAAGTAAAAGAGAGGTCCTATTTCGCACTCGTCCGGCCACACCTTGAATATTCAGCGAGCATATGGGATACGGTGCAGAAAGACTTAATCCGGGAACTTAATAAAATACAAAGGAAAGCTGCGCGATTCGTCAAAAACTGCTACGGGCGTACAGACAGGGTTACACAGATGTTAAACGAATTAGGCTGGGAGCCGCTAGAGACTCGGAGGCTGCGCGCTAGGCTTAGATTGCTTGAGCAATTGAGAATAGATATCTTTAAGAGCGACACGGAGAACATCATATTAGAACCCCACTATATTTCCAGGTCCGACAGAAACGATAAATTAAGAGAGATATTTTGCCGAACGGATAGGTATGGGAATTCGTTTTCCCCCGAACAATAAGGGACTTCAATAAATGCTAGGCGTAATTTCATTGGAGCGTTTCCTTTTTATATGTAAACGGCTGGTGTCCTAACACCCCCCGCCACACGCCTATTGAGGCGTTTTGCGGGGTAGTATGTAGATGTAGATGAATATTTCGGGGGGGGGGGGGTCCGGATCCCCGGACCCCCCCCCCCCCTCGCTACGCCACTGACCGCAGCCATTCCATCTTATTACCTATCTATGTACAGAAGTTTACACAATTTACTATTTTAACCTTGGATCATGATAGGTAGGTTTCAAATTTGAAGGTCCGAATTGCTGGACATTTATGAACTCCTTTCTGCCAGACAATAAAGAATTGTTTGTAAAAAATGAGGACATGTCTGAGAAAACGAGAATGGTTGGCATGCCTTGCTCCGAACCTCAGTTGATGCTTCACCAACTCGAGTGCTTAGCCATTATGAGAGTTCGCAGTTGATGGTACACTGGAAACGGAATATTTTCGAATCAATTATATGGAAATTTTACTTACGGTATATTTCTGTGTATGCACATAATCGTATTAACTTTGTCTGAGGTGGATGACAGTCTTCGTTTTGACGATTGAAGAATCGTTCGGAAGACGGTCTCTCGCTCAAAATATAAAAAAACATCACCTGAACAAGACGCAATTCATGAGTGCGGGAGACATTCAGCAAGAACATAATGGGACTTACGCGAGAAGATCGCTCCTTTGCCTTACGAAAACAATGGGCGTTACAAATATCAATTTGCAATGTTCGGTGTTTACTTCCGTCACAGATTTTTACGGGATATTTTGTATTAAGGTGAAGGCAAAACGATGCCGTGCAAGTAGCGATATACATGGAGATATTGCTAGAGAAGAGGTATCCTTCACATCGAAGTGAGGCATTATTCCATGCGCTAATTTCTATGGATGACTAATAATAAATACGAATTGAGTAACACGAGATTCGATTTTGCTTGTCGTGATCCAGGTAAAACATCTTTTCTGAGGTTTCTGGGAATCGATGACTTGCGTGAGAAGGAAGTTCTGCCACGTAGCTATCTCTCTCACGAAAACAATAGCCGGAAACGATAAAGTTGTCATATTGGTGAAGTTGACTTATTTAATGGTCGGTCCCTCAATCGGGTCCAAATAATTGATGGGCCAAAACAAGTTTGCCCCAAAGACCCCTCTCCCTCAAGATAATGTTTTCGCCGCCAATTCCTGAACACGAAGAAATTCATCTGCGTGGGACTCATTCTGCGAAAAATAGTTGGATGAAACCCGAGAAGATCACTATACCGTCTTATCTACCCTCGCCCAGCTTCGCTTAGACCCAGGTGGCTTCCACTACGGGGGTAGGGGGTGGGGCTCCTTTTAGGGGGCATCCGCAGCCAACACTGACAAGGAACATTAACGAAGTGTAAGATTAGGTTCAAACTCAGCATGTTCGTAGATTTAAGTGAAATAATGAATTATGTGAAATTTTAAGTTCCCTCGTGGCCTACGAACCGAGATATTAGCGATTAAAAATACGCGAAACGGCAACCCGGGGCCCCACGCTGTGACGTCACATTCACTGTCTCTGCGAGGGTGCCCACAGAGAGCGAGCTACTCCCAGCTGGCGCGGCGCAGTGGTCGGAAAGGCCGATCTGAATTTAAGTCTACATTGGGTGGTCTATAATATGAGCAAATAAAAATTCTTTTAGTTGAGCATTTAATGGAACACCACACACTTTCTTAATAATTATCTGGAAATATTTCGGCTCTGCTGACGAATTCATCTTTGACTGCGATAAATACTCCTGTTCTCGCTGTTCGGTCTTTTCTGTATATTGCAAACGATTCTGGGAAGATCTCGGTATCCGCAATTTCATTCGATAACCAGCTTTCTGTTCCTATTACTACATCAGCGTCCGTGCTCCCAATGAGATGGTGAAAATCAACGACTTTGTTTTTTATACTACGGCAATTAACAACCACAATGGAAATGGAATCCCTGGGATACGACTTTCAATTCCTGTCTATCGAGTATTTTATATCCTTAATGGCACTTGTTTTTTTATGTACCTGAGCCGCGGTTTCTATTAATTTCGGATATTAACTCATTCTGAGTTTGAAAAAAGCTCTCCTTCCTACCAATATTTACGGTGACCCCTTTACTTAATAACCCACTACATGATCTACTCCCTGCCCTACTCTCTACCCTAAAAAAGGCCTGCAGGGCTCTAAAATACTACTACACACTTAGCTGCCTCGGCCGTGTAATGGACATCGACCGGTTCCAAGGGTTCCGACACAACCGGATTGCCGGCCGAAAGTCAACGAAGGAGGCTCCGATGTCCGTACAGAAACGACGCAGCCTCTGGTTTATGCCTTCCATTCGGCTCCAAACCAGGGGTCTTCGATCGATCCTCGGGACCAGACTACAAATTGCGAGCGTCATGTCGACCCCCACGTCACCACTTACCCGCTTCACCTCAGAGTCAAATTCCCGGAAGGAAAGCAGGATCTCCTCGGATCCACGATCCATGGCGTCGTTGACACCAACATGGGCCACAACCTGCAATCTGGAGCACTTCGTGCCCCGTACCGCCGCACCAATCGCCTGCGGAACACCGCCACTAGGCACCATGACGTTACACGATGACTCACACCCTCATGGCCTGCCCTTTCCAAATACGAATAGTGACGGATCACAGCAACGTTTTTAGGCGCTCCTTGTCAGAGTTAAACATCTGATTAATCATCGTCGCCGCATAGATTATATACACTGAATGTGAATTACCTGAACGATAACTCATTTTTCAATGCTGAATAGAGGCTGTGAGGCGTCCCGCGGCCGCGTCCAGCAGTCGGAAGTTACTGCCGTACTCATCCAATATACAGTGTCCCATTGATCGTGTGTCATTTCTAATGGATGAAATTTGGTACCTAGGTAGAAAAAGGTCGTAAGTTTTGTTGAGTGTACGCGAAATTTTATAAATATGACCTTTTGACCCCGTAAATAGGGTCCAACTAAAAATCCAAATTTTGCCTTATGGGCTTTCAATGTTAAATTTTTCGAAATACAAAAAAGGCAGAATTTCTTTGCGAAACTGTCTATGATTACGTTTTTGGACACGAGCAACACAATGAAAGAACTTTCGAGCTCTAAAATGCAACCGTGACCGCTGAAAGGGCACAGCCAAAGTCACAGTGGTGACAAATCGTCAATCGTGAAATTGCCGCGGGGAGGGAGGGACGGCGACGGGAAGGAGTCACAGAGGGGTATTCTGTAGGTTTCACCACGGTAGAATGACGGTCATGCAGGGATGGAAGAAATTCAACGCCGAAAAAAAAATGTAAATGTTCATAAAAATCCAAGTTAAATTGAATTTTTCAAGAAAACCTGACGTGATAGAAATTTTTCATTATTATTTTTGAAATCAGCACCAAAAATAAATCAAGTTCAGCTATCAATTTCCTTGTATTTTTTTCATCACAGGCCTGTGTAATCTAAATATCATTTTATGATGCACATAAATTAATGAAACCACCCCCCAGAAGTCAATCCTGCGTACGCTACTGATTATATCGAATGTAAATTATGGTAGGTCATACCAACTGATTTTTAAATACCGCACTGAGGTCAACATGGGATATAATATCGTAAAGAAAATTTTGAAAATCATAAAGCAAATCACTAGTGAGAGGATGTCCCAAAGAGAAATGCAATCCCGAAAACATATAACTTTCATTTACAGCATCACATGAAAAATATGGCGATAGTTTCAATTTAGCACACATTTATGTAACGTTGTTCGTGATTCTGAGGGAAAACAACGGTATCAATGGACTTCAAGAAGCTAAAGCGTATACGTAATGCAACCATTCTCCAAATTCCAATTAGTACCTACTGGTTTAAGAAAAAAAAATATTGTGCATTTTCCTCTTAGGTACTTGCATAGGTAATTGGATATGATGATGAATGAGGAAGAGATGAAAAGGAAATCAATTTTTCTTGTCACAATGGGTGCATTCGTACGCGAGACTCGTGGAAAATGCGTTGGTTGGGTTTGCGAGGACTGTGGCTATAAAACGAAATATGCAACAATATGATGGTCCTACATGGAGACGAAGGATTCCCATTTAGAATAAATGCAAAGTTTTTAAGAAATATAAGGTACGTCGTACGCGTCATGTAAATCACCTGATTTTCGAAAAATTTACGTTTCTTCCGCAGTCGAAATAATTATGTAGATAACAACAAGCGAAAATATACAACACTTATGCTAAATATTAATACTTATTCTATAGGCCTGCACAAACGTCAAGTCGTCAAATAAAGGCGCGTAGACTTTTGCGGAACCGTTTTCGGCCGTGCTACATAGCCTGATCGCCTTAAATCGCTTGCAGAATACGATACGGCGAATACTAATTAATTCAACTGTATGTAAATTTTACTTTACTTTATGTTATTTAATATTAAATTCAGAATATTTCTGTACATATACAGAAAGATACTTATGTCTGACGTGGTTGGCAGCCTTAATTTTGACGATTGATATATCGTACGGAATACCACTCGCTCAAGATGTAAAAACATCACCATTAATTCATGAACAAATTCATGAGCGCGGGACACATTCAGCGAGAACGACACGAGAAGTGACCATAGAAGATCACTCCTTCGCATAAGCAATGGGCATTGCCATTACCAATTTACAATGTTCATTTATTACTTCCGACAAATTTTTACGGATAATTAGGGAGTAAGGTGAAAGCAGAACGACGCCCTGCAAGTAGCGATACACATAGATATATTAATTGCAATTGCTTTTCCAGAGAAAATCTCTCAATGGAAATAATTTTCCGTCCTCAAAGCTGCTTTCGTATCGAATTGAGTCATTATCCCATGCATCAATTATTATTGTGATGACTTATGATAACTACGTATTCGAACTGAAGATTCCATTTTGGTTTTTGAGATGAATTGTAAAAGTATTTTCCCAAGGTTTCTGGAAATGAACAGCGTGAAAAGGCAGATCTACCAACCAGAAACAATAAATTTGTCAGTTTTTTCAAGCCGACAGATTAAGTGGTTGGTCCTTCTTTCAGGTTCAAACAATTGACGGACCCCGAAGACCCCTTTCACTCAAGATAAAAATGTTCTCACCGCCTGTTCCTGAACACGAAGAAACAGTGGCGTAGCCAGGAATTTCGTTCGGGGGGGGGGGGGGTCCAAAACCAGGGGAAAATTTTTGAAAAACTGGGCGAACTAGACAGTAGAAACTCTGCCAGCTATACAAACACCGCCATTACACTACCCGAGCGGCCGACCCCAACCGTATCGTTTGATAAATTATTATTTAAACAAAAGGTCAAACCTTTTTTCACAACGATATGATAATTTATTATTTGTAGACTTTCCCCTGCTCCATGCTTTATTTATTTTTTGTATGTTTTAATATTTCGGGGGGGAGGGGGTCCGGACCCCCCCCCCTCGCTACGCCACTGCGAAGAAAGCGTGGGACTCATTCTGCGAGAAAGAGAAGCTCACTACATCGTCTAATCTTTGCTTATACCCTCACCCAGCTTCATTGCCACTCAGGTGGCTTCCACTAGAGGGGAGTGGGGGTGGTCCTCCGCAGTCAACGCTGGGTTGATGCGGTCGATGTTCGAACGAACTGACAAGGAACATACACTAAGTTTTACTACCCGATTCGGTCCAAACTAGTTTAATATCCACAATGAAATAAACCGTAATGAGAAATTTTCCGGACCTTCGTCGCCCGTGAGCTGATTCATTTAGTTAAAATTTTATTTAAAAATGGAACATAGGCAAGCCGGGTGCATTGCAAGCATGTGCAACTGCATTGCGCTGCTACAAAATCAAGAATTCATTGTTAGTGTACGTCACATAGCAAAATATCCGTCAGTCCTGCAACTGGTGGTAAATGCTCTTCAGCCAAAAAGTGTGGACTTACTTCAATGTACAAATCACAGACACCATGAAAAAACACCGTGGAAATGCAGTTGTTGAAAGTGAAAGTGTTATAGCAGAGGCTGAAATAATCGCCGAGCAACTTGGAACGGATTTCAATATGCCGCGAGTCATAATCAGCAGAAACATCACGCTAATCCACCAGCACAGACTCCTAGCGAGTTTTGGAGAAGATCACTAATTATTCCGTACATAGATTCATTAATAATGTCTATGGAACAGCGTTTTTATGAGGAGAACTTGCCTGCATTCTCATTGCTTAAGTTGCACCCTCACGTAATGCTTGATTTGATGAATGAGGATTTAGAAAAGAACTACAACTTTTTGAAGTTATTACAATTAGAATGATTTCCTTGGTGAAGCTGAACTTTGGTACAACCAATGGAAAGGAAAAAAATGTGCCAAATGCCGAGCTGAAGGAAAAAGGACTAGCTGCAATAGTTATAGAAACCCAATTGTTCACCCAACCATAAAACGGACACTACCTACTTATCTCACTTCCACAGCCCTGCACAACGTGCACTATCGAAAGATCCTTCAGCACCTTACACAGGTTAAAAATAGGTTATGGCCCACAACGACATAAAATTTGCTTGTCAGTCTTTGTATGATGAGTGCGCAGAAAAAAAGAGGGTTCTGGAAGCTAAAAATAAATTTTGAGAAAGAAATTTTGTCAAGATATAGCAATCTCAAAGGCTAGTGCTGAAATAAGATTTAGATAGGTTTGAATAGCATTGCAACTAATTAATTTGAGTGTTTTCAAATGTTCAAAGAAAACAATTTTCTAACAAAAAATGTTATCTAATGTTTGCCCCCTCACTGGAGAAAATCCTGACTAAGCCACTGTATTAGTACATGCATTCTGGGGATGAGATGATGGTCAAAGAGAAAACATATATATATCATCAGTTACTCAATTACTTTTACTTATCTCAATGTGCATACAAAATTGCGGACACACGACTCAAGAGGTTATGATTCACAGAAGTATGAAAACAGAGTTAATGAAACAAACGAGAAAATAATAAACATGGAGGAGAGTGAAGGATGTGTTTAAAGCAACACCATCACTCCTAAAACTTTACTCACATTAGGTACACTTGACACGGTTACCAACACTGCCCCAAGACCACTTGTCTATTATAAGCTCACAATCACCAACATCCCACATTTTTCCTCAGTAGCAATCACAGAAAACAACAAGATGTAATCAGGCTTTCTAACCGTGACAACATTATGTACAACCCTTTTTATTTAAACCACCCAATTAAAAAAAAAATAATGAGATCATAATAAAAGCATATTTGGCAATTAAAGGGTCAACAGCAGAGGAAAAATTTATTTAAAAAATCATGGGAATTTTGGTTATAAACTTAGAATACTCAAGTCACTCACTCCCATTCAAGATGAAAATCAGTGTGAAATGAAATAATTTTACTCCCACTAATATTGAGGAAGACAGGCACCAATGAAAAATTTTCTAACAACTCGATGTACACAACATTCCGTCACATTATCACCATAAAACCTGCTCATACTGCATCACAACCCTGCAGGAAGACGGAAAGTGCAAAGATGGTCCACAGGCGACGTCACTAAAAACTGTTATTTCCTACCACAATCAGCTGATTTTTCAAACATAGGCATGATACAAAATGAATATGAAGCTTTGAATGAAGTAGTGATAGCACAGCAGTGAGGGATTACTAGCAATAATTTTCTTCAGTGTTATACATGCATGGTAATTGCTCCAATAACAATCAGGAAAACAAGTCATTACGCATGTATTGTCATCCCGGTACTTATCACTTGGTCACAATGAAGCATCATTACACACAACAACCATCTCACTAGACCACAATGGTCAATCAAAAAAATAATAGGCACATAACATTGGGCAAGTGGCCCAAAATCTTAAATACTGCTGCCCCATTTGTTGCTTGCTGTAAAAAAAATACTGTACTGGCTGGAGAGGAATACAAGTGAGGGGACTATGTCATGGGGATGTCCAACTTTTAAACCATTCACAAACCCAAAAACACATCACCAAAAAGATAAATCATAAATTTGGTTACTTATTTGACAAGGCAATAATAAGAGAGGATATCAAGAAGATTAAACATTACGTACCTAGAAGAGGAAAAACTATATAGGTACATTATTTCTCATTTATTTGATCAATTCCATCAAAAGGTAAAGCTCTTTTCAAAGAATTATCATATTCAATGATTTAAATGGCCACCATCCAAATAAGAGGATTCTAGGCTAGTCCTTGATTCACAGTTGTTTCATTATGTTTCAAAAGTAGTGAGCCCTTACTAATAACGTAAGCATTCGGTAACGATTTTTTCCACTGAACACTATTGATGAAATACCTCTATAGCTGCAGAATTTTCTGAGCAGACAAAAATTATAAGTGAAGGAAGGCAAAAGTATAAACAGAAAATAGAAGGAAAAACTTGTAAAAAATATAAATTATGGATTCTTTTCATATAGAGGAAAAAATCAAAATAAAAATTTGAACGCCGAGTTCAAAACCACAACAAATAGTCAAATTAAATTGAGCATGAAGGAGCAACCAAAGAAAAACAAGGAACACTTGCAAAAACAAATGGTCGCATAGAAAAATGTTAATGCATTTTGACAGACTCACTGAAAGTAAGCCATGGAATCTATCCACTTGCTTGAACCTTGGGAAGGAGTACAGAAGAATTTAGTGCACAAAATGGTAATTGGCTTATTTAAAAAAAGTAAATTTTAATTAAAAATAGCCAGAGCCAAATAAATTAGGGAATAAAACTTTCTTCTGAACCACCACCTGATTGTGTCGGTAAAATTCTTTTTAAAAATATACATTTTAAATGTAGTCACCTAAAGGAAGCAGGATCACTTTCTTTAATCTTTTTTGGAAACTTAATAACCATCAACAAAATGCCAGTGGCCTTAACCAATTTAAAGCCACTAACCTGTAACTTACATTCTGAAAAGGGATGAGCTACAATGATTGAAAAGGGATTATTGTGCTGCTAAGAACTTTTCTTGAACATTAGGTATCTAGTGTTTTAAAAGGCCAGAACATGCTCAATTGCTGGTAAAATCATGGACAGAGAATACTTTTGATAAATTAAATTTTTTAAATGAAAATTGAGCTGAATACAAATATTACCAAGAGAGTTGGTGATTTGATGGACTATCTAACACACAAGAAATTTTCTATAGAATGGCATCAAACTAAGCCAATAAGCATGTTCACTTCAACAGACTTATAAATAGGAAATACGTTCAAAATAACATGGTTTAAATGGCTAAAAAGACGTTACCCACTCTTTCATTGCACCATGTTTGTTCATGACTTAGGTAAGGGCATTTTGATAACATTCTAAATGATATAAATCATTAGAAAGATCTAAAAAAGGCATCTGTGTTAAAATTAAGGAGTATGATTTCATGATAAGTATCTTAAGCCATGAAGAGCATCTATACAATTAGATTAGTATATTACTGGAATATCATCATTTGGTGTTCAATTGATTAGTTGAGAGGGTTTCGGGCTCCCTTAATTCACTTAATCAATACAGGAATAAAAAAATACTTGATAATTTAAGGCATCATTTAGTGATAAATGATTTATAATTAAAACAGCACTTTAAGAAAGATACCTTTTTTACAAAATTCGCAACAGATGACTGCAAAGATATTACAGCACCAAACCTAATCACATCGGTAGATTCTCCATGTAAGAGCCAAAATGTTTTTAAAGTGCCAAAAAGTCTATCCGAAGATCAATTGAAAGGCAAAGGAGCACACAATCTCACACAAAGCACACAAGGAAATAGGTGAGCAGTTTTCTACTTCCATGCAGCTTATTTTTCCCAGACAAATCTGATATGTGGAAAATAAAGATAGCATCAGTCAAGGCGAGTTTATCTTAAGACTACCTATATCCAGTCTCGAATCCCTTAAATCTCATGACCAACAAATATGCTCACAAGCGAATAGTGCTGACTACTACAGCTGAACATTTTTTTTTAATTCTAGCACCTGGCCAGAAGATAACTCTGGAGATGGAATTCTAAGATTCTTTGGATGTAAAACCATCCCTCCAAAGACATAATTAGCATTCATACTGCTGTTGAAGTAAATAATAACAATGACTGTCTTCAATTAACACAATTTTGACTACTCTTAAGTCGAATATTTAATTTTTATGATGTTCTCTCATCAATTTTCACGATGCCTAGAACAAATCCTCACCTCCATCATGTTACAATTACTTATCCCTCTAAAACTCAACTCCCCATTATGTTATAACAAAAACCACGTATGACAATAGCATAAGACAAACTGTTAATATTCAATTCACCTTTGACCTCTTCACCTTCCTCTTCTATATTCCCTCCCATCTACGTGACACGTGTCCTAACAATCATTGCCACAAGCCCCGGCGGCAGCTCAGAGGGTAGTATATAGAAGTAGATGTGAAAATTATCGCATTTTACCCAAATTGGAACCATGAAATGGCTATTGGGAATACTTCCATTGCGCTAAACAAGCCATGACTGCACTGAATGACAAGCAGCAACAGCAACTTGAGCAAAGTTGCTTGCAGAGGAGATACACAAATTGCGTGAAATTCACAATTAAAAAATCACTTGCCTGGAGTGGAATCTCAAGAGTGGGTAAATGATATTTTTCCATAATAAATTTAGCATATTTCATTCCTGACTTATAGACCACAAAGTTGAAAAAAACTCATCTGCACTGGAGACAATATGACTAGGGGAGCAAACATGGCCCTCAGTTTAGACCTTCAAGGCTATTACTTTCCAGCAGGAGCTCTGGCTTTTTGGGAGAGCAATTGATATGCGATTGAAATGCATCATAACAATGAAATTAAAAAATATGAATTATGGGAGACAAATTTCACAGAGAAAATGCCTGCAGTTATGCTCCATAAATATATTCTTAAAATAGATCATGTCAAAATGCACTAATATTCTTCTCGAGCGCCCTTTATTTCAACAGATGTCGCTACAACAAAATGAAGCACATCACCTACACATGAGACTCATTCCAAAATCCTACTAGCATATATTCCACAACAAAATTTCTGTAAAGCCCCTGATTACATCAAACCTTACTCTAAAACAATAGCATACACTCAGAAAAATCAGCCATGCATTGCAACACCAATAAAAAAAACATTAAAATAAATTACACCCAAAAAAAGAAATAGCTGCTCATAGTATAATAGACACTCCATCATATTCCATACATAAAAATGCATTGAATCTTTTAGAAAAATCATTCATTCATTAAAGGAAAATAGCAGCACAGTTAAAATTTTGAAATGGATATTATGCAATATCCTCATCAATAAAATGGACAATGATGATGGCCTAAAAGAAGTATCAGTGAGGAAACAACTGAGTGAAAGCATAAATAATTGATAAGGGACTTGGATAGCACCAGTATTTGTGTCAAATTTCTTATAATGGAATAGCTTGGTAGATTTTGATAATGAGTGATACTCCTTTTCTTTTACATTAAAAAGGTTAACAGCTATCATACAAATATATGTATGTATATGAACTTAATACCTTCACAGATAAAGCCATTAAAATATGATTAGGAGAGTAAAGAAAACTGTAATTCGATAATAAAACCATTCTAAAAGTAACAGTCTTTACAGAACATTTGATGAATCTCTACACACTGTCAGCAACAATAGAGCTTTCTTTCACCTTTTAGGCTACAGAATGCTCTCAAATTAAAAATAAAATAAGATATGTAAGATCATATATCTAACAATGGGTAATTTCTGTAATAATTCGAAATATATATGTACTCAGTTATTTTATCAATTCTACCAAGCCTACAAAAGCAAGGATCTAAGTAAAAAAACAAAGTATCATTTCATATAAATATATTGAGGTGCTATCACAGATAGGCACCTTTCTGGAAAGCTATAGAGTATGACAGAATAATTTTCAAACAATAGTCAGTAAGAAGTCTTATGCAAAGATTACCAAGAGATGATTGTAAGTAGGGGAGTCAAGGGTTTAGAAAGGAAGCACAGGAAGATTGTTTAACCTTTTTTTCAGTTATATTGGCTGAATTTTCTTCACAGCCTTGGCCTTGCTGTATGAACTGAAGTGCACCAACAGATGTTGTCTAATAGCAAATACACAGTGGCCAACTGCAGGACATCATTAAATTCAGCACTAACTGATGACTATAACCTGTTTCACCTAAACACAGTCAACCCTTTGGGTTAGCATCGGCTGGGTCACCCTTCTATGGAAGGAACGTTTAACAAGCATGAGGCACCTTAATCTAACCCAAACTCATGAAAAAAGAAAACAATTTTTTTACGCTATAATCCATAAAATTCATTATTTACAAGTATGTGCATACACATACTTCAGTATTTACACTCATTTCAAACTTATTTGCATGGTCACTCCAGAGAGCATGTTGGGTAAAAAATGTTCTCTCGAAAGATATAAATCTATTGTCTCTTTCACACACTATATCTCTCATTTTTTTAATCCTTGTCCTCAGAAAAATTCAATCATTAGTTTATAATGCATTTTCCATATCATCTGCAAACTATACATTATGAATCTATTTATATAATTTTTATATATAATTTCTCCTCCATGACTTTTAGAAACCAGTAATTAAGAATTAATCAGGCACACGGCTACAAGATTAATGGCCCATAACAGGCTCCATTAGAACAGGAAGAGTATAGCTCCCCTGAAGAACAGATAAGCACAGTTCTCAGCTCACCACTTGCAAAATCACACCATTCCTATTCTGCATCCAACTTCTTTCACTTAGGAAAAGACAAAGGCTGTGAAACAACAAGGGCTATAATGAAGGCAATTCACCATCCATGATGGCCTTCCCATCTATTTCTCAAAACCTTCTTCAAATTCTAGTCCACCCAAACACCCAATTAATGCTGCCATTAAAACGTCTATCAAACAATTAAATCAGAGAAGTCTGCAAAGCAAGTCATTAAATTATGCAAAAAAGTTGTCAATGAAAGATGAAGCAAAAATCATTACCAACCTTGCTTAAATGCTAACATAATGCACTGCCACGGCTTATTATCACTCATTTGTCTAATAAAGCCTTCACCATGACAAAACGTGCGACGACTTTGTCGCAATCTTGTTGCCAGATGTCTTCAGTTTAGCATCAAGAGGGGATGGCAATTTCTTCCTGATCTTTGTAAATATGAAATATATTTTTCTATACATAACATATATAGGGGACAATAGATGATTTGAACAAAATCTATTACAAAATCAGGACTGAATAGGAGCCAAGGAATCAAAGTTCTCATGTGAAGAGATCCATTAATGACTCTTGGCAGCATCTTTGGCAGCAACTATTAGGGGTGTTAGGGATGCCAGTGGTCTTGCATTCTTCAGGAAAGGGTGCTGAAAAGTGAAGGATAGGTTAACCAATCAGTTTTCTTCATCTGAATGTATGGGACATAATTAAGTTTTAAATTAATAACTTTACAAGCCCTGGACACTATTATATGTATGGCATGACATATTTTATCACAATTAAATACTTGAAAAATAATGAATAACATTCCAAAATAAGGAAAAAATAAAATTTTTTCAGAATGTACTATTATGGTAACGAGGAGTCAGGTGGGACCATGAAAATACAATAGAAAACATAGCAACACAGCATCACTTTGTGGTTACCAAGAAGGGTAAGTCTTTTATAAAGGATGAAACTACCTAAAGTCAACTCTCGATTATCCGTGCTAATGGATGCACGACGATGCACGGATAATCGAAAAACACGGATAACCGAAAAACATGGAAAATGCGGTCGTGATATTGACATTTCACTTTGTAGGATGGAAATTATTTCACATAACAGACTGCAGTGGTTACCGCAAGACAACTAATGAAATACTAAATATTTCTATTATTTCGAAATATAATAATATCGTAAACATTTATAAATTTATAACCTCTAATGCTTGAAACACAACATAATGGGTACTTACTTAGCTTGACCACGTAGATAATAAAAGCTGACATCTTGCTTATTTTCAGTAAATGTATGACATCAAAGTGATTATATAATACAAAACATTGTTATAATTGTGAGCCTCTGATATATCATGATATAATATATAGATTCGGCATTAGTAGGATTAGAAATACTTCGCATTACAATTGAAAGCAGGTGTTACGCCAACAAAACAAGTGAATAACGAAATGTTAATTTTCCAGTTTGTTTATTTCGAATATCATGAAATCTTCAATGTTCATCTATAAATATTTTCTAATCTAATAAATAGTTTCTAATGCTTGAAATAAAAGATAATGGGCGCTTAACTTGACCATATCAATAATAAAAACAATAGCATGTATGCATATTTGAAGTCAATGTAAAAATCATTATCGAAGTGAATATCAGAATAGAGCACATTCTTTTATTGTGAATCTCGGAAATAACATGTTATTTTTTGCTGTTTACTTGATTTCTTCATGTTTTCTTTGAATGCATTCTTTTTTTACGTCGCATTAATCGAAATCAAATTGTCGCATGTAATCCAGCTAAGTTTCAACACTCGCCAGAGCTTCTGTGCGGGTGCCAGCTCTTCTTCCTTTACGTATTTTGTGAACTCCAAGCGAAAAGCATCAGCGGCTGAAACATTGCTACTCAATTGCTCTCCCTGAATAGCAATTTCACGAATTTTATGTTGCGGCTTGAATCCGTCAACCACCCAGAAGAAGCTTTAAAATCTCCTTCTATCCCTAGAGACTCATGAAAAAGTTTCGCCTGCTGTGCGCACATAGGGCCTGAGACGGGTATACCATAAATTGACCATTTTTGATTGAACCAAAGAAGCATGGCGGAGTCTAAATCTTTAAAGGTTAATCGTTTCATAGTCTTACGCTTTGAGGGTCCCAAACCACTGTCCGAGGTTGCAGCAAACTTCATCAGCTTACTTTTATTCTTAATTATACCGCAAATTGTTTGTAACTCCACATCATATTCTTTTGCCAGTTTAAACGGAGTCTCTCATTTTTCATTTCTTTTAATCAATTCTAGTTTTTCGCGGTGAAAAGGACAATTTTCTTCCGTTTTTTGCCATTTGCATCAGCTTTAAATTGTCGCGGCACAATAGTAATGAATGCAACTTTGAAGTTATTGAGATTTCCACATGAATGAGCTGGCACAATCGTATCTGGGTAAAAACAAATGACTGTTCAATGGCGAATAATGACCAGGGAGCACTGATACTGTTTCGTTTTTATTAATTCAGGCCGAAAAGTAAGAACATACGGAACAATAAGTAGTTATTTTTAAGTATAATATTAGTTAGTTTATTTGCAAGTAGTTTATTTGAAATTATTTCCATTGTGTATTTACTATTCTGTTCGTTTTAGGAAGATAGAATATTCAGTGGCAAAGGGTAATGGGAAAGAACAGATAAAATAATTTCAGAAGCAGATGCGGCTGAGTTTACATCATTCTTAAACGAAGCAAACAATTTCCATAATATTGTGATTCAATAAAAAAGTGAAACTAAAAAGAGACATTTAAAAACTTGCAATTCTATTAAGATACATCGAACTTTCAAAGAATTTACTTAATTTTACCATTGGAATATTTTTCAAACTTTGAGGTGTAGGGATGAGAAAATAGCACGGATAATCTGCAAACCGGATAATCGGAAGCCGGATAATCGAGAGTTGACTGTATTGACAATGTATGACCACCAGAATTTTAATACTGAGGGAGTTAAGGTCTAGAGGCCTGCATACGGTCGCAAAATACAGGCGGCCCATGCCCGCCTGTGTGCGAGAGATAAAGAGAGAGGCATATCCCGAAGTCACTCAACGATCTTTTCCGAAGTCTCACGAATGAGGTTTGATGGAGCACTAGCCGCCCAAGGGGCGGTCACCCGGTGGGTGGCCGGGCGCCCGCCTCTACGCCAGGCGACCGTCTCTTGTGCCGAGCGCCCGCCTTCTATGTTGGGTGACCGCCTTAATCTTTCCACGAAACCCTTTTTCGCACTTCCGACCCATCGCAGAATTCCCGGATTAGGTATGTTTCTCTCTGTTTTTGCCATTCATTAGTAGAGGGTTAAATAATTTTTACAACTTTCAGCTGAGGGAAATATAACATTGTTTAACCGCTTGCACAGTTAGAAATTGTAACCTCCCAGTCCGACCGGCAGTATTTCTTGAAATTTTGTCGAGGAGTTTATCGCTCAGTCTGCTGCTTGAACTGGTGAGAGAGTGATCGAAGTGTTTAGCATTTGTAAGTGAGAAGAAGCAAGGAGGAAGTGATATCGATATAAGCGATTAAGAAAACGAGTGGGCGCCTAAAGGAAGAGGGCAAGCTCAAAGTCCAATCGGGCGATTGGATTTCGTCGCCAAAGACGGGTCGCGGGTTGACGAGCGTGGTATGGGCGAAATTTCGTGAGGTACGGGATAGGCATACCATGAAGTACATGAATCTGGTGCAATGTAACAATTGCAAGGTGCTGAAAATCTTCAATCCGGGGTCGGCGATAAGCCCCTTATTAACCCACCGATGCGATCCAAGTGTGATCCAAACAATCAAGAAAACTGTCTTTATAGATTTGTGAGTTACGTACATGCATACCAAGGATCTCCTAGGAATTTCTTTCTCCATTTATGTTCCAATAGCCCTCAAAAATCCTCACCACAGGGCTTCTAGCTCGAGGGCCTTTGCTGTCTGCAATTTGCACGACGTGAATTTCCCGCTCAGTCATATACCGCCCCTCCCCTTCCCTTCAGTTTGGACGCTCAAGAGAGAGCTCTCAAGGACCCGGGTGCCCGCCAACGACCCGGGCACCCGCCTAGGTTACAGGCACCTGGGGCGAACGGGCACGGTCGGGCGTCTACGTCACACGGGCGGAGGCGAAGACGGGTGAGGGCGCCCGGCACGGGCGGGCGAGGGTCGCCCGGATTTCGAGCCCATTTGCAGGCCTCTATTAAGGTCCGCCAAAGGTCCCAAGCAAACTAAAGTAAAGAAAATAATTTCTTTTGACTGTATTTGTAAAGTCAAATCTCCTCAATCAAAAGAAGAATGCTGCAAGTCTTTATCTTTAATGGTGTTCCTATCGAGGAGTGTTAGGTGAATTCAGATAGAAACTCAGCTGGTATGTTATCTATTCCTACTACCTTATTCCTTTTCATGTCCCTTAGTGTTCTTTCGATTTCACAACAAGGGTACCAGGTCCCATGCCATCTCTGTTAATGTCATCTCTTTCTATATTAAACATACTAGGGCTTATTTCCTAACCATAAAGCTCTTCAAACATATTCCTTCCACCTCTCCTGGTTCTATTTTGGTTCTACCATCAACGTTCCTATCTTCGTTGCAATTCCCTTGCCCCTACTACCACCTGTTAGTTCCTTCATTTTCCTAAATAATGCATCTGCTCTTCACTCTTTTCAAAATTTCTCTAAGGTGTCTATCTCTTTTCTCTACCTTGTTTTCTCTTGCCCCGTCTACACACAGTAATTAACTATATATGATTAAATACGACCGATAATTAACTATGCCCATGTAGAGGTCGCACCTATAATATACATATATATTTAATAACTGGTCGGACCCCCTAGTTAACTATCATTAACTCTACTCCTAGCGTATTCGTGCGTATTTTGTTCGTAAAATGAAGTAAATTTGGCGGATGGTTTAATATTTTAGGATAATTTAGCAGTGGCTATGGGGTGGTTGGTGGCAAAGAAGTTGAATTTAGGGATGAACGGTTATGAGGAAGAACTGATATGAAGTTAGTTGGTTATTTTCTACCTAAAGATAGGTTTTTAAAAGCAAGCTGAAGTCATTTATGTAATAAAGGACTTTTTTGTTCATTAATTACTTGACCATTCTTAATGCTCCAGTAATGAATTTCATTTGCTGTGCATGTAACTCATTAAGCTCTAGCTTAGTTTTATCAAAAATTATGGCAGAGGAGTCATTCACATTGTATGAAAAATAGCATGATAAATCTCTGGGGAGGTCATTGATGAATAGAATGAGGAAGAGTCGAGTCCCAGGAATGGAGTTCAGGTTATAATCAACATACAGTGGAAAATCGATAATCCGGAATTTTAAATAAGGGACGATCTAAATAACAGAAGGTTTTCCAGAATTTCGCAAATTTTTGATTTTTTAAGTCGCGCCACCAAAAATACAGCTATGTAAGCCGCCTCAGAGCCTGTTTGGCTTCCTGCCAATCTCACGAGTGCCAGCCAATGAAATAGTGAACTAGGATGCACAAATAATCAGAAAACACGGATAATCCAAATATTCACTTTTATTTCCTATAATTATCATAATATGTATACCTAAAAAAACTATGTACTATCATTTGCGCACATAGTCCGTTATTTTAGATTGTTTCAAGGACTCATTCAGAGTTTTCTTCACCCGACCGCATATATTTTTGGCAGCGATAATGCCATTGTAGTCTCATTACCACTGCTCCATATACTGTAGCAAACCATCGACGAAGTTGAGCGCCTGGCAGTGACTCATGCGTTCGCTGCTCTCTTCATCTTCATCCCCACTACTTCAACCTTCCCCACTCCCTTCCTCTCCCCCTTGACCGATCGCGGCATAAACAATATTGCTATCAGTCACATGCTGGAAACCTGGGTCACTTTTGTCTCTCTTTAGCCATTCTTCTAAGTTCTCCGCATCAACATTTTTGAATCCTTTCATGGTTTTCACTAAACCCCCCAACTAAGAGTCAATCACTACAGTTTCTGAAAATCCCTCGAAATCACCTTTGAGACCAAACAAAAGTTTCCTCCAAGAACGAACAAGTGTAACAGGTTGCACTGAGGACCAGGCAGCCTGTGACACACGTTGAATTGCATCCAATTTTGCCATTTTCTTCCAAAATTTCAATAAATTATCAACTTCATTGGCTAGCATCCTGAGAAGACAAACTCGTTAATTCCTTTTCATTGATGCGATGACGCCATGATTCATTGGCTGAAGTATGGAAGTGACGTTCGGGGGTAAAAAAACTTCGCTTTGCTGCACTGTGATTTGAGAGGCTTGTTATGTCGCCGATGGCTCCGACAAACTCTTGTGGGTCCTACATGATTCTTAGAAGTTATCTTGACAGTCACAGGGCGCTCGTTCATATTTATGGTCTTTCTTTTGTCTGTTATCTTTTTCCTGCTGACAGCTAGTGAGCTTGAGGATTTCCCCCTCCCAGGCACGTTGGCCTTGGGAGTTGATGAGGGTTCATGGTTATCCCTTAGCTTTGCGATAGTGCTTCTAGAGTATCGTATTACCCACAGCTGCAAGATTTATTGCCTGTTCGTACTTCTTTACTGTTATTTTTTTCTCAATGCGTCCTTCTACTCGATGATTTTCTTCTACTGCGCTAGCCTTTTGAGTTTGATTTCCTCTCACTCACTTTTTGACCCATCGCATACTGTTTGGACTTTGTATTCAGAAATAAGTCCACTGTGCATTTATTGTTAATCTCTCTGGACTCTCCTAGATTTCTCTTCTGGTATTGACCCCTGCTTTGTTTGGCCATTCATCTCTCGACTTTTTACGGACCTCTGCATTTGATTGGTAGCTGGGCATTCTTTGAATTACCTGAGCCAACCTCAACAGTGTTTTGTTCGTTTACAGTCCTGCGCGTCATCTTGGACTTTTCTCTCGGTATTTTGGGACTAATTATTTTTACATTTATCAGTGCTTTATTTTGGCTATCTTGCGGCATCCTTGCAACTTAGGCTTTATTTTGCCCTTGGATTATCGTTGGCATATTCTACACAGTCCCTTTTGAGACATTCATTGATTCTACGCCCAAAAATACATGAAAAACGTATGTATTTTTCAAGAATAGCATTCCAACGGAAGGTTTTTAAGAAATTGTGGAAGAAAATGAGCACGGGGATGAATTTTTAGACAATTTTAACGAAGATTACTCTATATCCCTCCTTTCCCCAACCTCCCGATCACATCGCCATAAAAACTCATTGATTTAAATAAATGATTTTAAAAATTCTGAGCGATGGCTGTTTAAAAGAGAGCGAGAGGAGAGGGAAAGCGTGCAAATTTTAGGCACTGAGGAGGAAGAGGAAGATGCTTCTACAGCTCAATCTGCTAAACCATATACGTCGGGCAGGAGCCTTGGCTAAAGAAAAATAATTTCCAAGTTCACCTTTGGAATCTGAAGATAGCCCAAATGAATTAACCGCCTTGTGTAGGCTGCCGTGGGTTGATGGATGTGAAGATACAGGTCTTCCAGGTTTTACTCCGCGTTAGTCCATCTTTTTTGGATGAAATGTTTTGCCGGCAGTGCAGTCGAAATTTGGCGTTGAGTCGACCACTTCACGAATGCAACTTCACGACTGCTAAAGTCGAAAGTCGGAGTAGAGTCGACCACTTCGTGACTGCAACGCCGGCGAAACCGTAATCCGAAGATGATGGACCAACGCGGAGTAAAACACGGAAGATCTTTATCTTCACGATTTACCGCCACATTCGAAGAAGAAATTCCCGGAATTCATTTGGCACTCTACGGATCTGAATCCGGAAATTCATGGATGCGATCCCCAAGATTCTAAATGCAAGGCGAATGCTAGCGAACATTGTGCGATACTAGATTTTTCCGTTAATTATTTTTTCAGTGGATCTCATGAAGTTTATCGTGGACGAAACCACCAATTATTGTAAATAAACAAGCGAGAAAGCTCTGTAGAGTGCGTATTCACTGCTCAAAAGTTGGAAAGATACTGACGATGAAAAATGAGGTAAACATAACATGTTCATTGTGAGTAAGTAAGGAAAACAATTATGTTTTTTTATGGTGGATTTCAGTGGCAGAAAATGGCCTTACGTAAGTCTTGCTTGAAAAAGATTGCTAAAATCCAAATGTGTTTTTTGATTGATTTTTTTTATATTTACCGCAGAACATATCGATGAAGTGTAAAAAATCACGCAAGGATAATCTGCAACACTGATAATCAGGAGTTCACTGTATATGTTTTCTCTATTTTGAAATATTATCTATCTGCAATGTGTGTAACATCATTGGCACTTTATGTGACCAACAAATACCATTAGTAATTGTAATTTCTGTACTTTTACATAATTTTTTATGACGTGTCTCATATCTTTCTTTTGTAAGATCCTTGGACAAATAAATTATTATTATGAAATATGCTTATGTTACTGATACTAACTAATACTGACAGGGCCAAATATGGGAGCTCCCAGGAAATACGGGAGGGTTGGCAACCCTAAACAGCAGGGAAAATACTTTTTAAGTATTCAACAACTACAGGAAAGGTGTAATAAATACCTAAGCAAGAATTTAAAAGTTTGATGGCATATGCAACATCAAACACTTCTTCCAATCAAAAGTACCTAAATAAGATGTGAATAATCAAAAATACATTAAAATAAATAGAGGTTGTAGAGATAATTTGGGTAACAAAAATATTTGCTTTGATGCTCTTTTTAACTTTCTCCATTAATAATTACTATTTTAGAATCACCCAAATAAAAAGCAACTAGACATAGATGGAAAGACCTGTAAGTATCTTAATAATTTGAGGTTGCCCAAGATCAGTACTGACAAATATCAAATTAAAGGTAGGGCACAAATAAACAAGGCTGTAATCACTGACCTCAAACACAATAAAGTGGTATGACATAAAATGTGCTGGCCCCATCATACACTGAAGCATAATTCTACAATTTACCTTGAGCAACTCTGAGGCTGAGGATCTCCGGTCAACTTCTACCTCTAGGCACAAGTCAAGAAAATCTTGGAACAGGGCAGACAGTTTTTCTTTTTCCTTGATTTCAGGTTTGCCATTGGTTGCTATCAGGTATAGAGCCTGACATAAAGAGAGACAAATTTAAATAAAATTAGTGATCAGCATTACTGATTGCACCTTTACAAAAAACCAATTGTAACATCGTATAAGAAATCATTATCTAACGAGCCACAGGTGGGAAAGGAAACAAGGGATGGTTTATGCAATCATGCTTCATCTACCCAATTGTCAAGCGTGATTTTTCAATAATGCAAATCAATTTTCTGGCTATAACTTCTCAAATCCCTCCTTCAGCCCCCCTTCCCATGCCACATAATTATTATTGGATTAACTCTTCTAGATAATTTCACTTGGGTATCCTGACCCAACTATAAGTTGTAAATTTGTTATTTCAAATCACATGAAGTCAATTAATTGTCTACATTAAATTACATAGTATAATTACAATAAAAATGCAAAGATTTCAATTACAAATAAGAGGCCCAATGAAGTTCTTAGGATGAATTAAAATTTAAAATGTGCACTTCACTTATACTAATTTAAAGTTAAATAAAAAGGACAAAATTGTTGAGACACATTCACTCGAAATGAAATACTAAAAATAAACAAACTCGAAGAAGACAATGCACGAGCAGTAAGTACATAAGTCAAAACTGCAGACCTTCCCATAAGTACTTTTTCTGCTTGCTTGAGAAAGGTTTCAACGAGTATATTTATTTAAGATAAGCAGGAAAGAAATGATAAATTTTTAATACTTATTACCAGATACAGTAAAACCTCTACCTTACAAATTCCTGCTAAATTAACGAACAAATGCTATAGGTTCCACCAAATTCCTATTAAAATGCATTAGTAAATACCTCTAATGAACATACTCCTGCTTTACGAAAACTCCCAACAAACAAAATGGAAAATTGGCCTTGTCTTGTAATATTTTCCTCTTCATAATGTATTTTGCTTAAAAAAGCTTACTTTTGAATATTTTGCAAGGTTTTTGCAGTTTTGAAAGTAAAGGGGGCCAATCATAGAGACTATGAACAAGCCAATCAGAAAGCTCCTTGTTTGTTTATCCAGTTCGTGACATTCCTCGTAACTTGCATCAGTGAATTATTAGTGGCATGGTTAGTGATTAGGTTGGAGATACACATGGAGATACTGCTACACAAGAAACTTTGATGGAAATCATCTACCATTTGTAATGCTGCATTCACATCAATGGAAGCATTATTCCATCCACTAATTATAATTGTGATGACCAATGATAATTAAGGATTGAGATTCGATTTTGAATATCGTGATGCTTAGGAAACATCCTTTCTCAGGTTTCCGGAATCAGTGAACTCAGTGAAAAGGCAGTTGTGCCACCTAGCTATCCCTCTCACGTAAACAGTAGCTGAAAACAATAAAGTTGTCATATTCGTCTAGTTAACAGATAAAGTGGTCTGTCCCTCCATTTGGTCCTAACAATTGATGGTCCAAAACCAGTTTTGCCCCAAAGGCCCCTCTCCCTCAAGAAAAAATTTCCATCCCTTATTCCTGAATACCAAGAAATTCATCTGCTCGGGCCTCATTCTGCAAGAAAGAGATGGGTGTAACCCGAGGAGATCATTCCTTCCTCTTATCTTCACTCTTCTACCCTTACCCAGCATGACTTTTACCCAGGTGGCTTCCTCTAATAAGGGGGGAGGGCCTCCTTTTGGGAGCCTCCACAGCCAACACTCGGTTGATGTGGCCGATGCTCAAACAAAACAAGGAGTTACGTTATTTTGGTCAATTCAAATCGTAAACTTTCCCCCCGTAAACTGCAGTAATTCTAGTTATGTAATATCTTTTACTTGGTTAGTAAACCCTTTATCTCAATTGGCAAAAGAAACATTGTGTCCCCGAAAGGAAACAAACATTTTCTAGACTATGCTCTAGCCTAGCAAATGACAGCAGCAAACTGATATACTTTTATAGCTCGTCCTAACTGTAACAGCCCCTCTTTTTCAGGATTGGGTTTTTCCCAGGAAACTTCCCCACTATGCATTTGTCCAATACAATGTTTAGTCATCCATTTCTAATGGCCACGATGTGAAAGTAATTCAAGAAAATTTAGGATCTCCATCCAGGAATGTCCACCTCTAATTTAAAGGCTTGATGATGATTTGCAACCAGATATTGGGCAAATCATTTTCCCTTAAAATAAGTCTATCAGAACTACACAATCTTTAGAACACACAATTGTGTAGTTGTGATAGCATTGATGCAAACTTAATTAAGTTAAATGTGTCAGTCCAACATGTCTAAATAAAATCCAATGGTGAACTGTCCTAGCTTGATTAAAAGAAAATTGATCCCAAAAGTTCATATACCACCTGCAGAGGCATGTGTAGAATTTTTTATACTTTATTTTTATATTTTTTATACATAATTTTGTATGCATAAAATACAACAAATGAGTAAAATATCTCCTTTTTCCTTTGATACTGTATTAGCAATAACATGAATACCTTTCTAGAAATGAGATAATGAATAGTGAATCAAGAAAATGATGCTGCGAATTGCCAAGAGGGAGAAGTAACATTAAGGGTGCAGGTACTTGTGTTTTGCAGATGGCATTTAAGGTCAACTTGGCACTGGTTGCCAAGATCTTCAATCTGAGATGATCACCCGAAATCTCTTCGGTTTACATAAATAATTTTTTAAGGTAGGAGTTAAAAAAACACTAGTCAGAAAATAATGGACTGTAATCACTGATCTCCAGCCCAATAATCTGTATGCCTCTAAAAATATATAACAACTTATATAAGTTTTGGGGAGGGGGATGGAAAAGAGGAGGGTTCATGAAATCTTACACAGTCTTACGTAGGAGGTGGTGAGAAAAAGTGGGAAAAATCACCATACGTGTTATTTGAACACCTTCTTACAGCAGACGGAACAATAATTTAGCACTCAAACTTCAAAAACAAGACTACTTGCACACACTGACATAATTCTTACCCTTAAAGGGTTTTCATTGAGGTATGGCGGCTCTCCCTCAATCATCTCAATGGCCATGATGCCCAGAGACCAGATATCAACCTTAGGTCCATACTGCTTGCGTGTAACCACCTCCGGAGCCATCCAATAAGGTGTGCCAACCATAGTTGTTCGCTTTGACTGCTCAGGTGAGATTTGAGCACAAAACCCAAAATCAGCTGCAAAATAATGTGCATAACGAAAAATTAGGGTCAAACATGAATAAAAGAATGCATTGAGTAAAAGTTAATTTATAACTAGCAAAATACTCTCCAGACCTGAAACTTCACCAGGTATCTTTTCACATAAAACAGTACTCCTATTGGCTTCATTGACCCTTTCCAGTCCTATGTCATCATCTACTCGAGTGAGTGCATTTCCTTGGACTAAGTCCAATGTTGTATGTCACTTGACATGTTTAGTTTGTATTACTACATTTTACTTCAAGTTCAGGTTGTATAATTATCCATACAATATATACAAATTTATGACCAAACAAAGCTGCAAACCCCTTAGAGGTTATAATATAGTTTGGACCAGACTACAAGAGCTAGAAAAAATTAAGTGGACTGGAAAGGGTAAAATTAGAATTTCATGCGAATGATTTATGCCACAAAAATAGTCTCGCCCTGGCAGAAATCCTTCTGAGAGAGTAATCAGTTAAATTGTCATAATATCTTCCATGAGTAAATTTTTCAGACGAGAATTTTCAAAATGAAAGTCTCTCTGGCATACTAACGATTTTTAATTGAAATTTTACTTGGCTATCATTTTGGTAAAAAAAAACAAATGCAAAAATGAGTAAGAGAAATAAAACTGCACCACTTAAAACACCTCAGGCAAAGTAATGCACACACTGAAGAGTGTTCAAAGATAAATAAAACAAGAGTACATTAGACACATTCACGAAAGTGTCTTTTATGAAAAATTAGCAAATCCTTGGTTAAATTTAGCATGTTTTCCAAAATTGTTTATAAATATACATCAAGTAAAAATTGAACATGAAAGGACTTTTTCTGGCAGAATAATTTTATTTGTCTCTTGCCACCATCTTTAGCAAACATTAAGACTTGCATTCACAGATCTGAAAACTGAAAATCCCTAAAAATCATGCTAAATTAAATGAAAAGGTGAAAAAAAAAAAAAAAAAAAAAAAATTTGAAAAAAATAATTGTTAATAATTGCATTTTCAATGAACAAAAACTACATAAAATTGGTAATAAAAGTTAAATATGCTACATCACAAAAATACCAGTGTCAAAACAGCAATGACTATGGTTTAACATCTGGTCAAAGTCATAACAGATCATACAGTAATTGCAATTCACCAAATGATACCTCTCTTTGAATTAACATACTGGGAGCTTTCCATTCACGAAAGTGTGCTCTTAACTTTACAACACAACAGTGCATTGGCTTTCCATTCATTTCAGACCCAGCTCACACAGCAGTGCACATCAAAATAGAAAGGGAGGAGAGTGTAGATGTGAACTGATGTAAACTCGAGAAGGAAAAAACTTTTGATACTCATATTTTCATTGTTTTTGTTGTGTTGATTCTAGTAGAGGTAAGCTCAGTCATCAGAGATTCTTGATTTCGCTGGACGTGAATATCATGCAAGGTGTCACCCATGGGTAATGTGGCATTTTTAACAACAGCACAGTAAAAAGCTTACCTTATAAACAAAACATTTGATCATGACCATAATGTACCAACAGAATGTACCTCCCAGCAGGTTATTGAACAAATTTTCACGTTTTGCCTGTGAACATCATTCCATTTATCATTTGTTCTTGATGCATTCCTATCAGCACTAACTTTAACAACTTGAATGAAAAGCTCCCATGCTCACAAAATATCAATCGTTGATGAATTTCTCACAACACCTTGATTCACTGTATAAGTACATACTAGGTTGTACACCCATGATGAAGAGGCAGTTAAGACTTATTGGAAAGAATTGCCATAATCCAAGCCATTACCACAATAATTCCAAAATATAAGTAAAAAATAACAACTCAAAAATCTCAAAAAGAAATCACATTTAGCCAATGCAAAATGCACATTAAAACAATTATTCCATTTTATTCTTTGATTAATAGAGATTCATTCAACATACTTGGCTCATTTGCGAAAGAATCTCTGCTTTACAAACACCTACATGATTAATAAACGTTTACTACAGCAAGGAACTCACTCATAATAACTCACACCACTGTTCACATCCTAGAGAATGAAATGTAAAAAATGGAGTTAAATAGTCCTTTGCACAGCAGCAGAGGCTTAGTATATCATCTTCCAAGGAGATAAATATATTTATGATAAAAATACTCACAATGCAGTAAGTTAATTGAACGAAATAAAACAAATACATTTCCCCATTGATGAACTTAATGTTTCTCTTAAATTTTACACTCGGTTGTGGAAGACAAAAACTACTACTGCCTGGAGTCATGAGTGAGGTACTCAAACTGAAGTGCATGATGGAACTTCTTAGATGAGGGGCTTCTCTGTCACAATGCATTACATGAACTTAATTCTCCTACCCTTCAAAAGGTAGGTCAGTTAGCATGCTGAAGCTCAATTAGTGCAGCAAGTTTGACACATATTAGAGCTGCATAATGCAGGTGGTATTCTAGGCTGAAGCTCATTTAGTGCCAGATGGCAGTTAATCTATAAAAAAAATCAGTGAAACCTTGATAGTACACTCAACTCAAGCCTCCCCAGCACAACTCTCACTTTCTATCTCCCTCACTTAAAATGGTGTGAAATTTCTCAGAAAGAGATAGGAGGCTTAACTCAAGCCATAGGCAACTTTAACTTCACAGATTGAATGGGACCTCACTAGCATCAACAACAATCATTGTCATAAGAAACTAGTCTGTTTAACTAAAGACATTTCTCACTCCTAGAAATCTTCATCTCCTAGACTAAGTCACTTTAAGTATGGATTTGTGAATTCCACTGAAAAAAAGGAATTTTTAAGTTGTTCGAAGGCAAGCTAACAGCAATGTTTTCATATTTAACTGCAATATGTTGTTAATATCATACACGACAGATAAAACAACACTAGAACAATGAGACCCAAGAATACATCAAGACTACCATCAGAAGAATTCAGGGCTCATCAAATAGGTAAATGGCCAGAGTTCAATCACCAGAACACACAAATGCTAAATTGGTGTTTTCTGGAAGTTGAAAAAATCTTATCTCTAATTTCAATCTTTTAATTGTAAATATGTATCTACTTGAACATCATTAAAAGGAGGCAAAATTTAAAAGTAATGCAACTACTAGTAATAACTGTCTTTCATTAGAAAAAATAAATATACAGCTAGTTTTTCCCATTTATAAACACAGTACAATTTCCAGCTATTTTGAGATGAGGCTGACAGCCTTTTCCCTTACTCGTAAAAAAACATGGGGTGGATTCAGGAGGTGGATTGTTTTAACCCTCACCCATACAAAAATGTATAAGATGTAAAGGAGACAATTAATGATTAATATTAATTATAATACCATATTTACTGGCTCATAAGACACACTGTCATTTCTCACATTGTATTTTTAAAAATGATCAACATATTTTCATCTAGACAGTTTATAGAAAGAAAATGGATGCATAATACAATGTATAAGTTACCAAAACCCCTGGATGTAAAGGCTAGCTGTTTAGAAGAAATGAGAGTCTAGATTCGTAAAGGAGTGTCAACACACTGGCAGTATGAAACAAAGTACTTCAGTAGAGCTCCTGTATCAAAGGTTTCAGTTATGCACTGTAGTTCACTTGGCTCGGAAATTAGATTTACAAATTTCCTGAAATAATCAACCCTAATTTCAAATGCGTGCCATTACATAAGGTAAAATGAATATCCCCAAGGCTTTGTCTCCAAGCCCTTAGCGCATGACTCATAGCACCCCCTCCTCAGCTACCAACAGAGACCACTAAATACACGCAAGCAGAATACGTACAACACCAGGAAATGCAAAAAGAATAGTTACTCTTGGCCCATAAAACTCACGCTGATTTTAGATCACAGTTTCACTTTAAAAAAGGGCATACTATGGGCCAGGAAATATGATAATATAAATAATTACTAAGAGAAAACTACAAGACAGAAGATAATCCATAGGAAATTCTCAGATCATGTCAAAATCATGAAGTTGCCAGATGTTTCAAGGACTTAACAATTTTAATGAGTTACAAATTTTCATGGAGGGTGACACCTGGAGATGCCAACTACAGAAGAGTTGCTTTCAGGAGAAATCCACCCAAAGAGTAAGATATTTCGGAAGTTCAAGTTGAAAGATTTATAATTATTACAGTAAGCCCTCACTAATCCAGACTCTTTTATGAACTGTAAACATTTTCTGATGTTGATCAATATATTTTCTTCTAAAATCTAACAAAAAAATCAATGTTTTTTGGGGAGTACCTTATTATATTATGGGCCAGAAAATACAGTACAATTTTCCATGAGTTTTTGATACATTGTGGAGTCAAACCCTTGCATATCTGAATGATTTTCTCAGATGCTTGACTTTCTCCAAGTAACATCATGCTCGTTGCATTCTATTTCAAGCGATCATGGTGAGATGGCATTTGAGCAGTGGCAACAAGGTACATAGTAAATCTCTTCAACTGACTGACTCCATGAGTCATGATACATATCTCTGAATACGCAAGTATATCACTTTATTGTAGCATATGATGCATCTGAAAGACATTATTGCTCACAAGCAGTTTAGAAGGTTTGATGCAAGCATGCACAAACAAATAGAATTGGGCGGTATGAGAAAAAATCCCTTTCCCTTCTGAGCTTACGAAGAAAAGTGGGTTTGCTTTACAATTGGAAGCAAAATCCTCGACTTTTAACTGGATACCATAATCTAGATATTTACATTCACTGATGTAGGTATGTATGTGCAACTTAATATGTATGTTTGCATTTACTATTTTTGCTGTTTTTCGACACATGCACAAATGGTGGTGAACTGAATCCTTAAGTATTTTATTATTCATTACTATCATTAACCACTATCATAGAGTAAGTATATATGTATAGAGGACTCACCGCATGTGCAAAAAGCATATATATTTTTGATGTAGTTCCGGAAGGGTAACGTAGATGGTGAGGAAGAAATTTTGACAAATATTTGAATTTGCTCGTTCCACAAGCCTGAAAATATATCCTGAAGCAGAATGGGTTGCTACGTTTAGTGGTGACAATAGTTAGTCGATTTTGTTCATAACAATAGTTATAAAAAATATTTCTTTGAATTTCGGCTAGTAACTTGGCTCCTCCGAGTTTATATTCCTAATCCAGTTGCCGGCAGACTGTTCTCAGTATTAAGTTGAAACTTGCAGGAAACTTTTATTATACTTTTTTTCCATACTGGTGAACTTTTATTTGTGCTCAACTCAGTTTCAACGTTATGTTTGTTAAAATATCTTTTGGACAAAAAATCTGAAATTTTGCAAGGTACAAAGCGATCGCCTGCTAACTTTTGTATCTTATTATATAGGTCCATATATACTGCGTACGAAATTTGCTGAAAACTATAAATGCGTTTTTGGTGAAAAAATTGTAACTTCATCTCGAATAAGAAAGGAGTTACAAAGTTTTGATTTTCTCAAATATTTTTACCGTGCCATTATTTCAGCCGCTTGCTATTTCATGGTAGTTTTCCGAGGCTATCTTCTTCACTCAACTGTCGGAAAATAATTCTCAACAACAGCCTAAAACTTGCAGGGAAAGTTTTTAATGCCTGACTTCCCATATCGGTAAACCTTTTTATGTTTTTAGCGCTGACAATAGTTTCGACATTGTTATATTAAGTTAAGTATCTTTGGGCCAAAACTTCCGATTTTTGTAAGGTAGGAAGCAGTCTCCTACTAACTGTTGTATATACGATACATGTTCATATATACTGCTTATGAAATTTGGATAAAACTATAAATTTATTTTTGGTGAAAGAATTGTAACTTAATCTTGATGACAAAGGGAGTTAAAAAGTTTTTGATGGCCGCACCTAGTCAGGCTTTCCTTACTGGCCTGAGTTTTGCGCTGAAGACTCCCACCTCACAAGAAGGTCGTGTTGCCATTAGATAAGTTGGCGAGGTGAGGCTATTGTTTTGACGAGGAAAAGATTTTCCTTGAGGGAAGAATTATTCGCTTCAATAGACTATCCTACTGACATTCATCCCATTCATCGCTTCAACGAATGATCAACATATCTAATGAAATATATTTCACATAGTCTGATTCGGACAATTAAACTTTAGTTAGGAAAACCTTTTTGGGAATTACCTCACGTTGGTGAATTGCAAATGTTATTTACAACGTTAAATTTTAATATGAAGTTGTTGACGTAGTGATAAATTATTACTGTGCTGGAAAAATATATTAAAATAGGAATGCGCGATTGGACCTCTAAACTGAAAAACAATGCATTGTTTGCCTTTTGCTAATGGTCATAGCCACTTTACTACAGGTGGTAACAGAAGCTGTAAAAGTATTTGGTAATCAATTCTTAAGCGCGCCGCTGCAAACGAACACGAGGTAAGTAGCATCATATTTTTGGGAATAGGGGTGGTCGGTGACCTTGATTTGTTTGCTTGAGAGCAGGATGAGTAATGTCCCATTAAAGTTATTACGTCGAAAGTGAATAGCGGGAGGGAGTTGGGTTCTTCCGGCTCTTCTTAAATTGTCTTACGTACGGGGGCCGAGATCACCTAATGTATGACTTTGTCTTCTCTTGAGACCTTACCTTGTATCGCAATTGTGATAATTGTCGTCTCGTTAATGACAACACGCATTGTCATTTGAGGAAAGTTTTTTGTAAGCGTGAGTCGGAATGCATTTAGTTGAAGTTCCGAAAAGTAAAACAAACAGCAGCTGCAACTGGGCCTGTGTTCACTCATTGTTTAAATGCTTGCCATCGGGAGATGAGTCCCTTCTGCCTGAGGCCGAAAAACAAAAAATCCAATGATATATTTTATGCGGTGAGTATTCATCCAACAATATCACATGGCGTATTCTTAGCATGTTCCGATTGTAAGTTATTTCGGCACTAGAAAAACATGGCAATAAATAGCTTTTGATAGTTTAAAATGTTTTCAAGGACCAAATTCTGCGATCGCCAGTGGCATGAGTTGATCTGCGCTCTCGTCCGGCCTGTCGGATGAATCGTACTCCGACGAGCTGTCATGCTAGTGTGTGCCAGCTACCATCTGAATCTCGGGCGTTAAAAAAACGCACTGCAAATATTTCCAATGTACACTGCCTCGGCTTCCTCAGGATGAGCGTAATGCACCGCGATCATGAATGTTAATCACTTACTGCTAGGCTAAAACACAAGTAGGTTTATACAAACGACCAATTCTATTTAAACTCAGGCAGGTATCACCAATATTTGTCAGGTACCCTCTTCAAATTTTTTGAAAAAATTATATTATTTACTCCTACATGACAGAATTATCATCTCACAAAAAGTTTTGGGAAAATTTTTTTTGACCAATTGACAGCATTTTGAAAATCAGCAAAAAACTCCGCTAATTGTGAAAGGGGTGCAGAATGCAATTTTTCAAATCTCTATTGCTCTGAAAATAAATGGACTGGAACCTTCAACTTTTCTTTGTTTTGAAGCGCTTGAAATGTACCTTTCTCCAAACACCTGAACAACAGTCAATTATTGTTAAAACACTAAACAAATAATTTGTTGTTGAATGGAAAATTTAAATTTTTCTCAAAGTTTCTAATTTTATTTTCTAAATAGGGAAAATAAAGAGGGATTTAATCAGCCAAACAATTGCACCATTCTGTAGCCCTGTGTGGTTACTCTACCCAATAATTTCATCTCTCACTTTTAATGCATATAGTTCCTGAAATTGACCATCTAAAGTATGCAAAATGAAAAAATTTTGCATTTTGAAGGAGTGATATCTCAAAAACACCATCCTTAAAAATTCTGAAAGTATTTTTAAATAATCTCCTGGGAGACCTGGCTGAGAGGACATAGAAAAATGCCCAGTGAAACTGCCTGCCTACTTCCTAAGCCGAAAGAGAACCCAGACCCAGAAAACTGAGAAGTCGGAGATTTAAAAGCCTAACGGAGAGTTACGAAGAGGGGCAGAGGGGAGGGAGGGGAGGGTGGGAAGGAGAGGGGAGAGGCGATAATTCGAGAAAGGAGGCGACTACCTTGAAGAGAAGCGACTACCTAGAAGAGAGGCGTCTCTCGTCTCTTGCTCACGACTCTGGGGCCATCTATCTGCTCTTTGAGAATTAAAACAGGCGATACCATTTTTGCCTATGCCATTAGCCCTCTAGTATACTTACTCTATGCCACTATTCAAAATCAATTTTTTTTTCCTCCTGGAGTTCCAAAAAAGGGGGGTCTTAGAATCGGGTTCATCTTAGATTCATGAAAATATGGTAATTTCAAAGCACATTTGATCACATCCTGGCCAAAAAAATGATTTCATGATTTAAAAAAAACAGTGTGAGGCTATCATGTGTGATGTGATGATATCAAGGTCTAAATTAGCAATTTTGCATAATTAACCCCAAAAATATTATGTGCTATGATAAAACCAGGAAAATCAATGAGAAGCTCCAAAATTAAGTTACAATCAAGTGAATTCATAGATTTTTCAAGGAGGTAGCGACTTCGAGTGGTTTCCCTAGTTTACAAGGGTTTTAAGAAAGGTTGGCCACCCTGATTATTATGCATACTCTTCACCTATCTTTATATTTAATATCCTTACTCAAAGTCCTATTACCAGGTCTCTCTCACTAGAAAATATCTCTTTCACTACTACATTTTGTTCTTCCTTTACCTACAATCCTAATTCGAGCCAAGTTGTACACAGGCTAATATAAAGTGATAATGGTAGCTTAACTACACCGATAAATGCATAGTTCATGCACTTTGTGAGGTGAACTCTCAACACTTGCCAGTCATTATGAATTACAGTTTAGCCAACTCCATTTCTATATAAAAATTACAATGGTAAAAAAAGTAATGAAACTTGAATACTCACTTAATTTTACACTACCATCCATTCCCAAAAGAATGTTGTCAGATTTAATATCCCGATGAATGACCTGATTACAGTGCAGAAACTCCAAGGCTTGTAATACTTCACGACAGACTGAGGCAATTTGTCCTTCATCCATACAAGTTTCAGTGACAACATCCGTCAAGGAACCACCAGGCAAATACTCCATCACAACCTATGAAAAAACCAAATCGATCACACTAATGAAGAAATATGAGAGTACTCGAGGAGTGATCAGCATTAAGAATGAAGGGAATATAACTTCATAAAAGGCTTCATTTTGGCCTTGGCCTGTCTGATGAGTAAGTACTTTGGGGGCTTGTATTTGTACTGATCATCTATCCACACATTTTATTTTTTTTTTTAATTTCAGGTGCATGAAGATACACAGTAAAGCATTAAGTAAGTACAAAAAGGGTGTCTACAGCTTTCGAAATTTCTGATTCCAGGACTTTTCAAGGAGTATTCCAGGACAAATTTACAAAAATTCAATGAGCTTTTATCATTTTAATTAGCACTAGATTTAAAAAATATTATAATTTTTTGAATTAAAATTCTTATTTGTAGTTACATACATACATATATTCAAAATATTGTTTCATGCAAAAATAAAAACTTTCTAATTGATTTCGGTGCCAGGATCTTATCGATCTAAACGATCTTATGCATAGTCACATGACCCATCGAGTTGCGCATGTCCATGCGTATAACAACTGTTTTTGTTTATGGCCATGCTGTGTGCCGACGTATGCGCCTCTATGCCATATGACATAGCGTAGAGGAGCCTTACGTCTCCTGCCGATGTATGTGTTTCAATGCCGTATGACATTTAGCATGGAGGAGCTTTACGTCTCCCGTACTTGAATGTATTTCCTTTTCGCTATGCGTGGATGCCTAGAGGGGATTTGCATAACAATCACAGTGCCCGTTCGATTTAACACAACGCTTATGGGAACGAGGGGGCAAACTAATGTAGTATTGGGGGGACAAATGTATACTATATAGATATAGAAACACATACCAAGTTCCCCTCCTGTGCATAGCAAATTCTTTTAAACAAATTATACTGATTGCAATAGCAATAAGAATGGGTTCTTAATGAAAATTGTAAATTAAAAGTATTAGTTATTGCACATAGATTTATTAAAACAATACTATACGGTATTGGTACTAATATAATACTATGGTAATAACATGGTATTGTTTTAATAAATCTATGTGGAATAACTAAGTTATACTTTTCATTTACAATGTTAAGCAAATTCCACCAAGTCACGCTGGAGACAATGAAAAATGAGTTCGCTGGAAAAACAAACATTTTCAGAATAACAGAGAATAAAGTGTAAATTTGTCTAGGACTATAAAAGAAATGCTAGGATATTTCAAGGATATCAGGAGTGTTTTTTGTATTCAAGGATTATTCCAGTATTTAGGGACATTCCAGGAGCTGTAAACACCCTGTAAATATTTTTGTTTAATTTCAAGGGTGTATTTTTCAGTAGACCTTCACTAAACCACTCCTGATAATTCAAACCCCTGTAATCCGGATAGGCCTCCAGTGTGTCGAGCACATGGTTTATTAAGGGGTTGTGAGATGTCATCAGTACTGCACAGTGATGGAATTAAGTGTTGTACTGCACAGTGGAATTAAGTTAAGCCAAAGCAGCTGCAGCCACAACTGTTTCAAATAATTAATGCAAACAACATGTTAGTTTTGTGATCATGCCGTAGCTGCACCGTTGCGCTCTGTGCTATGCAGCGACAACTGATAGCTGAAGCTGACTGTTTCGTCTTCTATTCTGTTCCAGTTGCAATGCACGTATGGCTGCATTGCGGCTATAAGCTACAATTTGTTGGATTTGTATCAGTTGTAGGTGGCTGCTGGTTTATTCAGCCAACACACGTCCGCTCATCAATGCAGATAGAATTAGAACCATGAAGTATCTTTGTTGCAAGAAATGCAACTTTATTTGAGTGAAAGATTTCTTATTACATAGAATACAGAGCTACCAGCCCATGTTCTAACATTGCCGATCAATTGCCTGTTGTTTGGTGTCTCCAGCTGTTGTCCGCAAAAGGGTATTTCATGGAATTGATTCCTTTCGAAACTGTTTTGATTGAGAATCAGTTGCTATGAAACTTGTGTTCTTTAAGTGCCACCATTAGTATCGCATCATTCAAAATTATTCCTCGAATTTTTTTGTTAATATGGTTGACTTATTAATAAAATTGAATGCCTAAAAATTTATATTTTCGCAGCAGTAAAAGTCAGCAAACACCAGGGAGGGATGCAAACGTGAATGCAGGAGAAAAATTTATACGAATTATCACTGGGAGTTCTAGTTCTTGTTGCGCACATCAGAGAGGATAAGACTACAGAGGTAGCTGGAGGAGGCTTGTATCTTTTTAGTAAAAATGCAGTTCACGAAGAAAAATTTCTTCCTTCCAAGAAGGAGAATTTCCTTCTTTCCATCCAAGAAGGCAAGCCTTATTATAAAATGGCAGTTGATAGTAAAAAGGTTATCGTATAAAGCTTGGTAGTTGAAACTTCACATGGTCACTCTAAACTGATTGCTATGCGTGACATTACATGTCATTTCCATAGTTATCCTTGTAGACAAATAACTGATGTTTGCTTTGTGTTTGTAGTACAACAAAATGGCGTAACTTTTCAAGGCAATTTTCTTTAATTTGGGCAGTAAAAAAGTTAATCTATCGGCCAATATAAGACAAGTTATCCATACCACAAGTCTCTAAAAACACTTCAGAATCTGAAGCGAAAAGTTGTGAATGTTGGCAATGCCTAAGACTTAAGTCAAATTTTAAATTGATTGGTGAAGTCCAAGTCTGCCAACCAGCAGCTTGGCATACAGTGACGTGGCTTTTGTGTTGATATTAATGACAGAAACCAACAGACTGGCACATAATCAAATTTTAGGCCAATATTCTAAATTTTCCCCAAATATCTAATTTTAATCGTATCACATACAGGAAATAACATAATTATGATAACTGTAAACATGCTGAATTTTTTTTCTTACAAAACATTTGATACTTTGGTATTTGCCTTTACCAATCAAGAATATTATTTTCTTTGCAAATGATTGTCACATTCTAGCCACCAATTTTAGTCAGAAGGGTCTCCGACCTCATGGAATGTGATTAAAAGTTGTGGGTAATGGAGGTTCACTAAAATAACTTTGGCCTATTTATTGGAAATTGGATGGGAATTGGAAATATCATGGGAACCAGGCAGAATGTGCCAACTTGGCTGATAGGTGTAATGCACAAACTTATAAAATTCATAAATAATTATCAACATATATATTGCCCACTCTTTTTGCATGGGATTATTGCTCACAATTAATGGTATATTTTAGCCAATTTTAATAATTTTTAAAGATGGGTTTTTTTTAAATATACCCTCTGTTTATGCAAAAATGGCAGCTTTTCATACTTTGAAGGTATATTTCATGAAAATCCAACATTATCGGTGCTATTAAAAAATATGTTGTCACTAATATGCCTAAATGTAACACTGATTTTTACTCTTTTAGCACATTTCATAGCTGTAAAAAAATTGTTAAAGTTGGAATAATTTTCTGATTTTTAAACAATTATAAAATTTATACTCCATTTCCCATTCAACTTCCAACTTTTTTCAAAGCATGTAGTACAAATACAAAGAAAGAACTGCAAAACAAAAAAATCATCAACATCCTAGCTTCATTATTGGCCAAATTAGAGACGTTTGAAAATTCACAGTTTCCCCCCTGCTTATTAAAATGGACATTTTAGGGGTTTTTTAAAATTGCTGTAAGTTCATTAAAAATCAATTTATAAAAATAAAAATGGCAGATTTTTGAATGTCTCTCATTGGTCTATAGCATATATTTTTTTGAAAAAATCCTTGGTGTTCACCCGGCACCTCCTGCATGATTTGAGATGGAAAGGGCCAATTCAAGTGATTGCACTCGATTCATGAGCCAAAACTGCTTCCCAAAGAAAATTAACCAATACATTCAGGGAGTTTCCATAAGCAAATCCAATAGAGAAATACGATGCCATTTATCACTAACTCGTCAGTAGGAAGATAGTATTGAATTATTTTAAGGCATCGACAACTAGGATCACTTTGCACCTCACAAGAGCTGTAATAATATCTCCATATGCGTATCACATTTCATCCAATTAAAATTCCTAATATATTTTACCTATGAATACCGCAAAAAAACACAGGAAGAAAATGTATTAGCTCATTTGTTGACTATGGACAGGGTCCTTAATTTGCTAAATAACAGAAGATGGAGGGATTACAGGAAAGCAACTCCTAACCTTATTCAATAAAAAAGGAAATATAGTAACATCTATTAGTTTATTTTAATATTAAGATCCAGGGTTAAACAACCTCCTAAGTACGATTGAACTAAATTAAAAGCATGAGTTTCTCTAAGTTCACAATTCATACTTACCCAAAGCTCTTCTCCAACTAAATAGCTGTCAAGATAATTCACAACATTTGGATGCTTGTTTTCTCTCATCACAAGGATTTCATTTATTATAAGTTCCTTCTTAGGTTGTTGTGATAGGTTCATTTGCTTTATGGCAACCTCCATCCCCGTTGATGCCTCTATTGCTGTATATACTGTACCCGAAGCACTATAAAGGTAATAAACAAAAGGCATGATTACACTCAACATGTGATGCCATCATTATTCAATGCACTAGCATTTTAACTTATTGTTAGATACCTCACCTAGCTACTGAAAAATAGAGTATAGCTAGAGCAAAACTTGGCGGCACTCAACAGAGGAGAGTTGGAGGTCATTGATGGTGAACAAAGGGTGGATGAGAAGGAAGAGATAGCGAATGACTCCTACAGCTTCCTCTGGAGGGACCATCAGCCCCACCCATCTGGAATACTTTCCTATCCCTGACCTCATGCCCTTCACAAGTGAGTGCCACCAAGTTTTCCTACCCCTATACCTCAACACTCCATTACATGTGCCATTTAGGTCAGTAAAACACAAGAATTTACTCAAAACATTATTCGCAATTCACTTTTGGCCTCAAGAAAGATCCTAAAGGTCTACTCCTACTCGAGGTTAATTAGCTCACCTTCACTAATGCATTCAGCACTAAGCACCATTCTGGAGCAACAACAGGGTGCCATCAGTTGGCAACCACCATTCCTTAATGGCAGAGAACTGGTCATCTTAATACACTAAAATATTGCCAACAGTGAACTACATCACCAAGAAGATTTGACAACTTTTCCTATAGCGGTGAAAAGGTGAAATATTCTGGGTAACTTCATTACGAGGGAAAAACTGTGCTACTTCAAAGAATCACGGGGGAACCATTTGCATGGGCATATATCATTTCCCAGGTAACATAATAGAATTTTTATAAGACTATACATATATGTACATGATTTACTACCTGTAATACATATAAAAATTAGTTTGAACACCATTCACTTGAGAATTGAGGAAAATCAGGCAGCTTATTGAATGTCAAACATCAGATTCCGTAAAATGAGTCTGGGTACACTTGATCTCGAATTATAATTTCACTCAATTTGATGTTTCCAACTATTTAACTATCCGAGCTAAGGATTTATCGGGTCTCGATATTTGTTTTTGTTGAAAATTCAAGTGTTAACAGTCAAGTTTTGAGAGATTACAAATGAGAATAAGTACATACTTTCTAATACTCAAGAAGTCATTTATGAGCAACGAACTGATTGTAATGGTCTCACATCATCTTTAGAATTAACAACACATATTACAATTCAATGTAAGCCATGATGATAATGTGATACATTGAAACCAATTGGTAAATAATAAATATAGCATGAAATTCAAAGAACTGCGGAACTGGCCGCGCAGTAACTTTAACGGAGTCACCCGCTAGTGGTCACACAATTGCATCACACACAAAAAAAATAGCATGAAATGTTACCAAAAGTTCTCCTTTATAGTTGAAATATTATTAAGTCACCCAGCTGACCCATGGGTTTGAAGAGATTTTAAGGATTTGTTGCTCTTGTGTATGGAACAAAATTATTTCTCTTTAACAGAATATTCTACCACAAAAAACACAGACTGGTCATGGTATCTCTGTTATCTCTTAGCATACCTGATAGTTTGATGGACCATTTAAAATGTTCTCTTTGAGACTTCAAATCCTCTTCAAAGATTAGATTTTGACTGGATTTGATCTAATGTTTAACACCAAAAGTTACAAGGAGAGGTTCCATTTATCTAAGGCTCTGGTTTTTAGTTTAATTAATCAGTTTTTCTAATCCAATACATTTCACATTGCTTCATTGGTACCTACTGCAAGGTAAACTTTACTTCAGCTTAACCATTAGTGTGTGAACTTAAATAAAACCAATTATACCTGCAGCAGCACAAAATGTACTAAAATACCTGTTTGAACAACAACACAATACAGTGGACTATCATTAGGATGTTCCTTGAAAACAAGTTTTCCTTATTTGCACATTCGTTTCTTCAGGTCCTAGTTACAAAGCACGCAAATAATAATGATTAGCACATTTTGCTGATCACCTTATCAAGTGAAGGTATAATACAACCAAACTTAAAATTTGTCCCACAAAAAATAACCATCCCAAAAGTAAATTCAAGAATAGGAATCTGCCAAGGGTTAAATTCTCGCATTAAGAAAGATCTTAATTACTCAAAATAATATTTTGATAAACATATTGTGGTAAATAAAGTCAATTTAGAAGTAAAAAGATGGCATTCACAAACATTTCAACTACCTTTTTACCTTTGGCGATGTCCCCACAACCCATGTGTTTATATAGCCATGTTTGTTTGTTTTATATATGTTGCATTTGGCCTGTGCTGTCAAAACTGAATGAGCACTAGTACTTTGTGACATTGAAAGTAAAAATAGTGCTAAAGATTAGCAAGGTAAAACCCTGTTGTGTAAAGGAAAATATCAACGATTGAAAAGCTTAACCTCCTCTGAGAAGTAGACAAATCCAAATATGAAGCTTGTTGAAATAAAGGCAAAAATGAAAGTTCCACCATCAACATAAAACTCAATTGTTCAAAATAAGAACAACATCAAGAATTCAGCTCTAGAAAGGTATGACAAAGCATAGAATAAGAGTACAAGGCAGCAAATTTAATGAGTTGAGGGAAGTCCTCAAGAAGTGGTATAAAATAGCATGCTCATCTACTGTGCCATAAGACGATGTACTAATACGAGAAAAGGCCACATATACAATGAGCATAAGCAGGGTGGCTACTGATATCCAATTTTTAAATTCCCTGACATTTCGCAGACGGATTCACCAATTTCGCTGATCGATCGCCAAAAGGCCACCTATTATTGGAATATTTTATTTTTGCAGAATTAAATTTTCGTCAAAACTCAGAAAATGTTAACAGCTGAAATCAATACATTAAAAGCTACAAAGTACATCCTAATGAATACACACACCAAGGAGGGTCCATTCTACCCCCGAATGCTTTGGCAAGGCGAAGGACACTACTATCTCACCCCCACCCACTACCCCAAAGATGCTGACATTTTTCGAAGATTTTTTCAGAATAATCTTCAGAAGTCTTCAATTAAAACTCTGTAAAAATATCTCGGTGCACAAATTCGTGAAACCAATTAAAATGACTACTTTAGGGGAAATTTTGCCTGAAAAAACCTCCGCCATTTAGTGACGTAATAGCACCCAAATATCGACCATAATCTCTTAAACTTATGCATGGGACAGGAAGAGTACCATTATCACAAATGGTATTGTTTTTTATTTCATAAATATCCTTCCACAACTCTACTATCTGCTTAACTTTTAAGATTTTCGAATAAAACTCAAAACGGGTGTTTTTTTTGGAATGCCGGTCATGTTTGAGCCTCCTTATAAAAGTAATGGGTAGGACCTAAGAAAAATGACTTACTATTTCATATAAAGTAATCATTTTTTAGTATAAATGCCTTGTTTCAAGTCTTTATTAAAAAAAAAAGCAATTTTGGATTTTGTGCTGCTATTTTTTATTTCCGACTACTGTGTGCCGTCGCAGTGGCCGTTTTACTGTCTACAAAATTGCAACATTTCCCTACACACAAGGTTTTCCTACAACAGGTTATTGAATTATGCATACAACAGTTTTGCATTATGGTGAGTCCCCTGAACCATTGCGAGCGTTGGGGCGACCCAGGCGAGAGAGCTATATTCCTTCCGCAGCCGCGTATCAGCAGCCGTGGATTATATTTCCGTGGCTGCGTATGTTTCCTTCGGTAAAATTACAAATTGACAATGTCTAATTCTTCAAGAAAGAGGTAGCGCGTCGCGGTAGTTCTGGGAAGTTGAGGATTATTGAAAAGGCATCCAAGGGAAAGTTAATGGCCAATCTACTGGCGGATTCCGGCACAGGTACTATCACTAAGGTGTGCGAAAAATACAAACCAAAGAAAAGTTGTTACACTGGATCAAAATCAGATGGCACGAGTGACCTTCAAAGCGAATATCAATTTCATTAATGTGAATCAGGGAACAAAAAATGTAAAAATATTTGCTTAAAAAATGGAAGCGCGCCACTGACAATGAGAGCGAGGACAACCGGAGGTAAAAAGCAACAGCAGCATCATGTTCAGGAATATCGTATTTGAGGTGGTTTGCGACCTGACTAAATTGCTTCGAGAGGAAGCTTAAGGGGGCTATTCAATAATTACGTCGAGCGTGAAAGGTGGGGAGGGGAGGAGGGCTCTTCTTACTGTCTCACGAAGGGCGGTATGAGAATCGAAGATGATCTTGCGTAAGACTTTGTTTACACGTGAGATTGTACTTATGTTACCATTTTAGTAATCATCATCTCGTACTTTTAACACTGCAAGCAATTATTTACTACGATCTAGTGTGCTCCAGCTACCTCTCGACCTGAGTCTCGGAAGTTAAAAAAATGCGAGGTACAATTTTCTGAACAACATAGCCTCGGATTCCTTGTGATGAGCGTAATGCATTGTGATCATGAATTTTAACACTACTAGGAAAATATCGCAATACAGATATACAAAAGTGATACATTGTGCGTCTGATTCACAACTAAATAATTAAGATTCACAACTGATAAAGATTCACCACTGAATATCCCACGAATTGATGGGGCTTATTCCATGCACGTCAGCGACGGACGGTTTTAGTTGGTGGAATATTTTGGTGAAACAAATGGCGGGAATGACTGGCCGATAAACGTAATGGTACAAAATAACGAGAATTTCCTATCTCAGTTTATCCCCGACTGTTACGAGAATTCCCTGAAAATTCCCTGACTTTTCCAGAAATTCAAAATTCCCTGACAATTCCAGGTTTTCCCAGTTTTCCCTGACGATCGCCACCCTCATAAGTGACTTGAAGGCTTCAAATGGATGGGTTAAAGGATTTAAAAAATGCCATGGGAAGATAATTTCCAGTTGTATTTGAGGCAAGGCAGCCAGTGTAAATCCTAATGTTTCGGACATGGAAAAAAGTCACTTTCCTAAGTAACATTATAGGCTACAACCTGAATGAAATTTTTAATGCTGATGAGATGGGCTAATTTTTTTATATGCTTCCTGATTCGGTATTGTAATTAAGAGTGAATAACTATAACTATAACCAAAGCAGATTAGTAAGGAGTCACTGAAAGTCTTCCAATGCCGTAACAAAAGTTGATAAGGAGAAAAATTTATACATACCGTAGGTGATCAGGAAATATGTATACCTAAATACCCTAGATGCTTCAAACACTTTCCGACATCACCTTGTACGTGCAAATGCAATTTTAATACCTGAATGGCCAATACAATTTTATAAAAGCAATAGATGCACAAGATGGGTAAACAAAATCATACAATTTTGTTTCTCATTGATAAATGCTCAGGATATCCAGTAAATCTGTATTTGAAAGAAATTTTTAATTTACATTTCTTTCATTCGAAATACACAAAGTTTCTTCAATGAGAGGTTGGCCAGCCATCTGGCTGACAAGAAAATCTTCTAAAAGCAATACATACATATATTATATAAGATTATTTATTTTAAATGTGAACTCCGGATTTTGGATGATAATTTTTCTAAAGCCTCGGCTTTTTGGGAATCTTTTTCCAAAGTTTATACCTTAGCAAATGTATTATCATCGAAAGTGGGGGTTGACATCTCGTCCTTACCTTTTGAAATTAAGGTTAGGGATATCAGGAATAGACTAAGCAAAATAAACAGTCACGCATCTTGTGGTCCCGACGGTCTATCGGGAGAACTAGTTACAAGATTGGGAAATATTTTAGTTCCTTTTCTTAAACATTTATTTACGGTAATAATTAACAATGGCGATTTACCTGATGAAAGGAAAACGTCAATCATAGTTTCCAATTACAAAAAAGGGTCTCGTGATAGTGTTGATTCCTACTGACTAGTTTGACATGCATTGTGCACAAAATTATGGAACATCTGATTGGGGACTACATTAGGGAAGTCATGGAAAAAAAGAACTGGTTATGGGAAAGACAACAAGTTTTACGTAAAGGCAACTCCTGAGAAAGTCAATTAGCATCTATTTATCAGGACTTAGCGGAGGGGATAGATAGCGACAAGCAAATTGGTGGGGTTTTGATTGATTTCTCAAAAGCAATTGACTGGGTAAATCATTGTGCTTAAAAAAAGGTAGGCTTGTTAGGCATAGATAGGAGGGTAGTAAATTGCATATATTATTTTCTCTCAGGCAGATCACAAATGGTTAAGGTCGGCAATATTTATTCAGAAAAATTCCATCCAACTTCTGGTGTGCCGCAAGGAAGTGTCCTGGGGCCTATGCTATTTATAATCTATGTGAACAACATAGGAGTAAATACAAAGAGATCTACAAGGATGTTTGCAGATGATTGCATTATTTATAGAGTTATTGAAAAATTCGATGATGGCAACATTTTACAAAATGACCTAAATAATTTGGAGAAATGGGCAAATGAGAATGAAATGGCCATCAACTCTAGTAAAACAAAACTTGTTAGATTTTGGAAAGGTAGGAGTGCTATATTAAATAATTACTTCATTATGGGCAAAGTGTTAATGGAAACAACTCACTGTATTTACCTAGGTGTGATTCTAAGCAGGGATTTGCATTGGGGACAGGATATTGAAAGAACAACAACAAAAGCTTTTTGAGCATTATATTTTTTTATGAGAACCCTGGGAAAAAGCTGCATCCAAACGAAAGATTTCACCTTTAAATCATTCGTTAGGCCTATTTTAGAACATGGGGCATCAGTTTGGGATCCTTATCTGGGAGGGGAGATCAAACAACTGACAACGGTTCAGCGTATAGCCGCAAGATTTGTGATGGGGAACTTTAAAAGTAAGGCTAGCGTTACAGAGATGATAAAAATTCTGGGTTGGAAATCACTTGAATCGAGAAGGAGAAATGCATGCCTAAAGTGTATATATAAAGCCTACATTGGTGATCCTGCGTAGGATGATAGATTGAAAAGCCCTTGTTACATGTCAAGGAAAGACCATAGTTGAAAAATTGAGCCTCCAAGACAGCTATCAGTTACAATAAAGTATTCCTTTCTGCAGAGGGGGATAGGGAATGGTCTACCCGAGAAAAAATAAGAGCCCTTCCCAAATAGCATTCAAATGTTGATGACAGGGTTGAAAAAATTGAATTGTTTTTAGATCTTGAATTGTTATTTTTTTAGATTTAGAGTTTTATCTAAAAAAATTGAATTGTGATAGTTTTAGATCATGGCATATGTGTATGTTTGTTGTGAGCTTGTTCGCTTTATTGATTGGATTTGTTTATATTTTTGTTCATAACCATCTATGTTACCATCCGACCAAATGGTCGACTTGTAACTATTGCAATAATAATAATAATATAGTGAAGTATGCCTGGGGCACCGTAAATGCTGAGAACATAAGAAATTACTACCTAGTGGTTGGATATTACACGAGAAATGAGGACAATACTGCCTTGCTAAGTGATATGGCAGCACATGCTTAATTTGTATTCATGATTAAGTAAAATACTAAGTAATTTTATTTGCATGATATATTTCACCGATTTACAGCATCATCAGGTACACTAAGTTTGTTTTATTCAATAATTGTTGTTGTAGTTACGGGGAAGGAGGACAAAAATACAAATGTTCGGGCAGGGTTGAGAAAGACACGTAGATCAAGGGCTGGTGAGGTGGGAAAGGTTAATATTTAACAAGGTAATTTTATCAGAAAGGAGTGGGGAGGGATGCAGAAATAATAATTCATTATAACAGATATTGGATGGTCTGATAATTTTAATTTGTTCAGTGTATCCATTTTTAGGCCTTTTGGAAGAACATTTGTTTTATTTGTTAATTGTTGTTGTAGTTATTAGTACTAAGTATTTTACTTCATTAATACAATCATAAATAACTTCTACGAAGTGAAGCCTGCCACTGTCAAGATCATGCATGCTTAACTGTTTGTTTTTTTTTTAATTCTGAAAACTGTTACGGTAAAAATGATATTTTCATAACTTATGATAATTTACAACATACAGCTTTACTCTTGCTTCCACCATTTGCAAATTCATGAAGCACGAATGAGAGATGATCAGGGCATACATCCAGTAGATTCATCTAACGTTATATCTATTACCTACAGTGGAAGTAAGAGGATAAATAAAATCGATAGATGACTCTGCTAATTATGGTGCTGGACTTAGCGAAAGCATCAATTACAAACAAAACATGCTGTTTGATCAACTCCACAATTATTTGTTGAGTGCATATTTACATAAGGCAATGTAAGTTATTCCTTGAGAAGAGTAATATCTATTTCACAGTAACAAGGAAAAATGTTTTACAAAAGATTATTGCCAGATATCAACAGAAAGAGCTTCGAGCATAAAAATCCCCACCTTGTGGTTACACAACGTGCAAGCACAATGGTATGTTTCCCTGAAAGGCCTACCCCATTTCAGACACTTTCCTGGTTACCACATTAAGAATTTCGGTTTCCTTCAAAAGCATGCCAACGAGAACACAAGAAACATATTTATCTTTCTAATAAATATGTTTCAAAACACTGAATGATTTACAGTAGAAACTCGAAAATACGATACTCGAAATAACGAAATTTTGATTTTACGAAGCAAAATCTTCGGTCCCGACCAAAAGGATATCTAAGTGTACGTAACAGAACGAATTATTACGATATAACGAAGTATTGAAATTATGAACCTCAGGTCTTTGTCCCAATGTGAAAAAGTTACTCGTTTATACGAATAGTGACGGATCACAGTAACGTTTTTGGGCGCTCCTTGTCAGAGTTAAACATCTAATTAATCATCGTCGCCGAATACAATATGCACTGAATGTGAATTACCTGAATGATAACTCACTTTTCAATGCTACAATAGAAAAGGCGTGGTTTCGCTGGGGCGTCCCGCGGCCACGTTCGGCATCCGCGTCCAGCCGTCGGAAGTCACTGCCGTAATCATCCAATATATTTCAAATGGACTCGATTTCGCTGAGACATCTCGGCCATCGTGTTAGACTGCTGACACCCGACATCTGCGTCTCAACTGCTTCGAGAGCACGAGACGTGGACGCCTAGTTGGGTAGACCCAATTTTTGGTGATTTTTCTGCTCTCCTCTCTCCGCGTTTTATGTAAAGCATCGTTTCCAGCTCTTTCTGTACAACTACTTGCAACATTTGGTCATCCTCTTCTTCATCTTCTAACAAAAGCAACAAAACTAAATCGTCACCATCCATTTCAGCTCAAAATCAACTCAATCTCAGGAAACACAAACCGATAATAAATTCCTAATTAAACTAAATACACATTCTCGCACATCGCCCAGCCGTGGAATAGGGACGTGGATGCCTGAATGAAACCACCCGGCCGCGCTGTACAGCCACGACGTCCAGACGTGGCAGTTGGACAAGGCTGCTGGACGCCCCAGTGAAACCTGATCTTGGAGGACTTGGAATCGTAGGCATCGTAGCACATAAAATATGAAACCAATCGGACAAAAAATGCGTTCGGCTTTGTTACCATGAGTTCACAGAGTTGCCAACGAGTAAAAATATGTAAATTAGTCGTGTACGGATATACTCGCCCATGAGAAAATAATTGCTTATACCAGCATTTTCCTCTCATGATCCCTGGCATTTTTTGCCACCGGTTTTCCTTAACATAAATCCATGATGAGTATTCCTGGTACAGAAGTTTGCTGCGTGTGTGTGACATAATATGACATGTATCGGAGATGGTGCTAGGTTGTTCGAGCGATAGATTCAGTTGTGAATATAACCTAAGGAAGCTTTTTTCTATATCTGACTGATTACGCTTAACCTTGCTCCACGGCATAATTATTCCGGGTGGCAATAGCTATCATCGAAAGAATCAGGTTTAACTTCCCGTCTTAATTGAGCGTTTTGATGCAGACATCGAGCAAGGTATTGCCCTTCCCTTCTTCCCTCTCCAACAGTCAAGAAAGCCAAAGAAAATACGATTTCCCTTGGTTCATACGATCAATTATTTTGACGCACATTAATTCTAAATTATGACTAGCGCTGGCCGCATGCATAATCAAAGGGAAAATATACTCAAGCACCCATATATATTTGTATCGGAAAATGGTGTACCTTTCTCCCCTTTCGCTCTAACCCAGTGATTGAAAAAATATCCTAAAAGAGAACTCAGCTGAGTTCCTGCAGATTGATAAAGAATCTGTCCGAATGGATCGGAAATTAAGAAAATTCAAAATGGAAATGCCTGCACATTCCCATATTCTTTTTCCCCTTCCCGGCAATCCCCACCAGGAAAATTCACCCAGCTTTCCATCTCCGTTGTTCCAAAACGTGATTGGACGGAGCAGCGAGTAACTTCAAAACTTTTCATGTTGGTTCTTTTACATGAAAGGGTTAAGAACCCTGATTTTTCGCCGCCGATAATTCGAAAAGCAGGCCAAGCAGGCGACGGAACAAAAAGCGGAAAAATACGTCTTTCTTTATTTTTCAAACTATCAGAATTGGCATTTAAAAAACTCTTGGCGAACAAGCCCATTGAAATGAAACAATTCAAAGCGGCTATTCACACATGCGCAGTCCTTCTCGTCTTCAAATCTATAGTACAAGGATTCCCAAACTATGTTCTGCGGAAGGCTAATGGGTGTTCAGAGTAACCTATAATGGCTTTATATGCTGCTACCTAAACGCAATGGTTTAATATACGTTAAGTCCACAAGGTGTTCCGTTAAAATTTCAGGATTTACGAAGTGTTCTATCGCAGGAAAAGGTTGGGAAACCCTGCTGTAGCATATTACTTAGAATAAATGCGCATATTGCTTTTCCTTTGTTCGACTCACCTCGGAGCGGAGAGCCACCGATCATAGATGCCGATAGATGGTTATTCCACTAATTGCAAATAGAAAGCACCACAGCGTGACGAGCTGTGTATTGCCGGTAAGCGCAGTAAATCGAAAGCACCCGATGTCATCCTCCCGCGATTATTATCGTAATACCGGTTATGCTACGATGCACTGTAAACTTCCGCATACCTCAGGAGTATTTGCACGCGAGTTCGTTTAAATCAAAATGAGAACATTTGTTTGCAATTTTAATGTTTTTCTTGCGTTTGAAATGTACTTTTACCATTTTCTCATAAAAAATGAAAATTCGCGTTTTGGGGCACAAATCACAACATTTTGAGAGTTCAAAAGTCATTTCCCCAGTCAGTATGGAGTATGTTGTAACTAACTAACACTACTAGGACATTTTTGCCTAAATTCGCAAAATTCGCGATCGCGAAATTTTCCTATCCCTAACTATGGGAGATATTACCAAATGCAGAAATGCAGAACAGATCTTAGTGCAATGATCTCTCTTTGAAATTTGAAATTGAAATAATCATACTTGTATTTACAGTATACACATTCCTCACCACCAACTGAATATATCAGGTATATATGTATACAGCTGAATGTATACATATTTGTAAAAATGCTCAACCCTGAAAAAGGTATCGATGGACGAGTGGGTAGCGTGTCCGACTCCCGATGGGAAGAGTGAGTGGCGACAGCCGATTCGAATCAACTGAGTGGGGAAAATTTTTTGATAGTTTTCCTGCGTTCCTTTGCAAACATTTTTAAAAATATCGTTATAAATTCATAATCCAAAGAACTGCATTTTTTCAAAACGTTTAAAAACTTAAAACATTTCGTCCAGATCGTAATCAGACCTGCTGCAAGCACCACATGTCATTTTATACAGCAATAATTTCATTTAGATGTCACCGTGATATTAATATCGGGTGACCATCTTCGTTGTTTTGATAGTGAGTTCACTTCAATTCGCAGAATTAAACCCTTATTATAAAATATTGATGGAAACTATATCCATATTTCATTGCAAATGATTAAAAGAACACTGTAGGCAGTACGCAATGCATATGTTTTGGCTGGTGTGAAATAGGCCTAAAACTATTGTGGATGTTTTGTGAGACAGGATTGTGGCTGCCGCAGGGCCGTTTTACACGGTAAGTTTGTTTGTACAAACTGGTACAAACTCTTCCGTGAACTCTTGCATGAGGCAAAATGTATTGTGTAAAATGGTAAATTGTATGAACGCATGTGTCTCAATCCCTGAACGGAAAATAGAACCTGTTCTAATTTCGTTGAGACAAACGTACTATCTCATGTACGTACGTTTGTACAAAATCTTTCATCGTGCAAAACGGCCTTAATAAACACTGCAGCAGCAGTCGCTAAAATTATCTCATCACGGTCCATCTTATATAGCATAACGTCACTCACTAAACTTTTGCAGTTACTCAGTGTTTAAGTGAATAATGTAAACCAATATCTAAACCTAATAATAATGTAAACGAATATCCAAGTAGGTATCTATCATATTCATGATCTAAACAAACTAAACAGAACTACATCTGCTCTGTCTGTCGAAATAGCTATGTTGGTCTGAAATCTCCCATTATAGATACAGTAAAACTTTGATTTTACGCAGTTGGAGGGACCAAAAGATGGGCACTGTGTAAAATCAAAGTGTGTAAAATCAAGAGTTGGTGTTGAGGAAGAGTATAATTTTTAGGATAAAACTTGAACTTCAATTTTAGCAAACTTAGTCATATACTTTATTTAAGCTCCGATTTACGTGGATTTATAAAAAAACAATTTCTTTTTTTATGAAATCACTCATTTTGGGTGAAAAAAATCTTTGATTTTACTTTGTTGCAAACCCTTCTCAAATATTTTATTCACAACTGCCTCTTTTGCATTAATGTTTTCAATATGGCCTTCACTAATCTCTGAATGTGCATAACAAAAATTGTGCAAATGCCTAAAGGCTTCTTTAATATCACTACGGGAAGGATGAACAGGCACTGCATCACTGTCATCCATTACATCACTCTCTTCCTCGAGCTCCAAAGCTGGTGTGTTGTTCAACTTCGAGTTCGACACGTTCGATCCCCACTCACAGACTTTTTTAACTTTTTTTCAAGATTTTTATTGTTTAAATTTCCATATATGTATTGTTCTCTTATCATCATTACTTCAATGAAAAATATTTTAAGGCAATTATTTTAAATATTAATGAGTCGCTTACAGGGTAGGGAATGGAGCAATGGATTAAATAACCTTTTCAAGGGTGGTAATATATATTTATTTATTATATTTAAAGGTATATTAGGATATTTCGATATATAGAGGTGGGGACAGAATAATGGCATTGGAATAAGTAATTGGGGTGAAATCCACCTTAAAGACTGCTTATGCTTCCATTGGGAATCGGGAATGGATCAGCTAGGGATTTGGAACAGAGGATGGAGGTTGGATAGAAACCCGGCGTCGGCATTAGCCTACTCTTTACGAATGGCGCCAAGGAGACCATGGTTTAACGTCCCATCTGACGGACGGTGTACTGAACCATCGGTGTAATCCACATTACACCCATGGATGGGATTTCGGAATGGTCTGGAAATTCGTACCCAAGAATAGGATGTGGAAGGCCAGTTCACTACCTAACCACTCCAGTTGCTTCTTTATTTATCATTTGCACGATTTATAATATCCTAATACACCTTTAAATATAACAAATAAATATATATTACCACCCTTGAAAAGTTTATTTTTGCCACTGCTCCATTCCCTACACTGTAAGCGACTCATTAATATTTAAAATAATTGCCTAAAAAAAATTTTTCATTGAAGTAATGATGATAATAGAATAATATATGAAAATTTAAACAATAAAAACCTCTAAAAAAAAGGAAAATAAGAGTCCGTGATCGGGGATCGAACTTGGGACCTTCAGTCGAGCACCTTATCCACTGGGCCACCGCCGCCATTTTAAAAATAGGTAATATACAGAGCTTACATATCATAACATGCTTTTTTACGATTTTTAAATGCTTTTTTCTTAAAAAGTTACGAGAGGTGCGTCGTCTCGCTTTGGCATATTGAATTAATAACCATGGAATACCGAATCAGAAAATTTAAGCTCCATTGGCCACCCGACGGTCGTGTATTCTCCTTGTTAATCAAAAGTAGGTACACATGGACGGCGATTTCCGTATCTTGGTGGTTTCGATATCCTGCTACGGCTAATTTGAACCAAGAGGGATATTCGCGTATGTAAATGAAGCTGAATAAATACTGAGAGGCCGCAGGGGGAAGTAATAATTAGATTCGCGATGTTTTCAGTTTCACACTCAACAGCACGATGTCGTGTCTACCATTTCTGTATTCATTTTTGCAACTCAGTGAGATGAATGAAGAACATAACTTCATAATACTCCTGTCGGAATTTTCCAACCCTGAACATGAACACGATATAGAGCATCATTCCCTAGGCGCTCCAGGCGAAGGACAAAAGTCGAGCTTGGATTGCCTCGAAAGGATCTTACGTCATTAGCATCTAGCGGAGACGATAGGAACTGTTGCCGGGCTCCGATGACTCTGGAGGCCCGACTACCCCAGACTACGCAATCATACGCGATTACTACACGGAGCATGTGAAATAATTACGTGGGAACATGATTTGGAGGTTTCCGACTGGAAAGCACCGACGCTGTTATCAATCTAGTTTTGTTCGATACCACGCATTGTAATGCTATATTTTGATTCGATTGATTGAACACGACTGTAGTCATGCGTAATTCCTTGAGAAACTGACGATATGTAGAAGAAATTGAGATCAGAATTGTCTTCAATACTGAGGTTATTCTGCGTGAAGTCAAAAGATAACTGCGTAAAATCAAAATTAGCTGTCTCTTTGGGGCTAAGGTTATGCTGCGCAAAATAAAAAAACTGCGTAAAATCAAGAAAAGATGTAAAATCGAAGTTTCACCATTGTAATTCCCTATGCTTTCTGGCCGGACTTGAGTGTCGCTGCGTAAAAACAAGACTTTATGTAAAATCAAAGTGCGCAAAATCAAAGTTTTACTGTATATACAATCGATAGATCTACCACTGCACATTCAGTCTGTGCAGAAAATTCACTGGATTAATTCGCAGTGTAAAACGGGAACTTTTCAGGTCATCATTGAAATTAATTCGCGAATTAATACTTGAATGATCATGCGCAAGATCATTCGCCATGTAAAACAGCCTTAATGAAACCAACAAAACAAATACAAAAAAAATTTTTACTTTGAATAATGTTTGTGTCCGTTATATCAGGGTCATTTAAAGGATGATATAAGAAAATTTATACTTAGGGGAAGATTTTTCTCACCATATTTTCTCAAATGATATGTAAATCTCACTATGAGCTAAGCATCATGGATTTACCTTAACCATAACTGATTCTTTTTCGACAACCTCCTCAGTGAATATTTTGTTACTCAATGGAATGAAATTGTTGCATGGAAATACTTATATCCAGAATCACAGGCACCCAAGATTCTGTGTACAATGTACCATGAAACACAAAGCGTGCCACAAATAGGCACCCTAGTTAGCACTTCGGACTAGCAGAGCAATGGACGTGTCGAGAATGGGCGGAGCTTCGGTAGCTGCAGTTTTTACCACTAGGGTACTCCCTCCAGTTGTGGGATAAACCCGGTTGCTGTCCCATGTTAATGTGTGGGGAAAATCTGTCTACCGTTTGATATATGATTATTACTTGATGATACAAGTTCCTTGTTGCATGAAAATTATTTTATATTAATGGGAATAGAGGAAGGAAAAATTAATGGTGTCCCTTGGATGAAGTCACTGGAAAGCTTGAAGCATTGTAACATATATTTGTGGCTTCAATTTTGTGGGAAGTTGCGGTATCGCAGGAAATCCATCTGTATATTTCGTCCTACTACAAGAGGTATGGACAGGAATAACTGAGGATGATACGGTTTTTGTGAAGGTGTATTGCTTTCCCAGGCAAAGAAAGAATGATCCCGCTCGATTACTTTATTTTGAAGGACGCAATAAAGATGAAAGCTTTGATATTAGATACTCGAAATGTGCATGCAAAGCAGGGCAGGTAATAATACAATTAATGATACAGGAGTTAGTCATGCAATATTCTAAATGTTGATGACGACATCATTTTCTGGTACATCGTGTTCTAATGTTGTATGTACATCGTCACAGCGAAAATGATAGTTTCACCTGCGAACTAAGTACCTATGTATGATGTAATTATTAGTTAGCTGATTTGTTTCCGTTGTGACTATGTATTTACTTACATTTATTTTTATATGAAATTGATGGAATCACCATATACAGTAGAAACTCGAAATTACGAAGTTGACGGGACCGGAAAAATCGGCACTTTGTAATATCAAACTTCGTATGAACGAGTATCTTTCAAAATCATCGCGATGAAGCTCTTTTTTTGTTCCTTAGATTAAGATGTACTCTCGCGATGTACTTGCATGATTTACGAAGTTATAATTCAGAAAGTATATTTAAATGTGTATTCATGCCCACAGGGTGCACTCATTGTCAGTTGAACACAACTTATTTGTCGGAGTTTTATTATTCCTATTTTCGGGAATTTCAAATTTGGCGCCACCGGATAAGTTATTTTGCCGTTGTAGCTGGCGGTGCGGCGTGCAGCAACTCGCGGATTGGTACTACCCCTCTTTGCCGTGACGAATTTTAACAATATTATCTGGATATATCAATTTGCAATGTTTATTGTTTACTTGCGTCATAAATTTTTACGGATGGTTCGGAAATAAGACGAAAGCCGCGTTTCAATGGAAATCGACTTCCGTGTGTCAAGCTACCTTCACATCAAACCGATGCATTATTCCGTTCACTCATTCGTTTTGTGATGACAAATGATTATTACCGGCAATACGAGGCTCGATTCGGGTCATCGTGATGAATGGTAAAATATCCTTTCCAGGGTATTTGGAAATTGCCTGACGAGCAATCCTTCCATCCAGCTATCCCTCTCAATCACTCAGCCAGAAACATTAAAGCTGTCAGATTTTAGGGTGATACCTCAGTCGGATCTGAACAATTGGTGCGTCTAAACCGGTTTTTCCCAGAAGACCCTTCAAGAAAAAAGTTCTTCGTTCCTTATTCCTAGGCGCGACGACATTCATCTGTGAGGGACTCATTCAGCGAGAAAGAGAAGGGGGTAACCCGAGAGGATCACACCTTCACCTTATCTGTTATTATCTACCCTCACCCAGTTTCGCTTTTACCCAGGTGGCTTTCACTAGTGGGAGAGGGGTTGGGCCTCCTTTCAGCGGCCTCGGCAGCAAACACTAGGTTGATGCAGCCGATGATCGAACGAGGGAGTCGTTATTTCGGTCGATTGAAATTGTAACCTTACCCCAGAGGTAGCTGTGAAGTTGACTTCGCTCTCCTTCATGATTTTTCCACAACCTGACATTATGTTGTGTAGCGCCCGAGAGAGCTTTGAAACGCATCGTCACATAAATGGGATAAATAACGTAGTGCATCGGCGCATGCGAAGAGAGAATCGGAACTCTAATCTGTTTTTACTTCCTTTTATAGGAAGCATCATTCACTTTTGGAAGTGGATACCACGCCAGGAAATCCATTTTTAGACTGTTTACTTTTACATCGCCATGCTAATAGATAAAGAAATTCTGTTTTCACCGGTTCGCGCAGGAAGGATGTTGCTAGAACTTATTTCATAGGGCTTGATACATACTTGTGCGTACTTTATATCAACCACATCAGAGAAAAAAATAGTTAACTTACCTAAAATCGATCATTTCGCGGAAATGCTACTCGGCTATGAGAAGTGATACGAAAATGAGCTTTGATATAAGTTCTAGCTGCATCGTTCACCTTTCAATGCGGATACTCCTCAAGTTGGTACGCAAGTTTAATACAATTACTGTAGTCGTGTAAAGCAAAGATGTCCAGCACTTTTTTCCAGAGGCATTCGTGCCGAGCATTGGCACTTCCGGCAGTCCAGCGAACGGCTACGCATCCTTGGCCTGCCTCTTGCTCTCCCCTCCACCTCTCTCTCCCTCCCCCACCCTCGGCTCGGCGCTCAGAGTTAGGGGGTCGGTGTAAAGTGATATTTTTTCTCGAGTCCGCATCACATTTCATCATAAGTATCACATTTCACTCATCGCTTTCCCACGCCCTAACTTCACAGGTGGCTTCCAAAAGTAGGGTGGGGGGGGGGGGGGGTGTTGCCCGTTGGGAGTCCCTTATCAGCTATGATGGCGAACCAAACGTATCACATTTCACTCATCGCATACCCGCCCTAACTTCTCAGGTGGTTTCCACTAGTTGGGATATCCTTTCGAGGACATCCTATAGACATCCTTTCGAGAGCATCAGCAGCCAACTTCCATGGTTCCAACTAGTTCCTACATCGGCCACAACACAGGACGACTGTTATTTAGGGCGATTTTAATGGTATCCACTCTCCAGTGTGAAATTTTTTATCTGATCCAGATCCGATTGTTTTAAATGAATTAGGATCCGATTTCAGTATCCGGAGAAACATAATGCCCGCGGATCTTTAGATCCGATCTGACCATCCCTAAATAGTATTTTCCCGGCGTATCAGCTTGTGTCTTAGAGGACGAACGAACAATTAAAGAGCACATTTTGGAGCAAACACAGTGCGTCTTATGGGCCAGGAAAAACAGTAACTACAATTTTCAATGCCTGGCTAACGTTTTTCAACTTACGAACAAGTTCTCGGAACGCATCTCGTTCGTATGTCGAGGACTTACTGTACATTGGATGAGTACGTCAGTGACTTCCGACTGCTGGACGGACGCCAGACGCCCCAGCAAAACCTCACCGTTACTATTGAAGCATTGAAAAATGAGATATCGTTCAGGTAATACATTCAGTGCATAATGTATTCGGCGACGATCATTAATTAGATGTTTAACTCTGAAAAGGAGCACCGAAACGTTACTGTGATCCATCACTATTCGTATAAATGAGTAACTTTTTCACGCCGGGACCAAGATCCGAGGTTCGTAATTTTAAAACTTCGTTATTTTGTAATATTGCGTACTGTTACATACACTTAGATACCCTTCTGGTCGGGACCGAAGATTTTGCTACGTAAAATCAAAATTTCATAATTTCGAAGTTCGTATTTTCGAGTTTCTACTGTACCACTTAATTATATACACCTCTACTTTAATTGATTACCTACCCTAAAATAAAAGTCTATAAATGACACCATAACAGTTTTTCTCGCTGACAAGTGGTTATCAAGAATACAGTCGCAAAGGTCGTGGAAGATATATCGAGATGAGTCGAAACTTGAACCGAAACTAACGATTATAGAAAATGAAATACCCTTGACTGGATTAAAACATTTTCCGATTGCTGTACTTGCATCTTGTTCTTGTGAACACAATGTCCGTATTTATACTTATACACTGTTTATATTGTATTTTTACTGCCCACAGTTTAAACATACTTCCTTCCACTGGAAATTTGTGGAATAATACCCCTGGTGTTTTACACGAACTTTTTCGATAAGGAACATCACAGTATTTCATCATTTCTTGCAATAAATGTAAAATTGCTGTGGATCACAATGTACGGCAACGAGGAACACGGCCAATGTATCCCACAACACGGCTCGCTTGTTGTTGTCACATGACCGTGTGACGTATTCGCTCGACTCGTCCATTAACATCATGACTAAAAGATGCTCCACTGTCCGCATGTTGCAATACAAAGTATACAGCCGTAGAAAATGTTTCCAAATTGGACCCAGCTTGGGAATAGTAATAGGAACTCCACTGGACCAATTCCAGGCATCTCAGAAGAAAATGAGATCCCACAATTTTACTGTCTGCTGATACCCTTTAAAATTAGGTAAAACTCACCCTTGTCCAATCTTCTCCATTTTGGTGTATTTACGATTAGGATCCCCCACACTCACTATAGTTCGCAACCGTTCTAATATCTCTTCATCACTGATCTTCTTCTTTTTATGCTTGTCAAAGCTACCAGCCCCAGCACCTGCCCCACCACCAACTGGTACACCAGTGGCATTGTTTTTATTTTTGTCCAAGAGAAATGGAGTTGTTGTTGGTGCTATGCTGCCATTTGTAGGAGCTGTTCCACTTTCCTCTTCAACAGGTTTGGTGTACTGTGGACACAAAACATAAAACTCAGTAAACCATTTAAACTAAAGTTCCATTCCACATCTCAAGAGAAATGGGAATTTTATGATATAGGAATACGAACAGTTTGTGTTCAACAATAAAAACATTGTACATCACAATAAACATAAGTGTCTGCCCTTTCTCCAATCCAAGCCCACATCATTACCATGTGCCAAATCTTAGCATAGAGGTGGGGCAATAAGCTTAACCTCAACCCATTTTATTATTTAAAATGTTGCTGGTCTGTTTATATTGGCATATAATTAGGACCAATAATTTTTCATAGATGTAAATCATAAAAAGTAAAGCTGGAAAATGTACATACAGAGCAACCGCAATAAAACAAGACCTCACGGTGCCCAAGAAAACCCTCGCAATGGCGAATTATCGTCTTACCGGGGGTGGAGCAAATAATTACCATTAAACCTATTGTCAACACTTTTCTAGGAATCGGGTTTGTATGGTGGCTGAAGTATTTCCATCCGGTGAGCCTGAGCACAAATCCCGAAAGAAGGGAAAAGTTTTCGCAGTAATTCATATCCCTACTTAATTTACCATTCAATCAAAAAGCAAAAAGATGCAAAAAGCCTCGAATTTTCGGTAATTTTCCCAAATGCACAACTGACCAAGCTATATTTTCTAGTACATTTTTATGTTCATTCCATCATTTTGATTAGTTTCACCAAAACTGTAAACCATGATTGATAAATCAAAATTGTATCGCATTTGTTGCTTGCCTTTACTCTTTCCCTTGGTTGATCTTAATGTTTATGATGAGTATATTCACGTTCTTTGTGACATTTCGCAGAAGCCATTTGGAATAACGTACTTCATTTGTTTCTTCAGACGAAATGAAACAGTGGAATGGATCCTGCATCAGAGAACGTTTTCTCCCATTCGATGTAATGTCCACATTGAAAAACAATCTGCTATAACATGCATAACAATTTCATTGAAATAGCGGTTGTATCACAATAAGTTCTTTTTAAAGATTTAGTTAGGTCTTCGATGTACTTACAATGATTCTATGTCGGGGAATATAGACGTATTGAAAGTAAATTAACTAAAAGCGCAACTTCTTTGGCACCGCATTCATCAAATCACATCAAGTATAGGTAACAAATAATAATTTGAAAACTTCCATAATCTCAGAAATTGTAACATTAACTCACACAAATCTCCAACATTGATAAATATAGAGAGAAAGAAAATATTAACCTTTAAGAGCCGGATTTAAATGTCCAAAAGTCGACGTCCACTGCCGGATTTAATTCCGGCTCTTTAATTTGTTCTTGTTCTTCACACGAAAAACGTTAATATCTCAATAACTACTAAAGATAAATTGTTGAAATAAAAAGCGCTATTTAGCTAAATGTTCAATGCAGTTGTACGTGAAATCTCATAGCCGTGGTCAAATTACAAAGGATTTGAAAAAATATTTTTTTGGGAACAAAGTTGAAGTATTTCATTTTTTATTCAGAGAGGTGAATATATATGATGTAAATTATTTCAATGGATGTATACATATTGGTAATTAATGAAGTTTTAAATTTTTACCATCGTATGGTACTCCTTGAAACAGTTATAGGTGCATAGCCCGACTTCGCTCACTCCGCACTTCGTAATGTTACGCGTGTACAATCCCTTCTCAGAATACACTCTGCACCTTACGCGGTTCCCTTTCACTGGCCAGTGTGTATCATTTTTCGCCTCCAAGCGACGCAGTTATCTTCCAACCATGCTACTGGGCCTCTCTCCCTGAGCGGTGAGGAGGAAGGGCAGAGGCCCCGTCCTCGATCATTTGCCTTATCAGAGAAAGCCGAAACTGCCGATGAGTCATCTGACCCCTGCAAGACGTAAGCAACACGTGGCTGTTTAGGATGGTTACGTTCAATAGGTGAGCGGAGATCCTTTGTGTCCACTTCCAGCTACGAAGACTAGTATCGTAGCTCGTTCCCATCCTATCGCCTTTGTCTACATATCCCATGTGTGCATTGTACTCATCTACGACGGTCGGCTTCAAATTTTTTCCTTGTTCATTGCAGAATTTATCCTCTTCTGGGGAACAATGTATGTTTGTCAGTATCAATACCTCCCTTTTATCTTTTTATACTATGGATGTCAAATCATTTCTCACGCGTACCCGTAAATCTCCCCGCTTCATTTTAGGTCTCTGACAGTAAAAATTTCGTGGCATGCCTTTGCGGTTTTGTCTTACCGTACCACAACAGAAAATTTCTTTAGTCTGCAGGTTGTAAAAAATGGCTGGAGAGGAAAAAAAGTTGTGTTTGTACAATTTATGGCAGACCCCTTCCACTCTCCTTGTCAGCGCCCTCACAGTCGTGTGCGTAGCTGACATGTCCTGCGTCGCAGTCAGTCGATCCTATCCTAAGCACACTTTCATGTCATAAGTGTATCCAGTTTTTTCACACAGTATATAAATGTTTTCTTCCAAAACGTTTATTCTTTTTCGGTATATACTGTCGGAATATCACCCGACTTTTGAAAAGCACGATAATTTCGTCTATAGCCAAGAGCTCAGCAGGATCATAATACTTGGCATAGCTTTCATTGAGCTTATCGAAAATGGTCCTACTTTTCCACAGTGTGTCGTAACTTTCGTCATTTTGGGGTGGTTTAGAATTAGGTATCAGCAAAGTGGAAGAATCTAAAGATGTGGAGGAATCGGTCTCATCTCATTGTGTTGCTAAAAAATGGAGTGTGAAATTTGCAAAGCAAAGTCTCCGTCTCATCCTCCAGCGCAGTAAGATCTATATCCTCGTCTTCCGACGAAGTGTCTGACTCCACGGCTTCTGAGGAAGAATCTAAAAAAAATTTCCTGCTCTCTCTCTATCTCGGATAATTTCTGCTTAGGAGTCTCACAATAAATAACAAAAGTTGTATATATATACACAAGCATAATGCGACAAAGGAAATATGAACTGGATATCAGGAGTTAGTGAGTTCTTACCAAAAATGTCACAATTCCTCTAAAAAGTTCGATATTACTTAGTGAACAGAGCAGACAAACAGACAAAAGAACGCACTCATCAGAAAATTGAGACGGAATGAAGTTTAGTTTGAGTCCACTCGAAATGTGGTAAAGGAATACAACATAACTAAGAAGGAATGCATCTTGCAGGCACTCCCTTTATTGCTCACGTGCCGGCGGCACCCGGCAGCCGAGAGAAGGAGAAGGTTCTTCGTTTTCCCTAATTCCCCCCCCTGGCCCGAGATGGGGGCTTTGACCTTCGAAGGCCCTGTTCCCCTCCCAAAAGGCAGGCACTTTGTCAGCATCTGGATAGCATTACTGCCCCCGAAGGGAAGAGAACGTTATCTTGGAGAGAGAATGAGGTCACAGTGAGCCATCAAAATTTGAGCCACCGCCAATGTTTATGAGGGTTTGACCGCTCTAAACCAAACACAAGACTTGGAATATTATTTTCTTATTGCCTGTGCGAGTAAAAAACAAAAAAATAGAAGTAATAATTGAAATACGGAACGTAAATAACAGATTGAGAACGCATCCAAACGTGACTTGCCGCGATGCTGTGCCAAGCAAAATATTTCCACCGCGCGTGATCATTTACATGCAAAATTATTAAAATAAGTTGTATTTAAAAATCTAAAAACAACACTACTGTATTAAAAAGACATCTTTCTACAATCCTAGAAAATTTCGCTCCGCTAAGTTGAAATTCGTTTAAGTTGGAGCCGATCAAAGTTAGCGTGCCCGTATGGGCACGTTCGGCACCGAGTGGAGCTTTTTTCCCGTGCCCGTACGGGCACGCCAGGCGTTTAAAGGTTACGAGACTTGAGTAGCTTGCCGTTTTTCCCTTCCGACAGACTTAAAGCTTTGATATTAATACGCGAAAACCAAGCGTAAATGCATTTTCAGTTTCAATGAAACAATTAATTATTTGCAAAAGAGTCTAATGTTGTTTGTTTTAGTTTTCCTCCAGTTGCACGCATAACATACTTTTTGTAGTGTCACTCCCTTGCCGATACGCTTACTACATACTACTGCCAAGTACTATCGGGAGAATTAATATAAAAGACATGATTCCATAAAACTTGACTGCGTCCCGAATGGAGCGATCGGAGCAATACACCATAATGCCCGGTTACGGGAAGCACACACACCAACAACTCCAAAAACATGTGATCAATGTGATCAGCATGAGTTGCTACAAGTGCTGTGATTGGTTGAGATTGGGCAGGGTATTGCAGGACACAGCCAATAGAATTTACTATGTATTTCAATTCAAATACAAAATGAATTAAATACATTACACATTTCAATGGCAGAAAATTAAGTTAGGTCGGCTGATGCACTGCTTGCCCTGTACATGTTGCTTATTACTTCAAGTGCCTTTAGTGCATCTTGTTTCGTGGGAGGAAAACCACATCATCCTCTGGATCCTCTGAATCGGAACTTGATTCCACACTGTCATTGCGCACCGTAAGTAGAATTGCGTCACCCGTCAGCTCCTTATGAGAGCGGCCAGAGTTGTCAACTTCCATAAAACTTTTAAAAACATGGACCAAAATGACCCTCTATCTCTTCCCAACCTTTAGGGTCCTCAGTATCTTTATCCTTATATCGTGGGCTGGAGGCATAATTTATTGGGGATAAATTAAGCCTCCTGCCCACTTCACTTTTCGACAATATGCCACTTTCGCATTGCTCTATTATTTCCATTTTCTCGCGTAGACTAACAATAAGTGTCTTGCATTTTTGGGCCATGATGTTGTCTATCTTTGAAATGCTCTCAACTCGCTGCCGTGCGAGTGTGCACTCGACCGCTCAGGGAACAAAAGAAGATCAAAAATCGCAACTGCTAGTGCTGAAGTATTTCCACCAAAATTAATCGGACGGCGATTTACAACATGTAGTTGATACTTAACACTCCATATAAATTGCATTACTAACAGATCGCAACCAATTGCAAGAGGTTAGCCACTATTGGTGTATGTTTACCGGTGATGGAAACTCTCGCAATGGCGGGTGCCAACACCATAAGGGCCTTGTAAAAACCGTATTTTTTTACATGGCAAACATAGGGTCAAGTTTGCTGACAAGCATAAGGGTCAGGTGATGTGAGATAATGCAAAATTGATCCTGAGAAGTCAACACGTTCTCCACCATGTCATCATTTAAATTAATGCTAATTTCTATCATTTACCATCCATAAAATTGGGCATTGATTACCCAAGTGAATTATGCATATCATCAAATACATATTCTTTTGCACTTGAGTAGGGTCTACTGCACTGGGATACTGAGACTCTTGGGTGGGACCATGATTAAATATTACAAATACTAAGCTGATTCATGCTACACCATATATCTACATCTAATAAATATATTTGCAAAGGTCCTCTTATATCCAACCAACCTCCTCTGCGGTTGGTGCATGGGTTTGACACACTGAGTGCACCTATAATATTGTTGTAATTTACCAGTTCCTAAAATTTTTAATACTGCTATTCAACACTTAAAAGCTCTTTGAGCCACGTCTATAGACATGGTCCACTATCCTCTCTAGGAGTAAAATACGTCAACAGATTCATACCTTTAAAAATTTACATGTATCTTTAAATTTTTTATGCTAAAGGAAAAATGAAACAATGAAGTTCCGCAGCCTAAGTGTTAAATAACTAATTGTATCACTCATATGACACACCTTCCAGCCACTTTGTGTGTCACTCATCAGTGACATCAGCAATCAATGTATGAAGTTGCTCAAAGCAATTTTTTGTATATGAACAGACTAGCATGAAACTTTGCATGCATGTTCTCCTTGGTGATAACTCTATGAAAAAGTGAACAAAAATTCATCATACTGATTTGATTTTTTGCCTATCCAATGCTATTTTAACACATAGCCTAATGGCACATGAGATATCTTTCGTAATAATTTCTTTATATATATGTACAATTTTATTCTTTTTGCCTAAATTTTGAATACCACATAGAAAACTATCTATAGCTTAATTCATTACATGCTTTTGTTAAGGCGAAAATGTTTAATATAATTCTTTGATCATATCCATTACTGAAGGTATGGTGAGTTCCACTGCATAAACATATGTACTTAAATGCAATGTGGTCCCAGTATTTTTTTTTAACTTTCTTGAAAAATTATTAAAATATGCACTCAATGACCCACGATTACTGCTCCAGCCACCTTAAGGAAGGAAACACAAATACTCACAATAGACTTGGTGCGCTCCGGCCTTGTAGCCACAGGTGGAGGTGGAGGCTCTTCTTCAGCACCATCCCAACCAGGTTGCCTGCGAGGTGGCCATGCACCGGTACCAGTGCCGTCACCCGCCCCTACCTCCTCACCTTCCTCCCCCTCCTCCCGTTCATCAGTCGTCGTAGCTTCAGAGGACGGTGAAGATGAGGGTTGACTTTGGCTACCACTACTGCTGCTCCCTGATATCGTTGGAGTTGACACTGTATGGACCTGTGGGCATGTTTATGTAAAGATCAGCTAAGGAACAATAGCTAACGACACCAAAGTGAGGAAATTCACCACGAAAAAATCATTTGACTTGACCAGGATTGAAACCTGGATCTCAATTGCCAGTCAGGTGTGTTAGTTAAATCGCCAAGACATCTTAGTTCAAGGTGAATTTCCAAGTGCGTTTTCAACAACAGTGTTCTCACCTCCATTCTACAGCATAGCAAAGGAGGCACTGTCATGCTTTCAAAGCCACAGTCTTGAGAATGATATATTATCCTTTTTGTACCCAACTGGGAGATTGTGTTCGTAACCTGGTGTATTGAGAAATTTGTTTCATGGTGAATTTCCCCATATAGGCGCACCCCTGCACATGACTTTTGTTTGAGATTTGATACAGGAAAAAATTCATTGCACACCACCAGTGGCGTACGGATGGGGGATTTAGGGTCAAATCCTCCCCAAAAAAAAACGTTTACCTGGACTAGCGTTTAGAATTTTGCTTATTGGACTGAAAAATATAGTTGAATTTTTCCACGAATAGAGAATGTTAATTTAATTATTGTTTAAGCAAATAATAATCAAAATATAATTTTATGATGATGCACATAAATATTAATGAAAACCCCCCCCCCCCCCCCCCACAAGTCAATCCTGCGTACGCCACTGCACACCACCTTAATACATTCACCATATTTTACAGTTTTCTAGTTTTACAATGACTGTGGTTGTCTTTATCTTCAAATTAGAGTGATTTACTGTCACTAATGATTCATAAAAAACAGTTAAAGGCAACCTTGGTATTAACCAGAATATTAAACATGGTATTTTAGGAAAAGGCAACTGCACAGTTTCTACTTTTTGAGCTTAATGTCCACATATTTATTGAAAGACAAATGGCAGGCCCAACAAAAGAAACTATGTGAGACATTTGAATTTATCTGCAACCCTACATGTCAGCTTAAGGACATGTGGTGGAAGATGTTAGGACACATATCATTTACAGAATTGTGAGAGGGAAGGGTATCGACAAAGGAAGAAAGATGAAATATTTCAAAAGATTATTGCCTTAATGTTTTTGTTGTAATCATTAATAGTGCAATAAATTGGTTACTTCTGTCAGTCCTAGACATGTAGCGTGGGGATATAGTAAAAATCCTTATTGTCACCCTGAAAGCAAATTTATATTAATTCTCAAATGAAAACAATTTGGTGGGCTTACCGTGGGTGTTGGCACAGGAGGAGTTGGAACTGAAGAAGAAGGCCCAGATGCAGCTGTGGTACGCTGCAGTGAGGCTGAGGGAGGAGGCGGGGGAGGTGGCACTAAGGAAGGAGAGGCATGCTGATGCGTCCGATGGTGGGAATGAGGTTGGTGCCTAGGCGATGGACTTACACTCGTTGGGGCCTGCCCTCTGGACACTCCACCCACACTGGGCCGAGGTGGTGGTTCTGAAACATTGAGGAAGACGTTAATGCTTCACTAAGGAAAACAAGAAATGAATCTAAGGTGATGAAATGAACTCTTAGGTATCTCCCGCCTCGATTGAAAAATCAATAACAGTTATTGTCTTATCAACAATTTTTTGTAAGGATCCAATAATTGTGGAAATCATTTTAAAAGAGCCTATTTTGTTGAATAAAAATTTTAGATGGGGAGGAATTTGATGTAAGAATTTCAAGTAAAACAATAAGCTATGGCCCTGTTGTTACAGTCTCTCATTAATGTAAACTGCAAGGATACATAGCCTTTTCGTTAACCAGATGTCAACTGAGAGAGTTCTGAGTTTTCTTTATTAAATCAGACAGCTGACATGAGACTTATCAATTGGAGAAGGTATCAACTTTGGTTTACATACAGTGAAAATATTTAATCAGAGATTAGAAAACCAGGCCTTAGTGTGATGCAGCGATATGGAAACAAAAACAAATTAAGTGACTTCCACTACACATTGATTTTCTCTATACTATTGGTTTTAGCCAATAGTGTCTCCAGCCATACTAAAAATTTAGTTCACAGCTTTTATATCTTAGCAAGAATTAACTGATACACAAAAAATAAAAGAAGTCACAAGTTAGGCTGAATTTCATTGGAGTGAAAAAGGGGAATGACCATCATCATCATAGGGCAAGAATACTTTTCTGAGACTTAGGTAACAGGAGTGCCATTCAAAGGAAAGTACAAAAAAATAGGTAGTTGCCCATCCCCTATTTTTATTTCCATTTGATGGTAGACCAGTCTTGCGAAATTTTGTTAACTTCAACATTTGAATTGAAAATTAACTAACAAGATCTCACATATCAAGTTTTTCAGCTAGAAAAAAACAAGTTAGGACATATTCTGGCAGAATATACGGCTTGTGATTTTTTCTGATTACAACAGTTTCCAAGCAATAGCCATCAATTGTGGGCTTATATTATGAATGACGATACTACTTAGTCATTCCAATGATTAGAAAAATAAACAAACGATCTTCCGAATTATTAAAAACTGTGTTTAGGGGTCATAAGGTCTACATTACACAGTAACAAGGATGGTGGGAATTGAATGAATTCTTCTCGGGTTTCCAACCGGGTTAGACTCTCCATGGTGGCCTACGCTTCGATGCCCAACTCATATATCGTCATAGGGCTGTTGAGTTAGTTACTCTCAACAGCCTTGATGACGATGCATGAGTTGGGCATTTAAACGTCGGCCACCATGGAGAGTCTAACCCAGTTGGAAACCCGAGAAGAGTTAATTAATCAACTACGCCAGGAAAGCACCACATCATGCATGGTGGGAATTCATTACTCCAACAATCAAAAATTACTACGTATACTTAGGATATTCAAAATGAGCATTAAAATCCAGAAGTGAAAAAAAATTTTTGAGAGAAAAACATGGGAGACTTCAGTTGAGAGGAAGAAATGAATTTGAAATGCATTTTAAAAGCAATTCTTCTTTTTAAGTGAATCAGAGTTTTCCAGGAAACATGACCCAATAAGCTGTCTCCCAGATATGCAAGAAGTTCTTCAAACATAAGTTTCATTTCCTAAGGATTCCTCAAAAAATTAAGGCGAAAAAGAATAGTCAAATTTCATTCAGGTAAGCATGGAAGTTATAGATACGATACGTTTGATCACTAAAAGAAGATAGGGAAAATACATGGCTTTAACTGCAAATAATGTGAAACTGGTATAAGTTATAATTTACTCAAGTATTTTCTCTAGGAACCTGAGAATGGCAATTAAACTATTGTCCAACTAAGATAGGTATCATAAAGCAGTAATGTTTTAATTTTAAACCAATCAGTTTTAACTGGATAGCAAAATAGTTGGTTTCAAAGTGGAACAATATCCAGAATTTTTATGGTTAAATTTCATTGAAATACATTAATGAAGTCTGAAGTACATATTCATGGTAGAAATTTTAATTCCACGAATCTAGAGTTCAGATGATACCAGAGAACTAAGCCAGCAAATAATGATGACCAGCTGCAACTAGCATTAATCATCACATAAGATGGTTACATCATATGATTTAACTGCTAATTGTAACACTTTTTCAAATAGATGGATTAAAATGACCAAATAAAATAAGAGCGAAGACTCCACGAAAAATCTTATCTACTTACCAACCATTTTGGTGGTGGTCATAAACTTGGAGGCCTTAACTTCCTTCGAAGAGTTATCATACCAGTTTAGAATATCAAGCACAGCCTGAGGATTGCTCTTCTGCTCCTGCTTGGTTATGTTGGAACTCATGAGTAGCTTGGCCCATGCCTCTGGCATTCCCTAAAATAAAACAGATGAATACATCAGCACGATCAAAAAGAAACTTATTATTAATTCACTCTGTGGTGTCGAATCAGAAAATGCTGCATTTACTTCAGCTTTAATATTCACAAAGCATGATTAAGGTTAAACCTATGTATTCCAGTTGCAAATGGTGCGAGAGGTTTAAATGAGTGCATGTAAAGTTAGTACCATAGAGATTAAAAAAACACTGAAATGGTGAATAAAAATTATCCACTTAAAGTAAAGACAACACAAGCTGTTTTCCATAAGTGCAGTAGGCCATGACCTGCCTCACATCTTCATCTTTATATAAAAAGCATGCAAGAAGGTAATTTCATTTAATAATGCATAATTGACAGGCAATGCCACATTTTTCAATGGATTTTACCACTGATTAGATAAATTTCAGTTATGACAGTTAATGGTTGGTATGAAAAGTTCTGGCTATACCAATTGGACATGGTAAAGTGGCAATTAATGATGATTTTGTTAGCCACAAATTTTGTTGACTGCAAAGTATGAACCATGATATGGCGGAAGAATAAACCGGCAATAATTGCTCCATTGTCATTACCAATTGGTAAACAAGAACAAGCACCACCAGTGCCACCTTAGCAGCAACTTCCTTTATCCATAGGTAGTTATTAAGTCGAATCTTCAAGCATACTTCAGTGCGACAGTGATGCCACAAGGATAGTGTCCAAGCCTGCTCAGCATAATACCTCGCTATGCACTTTTACTGAGGCTGGAAGCTTGGGCCACAGGCTTTGCTTTGCAGATAGGCCCATGCTGTCTTCAGCAAAGAGTAAGTTTACTCAAGGTCACCCACATGCTGCTAAAGCATGCTTTGTCACTGCATGGCACATATTTCTGTACCACCAGTGAAATTCTTCAAAAATCTCTTAAGAATTTATTTTTAGCATTGCTTTGCCTCTCTACCTGTACATATCTTGTTCTAAATTCAACAGATTCAGGCGAGATATCGTGGAAGTTCTTCATAATATTAGAGAAACAATTGCACTTCTGTAGAAATAAAGATAAAATAGATCCCCTCCTTCAATCTGGCATTTATAAAATAAATTGTGACTCATGTGATAAATATTACGTCGGCCAGACTGGTAGAAACTTCAACATCAGAACTAATGAACACAAAAGGTGTTGGAAAAACTGTGATGAAACATCTCTTTTAGCCAAGCACCTGATACAAACTTCTCATTCCTGCAGATTCCAACCTAAAATTCTCCACTTTGAAAATAAAGGCAAAAGATTGGACGTTTTAGAATCCCTTGAAATTATACAGTCAGATGTGGATGTTCTCTTAAATGAACAATTGTTTGTAACCCATTCTCCTCTCCTCAAGATCCCCCTTCCTAAAAGAAACAGCCAAATTCCCACTCACCCTCCCCCCAACCGACTCCCCCCTCCCCTTGATGGTTTTCCCATCCACCCACCCAGGCCCTCCACCCTTAACCGGGTGGTGCCCACCTTATCCCTTCCCATTCATACCCCCTTTCCTAATTACCCTCAGGTGCATTCTTCCCCCTCCTTTCCCTAGTGCCGCTTCCCTACGTTCTAATGACATGCCTATTCCCTGCCTTCTTCCCCCCCCCCCTACATTTTTCCCCCTTTGCCGTTTCTTGGCCTTTCGCTCACGGTTTGGTCCGTTCCCCCCCCTTTCCTCCCTTGGTTTTTCCTGATTTCTCCCACGTTTCTTCCGTCACTACCTCCTCCTTCCCCCCCTCCTCTAGTTTCCTCCCACTACCCCCCCCCCCTCCTCTGAAAAGATATACACATATGTGATGTACTCTCTCACAACTTGTACCTGATGATGGCTCTGTGACCCGAAACGCGTTGTATGCATTGAAGCAATTTGTGGAAAAGTGCAATTGTTTCTCTTACATTATATCTTGTTCTGTTATGTTATTTTGGAATTAGATAACTGATAAGAGAAGAGTCTAATTCTCTAGATCACAGAGTCATGGTATGAATGCTCACACAGAAAAATAATAAATATTCATTCCACAAATCATCAGAGGATAAAAATAATTACTTTTTACCATTAATGAACATTAAGTAATATATATTTCACGCATGCAGACCCCCAAGTCATTATTTTGATTTCAAATGAGGTGCTGATATTACCACACCATCATAAAATGTCCAATTTTAGTTATAGCCATTAATTTTTATTCACATATAGAATATTTAACCTCCAAACCAAAATTACAAATATTTAAGGAAAAATTTTTCCAATGAGGAAGAAAAAAATTAAAACATGCACAGTTTTGAAAGCACTAATGATACAACAGAATATGGGGTGTATTTCAGTTTTCTCTGGTCACAATTTCTCCTAGTCAGAACCTCAAACCTTGTGGAATCACTAAGTTCAAATGTTTCATTTTAAGTATGAATCGCTTCCAGAAAATCATGCCCGAGACCACGAATAACCTCAATTGAAAATTTAATTTTTAAGCCAGCAGTTCATTTACTTATGCATGGAAAATATGTTTACCAAAAATGCAAGAAATATATCAAGGTTTATGCACATAATCACAAACTGGAAAATAAGAAAATAACTCCTACCTTACATTCTTATAAAGCCTATGGAGTCTTACTTTTACACAGAAGCTCTAAAAAATTCCCAGCTTTTTCCAGGTAGCTTGTAATTCCTGGTTTGTTCCAGATTTTCCCAAGAGAGTGGCCATTAAAAGTAACAAAATCAGGGGGATGATTTTCAAAATTGAAAGAACCAATATTTTTTCCCCACGCATGTTAAACCAGCTTCCAGTTATTTTTGTAAGGCTCTCTATGACTCTTCTTAGTTTCAGAAAATATAATATCATTCTAGGAGAGGCCTTCAAAGGCATTCCACACACAAAACCATTGATAAATGTTACTGGACCTACTTATAAGGTATATAGTCAATGCCTTGGACAGCCATTAGCAAGATTTTCTCAAAGCTATTGAAAAATCTTTTAGATGAATCCTCAAAAACCATAACACTTTTTGACTGTACTCCAGCACATGAACTGAGGGGATAATTTTTTAAAAGATGAAGGGGTAAGGACCCCATAAAAAAAATAAAAAAAGAGGCTAAACAGGATTTGCATGCCATAAGTGATGGCCATTGAAACTAAACATTTTAAGGGATAGAAGCAGAGGGCTTTTCATAGTGTGATATTCCAAAGAGGAAAAATCATTCGCCTTGGCTGGGAGAAGGACACCTCAGTAGCTTAACTGGTTCAAGCACTCAGTGCAAAATCGAGGGATCTGGGTTCGAATTCCGGTCAAGGCGAATGATTTTTCCTCTTTGGAATATCACAGTTATGTGCACTTGCGGGTGCCTCCATGAAGGTAAATACCGTGACTAGTCCTGGTATCCTCAAAATTGGAAATTTTCATAGGATTCCTCTATCTATGAAGATATGTGTCACTTCACGTTTACGTTACTCTCGTTTTACCGTTTCGTTTCTCGTACTCTCGTTTTACTCGGAAAGAATTAGCAGCCATAAGGAAAAATTAAACAAAATTCCGAAAAGAAGTAAATTACTAAAAACAATTTACGAAAGTTCAAATACAAAAGGGATTGCACTGCCACAAATATATGAGATAACACAATTAAGTCGAAATTGCGATAATTATTAACGTTAATGAATACGCTCGCAAATTTAAATAAATTTAAACAATAAAAACGAAACCATATCATTTCCAAGATGCCATAATTAATTCTTGTCATTTTACCCGATATAGGTTCAGTTTTTTCCTTGCAATCATTTACTGTTTCTGGAATTAAGTTTGGGGAAATTTACTCAGGCAGTGTTAGTATTCATTATTTGACGCATTTTTTGCCATCCTTTTTTAACTTATTTCATGCTGTTAGTTGTGATTATTCAATGTATTGTTCTATAAAAATTACGTATGCTATAAGGAAATGGGGTATTGTGAAGGCAGGCTGGCATATTTCACTGCGCGCGTGCGCATCTTCCTATGTCTTTTCAGCTGATGCTGGTTGACGGCGGTTGGATATGGGACGGCGGTTCGGGCGACTTAAACATTTAGGACGTTTCCTTTATTTATTTTTTTAAGTCGTGGCCTTTTTACTGCAGAAAGTGGTTAGTTGATATAAAAAGGTGGGTAAAACTGCCGCATACCAATCAAGTAAATGCTGAATCCGTATGACGAGTCGTCAGTGCGTAGCAACTATCCATTTTTATTCGGTTAGTAATAGTTGAATGAAGGCAGGCTTTGAGCTTATTTCCTAGCTGGTTTCCACGGCATTCCAGCATTATAATTAAATGGCATTGGTCTATTTGCATCCTAAGAAAATTGACATGCATACTGATTCTTATTTAATATCGATGGAAAAAATTCAAACCAAAGAAGCGCAGCCATATAATTCCAGACAGCGATTGCGAAAATACGTCAAACTTTTGACAAGTTTCTACGTCAATGAATACGCGTATAAATGAAAAATACTTATAAGAAACTAAAGGAACTCCGGGGACACGATTCGATCTCTTCGAGCGACGATTCGCGGTAATAGCCTTTTCTAGAGGAAAAATAATGGAAGATATGTCATTTGCAGCGGAATTATTCCCCGTACTCTGATAAAGACTTTCAATGGATATTTGAGTCCTGGCTTCTACATGGTAGCTTTCTATTACGAGAGATATCTGGTGACTTTGGCCGACAGACCGATCGTTCATCTACTCATTTTCGCTCACAAATAACCAAACGGGAGTCCGAAATCCAACCCATCTCCTCAGAAATCCCTTAGCAGGTCAAAATCGTCATTCGGGTGGAGATTCCCTCTCGGCAAGCGAGTTCGGAAGGAGGGCCGCCGTTCACTCGGAGAGTTTATTGCTCCCCCGCACATCTCCCTTTTCTTCTTACTCACACATCACAAGAAAAGAAACCTTACCCCTCCCCTCGGAAATAATCCTTTTCCCAGGTCAAAATTTTCCTTCCGTGGATGGTTCAACTCCCCCAGCTACGAGGAGGGAGGGCTCTCGTTCCGCTTGGAAAGTTTGTTGTTCTCCGTCACAGGGGGGCGTGGTTCAGCCACGATGCCAAATCATCAAAAACTGGGGACTTAGAAATTTTCGGCGGTAAGATTTTTTTGAACAGAACTGTACAAAGAGCTGGAGAACTTCTTAGGGCTCGAGAAGAAAACAACACTTGAATTTTGCTGGATTTTCCTTTCAAGTGAAAGCAAAATAAGGGCAGTTTTTGGAAGAAAATGTACCTCTCCTGTCAAGGCATTTATTAACACAACACCAACTTGATGATCACTGACTCCAGGATCTCATTTTTGTTTCTCAGATAATACTAATGTTGCACATTTGAGTATTACTCAAGTAATAATAACACATTTATAGGGAAATGTATGGGGAATTTATTAACTCATGATCAGAAATCAAGGGAAAAAGACAATGAGATAAATGTAAAGTTAGATAAATTTCACATCATAATGATTACTAATGTAGTTCCAACAACTGCCACAGAATCTTCCTATAATTCCAATATATGATGGTGCAACCTAAATTTTGACATCAAAAACAAGTTCCATACTCAATGGCGGTCACCTGTAAGGCCACATCATATATTATGGCAGCCTGATTTAGAATCGTTGGAGGTCAGGATTCATGTGCAGGACAAACCTAACTAACGGCTGAAGTTTTTTTAATACCCTCATAGGTATTATTAGATTTATTTTAACAGCAAGCATTTTTTACGAAAAATAAATAAATTTAAAATTCAATTTCTGACATGTGGTGCTCAAACTTTTTACAGCCATTGGAGTGCTACCCTTAGTTTGCCACGAAGGAAAAAAGAGGCCAGAAGAATGTTGAATGCAAAGAGATGGTTTTAACAAAAAGATTTAGGTGTGTACTCAAAAGAAAATGCTTTATCGGTCCATACAAGCCTCAGATAGGACACTATGTGCAATACTTCCAGTCCCAGAATGATGCTGACTTGACTATTGCTGTTTCACAATAAACGCTGTCTAAACTTTAATGCCATATTGTAGCCATTAACGCTGCCTAAAATTTAATACCATATCGTAACCATAAATGCTCTCGCTTCACATTAGGGCTCTCCAAAACCTTAATAGCATTTTGTTAAAGTAAAAGTTTATGTGCTCTATGGATAGCCCTGCATCACGAATGTTCAGCAAAATTCAGGCTTGTCTTTCCTAGAATCATTAAAGAAGTTATTAGGTTGTAAAAGAAACAAATTTGGAAAAAAATATAACTTGTATAAGAGCTCGGAATATATGTTGATGTCACCAAATGTTAATAGAAAACTTATACAATTGTCTCCTTGTCATGAAAATGTCATCATATTTGAAACCTGGCCATTAGATTGACCTAAATTGGAGTCACAATTCAGAGCTGCGGGGTGTCATTTTGTGCTGACATAGAATCTCAAAGAGCTCTATCTTTAAAATTTATCAATATTAAGGGCTAATATTTTGTAAAATATCTTTTTATATAAAAATTCATAAGAATCTAAGATGGTTAAGCCACGGCCACGACTTTAGTTTTTGCAGAATCACCCTGTATAATAGTACTCCTAGAGTTTCAAATCATTCAACAAAATCTTGAGAATGTATTTTTTATTATAACATTATTCCATAAACAGTTTTATGCTTTGAATACCACCATTTCACTTAGCGTTTGAATTTCCTGGAACAAATTAAGAGCGTTAACTGGGGACTGGGTGTATCATAAAAAATACTATAAATGAAGTCACATACATAGTATTAAACCATAGAAAAATAAAAATTGCTTATGCTTGGATTATCCTAATATTATCTCAACCATAAGCCAAGAAAATAAATACCACACTGAGATTAATAGGGAAATAAATATAAAAATGAACTTTTCTTCAAACCCTTTTCAGTTTACTCTAGAGTAGTATTACGTATGGTGAGCTTCAGAACTGAAGGTATGAAAACTGTAAACATGAATAGTTAGAACACTACACTACAAAACACACTGGAATCCATTTTCATCATCCATAAAATATTAAAATAAACAACTACCTAAACTCAAACTCTTGTTTTATACTATTTAGTGATCTAATCAACAAACTTTCCAAATAGAAAAAAACTCCACAAACAAAGGAGGACCCTGTGAAACTTGAAAAAATATGCAATATAAAAATCATCACTCTACATTAAACTAATTAACTATACAGATAACATAGTAAAATGTGTTATTTCATTAATGTGCTTAGAACACCTTCAGCTTATACGTATTATTTGTAGCATTACTTGGGATCATTTCTATTCCACGGTAACTACCTTCAAAATTGATAAATTATAACGATACAGCATGACTATTTCCAAAGAAAACAACAATTAGAAAAAAAGCACTTGCAATTGTGACTTTAAATTCAAGTAATTGCAATAAATATTCATTGTTAAGTGACAAAATGGTCAAGTGAAGACCATACTGCTACAGACAGGCATTCACCTGAGAAAATTAAAGATTGTTACGAATTTTCATTACCAATGTTGAAGAGAATGAGAGACCACAAAATGATCACTAAGGCAAAGAAATAAACTAGGATTAAGTATGAACCAAGAGCTTTTGAATATTTTCACGCTTCTGGATATGTGGCTAAGCAATCAAAAACAAAATAGGTCCACCTATTTTATAAACACACATTAAAATACGTAATTTTTTAAGCATTTTTTCCATTAGGAAAATTTTTCTAAAAGCATCACATTAATGCATAGAAGTGCATCAAGATACATTACATAAATTGATTATTTGTGGTGATTAGAAAGTTTTTCACCCACCACAGTACACTAGTACAACTGGTATGGCTGTGGAGGTTGCACCATTTGAGTACTGTAATGCTGCAGGTTCAGTTCCCTGTCATTCCAGTTCCAAGTCGATGGCTGCCAATTTAGCTCGAAGCTCCTTTTCATATACTTTATCCCTCTCCTTCTCCAAGGCCTTTCTTCCCACCATCATCCTGGGGTTTAGGACATCAGGGGCCAACTACTGAGAAGACTAACTCACTGAGAAGACCTTACTCTTCCCTTTATTTACCAATCCACTTCTTCCTGGGCAATTCCTTCTTGAGGATCTTCTTGACCATTCCTAATGGGCTACCCTTCATGGAGCCACCTTCTTTCTTTTCCTCTGTGCCACCCTACTCCACCAGCGCCGTGGCTGCCTTCCTGTTGCCCTTTTTGGCCTTCCTCATGGTGCAGTCCTTCCTCCATGCACGATATCTAATCTCCTGGTCTGCCTGACTCATGTCAAACTCCCCCATCGGACTACAACAGTCTTCACTTGCCATACCAGACATGCTTACAACCCCCATCACATCCACTACTGCTGCTACTGATTATTTCTTCTCAGGCTTACAATCGGGTTTGGTTCTTCATCTCTCCCCACATTTCAGTGAAAGACTTTTCCATTGTCTTTAAGGCTGTTGATGCCAGTCGTCAAAGTTGTAGGGCTTCCATTCTCTACCTTTCAGGTCAGGTCTGTTGTGACTGGTGGAGCCATGTCTTTTTCCTGCCACTTTGAGAATCCATCTCAGTGAGACTTGGAATCCCAACCTTAAATTGGTGAGAAAAATACAGCTCCACCAATCACAACAGACCAGACCTTAAGGACAGAGTATATAATCCTGACAACTTTGACACCTGGCATCAACAGCCCTGAAGACAGTGGAAAAGTCTAACATCAAAATGTTTTCACAGATGGAGAACCTAACCCCGAAGCCTGAGAAGAATTTACATCAATTATTTCCTGGGAAAGCATAATACTCTTCATTACTTCTGCTACTGCTCAAGTACTCCGACCCAAAGTCCTGCAATTCTCCAGTTTCAGAAATGGTACTCAAAGGGATATTGGAAGATGGGCCTGGACTTGAGGATTCTGTCTCCAGCGTGACTTCTTGGCTCTTGATTCCTTCCTTCCATCAGTCAATGCACCCAACATTTCTTGTTCCACCTTCTTCACCATCTGGAGCTGTTAGTAAACCAGCAAAAGCTCATGATGTTTCCAGGTACTTCACATTTAACTCCTGGAACTGTACCTCTTGCTTGATGACCAGTCCATTACTGACAAAACCTCCTTCCATCACAGGGCATCCATGGTGTCACAGGCCTTCAGCCTGGCCTCAAATGCCACGTCCTGAAGTTGATGGTGCAGATTTCCTAAAGGAAATTTTTTCGCTACTCCTTCATAAGCATGAATTTTTTCCTCGAGAAGTCGACATCATCCTTATCTTTCTGCCTCACCTGGGATACAGTAGTCACTGTCATTGTCTTTCATCAAATCTACCACGGGTGATTTGGAGCCACCATTGTCTTAGGATTCTGATTCTACTGGACCTTCCGGCAGTAAGCTCTGAGGGAATAGCCTGACTGGGTTGTCTCTTTTGTTCATCTACAATGTTATGCATTCACTCTCAAAACTCCACCTCCAACTGCTAAGTCAATGAATTTGCTACTTCCTGTGGAATAACTCTAAACTGCCTCTTCAACCTTTTCATTGACCTCAATAACCGTTTGAATATCTTGTCTTGCTCTATGTTATCTAATTTGGTAGGTAATAATAATAATAATGGTTTTTATTTGCCCAAAGACCAAGGTACATTTGTCCGATGGTATAAGGCACGTCAATCATAAACCGAAGTGTTACATTAATAATACATATTAAATCAGTCAATTTAAGTCAAAACATATATCACAAATAGTTTACATCCAATACACAAAAATACACAAAAATACACAAAAAACACATTGAAAATACTTCAAGTCCTTCCTTTACGCACATAAGTATTCCTCCAAAGAATAATAGGACCCTAGTAGAAGTAACCTTTTTAATTGTATTTTAAAGGTATTATAATTTTTAATATTTTTTATTTTAGCAGGAAGTTTGTTGTACAGTTGCATCCCCATTTCCCTGGGGCCAAATTTGTTGAGGTATGTTCTTATATTTGTGTAGTGTATATCGTGTTTGCATCTCGTGTGGTGGGAGTGATGGTCACTATTAAGGAGGAAGCTGCCAATATTCGATTTGACGTTCAACACTGCGATCATTATGTAAATGCAAGGAAGTGGTTCAAGGCTCAGCTCCTTGAATAAGGATCTGCATGAATGTCTGTAGGGTTTCAGGGCTATGATTCTGAGAGCCTTTTTTTGACGTCTGAAAATGCACAATGAGTTAAGATGAGAGGAACCCCAAAAAAATGATGCTGTTTAGGATATGGGAATAAAATTCCCCATAGTACAGACTAAGGAGTGTGTCTTTTCTTACTGTACCACTAAGTTGTCTCAGTAAGTAACTCGTGGAGCTTAGTTTATGACCTAGTAGATCAGTATGTTGGGTCCAAGAAAAATTTGAACTCGCCCAGAAACTGAAGAGAAGACACTTGCTCAATTGATTTTTGATTGCTCTTAATAAGTAAGCTTGATGTGGGATTTTTAGTGGTGGAGAAATGAATCAATTTGCTTTTTTCAGTGTTTACAAATAATTGGTTTTCATTGGCCCACTTACCAAGTATGTCTGTAACTTGCCTAGCTTTTTCAATTAGGCAGCTTCGTGAAGTAGAGGAGATAATCAAATTTGTATCATCTGCATAGAGGACTGGTGTAATATTATTTGTATAGGATAAAGTTATAGGTAAATCATTGATACATATCAAGAATAAAAAGGTCCAAGAATAGACCCCTGTGGGACACCCACTGAGGATAAACAAATGTTAGAGGCATGTTTAGTACCATCTACCAAAAGGTTTACTGTCTGAGATCGATTGTGAAGGTAAGATGCAATTCAGGTAGTGATGTCTTCTGTTCTGATCAAGCAACAAATTTCCAAAAGGGCCTGAATTTGCAATTTTAGTTCAGCTCTCGTATTAGGCTATCACTAGTAACATTAATTGACAAAGCACATTATTCTCCTGGATTTCTGATGGTTGGTAAGGGGCTCTAAAGTCGTTCGTCTCAAAGAATTCCTTTGAACCCTGGCTAAGTCTTGTGAGTGCCTTTCAATCTCAGGCACAAGTCCACCTTGGTACTGTTCACTGACAATTATTTCTCTTCTAGAACCTTCTTCAACTTAGTGATTGGCCTATTCTTCAAGTATGTTCATAGAAATTGCCATAGGAAAGAATTGGCATGGACTGGAAATCGAACCACAGACTTTTGGATTGTTTGGCCAATACACATATCATTACGCTACCCAGGCATTTAATTTCTGTCTGGGTAGCGTAGTGGTCTGCACATTGGCCCGGCAAGCCATTTTCAATGCCTGGTCCAGGCCGATTTTTTCCGATTGCAATTTTGATGAATTTCATCACCATATTTATGTCAGTCATAAATACCTTCATTCAAGTATGTTTTCGTATATTGTGTTATTTTGTATTTCTACTTTCTTAAAACATCCAAATACTAAATTTATCAGAATATTTACTTGATGTTCATCATCAACAACTTATATAACAAAAAGACATGTATGTACATACCTAAAATTAAATGTAATTCCTGTATTTATACGAACAATCAAGTCCACTCTCGTACATTTTTCTCAGTTATCACTATAAGTCAATAATGTTCCCAGGATTATCATAACTAGCCTGCATTAACCTAAAGTCAAGCCATACTAGAGTCCTCCAGCACCATATATTATCAGACACAAGCTTATGAAATGAAAATGTAAATTTGTAAAACAATATAGAGAACATCAACTAATCCTTGAACACTTCACTACTCAATATCCAAAATATCAGAAGTTACAGGCGATCAAAGACCAGGCACGTCCATATGGTCACGCCAGGCATCGAATGACATTCTTTTGTGTGCTAATTAAGGCATGACAGGCATTAAAAAAGCTGTTCAACTTTACTTCACTAACTGTGCATGAATTATCTTTACAATACCTATCACAAGAAGGGGAAGAGATAAGAGTGACGTAGAGCCGGCAACACCCAAAATTGAAACGTGAATGCACTATAGTAAAATTCCACACAGGAAGGGGATAGTTAAAAACAAAGCCAATTTCAATTTATTAAAAATTAAAGAATGGAAGGACTTGATATGGGAATTTCAAGTGATGAAATGCTGCATATATGTTATGGAAAAGGCAATGAAACAAACAAACCTAGTGACTTCAACTTATAATGTTCATGCATACAATTAGTTTTTTTCACAAACTAGTCACCAAAACTGGCATCAACTTTTGATATAAATAGGAGAACAAACTACATACTTAATCATTGATTATTTTTAATTGTCTCAGCTAACAATTACCAACCTTTTTAAAGTTGTGTACCTCTGGGTACCCCGACCAGTGGGACACCTCACAGAAAGGGAGTATGTTTGCCACACCCTTAGCATCATTCATCTTTTCCTGTGAGACCCTAAGCCACTAAGTGCCTACCCCTTAAGGGTATAGGCATAGCTAAACTTGGTGGCACTTGACAGCGGAGAGTATGAGATCAGTAAGGATGAGTCTAGTATAAAGGAGCAGGCAAAGGTACTAAAGGACTCCTGTATGGACCTCTTGAGGGGTCCCTTTGTCACTTGGTCCCACCTCTCTCACATGTCTTCCTCTCCCTGACATCATAGTACTCGGTAAACCTGATTTTTCGACTCGCCAGTGGAAATATCTTTTCACCCACTTCCACTAATCCAATCCACACCAAACTCATGTCACTTATCATGCACGTAATGTGCATTTATGAAAAAGAATTAACTCTACATTTTGCCAACAATGACAACAACTCTAACCTCAAAACAGCTATTACTCCTCCCTGCCATCTTCAAAAAATTTGCTGTTTCAACTTACTCCCCATAGATGGTGCACACATTGACCAGTTGCTTATATTTGCTATGTATGAATCTCTCTTCAGTTTTACTTAAGAAATGAGAATTTGTGTGACGGAAGGTGTGGAAGTGCAATGAAAATGAATAATGCATTGGTGATTGGTTTGCTGGAGGGGGTTATATGGAGAAAGGTTGTTTTTTTTGTCACGTACACCCTTTTAAAACTAAAACGGTGGCCCGGAGGGCTACACCATCACCAACACACCATAATTTTACACCAAGCAATCACCATGTTGTTTATGTTGTAATTTTATTTGGTTCCCGGAGTGGAAAACATTATTATGTATATATTGTGTTCGTCATATTTTGTTTGTCATTTGTTTTGTCATCGATGAGTAATTGTTCTTGTT